>CM069931.1:14430448-15762860 GCA_036172225.1 Cryptocoryne crispatula var. balansae | reverse complement strand
ACCTTCCAAATACGAAAATGAATAAGATACCACAAAAGCTAATTTTAATAAAGAAGCTGAGAGGTTGAAGTTTTAACATACCTTTTCTCCCAGTTTAAATGGAGGAAGACCTCGGGAAGGGCATGGACTACAGCGGAATGCATCTCCCAGTTCACACACAATTTGTACGATTTTAGGTAATAGATAGTTAATGAAGACCACAAAACTAAACAAAATGTATCATAAAGCCTACATTGCCACAAGCTGACTGAGGATTGTCCAGCTGCTCTACAGTCAAACCCAGTTTCTCCACCTTCTCAGCCTCAGCACGACCGCACGTACAGTTTTTACATGCTTTTCTTTTACTTCCAACCTCGCAATCTCCAACTGCATGAGAAAACAACATAAAAAATATAGAATAATAAGCAAGAAAAATAGCATTCACCAGCAATCAACCTCCTTTCCTAGCAATTGGGTAGTTCTGGCTTCCTAAGGTCTTCTTCAGTCAGAAGGCTCTCCTCGTCAATCAAATCTGATTCATCATCAATCTGAATTTTTGGTAAATTTTTCACCGTTCTCTTTAAAGAATATGAGGATCCGACTTCCCAGTGAGCCTTTTTGGCTTTAACCTGCAAATGTAAAGATCATATAGTGACTTGTAACCGCCATATGAAAATGAAGGACATGTAACTGCTGTTAAAACATAGTGATTTACACCGTCAGAAACTGAACACCTTCAACTTGCAGCATTGATTTCATATCAAGAGCCTGTATTTCTACAAAGCCCAAAAGAAGTAGTTCGCGTTCCAATGCAGAATTTTGCTGAAAAACATATTCTTAAGAGTTTTGAGTCTTTAAACAACAGGTGTATTACATTACTAGCTCAAACATGGGCACAGTGTCACCTTGTTGCCAAGATCAGCCTGAGCCTGTACTATGATGGTTCCACCAGGTTTCAACACTCTGACAATATCATCAAAGTACTGTTGTCCGCTAGAAAACTCACAAGATTCCATAGCAAGCACAACAGTGCTCATAGATGCTGGCTGCATTGACTGCAAACCTGTCCATTATTCCATGAATCAGATTCAACAAAGAATGTTCTAAGTGAATTTCAACGATCTTCAAAATAAGATTTCCCAGTCCTGGCTGATCCCCTTAACTGTTTTCTTAGCTTAGCTTTTTTAGTACACAATTTGACTGTATTTTTATATTTTTGACATTTTGTAATTCAGTTTTAAAGTTATGATACTATCAGTGACCCATAGATGTGCATAAAAAATAATAAATATAACCATATATTTAAAACAATATACTTCACCTCAAGCACCTGAGGTGAGGCAAGGCCCTCCACCGTAATCGATCTAGAATTGGCAGATTCAACTGATTCTGGTCTCAATCCAAGCCAATTCAACTGATTTCGGTCGATTCCGGAGAAAGTCCGGCTTGGATGGGGACTCCAAGCCAAAATCCGATCGGCGAGGTGCCGATTTGATCTGGGAATCGGCTGATTCCAATCCAAATCGGTCAATTCTGTGAAATATGAAGGATCATGATACACTAGCTATTACAAAATCATTCCCAAACTACATTTGATACTATTCTGGAGTATTCATTCCTCAAATGATTATTCCAAAATAATCATTCACATCGTTGCAGTCATCTTGATCATGGAAATCAAGATGTACATTGACAAGTCCTTTCACCTTCCCCACCCAGGCATGCAAGTAAATAATCCGTAAAAGACAATTTAGTTTCAACTTTGAACATACAGCATTTTACGAAGGGAAAAATGATGGGAAGTTTTCAAATATGCTTAAATCCCCTTCATCCAATATATGAAGGGGTGGGGGTTGGGGGAACATTAAATGATGCCGGTTCGATAAAAATTTGATTATGTTTTATGTTTAGAAACAACAACCTGGCTGATCGAATAATTCAGAGCAGGAACAGATGACATTGTAAGCCATGAAATTACCTGATTCAAATCCTCGAGTGCTAATAAGTAGACCATCATCTCCAAGGACTGCAAAGCCTTTGATTGCCGAAAGAGCTGCAGACAATGGCAATGCACCACTATCTGTGAGAAGAAGAGTGTGTCCCTTCATTGCAAAACTTCCCTGCAAAAACTAAAAATATCATCACTTTATAACAGGTAAAAATAAAGTACAACAGGGTTATATCAAACAAAAGAGGTTTTGACATGTTTCCCTTGGAATGAAATTCAAGATTGAAAGAGTTTCTGCAAAAAGATAATGCTCTGTTCCCCAAAAGAAGTGAACAACGAGAAGAAACTTTTGCTAGACAAAGGTCATGAGAAAAAAGGCAGAGCAAACAGCCCTCATAGATTTTATCATTTTACAATCCTACGATCCATTGATTTTCTTTAGAGTAGAATATCATTCTTTCCCTTCAAAGTTGACTAAGATAGGCAAGCTCATCATGGCAAACCTGCAGAAAGGTCAATGCTAAGAACCTGATGAATGGCAATTTGATAAAGTTGGTAGAGTATAAACATATTTCTTAGACTTTTTTAAAATATGACCAGAATAGGCCATCAATCTATTAAAGAGGTAAAATCAATTACATAGACAAAGCAAAACAGAACAAAGAAACTCCTACCAAGGCAATAGAAGTCAAAATGACAATACAAGAAAAAAATCTCGATAGAAGAAATTTATCTTTGAAGGCCAACTAAAAAAAATGAACAGCAGTATGAGCACAATTTCAATCTTCAATAAAAATTGCCATCATCTAGAAAATTATGTAAGACTTGCATATGTTCCTAAATTATACTGGTATTTTTTGTGCATCAGATGGCCCAAAGCATACATAGCATAATGAGTTTCGACAATCTTATCTCCACTGACAATGAATTTAAAGTAGACCATGTCAATAATAAATTTGTTGTGTTACTTAGTTTTAACCAATGTAACTTTCAACTCTTGAAGAGTGTTCGCCAAAGAAAGTTAATGATCCTGCAGGTGAATAAACCAATGATCGATATCTTCTTTACGGACGCAGGATGTAGATTCGTTTTGGAAAGATGTTTTGAAGATAGCACCTAATAGGTAATTTCCACCTTCCAACCTTCCACAAGAAGAGCTTAATTTTGATGCAGATAAACAGCTCCCAAATGACTTAATTCCATAAAACTTCCTCTCCTCCAAGCATAGTTGTCAAGGCGCCTGCCTGGGCGGCGCCTTGCCAGGGCGCCTTGTCTGGGGCCAAAAAGGCGCCCAAGGTGCCCGCCAAGGCGCCCAAGGCGCCCAAGCAAGGCGCCTTGGGTATTTTTACATCATTAAAAAAAATTTGAGGGATTTTTCTCCCTTGATACCCCTCACAAGGGACACTTATTTAATGATAGTTTCAATATATTAATATATTGTATTATCACTTATACTTTCATACATATTTAAGATTTATGATTATAAACATATTATATACTTAATTAAGTTCTTTTTCAACTCTTTCCTCTCTCTCTCTCTTCGCCCCCCTGACAACCCCCCACAAGGGGCGCTGCCCCCTTGACCCCCGCGACCTGACCGTGCAGGTCGATCCGCGACTACTCTGCGCCCCCCCATTTAATAATATTATAACAATATTTTACCATCACTTATACTATTGCACATATATAAATTTTATAATCATAAATGAGTTATATACTTAAATTTTATAAAATATTTATTTAACTTTCTTCTCTTTCACACACATCATATTTACTTATGTGCATTGATAAAACACTCGTATTCAATTATAACATAACAAATATAATTATATTTATGTTTTTTTTATATATAACAACCTCCCGACTCAGCCTTCCTTGAATACCACCTTGACTGCCTAGGCGACGCCTAAGCGGCCGCCTTGTCGCCTAAGCGGAATCGGTATCCTTGATGCCTTAGGCGCCTTGTCGTCTTGACAACTATGCCTCCAAGTAACAATTTAAGTGTGCCTGACTTGACAAAGTGCAGTTTTTCTTTTTCTTTTTTTTTTTGGGGGGTGCAGCACCCATACTAATCAATCCTCTTGGTCCTTGGCACATATATGACCCTCTAAGAGCTCCAACATGTTTATCCGGTCACAAATTTCCTCTTCAAATTCCTTCTGAATACTAAACTCTAATTGGCTCTCTCATCCCAACAACAACGAACCTTAGCACGAGGATCGCTATTTACACGAACGAGAAAACAATTTAGCTTGATGGGGCATAAAATACAGTGTCCCTAAATAAAGTTATTTCCACCACCCAGCACAATAGAGGACGATGAATAGAATAGATCCTAGTTATAGAAGATTCCCCTCCAAATACTTGCTCATTATCAGTAACTCATTATCAGTAACTTCGTATTTTTAGCACACTACTTTAACCTGCAATGTCAGTATTTTGATTCAGCTTTTGTCGACGAGCTTTGTTAGTAATTTCCAAAGGTACATGAGCCGCACCTCTTTTAATGACACGAAAACATAGTTCCACTTCACTAGTTGGAGACCTTTCTTTTGTTGTTACCTTGCCAGAAAGAACTTAGCCCTTGTACTCTCCAACCTTTTACAAATTTCCTTTGGCAACGAGGACCGAGAAATGATATAGTGGATCTTATGCAGCACACTCTTAGAAAGGTCCCACTTTCCCCCAGTCACGAGCATTCTACTTTTTTCATCTCTGTACTCTTGGTACCGCTACCTGAGAGCAGTAACCCTGGATACTTAATAGCGCGGCCGACGAGTGACGACATCTCGAAAATACTTTGTAACCAAGATTTTTGCCACTCGTTCATATTAAGCCCGATGAGTTCGCATTTTCTTTGTTGACCTTGAAACTTATTACAACAAATACACCATTATCCTTAAATAGATACGTTTACCAATCTTTACATATGAGAATAGCAAGGCATCATCCACAAATTGCATATGGGTTATACTCCTTATTTGCACCCATAATGATGCTTGTGATCAACCAAGCTTGCTTTCAACCTTCTCTCGTATAATGCAAAGCAAGGAAGGTGGGATCTTGGTTAGGACAAGGTCTCGCTGGCCCAACCCGACTGGTCGGACCCGATTGCAACCCGAATCACGATCCGATAAAACTAAGAAAATGAAAATTGAAAAATTTTCAGAAAAAGAAAGAAATGAAAAAAAAATCTCAAAAAAATAGAAAAATGACACAAAAATTATTCATTTTTATTCAAATCTTATTTTTGTTGTTGTTCTACATAATTTATAAACTCTCTTGAAAATATTTGGGAAGAGTACTTGAAAGTGTATACATCTTAATTGTACTACTGCACCTCCTACAATCATCCTAGGATAAACTCTCCAAGATCAACCCGAATAATTAAAAAGAAGCCTTAAGAAGCTCCCAAGATCCTAAGGTTAGTAGCACAGTTAAATAAAAGGCAAGCCTTAAGAAGCTTTAAAATGAAATGAGAAATCAAAAACATTGAAATGCTTTAGAAAGAGAGATTTCCAAGAACGCTTGAGAGAGGATTCTTAGAGTGAGAAAAAACAATGAGGGAAGGGTTTAGAGATCTTAGGAGGCCCCAAATGGCTAGCCGTAGCCCGCGGCTCACCATTGGCAACCCGGCACCAAGTTGTGGTGGCATGACCCCGATCCGGGATCCACTAGGATTAGGGTGCAGGGTTAGGATCGGGCCAATTGACCCATTTTCAAGCTGGGTCGGACTCGGGGGTGCAAACGAGCCGAGCCGAGTAGTATGGTGTTCGAAGCTTGACATGTTTATTTTACACGAGTTCGAGTTCGAGCTCGAATTTTAACGAGTATCTTAAATCTTTGTTTAAGTTTGGTTCGTTTATTAATCGAGCTGAGTCGAGCTCGAACTCGAGTAGTAGTTGTAGTTAAACTAAGATTCAATCCACATTCATGTTTAAGTTATATACAAACTCATTGATAAAACTCAAAATTAATAAACGAGTTATTTAAAATATTAATCAATGAAACTCTAGATTTAACTCATTTATAAATCTCGATCTAAGTTTAAACTCAAATTTTAAATTATATAACATATTAAAACGCCAATATATAAATATTAATACTCATAATTGAATTTTTAAAATTAAATATTCAATAGAATATTTAATCGAGCTACTCGTAAGTTTATCGAGCCGAATAGGAGTTTGTTCAAACTCGACTCGTTTAATGAGTTGAGTTTTATTTTTTCTTTAAACTTGTTTATTTAACATAATAAGCGAGTTGAGTCGAGTTTTTATCGAGCTGAGCTTCAAGCTACTTACCGAGTGTATTGGTTCGTTTGCACCCCTAGTCAGACTGGGCCACACAAACCAACTTTCCGTGATGCTAAGAACTTCACCAACCGTAACTAAAAGCAAAGAAGAGATTAGATCCCCTACCTAAACCCTCTTGAGCTAGTAAAGAAACCAAGAGATTTCTATTGATGTCCACCGAGAACCTTGCCATGCCGACACATCTAATCCGGTTGATCCACCTGCTATTGAACCCCATTAACTACGTGATCGTGAATAAGCATGATCACCTCACAATATCACATGTTTTCTCGAAGTCCAACTTCACGAGGATGCATTCTTTTCGCATTATCCTCCGATCGCGAATGCACTATGAGCAACCAATTGTCTAAAATGCACTTGCTTGGAATCAATACGAGTGGTAAGAGCGGCCAATTTATTAATATATACGATAAAACTTGTTGCAAGAACTTTGGCCACAATTTTATAGTTACAATTCGGGGGCTGATAGGTCCAAGACTTATGTCATTCACAATGTCATTCTTTTGTAAGAAAACCAACGTGGAGGAATTCAAGAGATTTATGCATCTGGTAATGAGGGACAGGATCGATTTGAAATTCTAGGGTTGGGTGAATCGGGTTATTTTGCACAGTTTTAAAAGAATTTTGATTTACTAAACCGATTTTCGGTATTCACAAAACTGAAAGATTTTTTTTTATCTTTTGAGAAATTAGAAGCAATTGAGTTTAGAACTTTAAAATGACTAAAGAAGAGAAAACTTTTTGTAAGAAAATTTCTTCCAAAGCCTGACCCTTGAAGAATGTTTCAGACTTTATTGGTTCAAGAATTTAGGTTAGCTTAAATGATCTCTCCATTTAATCAACAACATTTGAAAAGAGATTATAGCTAAGACCTATTTGCACAATTTAGGCATGACATTCTCGATTAGCATAACAAATGAGCAAGTAATGAAAGCTGTTGGCACCTTAAATATTCAAGAATCATTGGACAAATGGAATAAAAATGGTCACAAGGGAAATAATGCAGCAGGATATTAATCCCCAATTAAGGAATGATATCCTGATGGGCTAGAGGATTATGGCTATTAAATTTCAGCTGACTTAGCTAAAGCCCAATAGCTCTACACTGCACCCACCCTTGGTCACCTATGCAAATGGGAAAGGAATTCCAATAAAAGAAAGAGGGTGTGTAGTCTTGGCCAGCTTACCCTCGTAAAAATAAAGGGGACGATAAACAAAGTAATAACGATATCAACCTGCTAAGATGAGCTCGAGAGTCGGCAAGCCCCACGATGCCACATGGAAGGGCAGCCCTCCCGGTAAACGCAAGAGGATGTATGCAATCTGTAAAATTAGGCCGGATGCACTAGGATAGCTAGACCGGAAATATTGCAAGGATCATCACAATTACCTTTCAAGGGAGAGAAGAAATCGGGAAGCTTCTCCCAAAGCAGGAATTAATCCCGAGTTTGACTCCTAGTCGAACCGGTGCGAGGAAGACACTCCGCAGCCTTTTAAACCATGTGATAGGCCAGTGCCGTGATGATAAAATTTTGGAAAGGCCCCGCTGGTTCGCAGGAAAGGGTAGCCTCGACTCTGATTACTAATCGGACTCCTCTGCCGGATGGATTCTGGATGGTCGGAGATCTATAGAGCCTATAAATAGGGCGTGCGACGTCGTGAAAGGAGGAGGAGGGGGAAGAAGAGAGGAAGCAGTCGGGTTTGTCTCCTCCTTCCACCGAAGTCGTCAAATCCCTACTCTCCTTCCCACAACACCGCCGGAATCGTCTACTCCTAGTCGCACTACCAGAGCTTGCTTCCCCGTTCCGCAGAGCTATCTTCCCCTTCCAGTGTCATCGCCGGAGGACCCGCCTCCTCTTCCCGTTGGTGACGCGTCCGTGCTCTCCTTCAAGCAGCGCCACCAAGCCCAATTCCTCTTCCCCACATCGTCGTCGGAAGTTGGTCCAAGCCCGCTGTCGTCGCGTTCTCCTCCGGATCCCTCGAGCGGCAGCCGTAGGCAGAGATCCTTCCGCAGGGGCTGCGGGTGCCGGCGAGACCTCTCGGACACAAAGGAGCTCGCCATGAAGACCGGGGGGGGGGATATTTTTTCACCTACTTTGGTCCACGGTGGCAAATACTGTGGGGCCCACACAAAAAAATTGCGTAAAAGAAAAAGAGGAAGAGAGGCCGCGCGTGGCCTGAGAGAGGCCGCGACCGTAATGGGCCGCCACTGTGGGGCCCACACAAAAAATTTGTGTAAAAGAAAAAGAGGAAGAGAGGCCGCGCGTGGCACGAGAGAGGTTTGCGACCGTAATAGGCCGCCGGCGACTGAAGAACCGGGATGAACAATGCTTTAACGGGCCTTATGGGGTGTTTGGTTACAATTTTTTACCTTCTTTTTATCTTATTTTTAAAAATAGAAAAGATATGATGTTTGGTTAGATTTTTTAAAGGATCCTTCTTTTTTAAATTTGATTACTCCCCATTGTGATTTCTATTTCGGAAACAAAACAACCGCAGCCTTGTTTTATTTCCGAAAGAGAGGGCATCATTTCTCTCCCTGACTCGAGACATCGCTCTCTTCTCGCCGCAGACGGGGGGGAGCGGCAGGTCCTCTCTACGAAGGTAGTCCAAGGGGGGAGGCTTCGCTAAACCGCAGGTCCTCTCTGCGCAGGGAGCCCGGGAGGGTTCACAGAGCCGTAGGTCATAACCAAACATTACTATCTAAATTTTAAAAATTATGATGGTTTTACCAAACACAAAGTAATTGAACTGTTTTGATTTTAAAAACAAAACTGAGAAGTCAAATAATCTTGATTTCAAAAATGAGGTTGTCTTAAAATTAAAAACGTTACCAAACACCCTATTAAGAAAAAAAATTAAATAAACAATCAAATGAAATTAAATAAAAATTTATCAATTTAATTCAATAGTCAAGACTAGTTGGAGGGTCGACTAACCATTCGCCCCTACGTCTCGGCTTAACCTAAAAGAAAATCAAAATTTGGACTAGTTAGGAAGTCGACTAACCATCCACCCCTACGTCCCTTTAAGGTAGACATACAAAGGTAAGACCCCAATGTCCTACCATGTTCATTAAAACTATATGAGGTCGTGCATAATCAACATGCCGATAAGTCGATCATATGCTAATAAAGTTCAAAAAAAAGAGATGGAGAGAATACCCACATGTCTATCAAAGACCGGGTATATTCTGTTCTTGAACTGGACAAATTCCATCATGTCGATCAAGGATTGAATGGAGTTGATCCTAAATCAATCAAATTATAATATTGTGGGTCATGTGATTTGGATGAAGCAAACAGTGAAAGTTTTAAGTTCGGTGTATATGTGCTGTGATGAGAAGAATAGAAGGTCCCATGTAATTGAAATAATGCAAACACATAACAAATAAAAAAAATCACCCAGTGACCGAATGCTGTGCAGGTTCATATCCTTAAAAAAAATTTCAAAGCACACAATTTCAAAAGGTCCAGTTTAATTTCAGAATCTGGCTCAATAAGATCAAACCATAAAAAAAGAGAGAAAGCAAAAATGCAAATCTTCCATTAAACCAGGGGCCTGCCAGACCGGAACTAAACAAAAAGAAAGAGAAGTAAAAAAATCTGAAATCTGTAAGTTCCAACATAAAAAAAAGATCCTTTTAAGCATTACAACTCCGATGCAATTCACATTCTGTCAGTTTTCATATCAGAAAGGATTTCTGAAATTGAAACTCAATATTCCAAAATCAGTGGATCTCATAAATAAAAAATCAGCAAGCAAAGTTGAAAAGTTAACATCAAAACAAATCTGTATATTGAAGGGATATTAAGTCTTAACCAATCCTTTTAAAAAAACAGATTCAACTCCTTCAAAATCAAAACATGATAATACATTAAACTCTAGCTTGAAATCAAATTCAAAGCCAAGGAGTATCAGATCTTAAATCAAACAAACTTCACCCAGTTTTAAACCCAAACCAAAACTGAATCATACCATTCAAAAGATATCAAGTCAAAATTAACTCAAATCCCAATGACATCACATTTTAACCAAATCTTAATTAAACCAAATCCAACCTAAATAACATACATATAAATCAAATTTCAATTAAAACTCAAAACAGGTCATTAAGATGTCAAACCCACAAAATCAACACATTCCAGACAAATCTGAAATCTGTACAAATCAACACATTCCCAAAATCTGTAAGGTTCAAAGGAATAAAAAATACTCACGAACTTCAAGTTGGGCCAAATTTGCAAACAGAATCCCTTGATCAAAATCAAGTCAAACCAAACTCAAATCCAGAAACATTCAAATCAGATTTCTTAATCAAGCTCGAATTGAAATCAAATGAATCTATAACAAATTTCAAAGATCTATCAATCCCTTGATTCAAAACAAATTTAATGCAATAGAAACCAAAATTTCAGCAGAATTCCCAATCTGTAAACTTGAATTCCCAAACCTCATCAAGACAAATCCAAACTAATTGAAATTAAGTCAAGTTCACAGAAGCATGCCTCTAAACTAAATTTTGATCAGAATCTAAAATAAGATGGTTAAATTGGAATAAATCAAGATCTTTAATTCATAACCAAATCAGATTTTTCCCACAAAAAAATCAATCAAGTCTCAAACTGAATTTAAATTCCAACTCCCAAACAAAATTCAAGTTCACCAAACAAATTTAATTCGAATCAAGTTAAACAAACTTGAATCAAACTTCCCAAATCAAATCCAAGTGGAACTTAATAAAACAAATCCAAATTAATCAGACAAACAAAAATTCAAATCAATTCCAATCAAGTTCAACTCAAATCCAATTTCCCAAACCCAAACTCAAACTAATTTTGACCAAATTTAACTCAAATCAAATTGAATTCAAACCAATAAGCAAACCCATTGCAAATTCAACTCAAGCCAAATTCAACTCAAATCAATTCTAACCAAATAAATTTAACTCAAATTAAATTGAACATAAACAGAGAAGAAATTTCAAACTTAAATTCAACTCAATTTTAACCAACAAATTTATTTCAAATTAATTAAACTAATTCAAATCAATCAATTCAATTTCTCAAACCAAATCTAAAGCCAATCAAACTTAAAACACATTAAGTGTTTACATTCCATTAAGTTCATGGGGCCGTTGTTCATATGTGTATGTTTATTTTTTGTGGATGCATGTTTTCTATTTCCATGGATTGCTATGACGGATAATCGAAAATATTCGAGCATTCTCGATGTAATTAACGTCGAATATTCACACCATCCAAGGGGAAAGGTCAAAAATCAATTTTCAAAGAACCTAACAACCTCAGCGGATATTTTTATACGTATCATTGACCTAGCTAATACTTTTATGAAATATCACCTATTTTCCTAAGAAGACAATGTGTGAAACCTCGAGATTTATAAAGATATAAAAATATGTTTATGTTATAGCATAGTATGGTTTGAAAATTCATTTGACTTCCATTTATTTAAGAAATGAACTTTCATTATCTTATCTTTGCCTACTATGAAAATATATGATGTTTCATAGAAAATATTAGCCAAAATATGTGGTATGCATATAAAATATATATACGTCAAGGTTAGGGTCCATAAAGTTTGTCTTTGGACCTCTCTCCATCGGAAGTTGCGAATTTCCGATGTTAATTACATCGAGTTTCTCGAACACCCTTGATTAACCATCGTAGCAACTCGTTTAGAAGGAAACATTCATCCACAAAACACAAACACATGGAAGTTATAACCCATAAAATTAATGCAAACTTAGTATTTAAGTTTGGTCTGAGTTTTTTTTTATTTATATTTTTATGAGGCGTGTATAAGGATTCCAACATTTTAAGGTTTATGTTCCTTAATAGATTTTTAAATGTGTTGGCATGTTTTATATGAGATTAACTCTTTTAACTCAAGGTCTTGTACTAAGACATATATTGAATTATTAGAGTTAATTGGATCCGAACATACTAGGGTCAAATTTTGGTATGAACTTCCCTGTCGATTCCCTATAAAAATCCTAATATATTGAACTAGATGAAATCAGTCAACATTTTATATGCCATTTACATGATCTAGGTCTTCTTCATTAAAATCTAATGTCTTAGACCTAGTGTCAAGACCAAGATTTAGTCTAAGTCTTATATCTTAACTTAGTGAAATGGCATAAGCTCCTTAACATTGTTATGGTCTAAGTTCTTCCATTATTGAAAACTCTTTCTTTTCGCATGTTTCTGACCTATAGACTTAGACATATTACAATCCGATTTAGACTGCCCATGGTCATGACTAAAGTCTAGGACTTGATATTTCTAGAAGTCCTCAATCCAAGCACCTCATACGCTTAATTCCAATATCAAGCACCTAGGATTATCCTTTTCTAGACTTTTACTAAAATTTGACCGAAAAATAGGCATATTTAGGATATCGGTATTAGAGTTTTTAAAGCATACATATAGGCATGCTTTCAAGATGTCTTATGTATCCCTTTTTCTCAAGTCTTGACATATTAGACTTAGGACTTACTAAGGCCATCACTTTATACTCTAAATCTTGAGTTTAGATATGCTAAACTCAGAATTTATTCACTCCTTAGAATTAGGACTTTCAACTTCTATAGGCACTTCGGACCTGACTATACTCCCTTATCTTTTCAATGATTCATCCGAAATTTTGTTTAGGCTCAGCCTTACTCATGTATGGGTTCTGGGTCTTCCCTATTATTTCAGATGCTCATGGATGAGGACCCCAACTTGCTTGAGATTCATGTAACCATACAATTGACATAAATACCAGCCTGAACCTGGGTATCTAGCTCCTAAGTATTGCCGGGATTTAGCCCCAAATCTGACCCCAGTCTTGGCCCTAGACTGGTCAGAATCCTATACTTAACCATGCTTGAATTTCTGCCATATGATGGGTGCCATCTCTACCTTGAACAAGGTTTAAAATAGCATAACAAATGAGATTTGCCCAATCCTGAAATGCCCATCATCTCAGCCACTCGGGCTTGACCATAAACCTGCTATACGGGCCCCTTGAGCAGACCATGGGATGCTTAGCTTAGTCTCCTGCACAAACTTTCAATGGTTTGAGTATATTCAGACCTTAGGCCAAACCATCCCTCTCTTAGCCCTCCCCCGGACAAGTTAGATCTAAGACCTGGACCCATCAGTTTAGCAATAGCAAAACATACCATGGGGGTCAAACAATAGACCCGGAGGCAGGCTAAGTAATGCATGACCAAGAAGATCATATATCACCGGTTATCAAGGCCATCACACCATGAGGATCAGTTTTAAATGACTGAAGCCATAATCGGACTCCCTGATACACAGATTTCCGGGGGTCTGAAATCTTTAAACTCTCTTGGAATGGCTGGAATTTCAAGGCCTGAGATGCCCTGGGTTTAATCCCATGAACTTCTCTCCATATTCTGATTGGGGGCCTCAAAGACATGGGCTTTCGGATATGAAGTCCCACAGTACTGTGTGATGGTGATCTCCGACCTTATGCCTTAGCTTAGACCAATATTTCTTAGTGCTAAGTCTTATATGTCCGACCTCCAATCTCTCATCAGATTTGAGAGCAAGCTCCCTCTATTTATTTTAAAGGACGACCCAAGAAATTAGGTATCATGGTCTGAAAATCAGGTCTGAAATGTGCCTGAAAAAACCCAAGGATTAATACCCGGTCAGGCCTCTTGTCACACTGCCTACACTCATTTCCTTCCTATGTTCGGACTTGGCCCCTCTAATCAGCTCCTAGTGACTTAACCTTTTCATTGCATATAGTTCTTATGGATTTTATGTTTACATAATTCTCCTCGATCCCCAGCATATGAATATCAATATGTGAATATCATTCATGTCAAAATGAGGCATAGCATGACACTGTGTGGTGGGGTTTAAACATAATCACAATTTCATTATCTTGTGATCATCTCATTCATCTTATAAACATAAGTCTTCTTAAAGAAGAATGCCACTCTAATCATAGAGGTTTGATCCATAATTGGCCTCCCCTTTATGTGGAACTCTTATTATCTTTTGATAAATTGATCTTATGTGCTCCTTCCATTATAGGATGGACCAAGGAAATTGAACATATGGCTCCAGTTCAGTCCGGAACATGTGTCTTGAGATATGCCCAAAATATGTTACAGCTATGCCCCGAAATAGGCATCAGTTTCCCATAGGCTCTCTCGGCCCTTCTGGCTTCTTGATCTATAAGCTGACATGGGGCAGTAGACAACTCCTCTATATGTTATATATGTTTTTGTACATAGCTATCATGAGGTCTTCAAGGCCCGGTTGGCCATCATTCCATGCTTCTTCAACCTTTGCCTTAATCAGGGCTACCCGGGGGAGTCTTTGGTCCATCATATGGGTTCCAAAGAGGCTGGGTATAGCCTTACTCTCATGCTTTGCTCATGTCCCTTGTTCTGAATAGGTGACATAGATTTGATACAAATGGAGGTCGGAACAGATGATTTATGCAGAGTCTCTTATGAATTAGAAATCCTGATTTTACTATGGGCTGTCATAAAGCTGGCGGATAACTAATAAAGGAGTTAAAGGAAATTTCAATTATAAACTGGAATGGGGTCAATAGGTAACCCACATAGGGGAGGTCAAAAAATTTACTCTGATGGCTTCTAGGTCTGATTGAGCCGGAGCAAGAAAGGGTATTTGGTCATGGCCTATATATGGAGGTACATGCAGATTGGTGGTATACTAATGGCATATCCGTGGGTCTTCTAAGATGACTATTTTGTTCATTTCAGCAAGCTTGGAAGAAGGTTCTATGGCACCCTACCCACTGATTATATGGGCAACATTCTGGTCTAGGCAGAAGAGTTATGTTTCTAGTGGTATGTCATGAGACATAGGCTGATGAAGAACCCATTCGGAGAAGGAGAAAATCAGGAATAGGGGTGCAATAGGGGTTGAAGTGAATGTTTTGCAAAGAAGGATGGACCGGCCTTTTTGGGAGCTTACCTCCAACACCTTCACCTGCCTTTGTTTGCTTTTCTTTCAACATTTCTCTGCTGCGACCAACACTCCTTGATGAAGAATGGATCTCCTGTAACTTCAGCAAAATCTCCCCTTTGATTCCTCTCCTCCTCCCCTTTTCTCAGCCGCGGGATAGCCCCTTTTATAGCAGGTGCTGGGCAGGTGATTCCCTTGGGACGTGTAGCTCATGTACAGCCGCAAGTTGGGCCATGTTCTCTTGATCATGGGGGAGGTGGGTGCTTGACCAAGTCAGACCTGGGAGGAGATGGGCGTATGGTGTATATGAGCCTTAATTTTCTCCTTGATATATTTTCTGGATGGACAAAAGATCCTGGCTACCGGTGGGTTCCTGATCTGCACATCCTTCTTATTGATTTAATGGGCTCAACTAGTGGGTCCATCGCATAATAAGTATACATCCCAGCCCTTGATTAAATACCCTCGATCTTCACTTGATGGCTCAATATATGCCTTCCATTCAACAGTCCTATATATGGCAGATTACATCTTATCCGTTGATCAATAATGCTGCCAGGCCTTGCAGTCTACGTGGAGGAGATTACATCCATCTCATCAAATACCCAATAAGACCAGATCCAATGGATATTATCCCATTATGGATCCAATAAGGCCTCTTGTCATACCGCTAGGGATCCAAGAGCATTAGGATCTGTTTGACTTATCTAGCTACCAATCCTGGCCGCTGGATGCCCCCGGCCTCTAGCTAGCCTCCATTTGAACTCCGCAACCCGCCTTCTCCCGCGAATTGCTCTCTCTCTCTCTCTCTCTCTCTCTCTCTCTCTGCAAGTTCTGTTTAGTCTCCCAGCTGGAGACAGACTCCTCTACCCGCGATCTCTTTTTTAGCTGGCCCTCTGCCTCCTTCTATCGCAGCTTTCCATCTTTACAGGTGTTGCAGCAACCTGTCCCGGCTTAGGAAAATCACCGGGGGCCCTGTTGCTGGAGGTCTTTGGGCGCCTTTGTCTTCTTCTTAGTGTTGGACCGAGGAGGTGAACAGCACCCTTGTCACCCCCGGGTAAGTATACTTTGTGTATTTCCCTCTTCAGTTTTATGCATGGTGATCCTTCTATTTCCTTTTCCCTCCACCAGTCATTGTGATACTATGTTTATTTACTTGATTTTCTTTGAACTTTGTTGTTATGTACGCATGTCCTCACCTCTTCTTTCTTCTCCTTTTTTGGGTGGGCATATTGGCTGCCCTCCTTCCTCTTCTTCTATTTCTTTATCTATGCTCCATCTTCACCTGTGTCTGGCTGTTAGCAGCCGCACATGACCCTCCCTTTTTTTTGGTGTATTATGCATATGTTTATCATTCTAGCTTTCTTCTTCTATTTTCTGTTGGCAGCATATAATCTATCCTATGTCATGCCTTTTTGCAAGCATACATATAGCTGCATGTATTGAGATGTCCTTTCATTGAAAAGGCATATTTATTTCTCTGTTTTTCCTCTTGATCTATATACAAGGACCTAGCTTCTTCATATGCCATCATTGGTCGGGATCTTGGTCGAATTCTCCCTTTTTTTGGAGGGGCTCTTGCTGTTTTTTTTTTTGAACAGGAGCCCATCAGCTCCTGTATGTCATTCCCGGCCTTCTTCCCTCTCTTTTTTTTGTATTGTACATGTCTTTATCACTTCTAGCTTCTTTCTTCTATTTTCTATCGGTAACCAATGCCATGCCTTCCCATACAGCTGGATGTATGGGGCAAACATATCTATTTCCTTGTTTTTTCTTCTTGATCCTATATGCAAGAATCTTGTTTATCTATATGCTATCACCGATTGGGGCCTTGATTAGATCCTTTTTTCCCCCTCCTTTTCTTTTGCTCCGGGGTCATCTGCTGGTCCCTCCTTGGTCAGGAGGGGCACGAGTATATAAAATCTCCTCCTCTTTGTTTCCTTGCTATGTGTCTAATTTCGGTTGGGTCTTGAATTCCCCTTTTGTATTCACATCCAATTATGCACATCCGTCCTTAAACATATGTGTTTGATTTCTTTCTTATCAGGCCCCTCCTCTTATTTTGATCCATATAATGGTGGTGGGGTGCGGGGAATTAAGTATTTTTGACTCCCTTTCGCTTCACTTTTTTTCTTATCTCTCTTTTTTTTATATAAGTCCTCTTTTGGTCTGATACATGTGTCAATATTTCAATTTAAAATTCTAAATGCCAACACAATGCTAAGTCAAATCAAATCAAAAATCAAAATGGAAAATGAACTTCCAAAACAATAAAATGATTTAAATTTGAGGTTTCATCAGAAACAAAGATGGGGACCTAGAGTTTACCTCCACATCAAGGTATAAGGAAGATCATTCGGCTGGATAGTAAGCACGATTCCTTAAAATAAAAAAATTAAAAGCTATACAGAACCAAATGAAGACCCACACCTCACAATATGGTAAAAGACGGCAACAACTTACTAGAACCATGCGCCCAAATTGACAAGTGCATTAAGAAGCCTCATCATTGGCCTCAATTTTGCTCAGTTAAAATGGCGCCACAAAGCTTCATTCTACAGCTACTAGAGTGACATTCAACTAAAAATATTGATCGAACAAGCCTCTCTTATCACCAATAAGAGCAGGTCAACCGGTTGTTGATCTGGCTCATTATAACCTCACCACCACGTGGAATTGCTTACTGAAGTAGAGCAGGTAAAATAGGTGCCGAATATAAGATAGTGACCAGATAGGAAGAAGAAAATCAACATCCGATTTTTACTCAGCAGCTAAACTATGCTGGCCTTAGCCACAAAGCAAAATCCTAAAATGTCAGTCAATGTAATCAGGTACAAATTAAGCTCGGAGTCTCTCAACAGTCCTTAAGAGCAACTAGATCTTAGGAACTATTGGAGTTCTGTCATCGACCAATAGGAGATCCATAAAAACTAGATTAACCAAATAAATCGGAAGAAGCCAGTAACTGAATAATGAGTCCTCTATAAACAAAAATGATAACCAGAGTATCAGAAGTATATAAGAAGACAATCCAAGAGATTAAGGCCGGGCAAGAGACATTTCTGAAACTTGCAACATTGAACGATTTTAGGGAAACCATTTTCCAGATATTTACTTCATAGTTTCAACTTTCTCATTTTGTTCTTCATCATGTGAACTTGAAAGACTTTGATTCAACAATTCTGCTCAAGTTTAGTGACCGACTAGAGTTGTTTTTCCTTAGAGACACCTAAAGAGGGACTACTAATCACAACTTCAAACCAATTAACTTGGGCAACACCATTGTTGTAAAGGCACCTGCCTAGGCACCGTCTAGGCATCAAGGCACTAATTTGCCAACGTCTTGCCAGGGCATCTTGTGGGAAGCCCAAAAGGCACCCAACCCAAGGCACCCGCCTTGACGCCAAGACTAGACGCCAACGTCTTGCTTGACACCAAGACTAGGCTCCCCAAATATTTATACAAAGTAAAAAAAATTCTTTTGAGGGCCTTTGCCCCTCAATACATAAGGAGTGTTGCCCCGCTTGACCCCTGCAACTTGACCGCACAAGTTGATCCGCAATTCTGAAGTGTCCGTTTGTAATAATGTAAACATATTAATATATTTTAATATCACTTATACTATCACATATATATAAGATTCATAATTATAAATATATGTTATAAACTTAAAATTTATTAAAATCTATTTTAACTCTCTTCTCTATCTCTCAGAGACATCAAGATTATCAAGATTAATTATTTCTCAAAATAAATATATACATATACATACATAATTACATAAATAAAATCATATTTAAATGTATGAACACATAAACATACTGATTCAATTATAACGTACAAATATAATTATATTTATAAATATATATTTGTATGTATGTATTAATATGTATATATAGTACTAACATCTAATTATATATAGGATTGTGCATATGCATATGTATATGTATATATAACTATCCAATGTTATCGTCTTGACCGCTTAGGCAATGCCTAAGCGGCCACTTAGTCACCTAAGTGGAATTGACACCCTTCAATGCCTTGTACACCTTGTCGCCTTGATAACTATGGTCAACACTTGATTTGAGATAGAAATTCGATCAATCTCAAGAAACAATGTATTCGGTGGACTAAGATCTACTTAGAATAAGATCATCATAGCCTCGAGGCTCAACCTTCTTCGGCTAGATCATTGTGGTCTGTTCGGAGTAGTAAACGTTTAGAAATAAAACAAAGTTGGATATGGCCAATCCCAGCCATAGCAATCAAATCGGGCTCAACTTAGAAGACGAGTGGGTTGGAGCTTGCCGAGCAATGCTAAGCTAAACTACACTTGGTATGAGTTAGACTGAGGCAACTCAGCTTCAAAGCAAATCACTAGTGTTTCAAATACCGCATAAGTAGATATATCAAAACTTCATAGCACCTCGGAAAATGCGCCAGGGCCAAGCTAGAAGGAAGAGGTGACATCGTCGTCCTCAGTGTTTTGAAGGCACCAATGCACTGTTTGAAGCATAGGTAACAAAATTGCTAAAAAATAACAATGTTGGTAGTAGTTGGAAGCAACAACGCTAGAAGAAACTTTAACAGTAGTGTCGAAGGAAGCTGGAAGCTTTGCCAGATGAACAATAGTCAATAGCTTCGAAGCAACCTAGCTTGCAAGCAATCGAAGGACTAGAAGGAGTTGGAGATCGCAGTGCTAAAAATAGTCTAACAACAACATTGTAGGAGGAAGAAGAGAAGATAAAAGGATAGAGAAGGGAAGAGGTCCATAGGGAAGAAGAAGAGGGAAGAGATATCTCTCGCAGGAGGAGGCAACATAGGGTTTCTCATCGGAATAGAAGAAAGGGGTGACTTAAGGGTAGAACTAAAAAATGAATGGCAAAGAGAGAAAAGAAACAAGAGTTTTTGTAAAGGTCAAAAGACCAATTTGAATTAAACTATAAAATAAGAATTACAAGTGTAAGAAAGCCAAAAAAATAAATAGAAAGAAAAAACTTTTCTACCAAGATGGTAAAAAAGTGAAGTTACACAAAATAATTTTTAAATATAAAAGGTGCCTCCCAACAAAGGTACCTCTAAAGCAAAACCGGATGATGCAAACCACCGGTCTTTCATATAATAAACCATCTGAAATAGAATTTGGACCGGATTATCACTCATTGAAAATGTGCCAGTTCCTCTCCCGCCAAATGCAAATGGACTACAACATCACTGGTAGGATAACTCACAAGCCTCATGATGTGAAGTGCTATTCCATGCATTAAATCCTTTTAGTGGAGAACCAAAGAGACCGAATGATACCGCACCTAAAAAAGATGTGCTCTACATTTTCCACTCCCATGCAGCAAAAGATACACCCAATGCCAATAATAGGAAAAATCTTGTGAAGATACTCCTAGTAGGCAAACGATGTCTAGCACTCTTCCAAAGGAAATTTTTATCATGACAAGAATATGTATTGACCAGACCACTTTATGCCATCGCACTCTCACACTTCCAATGATCAGCCTCTTCATTACCCGATTTGACACTGAACACAAATTTGGTGCCCGGAAGCTATAAAAGTTTGTCTTCCTTATCAGCATGCAACAACAATTTTGAAGGAGGGTAAGTAAAGAGAAAAAATCCAAAATCTTGTTCTCTCTTGGGTTTCTTCTGAAAATGATATTCCATTTGAACCTGGCATCCCAAGAGTTGTAAATTTTAATGTGTGGTGCACAACTGATATTGAATAAGGAAACAGTAAAGCCAAAGGCAAGTGTTCCAGCCAACAATTATCTCAAAAAGAGATTCTCTTGTCATTCCCTAGATCAATTTTAGTGCAATTTCTCTCTCTAAAGAGCTTTAAGATTATTGATTTTTTTATTTGTTTCAACACTTCATATAGATCAATTTATGTTTAATTATGTTATTAACCTATTTGTTTAAGTGTTATCTTTATTTTTTAAAATTTTTTCAACATCTTCTCCAAGTCGTGACACTCTAACTTTCAACACGACCCAAAACGATCCAACATGCTTACATTGCACCAGACCACTTTATGCCATTGCACTCTCACACTTCCAATGATCAGCCTCTTCATTACCCGATTTGACACTGAACACAAATTTGGTGCCCGGAAGCTATAAAAGTTTGTCTTCCTTATCAGCATGCAACAACAATTTTGAAGGAGGGTAAGTAAAGAGAAAAAATCCAAAATCTTGTTCTCTCTTGGGTTTCTTCTGAAAATGATATTCCATTTGAACCTGGCATCCCAAGAGTTGCAAATTTTAATGTGTGGTGCACAACTGATATTGAATAAGAAAACAATGAAGCTAAAGGCAGTTGTTGCAGCCAACAATTATCTCAAAAAGAGGTTCTCTTGTCATTCCCCAGATCAATTATAGTGCAATTTCTCTCTCTAAAGAGCTCCAAGATTATTGATTTTTCTATTCGTTTCAACATTTCATAGAGATCAATTTATGTTTAATTAAGTTACTAACCTATTTGTTTAAGTGTTATCTTTATTTTTTTTAAACTTTTTTCAACATCTTCTCCAAGTCATGACACTCTAACTTCCGACACGACCCAAAACGATCCAACATGCTTACATTGCATTTTGATATCGATGGAGAAAGAAGAGTTAAATGCAAATATTGCGAAAAGTAATGTGTGGAGTATTTTTTTGATTGAAGCATTCACCTCAACATAATAAAGGATAGTGTTCCTCTATACACACAAACTCCACTCAAGGTAAAAGTCCAATTCAATAGACATTTATAAGTAATGGAACAATCAAGGAGAGCAACAAAGCAACATAAAGAGACCATTCAAGAAATTTTTTTTCAATTTTCAAGCCATAGAGTTCACATATATGGTACCATACAAGAGCACCCGACAACTCCTCGGAACAAAGATTTCGATGACAGTATGTTCAGAATAATACTTAGTAAATCATACTAATATCCCTATGACATTAATATTTAACTATTATTCTTAAAAATAGATGACATACATGGGCAATGAAGGCAAGTTATGAGTCATTTGTGGGCAAAGAGGTATCAGGATATTAGAGGTCTAAGGTTCCGAAAATAAGAGCGGACAAGGAAGTGGGAGAAAACACAGAACTAGGAGAGAACTGAATAATCAAGAAGAAAAGAAAGAGATTCATGATTTCACGCTAGATGACGACTTAGGAATAGGTCATATGGATCCAATCATCACATGCCCAGTGTAAAAACTAACTATAATTACAATTGCAATGAAGAATTTACGGATATGCAAAAAGATCAAGCGGACAACATCAAGATGATTCTTCTATAATAACAACTAACATACTTATAAACAATGCAAAAGGACCATATTACGAGTTCATGATCAACACCAAAACCAACGTCAGTAGAGGAGTGCCTAGACAGACTTTAAATAAAATATGCAATACTTATTTTCCCATATACGTGAAAGATATTAAATAATACATCAATTCATTTGATCGTATTTGATAAGAAAGATGATACACCTTGATAACGAATGGTTAGACATGTTAGTTGTCTTTATTTTTCAAACTTTCTACCTATTAATCTTTGTAAACTTTAAATTTTATAACTTATGCATGATCTTCTTCTTAATAGGTAACAGACAACGCAGTTGCATATAAAGCAGCTACAACAATGTTGATGGTCAAGAGATCATATTTATATTGAGCATCGTGTTTTGCCTATTCTGTAGAATCGATGCTAGACAATATGTGCAATGATCCTCAAATAGACCGGGTAGTTAAGTCAACCCAATGCATATCATCTTTCATTTATAGCCATGACTTTATTTTTAACCTAATGAAATGTCAAACGAAGGGCCGAGAGCTCCTATGACCCGTTGCAATTAGGTTCGCCTCTCGTTATATTTTCTTAAAGAGTTTAATACAACAATGATATCCTCCTACTTAAAAGATACTTTCACCGAGATGGTCAAGTTGAATTGCCAGGGCCACTTCTTCATATAAGAGGAAAGGAAGGAATATTGAAAAGATGTTAAAGAGTAGAGATTTATGACGAGTTGTAAAGAGGATGCTTCATACACTACAACTCTTAGTCAAAGTTCTTAAAATAGTAGATGCAAAGAGGAAAGCAAACATGAGCTATCTCTACACAACTACACTACACTTGAGTTGGCAAAGAAGAAAATCACAAAGATAGACTTCAACAAGTGGTTAGATATGATCGACGGTCGATGGGAGCGAACATTGTATTATTTGATACATGTAATTACTTTCTTTGTCATTATGTCAAATCATGCATCCCATAGATATTGTTATGCTTCCTATTGACATATATATGTTGTTAGATTATTTTTCAATCCTATATATTGTTATAGTTCTTTGTTCAAGGCAAATAATGAACTTTCTACAGTGTGAAACAAATTATCCATAGAATGTTCTAGAATAATGATAAATTAATTATAACATGTAATAAATTGCAAGATTATATGATGAGAATATACTTTGAGACATCAAGAATATGATAAATAGTTATGCTCTTAAATCCTACTGCATACCTTGAACAGTATTTGCAATTCAGATGATTAACGTATTCTAATTGTCTTCTAACATAAAATAATATCATACAGCTAACTGGTAGATGAACTATGACGAGGCACTAGGATATGAGAATTTAGCTGACATTGCAATAAGAGACTTAAGTCAAATCACATCGGCTTCAAGATATGAAAAAAATTGATCTCCATACAAAGAAAAGGAATAGGCTGACGTTAAAAAGATTATAGCAGTTTGTATACTGTCATTACAACATGAGATTGAAGTTGAACACTTTGCAAAGATTGAGAAATAATAAGAAGGAAGAACAAAGGTGGAAAGAAGAAACAACGGGATGACGAAGTGAAACGGTCACTATAAAAAATGATAACATCAATTTAGATAAAATCTTCGACGAACAAAATACACTGCAAACTTGGGTGAACGATTAAGAAAGATTACGCGAACCTAAATTCAACCCATAAGATCGAAAATTGACTCAAGAAAAACTCGATAATGTACCTCTACCCAAGAAATTTCATATCTCTTCTTCACTGGTAAAGAGATAGAAAAATAGAGAATCTTCTCATCATGGTAATTGTGGACAAGATCTTCGACGAACAAAATGCACTAAAAACTTAGGTGAACGATTAAGAAAGATTATGCGAACCTAAATTCAACCCATGAGATTGAAATTTGACTCAAGAAAAACTTGATAATGTACCTCTACCCAAGAAATTTCATATCCCTTCTTCACCAGTAAAGAGACAAAAAAACAAAGAATCTTCTCAACATGGTAACTAATCATTTGAACCTTGCAAATTAAGAAGTAGTTGACAAGGCGTGGAAGACACACCCAAACCAAATATCCTAATTCAATACTAAACGTCAAATTCGACATCAAAATAACAATGGAGGGGTTTGACGATGATTAAGCACTTGTCTCAAACACATATAGAACAAAGGCAAAATCACAACCTCAACTAATGCAGTTCATGGAAGAAAGTATTACATGCACGCCACTCAAGAAGATCATTGTGCACGGACATAAGGAAAACACATGCAACAAGACAGATGTCAACACTACACTTTGTCATATAAGGGGGTTAAGTCATCTCATGACTCTTAGTTTCTTAAATATCACCATGATGGTTATAAAATGACTCAACCTAATTATGCATCATCATCAAACACTTCCCATACATTCCACCTATGATAGTTATGGTGGATCTTAGAGAACTTATTGTAGAGTGATTGTTAACGAGATTGCAAAGCGGTATAAGCATTTATACACTTACAACAAAGTGTATTGTTCTCAAATGTCTTATAAAGAGTATGTTCATGTGAAAAAACAAGAAAGTAAAATTTAAATAGAAATAAATAAAAATATAATAATCAAATCCACTATTTTTTCCAAAAATTTTTTATTTTTTCCTAATTTTTCATATTTTCCTGATTTTTTTATTTTTTAATATAAAAAATGGCGTCAGACCACACTGGGTTGAATCCAAGTCATGACCTAGTCCAACCGGATTAGGTTTTAGCTAGGCCGACCTGAACTTGACCCATGACCCGACTTACCATGATCACAACAACTCATACAATGAAATGACATATCCACAACATAAACAATGGGAGATGAAACCTATGAATTATTGAACTCAATGGAATGCAAATTTAATGTGTTAAGTTTGATTTGAGTTTAGTTTATGTTTTAAGGAGATGCATTTTTATTTGGTTTGGTTAGGCTTTATGTCTTCCTTGACTTTATGCCATTTGAATTTGATGTATTTAAAGGGGTTCCATTAAATTCTCATATTTAAGCCTGAGATTTCAGATTTTAAGATTCCAATTTAAGGAGTTGTTCCTTGGTGGATTCTTAAGATTTTGGACTCGAGGATCCTTGAGATCGGAATTTAGAGTCATAGATAAGACATTTTTTGTCATTCTTTTTTCAGATTTATTAAATCTGATATTGATGATATGATCTTGTGGATTATCCAATTTGATCTTTTGGTTGATTATTAACCACGGTTGACTTAAAGATTAAGGTTCATAAGCATGATTTCAGATTTGCAGATTTTTCCTTAAGGGGGAACTGTTGTTGGATTAACAAATTTTGCAGACTGTCCTTTTTGTGTTCTTGTATTTTCACCATTCTTCTCAAGATCTGAAATATCCATGGATGATGATCATTCCTCCATTAGCATCAATCAGCTTAGGAGATATTCCATTCAATCAGCTTAGGAGATATTCCATATTGTGCAATTTCAGATATTAAGATAGGATTATTAGCCCATGATCTTCAACCTTTAAGTACCTCAGGTCACATTCCATAGCAACTGATGATCCTTGACATTTAGTCTTTAGAATAAATTTGAACCAATATACTTTTAAGACTGAAGGATTTAGAGCTTCAGATTGGTGATGTTTGAGATTTGAGTTTTGATGGATACATGGGATTTCAGCTCTTTCAAATATTGTGTTTGCTTTGAGCATGACAGTTCATTATCTTGGAGGTGAGCATAAGCATTCAAATTTTAAGCCATGATATCTCAGATTTTGGATTCCTTCAGATTTGGCATTGCCCCACCTTTCAGTTTCCAAATTTGAGACCGATTTGCAGATTTCCATAGGGCTGCAGACCCCATTACCCACACAATTCATGTGTTCATGTGAATTTAAAACCTCTCTATGATCTGGAGCATGTTGGAACCTCGAATTTTCCCTCTTCCCCTCTTTTTGAAGAGGAAAAGAGATTTTAGTTGGAGATTAGAATTCCTTTTTGAAATTCTTTTCCTTCTTTTGGACTAGCATTGACTACTATGAAAATATGTGGTATTCATAGCAGTATTAGCTAATTTGATATGGTATTATTTTATAGGAACACCAATGGCTCCACAGATTTGCTAAGCGTCGATATGGGTATCACCCACTACTTAGATGATCCGAACCACAATTTAATTTATGAGGTTATCTGAGTTCTTTGAAAATAAATTTTGACCTCTCTCCACCGGACTTGCGATATTCTGGTGTTAATTACATCGAGCGAACACTCGAATACCCTTGATTGACCGTCACAGCAACATATTGATCGGAAGTCATTCATCCACATAAAGAAAGCTGGAAGACATATCCCCATGGCCTTATGAGATGGAATTTGGTTGAACTTAATTCAAACTTTTAAGTTTGGGTTCATTGATTTTCTTCTTGATTTAGGATTTGAATTGTTTTGTTTATGTCTTTGGTCATTTGTTGACTTAGACAATTTTGAGTTGATCTCTCTTTTTTTGTGTAGGAATTAATTTTTATATTTTTTGTGTTTGTTAGCATTTTTTGCTTGATTTAAGTGAATTTCTTATTATTATTAAGATTTGTTCTTAATAATATCGATCACTTTAATTTTCATAGTTGATTTTAATCCAACACAACTTGTTTTTGTAGTCATTGGTTGACATTTTTTATGCATTATTTAATGACATAATTTTGGTTGGATTGTGTTAACATTTTATTAATGTTTTGATCATTTATTTGATTTGGATTTTGTTATGCACACTTAATTATTTAAGTAGCATTATCTATTTGGGTTGATTTAAATTTTTTGGTTAAGTCGGATTTAAACTTAACATGTTTTGTAACCATTTGTAGTCATTTTTTATGTATGATTTTATGGCATGAATTTGATTTGATTATGATGGCATTTTTGTTAATAAATAAGTAATTATTTGATTTAATCAAATTTACTTATTTGATTTATAGATTTACTTATTTGATTTAATTTAATCAAGTTTAATTATTTGATTAAGTTTAAAAATTACTTAAATAATTTATTTAGTTTATTCCATCTCTTGGAGTCCATGGGGATTTGATGTTACTTTTGGAGTAACATAACACATCAATCGAATTTGAATTTCATTTCATGTCGATCTGAGTACATAGGAGTACAACAAATGAGAGGACTTTCAAGCCTTTCTTCTCAATACATGTCATGACTTATGTTCGGTTTGACCGGCATTACGGCTTTACCGATCTGGGTTTTTTCATTTAGAATTCCCGTTCGGTTTGACCGGCATTTCGGTTTGACCGATTTGGGTTTTCATTTAGAATTCCCGTTCGGTTTGACCGGCATTTCGGTTTGACCGACTTGGATTTTCTATTTGAATTCTCGTTCGGCTTGACCGGCATTTCGGTTTGACCGACTTGAGTTTTCTATTTGAATTCTTGTTCGGTTTGACCGGCATTTCGGCTTGACCGACTTGGATTTTCTGTTTGAATTCCCGTTCGGTTTGACCGGCATTTCGGTTTGACCGACTTGGGTTTTCTATTTTTATCCAAAATAGCGAACTATTTTGGGCTCCTTTTAATGGAAAGGTAGCGCAAAACCACTTAATTTCGGCAGCATTTCAACTAGACCGGAGTTGGGTTGGCTATTTTCTATCCAAAATAATGAACTATTTTGGGCCCCTTTTAATGGAAAGGTAGCGCAAAACCAACCCCTTTTTATGGAAAGGTAGCACAAAACCAAGGTATTTCTTACCTTCTAAGGAGTGAGAATGTGGAGCTTCTCTCTCTTCTCAACTCTCTCTTTTCTCACCACTTTCCAACCCATGTACGTATGGCACTTGGGGGGTATTTATAGAGATTTTTGGAGGGGCAAAAGGGTCATTTGGAAGACCCCACTAAACCCATTTTCGAGTTAGTGGGGGGTGACCGGAGTGGGGTGAAGTTACCCCCATTTTTTCTCCATTTTTTTCGAATTTTTTCGGTGTTGTTTGACCAAAGTCAAACCGGGGGGTAAGTTCACCCCCCAGTGCTGGCCCGGTCTTTGACCGGGTCTCACCCCCACGGCCGCCCGCGCGTGGGCGCACGCGTGGCCCACGACCGCCTGTCGTCCACCCCCTTTTTTTTTCTTTTTTTTTTCTCTTTGACCGCGGTTGACCGCGAACCGCTGCCTCCCCCCCTCGGCTCTCTCTCTCCCCGACAGGAGATGCCCGCGAGGGTTTTTGTTGCGGCGAGCTCTGGCGACGGCTCCGGCGGGCTCCGGCGATGGCGACGGCGGGCTCCGGCGATGGCGACGGCGACGGCGGGCTCCGGCAACGGCGGCGACGACGACGGCTGCGGGAGGAGCTCCTTCCGGCGACGATGGCGGTGGCAACCGCGGCCGGTGGAGGCGGTGGTGACGGCTCCTCCCCCTTTCTCCCTTCTCCAACGCACAGGGCGGTGCTTCCGCCCCTATTTCTTCTTCCCAACGACCGTAATGGCGGCAATAGCGGCCTCTCCCACTCCCTATGGGTTCGATGGATGCGTAGGAGGGTGGCGAAGACAACCTTGGTGGCCTTAGGCCCCTCTATCGACAGTAATAGGGAGCTTTTGCTCCTCCTTCGGCTTCTCCCTCCTGTTCCGTTTCTTCTTCTCCCCCCTTTCTTCTTCTCTCTCTTTTCTTGAGAGATTTTTTTGTCCGACAGAGCATTACCCTTTTTTGGTTAACCTCCATTCCCCCAAGATCGCGGGATCAAAATCGAAGTCGGGATCAATGGGTACCGATCTGATCTGGATCAGTCCGATCCATAGATTACGGAATCGGTGGAATCGGACCTATTCCGACCGATTCCGGAATCGGATCGGCGATTCCTGGCGGAAGGACCGATTCCGGGAATAATTCCGCGGAATCGGTATGAATCGACTGGAATCGGTCGGAATCGATCCGATTCCGACCGATTCGTTGTGGAATCGGTCGATCCGACCGATTCCGATGGAAGACCGGTTGAACCGGCCCCGGTTCGTTTCCCGGTTCGATTCTGGACCGGGAACCGAGCCGCTTCCGGCCCTAAAAGGGCCGGAATCGACCGCCGCGGTCGATTCCTTCGATCCCGCGGCGGTAGGGCTCGTTTCCGGCGATTCCGCGGCGATTCCTCGCCGATTCCGGCATCGATCCGGCGATCCGGGCGTCGATCCGAGCGATCCAGCAGCGATCCGTCGATCCGGAGCGATTCAAGACCGATTCCGGCGATTTCGCCGATTCTGGGCGATTCCGGCGATTCTAGCGATTCCAAGCGATTCCTTCGGCCGATTCCGCCGATCCAAGCTCCAATCCGCCTTGAATCAACGTCTTCTTCGATCTTTGACCGAGTTTTGGTAAGATTTCTTCGCCGAAAACTTCGTACGTCCATTCTTACGCGTTTCCGACGAGTCCGAGCGTCGTTAAACGTTGTGATTTCCGACCGAATAAGTCCGTCCAAGTTTTAAACTATCCGTTTAAGTTCATTTTGCACGGGAAAAATTCCGGATATCCCGTACGTTAATTTGCGACGATTTCCGGCAACTACGTAACCCTTTAAACATACCGAATGGTGTGTTACTTGGGTTGTCTCCTTCCCGAACAGCGTCTAAATCATTTTTTATGTTATCTAATCATTTTTAGTGCATTGTTTACAATTTTTGCAGATACAAGCAATGGCCGATCAAGGTGGCGCAAAGACGTGCTTCCGACGTGGGTTGGGAACACGGGCATATGGTAGACCTAGTCGGGGAAGAGGGTGCGGTGCAAGTGGTGTGGGAAGGAGATGAACGGGGGGTGTTCCGGTGAAACAACATATTGCCGGAACGGTGGGAATGTAAAAAAATGCGACAAGGTGCCCGGGGAGAAGAGTGAGGAGACGAGAGGATACACGACAGCGAGCCTCTCGACGGGCTGTTAGGATCGAGCGAGAGGGAGGAGTTGCGCACGACGAGCTACTCGAGAGGAGGAGGGACCGCGATTTGCCTACCTCGAAAGGGAAAGGCAAGGGGAAGGCAGCAGCTGAGCCGGAGCCAGAGAGCGAGGACAAGTCCACGGACTCCGAGCTGAGACGTGCTAGGCACGCTAGTAAGCGTGCATTGGCTGAGGAGGAGGACGAGGAGGGGGAGCGAGGAGGGTCCGGGGTCCGTAGTTGACCCGCCTTTGGGCCGATCGGCATCGGCTCGCCCTACTCGGGACCGAGAGCCCGACCCCAGGGGAGACAGGGAGCCATACCGCCGTTCGCTTCTACCGGCACTCGATTTACACCGAGTGACGAGTATTTATTTAGGAAACGAGTCGGGCGGATGGGGATAAAGCGAGCGATGAAAGGGGTGAAGGCTACGAACGGCCGCTGCGAAGAGAGCCGTTCGCCACATTGTCAAATGGTTTTTACGTACGCAGTATCACTTTTTAAATTAAATTTGACATTATGCCTCGTTTTTTTTACTAAAACTTAATTTTACCCTGATCCAATTTTTTTTTACTTGATGTAGGCATCCCAGCACAAGCAGCCCACAGCCCCTACTTCCAGACGATGGTGGATCCCGTGGGTGAGGCCGGGACCGGGTTTGCAAGCCCCGGGCGACGGACACATATACGGCGCCGGCACGGATGAGGAGGTCCAGGAGTTGAGGGAGTGGATGGACGGGTTCAAGTTGGTGTGGAAGGAGAGGGGTTGCACAATCATGTGCGATGGGTGGACAGGTATCACCAAGAGGAGTATGATAAACTTCTTGGTGTACTGTTCTGAGGGGACTACATTCTTGAAGTCGGTAGATGCTTCTGGGAAGATTAAAAATGCCGACTTCATTTTTTCTCTGATGGATGGAGTGGTGGAGGAGATGGGGGAGGAGAATGTGGTTCAGGTTGTCACTGACAACGAACCATCATATAAGGCGGCTGGGAGGAAGTTGATGGAGAAGAGGAAGCACATCTTCTGGGTGACATTCCATAGATCTCATTTTAGAGGATATAAAAGGAGGAGGGTGTATCTACACTTGTCGGCGGGGCGCAGACGATCACATCTTTTATTTATTCGCATCCCCGCCTCCTACATATCACGAGATCTCACACAGAGGGCACGATCTTGTCGGGCCCGGTCCGACACGATTTGCCACGAACTTCATTGCGTGGAGAGTTTACACCGGCACGTACATGCATTGGTTAAGTTCGCGCCTCGAGGAGTATTACAACTATATGGTGGACAACCCGTACGACAAAAAGAGCGATTGGAGATTCTTGTCGTGTCCGAGAAGCGGATCACCGACAAGAGGTTTTGGGAGAGGATTGCCTACTATTCGGCAATCATCGAGCCACCGGTAGTTGTCTTGAGGTTGGTAGACTCGGATGACGGGGACCAGATGGGCACACCGTACGATGCTATGGACCGGGCAAAGCCGAAAATTAAAGAAAAAAATCCCGCAGGTTACAAAAAGTGGTGGAAAATCATTGATGACCGATGGGACAAGATCTTGCACCTCGATGTCCATGTTGCAGGTAACTTGGTTCTAAAATTATTTTTGATGTATAATTATCTTATATGCACAGTGTTAACTAATAAGTCTTGCAGGATACTTTTTGAACCCCCGCATCCAATATGGAGGACAGGTGGTGAACGACAATGAGGTGATGCGGGGTACACTTGCAGTTATCCAGCGGCTGTGCCGATCTCAGCAGGACAGGATAGAGGCTGAGATAGAAGTAAGTTAGAGTTCATTAAATACCTTGGACTAGCATTACCAGGCAACTAATTTTTTTTTTAAATTTTTCAGATGCAGAAGTACAAGATGAGGGTCGGCGTATACTCAGATGCTGACCTGAAATATTCAGTTGACAAAGTGTCACCTGGTATAGTAATAGTTTGATGAGGAATTTCTTTTCTTTTCATATAAGTTATGGTGATGATGGGCTAATTGTTTTCCTTTTCTCGTCTTGTGTTTTTCTTGCAGCTGAGTGGTGGGTTCAGGTGAACACCAGGAGTGGATGGAATCCACATGCGGCCATTGGTCTCAGGATTCTCGAGCCGAGCACCGCTCCTCCCACCGCGAGAGGAACCGGAGTACATTCAACCCGATACATACCAAAAGGAGGAACAAAGTTGACCTCGGACCGGCCGAGAAGCCGGTCTTCTCGTCATTATAAATCACGAGGGCCGCGCATAAAGAACATCAAGGATCGGCGTAAGATCGGCGAGGAGCGATTTGCACGGTTCGCAGGTGGCCCGTACGAGCAGAGGCATTCCTCCGCCACACCACCACCCGAGGAGGTGGACGTGGACCGCATTTTCCAGAGGAGCACGCACTTGCCTCCCGGATAGAGGAGAGGAAGTCGGGGATCACGCACCGAGTTTGATCCCGATGACCGCGTACGGGCGAAGGAGAGTTGGATGGTGTTGAAGCCGAGGAGGATGCTCCAGCCTCCACCTCCATCTACTTCTCGAGGCTTAGGCGGGGGCCTTCTTCGCCCCGGCGGTATGGGGCGGCCACTGCGCAGCCCCGGCTCGGCTCCGGCTCGGTCCCGGCGGCCGCTACCGGCCCATTCGCAGTCCGGGGAGATCGAAGACAAAGGTGACTGCACGGAAAATGGGAGGATTTGCGAAGTTCAAAAAAACTTTGAGTTCGGACCTTACGGTAGTTCGTAGATGGCCGAAGAGGTAAAGAGAAGGAAGTTAGAGGTCGGGCGTCTGTCGGCCCGGATGACAAAGCACGCAGGCTCCTTCTCACTCCTCGTGTGATGATGACGAGGAGTGCATACCGCCGACGCGGCCATCGCCAGCCGCGCCACCGAGTCTCTCGATTCACGGCTTCCAAAGCCGTATTACACGCCGGATGAGCACACCGCATTCTTATATTATGGAGCCACGATATCAAAGATTTGGGCGGGTTGACCGGCGGTGGATTACACCACCAGCCTCCACCATCCTCTGCTTACGTCCCGGTCGTCCCGCAGTCCGATCCATTTGACCTTGATGGCATGGCATCGGCATTATTTTCATATGGAATGTGGGTCCCGGACAGTATACAAGATTGAGCACGAGGGAGGAGCGTGAAGCGCAGCAGGGAGAGGAGGAAAACCCATATCTTTATCCTAGATATTGGTAGTATCTTGATATGATGTAATTTTTTTTTTTTGATGATGTATCAACTCTTTGATATTTGAATAAATGGAATTGGAATATGTACTTAATTTCAAGTCTTCAAGTCTTCAATTGGTGTTCATTAGTATTTGTATGATGTGGTTTTGTGGATATCATGCATTGGTGATTTTTTAAAATTTTTCTAACTCATTTCCTATTTTTTTAGAATTTTTTCTGAATTTTTTGAATTTTTTTGACGAAAAAAAAAATCCAAAAACAAAAACCGATTCCGACCGATTCCGGAATCGATTCCCTTCCCAGGAATCGGCCGATTCCGGCCGATTCTGGGAATCGGAATCGGAATCGGTCCCAACCGATTCCGATTCCGATTCCGATTCCGGAATCCTTGGTCCGATCCCAACCAATCCATTAGAACAAAAAACAACTTGGAATCAGTAAATTAAAAAAACCAATTCCGATTCTAATCCAATCCGATCTCAATTGATCTTGGATGATCCAGCAGGAATTGCAAAAAAAAATGATTCAATTCTGATCCCGACCGATTTGGCCAATCATGGAAGATTCTGCTGGGACTTTTTTCAAATCTAAGAAATAGCCAATCCTGATTCGGATCAGCTGATTTCGCAAGCTATGACATTCCCAAATCCCCGTACAAGTTTTGAAACCTAAGAATCTCAGAATGGGAGATTTAGATTTAGGATTGATGGACTTATATTTTGAGATCTTGCTTTGAAGGGTTTTGAGCTCAAGGTTGGGAATATTCTTAATTCTGAAATTGACATGTCAGATTTCAAGCTCTATATGGAATTTGCAATTTGATGTTTCAAGTCCACTTTTACAGATTTTAGAATTTCTTATCACTTCTTATTGACCATCCAATCTTGATCCTGATTATGAGGATATCCATGTTAAGAGTCTATGACCCATGTGCTGATCCACGACCTTGACAGTTCCACGATCTTGATCCTTATTATTTATTTATTTATGTTTGCATTCCATTCACCCTAAGGGTTATTAAGATACCCCCTATCCACAAGATTGCATATTTGACAATAAAGTGTCATTTATATGATATAGAGTACATAAACATGTGGGAAAGGCATAACAAGACATACTTTCCCTTAAATATGAAGTGGGATATTTTCCTTGGCCATGTGTAAACATAGGATATTTCTCCATATACCAACTAAATCTTTGTTTTATTTTTTGAATGTGACAAAGTCACAATTTCATTTATAATGAAAAGGAACTTACAAAGAATTAAAATAAATAATAATAATAAATAAAAGGAGGCTCGACCTGCCACTACCAAGGAGGTAGCAGGCTGGTGAGATTACAGAAAAAGGAGTCAAAATCCATAAATCGCTCCTTAAAAACCTTCTCATCCAAACAGGGGATATTGGAAGCAAACATCCAGTCCTTCACTAGCCAACCAATTCGCCTGATGATCATCTTTATATGCTCAAAATGATAATCAAAGCTCCTCTTGTTCCTAGTACACCAAATTGCCCACAGAATAGCTGGTAAAATGGTGTCCCACATCTGTAAATCGTGAGGCCAAGGTTTGTAATAAGCCTAGTCCATCAAGAGAGAAGAGATGCTACTCGGTTCCCTCCGTTAAATATTCCATTTCAGAAACAAAATCCTCCAAACATGATTGATCACTCCACATTTGAAGAGCAGATGGTCAATGTATGCTATCATGATGCCACAAAAAATGCAAGCACTCCTATGAAAATCTTGGAAAATTCCTTTGAGGTAAAATCTGGTCGGGAGGCGAAGTCAACATATCTTCCAAAGAAAAAGCTTGATATTAAAAGGTACAGTTCGCTTCCAAACAACCTTAAAACATGGAACATAAACTCTTCCATAGGAGAGTCTAGCCAAAGTTGATCTGACTGAAAAAATAGGTCTTTTACTAAGCAACCAAATAAGCTCATCTACCTTATCCTCCACACACTTGTGACCCCCAAGTACTGAAAGTAGATCCGTAAATTCACTAATTTCTGCATCTTTGTTTCATTTGAAGTGGAATGACCAAGAAGCATTAGTTTCTCAAAAAGAATTACTCTACCATGTGGCAATCTGCAAAGGTTGTAAAGTTGAGGGAATAGAGAAGCTAACGTGTCATGCCCAGTCCAAATGTCATCCCAAAAGAGCATTCTGGCATTGTTCTCAAGCTTGATCCTACAAGATAATTGAAAAAAATTCCAATTGAAAAGGACACCTTTCCAAATGGAAGACACTTTTCCATGAGTGCTGAAGTTATAGGACCATTCCTCACTTTGACCTAAACCATATTTGGAAAACACCACCTTAGTCCATTGAGCCTCGTTGTTATTGTTGAGTTCCCAAATCCATTTACATAACATGACATTGCAAAAATCAAAAGGTAGGAATCCCCCGCCACCTTCCTTTGCATGTCTGCAAACTTGATTCCATTTGACAAGATGCAAGTTTTTTGTCTCCATTGCCTTGCTAAAAAAATTCTTGCCCAGATGCTCTCTAGTTTCCAGCAAACCCCATGGGGACCTTGAGAATGGAGAAAAAGAAGAGTGGAAGTCTATTTAAAACTATCTTAAATAGCACCCATCTACCTCCTGCTGAGTAATCTCCCTTTCCAACCCTTAAGTCTATTTCCATCTTATGAACCATGCCTTGTGATGCGGGACGAGGAGGGATAGATTGGAGACATGGCACTGCAGCAGCCGTCAAGAAGCTCAAAAGACCTAAAAATGCAAGAAATAAGCACAACCAAGCTTAAACCGGTCAAAATAGATGCCAAAACGAGTCATGTCCGAACCGCCTATAAAAGCTGCTAAACTGGCCTGAACCAGTCCCAAATGGCCTGAACCGATCGGTTTAAGCTCTGAACTAGGCTATACCAGACCGAACTGGCTCTAAACCGGCGTGAACCGGCGGTCAGACACGGTTTGGGCACTAAATCGGTGGGTTGGCCAGGTGGTGGGTAAATCGTCGCGCAGGCCGGCAGGCGAAGGCAAACTGGCGCTGGCTCGGTTGGCGCCACTTAACGAACGGGATCGTGGCCGCTCGTGGTTGGCCGTGGGAGAGGGAGACATGGCTGGCTCGCCGGCCGCCGTGTACCCCCCATTGGGTGACGCCCGCGCACGCACTCGGGCGCGTCATCTTCCGATCGTCTTCGGCCACTCAAGGGGCTTCGAGGCATCGACGGCGCCTCCACGCGGAAGGGGGCACCGGGAGAGCACGCCGCCATCGCTGTCGTGGTTGGACCTTGCCGACACCGCCGGTAGTGGTCGGAGAAGCCGTAGTTGCGGGAGGAGGAGACTGGAGGCCCCTGATGGACGCGGTCGAGCCTCACATGGAGAGGAAGAGCCGGCAGAAACTTACAGGAGCCGGGGCCATCGTCGGCCTTGCAGGTGCCGACGCCTCCGTGCGGATGAAGAGAGGGAGGGGCCATCGGGTTGGGAAGCTACTGTCGCCGGAATGGGGGAAGGCCGCCGGAGCCCTAGCAGGGGTGAGTGCAGACAAGGCCGCCGACGCGGCTCTTCTTCCTCTTCCTTCTTTTCCGTCTGATAGGGGTCTGAGAGGGGACTTTCAACACTGGGGTGGTTGATGGAGGTACTCCGGGGATCGTCGGAGGTGGGGTGGACGGACAGAGGTGGTTGACGTCGTCGGAGACGTCGAAACAGTTGGAGACGGAGGTGAACGAGGGTGTCAACAAGAAAGGTAACTGTAACCGGTGAAAGGGGAAGGGGAAAGAATGGCTCGGAGGCCGCTGGATGGAGGAGGGGGAGAAGACGCCCACGTCGGAAGGTTGCGTAGGAAACTGGTCCTCACCGGAGGTGGAGCTGGACGACCTCCATTGAGGAGGGGGTGGAGGAGAAAGGGGGGGTTGCGCCCCTACATAAGGGACTAGCCCCTAGGGTTTCAAAATTTTCACTAAAAACTTTCTTCTTCATTCCAACAAGTGAGTCCTCTTAAATAGATGAGCCATTACAAATAAGACATTCTAAATGACTATTTACATACTTGTCCTTGTAAGGACCCAAATTAAAAGAAAAGACTAAAAACAAATTTCAAATATTTACAATGAAGTCCAAGAGGACGTAAACGCAAATAAACCCCAAAATGAACCAGACCGGGTCCCCATCACCTTGCCAATCCTTTTTAGTGGTACCTTTGTTCGAAAAGAGTAACCCCAAGTATTTGATGAGAAAATTTGACCATTGCATATTAAAAATTCCTTGGATGAGATCTCTTTGGTCTTCTTGAATATTGATCCCAATGAGCTCACTTTTAGTCATATAATTTTAATGCAGTAATTTGCTTGAAGAAAGTGGAGTAAAATCAATAAGTTGAAACATTTATCCAACTTGACTATAGAAAACAAAAGGGTATCGTAAGCAAATAAAAGGTGTGAAAAATGCACATTATAGCTGCCCACATGAATGTCATCAATGAGTCCTGCTTTGCTAGCCCTACCCCACATTATACTCATCACTTGACTCACTATGACAAAAAGAAGGGGTGAGATGGGATCTCCCTATCTAAGGCCTCAGGATGATAAGAAAAACCTGAATTCCCTGCCATTGATGGATACGGAAAATCTAGCAGTAGAAATGCAGTTCTTGATCCACTAAATCCACTGGTCAAAACCCATAAGATGCAACATTAAGAGCAGACAGTCCCCTTTAACCTTGTCATAAGCCTTCTCGAAATCCAACTTCAGCATAATACACTCCTTCTTTCTCATGTTCTGATCATGTAAACATTCATGTGCCGCCATATAGTTGTCAATAATATAACAACCTGGAATGAAAACACTCTGAGAAAGTAATACTAGCTTGTCAATAAATCTACTCAATCTACTCAATACTATGGGTCGGTGTCCTCATATTCAGTACCTTAAATGTTCAACTTTAGAATAGAATTCTTTTTCTTGCATAAGGTAGCAAGAGTGTGAAAACATAGTATTTCTATCTCCCTCTTTCAACCAGGTCTCTTTTGCCCTTTGTTTCCACTTCGTTTCCTCTCTAAGAGACCATTCCTTATAGTCCTCCTTTACCTTCTTCCACTCCTCTTTCTGTTCATCAATGATAGAACTCATGTCATTGAGTTTCTCAAAGTGGTCCAAATTCTGTAACCAGCTAGCTCTAGTTGCTGCCAATGTTTGGAAGAATTTGCCAACCCACACCCTCATATTCCTTTTAGTATTCTTGAGCTTAGTCAAGAAGATGGCTGTAGCCGAATAGGAGGACGGAACCTACTCATTCCACCATTCCTTCATAAGATTTTTTGAAATCTGGGTGCCTGCACCAAGCAAGCTCAAAGTGGAATCTATGAGATTTGTTCTTGACCTTGCTCCTGCAATAAAAACCTATAGCAAAGTGATCAGAGACAAGTCTAGGATGTAAAAACCATCAAAATGCCATAAACATGTAGCCAAGAAGGTGATAAGATAGATCTGTCTAATTTGGATTAAGCCTTCACATTGGTCCATGTGTAATCAACGCCAAGATTAGAAAATTCCATTAGCCCACAAAAGTTGAAAAAGTCACTAAACAAAGACAATTCTAATCCCCAGCTTTTCTGACCCGTTCTCTCCTCTTGTCTCAGAATACAAATTTCCACCTAATTTTATTAATGACACTCCATTCTCTAGAGTAGAATCATTTTTAATACTCTAATCAAATCAAACATAGTATTAAATAGGACCAGGACATGAAAGGTCCAAATTTTCATTTTTCTTTTATTATATTTGCATTACATCATAAAAATGCTCCGTAATAGCATCGCTGCATGTTTTTAGCTTGATAAAGGAATTAGACAAAAGAAATTTATTTTGACCAAACAACACAATCAAAAAAATTTTAAAAATCAAGAAATTCGTTTGGAGGCCAATGTTTCATCATGTTCTCACTTTATGCCACCGATCCGACCTCTGTCGTCCAACCCGAACAAGAAGAATGCGATAATTCATATAAAGAAATAGAGCACGGAGGAAAGACATGTCCATCGGTGAGAAACACACGTGTAGGCGGTGGAGAGGATGGCGCTCCGGAACTGTGCATCCGCCCCAGGCGGGCGAGGCACCGAGATATACAGAGGGGGTGGAGCGGTGTGGGGAGGTGGAGTCGACGGCGAGGGAGGGGTAGAGCAGGATACGCATGACAGAGGGTGCCATCGTTGTCCACGACACCTTCTACGGCAGCCACGACGACCAACGCCATTCCATAGCGGCAAACCCATTGACAGTGACAGAAGACGATGCAGGAAAACATTAACAGCTTATGCGATGGGAGCATAGACAGACAAAGAGAGCACCTGCGATTCTGTCGGTAGAAGAAATAACAACTGCGAGAGCGAGCGAGAGAGAGGAGGCCTCCGGGATGATGCTGGCTGAAGAATCGGCCACTGCCTTACAGGAGAACAAAGTCGCCGTCACCGCCGCCAATGGAGGCTGGAGGAAGTGCGATGGAAGTTGAAATCCTGGTAAACCACGCCTCTGCCGACGTTCCCGATGTCCCATTTATAAGTTCCAAACGTAACGTAATACATTTTGACTTTATTTAAATATAATTGATTAAGTCATAATCTTCATTCGTATTTTATTTGTATTTCAATTTAAAAAAAATGTTAAGACATCGCTAAAATTTAATGTATGTTTTTTACATGATTTTTTTTTCGCCGTGATTGTTATTTTATAATATTATATTATACAGGATTTTATATTACATTTCTAAGATGATAAGAGAGGCGTTTGATTTAAATTAATAAAATATCTACAATGTTAATTCCATCTTTCTGAAACGCAAAATTCTAATTGTCTATTTAAAAAATACAGTAAATTACTTAAAATCAAGTAAATTTTTAGATGTTCTTGGTACATCGAGATAGATACTTTTATCAGGTGACAAAACCAAAAGATAGACATTTTACCAAAACATTTGAATATCTAAAACAAGATTAGAAATCAACTAAGCTAAAACAAATGAGTCTAATCTCCACTAGATTTTTTAGGAAATTATTTAAATAAGAACATAGATACATAACAAATAAATAATTTATAGTTCACTATATTAAATTGAATTCCTGATATAATATAAATAATAGTTGGTCGAGCATGGCTCGACTGGCAATGTCCCTGTGCCTCGGGGCACAAGGCGGGGTTCGATGCTTTTTGGTGGCGTCAGCGGGGCACCCGGGGGGTGATCAGTGGGGATTACGCTGCTCGATCTCTCATCACCCGCGACACGGCGGGAGTTAGGGCACTGGTCCACTCGTGAACAAAAAAAAAGATATAATATAAATAATACAAGTTAAAATATCATAATAGAAATATTATCAATCTTGCTGTATCCACTTTTTTACCATGCAATTGTACATTTTTATAACTTTCGAATGATGTTGTATCCGGACCCAAGTTTCTTCGACGGAATTGCAAGTATTTATTCAGTAAATTGTCCTCCATTCCATTAAATATGTCATGTTCCGAATTTTAACATACTCAGCGAAATAACATACCTCTATTTGAAACACAGACGTTGAAAGGAAGTCGAAGGTGCCAGGACGCAGGAGAAGCCGGGTGCGTAGAGGCTGGGCGGCAAAGCGCGGTGGACGGCGCGCGGGATGCGGAAGCCGCACGCGAGACTGCGCACGAGAGAGAGAGAGGACCGGGGAGGTGGGTGAGCGGCGGGCGCGCGAGGAGGGGAGGGAGAGAGAGGGCTCGATGCGGGATGCTATGGGCGACCGCGCAAGGGAGAGAGAGAGAGTGAGGCGGAGTCGAGGGGGGGAGGCGGTGCGACGGTGGGTGGAGCGAGAAAAAATAAGATACAAAATAAGGTGAGGGTAAGATAGTTCGAGAGAGGCGGTGGCAATTTTTGAATTTTTTTCGAGATATTACAAAATATGTCAGAATTTGCTTAGGGTCGGCGTATTTCAGAAAGAACAGAACCTATTCTTTGGATAAAAAATTTAAAACATGAAACACGAGAGATGGCCAACCGTTTAGGCTCGTGACTTTGATGGCACTGCCCGTGAAGACCACGTGGGAGCTCACGTAAGCGGCATGCCGCCACGAGCTTTGACGTGGTGCAGGGGGCATGATCACGGCGCTTACATCCTTTTCAGTACCGGAAAAAACAAGTGGTACTCAAATTACAGTGCGACGGTCGGTTAACGTAAAGTGAATAGTTATCAATTATTTAATTAATTATTAAATTAACGAACACTTAAAAATAATTTAAACTTTTTTTTAAAAAATATTTGTATTTATTTTCTTGACAAATATGATCAAAGATACTATCATAAATCAAATTCAAAAACTGTTATTCATATTTATTAATCAACACACAATCTAATGACTCACATTTTAATATATTTATAGGGTGTTTGGTTCTATTTTTTAATTTTATTTTCTTTTAATTTTAGAAATAAGGCCGATACTGTAATACCCCGATTTGTGAATATGTTAAAAGATTAAATCAGTGGACTACCAACAACACCGGTTAACCATTTTTCGGAGGTTGAGTTGAAAGAACTCCGAAGTTAAGCGTGCTCTGTTAGGAGTAAACCAAGGATGGGTGACCTCCTGGGAAGGCTCTTAATTAGCCCCGATTGTTGGGTCAGTCAGCTAATTTAATCGGTCGTTACATATGATATCAGAGCATGACCCAGCCAGAAGGTCCGGTGTGACTCGCCTGGGTATGTGATGTGTGTGATCTTGACGAGGGCGTCAAGTCTTTAAGGGGGGTAGATTTTAATACCCCCGATTTGTGAATATGTTAAAAGATTAAATCAGTGGACTACCAACAACGCCGGTTAACCATTTTTCGGAGGTTGAGTTGAAAGAACTCCGAAGTTAAGCGTGCTCTGTTGGGAGTAAATCAAGGATGGGTGACCTCCTGGGAAGGCTCTTAATTAGCAACGATTGTTGGGCCAGTCAGCTAATTTAATCGGTCGTTACAGATACAGCTGTCTCTCCTTTTTTTTTAAGATTGACGTATATTCTCTCCTTACGTTATTTTAGAAACAAAACAACGCGCGGAAGAGAGTCGCATCTCTCTCTCTCTCTCGACATCGTCACTTCTCTCTCCCGCACTTGAGTGAGACGGTGTCCCCGTCTCTCTCTTGTGCGATCTCCTCGCCGACGCCCGACTCCACTCAAGGTTGACGATCGGCAGAAGAGCGGTAGTCAAACGGCGGATGACCGGGAATCCTGTCGACCATGGGTGGCGGACGACGTGGCTCCCTCCGGCAGTAGAACAAGTGAGTCCTCTTCGTCCCTCTAGCAGCTCCCTCTGTCGACGTTAGGGAAGTTGTCTTCCTCGCTCTGTTTCCAGTTGCCATAGCGAGGATGGGCAACGTAGTGGCGAGGCAGGTGCGTTGGGCATGTGGTAGTTGGCTGTGTGGCCCAGCGGGAGCGGGTTGTCGACGACAGCGGAAGTTATGCGACGCCTGGGTAGTCGATGTCCAGAGGCATGTCGAAGTTGTGGACCACGGCAGAGCCAAGGGTGTTCGTAGTTTGGTTTAGTTTGGTTTTTGAGTATTTTTTCTCAAACTAAATCAAACTAAACTATCTCCCAAATCAAACTGAACTGAACCAAATTAATTCGGTTTGGTTTGGTTTAGTTCGGTTCAAATCATATTTTATTAAGGTACAGTAAATATATCAATATATAATTTTATTTTGTTCATTTTAAATCATATTCTATTAAAATCTTGTGTATATGTTTATAGATTACATTAATTTTACTTTAAAAACTCTTAAATAATTTATTTTTATAAGAAAAGCTACATAAATACTATCTTATATATAACTTAAATTAAAATATTTAATCTAATTCGGGTTATTCGGTTTACCGATTTGATTTGGTTCGAAGGGTCCTAGAAACCAAACCAAACCGATTGATAGTTCAAACCAAACCAAATCAAACCAAAGTACTAGTTTGGTTTGATTTTTCGGGTTGAACCGAACAGTGAACACCCCTAGCAGAGACTACGACGGAAGTTGAGCGACGCTGGGCTAGTGGGACTTGGTGGTCGACGTCCATGGGTGTGCGGGACTAGGTTGTGGGACGCCTGTGTGGCTCGCCGCAGTGTGCCTTGCTGGAAGGGGGGTCGACAGTGTAGGAGTAGCCGGCTGTGGGCTTGTGGGATTGGGGCAGGGTGGCTGCACCTTTGGCTTCCAAACAAGGTATGGGGGTCACCGGTTAGGGGCTAGAGGCTAGCGACAATGGGTGACATTCGTAGATTAGTTTAGTGATAGAATTTATGAAATTAATCTAATCACAGCAGTGTACTTGGGGCTATAAACAGGTTAGATTCGTTAGCAGAACCATCAGAATTCGATTTCGATTCCGATAAGGGTTAAAGAGTTCCGATTCTGATTCTGATAATTTCGGAATCACTATGTTTCAATTTCGATCCGATTCCAATTCCGTTATCGAAATTGAATTTGAATCTACTAATTTCTGAAATATATATTAAATATTAATTTTATTTAAAAATGAGTTAATAATTCACATATAAATACTAAAATTTGATATTATCTCTTTAAAAATTTATTTTTATCGTGTTAACAATTTATATAATTTATTTTATAATTTATTTATTTTTATTTTATTTTATTTTTTATGTATATTTATTTTTTTATCAAAATCAGATTAATGAAAATAGAATCAACTGATTCCGATTCCGATTCCGATTCAGATAAACTACTGGAATATCCGATTCCGATAGTTTATGGGATACACAAACAAATTATAAACCCATTAATTTTTATCAGAATCGAATCGAAATATCGAAATATTGGATTTCGTTTACACCCTTGAGTGTACTAGTAGTGGTTGTAATTTGTTGATCAAATTGGGTCCTGATCAATCTTGGTCCAAGTATGGAGTAATGACAAGTACAAGAGTGCAGAGCACCGAGTAACTGTGAACTCGGCGAAGGAGAGGCTTTCAGTCCCCTTCTTCTTCAACCCCACCCTCTCAACGATGTGGAGCCTTTGGAGGAGCTGGTCAGCCAGAGCAACCCACCAAAATATGAAGCATACCGCTGGTGCAGGTTCTTCAAGACCAGGAGACTTGACGATTTCCGGAAGCTACCGATGTAGAATATGTAGGTACATCATTTCAAGAACGGGGGGTTGAAGACAGGAATCTCTACTTTGATCCCAATTGAAGGAGTCTGAACTAAAGAAGGTGATCGATGGAGATGGGTTAGCACTTACTAGCTTGAACCGAACCGCAAAATTACATATGTTGTGCGGAGAGATCATGTTCTTCTTTGAATTGTGAATCATTTGTTGTTGTGGGTGGGCGATTCGTGCTGGTGAAGAAACCAAGAACGTCTAGATGTAATAATTATCTCAACCATTGAGTGTTGGTCTTATCTTCGAAGGTAGTGTTCAAGTATTCTTAGCTGCCAAGGTTCTTTTGATTTTAAAATTATGGCCAAACACTGTTATATAATTTTTAAAAATTATGACAATTTTACCAAACAAAAAATGATTGTGGTCTTTTATTTTAAAATTAAAACTGAGACATCAAATGATCTTTGTTTCAAAAATAAAGTTGTATAAAAATTAAAAGAGCTACCAAACTCCCTTTTAACTATATGTATGTGTTTCATCGCGAAAATCTTATCATCATTAACTCTTTAGTTCGCCCTCCTCTCTCTAACATTGACACTGGACAAATCTTACCATATCTAATGGCGACATCTCCTTTTCCTCCTACATGTCGATGATGCAATACACATATACAATGACAACTCATTCCTCTCTTCAATCCAACTCCTACTGAGTTCAACATCCCGTGAGACTCACTATATTGGAGAAACCTATTGACTGCATGATTTTCCAGATAGCCGATGGTAGCACAAAGTAAGAGCAAACACCACAATCATACAAGAAGATGTTTCACCTGTGCAGCATTACCGCACTCGAGTTTCTTCTTATGTGGGATGTGCCTCCACAATCTTCCCCATTGTTTTTCTCTCATATATTTTTACTAAACTTACGAGTTTGTTCTCTCTCCGAGAGAGAGAGAGAGAGTTTATCTACTAAATTACTTATAATTTTATATATCTTAAATCAATTTTAAACAAATATTATAATATAGTTCACAAATACACCCATTCTTGATAACTGACGAACAATACGAAGATACATTAATGCAGATAATATTATTATTCGATTCACATCTGACCAATTGACATTCAAATGTATTCAAGTCGTTGATCAGTTAAAACATCATCCTAACGCTTGTGTCAGTGTGTCACATTGCACTTTTTCTATCATGTGATATGGTCCGTTGCCGTTATTGTTATACATGCACTTTTATAGGTTCACGTAAACAGAGCCAATATGATATTTTTGTATTAACCCCGTTTTAGTTAAGCAAATAATCGGGTGGAGTTTAATACAAATAAGATATTATAAGTCACATATGCCCCCGAATTTACATTATATATGATTTAAAATTTTAATTATTTTTATTTGATTAATATATTTGTATGTATATGTATAAATAAAATTTAAAATGTAAAAATAATTTATATATTTTTGAATGTCATTCAACTAGTGTATATTAAAAAATATTTAAATATATTTTTAAAATAATTTAAATAATTATATATATCATATATACATTGTAAACACACTCAGGGCACATCTTAAATGAAGTAGAGAAAATATTTCAATTTTAGCTCTAACAATAGAATAATACTTGCATTTAGACATCTACTCTAATGACAAATAGTATCCACTTAAAAGATAAAAATTAGAAACATATCCGGCCTTTATTTGGATCTCTTTAGGGGCATGTGTAGGCACATGACCCAATTCATCATCTTGTATGTAAGACTAAAATCTAAGAATATATGTTTGGCCGAGTTACTTTTCGGAAGAATCCAAAATTATATTTTATTATTTAGTTGCACTTATGTACATTTCCAGTAATGATGATCAATTTTTTTGTTTGAATGGTTAATTGTTTCTTAGGAAGATTATTTTTTAAGTTACATCTTTTTAAAAAATTATCATTTTTAATCTTGTACAACATTGTTCTTTACTGTATCACATGTAAGTAATTCTTATTAGATAATATTGTAAGGAATCACCTTTTAAATTTTGGTGTGGTAAAAGTAATGATTCCTTTGAATTCATATTGATTTGTCTTAATTAGAATCAAACGACGAAAATCGAACACTAAATAAAATGGGTTTGAATATACATATTAGGGATTCATCTAATTCCTAAGAGAGGAGAAGGATGAACTTTCTAAATTCTTCAAACTGACTGTTCAAGTGCATAGTATCTAGCGATATCCACACGAACTTCCTTCGCATATAGTTTCTCCTGTGCGTCAAACCTTCCAACTAGCTCTAGACGCATCTTCACCATAGAAAAATGAGAGAGAGAGAGAGAGAGAGAGAGAGAGAGAGAGAGAGAGAGAGAGAGAGAGAGAGAAGGTATAAAGTGGTTGTTTATGAATTTAGCTCCCTTGGCTTGATAAGATTTTGTCAAATTCATTTAGAGTTATAAAGAAATTAGAATTTTCCATAAAAACTCAAAATCTATATAAATTACACCAATACCCCCTTTTTACAGATTAGTAGTTATGTGTGTAACTCACTAGGCTCAATAGCCTATTTAGTTGATATCTAATTAAAATAGAACAATTCTATTAAATTAAACTAAATATGTTATTCGATAGTATATTTAACAGCCAACTGATCACGAAGAGTACAAACCACAACCCACAATCCCAAACAACTATAAAGATAATATTATCTCTATTGTGACTTTTCATCATCATTTATTGCACAGATATAAATCCTCGTCTATTCAATATCCTGGTCAAATAGGAGTGGGCATTGATTGTCAACTCCTTAGTATACCTACACTACAGGATCTAGCTTGTACTTAGTATCAGATCAACTAGAAAGCTTATTTTCTAATTATCCTCTCTAACCTAGCCAGTTATTTATAATATTATCTCATAGAACATTTACTCTCACTTATTAAAAGTGTACGATTTCTTGTTGTTTGTTCAATTGTCTTTATCGGGTTTATGTTGTACCCAATCTATCATTGTATTGGACTATCAAATCGATGATCCATAAGTTAATAGTCAAAGTAAAAAAACAAGGCATCTTTGATGACTCAGGTAAATGGTCCAACTATGCAGCCATGATAATAGAAAATCCTAATTGATAGTTCGATAATTAATCATTCAGGGTTTATAATTTGATCAGTTCAGTGAACTCATTCAACTAATAAGCACCTGAATGCATATTTGAGTGTTTCTACACTAATGACCGATAAGATTAGTCATACTTATCATATGATCATATGAGAAGACATCACATATACTAGTCTATCGGGATCCTTGATGTCCCATCTTAAAGATTTCGTGACTACAAATATTTAGATTACATTCCTTTATATAACATATCTCATTATCATGATTTCATCATAATTTAATCATCATTATATGTGATCAAGAACTTCATTATGTTGTACACATCTATTAAGAGCTAGTAATGAATGTTGCTTATTTAATTGAATGAGATATTTTTAGAAATGCTGAATCATATCATATATGATTGGCTTATAGGACATATATTTCGATCAAATATTACATTCAATAAAATAAACTTTTACAAAAAAAGCTTTATTTTTTAACATATTAACTATTTTTATAAACATAAGCACTTTAACTTAAATAAATTATTTTAAATAAAATTAATTTATTTAATAAAAATGTTTTTACTATCAATATTAACATTTTAGTGAAATTATTTTTTATTTAAACTCATTCTATGTGTATTGTACAAAAAATAGTTTTTTATTTAAAATGGCGATTCTACAATTATATGTATACATGAGCATTTTCATTATGACTATAATAACAAAGTTAACCATGTGATGTCACTGTTTGACCCAGTAGCATAGCAGGTGTCAAGTGGACGGGCTTGGGCCAGCCCGGCCCAAACCCATCTTAGCCTATATGTGAACAACCCAAGCACAACCCAATTTAAATGTAATCGATGTGAATGGGCTTAAGACCAATGGGCCACAAAAACCCATTTACGGCCCAATGGGTCAAACATAAAAAGTAAACAAAAAATATTAAAATTATTTTACATTTTCATGGAAAAATACTTGTAAATCGATTGGAAATAATTTTCTTTTATATAGTAATTTTAAAAGAAATAAAAAATGTATCGCATCATGTAACTACTTGTGTAAATATTTTTTGAAAATATTACCAAAAATTTAAATGCACTTTTAATATTTTAGTTATATATCATTTTACAAAAATATAAAGTTTTTTTTCTTATTTTATTAAATAACGTTACATGAGTTTTGAATTACTTTTTTTCCGTTAGAACAACTTAAAGGCTGATAATTAAAACTTATATGTAATAGAATATTATTTATAAGTCATACTTCAAACAAATTACATATTTAAAAATGTAATAAAATGTGCATTTATTTTAAATAAAGTTTAAAAAAATTGGAATTTTTAAATAATATAAAATTTATCAATTGTTTATTCAACATGATTTTTAATAAAAAAATTTATTTAAAACACTAATTTTTAATTTATCTTATTTTCACTTTTCATTTAAGTACTAGGATCATAATCGAATGCTCCCGAAAATTGATTTACGGCTGATTTTGACAAATGCCAAAATCCTCACTTTAGTGTATGGGTGTAAACGGCTCGGTTCGGTTCAGTTTGGTTGTTTTTTTTCAAACTGAAACCAAATCGATAAAGGGAACCGAACCAGCTCAGTGAACCCTGAATCGATTGTGTTTCGGTTCGATTCGGTTCGGTTCGATTCATTGGTTTAATATATATTTAAATAAATAAATAAAATATACATTATAATAATTATTTAAGATTGATATGAAGATTAATACTTTATTCATAATATATACTTATATCTTTATACTAATTAACTTAAATTTATAATAATATATATTTAACATTGATATAATATATATTTAAATGTAATATAATATGTAAATAAAGTGGGTCAAACCTTTTCAAACTGGGTCAACCTATTTACCGGTTCGGTTCAGTTTAGGGAGGTGCCAAACCGAACCAAACCGATAAAAAATATCGATTCGGTTCAGTTCAAAAAATGAATGGATAGTCTATCAAACCAAACCTAACCGATCGGTTCGGTTCGGTTCGATTCAATTTACTGGTTTTGCATGAGCAACCCCTACTTTATTGTAGTCAAAATAAATTAATTCACATTGACTCTCAAGCTTCCACCTGCATGCCACCAAATTAATTTTGGCTCACGTGTCAACTTTCACAGAGAAGCGAATGCACCCTTAATCTCTTGATAATTGCGAAGGTACGTAATGCTGTTATCTATTGTACAAGACCACGACACAGTTGTCTTTGCTGCATATTACACTATGAGGATAGAGGACGCCTATGACGGGCTTTTAAATGGGCCATTGGGCCAGCCTGCTAACTGATATAAGATGGAGAGCAGTAATTATTTTAAGCCTGTTTAATATTTTAGAGGGCTTGGATGGGCTACTGGACGGGCTTTTGGGCCAGCCCGTATGATTTGACAGCCCTAAATTTGACAACCCTAAATTTGAGTTCCTTGCAAACCATAATGGGTTTTGAATCCGATCCCCATCACCAAATCATATTATATATTATGGTTTTAAAAAAATGGTAAATTAAAAATTCTAGACAATTTTTCTGAAAATTTTAGGAAAATGATATAATAGATTATTAAAAAGTTTAATGATATTTTATATGATTTTAAGCATTTTTGTCATAGAATCAATCATGATTTTAAAATTATTTTAAAATCTTAACCAGTAAAATTAATATCTTAATTAATTATGTAAAATGTGATTTTGCATAATAATGATTAGAACATTAGTTTTGGACATTGTACAATTTTAGGAATGCATGTTTAAATTGTTTAGTTATGATTGTTTATTGTGTATAAATTGATTATATGTTATTTTCAAGTTATTTATTTATGAAAAATTATAACAAGCATGAAATTGAGAATTTCATAAATTAAGAGTTATAATTTTATGGTGTAAGTGTTACTTCATATGGTTACTACTTAATCACAATGTATACATGTGAAGATTGATGGTGGGAATGTATGGATATCACTTATTTAGTTTAATTAATGTGATGGTGGTTAATTAGCATAGACGTGTTTATTGGGGTCTATGTGCCTCATTTTCTCTCTACTCAATTCTGATTGTAATTCTATCTCTCTCCATATCATGTACTCCCCTTAGTTAAAACCAATGTTTTTATTGAGATATGCACATTTGTGAATATATGTACCTTTAAACCACTTGTAATGACAAGAAGGTTACTTGTAAAGGAGGAGTAAGCTGGACCACATGGAAAAACATTCTTCAAGAAATGAAGACATATCTACATTGGTATCATATGATAGTTCCTTTTGTTGCACACCATTCTAGCTCTAGTGTTGTAAAACATTAACTTTAAAGTCCATAGTCATCAATTTTATTTCTTGCATATGTGATATGTGGTTCTATGCTATTCTATATTCCTTAGATATATGATATTTCAAATGCATGTATATATAGCACATATATTGATGAGACTAAAATAAAATCCTTCCTTGTTCTCATTAAGTTAGTAAAAGTGAGTCATTAAGAATGACCTCATGAAGTTTTATGTTGTTGGTCTTGATGAGCCAATTTAAGATATGATGGATTTGTTGTGTTGTCACAAGACTCATTCAGCAAGGAATTGATGATCATAGTTAAGACATTTGTCAAACTTTGAAATGGACAATTGGGATGACTTTGTTGTGTTGCCACAAGAGCCTATGTTAAGAATCCATTCTCCTAATATAACAAGCAAGTTTGAACTAACTAGAACATTTGATTTGTTGTGTTGTCACAAGATCATAACTTTGAGTATAAGCCTTGTTGTGTTGTCATAATATCATAACTCTTGAAGCTGAATATAACTGAGATTTGCAATGGTTACAACTAACAAAAGTTGTCGACCTATTAAGTATAGAATTATTTGTTGTGTTGCCACAAGGTCACCATAAGGTTAGTAGGATCTCAGTCCTCACTAAGATGTCATCGTGATATCCCATCTTTAAATATTGAGAGATTATGCAAACTTGTTAGAAATTAGTGAGAGCATAAATTAGGATAAAATGTCATATCTTCATTTTTAAATGAATATCATATTATAGTTATATCTCCATTGTAGAATAAGATGACAAACCACCAATTGCATGGCATACTAGATGCCCACAGGCTCATCTACCCAAGTTTCTTTGACTAGGTTAGAATTATGAGAATTGTTCTCATAGTTGACCAAATAACTAACCTACTTAAGAAGTTGATACCATATACTCTATGTTAGCCTCTATAAGCAAATAAGTTGTGAAAGTAACATGAATAAATAGATACTAGATCTTTCAAGACTCATCTAGATGAGCTATGTGAAAGCAAAATAGACAATATTACATCTACAATACTTCTTGTTGGTGAGACCAATGGAAAGAAGAAAATTCATTATATGGAAATGATGGGTAATGATAAAAGTCATTAAGGCAGTCAAGAAGTTAGAGTCTAAATAAGGCAAAAGATAACACTTTCACTACTATAATGATGGTCATTGGAAGATGAACTACAAATTGTCTTATCGTGAAAGCAAAAGTGCAGCATGAAGAAGCTTCATGTATCTCAGTCATTAATATTTTCTTATCATATATATCACCAATTGTGTGGCATACAAGATGCCAACAAGCTCATTGGCCCAAACTTCTTTGACTGAGTTAGAACTATGAGAATCATTCTCATAGTTGACTAAATAACTAACGTACTTAAGAATTCGATGCCATATACTCTATGTTAGTCTCTATAAGCAAATAAGTTGTAGAGGTAACATTAATAGATGGATACTAGATCTTTCATGGCTCATCTTGATAAGTTTTGAGAGCAAAATAGACAACAATACATCTACGCTACTGCTTGTTGGTGAGACTAATGAAAAGAAGAAAATTCATTAGATGAGAATGATAAACAATGTTAAAAGTCTTGAAGGCAGTCAAGAAATTAGAGTCCAAACAAGACAAAAGATAATACTTTCACTACTATGATGATGGTCATTGGAAGATGAACTACAAATTGTCCTGTAATGAAAGCAAAGGTGGAGTATGAAGAAGTTTCAAGTATCTTAGCAATTAATATTTACTTGTCATATATATACACATCATGGTACTAGATAATAAGTATATATCATGGTATAACCAATGAGTTATTAGAACTAGTACTTTTTCATTGGCCTTATCTCAAAGAAAAATGACCAACTCTTCATTTAGTATATATGGAGAGATAACCAATGAGTTATTAGAACTAGTACATTTAAATGTATGTTGGCCCACGTCTATTAATGTTAAAAACAAACATTTCTACTTTATTACTTTTATTGATGATTTATCTAAGTGTGGACATATATGTACTTAATGAAGTACATATCTAAGAGCATTGAGAAATTATATGAGTTTAATAATGAAACATGCCAAAAATAGCCTAATTGAGGAGTCCAAAACTCTTGTTTTATGATTGATATTTAAGTATTTATCCAAAGAAATCGAGTTTTTCTACAAAAATTTAAGTTTTCCACACATTTTTGTATTTAGCTGACCTGATGGTTCAACATCAGGATGTTAGACATCCCCTTAGTGTGATGTCAAGTCTGCTTCTTTATTTGTTGGTAGATTTCTTTCCCAGCTGAAGCTGACAGAAATTAGTGTAGTTCTGTTTAGGGGTGTTCATGGTTTGGTTTGGTTTGGTTTTTGAGTATTTTTTCTCAAACCAAACCAAACCAAACTATCTCCCAAACCAAACCGAACCGAACCAAATTAATTCGGTTTGGTTTGGTTTGGTTCGGTTCAAACCATATTTTATTAAGGTATAGTAAATATATCAATATATAAATTTTTTTGTTCATTTTAAATCATATTCTATTAAAATCTTGTGTATATGTTTATAGATTACATTAATTTTACCTTAAAAACTCTTAAAAAATTTATTTTTATAAGAAAAGATACATAAATACTATCTTATGTATAACTTAAATTAAAATATTTAATCTAATTCGGGTTATTCGGTTTATCGGTTTGGTTTGGTTTGAAGGGTCCTAGAAACCAAACCAAACCGATCGGTAGTTCAAACCAAACCAAACCGAACCAAAGTACTGGTTTGGTTTGGTTTTTCGGGTTGAACCGAACAGTGAACAGCCCTAGTTCTGTTATAGTACTCTTGACATCCCAATGTTGGGATGTCTTTTAGTTGACTTGACCCGAATGAAAAATTTAACTGCATGAATGGTGCGGTGTTAGTCGTAGGTGTGGTGCATTAATTGCACCACTCTTACATGACATCTTGATATCGAGAGCCCCAAAGTCAACCTTTCAATCACATTAGAATGGTGAGGTCAGCCACATGCATAGCTCATTAAATGCATAGTTTGTCAACCCCTAGAAGGGCGTCTAGCTCTTTTGGGGGGGGGTGTGTGTGGTCACCAAGAACTAGTGAACTAAAAGAAAAAAAAACTAACCTACATGTTGTAATAAAAGAGGGATTGTGACTGGGTTCATTGGCTTCTTCTTTACCGACCGGCCAGTGAAGAAGAGTTGTTCTCTGAACTTCTCTTTCTTTCATGTGTCCATGGTCAGGATGCGTTATGTCACAGTTCCTAAAAAAATAAGAGAAAATGACACAATAAAAACTAAAGGTGGGTGTAGTATCTATAAAGGGAATAATCATGAGATAAAAAAGCGTGACGAACCATATTTGGAATAGTTTCTTAACCCCTTTCTTGGTATTTTCGGTATTTATGTATAAGAAAATGCTATGCCATATGCAAAGAATAAAAAAAATGCTTGAATGAAATTAAAATAGATGTCCTGGTTGGCACAACCTACGTAGGAATGGCTCCTTCTCTTCTCTTGGATGAGGAAGAGAGAGGTCTGGACTGCTAGGAGCTTCAAGGATATCATCCACAATGATGTAGAATCTCGTGAATCAACCACTAGAGGGGTGTTTTTAGGATGCTATGATGATCTCCTAACTAACTAGTCGGCCTGAAAATAAGAAGAAAGAAGAGCCTCCAGGGGAAGAGAAGAAAAGCCCCTCCTTTATCCAATCAATCCTCTATTTATAGAGAATTGAAAGAGTGTCAAATCAATTAATAATCTCGCTAATTGCCCTTTCAGACGCATCTAAATTGGCTAGACACGTTTAAGAGACATTCGCTAAGTGGACGCGTACAATGAAGAATTTTGAATTTATAATTTCCATGGCGAGGCATTTCTAAAGCCTGTTTGCACTAATTAGCCTTGTTTTATCAAATCTAGGTCAGATTTTCAGATAGACTTCGGCATTACTCAAATCTATAGTGAGCGAGCTGAACAAAAATTTTGGTGCCAACACCCACCGTTGATTCTGCACGTTCAGGTTGATCGATGTGATAGTTTGGAGACAACACGGGAGATTTAAATGACGCGGTAAGCCTGCAAGTCTAAATTGGTAGGCCATTCCTTAAAACGAATGTGTTTAGGTTGACTATACGCATTCAATTGAAGGAAATCATTAATTATCCATAATGCCGGCTAGCGGGGGATTCGATTTTCAAATATTCTTCTTTAATAAAGTGCGTCCGATCAACAAAACATGTTCAATCGAAGGAAGTGCTTGGCTGCCTACCTTAAATAGGATACATCCCATATGACTATACCCAAGTTGTGCTGTCAGCAAGTGTCTTAGAAATATTTTATGCTGAGATCTTTGCAAATGGTATTCATCTATTATAAATAAATTCTAGTTTTCATTGATTAAGACCACTGAAGGAAAGAGACAAAATCAACGATAAGGAAGATTAGAATGAGAGAGGCACCGATGACATGCATAATTATCATCTCTTTGATGTTTATGATCTATGTTGCTGTCAGAGTGAGGTATACATATTATATGTGATATACTTTGAATTGAACATGTTCCAAATATTTGCCAAATTCATTCTTTGTACGTAATATTCTTAGAGAAGCTATTATTTTGATGATTTGTACGTGGATTTATCTAGAGTTAATTGATTAGATTTATCTCCTGTCACTTTAAAAATGAGGTAATGCTTATGTCATGAAAATTTCTTATGATATTAACTCAACCATTTATCTTCTTAAAATTTTATATTTTTAATAATATTTCTATTTATTTTATAATGAAGATGCTTCAAACTTTGATTTCAATTGTATGTTCATGTAAATTTTTATTATTGTGTCCTTGTGTTAAAACAATTTGTGACTTTATTTTTTTATATTGTTTAATGAGTTATGACATTTTCTTGCTCCCATCTCAGATAAGAAATAAAAGGAGTAAATGATGTTAACCTTTTCTTCTTCAATGAATTGTAGATGACTTGTTTGGTCTTTCTAAAATAAAAGGAGCTAAATGATGCATGTATAATGTTGCTCGTCTATTCTTGCTTGCTACATACATATAATATTACTACATACATATATACTACACAGATAAATTGGGTCCATTTATTCACTACAATAAATTGGGTCTATTTATTTCTTCCTTCTGCCTGACTGAACAGAGGCATGGAATCTATTGATTTTATATTTTAAACATATAAATAGGGTCTATTTATTCACTACAATGAATTTTATTACCTATAATTTAAAGAAGTTTGTCCACTTAGTAGATCGGCAGTCGACACTTATGCTACCTTTGTTTTTATGGCTTGAAATATTATTTAGGTAGGGAATTTGTTTATTTGAGATCAAGGCTTGAGTTGATATAAAAGGCTGAGATGTCAAGGTATTGAGATATATTTAATTTTTTTAGTATAGGAAGTTCAATCAATCAGTTCAAATATATCCTGGCCAAGTCTCAAGGACTTAAATGGTTTGGTATTTGTTGATTTCAATCTAGATCTCATACTTGAGAAAAAAATTCAGATTTGAAGGTTTACTTTGGATTCACAGTTTTTCTGAGTTTGACTTTCACTTTAACTTTTGAGGATTAGGTGTTCTCTATTTGTACATTGGGTTAGTCATTTTCATGTTAACTTTTAAAATATTAGTGGATGTCATGTTATCCATGTTTCTAATTGTTAGGATGTATTTTTAATTCTTATCCATGTTTTATTTTATAGTAATATTGATTGGAGCTTGAAGGATTTGCCAAGAAATGTGGATGGCTACTATGATGGTATTAAGAACTTTGTAAAGTTTGAGTATGCAAATATACCTAATAGACCTCTTTTGAAGAGGTCTTTGTGATGATTTGTTCACAACGTTCAATTTATGCTAATGCCTAATAGACCTCTTTTGAAGAGGCATGTAATTGTACTCTGTAATGTAGTAGGCATCTCGTATTTCTCCGGCATTTTCTGCAAACAGCAGAAATAAAACACTGGAGCGAGATTCAATTCGGTCATCTATGTGTTCATCATAATCAGGAAGTATGTCATTTTAAAGTTAAAAATAGAAGGGAAAATCAGAATATATGATAGCAAGCAAACGAAATGATCCGATTACCTGTTGATTCACGCCTGGAGAGTAGGATTGCTGCAAAGTCACGATGTATGAAATCCAAGTGTTTCTACAGAAGCTACGGTTTAATTGTTGTGTTTCTGTAAAATCCCATCCTGTGTAATGGGGAAACAAACTCCATGCTGCTTCGCATGTGAACGGTACCTGTACGGATGAACCTCTTACTCTTGTAAATCTTTCATGTAAGTTAAGAACAAGTGAATGTTAAATCTTAGCATCACAAGCAGAGCAACCTTGGTATGTAGAAGATACTAGGAACCTTGGTTGGTGTGTTGTTTTCAAGACAAGTCCCCTTGATTTTTACAACTTATCAAGTCATAGTTCTGAAGATAAGGCTAATTTCCTAGATATACAACCCATGCAAGCAGAGTAAAGAGAAAGTTGCCAAGATGATAATGATATTCAGGATACACTTGGTCATAGATCTAATATAGATGGGATTGAAGTTTAATGTAACTCATTCTACCATGAATTTTCTTCTTCTTCAGATGTAAAATTGTTTCCTCTTCACATGCTTATATATGTATGCATGCTTTATATCATTTGTTTTATACTTCAGCAAAGACAATAAATAAATAATTTTTACTCAAGTCAATGTTGGTCAATTTTAGGACAGCTAATGATGGCATGTACAAATTTGTGTCATTTTCTCTATTAGATGATGTTGATTCATGGATAAGAACAACATATCACCAAGAAGTGGTGCAATTGGCAAACATGAATAAGTCATATCACCAAGAAGTCATATCACAAGAAGACATTTTAATGAATGGTTTTTACTTATGTCATCAAGAATAGTCTTTTTCTTACTTTCTCATAGTGTAAGCTACATCAGGAGTTAGACGGGTAAGTTCTCAAGCAGAAATGTTGCAAAATCTGCAACTTAGGTGGGGCAGTGTTTTCTTCAATTTATGCAACAATAAATGTGTACCATGAAGAAGTGGCACCTGAGTACCCATACAAGTTGCACATAATCACATCAGTTGAAGAAAAGCATTATGTATGAAATTTTGTTTGTATATTTTGCTCACCTTAGTTGTGGTAAAAATATATTGTATCAAATGAATGTTGTTAAAAACTAAACATCAAATTGTTAACTATTATTTCATTATTTTAAAATAAGAGTTCATGTCAATCAAGTTTGAACCAATAGCTCAAATGCTAATTTGGCATCCTCTGAAGTAACAGTTCAGTGAATTCTAGGCACCATCTGGTAAAACTTGTAATCATATCTATTTTTTCAGATTTTGTTTATATATTTTAAAAATTTGTATCATCTTCTTTTCGGTTACATATGGTATTAGCTACACTTGTCCTTATGTTGTGAACTCCAAGGAATTGCTCTTATAAAATGTCATGTTTTATACTTTGATACAAATCTAATGATGTCAAACATAGGGAAAGAAGATCATGGAATCACTCTCATACAAATCTGATGGTGTGAACTCCAAGGAGAAGAGATTGTGGGGGCCTAACACATCATCCAATCTAATCTCACTAAAGAAAATCAAACATATTACAGACATCTATGACTCCCATCGACAATGAAGAACAAGTTGGACTCTGAACTTTTCCAACTATACATAGAGTATGTTATATGCCTTGTGTTTTCTTTGACCTTTCCTTAAATGATTGAAAAAGTTGTTACAATATACTTCTTAAAGAATGAAAGAGCTACATAACATTATTTAAGATAATAAAATTTAAAAGAAGCTTGAAATTGTTGATTCTTTTATATAAGGAATCTTATGTACTTTTGTGTAATTTGATGCAGTGGACCTTCTTACCACAATTTTCAAGGTGATGTATGTGTACAATTTAGAAGCAACTATGTGATGTATTGCTTGTAGTATTTGAACTCTTTCTGCTACATTGTGATTGATTTAAAGTATGAACTCGTTAGAATTGCTAGGTGACTGTCGAATTTTCTTTTCGAACTTATTTATGAGCAGCTCATGCTAACATTTGGTCCTCGAATTTATATCATACTCAAAGCTTACATTGATGTGTGTTGACGTCTTTTTTGATTGTTTGGGCAGATTTGGGGAAGAGCAAGTCTCACAACTTTCGATACTTCAAACATAATAATCTTTTGTTATGTTTGATTGTTTGGACATATTAATACAATATCTAACTCTAACTTCTTTGACTTTTGCAGCCATATGTGGGGCCAACTTCAATTGAGCCAAAACATAAGTGCTGCAGTAATAGATTGTTAATTATTTTCTATGTATATTAACAGTAATCGTAGGATTGTAGAAACGATTCATAAAAAAGATATTTTCTCAAAGTCTTACATCTTTGTCCAATAGTCGATGGATAAGTGGATAAGAATTGTATGGCATCAACAGATTGATATTATTTGTAACTTTTCTAACCAAAGATATTGTAGGGGACATAGGACATTAGTAGTTTTGTGCAATTTGATTGCCTCGTTTGAGTCTGAATTTGGAACGTCTATGATTGTTCTAAACTCTCTGTAGATGGCCGACACACGAAGGCAAGAACCTATTATCAAGAGGTAAATTAATCACCTCATGAGTCTGAGTTTGGATGGTGTATGATTTTTCATCTTTTTTGAATGATCTGTACCAATCAGAAGGGAAATGGTTAGTAAGAAAAGCAAAATATCAATTTCTTTTTTCATTCCCAAGGTATTAAACTGCTCTACTTTCACAAAAATATATAAGATATTTGTAGTGTTGACATTGCCTTCTTGTAGGTGCCACAATAAAGAGATGATGTAGAATGTGAGTTTTTCACACTATATTGTAGACATGCCAAATTGACCCGATTCAGAGCCCCTCAACTCTTATTCTATTGGTGATACCCTCTATTTGACCGTTATCCAATCTAAACCACTTGAGGAAATGAGCCAAGGGTGTCGGCAGGTGGACCAGGTGAATTGAGAATGGCTCGAGGATCTCTGAATCATTTTGCAATGTGTTGCACGCCCTCAAGTGGATGGTGCGGTATGCACGCCCTCAACCTGAGGGCGCGTTCTGTTTCCTTCTGTCTTTTGCACTGCTCCCGATTTTCTATAAATTCGAGGCCGTTCTCAACAACCGGGGTCACCATAGTCATACCGGCATGACCAGAGTTCATCTTCCATCTCTCCTACACTCCCAAGCTCTTCTCGATGTCCTACTTCGATCTAGCGGCGAGAGATTGATCCCCGAAGTGAGAAAGGAGGCCCAATTCGTGCTCTTGACATCAATGTTCTTCATCGATCACTACAAGATCCTCAAGATATGTGCTGCAATAATGGTCAATAGTATAAAGCTTTCTCTCTACTTCTCTTTCATTTTCAACAGACAGCACTCGATTCCGGTGTGTCATTTGTCTGTGGCGATTGCTGCACCAAGGACGCATAATCAGGTTATATTTTTCACATTCTTCCACTTCCAAAAACTCTACAGGTCTGCACAAGCATATTATTGAGAAGTCAAAAAAATAATATCTCTTATTCTCCAAGTCCTGTATCCATGGTGACAAACAGCACTTGATTCTGACATTGGAGTCATCCGTAGTAGCCTCTACACTGAAGTCGCGCCGGCAGGATACCGTACTCACCTGAGTGCAGGCCATCGGAACTGACTTTCCTTCACTTGTTTCGGCTCCAATCCAAGCCATCTTATTCTATAAGTCTTATTCTCCAATCATCGACCAGCACGTATTCCATGGCATCTAAACTTGATGTCTTCTTTAAAGTTGTGGGAAAAGACAATAATGGAAGACTCAAGGGAATTGGCATAGGTCCATCACCTATTACATTTGGGGAGAGAAAGGTGAATCCTCCAAAATTGAAAATAAAGAATTATATGAATGTGTCCAACTTTTAGAATCTAAGGTTGCCAAACTAGAGGACAAACTCCATGAAAAGATATACAAATTTTGTCTTATACAAAATATACTGGATATTTCATATTCCACTAATGAATGCACCCTTACAATTGTATGTTTCAAATTTTCTTGTAGTTTAGAATCCAATCAATAACTGGAAGTAAAATATCAGCATCGGATGTAAGGAAAATAATTTATATCAACATCTCCATGTCAACATCGGATGTAAATATTGTCCTTATTTTAGTCTATATGCATTTTCCATGTCTGAATAGAAGAAGAGAACATGGTCTCAAATGTAACAATTCCACATCACAACAGAAATACAAGCCTTCATTAATAAAATTAAAAAAGTATTTTTGGAATGCACTAAGTATGCATAGCAATTAAATGATTCTAATGTCAGAGTTATTACCTTTATTTCATAGAAATGTATGTCCTATAAGCCAATCATATATGATATGATTCACAATTTCTAGAAATATCTCATTCAAATAATTAGGTAAATCTCCATTACTAGTTCTTATTAGATTCGTACATTATAATGAAGTCATTAATCACTTGCAATGATGACTGAATCATGATGATATCATGATAATGAGATCAATCATCTAGAGGTGTGTGATCTAAATGATCCTAGTCATAGGATCTTTGAGATGTGACATCAAGGATCCGGATAGACTAGTGTATGTGATGTTTTGTATGATGAGGATGACCGATCTCATTGGTCACTAGTGTGGAGACACTAAGATACACATATAGGTGCTCATTAGTTGAATGAGTTCACTGAATTGACCGAATTACAAATCCTAAATAGTATTTTACCGAACAATCAATCAGGGTTTTCTATCATCACAATTGCATGGTTGGACATTTGGCCTGAGTCATCAAAGATTTCTTATTGGGTGGAACTTGTGCTTTAACCATTGACTTATGGATCACCATTTAGATAGTCCAGTATAGTAATAGATCGGGTATAAGAAAAATTTGATGGAGGCAATTGAGTAGATAACAAGGGATTGTCCACTCTCGGTAAGTGAGAGTGAATGTCCAATGGGATAGTGTAGACACGCCAATTTGGCCTGATTCAGAGCCCTAGACTCTTATTCCATTGGTGATATTCTTTTTTTGACCATTATTTAATCTAGATCACCTTGTGGAGATAAGCTAAGGATGTTGGTGAATACCCCCATAAGTTGGGAATGGACCGATGATTTCTGAAGTAATGTCATAACCTTCAAAGCGAGAGCCACGTGTTAATTATGAAAACACAAAGCCATCTCAATGACCGACCTTGAATGGTCTATAATTGAAGGTCTCAGGAGTACCGTGTGTGTTCTGTAACATTCGGGGTTTCCAACAAGTCATTTCGGTAGGCGCCGGTGTACAACGGCTTTTCGTTATGGCTTTTCGATCCATGTCGACACAACTATCCCGGACCACGTGTTAAGCCTTTCTGGTCATCATCGGGCCTTTTCAGGTCATCTGGGTCGATCCTAGCCATACATTGTCATCAACCGGGGCCATACGGCCGTTTCGGTCAATTTTAGGGTTTCCCCGTTATTCCCAATTTTTTCGAGGATCGTCTCACGTTCACTGGGTTAATCTTGGTTTTTTCAATGATTTTAAGTTTTCCGATCATACCGGATTTGTTCAGTTATCATTTTAAGTCATCCCAAGTTGACCCGAGATTCCTCAACCGAAACCGTGCCTTTTCGGAATACCACCTCGGTTTTTAGCTTTCCGCAGGAAGGTAAACCAGTAGTTAAAGCCCTATGTGAACGTTTCGGAAGTCATGCCAGCTGGTTTACCGACTTGAGGAGATGCAGTTGAAGGCCCTCTTTACAATGCAACAAACAGTAGCCAAATCGAATGTCTCGTTTGCAAGTTATGACTCATGGAACACCCACACAGGAGAGGGAGTGTACCGCACCCATGCCCCCCTTGAGAAGGGAGGGTCGATTTTGGAAACTGGAAATCGCCCCAATTAGCACCTTCTAAACCAGTTTTTAAGAAGTTTCCCCCAATTAAAAACTATTCATTTTGACCGTGCCCTCGAGTTGGTGGCACGTTCATCTTATCAACCAATTTTTTTAACAATTTCCGGAAGCTTTCAAATTTTTTTTAGAAATAAAATTCCGGACGCGCCCCCGGTGTGGGGGCGCACTGACCGCACCCTCAGGGTGAGGGCGCAGCCGGCCAGTTTCCCTAATTTGCATCGGTTTCTATCCTCTATAAATACCAGGCTTATCCCAACGATCCGGGGTTACCACCCATGCTCTAGCTCATCTTGAGGTCGTCCAAGCTTCCCCCCGAGGCCATCCCGACATTCAAATCCAAGCCGTCGTCGAGGAATCGATCCCGAAGTGAAGAAGAAGGCCCGATTCGTGTGCTCTACATCACCAAACTTCATCGGCCTGTACAGAAAATTGGGGCTTCTTATGCAAAAGTAGTCAACAAAATAATTTTTTCCATCCTCGTCCTTTTTCATTTGCAACTAGTGGCACTCAATTCTGACTTGCCGTATGTCCATGGCGATTGTTGCACCGAGGGTGTATATCCTGGTTCTGATTCTTACGCCCCTTGATGTCCAGATTTTCTACAAGCTTGTACGGATCGATTCCAGAGATGTTATCAACAGGAGATCTCTTCATCTATGAGTTATCCATCCATAGAAAAAAGCAATACTCTATTCTGACATCGATATCAGCCATAGAATTTTCTTTACTGAAGTCGCACCAGAGGGGACTGCACCCATCCGAGGACAGGTCATCCGGACCGGTTTCCTTTACTCATCCTAGCTCTGATCCAAGCCGCTCTACTCCATAAGTCTTTCTTATCTTTCATTTACATAATCCTTAAGTCATTTTCATTTAGTTTTGCATCATCTTTACATAACCAAAAATACATAAAAAAGGGGTTAAGACTCGCCCTGAATCCGGTGATGTCGATTCCAATTGCTTCTTTCTTTTATCTTTCTCTTTCAGTTTTTACACTTCTCCAAAATCTAATCAAATTCTTTACTTTTTTCATTGTTTAAAGTTGCACAAATTGATCAAGCTAGCACCGGTTGGACTCTCCCTCATCAGCCGACCGAAGAAGAAGAAGGTTGAACTCACACATCACCTCCCGCGCTAAGGTACACAGTCATCTTTTGTTTATGTTCCATAAAGCGGAGCCCGCAACTCCTAGCGACCACAATTTATTTATTCATGTTCTAAGTCATTATACTCCTACCTCTCCTCCCACCCGGCCCAAACTGTCTCTAGTGCTCGAGCGACGCTGTGAGATGAAAGTTCAGGGATCAATGTGAGTGTGGGACCGAGGTAAAGATTTTACCGTTTTCTGAGTGTTTTCTGATTCACTCCCTTTCCCCTATTCTATCATCACCTTTTCTTGAGGTGCCGATCCATAACCCATTTCTGGAGTCAACAGCTTTTTGGCGACCACGGTGGGACAACCAATGAATTCAACTGTACTAGCTTGATTTAATCATGCAATTAGTTGTTTTCCGATTTAGTTCCCACGCTAACCGGCTTGTCTTTCACATTTCTCATGTTCATTTACCTTTAAAACTTGTTGTTTACTCTTTCTTTAAGATTGTCCCCCATGTGAACTTGACTTGCTTTCTTTTCATTTCAACTCAGTTCCCACGTGAACCACTCTTTTCTTCTTATAAACCGGTTCCCGCATGAACCACCTTTCTTTTCAACTCGGTTCCCGCATGAACCAACTTATTTTAAAATCGGTCCCCACGTGGACCATCTCTTTACAACACCATCATATTGGCCCCACATGGCCCTCTTTCCATTTTGTCATCATTTACACCGGTTCCTGTGTGAACCACCATTTTCTTCATAAAAATCGATTTCCACGTAAATCAACCCTCTTTGCTAAACCAGTTCTCGCATGAACCAACCCACTTTCAGATTGGTCCTCACGTGGAACACCCCTTTGAACCACTTTATATTGTCCCCATGTGGCCTTCCTTTCCTTTTTCCAATCAAATAAACCGGTTCCCGCGTGAACCACCCATTTTCTTTCAAAAACCGATTCCCGCGTGAACCACCCATTTTTCCAAAACTCGGCTCCCACGTGAGCCACCCAATTTTCAAATCGGTCCCCACGTGGACCATCCCTTTTACCTTCACTTCACATTTGTCCCCACTTGGACGCTCCATCATAAGCCAGTTCCCGCCCGAATCACCTTTTAGTTGTTAGTTTCTAGTTACTTGTTTATTGCTTGTCTTGCTTGCATACTCTTGCTTGATTTGCTTGATAGCTTTATTTCATTTTATGTTTGTGAACATTAATTGCTTCTTCTCCTCTTACCCTCCATTTTTACTTTTGCATTAGCTTTTTGCATCGGGTACCGGACTTGTTCCAATCCGTAGGGAATTCGAGGCAGGGGCTCTCTCTCTCAACACACCCTCACCCTCCAAACACCTTCTTGGTGGATTCTAACCTCTCTTATGGGATATTTCTTCCTAGTTGATTTGGTTGTTTCTATTAAGACCTCCATAAGTCCCCATTTGTGGAGTATTCCTCTCCGCACGATTTTGCTGGTTGTACCACTTTCCCAAAACCCGAAGAACCTAACCTACTCGTGGTGATTGAGTGACAACCTTAGGTCTTGAAGATTGAAGCAATAGGAACCATACCCACTTGAGTGAACAATTTCTAACAATCTATCTAATCTAAGGTTTCAACCCAAAAAATTTCCGACTACTCATTATAAGAACTTAATTGCATAACTTGCTTGCTCACCACAATTGAAAACAACCCAAAAAATTTCTTATTTCAAAACACCTAAAAAAACAAAACAAAAATCTATTTAATTTTTGTGTTCAACTTATTTGTCAAACAACAAAACTAAAACTAACAAAACAATCAAACAAAACAAAAACATAACAAACAAAAATACTCTTTGCATTTACAGCTTTCACTTGCTTTCTTTCAACCATCTTGTTAGAAAATTTGACAGGATGCCCATGATGCTAAGGTCTGGAAGACACGTCGGGACACATTGGGATGTCAGACCACTATGGGCAAGAAGAGGAGTACGAGACAGGTCACTACAAGCTACAACAACCGGTCCAACTAGAGGGCTATGTCAATGCCATCAGGGAACCCGAAATTCAACCTACTCTGCCTATCATGGAGCAACTCCTCCAGGGTTTATCTCTCCATCTAGATCCTGAGTCCTTCTCAATTGTGCAATCTTTAACTAAGGGCAAGATGCCCGCCAATCAAGATCTGGTTGAGGGAGATCAAACCCCCTCACTACCCCAATCGGTAGTTAGGCCCCTCATCATCTCCTCTCCTAGGCAACCCTGTTATGTCTCTACTCATCCCATTGTGGGGCATTCACATAATTCGATACCAATTCCTACTTCCAAACTGCCTCTTCCAACCCATTCATCTAAATACTTTGCACTGGTGGCTCAAGAACCTAGTCTCACCTAAGCATTCATAGATAAACTTAATTAAATGGATGAGTGTTTTGAAGAGCTGAGGCACCGCCTGGATTCAAAAGCTACACCTGAAATTTTTGTTCCATTCTTCTCGGTCCTAGATCTTCCTTCATCTGAAATGCCAATCTTTTAACGCTATAATGGTACTGGGAACCCCTTCAACCACTTAAAGAGCTTCCTATACAACTTTGCTTTCTAGAAGAATGACCACATAGCCCTTGCCTTCTTATTCCGTCGGTCATTGGAAGGACCTGCCCTTGATTGGTTCTACTCTCTTGATTCCCTCGAGGCAGCGGATTTCAACATTGTCAAGGCAAAATTTCTGCAAATGTATTAGGACCGGGTGGAGCCAGCCTACTCGACAACAGACTTAATTGCTGAAAAGATGAGGACGGACGAAGATTTTGCCAAGTTTGCTGATCCATGGAGGGGAATGGCTGAGAAGCTAGTTGATACCATCTCAAAGAGGGAGCAGGTGAGGATGCTCATTATAAATACCATACCTAACCTTCGCAACCTCTTAATCATGCATCGCCCAACCACCATGAGTGAGCTTTGTAATAGCGCCCGTTACCTCCAAGCCCATTTTAAGGACACTTCCATGATCAACCCGTTTGACTCCAAACCCCATAACACTCGAAAGCCTACACCTGTAGGGCCCACCACTGAGGGGGTAGTCAATAATGAGTGTCAACGCCATGGGAAACCATGGTGGGTATCGCCAAAACAAATACCAGAACTCCCCACCCAACCAACAATACCGACCAGCTCCTCAACTACCTCAACAACCTCAGCAGCAACCCACCTACAACCGAGTGCCCCAGCAACAACATGCCTATAACCAAGCGCCTCAGCAACAACCAGCCTATAACCGACCACAACCACAACAGCAACTTGCCTATATCCAAGTGTCACCACTAGCCAACTGACCTAGGAGGGGGGACCAAAGAGAGAGTACCATCCTCAACTACCATTCCCCTCACCAATATTTTTAATGCATTGATGGCTGAATAGCAGTTGGAGCTCCCAAAGGAGAGAGAAGGATGGCCAGCGAATGCAGACATGACGAAGTACTGCGCCTTCCATTGATATCCTGGGCATACTGTGGAAGTTTTCTTCCAATTCAAGGATTACATTCATGACCTTAATGATCAGTGGAATATTGACTGGATGCAGATGGGATAGTCCATACAAGCAACAAAGGCATGACATAATCAACAATGGTGACAGCAACAACAAGCATAGCAGCAACCCGTCTTGGGCATTGTCGACTCCAGAAAATGGGTTCCGGATCGGCACCTCAAGAGAAGGTAATGATAGAATGGGGGAATGGGAGTGAATCGGAAAACACTCGGAAAGCGGTAAAGAGTCCTCACCTCGGTCCCACACTCACATTGATCCCCGAACTTTCATCTCACGGCATTGCTCGATAACTGGAGACGGTTTGGGTCATGTGGGAGAAGAGTGAAGAGGAGATAAACTTATAACATGAATAAAAAGGTGGTCGCCAGGAGCCGCGGGCTCCGCTTTATGGAATGTAAATCAAGAGATGAGTTAGATGACCGTGTGTACCTTAGCGTGGGAGAGAGTGTGTGAGGGTTTAACCTTCTTCTTCTTCGGCCGGCCGATGAAGAAGAGTCCAACCGATGCTAGCTTGATCAACTTGTGCAACTAGAACAATAAACCAAGTAAAGAAACCGATTAGAACTATGAGAAGTGTAGAAACTATAGGATAAGAGATGAATGAAACAAAGAAGCAATCGGAATCGAACTCACCGGATTGGGGTGAGCCCTAACCCTCTTTTTTGTATTTTTGGTTATGTAAAAATGATGTAAACTAAGTAAAATATGCTCTAACAATTAAATGAACTAAGTTAAGAGAAACTTATAGAATGAAACGGCTTGAGTTGAAGCCGAGATGAGTGAAACAAGCCGGTTCGGCTAGCTTTGCACCCTTCTGGCGCGACTTTGGTGCAGAGAATGCTACGGACGACCCCGATGTCAGAATCGAGTTACGTTTGTTTCTATGGATAGATAACTTGTAGAGGAAGATATATTATGTTGATGACTTCTCAGGAATATTTCTTTATAAGCCTTTAAAAATTATGAAAGTGTGCGGATGTAGAAAACAGAACCTGGATGCGCGCCCTCAGTGCAGCAATCGCCACAAACAAACGGAAAGTCAGAATTGAGTGCCGTCAGTTGCAGATGAAAGAGAAAGAAGAGAGGAAAAACTTATATGTTCAAGACTTTTGCATAAGGAGCTCCATATTTTCTTCATAATCCTATGAATTTGGTTTATGTAGAACGCACGGATCAGGCTTCTCCTTCACTTCGGGATCGATCTCTCGCTGTCGGATCGGCTTTGGACGTCGGGACGGCCTTGGGAGAGAGCTTGGATGACCTCAGGATGAGCTAGGCACAGGGGATTAACCTTGGGTTGTTGAGAATGGCCCTCAATTTATAGGGGAAAGAAGCTGGTGCAAAATATGGAAACTGGACCGACCGCGCCCCCGCTCTTCAAATATGGAAAATCATCGATGGTAACCTTCCAAAAATCCGGTTTAGAAGGTGTAAATCGGGGCAATTTCCTATTTTAGAAAAATGACCGTGCCCCTACATTTCAAAGGAAGTGGGGGCGCACAGGGCGCGCCCCTGGGTTGAGGGCGCGCAGGGCGCACCCTCCCTTTTCAAAGGGAGCGGGGGTGCGGTAGACTCTCTCTCCTACGCGCGTGTTCCGCAAGCCGTATCTTGCAAACGGGATGTCCGATTCAGCTCCCGTTTGTTGCGTTGGAAAGAGGGTCTTCAACCGCGCCTCCTCAAGTTAGTAAACCAGCTGGCACGACTCCCGATATGTTCGCACGGGGCTTTCTACCGGTTTACCCTCTCGCGGAAAGCCGAAACCCGTGGCGAAGATCCGAAAGAGCACGGTTCCGGTCGAGGAATCTCGGGTCAACTCGGGATGACTTAAAATGATGACCGAACAAGTCCAGTATGATCGAAAAACCTGTAGTCATCAAAAAATCTGAGATTAACCCGGTAAACGTGAACCGAAACTCGAAAAAGCCGTAAAACCCTAAAGTTGACCGAACCGGACGTATGGCCATGATTGATAAAAATATTCAGCTAGGATAAACCCGGATGACCCGAAAAGACCCAATGACCTCACCCGAGGGGGAAGGAGAAGCAAAGAGGGGGAGAGCGGCGACGGCGTCGATGTCGACGGCGGAAAAATAAGAAGAAGAAGAAGAAGAAGAAGAAGAAGAAGAAGAAGAAGAAGAAGAAGAAGAAGAAGAAGAAGAAGAAGAAGAAGAGAGGGAGGAGAGACGGTCGCGGCGGTGACCTTGCGGTGGAGAGGAGACGACGATGGGTGGCGGCAACGGCGACAGCGACGCTGCTGGAGGGGAGGGGAAAGTCGGCGACCGAGGGGGGTAGAGGAAGGTTCGCGAGGGGGGGGGGAAGGGAAGAAGGAGAGGGGAAAGGTGGTGGAGGAGAGAAGGTTCGGGAGAGAGAGATCCTTTTTTTTAACCAAATATTACATTCTTCCCGCCTCACAAAAATTTCGTTCTTGAAATTTCAAAATATCATTTCCAAAACACTGATATTCCTCGTCCACCAATATCATCCCTTTCTGCAACCTTTGTTGTTGAACAATAACTTCTCCTATTCAGATTGATCATCCAATCATGATATGTTAATAAGATCCAATTTCATACCATTCATAATATGAGAAAAATCTCTCATATCATATAAACAACTTTGTAGAATCACATATGTCATCAAATTTCATTATTCTCTCGTAGGCTGGACGAACTACTCTAATTATTCTCATATCTGTCATAAAATCTTTTAAAATTCAACAATAGCTTATCTTTCTATCTACATATCTTGACAATCCAACTTACTTATAGATCATGTTTACCATACAAACATATAATCTCATGAGATGATCAGTAATCCAAATTACTGACATTCTATATCTAAATATTTAGTAGGTCAATGCAATATAGATCAATTATCCTCTTCAACGGTATTTAATAATCCCAAAGTCTCCACATAGATCAAATCTAATAATCTCGTCCAAACTTGACAACTCGATCTTTATTTAGCTAAAATTTTTCAAATATACTAGATCTCAAGATTTAACTCCACAACATACCTACTTAATGCTATCAACAACATAGTCTAATTATCTAACTACTAATCTAATTACTATGATCTAATATCAAAAATTCAACTAATCCATCCAATTTCTTATATATGGATTGATATACCCAATCACCATTACTCTAAGTAACGAGATCCATTAAATATGAAGATATCTCATTGTAGGCTTATAAACAATGATTATCTAATCCACAATAGAAAGATAGAAATTCTTTAACTATTCCTCCTACATTCCCTTATCCAAAAATCATTTCTCATAAGGTGCAGTCTAACCAAATTGTCTACTACAACTAATTATAATCCGAAAATCAATTGATTATTACTCAAGTCTAAATCTAAGAATTTAAAGTCGACTCCTTGCTAAGTTTGTAAATCAAGATTCGAAGAGAAGAATTCTCAAATGGAGTAAGTCATACTTAAATCATGATAAATAGAAAAATTTCTTGGCCAACGATAATAAATGATAATATGGATGATATGATCATATTCTAAATCAGATTTGTCAAAGTTTTAAAACTAATTATGACCATGTCTAGATAATTATCTATCCTTTAACATCTGATATATTCTCATCCTCAATATCAAAAGATTGACAATTCTATGATCATGTCTATAATTTCATAATATATTCCAAAATTCATACTGATAATTTATTCCCTAAATTTGATATGTTCTCATCCCTTCCTTAAAACAAATTTATATTTTTGATTCCATTTGCTTCCGCACAACTAACAAAATGCGTCTCAACTATCCTAATATCATCCTTTAATTTGAGAGATCATCATGAATAAACTAAGGTCTTAACTTCACATAAGATCAAATTATACTTAGACACAACAGATAGCTAAAATCATCTAAAGTCGGGATTTGGCTAAATTGTGCAGACAAGAGACAAACGAATTCAAAATCGGATAATGAAGATAAGCGATCATAATCAAGAGATTATAAGTATAATTTCAAACTAGTTGCTTATACCCTACATCACATAACTACCTCATACTCAAATCATCTCTAATTTTTACATTAAATCAACTAAATATCCCATCTTCAAATCTTGCATCATAATCCATACTCTGAAATCTCATATTAATAATTTCATTCTCATATCCAATTTACTTTCCATTTAAGACTATATAATCAAGTAATACTACAATTATCATTTCACTTCATTTCTAAGATAGGTCCGGGATAGCCATGTCAGTACAGATCGAAAAAGCCATAACGAAAGCCATCATTGACCGACGACTACCGAAATGGCTTCTCGGAAATCCCGAATGTTACGGAACACGCGCGAGACTCCTGAGATGTTCAAGCATGGATCATTCAAGGTCAGTCATTGAGCAGGCTTCGTGTTTTCACAGTTCACGCGCGGCTCTCGCTTGAAGGTTACGGCATCATTCTGGAAATTATCAGTCCATTCTCAACTTACAAGGGGCTCCACCAATGTCCTTAGCTCATCTCCACGAGGTAATCCAGATCATATAATCGGTCAAATAAAAGATATCGCCTATCGAATAAGAGTCCGGTGCTCCGAATCAGGCCAATTTGGCATGTCTACAGCTTGCCTCGCCTTGATGTCGGCTTTGCAAGGGAATGGCGTGTAGCGAAGCAGAGTGAAACGTAGAGAAAGCGTAGAAAAGTAAGATGGATTGTAGTGGAATGTAGTGGAGCGAAATGGTGGTGGACTGAAAAGGTGGCATCAAGGTGTAGATATAGACACGTTTAACGACCAGATTCGTCAAGACGAATCTCATCAAGTCTCCTGGTTAACTGCCATGTTTCATTAAGTCTTCCTATGTTCGATTGGTAAGAGAGTGCCATTGGTACGAGAGAAGAATAGACAACCCCCAACGCGGTGGGGAGTCCCCGAAACATGGGTTCGTAGGTTCATCATCAGCCGGTAACCCGATCTTTGCGGTGTTCCTGTACTGTGATGGGCTAAAGTTTAAAAAGAGATTTGTTTTAAAAAGTAAAAGAATACCAATCGAGCACATTCAGACTATTAGATTCATTTAAGTCTTCTAAGAGACAAGATTCGATTTGGAATGGAATGATCTCAAATTCCGAAAGGCAAACGTTGAAGCACAGACCATGAAGATAGTGATGGTGCAAGTTTTGATTGAATAAGAGGCCCTTGGTGGGATGAATTGACTGCCACGGGGGGATAAATAGAAAGAAGGTTGTTGCAGTGGCCACAGTGGTGATAGAAATGAAGAAGTTTTGGAGGCACAAGGTGATTACCGAACCCGGTGGGATTGACAGACACGGTGGGATATCTAAAGGGTCAGTGAGACTAGAGAACACGATGGGATTAGAAAACACGGTGGAGTTCAGAATGATCGAAATTAGGATAAAAGATTTAGAGACTAGGGTGAGAAGGTGAAGATTATGAAAGGATGTATGCAATGACTAAACAAAATATAATGCAACTAATGCTACATGATGTTTGCTGGGCTTAAGAAAACAAAACTTGTATAACAAATAGTTGAAGATATAGATTGTCTATGAGGTCAAGATACCCATTCGGAAACCATCGTCCCTCATAGCACAACTTTGGCTTATCCGTGAGCACAAAGAATGACCCAACCATCGTGGAATTTGATGAAGGGGATCTCAGGCCTGGTCTTCTTTGCATTCACTGTCTTCAACATCAATGCATAAAATAAATAATAAACGACTAACGACTTATATGTTAGCCAGTAAGAAATGGGGGTCTCCCATGTCCATTCTTCCATTTCTACGAGCATTTTCTTGGCCACTCCTTTGGAGCATTGCCGGAATGAGGCGGTTGCGGCATGGTTTCCATGCCTTCTCTATATGGTCGTTCTCTTGGAGTCGGTGGCAACAGACGCTGATATCTGTAGCAGGCTTAATCTTCTTCTGGTGTTGTAGCTGCTTTTCTTCCTTGTTATAGAACTTCTTGCTTCAGTGTTGTTTGATCTACTTGACATTTCTCAAAAGGATTGTTAGTATCGCATTCTGACTTGGCCCCTTTCAAGTTTGTCAAGGGGCGAAGCCTTCTAAGGGATGGCAAATAATAAAAGTAAATAATAGATGTAGGGTTAAGAGACATACCTGTTGGCGAGACTCTCACCCCTCCTTGACTTGTGTTTCTTTACTGAAATACTTAATAAAAGGGTTAAATTTGCTCTATGGCTTACCCCCTTGCCTATTGTCATCTTGCCTTGCTTACATGTCAAGGGGGGTAGCCTTATTAACAAGGTAATATGAACAAAATGACTAGAAATGAATAAGATAAGGGTTAAGAAAGCTTACTTGCTATGGTGAGAGTCACTCCCTTCTTGATCTTAGAATCCTGAAACACTTAATAAAGGAGATTAAATCTTCACCATGGCTAATCTCTTTGCCTATTGCTGTCTGCCTTGACTTAGGTCAAAGAGAGGAGCCTTCTTAACAAGGTGTAAAAATAACCTAAATGACTGAAATGAAATGGTTAAGAGAACTTACCTGTCATTGATAGAATCTTCCTCTCCTACTTTAAAGTTCCTGAAAACACTTGATAAAAGAGGATCAGATCTTCACAACGACTTATCCCTTTGCCTGTTATGGCCAACTTTGACTTAGGTCAAAGGGAGGAGCCCTCTTAATGGGGTGATAATGAAGATAAATATGCAATGCGAAATGAAACATGCAAGACATAAGAATAAATATGAATGCTAGCAAAGACAAAAATCAAGGTTATGCCAAGTTAAATGATGCATTTGTTTTGGATTTTTAGAAAGTATTCAATTTTTTTTTTGAAAATATTCAACTTTTTTTTTGGATTTTTGAAAATATTCAATTTTTTTGGATTTTTGAAAATATTCACTTTTTTGGATTTTTGAAAAATATTCATTTTTTTGGATTTTTGTGGAGAATGTGCCAGTATTGAAACAATTCATCGATCTTTGAGTGTCAATCAAGATTTAAGCGATAAACACCACGTGAAAATAAGGTTCCCTACCTAGAATCTTTCTTGCCCTCTTCTCTTGATCGGTTTGGATTCCTCCTGAGTTTAGATAGTTTACCCTACCCTAGGGTTTTAAGATGAAAGAATAATAAAAAAAGTCTTTGATAGGATTTAGGGGTGTTGAGGAGGGTTTCTCTACTCATGCCCAAATTGCCCGTTGGGGTTCGGCCTCTTCGATTTTTTTTTCTACATGTGGCACTTACTTAGACAGATCTTTGACCTGTGGGGTCATTGCCCATCTTTTGGTGCCTTTTCTTCATTTTCTACTCTTCCGGGTACTCATTCAGACAGGCCCATATTTGTTTAAACCTGTGGGGTTCTTTGCCCATCTTTTGGCACCCTTTTGCACCCTATGAGACAGCCTCCTACTAAGGCGACGGGCATTTTGGATACTATCCTCTTCTAGTCCCCTTTGCCTATCTTGGATTGAACAGAAGAGAGTAGGGTGAGGGTTTTCCTTCCATCTCTAAGCTTTGCCTAGCTTCTCTCGGGTGTTGGGTCATCCGGATTCTGGGATCAGGACGTGTTGTGTGTGTAGAATGGTATCTACCCTCGACTCCTAGACAACAATCTAGAACATGTGGACTTAAGTCATACTAGTAGTTCTCTTTATTTTATTTTATTTTGAGGTAGATTACATTCCATAGGTGAATCAATTGAAAACATGCCTTGCAATGTAAAGAATTTGTTTAATAAGAACAAGGTAGCTACAAATGTCGTCAGTCATGAATTTCCCTCAATTAAAATTGTCATGTGAAATTTAAAATCATTTTTTAAAAATATTGCTTTGCAGATGACATAATGATGATAAATGCAATTTTATGTAATACCTGAGAGAAGAAGAATTTCATTGCTGATGACGACTTTGCTTGTGCTTGCCTTGCCTTGTCTGCCATGCCTTGCCTTGCCTTGCCCAACTGCTTCCACTATTGATATGCTCCATTGAATTGAAGAATATGAGTCATACAACGAGGTGCAAGATGTGGAGGATCTGATTTGGCATGGATTGATGATGTAGAAGGCAAAGATTGGGGTATCACCTAGGAAATTTCTCTACCTTTGATTTTTTTTGTTGAAAGTAAAATTTAGAGAATGAAAGAGAATTTGAAAGGAAATAAACATGCTTGGAAACAAAAGTTAGTTAAAATGGGCTCTTGGGCCCATGAGTTGAAAGTGGGCTTGAAGGCCTGGGAGTAGTTGGAATCAAGAGGCACGTGAGCCCAAGATTTGAATGTGGGGTAGAGGGCCCGGTTGATGTTGATGGGCATGAGGGCCCGATTGGAGGTTGAGCCCGAGGGACCCAATGAAAAGAGCGGGCACATGGACCCGATTTAAATGGTTGGGAGCAAGATTGTGATTTGTGATGGGCTCGTTGGCGCCATTGAAGAGTATGGGTGCGTAATCCCAAAGTTGAAGAAGTGGGTGCACGGGGGCCTGATTTCGAAGAAGTTTGGGCACGCGGGCCCGATGGTGAAGAAATGGGGGCATACAGGCCCGAAGTTGAAGGAGTGTGGGCATGTGTGCCCGAGTTTGTTGGAAGGTGGGCACGTGGGGCCGATTTAGAAGAAATTTGGGCACATGGGCCCGATTGTAGAAAAACATGGGCATGTGAGCCCGGTTGATGTGAATTGCGGGCACGTGGGCCTGATTGAGGTGAATTGTGGGCACGTGGGCCCGATTTAGAAAAATTAAGGGCACATGGGCCCGATTGGGGAGAATTATGGGCACGTGGGCCTGATGGAAGGAAAGGGGCACGTAGGCCCGATGGAAGGAAAGGGGCACGTAGGCCCAGTTGGGTAAAAGGGGCGCATGGGCCCAGTTGAAGGAAAGGGGCATGCAAGCCCGATTGATGAAAAGGGGCACATGGGCCCGGTTGAAGAAAAGGGGCATAAGAGCCCAGTTGATGAAGAGGGGCACATGGGCCCGATTGGATAAAGGGAGCGCGTGGACCCGACTGATGGAAAGGGGCACGTGGGCCCAATTGATGAAAAGGGGCATAAGAGCCCGATTGATGAAAAGGGGCATAAGTGCCCGAAGATGGGGCATAAGGGCCCAATTGAGTGGGATAAAGTGTGGGCCGTGGCCCTAAGATTGACAGATTTTGAGCCCATGGGCCCAATTGATGATTGTGAAAAGAATAAAAAAAGGGTGGTGGCCCTAAGATTGAGGAATTATAGGCCCATGGGCCCGATCGTTGATTTGGAGGAGAATAAAGAAAGGGTCGTGGCCCTAAGATTGATTGATCGTGGGCCCATGGGCCGAATTGTTGCTTAGGAGAAGAATGGGGTAGTGATGGCAATATTTGATCTAGACCTGGAGAATCCTTGCCTAGTCCTTGACAATCAACTAAATTTGTGATCCCCTCACCTAAGCTCCTGACAGTAGGCTTCTCCTTAGGTTGTTCTGGGGAAGAGGGCATGCCTAGTTTAGGAGATTCTAGAATGATAGAAGAGTTTGGTTCGACCTCCCCTACTGGCTGACTTTGATCTTGAGAGAGAGCAAGGATATGTTGAGGAGTTGATTCCTCTGCCAGGGCAGGAGCACAAATGGTTGGAGTGATTGATTCCTCTGCCAGGGCAGGAGCATGAAGGGTCAAAGTGTCTGAATCTTCTACTATATCAGGAGCAAAAATAGTAGGAGTGATTGATTCCTTTGTTGAGGCAAGAGTAATAGAAGAAATGATTGGTTGTTGTGTAACCAACTGAGGAGGATCCCTATGCGATGGGATTGGTTGAGAAGCTGGGGTTTGCTCGATCGACTTAGGATGAATGATTGGCCGTGGGACCATTGGTGAAGTGGGTTGAGGGGCCAAGGCTTGCGTGGCTAGCTGAGGGGTTGTTGTTGGAATAGGCTGAGAAGCCAATGGTCGGATGATTGGCCGATGGACCTTAAGAAATGTTGGAGGAGTCGAAGGCTGAGGAGCAGGTTGAAGTAATGAAGTATTCGCACAAGCAACAAGAGGAGCATTATTAAGCATGGTTGGTTGTGCCATTGACTCGGGTTGCATGACTGGCTGAGGTTGGGGCATGGGTAGCCTAATCAACTGACGTCGAGGAGTTGGCCAATGATGATGATCTAGATGGGGTTGGAGAGGGCTCCTAGGTTGGTTCATAGCATCAATGTTCTTCTCAGCCATGAGGCTCAATTCATCATGATATTGCATTAATTCCACATCTCCTTTTGCTTCCCCAATTATTGAATAACCCAGCCCATATCGTTGCAAAAATTTAGCATTGATAATTTTGAAATTTCATATCTCTATTTCCCCTAGTGAAAAAAACCATTCTAGGGCTGCACCATCCAATGATCGCTTAAAAAGGATAGCAAGAGCTCTTCGACCATTAAGCCATTGAAATGATTTGCTCAAGAAATCATTAACATGGGTGAAGGGATCACCTGAGCCATTGTAGCGATGGTAGGCTGGTGTTTGTGATGGAGGGATATGTGGGATTGGGAAAGATGGAGCAGATATTTTAGGGATGGTCTTTGAGTACAAACGATGCCTCAGCTCTTCAAAGTGTTTATCCATTTGGTTGAGTTTGTCCATGAATGCTTGAGTGAGGCTGGGTTCCTGAGCCACCGGTGCAAGGTATTTAGATGAATGGGTTGGAAGAGGTTGCTTCAAAGTAGGAACTGGCATAGAATTATATGAATGCCCCACAACGGGGTGAGTAGAGGCATGACAGGGTTGCCTAGAAGAGGAGATGATGAGGGGCCTGATTGTCGATTGGGGTGGTGAGGGGGCTTGATTTCCCTCGACCGGATCTTGATTGGCGGGCATCTTGCCCTTTGTTAAAGATTGCACAATTGAAAAGGATTCAGGATCTAGATGGAGGGATAGACCCTGGAGGTTCCCCGCTAAGTGAAGCAGGTTGATGAGTAGGATGTTGAATTTTTGGCTCCCTGACGGCATTGACATGGCCCTCTGGTTGGACCATGGGTTATTGTAGCTCGTAGTGGCCCGTCTTGTAGTAGTCCAGCATCCCGACATGTCTTTCGGACCTTAGCATCATGGGCATCCTGTCAATTTTCTTGCAAAAAGATTGAAAGAAAGTAAATAAAAGATGTAAATGCAAAGAGGATTTTGTTAGGTTATGCTTTGTTTTTTTGTTTGATTTGATTTGGTTTTAATTTTGTTGTTTGGCAAGCAAGTTGAACACAAAAATTAAAAGGATTTTTTTTTGTTTTTTTAGGTGTTTTGCAAGAAGAATTTTTTCGTTGTTTTTAATTTTTGGTGAGCAAGCAAGTTATGAAAACAAGGTTTTAAAATGACTACTCGACAATATTTGGGTTGAAACCTTAGATTAGATAGATTGTTAGCAATTGTTCACTCAAATGGGTATGGTTCCTATTGCTTCAATCTTCAAGACCTAAGGTTGTCACTCAATCACCATGAGTAGGTACTTGGGTTCTTCGGGTTTTAGGAAAGTGGTACAACCTGCTTAATCGTGCGGAGAGGAATACTCCACGGATGGGGACTTACGGAGGTCTTGATGGAAACCACCAAATCAACTAGGAAGGAATATCCTAGAAGAGAGGTAAGAATCCACCAAGATGGTGTTTGGAGGGTGAGGGTGTGTTGGGAGATAGAGCCCCGCCTTGAATGCCCTACGGATCGGAACAAGTCCGGTACCCGATGCAAAAGCTAATGCAAAAATGAAAAATGGAGGGTAGGAGGAGAAGAAGCAATCAATATGCAAACATGAATAAAAGCTATTAAATAAATCAAGCAAGTGAATGCAATCAAGACAAGCAATGATAAAGTAAACAAGTAACTAGCAACTAAAAGGTGGTTCGCGCGGGAACCAGCTTGTGTTGGAGTGTCCAAGTGGGGATAAATCTGAAGTAAAGGTAAAAGGATGGTCCACGCGGGGACTGATTTGAAAATAAAGTGGCTCACGCGGGAGCCGGGTTTTTGGAAAGGTAGGTGGTTCATGCAGGAACCAGTTTTTTTGAAGGAAAAGTGGTGGTCACGCAGGAACCGGTTTGTTTGATTTGAAAAATGAAAGGAGGGCCACGTGGGGCCAATTTAAAGTGGTGCAAAAGGGTGGTCCACACGGGGACCGATCTGAAAGTGTATTGGTTCACGCGGGAACCGGTTTATAAAAGGGGTTGGTTCACGCGGGAACCGGTTTAGAAAAGGGGTTGGTTCACGCGGGAACCGGTTTTTGTGAAAAAAAGGGTGGTTCACGTGGGAACCGGTGTAAGAGTTGACAAAATAGAAAGAGGGCCACGTGGGGCCAATCTGAAGGTGCTGTAAAGAGGTGGTCTACGCGGGGACCGATCTGAAAATAAGTTGGTTCACGTGGGAACCGAGTTGGAAAAGAAAGGTGGTTCACGCGGGAACAGGTTTATAAGAAGAAAAGTGGTTCACGCGGGAACCGGGTTGAAATTCAAGACAAGAAAATCAAGTCCACATGGGGGACAATCCTTAAAGAAAGAGTAATCAGCAAGTTTAAAGGTGAATGAACATGGAAAAGGTAAAGAACAAGCCGGTTCACACGGGAACCAAGTCGGAAAACAACTAGTTGCACGGATCAATCAAGCTAGCATGATTGAAGACATTGGTTGTCCCACCATGGTCGCCAAAAAGTTGTCAACTCCAGAAAACAGGTTCCGGATTGGCACCTCAAGAGAAGGTAATGATAGAATGGGGGAATGGGAGTGAATTGGAAAACACTCAGAAAGCGGTAAAGAGTCCTCACCTCGGTCCCACACTCACATTGATCCCCGAACTTTCATCTCACGGCGTTGCTCGAGCACCGGAGACAGTTCGGGTCATGTGGGAGGAGAGTGAGGAGGAGATAAACTTATAACATGAATAAAAAGGTGGTCGCCAGGAGCCGCGGGCTCCGCTTTATGGAATGTAAATCAAGAGATGAGTTAGATGACCGTGTGTACCTTAGCGTGGGAGAGAGTGTGTGAGGGTTGAACCTTCTTCTTCTTCGGCCGGCCAATGAAGAAGAGTCCAACCGATGCTAGCTTGATCAACCTATGCAACTAGAACAATAACCAAGTAAATAAGCCAATTATAACTATGAGAAGTGTAGAAACTATAGGAGAAGAGATGAAACAAAGAAGCAATTGGAATCGAACTCACCGGATTGGGGCAAGCCCAAACCCCTTTTTTTGTATTTTTGGTTATGTAAAAATGATGTAAACTAAGTAAAATATGCTCTAAAAATTAAATTAACTAAGTTAAGATAAAATTATAAAATGAAACGGCTTGAGTTGAAGCCGAGATGAGTTAAACAAGCCAGTTCGGGTAGCTTTGCACCTTCTGGCGCGACTTTGGTACAGAGAATGCTACAGACGACCCCAATGTCAGAATCAAGTATCGTTTGTTTCTATGGATAGAGAACTTGGAGAGGAAGATATATTATGTTGATTACTTCTCCGGAATATTCCTGTAGAAGTCTGTAAAAATTATGAAAGTGGGAGGATGTGGAAAACAGAACCTGGATGCGAGCCCTCAGTGTAGCAATCGCTACGAACAAACGGCAAGTCGGAATTGAGTGCCGTCAGTTGCAGATGAAATAGGACGAAGAGAGGAACAACTTCTATGTTGAAGACTTTTGCATAAGGAGCCCTGTATTTTTTTCATAAGCCGATGAATTTGGTTGATGTAGAACACACGGATCGGGCTTCTCTTTCATTTCGGGATCGATCTCTCAGCGACGGATCGGCTTTGGACGTCGGGACGGCCTTGGGAGAGAGCTTGGACGACCTTAGGATGAGTGAGGCACGGGGGATTAACCTTGGGTCATTGAGTATGGCCCTCAATTTATAGGGGAAGGAAGCCGGTGCAAAATATGGAAACTAGACCAACCGAGCCCCCACTCTTCAAAGGAGACAAGGGCGCGCAGGGCGCACCCTCATCTTGGGGGCGCGGTCTGCGCGCCCCCCAGTTTCAAAGAAACCGGGGGTGCAGTACGTGTCTTACTGCTAAAAATCGACGAAATCTTCTAGAAATTGCTAAAAATCGACTTGACAAACGTAATGCGCCCCCGAACCAGGGGCGTGGTACAAATAATAAAAAATCATCGATGGCAACCTTCCAAAAATCTAGTTTAGAAGGTGTAAACTGGGGCAATTTCCGATTTTCGGAAACTAACCGCACCCCCGTGTTTCACAGGAAGTGGGGGCGCGCAGGGCATGCCCCCAGTTTGAGGGCGCGCAGGGCGCGCCCCTGGGTTGAGGGCGCACAGGGTGCGTCCTCCCTTTTCAAAGGGTGCGGGGGCGCGGTAGATTCTCTCTCCTGCGCGTGTGTTCCGCGAGCCGTATCTTGCAAACGGGATGTCTGATTCGGCTCCCGTTTGTTGCGTTGGAAAGAGGGCCTTCAACCGCACCTCCTTAAGTCAGTAAACCAGCTGGCATGACTCCCGAGACATTCGCACAGGGCTTTCTACTGGTTTACCCTCTCGTGGAAAGCCAAAACCCGTGGCGAAGATCCGAAAGAGCACGGTTCCGGTCGAGGAATCTTTGGTCAACTCGGGATGACTTAAAATGATGATCGAACAAGTCCGGAACGATCGGAAAATCCGAAGTCATCGAAAAATCTGAGATTAACCCGGTAAACGTGAACTAAAACTCGAAAAAGCCGTAAAACCCTAAAATTGACCGAACCGGACGTATGGCCATGATTGATGAAAATATTCGGCTAGGATCAACCCGGATGACCCGAAAAGACCCGGTGATAACCGTAAAAGCCTAATGCATGGTTCGGGATAGCCGTGTCAGTACAGATCGAAAAAGCCGTAACGAAAGTCGTCATTGACCGACGACTACCGAAATGGCTTCTCGGAAACCCCAAATGTTACAGAACACGCGTGGGACTTCCGAGATGTTCAAGCATGGACCATTCAAGGTCGGTCATTGAGAAGGCTTCGTGTTTTTACGGTTCACGCGCGGCTCTCGCTTGAAGGTTACGACATCATTCTGGAAATTATCGGTCCATTCCCAACTTACAAGGGGCTCCACCAATGTCCTTAGCTCATCTCCACGAGGTAATCCAGATCATATAATCAGTCAAATAAAAGATATCGCCTATGGAATAAGAGTCTGGTGCTCTGAATCAGGCCAATTTGGCGTGTCTGCAGGCCTAGTTCAAGACCCACTCCCGGTACATGCACCCGCTCAAGCACTGGCACCAGCACCACCAAACTAATGACTTGGCCTTGTCCACTCTATCATTGACGAGTCAACCAACCACTCCCAGGGTTGGCATGTAGAGGATCAAACTGTCACCATGCCCGCCAGACCAACTGCACCCACAACTCACACCATACTCTCCATACCGAGAGCCGCCCCGGTCAACAACTAGCCCAAATACCCCAAAACCAAATTGTGCCATCACCAACCACCATTCCTTCCCGGTGCCTAATCATTAGACCGCCACCAACACCCCAACCAACATCTAACCCACCAACCACCATTCCTCCCTGGCGCATAATCATTAGACCACCACCAACACCCCAACCAACACCTAACCTATCGGCCTCCACCACTCCTCGACCACTTATCATCTGACCGTCACCCAACCTACCAGTCGCCACCACTCCGTGACCCCTCATCATCCAACCATCACCACCAACACCCCAACCATCACCCAACATACCAGCCTCAACCACTCCATGACCTCTTATCATCCGATCCTCACCACCCCTACCTACCTCGGGCCCCTCAACATGCCAACCAATCACACCATCACCACCTTCACCACTCCCCCCTACCACACTGGCGTCGATACTTCAGAGCGGGAGGATGTTCCAAAGGGTCTTCTCCCAAGTTGGGATGCAACCACAAGAGCAGATAAAAGAGTAGGTGGTATAAGAACCATTGCCCAGCACGACATATGACCTATTGAAGCACCTGGACAAAATGCCAGCACGGATTTCAATTCTGGAGCTTATAAAGAGGTCGAATAATCACCAAGATATTTTACAACAGTACTTACAGTGGGTCATGGTTAATGAGGACCTCCCGCCTAAAAAAATCATCACGGTTTTGACCCCTAGGAGTGAGCATCCGGCACTCACGTTCACACAGGACGAGTTGGCACGGCTAGAGATTAGAAAGTACGCCTTATGCGTTGTAGTGGTCATTAGAGACATAGAGATCAAGTCATACTTGATTGACACCGGAGCATCCATAAATGTCATGTCACCAGGAACATTGTAGCTTTGCGGCATATCCGATGAAGAAATCGAGCCTTCTGTCATCATGGTGACAGCCTATGATAATTCCCGGAAGCCAACATGAGGGGTGGTTACATTGGGAGTAGGGCTCGGGCCGTGCACTGTCACCACCGAGTTTTATGTGCTAGAACTAGACCACACTTTCAAAACTATATTGGGACGCTCGTATCTCGAGGCAATAGGAGCCGCTGGTTTCAACTACAAAGCTGCCCAGAATCATGGTCGTGACAACTTTACCTCCAAATACAGTCGCTTGGCGGATGATGAAAAAATGGGTTATCAACCAGGAAAAGGGCTAGGTAAGGAGCTATAGGGGGTTGTACACCCCATCGAAGTGGCATAAAGACCGAGAAGGCAGGGACTTAGCTATGAGCCTAGTCTTATTCTGAGGATGGTCGACCAGCCAAAACATGCCATGGGACTCCAAAAATTCTTCATTAGAGGGGAGACCATAATGATGGCCGGAGATGAAGAAGAAGAACCAACCAAGAGGAGGAAGGCACCAGAACACGAAGAAGAATTGGACACATTCATCTCTGGCTCGGTTGTTCATAGAGGAGGAAGAACCAGTCAAAGTCCTCACACTCTCCCTCATAAATTTGCTCGATGGGCTTTCTAGCCCGATTCCCAACTCTGGGCCGGTTTAGCCACCTGAATTGATCACTGGGCATGAGAGCCCATTTAAATCTTCTTACCTCACTGAGCTTCTGTACCCACTCCAGTTCGACAACACCGGGCCCATGTGCCCACCAATTGGGCCCACGTGCCCCTTAGATTTCTTTCTTAGCTTGGGCCCATGCGCCCGTTTCTCGTCATTATGGGGCCCGCGAGCCCATTTTTCTTATGTTTGCTTAAGCTTTTTGTTTCCCCGTGAGCCCCACCGTCTCATTCATGTCTTCTTATTGAAAACACCAAAAAACACGAAAAAAATGTCTTTCCGCAAACTCACTTTTCCGTTGAGGAGACGTCTCTACTTGTCTCGGAGGGTGCTCCCAACCAGGGACCTTTCTTCTCCAAATCTCTGATCGATCTGCTTGATCTTTCACCCATTGTAGATACCACTTTTCCAATTCTATTTTCTTTAGGAGTAGTTAGGTTAGGAATGAAGAAAATCTGAGGTAAATGAGTTCCATAGAGGTATCTCCAGAAACTAGCTATGAAATGCAAGGAATGTGCAAGGCTACCAAGTTTTTTGGAAAATGCTATCCAGCTTGACGAAATCCAATATGAGGATGAATTCAATGTAGATCATACACCAGGAGTCTACGAGGTTTTATCAGAAAAGGATCCTAATTTCTAGGAAGGAATTGAGGACTTGGCTGATGCGTATGCATCTGAACTTAAAAGGTTTGAAGAACCATCAACCACGGTGGATGAGCCAACAAAAGAATTAAATCTTGAAACACTAGAAGATCCTAAGACAGTCCTCCTAAGTGCAAACCTCACTCCCATTGAGAAATAGAGCTTAATTACAATCTTGAAAGAATATAAGGAGACGTTCGCATGGACATACATAGATATGCCGAGGTTAGACAACTCACTAGTTGAGAATCGTTTAACTTTAAAACTTGGAGCTACCATGGTCAAACAAAAATTAAGAAGATTCTACCCTAATGTTACACTTAAAATGAAAGAAGATGTCGATAAGTTACATCAAGAAAGATTCATTAAAGTTGTCCTCTATCCGCAATGGGTGGCAAACATAGTCCCTATCATGAAGAAGGATGGACAAGTTCAGATCTGCATAGACTTCAAGTACTTGAACCGAGCGTGTCCTAAAGTTGACTTTTCTCTACCTCATATTGATGTGTTGGTTGATAACACTATTGGATTCAAAATGTTGTCATTCATGGATGGCTATTATAAATATAATCAAATCCAGTTAGTCGAAGAGGATCAGGAGAAGACCTTGTTCACTACATCTTGAGGAACCTACTATTATGTCGTCATGCCCTTTGGACTGAAGAATGCTAGTGCAACATATCAGAGGGCCATGATGCATACCCTTGTAGAGTTGTATGTGGATGACCTGGTCGTTAAGTCCAAAAGCCGAGAAGGCCATCCTGAAGTGCTAAGAAAGGTCTTGCAAAGGACTATGGAATATAAATTGAAAATGAACCCAAAGAAATGCACATTCGGAGCATCCTCAGAAAAATTGTTGGGGTTCATAGTGAGCAAAAGGGGCATAGAGATTGACCCAAACAAGGCCAAAGCAATCATTGGTATGCCTTCTCCAAAAAATATGAAAGAACTTCGAGAATTAATCCGGAGGCTACAGTTTGTGCGCCGGTTCATCTCACAACATTTCCAAAGGTGTAAACCTTTCTATGAGTTGACCAAGGTAGAGGCTGAGTTTAAATGGGATTCGAAGTGCCAGGATGCATTCGATGGTTTGAAAAGATACCTGGCTAGTCCCCCTGTGCTTAGACCACCAGTCCCTGGCAAGCCCTTAGTTTTATACATCTTGATTTTGAAAAATTCTCTTGGGGCAGTCCTTGCACAAGTGGATGAAGAAGGGAAAGAGCGGGCAACCACTATGTTTCAAAGATTTTCGATTCATGTGAGTAGAAGTATACTGTAGTGGAGAAGACCTGTGTTGCACTAGTCTGGGTAGATCAAAAGCTTAAACACTATTTCTTAGCTCATGAGGTCAATCTTATCGCCCGCATCAATCCCATGAAATTCCTCCGAGAAAACTATTCTAACTGATCGGTTAGGTTGTTGGCAGAGTTTCATTTCACAGCTTGATATCACCTATGTCCCCTAAAAGGTGATTAAGTGCTATGCCATTGCCGAACATCTAGCCCATCACCCCATACCCCTCCTTGACTTGGTCTAGTCGGAGCTCCTGGATGACGAACTAATGTTGATCCGATCTTCCCACCTTTAGACATTATATTTTGACGGGGCTCTGAATTCACGCGGTAAGGGAATAGGAATCGTCTTTCTATCACCCGAGGGTGTCACAATTCCACAGGCATTTTAGCTCAACTTCCCAACAACCAATAACATAGCTGAATACGAAGCCTTGCTAGCCGGGCTGGAGGCCACTCATTTCTATGGTGCCATGGAATTGAGGGTGATAGGCGATAGCCAACTAATCCTTCTCCAAGTCCTAACCAAATACCAAACTTCTCATCCAAACCTCAAACCCTACCAAGAACTCACCTCTTGCTACATCAAGCTCTATTATGTCCATGTTCCTCAAGCTCAGAATATTCTTGTTGATGCCTTAGCCTCCTTAGCTTCATCTCTATCAGTCCTGCTAGGTAGACAGGTGCAGACTATCCATGTTCGTAGAAGGTCGATGTTGGCGATTCAAGATGGTCGATTTCTAAAGATCAAGGAGAGATTTGGCAGAAAGAAATATCTAGAGCAGAAAGAGAAGATTTCTTTAGTCGAGTTGGAAGAGTTAGATGAGGGTGAGAAGCCTTGGTTTGATGAGATCGCAAGGTGTTGTCAAGATCAGTTGTATTCACCTGGATCCAATGCAAAAGAAAGTAAGGCCATCAGAAGAGTATCCTAGAGGTATATCATCCTAGGAGGGGTGCTCTACAAGAGGAGCCTGAGAGGAATTTTGCTGAGATGCATTGATGAAGAAGAAGCAGAGTAGGTGCTTAAGGAAACACATTCTGGGGTCTATGGGGGCCATGTTAATGCTCAAGCTCTTGCCAAAAAGATCATCCAAAAAGGGTATTATTGGCCAACCCTAGAAAAAGATTGCTCCATATTTGTCTGGCACTGTTATTCTTGCCAACTCCACGCCGACAAGATCCATTCTCTCGCATCTTCTCTTCATCCAATTCATGCCACATGGCCCTTTGCCATGTGGGCTTTCGATATCATTGGCCCCCTAAGTGATCTCAACTCTGAAGTGTGTTCCAAATCGTTCATCTTGAGGGCTACAAAGTACATCACTAAGTGGGCATAAGTGGAAGCGTTCGCGGAGATCAAGGCATCAACATTGTGCTCCTTCATCAAACGCAACATCATCGCTAGGTTTGGGATCCCCAGCGACATCATCACTGACAACAGACTGCAATTTCTCTCTCAAGATCTGCGCGATCTTTGCAAAAGGTACCACATTGCATTGCATCATTCATCTCCATACTACTCGCAAGGCAATAGTTAAGTAGAAGCCACCAACAAAACCTTGATCAAAATTATTAAGAAAACCTATATGTCTAGTAAGTTCGTTGATTGGCCAGATAAGTTTGTAGATGTCCTATGGGCTTATTGTACTTTTGTGCGGACCCCCACTGGTCAAACCCCATATGCTCTTGCATATGGGATGGAAGCGGTGGTCCCGTACGAAGTACTTCGTCCATCATTTTGAGTTTAGCTTGATAGGGACATCCCTGTCGATGAGAGATGAGAATCTCTCATTGCACAACTTGAACTCCTAGATGAAAGAAGGTTGTCCACCTCTGAGCATGCCCAGACTTATCAAAACATATTGAAAAGGTTTTATCAAAAGATGGTGGTAGAGAGAAAGTTCGAAATCGGTGAGATGGTTGTCAAACACATATTCATTAAGCTTGGTGGTCCTCGCTCCAAGTTGCAACCTAACTGGGAAGGGCCTTTCGTTATCACTGAAAAATATCCAGGCAATGCATATAAGCTAACCAATGCCGATAGAAAAAAATTGAATCATCTATGGAATGGCGTTTACCTCAAAAAATATTTTTCTTAAAAAAATAGAGAATTTATAGTATGATATTATGTCATCGATCTCGGAATGTTCACTAGAGGACAAGGGTAGACATCACCCTACACACACAACACCTCCCGATCCCAAAATCCAAATAGCCTGACACTTGAGAGAGGCAAGGCAGAACCCTAGAGGCAGAAAAGAACCCTTGCCCTAATCTCTTCTATTCGATCCAATATAGGTGAAGGAGACTAGAGGAGGATAGTATCGAAAATGCCCGCCGCCTTAGTAGGAGACTGTCTCATAGGGTGCAAAATGGTGCCAAAAGATGGGCATTGAACCCCACAAGTTTAAAAAATTTGGGCTTGTCTGAATGAGTACCCAGAAGAGTTGAAAATGAATAAAAGGCACCAAAAGATGGACAATGACCCCACAGGTCAAAGACTTGTCTAAGTGAGTGCCACATGTAGAAAAGACCCGAAGAGGCCGAACCCCAACGGGCAATAATTTGGGCATGAGTAGAGAAACCCTCCTCAAAACCCTCAAATCCTATCAAAGACTTCCTCTATTATTCTTTCATCTTAAACTCCTAGGGTAGGGCATATTGTCCAAACTCAGGGGGAATCCAAACCGATCAAAAGAAGAAGGCAAGAAATATTTTAGGTAGGGAACCTTATTTTCACACGGTGTTTACTGCTTGAATCTTGATTAACACTAAGAGGCTTCCACCCCTTGACAAACTTGCAAGGGACCAAGCCGAAATGTGATACTGACTACCCTTTAGAGTGTTGTTGAGCAGAAAAGAACAGTGCAAGTGACTCTAAAAAAGAAAGATCTGCATACAACAATGAAGAAAAGCAGATACAACAAAAAAGGAGACTAAAGTCCGCTATAGATATCAATGCCTGCTGCTTCCCTCTCCAAGGGAACGACCACGTGGAGGAGGCAATGTATCTGTGTCCGCTAAAGCCGCCGCAGACGCCTTGTTGTAGCGACACTCTGAAGAAGTGGCCAAAAATGTAGAAGCACCGCGCTCATGGCTCTAGCTCTGGTCACTCTGCCCCTACTGGCTCTGGTCGTGGTGACTCCGGCTACGAGGGACGCTGCCACTCCGGTGTGTGCCACTCCGATGGTGTGACTCTGGCTCGACTATGGAGGAATACCATGGCGGTATACCTACAATGTTGCCTCAGTCGTCGCCGCACGAACCTGCGACTGCAAGTGCATCTTCTCCAATGGCCGGATTGTCTAGCTATGCTCGTGCTCTATTTCGCGCAAGGTCCTCTCGTGTTGAAGGCAGAGATTCGAGATAACCATCTGGGAACGAAGATCAGCCGGGGTAGACCACCAGGTCTCCACCTCGGTCTCCAAGGACTGGACGTGGGTAGATGACGAAGCAAGGGCACCCTGAAGCTCGGCAACCTAGAAGAAGAGGAAGAATATGAACCAAGAAGATCAACAATCAGAACAAAGAATCAATGAAAGATACCTCTGCCTCCCTAGTCGTCAGGGTCTCTCTCTCCTCGCTCAGACATTGGAAAAGTTTGGCCACCTCTATCTTCGACAGAGAAGGAGGTGAACCCTTGGCACGGGCCTTGCATTGCAAACAGTAAAGAATACACATCAAATCTAGGCAAGCAGTACAATGAGAATAGAAAAGAGAGTCAAGCTCAATGTTTACCTCAAACTCTAGTGTGCTACAAAGAGAGGCCACCTCCTACCGAAGATCGACAATCTCCAACCTCTGGCGCAGTAGCAAAGCCGGAGCCTTCTTAAATGTCACAGAGGGTAAGAAAGAGTAGTAATGCAAAATTAAATTGAAGGAAGAAACATTTACCTAACCCTCGGGGATGAACAAGTGGCCATATGCCTCCTCATATCGGCGAAGGTAGTCTCGGTTGTCCTCTGCCCAGCTAATAACTACCTCGCCGCCTTCATACCACAACGCAATCAGGACTGATATCTCTCCACCCAGTCTATTGGGAAGAGCAGACGTCTATGATGGGCCCCGACTGACGAAAGAGGGAGAGGAGGCTCCAACCAGTCCTGCTCCAGGCCTAGAGAGTGCATAGAGAACCGAAGCCACAGCGGTGCCAGCTCGTTGATGCACAGGAGATGAAGATCTCGACCAAAGACACGACGCACCTGAGCAATCCAGGGCTGAAGGTGGTCATCAGTCGTGAGATATGGCTGCTAACACACCTGCAGGAAGAAAAATCATGATTAACAATTCACCAAAAGAATATTGATGCACTAATTTGTAAAAAATCAATACATGACAGTGAAAACATATTTGATTCCTTGAAACCATGATCTTTGTCTTGGTCGATGCCAAACAAGTAAAACTGGGAATCAAATATGAAGTAGAATGAGAGTACCTCATGGGATTTATAAAATCCCTCACCATGGATAAAGAGAGGACATTCCTCCTTGCTGAAAACCGTTCAATTGTCCGATCTCTAGCAGTGTCCACACGATCTGCTTCAATAGACGAGTTCTCCCTTCTTTCGGTCCTCCAGAAACCTTTTAGATCCAAGCTTGACCATGGGAGATCGCCTTCTAGAGGAGAGAGGAGGAAGAGAGGATGCTTGGGACGTGCTCTAGCCTTATGGCTTGTTAGGGTTTGGCTTCATAAGCCATTTATATATAGAAGATGGAATTTTTCACAAAAATCTAAAACTTCTATAAAATTACATCCATACCCTCATCTTATTGACCAGATCTAATGTGTGTAGACCTGTCAATGGGTTGTGTTTGGATCGGATCCACAAGGATCCGGATCCAAACCCAATGAATATAATCCAAATCCAAATCCAAAATAAATTTGGATGATCTTTCGGATCCAGGTCTTGACCTGGATCCGAAGCGATGTTCAGGTCTCGGGTCCCCTGTTAGGATCTCTACAACGTCACCGACAGATTTAAGGAGAAGTTTCTGGGCGCCGGCGTCGGCGTCTGCCGGGGGGAGGGGGGGCTCCGGCGGAAAGGGAGGACTCGGGAAGGGGGGGACGACGGGAGGCATCCGCCGGGGGGGGACGGGGGGGACTCGGGAAGGGGGGCACGCGCGGAGGCGTCTGCCGGGGGGAGGGGGGCTCCGGCGGAAGGGGGGACGGGGGGAACTCGGGAGGGGGGCGGGGACGCGCGGAGGAGGGGCTCGGCCTCCGCCGGGGGGGTGACTCCGGCCGGGGGGGGACTCGGGAAGGGGGGATGACGGGAGGCGTACGCCGGGGGGGACTCCGGTCGTGGGTGGGGACGGGGGGGATGGGGGGGGACTCGGGAAGGGGGAGGGACGACGGGAGGCGTCCGTCGGGGGGAGGGGGCTCCGGCGGAAGGGGGGACGGGGGAGGGGGGGAACTCGGGAGGGGGCGGGGACACGCGGAGGAGGGGCTCCGGCCTCCGCCGGGGGGGGGGCTCCAGCGGGGTGGGGGGGACATGCGGGGGGGGGGGGAGGGAGGTTGATTTACGGTTGGAAGGACGAGAGAGGTGAGGCTCTGCCGCGAACTCGGCGCCGCCGCCGTCGCCACCTACGTCCACTGCGACGTCGCCGACGAGTCCACGTCCGCGCCGCCGTGGACACCGCCGTCGCCGCCTACGGGCAGCTCGACGTGGCCTTCAGCAACGCCGGCATCGTGGGGGCGGCGAAGCCCCGGATCGTGGAGACGGAGAAGGAGGACTTCGAGAGGGTGGTGGCCGTCAACCTGACGGGGACGGTCTGGTGACCAAGCACGCCGCCCGCGTCATGATCCCCGCCCGGCGGGGCTGCATCGTCATCAACGCGAGCATCGCCTCGGTGCTCGGTGGCGTGGGGGCGTACGCCTACACCAGCAGCAAGCACGCCGTGGTGGGGCTGTGCAAGGAGGCGGCGGCGGAGCTCGGCCGCCACGGGCTGCGGGTGAACTGCGTCTCCCCGTACTTCGTCGCCACCGGCATGACGACGGAGCGGTTCGGGGTGGGCGCCGACGGGAGGGAGGTTGATTGCGGACGGTGCGGAGGTTGGGGGAGGGAGGTCGCAGAGGGATCTTGCTGGCGGGGGGGTGCTCAGCCAGCGGGAGGGAGGTCGCCGACGACACGGACCGTGGGGGAGGGAGGTGGGGAGGGAGGTCGCGGAGGGATCTCGCTGGCGGGGGGTGCTCAGCCGGCGGAGGGAGTCGCCGACGACATGGACGGTGGGGGAGGGACATCGCAAAGGGATCTGGCTGGTGGGGGCTTCTCAGCCGACAGTGAGTGGTCGGTTGGCGGAGGGGGTGTCGCGACGGCACGGAGGGTAGGGGAGGAACTCGTGGAGAGAGTTTGCGGGCGAGGAGTGCTCGGCCGGCGGGCGGTGTCGCGGACGGGGTGGAGGAGGCCTCGATGGCACCGGAGGTGAAGTGGAGGAGGAGACGGCAGGGGCAATCGGGTCCTTTGATTGCCCGATCGGGTTCTCAAACATAACCCGATAGGCAACTTTCGGATTTGTTTCAAATTGGATATATCGTAACCGGATGCTCAGGTCTGTCAGGGGCACCAATCGAACCTCCGAACCCTTTTTTCAAAATCGGATCCAGGCTTAATACTGGGTTTACAATATCCATTTACAGGTCTAAATGTGTGTGACCCACTAGGCCCAATAGTTAATTTGGTTAAAGCCTTATTTAATTTAAAAGAACAATTCTTTTAAATTAAATCAAAACTGTTATTCGATAACAATTTTTACAACTTTCTGATCATAAAGGGTACAAGCCACATCCTATGATCCCAAATGACTTTGGAGAGTTAAATAACATCCATTGAGCATTTCCATCATCAATTACAACACGTATTTAAATCTTCATTCATACAATGTCCCAGTCGGTCAGGGGTTCGGCATTGACTGTCAACCCCTAAATATTCCAACTCTATGGGATCCTGTACTCAAGTTCGGATCAATTGGAAAACTCCTTTTCCAATTATCCTAAGTACCTTGGACAAGGATTTAGAGTACTATCCCATAGGATATTCTCTCTCTCCTACCGAGAGTGAACGATCCCTTGTTGTCCACTCAATTGCCTCCACTGGGTTTCTCTTGCACCCAATACATCGACTATACTAGACCATCAATATGGTGATCCATAAGTCAATAATCAAAGTACAAGATATATCCGGTAAGACATCTTTGGTGACTCAAGTCAAAGATCCAACCGTGTTATTGTGATGTAAGAATAACCTGATAAACAGTTCGGTAAAATACCGATCAAGTTTTCCTAATTTGGTAAGTTTAGTGAACTCATTCCACTAATGAGCACCTATGTGTGTATCTCAATGTCCCCACACTGATGACCAATGAGATCGGTCATTCTCATCATATGAGAAGACATCACACACACTAGTCTATCCGGATTCTTGATGTCCCGTCTCAAGGATCCTATGACTAGGAACATTTAGATCACATACCTCTAGATGATCGATCTCATTATCATGATCTCATCATGATTCAATCATCATTGCATGTGATCAAGGACTTCATTACGATATACGCTTCTAATAAAAGCTAATAACAAAGTTTTGCCTATTTAATTGAATGAGATATTCCTAGAAATGTTGAATCCTATCATATATGATTGACTTGTAAGGCATACATTTCTATCATAGTTAAATATACCTCAGTGTGTGGGAAGCGGAATATCTGTGCACGGATCGAAGCTAGCTGGCTCCGGTGGCCCACAGAAGGGCGGATGGTCTCCCATCGAGCCATCAGAGGAAGAAGGCTGGGGAAAGACTAATGTGGCCGTCCCAAGGGGAAGTAGAGGTAACTCCAGATATGCAAAAGGCACAACTCGTCAGACAACACAGAACAAAGCAGAGCACACAAGTGAACAGAAAGGAAAAGTTGCTAAAGTCACTTGAAGAAAGGGAGAGAAGCTGACAACAGAAACAGAGCCTGCCTCAGGCTAGAGGCCGCAAAACAGGTGAACGAGCATCACCCCCCCCCCCCCCCCGCGCGTACGTGCCAACCTGGTCCAGGTCAGCAAGTAAGGGAAGAAACCGCAAATGAATGCGGTCCGTCTTCGAGCCCAGCAGCAAGCGCCCAAAAAAGAAGAGAGGGAATCGACGTAAGTCCACATCTACCTCCATAGTGCCAGGTAAGCCAGTGAAAGCTGTTGCGGCCTGGCCAACCATGCGGCAGAAAAAGCCGTCTTGGCTCTCACCCTAGACTCTCTCAACATTTACAAGATCGACCATCTCTCCAGCCTCTAGTCTAACAATGGTGCGTAGACCCTCCTCCGGGTCAAACTCGGGCTCGTAGGCGAAGAGGGCCTTGAACTCCCGAGAATAGTCTGAAGAGGTGGCACACACCACCCGCCTACCGTCAATGCGAAGACCGGTGATGTGTGCAACGTTCTCTAGGGATGGCACCATGTAACCCCAAGGGAAAAAAATAAAGGATTCCAGGTCCCATGACTCACGGAGTACCTGCACTAGGGGTAGGTCCTCCCAAAATGGGGTCACCCGGAGGAGGGGTCCAAACCCCATCTCCTCCAACCTAACCTGCTGGAAGTCCGGAAGGCCGAGGTAGGCAACATGCACCAAATCCCACGAGATATGGGATTTCACCCAGGCCTGCAAGAAATTCTTTTCAGTAGTTCATGCAATTTTATGGTTGAAGTACAAAAGGAACTAATCATTAAGTGCAGGGCAAAAGAAAAGGTACCTCGTGGAAGTCAGGAGGTCAACCTCCTCAGACTCGGAGTTGTGTAGACGAACGTGTCTCGACATCTGCATCAAAAGTGGAGTTAAACATCACATCACTAAATTTTCACTATTAATTATTTGCTTAGATAAATTTTATTTCTTTGAATAAAAAAAATCTTGGCTGAACGTGCCCTTCCTCTCTTTGGAGAGGGGGGCGCACTCAACGATCCCTCCAGATGAGGGCATGGTGACCGTGCCCCAGATCAAGGGCACGGTCACCGTGCCCCTGCCCCCCTTGAAAAGGGAGGGTACAGTGACCGTGCCCCTAGGTTGAGGGTGCGGTCAACACCCTACGTTGACTGCACCTCCTCAACCCAATGATCTTTGTTTTCGCGATAACATTCTCAAATGAACTCGAAATTGCATGAAAGTTGAACCAAAATGAAGAGCAAGTCCTGATCTACATTTCTTGTGACAGGAGCACTGAACTTGGAGGGCATCTTGGACTCCGAAAATAAGCTGAAACTCTGAAGCTTCTACAAGGGCACTGAACTTGAAGGGCATCTTGGACTCCGAAAATAAGCTGAAACTCTGAAGCTTCTAGGCGAGGAGAGATGGTGTGCAGGATGAAATGAAATAAACTTACCCTCAAGGGGTATTTCTAAATCATAAAAATATGAAAATGAGAGAAATTTGAAAAAAATCACTTGAGAAAATCAAGCTGATCGTGAAGCCACCAAAAGAATTTCAATCCAATGCCCGGTTTGCCCTAAAAAAAATTGTGAAGAAAAATTCTCTTTTAATTTCCACCAAAAAGCTTTCTTTTCACATAACTTTGAATGTCTCAGGTCCTAAAATAGCTAGGCATATTCATGCCTTTTATCATCACTAGCTAACATTTTTTAGGTGACAGGAGAAAATTCTAGGTATTTCTTAGTCAGAAATGGTTAAAAATGTATTTTTCTGGGACGAAATTGATAAAAATGGTGAAAATTTCAGAAGGTATCATGTTGTTCAGAAAATTGAGCCTATCAAAGAGTCACCGAAAGAAAATTCATCGAACTCATGGTTTGCTCTAAAAAATTAGTTAAAAAAAGGCAATTTAAAATCCATGGAAAATACTTCATTTCATATTAAAAAACTTCCATGAAGTTGAAAAATAACAAGGCATATTCATCATAATTTTCAATATCTATCTTGTAATTTTCTTAAACAAAGTAAATTTCTATTGAATTTTCACTCAAACCTGCTATATAAAAATTCCTTGTTTATTCAAAATAACCACAACATATCTAAGAAGCTAAAGCAGGAAAAGAAGACCCTCAAGAAAGCAAAAGCTTTAACTCGGAGATGTAGCGGCGCTTCTGACCAGGGTCCTCCTTAATCAAGAGGCCTGGGTGGCATACCTGACTCGTCTCCCACAAGGCAACTACTGAAATCGCCTCATCGTCATCCACAGAACCAGGCTGCCTACCCTTAATGGGTGGCATGTGGGACAGCTTTGACAACACGTACCAAGGCAAGCTGATCTGAGAATGGCAGCGGTGGGTGTTGTACAACACGAAGGCTGAACCGGTGACCAAGCGGAGATCCACGCTGGGCACAAAGCACACCTAGAAGTCCTTCTGCATCAGGGCAGCAGAAGAGTGCAGGAAGTTGGAATGGTTCATAGAGGCAAAGTGAGCACGCCACTCTGGCCTCTTCTTCATCGATGCACACCTGTTAACAACCCTCTCGCCAAAGCCTAGTGAAGTAGTGTAAAGGAACAAGGGGTTGCAGTGGAAGAGCTGCGACCTGGTGGTCACCTCACTGGCTGGATCAAATTTGAAGTGGAGATCGGCCGAGCAAGCCAGTAGAAGAGCACTGCCGAAAGGAGGATGGCCCACGCAAGCTGCGGACAGTCCGCAGTACAAGAAGGCTAGAACCGAAGGCCCCAGCTGTGCGCCGCTCTAGATGCCGCTGATGCACGAGAGTTGATCAGGCTCCAGGAAGACATCCTCCGTAGGGAACAAAAACACCGCGACAAGGCAAGCCGCGAAACCCTTTGCACCACGCAGGATCTGGTCTTCGTCCAAGCCAGGAGCTGTCAGAAGAGGGATCGTCTAGGCCGCCAACTTGGGAACACTGATTCGCTTGCCGACCAACAAGGAGCTGATTTGCCGAGCCTCAACGAAATCCTGCAGGAACTCCAGGCAAGAGAGTGGTCCAGAAGGGATAAACATACCTTCAATTTTCCCCTTTTTAGTCTGAGGAAGGCCAAGATGGAGCTCCGCCTCTTCAAAAAGAACTGTGCACTCGAAGCTGCTTAACACGAACGTGTGAGTGTCGGGGTGCCACAACTCAATGAGGACTCCCATCAAGTTGAAGTCAAGGGAGTAGCCTGAATAATGTTTGGCGTGGATCAAGAGCCCAGTCAAGCCCCAATCCCGAAGAGTCGCTCTGACTGACAAACCGAGGACGTCAAGCAAGCCAGTAAGCCAAGGAGGAGAGAAATACCGACGAGGTCCCGGGAAATTTGGGTAATCCTACACCCAAACAGGAGGTAAGAGAGAATTATTTAAGAAAAAGAACTGGAAAAGTGGTTGAAAGTTAAATTGGCAGCAAACTTATCAAATTAGCGCCGATTCTGGCCTTCAAATGACTCGGGACACTCGAAATACCCCTAACCGAGCCAACACGCTGTTTCTTCAAAGGAGGAGCCATTCTGGGTGTTGGTAAGACTTTCTGGTCATCCTATGGGGTGTTTATATAGGAAAAAATGGCCTCAGTTTGAACCAAATTTGGATCCGGTCGAATTAGGAAACTGGGACTGAGCGTGCCCTCGAGGTGGGTGGTGGCCGCGCCCCCAACCCCAAGGCACGCATGTCGCACCCCCAAACTGAGGGTGCGGTGGCCGCGCCCCCGGTTCAAGGGCACATTCGATCAAATTCTTTGAAAATTCACCAAAAATTCAAAAAGTTCATAAAACTTCATAAAAATAGGAAAAAATTGTTAAATCAAATTTTTTCATGTTTTATCTTTATTGAGGTCAAGTGAACATCTTTTTTCATTCGGGACTAACATTTTGATGAATAACAAGAATTGCTCACGAAAATGGAAGAATGGACATGGGAAACCCCATAGCTTGCCGGCTAACATATAAGTCATTAGTCATGTATTATTATTTTTTGCATTATTGTTGAAGACCGTGAATGCAGAAAAGACTTGACTTGAGATCCCCTTCATCAAAATCTACGACAGTCGGGCCATCTTTCGTGCTCACGGATAAGCCAAAAGTTGCGTTGTGAGGGACGATGGTTCCTGAATAGGTATCTTGACCTCATAGACAATCTATATCTTCAACTAATTGTTAAACAAGTCTTTTTTTTGTTTTCTTCAGCCCAGCATGCATCATGTAGTATTAGTTGCATTGCATTTTTCGTTATCGTTGCATACATCCATTCATGATCTTCTATGTCCGTCAGGATATCTCTGAACCCTACCAGGGATGTTCTCCCATCGTATACCCTGATTTCGATCTTTTTAATATCCCACCGTGTTTTCTAATCCCACTGTGTTTGATAATCCCACCGTGTCTGTTAATCCCACCATGTTCGGTAAGTTGGTGAAGACCACCGTAAGTTGGGAATGGACCGATGAATTCTAAAGTAATGTCGTAACCTTCAAAGCGAGAGCCGCACGTTAATCATAAAAACACGAAGCCTGCTCAATAACCGACTATGAAGGTCCATAATTGAACGTCTTGGGAGTCCCTCATGTGTTCCGTAACATTCGGGGTTTCCGATAAATCATTTCGGTAGGCACCGGTCTATAACGGCTTTTCGTTATGGCTTTTCGATCCATGTTGACACGGCTACCGGACCACATGTTAGGCCTTTCTGATCATCACCAGGCCTTTTCGGATCACCCAGGTCAATTCTAGCCGTACATTGTCATCAAATGGGGCAACACTGTTGTTTCGGTCAATTTTAGGGTTTCTCGTGAGTAATGCCGGCTGGTTTACTAACTTGAGGAGATGTGGTTGAAGGCCCTCTTTCCAATGCAACAAATGGGAGCCGAATCGGACGTCCCATTTGCAAGTTATGGCTTGTGGAACAAGCGCGTAGGAGAGAGAGTGTACCACGCCCTTGTGCCCCTTGAAAAGGGAGGGCGCAGACTGTGAGGGTGCGGCCTGCACGCCCTCAGACCAAGGGCGTGGTCAGTGTGCCCCCAGACTGAGGGCGCGGTCAGTTTTAGAAATCGAAAATCGGCCAAATTAGCACCTTATAAACCGGTTTTTAGGAAGTTTCCCCCCCGTTAAAAACCGTTCATTTTGACTGCGGCCCCAAGTCGGGGGCACGTTCATCTTATCTACCGATTCTTTTAGCAATTTCCAGAAGCTTCCAAATTTTTTTTAGAAATAAAATGCCGAACATGCCCCCAAGGTGGGGGCATGCTGACCGCACCCTCAGGGTGAGGGCACGGCCTGTGCGCCCTCAACCTTAGGGCATGGTCGGCCAATTTTTCTAATGTGCACCGGTTTCCATCCTCTATAAATACCAGGCTATTCCCAATGACCCGGGGTTACCACCCATGCTCTATCCTGTCCTGAGGTCATCCAAGCTCCCTCCCGAGGCCATCCTGACATTCAAATCCAAACCGACGTCGAGGAATCGATCCCGAAGTAAAGAAGAAGGCCCGATCTATGTGCTCTCTACATCACCGAAATTCATCAGCTTCTACAGAAAATTAGAAGTTTCTTATGCAAAAGTGGTCAACATAATAATTGTTTCTCTCCTCGTGCTATTTCATTTACATCCAGTGGCACTTGATTCAGACTTACCGTCTGTCCATGGTGATTGCTACACCGAGGGCGTACATCCAGGTTCTGTTTCTTATGTCTGTTCACTTACAGATTTTCTACAGGCCTGTACGGACAAACTCTGGAGAAGTCATAAATAGGAGATCTCTTCTTCTCTGAGTTATCCATACATAGAAACAAACATCACTCAATTCATACATCAGTATTAGCTGTAGAATTTTTTGTACTGAAGTTGCGCCAGATGGGACTGCACCCATCTGAGGATAGGTCACCTGGACCGGTTTCCTTTACTCATCCTAGCTCCAATCCGAGCCGCTTGTGGAACTCCCGATCCGGACTCGGTCCTTCTCTTTCTTTTGCTTCCCCAGGTCGGAACAATGAGCGCTGCTCCTCCTTTCGGTTTCGCCGGTGGTGTAGGGTTGTGGTCGCCAGGAACCGCGGGTTCCGAGAGTAAAGGTAAAGAGACAATGTAAGTATTAAAGGAAATGACCGAACGTACCTAAGCGGAGAGATTGTGTTGGGAGATTATGGGTTCCATCTTCTTCATTTTCAGCCGGCCGAGAAGAAAGAGCTTGAAGCACTTTAGTTGTTCCTACAAAAACAAGTAAGCCACGAAAACAAGTGAAAGTGGGTTAGAACTAAGATAGTGAAGCATCTTGCAAAAGAAATGAACTAAAACCGCAAAAGGAAATGGACTAACCAGATTGAGAATAACTCCCAACCCCCCTTTTTATGTGTTTTTGGATGATGATATATGATATTACTAAGTTAAATATGCATGTAAACATGATGATCTATGATGGAAAACATAGAAACGAAGTAATGCTAGAAGGTGGTGGAAGAAAAACGGGTTTTGGCTCCAAAAATGGCAATCTGGAGCCCTAGGCGACCCGGCAGATGGGTCACCTGGGCGACCCAGTAGACGGGTCACCTAGGCGACCCGGCAGACGGGTCACTTCCTGTACTAGGACTCGGTTTGCTCCCGGATGATCCCACGATGCTTTCGGATGGCCTTCAAAGCTTGATGATGACTCCCGGAAGCTCCTAGGATGTGGAAGATGATCTCCCCTTAGATGTAGGTGCTTGAGAAGCTTCAAAATGGATGCCGATGAAGAACGGGATGAAAAAAGTCGATTTACGGGGGTGGATGGAAGTGGGAAACTCTCAATCTCTTGGACAATGAAGCTTGAAGGATGGAGATGGTTTGAAGCTCTCCAGGGCTCTCTCTTGGGAGTTGGGGACGTTCACAACCTTTCCACAACTTTCCAACCCTTGAAAAAGTGGTTAGGGGGTCCCTTTTTATAGGCAAAAGGGTCACAGGGGCATTTCAGGCACAAAATAAACTTTTTGGAATCAGCATGTGACCCGTCTGCCGGGTCGCCTGGGCGACCCGTCTGACGGGTCACCTGCGGGACCATAAATGCCATTAAATGCGCGTGTGCCGAAAGCTGGTCGGCCTCCGTCTGGGCCTGCTACAGTGGTAGGCGACCCGTCAGACGGGTCGCCTACGCCTAATCGATTCCGACCGTCCGGACGAGCGTGCGCCGTTCACGGGTCACTTCGTTCATTCCGTACACTGTTTTGGCAGGCGACCCGCCGACCGGGTCACTTCCCATACCTATCCGGATTTGACATCTCACCTACCACCGTCAGAACGGACGATTTGGCAGATGACCCATCAGACGGGTCGCCCAAGCGACCCCCCTGCCGGGTCGCCAGACGGGTCATCTACGCCCCCAGACTTCGCTTTTGAGCCGTTTTCTTGGAGATCCAGTTTGTTTATCAGAAAACTCGAGTATCTTCTAAGAAAACATGAATCTTAAGCTCCTCAAATAGGCAAAATTTGCGTGTCTACAGCTTGCCTCGCCTTGGTGTCGGCTTTGTAGGGGAGCGATATGGAATGAAGCGTAGATGAAATGTAATGAGGAGTAGCGGCGTGCAATGGCGCGGACTGAAAAGGTGGCACCAAGGTGTAGATTTAGACACGCAGGCTACTGCCTAATTGGGCAATGAGAGGACGTTACCGGTCCTTTGCCGTTTCCATTTGTTCCCTTCAGATCATTCCCGTCATTGATTGGATGGATACAGTGCCGCGGGCACGAAAATAAAGGGAGAAGCCTGCCCCCCAGCGTGGGGGACCCCCAAGTCGTGGCTCGTGAGTTCATCTCGGTTAGCGGCCCAGCTTTGTGGTGTGCTTGTACCAAGAATGGCTAACTAAACTACCCAAATCAAAGGGTGAACATCCAATCACTTCGGGGTTATGTCTTCCGAGTTCATTTGGTTCTTGCAAGGGTACCGATTTTGTCCGGAGTGGAATGACTCCATGTTCTTCTAGAATTTATTGAATCTAGCGAGAAACTTTTCGGAACACTGGAATACAGCTCGTTTGAAGTGTCCGGAGAGTATGCGATGCATGATGCATGATTTATAATTTTTTTTATGGGGAAAAATAAGAAACAAACTCAAAAATCGGCAAATAGTTGAAGATATAGATCCTATGTTGAACGGGTCAGGATACTCTTGGAGAGAACCGTCGTCCCCGTTCATAAGACTAAGACTTTGGCCTATCCACGAGTTTGGAAATAGTTGATCCATCATTGTTTTTATTGTGGGGGTTCTCAAGCTCAACTGTCTCTGAACTCGAGGTCTTCAACGTTTAATTAGATATATATGGTATGAGAGTGTTCCGACCGTCTGTTGGGTGCCCAAACTGCCTAGGCGACCCGTCTGCCGGGTCACCTGGGCGACCCGGCATCAGGTCACCTGGGCGACCCTTTTTCCGGGTCACCTAGGCGACCCGGCATCGGGTCACCTGGGCGACCCGGGTGGGGGGACGCCTGGGTCCTTCCTTCTGCACGACTTCCTTCCGGAGGTTGCTACGGACAAACGGGAGCTCGGATTTCACTTCCGTTTGTTGCGTATGAAAGCTAACAGGCCAAGGAAGATCATACAATAGTTATATTGGACAAAAGACAAGTAGAATACTCTTCATAAGTTTATAAAGACAAGCAAGTGTTGTAAAGTGCAATTTTCTTCCGATGCTTGATACGATCAAATGGGAAATCAAATTAACTTCCCGTTTGTCACAAATGGAAGATATTTAGCCAGGGAAGAAGTACTTTCAATTGTATTTCATTTAACCAATGAAGGTCATCCTCCAAGGGCACATTAAGGATACTAGCACAAATCAGTCCCGGATGGTCTAGAATGTTATCTATGAAAACATGAGTTTTAAGCTCTCAACTAGGCAAGCTTAGAGTCTAGTAAAATGACGCCGAGATGTTAATCTAGACACACTCACAAAGACCTAGTTGAGCAAATTGAGTATTGCCGTATTCTAAGATCACCCTCTTGTTCCTTCCGAACCTTCTCCTTGGTTGATTGGTTAAGAAGGATGTGCCATGGGCACAAACAGTAATAAACTAAAAGACACACCCCATGTGATGGGGGAATAAATGGCATCCCGCATGGTGGGGAAATTGCCATTGGCTAGCACCCGAATTGTGTGGTGCACTTAAGCAAAAATTCCAATCAACCAGGGTTGGGTTTTTAGGTTCATTAGGGTTTTCTCAAGAGCACTAGCTTAGCTCATATCGGAATAACCTCATATTTCATAGAAAATCATCATTGAAGCTCGCTAAGAAATTGATTGTTCGAAAAATCTATGATTGCATCGAATGGAGGCCGAAAATGGTGGGGTTTACAGGGGATATGCGTAGATGGAAATGTAGATGGTTTGCATGGGGACCGGGAAGTGGAGAGAACCACGATGAGAACTAAAATGTGATGGTCCTTGTGGGGACCGGAACACGGTGATATTAAACATAGTGAGATGTGGGACAAGATCGTAGTGGGATAAAAAATGTGACAACATTGGGATGATGACATGGCAGGACTTTATGATGGGATGCCAACCCCAAGATGGAGTGACATTTAGATGGTGGGACAGACCTTCGGATGGTTTAGAACACAATATGTCATGAGATGTATGAAAATGATGCATGAAATAATGCATGCAAGGTTTAAAAAATTGCAAATTAGCATAAGAAAATAGTTGAAGATATAGGTTGCATGTGATGGGTCAAGATACCTCAAAAGGAACCATCGTCCCCGTACATACAACTTTGGCTTATCCGCAAGTCAAGTGAGTGACCGAGCCATCACTGATTTTGTTGAGGGGGTTCTCAGGCTCAGCCCCCTCTAGACTTGAGGTCTTCAACATTTCAAATACTATTATTTTGATAGATGCAATACTAAAATGCAAGTCTTAATAGGGGTCGGGGCAACCCTCTTTCTTGATTTTTCTATTTTCTAATTTTTTTGTTGTTTTGCCATCTCTAATTCAAGTGCTTGAGGAAGAGAGTTGATGCGTGAGCTCCCTTGTATAGGGTCTTCATTTCCTGCATTAACTTGAACAAAGATGATTAGAACTTTATTGTGGCTTAGTTCCCTTGCACGAGGAGGGCAAAAGTTGCCTTGATCCTTTTGTCAAGGGATGTAAACCTTTTCAAAAGGTAAAAGTGATAACAAGAAGAAAATAAATATGCATTGCATAAAATAGACATGCAAGACTGAACTTAAATATGCATGTATGATTGAAAATGTTTGAAGATTTTTCAATTTTTTCATATTTTTTGGGTTTTAGATTTTTTTTTGCAAGACCAAAATTAAATGCTAATGTGAAAGCATATGATTGAAAATGTTTTGATTTGTTTGAATTTTGAGAACTTGATGAATGCCAGATTGAAACTAAATGCAAAGGGCATGCAATTAAAATGTTTTTTTTTAAATTTTCAAGTTTGTTTGAGTTCTAAAATTTCGGTGCATGCAAGACTAAATGTGAAAAGCATTTGAAAAATGTTTTAGTATTGAAAATTTTTGAATTTTTTTGAGTTTTAAGACTTTTTAGTTTGTTTGTCTTTTCTAGATTTCTAATTTTTATAGAGAGGATGGTTGTCATTTGCCTTAATCCACTTGGAATGGGTGTCCCCAATTCTCCAAGGAGCAAGAGCATGCACCACGTGATGAGTGGGAAGCCTTTCTTTCAGAATCCTTTTGACCTTCGACCATTAATCAGCTAGGTTATGCCTAGATCTGGTTGGTTTGCCTTACCCATAGGGGTCAAAGAAGGAAGAATACTGGGGCAAGTCTTCGGTAGACTTCGGGGATGTCAAATTCGTTTCTCTACTAATGCCCAATTGCCCATTGGGATTCAGCTTCTTCGGGTCCTTCCTTCTTTTATTGATTTGCCCATATTCTTTGGTAGCCCACATTCAGACAGGTTTTTTTTATTTGACCTATGGGGTTCATTGCCCATCTTTTGGAGCCTTTCTTTTCTTTTCTAGGGCTATTTTTGTGGTACTCATTCAGACAGGTCTTTTCTTTTGTTGACCTGAGGGGTCATTGCCCATCTTTTGGCACCATTTTTCTTTTTAAGAAGTTGGACCTTCTGAGACGGCCTCCTATTAAGGCGATGGGCACTTTTGATACTCCTCCTTCTAGTCCCCTACATCCACTTTGGACCGAAATAAGAAGAGAATAGGATAGGGTGAACCTTCCTTCTCCAGGAAACAAACAAGCATATAAGCAAGTAAATAGCAATGCAAGGAAATGGAAATGGCTTAAATGAGAACTAAGGTGAAAGTAAGCGTGTTTTCAAGTGGACATTCTTAGGAAAGAAGAGAAGAACTCACTAGAGCAAAGTCGGTCCCACCGTGGTCGCCAAGTAAGCACCCGAAACGGGATATCCGTAGATCTCCCCTCTTCCAGCCCCTACGCTTGCTTTGGGGACTTGGTGGATGGGATGTTAGTGGGTGTGGTCGCCAGGAGCCAAAGGCTCCAAAATATAGTAGAATGAAAAGAAATGGAATGGTGAAATGACCGTCGTACCTTTAGAAGCGGGAAGATTGTTGGGTTCCGACTTCTCCTCTCTCGGTCGGCCGAAAGAAGAGAGCCTAGTGAGTCCTTCGTCTTCGATCCGGTTGGAGCTCCGCCTCAATCAGATTTACCTAAAAATGTCCATAAGAAAACATAGAAACAAGTGAAAGGTTCATTAGTTCTAATGAAAGCATAGTATCGTACTCAAATTTGAATTCAGACATGCAAAAGGAAAGAGACTAACCGGATTGAGACTAAATCCCAACCCCTATTTAGAAGGTTTAGATATGCATGAAAATGCAAATGAGTGGCTCAATATATGCTAAATGACTTGTTAATGAGAGTTAAAATGAAAGGGGGGAGTAAAGGATCGACCGGAAAGGTAAATAAACTCAAAAAAATGCAAAACGGGGTATGCCCCTGCTAGTGCCCCATATATGGGGCGCCTGTTGCAGGTGTCCCCTTGATGGGGCGCGTTGACCAAAGTCAAAGTGCCCTATATGCGGGTCACCAGGGACTGGCTTCAGCAGATTTTCTTCCCTTCTTCGCGGCATCGCCTCGGAGTGTAGGAAGACCTCCAAGACGGAAAAAGGACTTCTTCAAGCAGCCAATACTCAAGTGAAGCTAATGGAAGAGTGTTTTGGCACTAGATGTAAGAGAAATGGAGGGTAGAGGCTCTCAAAGTCGGAGAAAAATCATATTTCTGAAGAAGGAAACTGCAGGTTTTTTTGGGTTTTTGGGAGAGAGTTTTGAATCGGTTTGAAGGCTTATGGGGGGTGAAAATGGCTTAGAAACGTGGTGTTGGATGAGCTCTAGGGTGCCACGAAGTTGGAATCTCCTCCCAGCTCCAAATGGGGGTCTATTTATAGCCCAAAAGAGGGTACTTTGGTCATTTTCGAAAAGCAGTGCCACGCGGCATAGCGCCCTATATATGGGGCGCCAGCATCATGAGGTCCGTCAGATCGACAAGACGAGTCACTGCGGGGGGTCAAATCAGCCGGTCTAATCGATTTGATTTGGTGCCAAGCGCCCTGTATATAGGGCGCCATATGCCCTATATACAGGGCGCCATATATACAGGGCGCCATATGCCCTATAAGTAGGGCGCCAGGTGCCCTATATATAGGGCGCCTGGTGCCCTATATACAGGGCGCCAGGTGCCCTGTATATAGGGCACTTTGACCCTGGTCAACGCCTATCAATCCTCTTCGAAATGCACCGAAAAACTTGATTTTTCCAGAAAACTCGGTTCCCTTGAAAGATTACTCAAATATTATTCATGAAAACAAGAATCTAAGCTCTTCAAATAGGCCAAAATTGCGTGTCTACAGTGGGCTCGATATGGAAGAGTGGGCATGTGGGCCTATCTTGGGAAGACGATGGGCTCGTGGGCCCAATTGGTGGGGCTGACCGGGGCATGTGCCTAATTGAAATGGATAGAGTGGGGGCCATGGCCCAAGAATTGAAGGAGGGATGCATGGGCCTGATTGAAAATGATGACGGTCACGAGGGCCCGATTTGGAAGGATGACGGGCATGTGGGCTCGATGTAAGAAGACAAGGATCGAATGTAGATAAGTGTCGGGCACTAGGGCCCGATTTGTAATGATGGGAACATGGGTCCAATTGGTAGGCACGTTGGCCTGACTGAGAAAGGTGAGGTGAGGGCCATGGCCCTAGAATTGATGGTAGTGTTGAGGGAGAAGCACGTGGGCCTGGTTGAGAAAGATGAAGTGGGGGCCGTGGCCCGAGAATGGATGATGAGGTAGAAAGAGGGGTATATGGATCCAACTGAAATTGATGATGGGTGCATGGACCCAATTTGGGAGTGTGGGCTTGTGGGCCCGATGTAAGAGAATGTTGGGTGCGAGAGCCGAATGTAGAGAAGTGTCGGGAACTTGGGCTTGATTCATAAGGATGGGCACATGGGCCTAATTGGTGGGAACGTGGGCCCGATTGGGAAAGGTGGGGTGAGGGCCATGGCCCAAGAATTGATGGGAGTGTTGAGGGAGAGGCATGTGGGTCTGGTTGAGAAAGATGATGCACACGAGGGCCTAACTTGCGAGAATGATGGGCACTTGGGCCTAATTTAGAAAGGGGTTGGGCACAAGGGCCCAATTTAGGAGGGAAGTCATAGGGGCTTGATTCTAGAGGATGGGCATATGGGCCCGATTTAGGAAGATGATAAGCATGTCGGCCCAATTTGGAAGAAGGGGCACATGGGCCCAATTTAGAAGGGTAGACACATAGACCTGATTCTAAAGGATAGACACACGGGCCTGACTTAGAAAGATGATGGGCACGTGGGCCCGATTTGGAAGGATGATGGGCACGTTGGCCCAATTTAGAAGCGGGTTGGGCACAAGGGCCCGATTTGGAAGGATGATGGGCATATGGGCCCAATATAGATAAGCATTGAGCACTTGGGCCCGGTTTCTGAAAATGATTGAGGATTTGAAAATCCGGCTTAGGAGAATGGGAGAGGGCATGTGAACTTGAGCATTGAAAATGGGCTTTGTGGCTCGATTGACCTAAATGGGCTCTAGGGCCCAGTTTAGAAGGTTGAGATGACCTTGTGAAAGAAGTTGGGGAGGGGGATTGCCTAGTTAGAGGTGGTCCTAATGATCTATTCCACTGGATCCCTCTACTTGACTGATTGTTGACTAACTCGGCCCTAACTGGTTGCCATATAAATGAATGCCTAGTTGGAGGGGGTCCTGAAATTTCTTTGCCTCTAGCCTTAGCCAGCTTGTGATTGGATTTTCTCTTCTCTTCAACCTTCTTTATGGGTTGCCTCGCGGGTGGCCCCGATATTCTCAAGGGTCGGGGAATCGATCGTGGGCTATAATCCTTTTCCTCAAATTGTTCCTCCTTTGTAAAATGATCACTCAAACTTCCAATTGTGATGGTTAACCTTGCTTTGCTCTTTTGAGACTTAGGAGCTGATTCATAAAATCCCAGTCTTGGCCTTATGACTGAAAATAGGGTTTGCACTGGTCGTGCTATCCCCTGTAATTCTTTGCCTAGGCCCTTGCTAGCTTGATATCCAAGCATCTCCATAATTCTCCACCCAAGGTTGTTAAGTGTCGGCCTCTCCATAGGTTGTTCAATGATGGAGAGTGTGCCTTGTTCTAGGGGTTTCTGAGGGATGGAGATAATTGATAAAGCATTAGATTCAGGAGGATCATCATATATTTTAATTTCAGATTCTTCTACATGTAGATCATGTTCTTGATTGACTTACTCCTGAGTTTGTTCAAGAATGGAGGATAAATCAAGCTCAAGGGGTACCAAAGTGGTAGGTTGAGAGTCATATATCAGAGAATCATTGATTTCAAGCTCAGATTCCCCCACCAATTGATCTGGTTCATTATTGGTTGGCTCTTGAGACTCGGTCAAGATTGTCATGACCGATTGGCAAATAAGGGGAGCCAGCTCTAATTTTGGGGTAGGGGCACAAACTTGTGAAAGAGTTTGATTATGATTAGTCAGTTGTAAAGGTTGTTGAAAAATAATGGGTTGTGCAATGGGCTGAGGTTGAGATACAATTGGTAGAAGAGTCGATGGTTGAATGATTAATTGAGGTAGAGGAACCAAGGTTTGTTGTGCAACCGACTGAGGAGGATGATCTATGAATTGTCTGACCAGTTGGGGCTGAGGAACTGGTCGAGGCAAAGGAGCCATGGGTTGAACAATCAATTGAGGAGGAGGATTTTGATGAGTCTGATGGAGTTGTTGAGAGATAACCCTATGTTGTGTAGGGCTCCTAGGTCGGTGCCTAGGGTTTTCTATTGGGTTCCCTACAACATTAGCACTCCCACTTTCATTAAGGGCTTGATATTTTGGATTGTATAGCTCCATGATTGGTGTATCCTTAAGTTGAGTTTGAATGTATCTTGCCCTTTCATACAAATCATGCATATTCGTGGGATGATGCAAGGCCAAAATATTCTTCAAAGCTGGTACGGTATTAACAATGATCATCTTGACTAATTCCGACTCAGAAATTGTATATGCAAGCTTCTCGGCCATCAACCTCCATCTATCAGCATATTGTGTGAAATTTTCATCCTCTCTCATTTTCTCGGCCATTAGATCAGTGAGTGAATAGGCCGGCTCAATGCGATCCTTATATCTTTGTAAAAATTTCTTTCTAACTATATCAAAATCTCCTGCCTCCATCGGGTCAAGTGAATAAAACCATTCTAGGGCCGTCGCCAGGGCCTTCCGATCATTTTGCCATTGAGACGATTCATACATAAAATCTTGGACATGAGTAAATGGATTACCGGTGCCATCATAGCGACGATAGACCGGTGTTTGAGAAGGAGGGATGTAGGGGAGAGAGGGAATAGAAATTTCGGGGATTGCCTGGGGATCTATCAAGCGTTTGAGTTCTTTGTATTCTTCCTTCAGTTGGTTGAACTCATTAGTCATGGCTTGGTTGACTGAGGGTTCCCAGACAACATTAGAGGGTGGTTGCACCGGGAGATGTGTAGGAGGTGCTCGAACATGAGTAAGGTAAGTCGGTGTGGCTAAGCGAGTGGGATCCACCCGCGAGCAAAGTGGAGGCTGGGCAAAAGGGGTCGAACTAGAGATATGGCTCAAAGGCTGAGAGGGACTGGAACGAGCCGAGTTTGAGCTCGGTGTGCTTGTCCCTGAATAAGAATGAGGAGAGTGAGGGATAGCAGGTGAATAGGCCAATGGCCTTGAAGGGCTGGAGTGGGTCGAGTACGGGTAGTTGGGTTTGTGCCCGAATAGGAAGGAGAAAAGGTGGTGGCATACCCGGTGTAGGAGTGATCGAGTCTAGGTGCACTGGGTTGATGAGCCACTGATCGGGGAGTAGAGATAGGCTGACCATGACTGGTAGAAACATAGCCAGTAGATGACTTGCTACCCATGACAGTGTGGACGACGGTCAGAAGCTGATCTAAAGTGACATGGGAGGCATGAGGTCCTAAGATATGGCTAAAATCATATGTATGATGTTGTGCACCTCCTTGTTGCATCTCGGACCCATTGGCAGTGTAGTAACTTGCTGTGTTAATCATTCTGCTTGACCTTGATGACACTGACATGACGTTATGCAAAAGAAGATTTTTTTGGTTCCTTTAAGAGACTTTTTTATGTTTTGAATTTTTGTTGGAAAAGCAAGTACTTACCTTAAGCAAAGATTTCTTTTTTCGTTATGTTTGTTTTGATATTTTTTTGGTTTTGATTTTTGTGAGGAAAACAAATATTACCCCAAGCAACAAAATTTTTTTGAGTCTTTTAAAGATTTTTTGTGAGAGAGTTGCCCCCTCTTTTTTTTTGCTTTTCACTTTTGTTTTGAAAACAAGTTAAAGCAAAGACTTGAAATGATTAAACTCAATTTTTTGGTTTAATCTTTAAATTAGTGGGTTTTAAGAGAATATTGTTCTCTCGACAATAGGTCGGACCCTATGCTCTCAAAAAGCCGAGCAATCTAGGATTAACACTTTTCTCACAATGATTAGGTGATAGGTGACACCGGGTTTTGGGATAAAAGGTACAACCGGCCCGATTGGTGAAGAGGGAATCCTTCACTTTTGGGGACTTACGGAGGTCTTAGTGGAAACCAATCTAATCAACCAAGAGGGAATCCTCGGAAGAGAGATCGGAATCCACCAAGAGACGCGGGTGGGGTGGAGATGTCTTTTGGGAGGTGGGTGAGCCTCCCGTCTCGAATGACCTAATGAGTCGGGCGAACCCGGTACTCAATGCAATCTAATGCAAGAATTTAACAAGGATGAGATGGCATACAATAAGAAAGGAAAACAATGCAACGATCAACAAATAATAACTAAGATGATGATTAAACTATCAAGAACAATAACCAAACAAGTCAAAGATGCTAGAAAATATTGATTTTTGCAAGCTTGATTCAAGAGAAATGAGCAAGAGCAAGTAAAACTAAGGACTGCAACAGGAAAAGAGTTTCTGGAAGAGAAGATGACCCGGCAGAGGGGTCACCAACTGACCTGGCAGATGACCCGGCGGGGGGGTCACCTGCGAAAAATAGAAAATGGAACCGAAGGAAAGCACTTAATAACCAGGGTCCCGCGGGGACCGAAATAGCATGGATTTGAGAGTAAACTAAGGGCAAGATGCTCAGCAATAACAGTAAATGGAAAAGCAAGTGGGTCCACGTAGGGGCCTAAGGAAACGGAAAGCTCTAAATCATAAAAACAGGAAATGACCCGGCAGGGGGGTCATCTGCGGAAACAGGACACTTCCGGGAACTTGTTTCTCCAAACCGGAAGGAGATCCACACGGGGACCGACTAGATAAAGGAAATGGAAGACAATATGAAGATAGTGAAAGTGACAATAGGCTTACTTGGAAATGGAGGAACAACTAAGTTCGCTTCAAGCATGAGATTGTCCCACCATGGTCGCCAAAAGATGTGGAACTCCCGATCCGGACCCGGTCCTTCTCTTTCTTTTGCTTCCCTGGGTCGGAACGATGAGTGCCGCTCCTCCTTTCGGTTTTGCCGGTGGTGTAGGGTTGTGGTCGCCAGGAACCGCGGGTTCCGAGAGTAAAGGTAAAGAGACAATGTAAGTATTAAAGGAAATGACCGAACGTACCTAAGCGGAGAGATTGTGTTGGGAGATTATGGGTTCCATCTTCTTCCTTTTCGGCCGGCCGAGAAGAAAGAGCTTGAAGCACTTTAGTTGTTCCTACAAAAACAAGTAAGCCACGAAAACAAGTGAAAGTGGGTTAGAACTAAGATAGTGAAGCATCTTGCAAAAGAAATGAAATAAAACCGCAAAAGAAAATGGACTAACCGGATTGGGAATAACTCCCAACCCCCCTTTTTATGTGTTTTTGGATGATGATATATGATATTACTAAGTTAAATATGCATGTAAACATGATGATCTATGATGGAAAACATAGAAATGAAGTAATGCTAGAAGGTGGTGGAAGAAAAACGGGTTTTGGCTCAAAAAATGGCAATCTGGAGCCCTAGGAGACCCGGCAGACGGGTCACCTGGGCGACCCGGCAGGGGGGTCACCTGGGCGACCCAGTAGACGGGTCACCTAGGCGACCCGGCAGACGGGTCACTTCCTGCACCAAGACTCGGTTTGCTCCCGGATGATCCCACGATGCTTTCGGATGGCCTTCAAAGCTTGATGATGACTCTCAGAAGCTCCTAGGATGTGGAAGATGATCTCCCCTTAGATGTAGAAGCTTGAGAAGCTTCAAAATGGATGCCGATGAAGAACGGGATGAAAAACGTCGATTTACGGGGGTGGATGGAAGTGGGAAACTCTCAATCTCTTGGACAATGAAGCTTGAAGGATGGAGATGGTTTTAAGCTCTCTAGGGCTCTCTCTTGGGAGTTGGGGACGTTCACAACCTTTCCACAACTTTCCAACCCTTGAAAAAGTGGTTAGGGGGTCCCTTTTTATAGGCAAAAGTGTCACAGGGGCATTTCAGGCACAAAATAAACTTTTTGGAATCAGCAAGCGACCCGTCTGCCGGGTCGCCTGGGCGACCCGTCTGATGGGTCACCTGCGGGATCATAAATGCCATTAAATGCGCATGCGCCGAAAGCTGGTCGGCCGCCGTCTGGGCCTGCTATAGTGGCAGGCGACCCGTCAGACGGGTCGCCTACGCCTAATCGATTTCGACCGTCCGGACGAGCGTGCGACATTCACGGGCCACTTCGTACATTCCGTACATTGTTTTGGCAGGCGACCCTCCGACCGGGTCGCTTCCCGTACCTGTCCGGATTTGACGTCTCACCTACCACCATCAGAACGGACGATTTGGCAGATGACCCGTCAGACGGGTCGCCCGGGCGACCTGGCAGGGGGGTCGCCTAGGCGACCCATCAGACGGGTCATCTACGCCCCCAGAGTTCGCTTTTGAGCCGTTTTCTTGGAGATCCGGTTTGTTTATCGAAAAACTCGAGTATCTTTTAAGAAAACATGAATCTTAAGCTTCTCAAATAGGCAAAATTTGCTTGTCTACACCGCTCTACTCCATAAGCTTTTCTTATATTTCATTTACAGCATCCTTAAGTCATTTTAATTTATTTTTTCATTATATTTACATAACCAAAAATAAAAAAGGGGTTAAGGCTCACCCCGAATCTGGTGAGTTTCTACACTTCTCCCAAGTCTAATCAAACCCTTCACTTGTTTTATTGTTTTAAGTTGCACAGATTGATCAAGCTAGCATCGGTTGGACTCTCCCTCATCGGCCGGCCGAAGTGGAAGAAGGTTGAACTCACACATCATCTCCCGCGTTAAGGTACACACGGTCATCTTTTGTTTCTATTATATAATGCGGAACCTGTGACTCCTGGCGACCACAATTTCTTTATTCATGTTCTAAGTCATTCTACCCCTCCCTCTCCTCCCATATGACCCAAACCAGTGATCGAGCGATGCCGTGAGATGAAAGTTCAGGGATCAATGTGAGTGTGAGACCGAGGTGAAGATTTTACCTCTTTTTGAGTGTTTTTCGATTCACTCCCTTTCCCCTATTCTATCATCATCTTTTCTTGAGGTACCGATCTAGAACCCATTTCTGGAGTCAACAGATAGTACTCTAAATATCTAGCTAGGGTAGAATTAATAATTGGAAAAGGAGTTTTCTAATTGATCCAATTTTGAGTACAAGATCCTATAGAGTTAGTATACTAAGGAGTTGATAGTCGATACCATACTTCTTTCAATTGGGATATTAGATGGACAAAAATTTATATCCATGCGGTAACTGATAATGAAAATACTCAATGTAAATAAGATAATCTACATAACCATTTGGGATCATGGAATGTGACTTATACCTTTCATGATTGGTAGGCCGATTAATCTGTTATCAGATAAAAAATTTAATTTAATTAAATAAATTTTTTACTTTATTTAGGCTTCAACCAAATAATCTATTAGGCCTAATGGGTCACACACATAAGGACTTATCCATAAGTACAGGGTCAAGGGCTTAATTTATGGAGATTTTCGGTGTTTATAAAAAATTCTTAAACTCTATATGAATTCTAATGGTTTCAGCCAAAACCTATCAAGCTAAAGATGGAAACTATGTACTTAGCCTCCTCCCTACCTTATTCTTTCTCTGTATGGTGTCCATGGGTAATGGAGCTCCGTTTTGGAAGAGTTCTTAAGGCCAGCGCAAAGGGAGAACCTATTGTTGATGAAGTTCGTATGAATACCGTTGAAGGCCGGGCACTTGAATGGTTTGAAGACCTTCATAAGGTCGTCATCTTCTTCTCCATGGTTTTAAATGAATCCCTATCAGGTATATTCAAACCCATTTTGATTATTTTTTTATTTTCGTCGTTCAGTTTTAATTGAGGCAAGTTCTAAATGAACACATGGGGAATCATCGCTTTCGCTACACTAAATTTTGTAGGATGATTACTTACAGTGGTATCAGAGTCATGTTCAAGTCTTGGTCAAAACCAACGTCGAATTGATGTTATTTCATGTGTTTTATGTGTTCTCGAATCTCTGCAAATGTTTGTTTTCTTGAGGCCACCATAATCTGTATGTGATGCAAATAAGAGATTGGTTGGTACTTGTAGAATCTTGTGATATAGGGCTTCCAAATGCCACAAACCATTTGAATTTTTTAATGTTGTAGAATTCGGGAGAAGTCCCAAAATTTGGTGTTTCTGTCATACTCGAATTGTCACCCGGATTTAGGGATTGTGTGAAATCTTAATACATGAATGAAATTGAGGGTTGGAAAAGGTTTTATAAGATGGGTAATGAGATTACCTAACCTTTTCCCATCATCTCCAACTTTGAACGGTGGTGGAGGAAGAGAATTTGAGAATTTTTCAGTGAACTAGGGCTCTGCTGGGTTTAGCAGTGCCGGCCTATTTCTCATTGATTTCCCATCAATATATAATTTTTATATAAAGGGTTATATACATATTTGGAAACATCATTAGATTAGGATTCCATATTGTATTTTGAAGAATTTTTGGTATTTAACATAAGGAGTTATCCTAGTTGGAAGATGATAATTTCTGCTACGAAATTCTCATTCGATGAGGATTCTAACACATATTTTTACGGATTTTTCTAAGCTCCGGATAGGGAGATAAGGCCGGTTGAAGGGAAGATTATCCTTTCCCGATGAACAGTGCTATCGGGGGAGGCGGCAAAGTGCATGGGGACGCATGCGGCGGCGGTGAAGGCATGCCAATTACCCAACGCACGGTGGTTCACCGGTGGCGCACGTCGAAGCGGCACAGTGTTCCACTGTGCATGGCAAAATGCGCCCATTATTTTTTAAATAATTTTATTTTTTTTAAAATTCTAAAAATCTAAAAAAAAATAAAATTTTTAAAAAATTATATAATACTATTTGATATATTTTAAAGAATTTAATGGCCTGCTAGATGATATTAAACTCTATTTACATAGATTCACTCATAATTAAACCGTAAAATTATTTTAAAAGTTTGATTTAATTAATTAGTGTCTTAATTAATTCTTTAAAATGAGATTTTGTAGAATAGAAATTGTGATATTAATTTATGACTTTGTATAGTATTAGGAATGCATAAATATTCTAAATAGTTTAGATATGCTTGTGTGATTCATATAAATTGTTTATATGTTGTTTTCATGTTCCTTTCATGTTATTTATTTCATAAAAATTTGATATGCATGAAATTTAGAATTTCAAAATTATAGTATATAATTTTATGTTGATATATATGATATATGTTATATAGCTATCATGTATGCACTTTATGTTCATGTGATGAATGGTAATGTGTGTATGGAGGTGATCATTGACTTAAAAGTGCTAGGCTTGTGACTACCTATCTAATTGTGTTGATCATGTTATTAAATGGGGCTTGCGTGTGCCTCCTCTCTCTCTATACAATCTAATTGTAAATTCTACCTCCCTCCATTAATGTACTCTCCTTGGTTAAAACTAAGGTTTCTTATAAAGTTATATACATTTGCAGGTCTAACACTTAAGCCGCTTGTAATAGTTAGAAGCTAGTTTGTGGAAGGTTGGAGAGTGGGACCACTTGGAGAAGTACCCTTCTGAAGTGGGAGCATGACAACTCAAGCTTCTAAAGCAAGGATTTGCACCCATAGGCTTGCCTTAGGTGTATGCTTAGTGCTAAGTCCATGATCACGTTTTTTATGCACATTTCATATGTGGATATGTGCCATAGGTTATACCTTAGATATATGATATTTCAAAGGTAATATATATACTTAGCACATACTATACTAATGAGACTAAAATAATAATTCCTCCTCGTTGTAATTAGCTCAATAAACGTGAGACATTCCGAATGGCTCACGTAGCCTTCCGTTGTTATGATCTTGATGAGTCAATTTTAGATTAGATGGATTGTTGTGTTTCCCACAAGACTCATTTAGTAAGGAATCGATGATCATGGCCAAGGCATTTGCCAAACTTTGCGGTGGACCATTGGCATGGCCTTGTTGTGTTTCTCATAAGGGCTATGTTAAGAATTCATTCTCATAACGTAACAAGCAGATTTTACTAACTAGAGTACATAGCTTGTTGTGTTTCCCACAAGGTTATAAATTTTGAGGTTGAATGACTAAGAGTTGCTTGAGTTGCAATTGATAAAAGTTACCTACCTATTAAGTACGGAATGACTTGTTATGTTTCCCACAAAGGCATCACCACAAAGCTAATATGGTCTTAATCCCCACTAGGATTTCATCGTGATATCTTGTCTTTGAAAAATGAGAGTTATGCAAATTCGTTGAAAATTTGTAGGAGCATAAATTAGAATGAAAGATCGTATCTTAATTTTAATGAATGTCTGCAATGTTATAATAATAAAATTATATCTCAGTTATAAAATATGATAATAAATCACCATTAGTATGGTATACTAAATGTCAAATAGTTTTAATGACTCACACTTCTTAGACCGGTTTAGAACTATAAGAATTGTTCTCATTGTTGACTAACTAACTATCCTACTTGAGAAGTTGATGTCTCCTACACTATCTAATAACATGAGACAAGATAATATCTTATCTTATAAAATTGAATAGAAAATATGCATTGTTTGCCTTATACTGGATATTAGTCTCTATGAGAGATAAATTATAGAGGCAACATGGATAGATGGATATAAGATCCATCATGGCTCATAGTGATGAGCTAATTAAGGGCTTGTTAGAACAACAATACATCTTAATTACTTCTTGTTGGTGAGACCAATAGACATAAGTAAAATCATTATATAGAAATAGAAGGAGATAGTTAAAAGTCAAAGAAGGTGGTCAAGATAATAAAAGTCCAAATAAGGCATATCATTCTTTCATTATCATGATGATGATAAGTGAAAGAGGAGGTGTAAAGTGTATTGCACATAATACAAAGATGGAGATTGAGAAACTTCATGCATCTAAGTCATTGAAATTTACTTGTCTTATATACACACTTAATAGTATTAGATATTATATGTGTATATCATAGTATTAGATACTAAAGATGTATCTAATTGTATGAGATACTAGATATGCATCTTATATGTACAAGGAGTTGAAGATGATGACAAGTAAATGAAGGCTTAATAAATAAAATGTGGATCAACATACGAAATGGTGTAAATTTTGCATCATTACTAGTGGGAGATACAATTCTTTAAAAGCCTAATTGAGATATCCTGATAATTAAGATTGCTATCATATCCTTCTACAAGAATATTATCTATATTTCTTACTTGAATTCATGTTGACTTATTTTGAGTTATAGTCTTATATTCTAACTAGTTAGGATTATACTACTTCATCTAGCTAGACATTCCAAAATCTTAACTTACTTAAGATCAAGCTCTAACCCTTTTCCATATCCTATATGGAATAATCAGAATAGACTTAAGAGGTACCAATTAAGTTAAAGTAGTTATATCGAGTACTTAGCCAGAAAATAGACAAAATAAAATTTTGCAAAGGTTGTCATTATCCATATTATGTCCTAACGCAACTTCTTATTTTAGCTACTAAATTAAGCTAAAATGTGTAAAGAGGTGTCCTTTAAATTTTGATTCCATTAGCTTTCAATTATCATTTTGGATACTTATATTTTTTTGTAATTTTATGGTCATTACAAATTATCTTCAAGACAGATTGATTACATTCCTATGCACAAGGACCATTGAACAATGCAATTGATTAATACTTTCATTATGGTGAAATTTGAAAACACTTAAATCCGTTGGATATTTAATGTATAATACAAGTGTAAATGTATTACTTTACCTGTTTACCAGGCTTTTAAACTTTTTTCGTGAATGTTCACAAAACAAGTGGTTAATGCCCAGTTTGGTTAGAGTTATATTTTTAGTACTATATCAATATTGATATTAATATTTTCAAATGTTGGAGTATCAATATCAAAAGTAATACAAGTTGACACTTGTGTTACATAATATGCTTTGTTTGCACTACAAATTTTAAAATTGATATAATTAACCAAACACCTCTTAATAGTTGCTATCAATATGAATTTTAAAATTGATAGTGATAGAGGTACCTAATAGTGTTACTGAACGGGGCATAAACTTCTTTGTTTTTATTTTAGCAACTAAATGATATGTGCAAAATCATTTAAATTTTCTTAAACTAAATGTGTTGTACTCATGACAGGTTGTGAATGTTTTGAGTTTTTTCTGAACAAGTTGTGAATGTTTTGAGTTATTTTTTTTAAATTTGTGTAAAATAATTTTGTTGTGACTGTGAATAGATAGAATAGGTTGTATGGAACAATTTGTGTGCCTTTTGGTTCATGGTATTTGTAGTGTGTAAATGGTTGATTGGGTAAATGGAATAAGTTGTATGAATGTATGTCTTACCTATAGTTTTTTGTCATAGGTAAGTGTAATACGTTGCCAAAGAATTTTGCATTTTTTATTTTTTCGACCACCACTTTTTCATACTAGAGTATCTGTAGGTATATGTTCTATTGTCTATATGTATAATTATTCATTACCATTGCGTGCTAAGCAAGTAAATACAATTTACCTACGGATATATGGATCATCGGTATACATCGGTACTATATTTATGGGTGTTCATTGACCCATAGGTATAGTACATCTACTATACATATGGTCCCTACCATAGATAAAATATTTACAAACATATACTACTTCAACGGTCCTTCCTACAAAGGGCCCGTAGGTAAATCGCATTAACTATGAGAAAATCAGCTTTACCAACATTTTTCTCACGTAGGTAAAATCAAAATTTGACGTAGTGCTATTAAGGTCACATGCAACAAGTTTAACATATCATATTATATTTTACTTGAGAGTCTAATCTAGTAGAGACAGACGTTAGATTCACAAGGATGGACAAGTTAGCCAAGATAATCTTGCTAACAAGAGGAAGATGAAGAAAATAAAAGAAACATTAAAGAGTGGAGATTTTTGAAAGATAATAAATAAGACTTTATTTATAATTTAACCAATTGTAAAGATAAGAAAATCAATGTGAGGAGATATAAAAAAGAGCATTTAACATTTAAAATGGTGAGATATCACCAATGAGGTCGTTGGGAGTGTACCTTAAATCATCTAATATATTGTAATAGATAACATTTTTATAATTCAATTTATTCTTTAGGTCTCGATTATTTATTCAAATAAGTCAATTATTTTGTAGATTATTTTTAAAATTCAAGATATATATATATTCTATCAGCACTCGTTAACATAAAAATCTATAATGTTACATATAATAATGATACATATCGTTGTACAGATGGGTTAGACTTCAACCTATTCGATCGCTTTACCAAACATTTGCACTCCGTGACCAAACAACTTGGACATCCAACTTCTACCGCACCAAAAGGGCTGTTTTTTATGACAATCAAAATAAAATGTTGATTTTCTGATAAGAAAAAAGGCGGATCTTAGATCTCCCGAATTAGAGTCGGAATTGAATCCCCTTGGGTGGTATCGACTGCTCTCGAGGATTTCTTTCTCTCCCTCGCATGGTCTGTATCACGTCGAGGGAGTAATTTCAATTTTCAATCAAAAATAGTCACGACTCTTACTACTTAGATAGTTTAAATTACAATTTTAGTGAATTATTACTAAAAGAAGTTAAACTATTACCGACTTTATAAGACGTCAGTAATAATTTGACGATCATTTTCTTAACTCACTGATTCGTTATGGACAAGATTGAACATTTTCAAGGTCTTATTAATTCGTTTTCAGTTTCTTGAGTGGTTGAAGTCGTGACCATTTTTATTGAACTCTTAATTTCAGGACATCGGGGGACCTCATCCACGCCAAAGGATCGAGTTCAATAAAAACACGATCATACATTCCCGAGGCCGATAAATCCGTCTTCGAGGAATCTCCGCACGCACCTTCCTATCCCAGACGCGTTAAGGCCGTAGACATCCAACAGTCCCCGCACATGGCCGGCAGAGTTTCGCAGCTCTTTTTCCCTCGCGGGCTGGGCTGGCGCCAAGCTGCAAACTTGCACGCGTGGCGCTGCAGCTGGTGATGAAGGCGGCCGGCGCGGAAACAACGAGCTGCCACCGACACACCGCCACACGCACCTGCTCGGAAGCCTCCGGCGGTCTCCGCATGTGACCGCCACGCCTCCTTGTCCCGGTCCTTTTAATACGATCTCTGCGCCGTCGCTCTTTGCCGACACCAGAGATCTCCCCGCCTTCTCTCTCGCCTTCGCTATGGCCGCTGCTTCCCGGGCGCTCCTCGCCGTCGCTCTCCTCCTCGCCGTCGCCCTCCTCCTCGCCGGCTCCGGCCCTGTGACGGCGGCGCAAGAGGAAAGCCAGCCGGTGCTTCCCAGTTCCCCTCTCTCTATATATTCACCTCGTCGCCGCTGCAGTTTTGTTCTTTCTTTTCAACTTCACGGCGGCTGACGTATGCGGTTTCAGGTGCGGAGCTCACAGTCCGATCTGGCGGCCACACAAGGGTACCCCTTGGAATGCGGGGGGGCTTGCGCGGCGCGGTGTCGCCGGTCGTGGAAGCCCAAGATGTGCATGAAGATGTGCACCGTCTGCTGCAAGCGGTGCAACTGCGTCCCGCCCGGCACCGGCGTGGAAACGCGCGCCATGTGCCCTTGCTACGCCAACATGAGGAGCCCCCAGGGGAAGCTCAAGTGCCCCTAGACGGGAGAGCGCGCGGCATATCAGCTTGGCGCTCTTGGCAGAATCCTTTGTTCAAAAGTACTACGTACGTTGTGTTAGATGATACGCCAGCTCAAATAAGGATGCCATGTTAATTTGCCGTGTATTTTGTTGAAGAGCGGAGAGGTAAAAGAGCGGTGGAGAGAACTTCTTCAACTCTCTCATAAATAAATATATAAATTCTATCAGATAATTTGACTCATTTTAAATCAAATCATCTTTAAATTAGATAAGTCTTAATTTGTTTTTAAGAGAGTTGAGGGTGTTATCCCTCGCTCCGATTTTGTTGTGGGTTGTGAAACTTACAAATATGTGCGAGATTGAGGTCAAGAACTCCTCTCTATCGTTAGCTATTCTCCGTAAAAACTATTATACCAGAGGAGAATATGACTATATGAGAATGAGATTTCCGACGAAGAAGCACTTAACTCAAAAATTATTTTGATGTCTACCAATATATTTATCAACCCTCGCTTAGATGTAGTAACTCTCTTTGTATTTTATTAAATTTTTACATGATGTAATATTGTTTATAGTTTATTAATCTTTACTATATTTTACTAACCTTTCTGTACACTTGTAAGTGATCATAAAAATATTACAAGAAATTTATAAATCCAATATGATTTATAATTAGAATGATTCAAAATAATTTAATATATTAATATCTTAAATTTAGAATAATTTCGTAATACTCGATAAATTTAAATGATAAAAATATAAATGAAGACTTATATATTTATCACGAACTTAGAAATATAGAAATGACCTATAAAAATAAATCATTAATAAGAGTCACTAAACTACTAGTAAGTTTATTGGAAGAAAATGACATGTCAACACATTAGTAAATAAAAATATAATAATGTTAAAAGAGCAAAAACCATATACAAAAGTAATAGAATCAAAGATGGATAAAATTAATTTATTAAAAGAATGACATATAACTTTTAAAAAATTAAAACAAAAAAATAAACTTCAGATTAACAGAGAGCGTCGGTGTGCGAGTGTTGGTCGAACCCATGCGAACGATGTTTATTTATTTTTATTACACTTAAATCTTGACGTGAATTAGATGTAATAACCTTATTGTTAACCCCGCCCAAAAAAAGAGGGTGACCAAAGTACTCTGGCAAAAGACAAAAAAAAAATACAGCATATATTGAAGAAATCAGGTTTGATCGGCTTGAATTAGCATGATGCTATGAGGCATAAAGATAAAAAACACATGCACAATGTGAGAATTGAAAAAGCGACTGTGAGTAACGCGATTGCCATTCAAAGAAAAAAATGTTTACCAAGCGTACAGCCAGACGGGGCAGCTCATGTTTATGGTTTATTCATTAAGCCAATCGACCATGATCCTCCGAAGAGGTGGCCGACGGCACATGTCATCTTCTGATAGGCCGAACGCCGACGATCCTCCAATGGAGGGGTCGACGACTGCCTTTTCCAATGATTATTATCATTTTTTTTAAGTCAACCGGCCATGGCTCCCCGGAAGGGTGGTCGAAGACAAAGGTCATCTTCTTTAGGTCGAACGCCAACGATCCCCCAACGGAGGGTCGACGACGACCTTATCCATTCGTTGAGCCCTATCCTGAGTCATTTAATCCAGTCTATCAAAAAAAAAACAGAACATTCCGCTGGTTTCAGCCCCACGCTAGACACACCAATGCCATACCACATCTTAATAAAATGAGAGCGAGTTTAAAGCGCTACGAAGCCGCACAGCAATCTGACACCAAAAAAATGGAAGGAAACGAAGCACGAACATAAGAGGCTACAATCAGGATCCAAAAAAAAATGAATGAATGATGGCACAGGGGGCAAGAGTTCTGCCAAACATCCAAACCTGCGTCCGCGGGTCTTCGTGCCTCTGGTTAACCAGGGAAATCCAGGCTTCTCGCTTCTCCTCTCGGTGCGGCTTGAAGTAGCGGGAAGATGTCGGGGAAGAGGTTCACCGAGAAGTAGCGCGCGCCGCCGGTAGCCCTGAAGCCAGGACCGACAGGGAGCAAGGGAGAACCTTCCTCGCACGTCAAAGAAAATGAGGAAGAAGTAGAAGCCACGGTTAGCCCAGGTCCGGCAGTAGAAAGGGGGGAGAGTGAGATGAAGGAGGACGTAGGATGAAGGAGAATGGCCCTCCCCTCGACCCTACAATGCGAAAGACGCCTGGAAGGAAAGCGGAGACCACGCCGTGGCCGCGCCGTCCGGAGCTGGTGCCTCCTGTCCTGCTCTCCTCGCCACCGCTACGCAACCGGCGGCGGCGGCGGCGAGCTCGGAGTTTTGCTTGGGCGGAGGAGCAGGAGACGGAGCTGATGAGATGAAGGACACGGATCTGTTGCCGTCAGGCCCAGTCGCGGGCGCGGGCGCCGCACTCGCCGCCGTAGACGTCGCCGGCCTCTTCGGGAAGGGGCGCTACAAGTTCTGGGCGCTCGCCGCCATCCTCCTCCTTGCCTTCTGGTCCATGTTCACCGGCTCCGTCACCCTGAAGTGGTCCGCCGGTAACCTCGCCCGCGCCTCCGACGACATCGATGCCCCCATCCACGACGATCTCGATGTTCTGGAAATGGAGGAGAGAGAGAAAGTGGTGAGGCAAATGTGGGATGTGTACACCCATAGCCAGCGGATCCAACTCCCGCGGTTCTGGCAGGAAGCTTTCGGGGCTGCGTATGAGGAGCTGGCGAGCGAGGATCCCGCTGTGAGAGATCCTGCCGTAACCGAGATCGCGAAGATGTCGATGCGAATCGCGGAAGCTCAGAGACGATGGAACCGGAGATGGAGAGCCCCTGTCGCCCTCCCCCGCCAGCGCACCGCACTCGCCGGCCCTGTTGCTGGCTGCCCTTGCGCCTACCAACCTACCGCAGGAGGAGAGCTCGACTAGACGAAGCCCGTAGAGCCGCAGGAGGAGTTGCAGAGCGCCGAAGGAGGTTCCTCCCGCCGTCGCCGAGCGCCGCCTGCCGCTGCCCTCGGACACCCCTGCACGGCGCCTGGTCACGCTGTCGGGACGAACAACAGGGGAGGAAGGGTCGAAAATGCCCCCTTCCGGAAGCTTCCCCCTGTCGCACCCGTGGCCTCAAAGAGTTTGACCTTGGTCAAAATCGGAGCGTGAGGACAAGGAAGCTTCGCCGAGTGGGATATTTCAATTGGGGGTTAAGATTAAACGGGTCTGTGGGCTAATGAAGTGCCACAACCCCCCAGCAAAGAAAATTAACGGAGTGAATGATATCAAGATGGCCCCGGTGGTGTGCTGCGTTGTACGTGCGTGGCCAATTTTGACCAAACTCAAAATTAGAGAAGAGATGGTACTATGTTGGCACTTGAGAAATAAACCCAGAAGGGGGAAAATGAAAAAAAGGGGGGAGGTGATGCTATCGTTCAGTCAAAAAAAGAAGAAGAAAAAAAAATGATGAAATGATGTCCGTTGGAAACAAAAGAAAAGAAGAAAAGAAAGAAAAAAAAGGAAGGAAGAGAAAAGAAGATGAAGGAATAAAAAAATGGAGATGATTTCTGTTAGAAAAAAAAGAAAAAAAGGAAGAAAGAAAAAATGAGAGAAAGAAGAAAATAAAATCAGTGAAAAAAAGAAGAGAGAAAGGAAAAAGAAAATCAGTAAAAAAAGAAGAAGAAAAAAAAGAAGGGGTGAACATAATATCTGTTAGACGATGTAAAAGGGAGAAGAGAAAAAGAAAAAAAAAAGAGGAAAGAAAAGGAGGTGAGAAATCCCTCTCATTGAATTATAATATTAAACTATTCATTAGTAAATTTATATTCATTTAAATTTGTAAGGAGGGAATAAAACCCCCCTAATAGCTCTTAAATGGGCTCAAATAGCCCCAATTGGTTCATTGGACCCATGCACATACATTTGGGCCTTCATTTTGGCCATTTGGGCCTCAAATCTTCAAAAGGGGAAGGCCCAAAATCTGTCCCAAATGGGAGATCCGAAAATCCTCTTGAAAAATGATTTGAGGGACATTTTGTGTAATTAGCCACCCCAACCCTCCATAAAGGTGACCAAAGCCCAAAATGCCCCCACCTTTTTCCCTCACACCTACCATAAAGCAAAAAGCATGGTGAAGTATTTCCAAAGTTACCCTCCCCTCTCCTCACACCCTCAAAAACAAGGAGAAGTTGGGGCATTTTGTGGACCAAAATGCCCCTATCTTTTGACATATAAAAAGCCATGAAATCCTCTTAGAGAGGAGAGAGGCAACATTCCCCAAGGTTCATCCTACGCAAAGCACAAGGCTCCCCCCTTTTTGCCCCATTGTCCAAGAGAGTGCAAGGAGGGAAGAGAGTCCAAGCTCCATTTTTCATGGAATTGGCTAAGTCTCAAGGTATACCATGGGCTCAATCACGTCATCTCATACCATGATGGCATGTGAAGCACCAAGCAATCAATGGCCTATTAGGCAAGGAGGAATATCACCCATTTCATCAAGGCCCATTAAGGCTCTCAAAGCCCAATTGGCCATCATCAATGTGGATCAAGACCATGTGACCTTACCTCAAGTAAATCAAGTTCAATTAACCAAAGCCCTAAGGAGAAAAATCACTCATCAAAGCCCATTAAGGCTCTCAAGGCCCAATTGACCATCTTCAAATGAAGTGCAAGACCATGTGCTCCCATTTCAAATGAACCAAGTCCAATCAACTAAGGCCCAATTAGGCCTTGACCAACATGGACAAGAGATCGGTCCAAGGCCCATTAAGGTGGGACTTAGGCCCATTAAGGTCTACAAGGCCCAAGCAACCGTTTTAAAGGAAGCTCAATGCCATGTGACTCCATTCCAAGTGCATCAAACTCGGTCCACTAAGGCCCAATCCGGTCTTAACCGGGATGAACATGAGATCGACTCAAGGCTCATTAACATGGAAAGTGGGCCCATTAAGTCTATGATGACCAAAACTCCAACTAAACCCCCACATGAACAAAAATCCAACTCCACTATGAAAGAGAAACCCCCCAACGGTTCAAGAAAGACCACCCTCAACGGTTGGTGGAAGAAAGAGAAAACTCCCAACGGACCATCAAGGCCCGTCAGCTCGGTTAATCCCCGATCGGGAGATACCGACTGGCGGATGAGAGAGAAACTCCTAACGGACCATGAAGACCTACCGATTCGGTCAATCTCCGATCGGGAAGTACCAGTCAGTGGATGAGAGAGAAAGCCCCAATGGCTCACCCAAAAAAAAAACTCAAATTTCATCAACTCGGCTCGCTCCCAAACGAGCAATGCCGACAAACAAAAGTCCAAGGCCCATTAATCCGGTTAATCCCTGATCGGGAAATACCGGGTAATGGATAAAAAAAAAACCCCAAATGCCATCAACTCGGCTCGCTCCCAAACGAGCAATGCCGACGAACAAAGTCCAAGACCCATTAATCCGGTTAATCCCCGATCGGGAAAATACCGGGTAATGGATGAAAAAAATCCCAAATTCATCAACTCGGCTCAGTCCCAAACGAGCAATGTCGACAAACAAAGTCCAAGGCCCATTAATCCGGTTAATCCCCGATCGGGAAATACCGGGTAATGGATGAAAATTCCAAGCCCCATTAATCCGGTTAATCCCCGATCAGTAAATACCGGATAATGGATGAAAATCTCCAACGCCCATCGATTCGGCCAATCCCTAAAAGGAAATTCCGGGTCGTGGGTATCATGTCCCAGACCTAGCAAGTCGGTCAATCCCCGATCGGGAAAATACCGCTTGCTGGATGTGGAATCACAAAGCATTGGATCCAAAAAAAAGAGGAGACCGTGAGGCTAGATTCAAGGCAGATGCCGCCTTCTAGCCCCCCGGATCTAGTCCCAAAAAAAAGAAGGAGAGGGAAGCAGAAAGAAGACATGAAAAAAGGGGGGAAATAATGGGAGAGGGGAGGCAGTGGCGATACTCCTGCTTGTTATTTCATTATTTATACTCAAAAAATGAACACATATTTCTTTTTCCTTGCATTTGTCCCGTCTTGAATGTGTTACCATGGCAGTTAATCAGGGGTTACTGAGCCACCGCTCAGTGTGATTAACATCGAATGCATTCGTGGATTGATGGAGAGAGGTCCAACCACAACTTAAAGAACCCACACCATAACCTCGCTATGTTATTTATGATAACTCTAATAATCATAAAATTATTTTAATACCGAAAGAGGTAGAGCGAGAATCGTGTCATCATCGTTGCTGAAGATTTTCGCGCCAAAAATGATAAATGAGGGAAAATGTTGTCGCACCCGCACGATATAATATTTTATTTTTATCCCTCAAATAATTTTTCACCAAAGATTAACCACAATTTTCGTCGCGAAAGAGAGTTTTTTTTTTAAAAAAAAGGGGACGCGGAGCGGTAAAAAAAAGAGATCGCGAGGTTCGTACAAATGGCACGCGCCGGCGGGACCTCTTTCTCCCCTCATCTCTCTGCCATGGTGACATAACAAGACGGACATTTATGACAACTTCTAACCGGCATTTTGGTTTGTTTTTGAAAGGTTCAATGCCGAGTGCTGATGGCGGGGTGTTTTTCTCCCAAGACTACATCCGAGACCGGCGGGGATTTCTCGACGTCCCCTTGATTTTCGGTGCCTTCGCACCTGTCATTCAAAGGCCTGATTGCCTCGGCACTATCCCGGCTCTCCCTGTCGAGCCGAATGTTGTTCCCTCTGGGAAGACCGAAGTCGATGCTCCCAACAACGAACTCACCAAGCTGTCCCAGAAACAGGATGAAGAGAAGCAAGTTGTGATGACCCAGTCGGTCACCTTCACCGCCAACACAGTGACGGCAGGCCCGTCTGCACCAGCCGTGCGACAACCTCGCCGAAGAAGAACTCCACCAAAGCAAGCTTCTCACCGGGCGCTCGCCGATGGGCAGGCCCAGGAATGCTCCAAGGGTGACCTAGCTCGCCACCCCCATACTCCGCGCAGATTCAAGAACCCAATGACACTCTCTAACCGGTTTGCTGCACTCCGAGAAGCTCCACAACCAAGCATAGTTATCATGAAGAAGGATAGTGCGGCGCGCTATGATGCCACTCCTATGATGATAGCCTCACACCTAAGTTTTGCTAGGGCTGGGGGCAAGCCATGCCAGCCGCCCACCCATCAACATTCACAAACCCAGAAAGCCGGGGGCATGTCCGCCCCACCTTTCCCACCACAATTCCCAAAAGCTACCAACGCTGGTCGAACACCAGCTTCTTGGGTTGCTCAATGCCCCTCACAAGCCATGAAGGCCGAGGGCATGTCACCCTTAACAACCACCCATTTGTCCTCACATGTCATGAAGACCGGGGGCAAGTTCCAAAGAAGAATACCGCATATGGCAGAAGACACCACAACCACAAGACATGCCTTTTTCCAAGCAATCAAGGATGCTCCGACAACGGTAAGATCGAAAGGAAAAGAAATAGTTCAAGAGAATACTCAATGTTACCCCATGTCCAATCCAAGTAACTTGAAACCGGCCTATGTGCCAAGACAAGCCGCAAAAGCAAGTTTAAAAAAGAAAGAGTACACTCCAACGCCCCAGCAAGCTCTCAGCAGGGTAGAATCAACAAGTTTCCAGCAAGTCATCAAGACCCCTATGGCCATTAAGGCTCAAGGAGAAGGAAGCACCAAGATATCCCAGGTTTGGGTTGATAAACAGAAATTGCAAGGCGAGAATCGGGCTCATGTTCATGCCCATGGTGTTCTGGCAAGGGAAGGATGTCCCAATCCTCCCTTAAGTGAAAAGCAGTCATGCCCAAGGGTGTCAATTAGACCACACCCGGCAATACCTGTAGTGACACATAGTGTAGATGGAGTAGAGTATCATGATGAAGTATCACGTCAGTCAGTCTTGGATCGACTTGCATTTCCTCCCAGCTCAGCCCCACGGAGTCGGCAAGCTAGCATACAGGAAGGGCAAATTCGTGTCTACACTTGTTATGCATCTAGTATGAATAATCGGGCCGAGGAGACCGTAAATGCCCCCCGAGCAGCACATCGTGCCGGGCCGGTCACTCGCCGACAAGAGCAAATGGCAGCCTTACTCCAGCAGGTAGTTCTTTCACCTCCTCCACAGTAGCCAGAAGTGCTACACCCTGAAGAGAATGAAGGACCTAACTTGGGAGACCATCATGATGATCAAGAAGCCGTACCGGCCAATGTGACAATGGAAGATTTATGGAGAGAAAATCAAGAACTCAGGGCTATGTTGCGTGATTTCGTGACTGCCCAAGCTCAGTCCCCACGCCATGCTAGACCCGTGGAAGCTGCAGAAATTCCGCCAAATGTCCAGATGGATCCGCCAGCACCCGTATTCCCTCGGGGTCCTGTTCAACACCCGGTTGCCCCACCCCGTGGGCAAGTCGATTTCCAAGATTTTGAGCCTCCCGTGGCTCACCAAGCTCCCCACGTTCCACCCGAACATGCGGCAGTTTCTCAAAGAATCATGATAGAACGCATCGTGGATGCAAAGCTAGCAGAGCACGATGATGGCTTGACAACGGTGGATTTGTACCGGGTGCCGTACCCTATCCACCATCAATTCAGAAGGCTGCCGCCAGAAGTTACAAAAATTCCCAAGTGCCCCAGGTTCGATGGACGGGGTTCTCCAAAAGAGCACTTAGCAATGTATGTCACCCACATGGGCGAGCTGGCCCTGGAAGAATCATACCTGCTTAGATACTTTGCAACTACCTTAACCGGAGCTGCATTCGAGTGGTACTCGAAACTCAAACCAAATTTTGTTGCCAACTGGGAAGATTTACAGCGAAAATTTATTGAACGTTTCAAGCTCACGGAGCGGGCTGTAACATTGGTGGAGCTCACTTCACTGAGACAAAGAAGAGATGAGTCTGCTGTTGACTATGTGAAGAGATGGCGGAACTTTAGCATGAAATGCCCAAACCCCGGTCAGTGAGGAGGCTGTAGGACTATGCAAAAGAGGCCTACGCTCCGAACTGCTCGAAAAGTTGCTCATTGCAAATATCAAGTCATTTGATGAACTAAACAGGGTAGTATCAGAGTTAGAGATGTTCTATGCTGAGAACCCGGCTATGTCAGCCGCCAAAGCCAAAATTACTAAAGACAAAGGATATGTGGCCAAGGATGTCAACATTGTCGACTTTGTTCCAGCTCCAGCCAGTGAAAATACAGGAAAGGGAGCCTCATCCTCTTCACCTCCGGCAGTCAAGAGGCCACCGCAGCAAGCTGGGGGTCTCACGTTGGCTGACCGATTAAAAAAGCCGTATTCTTTTGCTAGGGAGAATACTGGGAGACTATTTGATATATGCATGAAGAAAAGCCTGGTAAGCCTACCATCACCCAAGAGGCCAGCCGAAGCAAGCAAGACTAATGATCCCAATTATTGCCAGTACCACCGGATGCTAGGGCACACCATTGAGGATTGTTATTTATTCAAAGACATGGTAGAAAAAATGATTCAAGAAGGTACTCTCTCTATGGGGAAACATGCTGTTAATCCCCCAAAACCCCATGAAAAGCCTAAACAAATGTAGAATTTTACTGTCAATGTGATTGACCATGGAAGTGGCTCACCCCGGGGTGAGTTCGGGGAGCAAGGGTACCCGAGGATGACACCTGAACAAGTTCGGTTCAATAGAATGGTGGATCACATGCGTCGGCGGATGTCCCGGCTCCACCAAAGATGCTTACGTCTGGCAGATGACGTTTTGTTAACCACACACAGCATACCATCTATCTTGAGAGGCCGGTTTCCAGAAGACAATTACTCCTTAAGCAGTGCAACACCTTCATACTCTCCCCCTCCTTGCAGTACATCTAGTAGTAATGCTCGGCCAGAGTACCCTCCTGCAAGGAGTGGTTGCAAAAGAAAACACCTAGCCCATGTGTCGAGAGATACGAGGCAGAAGCCCAGCACCTACCAAGCCAACAAGAATTAAATCATCCCGCGCCATTGTGCCCCCAGGCAAATGTTCCTAGGCCCGCAAGCAACCATTCATTCCCCAGGCATATGACCCGGCACCTCTTTGACATATGTGTTTGGGAGGGACTTATTATGCCTATGAGGCCATCAGGTGAGGTCGCAGGACCTAGTGGCTCGAGGCCACCCAGATATTGCGCTTATCATCAAACACATGGCCATATAACTGAAGATTGTAAGGCACCAGATTGAAGAGTTGATGCGAAGGGGAGTGATCACCATCATAACTGGTACACTTGAGCACTCACACCCGCCCCGAGGGCCAGTGACGCATCATCAAGCAAATGTGATCCACGTCCAAAGTGACAAAAAGAGCTGCAACGGCAAAGGGAAGCAACCACAGGATGTTGGATAAAGTTCAGGACACCCAGTACGCTATGCAATTTACCAAACTTTGCCTGATGAAGTGGTGGCCCGGAACATCGAGTTCATGGAAGAACGTGTGAAGAGGCTCATGGAAGAACGTGCGAAGAGTCATGTGAGCCAGCACGAAGTTGCCCAAGTCGAAGAGGATGAAGGCTCGTGGACCATGGTCCAGCCCCGGAAGGAGAGGACGACCTGCCCACGTCAAAAATTTCCAAAAGTTGAAAAGGTCCCCCAGAAGAAAAAGATCTCCCCGGTCATCGCCCTTCCCCCTCCAACTTCTCAGAAAATGGCAACTAGCACCGCCATTGAGAAAAGGAAGATTAGAAACAAAAAGAAGGCAAATAAGAGAAAAGAAAGACGACGGGCTGAAGCCCTCCCAGTCGGAACGATGATTCATGAGCGCAAAACTCCACTCCAAAAGCTCCAAATGTTGATAGATGAAATGGAAGAACCAGAAACCAGAATACCCGCGGGCCCCACCCCTTTGCATGCATATGTCCCATGGGAAGAATTGGAAGCCAAGGTACGCACGAAGCAATGGCTTCATGATTTAAGAAATAGGATGGAAAGAGATGATGCCCTTTCGGTAATTGATGAAACTCTGAATTTTTGGGATAGCGCACTTCTTGACACTGAAAGAACAACCACAGTACATGACATAATCCGCAAAATGGAGAATTTGACATGCAATATGGTGGGTAATCGCCTACCCGATGAGCTATATTCAGAACAACATACGATGAGAAGGAATAGTCGGGGCCGTCGAGGGAGAGGCGGTGGCCGTTGCACATCAGCCAAAACAAATGACAATGTAATCTACATCAGAGGAGAAAATCCAAGGCGGGTACCCTCGCCACAAGTAAAACAACCACCCAAAGGGGTGGTACATTTTTCCCTATCATCTGATGAAGAGGAAGGGTTTGATGCCTCGGCAATGGTGCCGATCATGGTAGAGCTTGCGCCAAAAGTACCCCAGCAGGATTTACCCATGGAAGAGGAAGAAACCCTGGCTGATTTGTTCGGCGACCGCTTGCGAGCGGTTAAGTCGCAAGAAAAAGATAAAGCTCAGCCTGAAAATGAAACCAACATGCCGCCACATGAAGAAGATGCCAAGAAGGGCGTGGGGATTCTGCCTCCCATCAAAGATGCCAAACAAAGGGCTGATAGAAAAGTACTTCACCATATGAAAAGATTCCCTGTCTCCTTAAGCATATGGGAGGCTATTTCCCTAAGCAAAGAATTGAGAGAAACCCTTGTGTCCGTACTTCAAGATCCAGAAGCATACGAGACACATGCTGCAGAATTACAGAGGTGTGAAGCATACATGGCGTCGGTCACTTTCACGGATGAAGACATGTTGTTATCCTCCACTTTCCATAACCGACCTTTATACATGAAAGGACATCTAAATGGGCATGAAGTCAGTCGGATATTGATAGATCCAGGGGCTTCTGTTAATTTGCTACCCCTTAAGACCTTTAAAGCCTTATATTTGATGCCACACTTGCAGAAAGTCGCGGGTGTGAAGATATCAGGTTTTAACCAAGATTTTGAACAAGCATTGGGCAAAGTCGAAGTTGAAATGGCGTTGGATGATTTCAAAACAAACGTCACATTCTATGTGATCGAAGCTGATACAACCTATAAAGCCCTTCTAGGCCGCCCTTGGCTACATGAGAACCTAGTTGTTCCATCAACTCTTCATCAATGCATCAAGTTTTCCCGGGATGGGAAACAACACAGGCTATATGCCGATCGCTCTCCATTTGAAGTATGTGAATGCCACTTGGCAGATGCTGAACTGTACTTTGAGGCTGGGGCATCCACGTCATCTACTGACAAAGGAAAGCAGAAGGTTAGTGAGATAGAAGAGGAAAAAGAATTTGAAATAATGGTGGATGAAGCCAAAGCTAGGATACACCGCCTCATGATCCAACAGCAAACTCCACCGCAACATGTGAAAGGGCCAGAGCGCCGAATGGTCAAGTTTGGAGAAAATTCCATCACTAAGGCCGTGAATGCGAGCATATGCATGCCCCCTGAGGTCATGTGGATGGCAGTCGAGCAGGAAGAACATACAGTGGGAAGGCTTGACACTTTCGCCGTCCCTTTTCATGACGATCACCTCTTGGTGTATTAAAAAAGTGATTGGGTCCCTAAGTGTGCCCCGAAGGATGACTTTGGCTGGCCAGAACAAGACTAACCTGTAGAAGTAATTCTCCCGACATATGAAAAGATGTCTCAAACCATTAAACATTTGTGTCACAAACTCCAAGTTCCACACTGTTGCCACCATGAAGAGGTACGCAGATTTGAACAAATATGGTACCCTACTGGTGAAGATCCCCAAGCCCAAAGAGGGCACCGTGGCTTGGGATATGATCCCGAGGTCTCGTATGATACAGACTTCGTTGTATAGGTAGTTCAAGTTAAGATTGATGAGCCTCAACCTTCCAAAAATTTCGAGGTGCACCCTCCAGTTGAAGACGGAAATGGGTATGATGCCCAACAAGGCCAGCCAGGTGTTGACCCCGATATAGTTGACTTATCTCCTACAGCTCTGCCCCTTCCACTGCAAGTGCCGGGTGAAGCCGATGTGGTGGGAAGTGAAGAAGAGGAGTTTGTTGATGCACAACCTGCACCCGAGGAAATTGAAGACGGGGGGCAGGCCACAGTGGACGATTTAGTTGAGATGGACTTGGGTACCCCAGAAGACCCAAGGCCTATTTTTGTCAGTGCACTCGTAAGTGACGAAAAAAGGACCCAATACAAAATGTTATTGTCTGAGTTTAAAGAATGCTTTGCATGGACATATAGTGAAATGCCAGGATTGGAGCCTTCGGTGGCTATACATAAACTCGCCATACTTCCAACAGTCAAACCTATAAAACAAGCCCAAAGAAGGATGCGGCCTGACCTTGAAATCCAAGTCAATGCTGAGGTCGATAAGTTGCTAGAAGTGGACTTCATCGAGCCATGTATGTATCCAATTTGGCTCGCCAACATAGTCCCTGTTAGAAAAAAGAATGGTCAAATTCGTGTTTGTATCGACTACCGGGACCTGAACCGGGGATGTCCCAAAGATGACTTTCCCCTTCCAATTCCAGAAACAATGATAGATGGAACCATTGGGTGTGAAGCCTTTTCCTTTATGGATGGCTCGTCAGGATACAACCAAATATTGATGGCAAAAGAAGATAAAGTCAACACGGCGTTCCGAACACCTAACGGGGTGTTTAACTACAAAAGAATGCCGTTCGGTTTAAAAAATGTTGGGGCAACTTACCAACATGCCATGACCAAGATATTTAATGAAATGCTGCATGATCCAGTGGAGTGTTATGTGGATGACTTGGTCATAAAGACAGAATGTCGAGAAAATCATGTTCGAGATTTAAGGAAGGTTTTTTAGCGGCTCAAGCAATACAAACTCAAGATGAACCCCATGAAATGCGCCTTCGGCGTATCGAGCGGAAAGTTTCTTGGCTTTGTGGTTAGATACCGGGGGATCGAGATTGACCCTGAGAAAATTAAAGCCATTAGAGAATTGCCCCCCCCAAGGAACATCAAAGAATTGAGGTCCCTCCAAGGAAGATTGGCTTATATACGCCGGTTTATTTCAAATTTATCGGGAAGGTGTCACCCATTCTCTCGATTGGCTAAGAAAGGAGCCCCGTTTGTCTGGGATCAAGCTTGCCAAAGAGCCCTTGATGAAATAAAAGATTACCTCCTCAGCCCGCCAGTGCTGGGGGCACCTATCAAAGGAAAGCCACTCATATTGTACATAGCCGCCTTAGATGCATCCCTGGGGGCATTGCTGGCACAAATAAATGAAGAGGGTAAAGAAAAACCCTTGTATTATTTGAGCAGACGGCTGGTTGGGCTAGAACATCGATACTCTCCAATGGAAAAAATGTGTCTGGCACTTGTCATCGCAGCTAAAAAGCTAAGGCACTACCTGTTGTCACATGAAGTTCAACTTATATCCAAATTCGACCCGCTTAAATACATGTTAAAGCAGCCGGTCCTTGCCGGCCGACTGGGCAAATGGGCCCTCATGTTAATGGAATTTGACATAAAATATATGCCTCAAAAGGTGATTAAAGGATAAGGAATGACAGAATTTTTGGCAGCCCATCCAGTGCCCGAGGATTCTCCACTTAACCTTCTGTTACCAGAAGAAGAAACGTTGAGGGAAGATGAAGCATACAATGTGCAAGAAACCCAAATTAAATGTTGGCAACTCTATTTCGACGAGGCGGCAAGTGCTGAAAAGTTACCCAATGGAAAGTTCAGATACCGAGCAGGCGCAGGGATAGTGTTCCTCTCCCCAGAAAAGGGAGTTTTACATAATTCATACGCCTTGCCCGAGTCATTGACTAACAATGAAGCTGAATACGAGGCACTCATTGTCGGGTTGCAGCTTGCTCTCGAAATGGGTATCAAATGCCTGGAAGTGTTTGGCGACTCCATGTTGGTGGTCCAACAGATGGCAGGAGTGTTTGAGGTGCGGAAAGAAGAGCTTGTGGCCTATCACTCCGCAGCTAGAAGGCTGAGCGAGAAGTTCTACATCTTTAGTATACACCATGTCAAGCGAAGTTAGAACTCCCAAGCAGATGCGCTTGCCAAATTAGCATCCGCGATAAGGCTACCGCCAGAGGGTGTGATAGAAATCACTATCAAACAAAGAAAACTCCTCCTCAGCTCCCTTGAAGCCGATGATGGACAAGCAACCTGGGAAGTGATCATGGCTGACCAGATTGAAGAACCCTTAAGCAATGATGATGATTGGAGGCTTCCCCTCATAAATATAAAGAATGGTATCTTGCCTGATAACCGAGCCGAGCGTGTCCGATTATTGCGGAGGGCCGCTTCGTATCAGTTGATAGAAGGAGAATTATACCGCCTTGTCCCCGAAAAGGATAAAGCGATTTTGTCAAGGTGTCTTTCAAACAAAGAAGCTTACCAAGTCATGAGTGAGGTCCATAGAGGGCTATGTGGAGCCCACCAAGCAGGTCCTAAGATGAAGATAACCATCAAGCTGAAGGGGTTTTATTGGCCGACTATGTTCGAGGACTGCGACAAGTTTGCCAAATCATGCCATGAATGTCAGGCGTTTGGTCCTTTACCGAGACACCCCCCAATCCAGCTACACCCCACAACCTCGACATGGCCATTCGCCGAGTGGGGTATGGACATAGTTGGTCCCTTGAAGCCGTCAGCCAGGGGTTGCAAGTTCATACTTGCCGCAACAGATTACTTTTCCAGATGGGCGGAAGCCATACCGGCACGAGAAGTCACAGGTGAAGTTGTGGCACAGTTCATTCGAAACAATATCATCTTCCGTTATGGAGTTCCTAGCCGAATCGTCTCTGATAATGGCACTCCGTTCAAGAACCAGACAGTATACAAAATGGCGGCCAAATTTAACATCGACCGGAGGACATCCACCATGTACAACCCTCAAGCTAATGGCTTAGTAGAAGCCTTTAACAAAACCTTGTGTAAATTGTTGGTAAAGGTTGTGGGCAGTAAAAGAAAAGATTGGGATCAAAAACTATACGAAGCATTGTGGGCATACCGTACTGTCTATAAAACGCCAACAGGGTGTTCGCCATTTTCCCTGGTATATGGGACTGAGGCTGTGGTCCCAGTCGAAATCGAACTGGCATCATATAGGGTGGCAGTCCACCATGGGGTCCCCACAGATGAGCCGGATGAAGTGGAAAGGCGGCTCACCGAGCTCAGCAAGCTGGAAGAAGAAAGGTTGAAAGCATATGAACACTTGAAGGTTTATCAAGCCAGAATGTCGCGTGCATACGACAAGTTGGTTCGGGCAAGAATATTCAAGAAGGGCGACTTGGTGATGATCAAGCAGAGAGATACCATGGCATCTCGGCCCAAAAACAAATTCATTCCGAATTGGTGTGGTCCCTACATCATTGATCAGGTGTTCGAGGGAGGGGCCTACACGGTGGTTGACAGCAAAGGAAACGCCCCTTCCCCTACGCTCAATGGGAAACACATCAAGAAGTACCATGCCCCAGAGCACGAATTCCATAGGGAAGACTGAGGTCGACTCTGAAATCAACATTGAAAAAAAAAGAAAAAAAAAGAGAAATAGCAAAAAGGAGACAAAAAAAGAGAGAATGAAAGAAATAAAGAAAGAAAGCAAAAAAAAAGAAAAGAAAGAAAAAAGAAACAACACAAAAAAAGAAAAAAAAAAGAAAAATATATATGTGAACAAAAAGAGAGAGAACAAAAAGAACGAAAAAAAAAAACAAACAATAACAATCATCTGACCGGGCGAGCTTCTCTACCCGATAAGGTAGACGGGCGAGCTTCCCCTAATTTTATTAGGGGGGGTCTGAGTTGCCAATGACGAAGACGTTTCCCATAAGGCTTATCTACCTAGTAGTAGACGTGCCGGGGAGACCATATCTGAGGTAACGAGGAGGACCATCTCCCGCCCGTAAAATTTCTGGGAAAACCGCTTGCGCTACCCCGTTGGGTAAGTGTACAGAACTCCTGCCAAATGTGTGTATATGTATATATGAAGGAGAGAAGAAAAAGAAAACGGGCCGTCGTGCCTGCCTGTCCTTTTTCTTTTCCTAAATTCCCTCTTTTCTGTCCCTATTCCCGTCCAAAGGGGGGGCCCAAGGCAACCCTTGGCTGTGCCCCGCTCCATTTTGGGGTCCTCATGGATAAGATGTTCTTTTTTGGCCCTTCGGGGGCTGATGGACTTGTCGCGAACCTGCCATAAGTCCTCCCCAAACCTGTCCACGAAATAGTCCTCTTTAACTCCCAAAATCAGCCCCACATTGAAATCATGTCCGGACATGTCATGCTTCATATGCAGTCTCATGAGACACCCTGTTCATGTCCTAAATCATCCTAAAACAATGCCTTGCTGGGCCGCTTACACAAACCCTCAGACATTTCAAAAAAAAACAAAAAAGTCCTGTTCGGAAATCCCCCGGACAGACCCTGAGCAGACATTGGCCAGAGTCTGTTTTCACTTCAAACCAGGCCCCAACTTGCTTCTAGGCAGTCCCTTAAATGCCCCAATCCAGTTCAATTTTCCGGATCAAATAAGGGCCGAGAGCTGCAAAACTTCCAAGGCCGCCAGGGCTCAATTTCTGGCCAGAGCAAGCAAGACCGCTAAGGCCTTATTTCATCAAGATCGTCCAAGCCATCGAAGCTTCTGCTGGCCAAAACCACTTTTGTAGACCCACGTTCGTGGAAAGGGCATGGCGCATGGCAAAACCAGACGTTCTTGTGTGACGTTCATGCATACACAATAAGGGTATGACAAGCTATTCAAAAAAAAGAAAAGGGGCAGACAGATGAACATGAGCATGCTGCTGGTGCTGTCACCCCATAGAAGTCATAGGGGGATCAAAACGCCCCAACCTTGTTAATTCTTTGTTGACACCCTAAAAAAAATAGATATCTTCAAGAAATTCACAAGAAATTATAGTCGATCACGGCCAGCACCAAGCATGGATGGCGCCACCTGCTGGCGACACCGTTAACTTCGAATGGGATGGCGAACAGTGCCGCGCCGGCAGCGCCGACGAGTTATCCAGGTGTGGCGCAGTTTCCCGGCTGCCCTCCCAAACCTCGCTCTTTCTTCCTCCATTACTACTATCAGTCTCAAATCCAAAAAAAAAACAGAAATAATTTTGGCTCGATTTTACTGCAAAAAAAAATCACAAAAAATATATACTCCATTCTCAGAAATCGTAGCGGACAGGGGTAGAATTTGAACGTAGAGTCAAATTCCTCGTCATTTTTTTTTTGTCAGAAAGAGAAGAGTTTGTCATTTTCTTCTAGCCAATTGCTCGTATCTAGTTGAATCTAGAGTTTCCATTCTACTTCCAAAAAAAAAACAAAAAAAGGGAGGTGCGAAAAGAGAGGGCAACAAGAGCAGTTCCCGTTGATCCACGTTTGTGCTGAAGCGTGGATCTGTTTATTTGGTGATTTCTATTGGGGTTTCCAGAAGGAAAGAGGAAGGTGATGGCGCAGGTGCGGCTGCAGCCGCAGGCAGCAATGTCTGGTTCCAACAGGACAGCTAACAGCGGCATGGCGGGACGTTGGCCCCGCTGCACGGTTCTAGTTGACGTCGCTGTGCGTGGAAGGCCTAGAAGTGAACGTCACGGACTCACAGCCTTATGATCTGTTCAGCCAGCTAGGGCTGGGAGTTTCTGCGCGGGTAGGCAGGGACATTACAACCCGGCTACGACCTCGTCTCTTGGGAGAATCCGGATAGTACTCTAACTTACATGAAGTAGACATGCCCAAAGAAAGATTGTACGTGGTAAAGTCAAGCATGTCCTCATGGGATCTTTGCACACGCACGGTCAAAGCGTGATAAACTGTGGAAGAAAATGATGATACAATATGTCTTGGAGTACAATTAAGACGGCCGTCCCAAACACGGAGATGATAACAGCCCCGAGAAGATCCTCGGGCTCGGTGTTGACGGAAGCCCAGCCGATGAGAACGACGACTTGCAGACCACCAAAGATGACGTCGAGCGGGGCGATAGCAAGGAAAGAAAAATACCCAGTTAGAATAAGTGCAGGGGACCTACAAGAAGTCGACTTGAAGAAATTTCGAATGCCCAGAATATTGCTAGGGGCGATAGCAAGGACAACAAGAGAAGAGGTCGGTGAAATACCTCCTTCGTATGTGCTCATTTTGCAAAAACAGGACCACCCAAAAAAAATAGTAGAGGGCCTGCAGATGAACATGTAGAACTCAAGGATGAGAAACCGGAAACCCGACATCATTGATGCAGAATTCGACATTGCTTCTAACCAGTGGTCTCACAGCCAAGGACCTAGAATATTTCTCTCCTCGCTGGCAGAAATCTGATTTTTTTTAGGGAACATTGTTCCGATGATTGCCCAATGCCAGTAGGTGTCTTCTTGACAGGAAGAGTTAATCCATGCCATAAGCACGGTAGTGGATCAGCTGGCTGTTCTTAGCCTGATTTCCTGATCTGGCAAATCCAAAGAGCCCCCGAACCAGCATGGCAGGTCCACAGCGAGAAGAAAGTGCACATATGAATAAAAGCTGACTCTTAGAATTATAGTTGCAAATTTAACCAGGAAGGAGAGCCTACTCGCATGACCATCACCATGCTAAGTTAGTTAAGCTTTTCTAAGCCACCTCAAGTGGCTAAGGTCTACATCTATGGGCTCATACTGCCGCACCCGCATTGAGCAAGTCAAAAGAGACGTGATGCATCCAGAGGTGGTTCTACATGCTAAAATAGATTAAAATTTAAGCACCACATAACAGAGTGATTGATGGAAGGTCCCCAATTAAAGAATACCAAAATGGAATCCGTAGCTGGAAGGAATCACTAGAGGTGTCAAAGCAGGCAATCACAACAAAAAAACGGATGAATTGATAATGATACAAAAGATGTGATGAAAAAATAAGGATGATATCACCTTCTTAAATAAAGATAGGGAAGCGGGTCAGGTTAAGCCCGATGGTCATGGCTGAAGCAGAAGGGGGAAGCTAAAGCCGCATTGTCAACATGTGCGCAAAGATTGACAAAGATGATCATAGCGCACGCCAAAGCAATATTCCCTATCTTAAGTTTTATTTGACGAAAAGGGGTGGGGCAAAAAATGACCTCGAGGGAGGCCTTGAAGGCAGGGGAATCAACCATGTCTCATGCACCACCTGAAGATTAGTAAATACAAGTAAATGCGCCCTGAAGTACAACAAAATTAGAGAACTTTCTCTGAGCCTCTAGAACAAAAACACATGTTTAAGGTCTGGATGACAGTCGGCATTAAGAAGGGAAAGAAGAGGGATAGTCTTCGTAATTCAAGAAGAGCGATACAACAAATGCTTAGTGGCTACAGTCTAAGAAGAACGGGGTCGCCGTTTCTCTAAAGCTTCGACGAGTGCGTTTAAACGCTCCCCCTCAGCATGCGCTTCAGCTCGGCGCAACGCAACCGTCCGAGAGGCCTTATCTACTTCGAGAAGGGAACCATGAACTGTGGCCGCCTCGGTAGCCAAAGTCAATTGCAACTTGTTCAACTCGCTAAGGCGCGTCAAGATAGAACTTAACTTTGCGCTTAGCCCGGCCGTACGATCTTTCGCCTTGCCCTCATCAGCAGCTAAAGAAGCGGATCGGAGGCTCGCTTGGTCCAGCCCGCGAGAAGCTCTCTCGAGTAATGGCTGTAGGACCTTCTCCCAATGTGTGAGCATGGCGCTCTTGCTGTAACGCGCAAAAAGTACGCCAAACAGCTTCCACGGCGCGAATCCATTCATCCATAGGAAGTCCCAGGGGATGGTATGAGTTCGTCAAAGATTGTAACTCCGCCCTTAGGTCTTCGGGAGAGAAGGCCAGATCTGACTTCTCCAAGTCGGCGACGCTTTTCAACATGAACTCCCCCAAGCACTGGCTCATGCTAGTAAGCTTCGGAGACGTCGTCGGCCACACTATCCCGAGTGAGGATTGCCTGAGGGCAGGTGGAGCAGAAGCCCCTTCAGACAGTGCATCATCAATCTCTGTACCAAACATGATTTAATGAGATGTCTCGCGACCAAAGAAGTTGAGATATGGAAAAATCAGATGTTTACCCTTGAAAAGGCAAGACAGGTCAATCATGGCATCAACCGAGGGGGAGTCCGAAGCTCGAACCGAACCTCCAGGTGTTCCGATGGGCTGGGGACTGGTACTTGAAGGCGGGTCAGCCACGGGTACCCCTACCGGTACCTGGATCTCCTGCCAGATGCCAGAAAATGAGGTGTAAGCACCATACAAAGAGGATATACACACCACCGGGTCTCATGTTACCAGAATCACCTTGGGATGAGGGCTGCCATCCAACTCAACACCCTGACCCCCCGCCTGGGGTGCATCCATCCCCGCCATGGCCGCCTCAGGGGGCCGAGGAGGTGAAGCTCCAATACCAAGCTCTTCTGGACCACCTTTACAAGCGGAATCTGGCACTTCCCAGCCAAAGGCAGGGCCGGGGCACACTTCAAGAAAAAAGAGAGAGTTAAATGCCAGCAAGCTAAAGATAGTAGAAAAAGTGATGCTCTAGCAGACCCTAGAGCGGCGAGGGAACAAACCAGCAAGAGGCGTGACGCATTGAATGTCACCATAATCAATCAAATCTGCCTCGATCCAAGCGAGGGAAGGGCATCGCCAGGAAGGTCGGCCGGGGCCGCAAATGCACCCCCTTCCCCTTCAAAGATGTCATATGTCATCAAAAAAAAAGGAAAGAAAAAAAAGGCACGTTAACACTCAGCATCCTCCAAAAGAGGACAAGGGAAAGTGGTCGAGACAAGATATGCCGTTCAACATACCTTCTGCTTGTGCCAGCTCAGGGGTGGCTTGATCGGGACAATCAAATGCGGGTTCCGAACAACTAGCCGGTAGCTCCCCGGCCTCAACACTAGCCACCTTGGGAGGCGAGCAAGAAAGTGATCGGAGCCCAGTAAGAGGGTCAGATCCGCCCGAATCAAGACTCCGCATAGGTGACGGGCTCGATTCCGCTGCCAAGATGGGGGGCGTAGGACTCCCTACATTTACATGTAATCCGAGCCCTTCGACCTCGATTGTGGGTAGCACGGGATAGTTCAAAGAAAAAATGAAAGGAAACCAATGAGCCAAACTCCCGTGATTTCTTACCCAATGTATGGTCTGGCGTAGCACACGTTGCAGAAATGCCCCGGTTCTTTTTAGGTGGCAGCCCAGCAGATTTAGAAGAACTGGCGGCCATACGCTTCTTATTACGCCAAGAAGGAGCAGGCGAAGGCTGAACCTCGGCTTCAGGGGGCCCATGAGTGACGGGGGGTTCGTGAATAACACCCTCTGCCAACAGATAAGGGATAGTGAATATGACAAACCAAGTTGACAAAGTATGGAAATCCACTAAAGCAAAAAAGAAAGTGTATAAGAAGTCGTTACCTGCCGTTGGCATGGTAGTACGCAGAGGGGAAGTGATAAGATGCCCGGCATCTCGCCCCACCTTCTGAGCTGCACTGGTGGCGGCACCAATTAATTCGCCCACGGTCGTAGCCTGCTCTGCATCTAAGGCCTCACCCAACGGCCCCCAGGAGGATATGAGAGCAACAAGGTGTGTAACCCAGGTGTCGGCAGCACCTGTCGGCGGCAACGACATGAATAGTGAGCAGTCGACGGGCAACCCGCAGTCCCTTAGCAACCGTGAACGCCAGTCAAAGGGAGTAGGATCACCAACCGCCTCCATATGCTGATGCGCACGCAAAGGCTCATAAAGGCCTGAAATAGTGCCCGTATAATGATGCCTATGGGTCACCAACTTGCCCGCTGCTCGGGCCGTGTCCAGTTGAGCTAAGAAGCTGCTCGCTAGATTAGGATACAATTGTCGAATTAAAGGTGTAGTTACATTGGGAGGAGTTCTCCTCTCATCAGATAGACGGTCGCGTTCGGCAGCAACAATGAAGCGCGGGGCCTTGCGATGGTTGAAAACGTGGCACATCCACCACATGCCATAAGAAACCTCAAAACGACCAGAATGGCCCAAGGCCGGGATGTCAAAACGCGTCCCATGGATCGTGCGATTAAAATAATTCCACCATTCTGTAGCTATGAGATGACTATCCCACTGGTCACACACCCTCTTCAATACAGCAAAGTCAACATTGGGTGGTGCACCCTGATGATACCCGAAGTTGCGAGCAAAGCGGTGGGGATAATATGGCTCTAATATGGCACTACGGCCATGCCGAAACACCAAGACACTGGGGCGAGTACACAAAAACCATTCTCGCCCTGCCATTTTTGTCGGCTTTCCGACAAGAGGATCCACCCATACGAAGCCCCCTTCCTCCTGTGTTGCTGAATGGGGGCGATAGCTAGCGGAACAATGATCAAGCTTCATGTACATTGAACCATCAGCACGGATACTCGACAAACAACGACGAGCTAAGGCCAACTCCGTGACGGAGGGTTCAGCCATAACTCCGATGAGACGAAGCATCAAAGGGTGGAAATGTTCCACTCCCTCCCTAGCAGCGGGAAGCCCTCGGAACAAAGAGGCGGCCCATGCGCTTACATAGTGAGTGGCCATGGGGACCCGACAATCCCTCGGGGAAACATGTGTGGCAAGAGCACCGAAAGAATGGTATATGGCGGCCAACGCCGCCGGAGCAATAGCCAGCCTGGTGCCGTAGGCTAGACGGCACGCTGGGTAAATAGCACTGGCCCTCAGGATGCCATCTTCCCCATATGGAACCGCAAAAGTACAGAGCCAGTAAGTCAGATAGGCGGCAAGATGAGTGATCTCCCCTAATTCCCAGGGGTCTTCAGTCTCAGAACATGCTTCAATGCTTCGGCCACGTGGAGTGAAAGCATGTTTGTCAAGCTTGGTATAATGCTCCCGTCCGATGCCCAGCCTTGCAAAGCAATTTCGATAACAATAGGGGCCCCCATAGAAATACCGGAGCCAGGCTATAGCTGAAACACGGCGGGCAACAGTAGTACGATGATCTTGCCCGCTCGATGCAAGGTCCCGCCAAGCTAATATCAAGAACCGGTAGCAATAGGCCAGCCGGTAGTTGCCATTGCCATCAGTCATACACCGGTGGCCATCTTCGAGCACAACTTCTTCATAAAACTCCCCACAGATTGGAAGACCGGATATCATGTGGAAGCCCCAAAGGTCTAAGGCTGTCTCGCCATCGGCAGTCGCAAAGGTGTTCCATCTCCTGTTGAACCGTTCTGCCAGACCCTGGATGAACCCCTCGTGATGAGGGTAAGAGTACAGTGCGGCTGTCACAGCACCTTTCAGGCCAATTCGCTGCAACCTCCGGCTGAAATTAGCCAAAATATACTCTAACCACTCGCACGCCCCCATCCGGGGCTGATGAGACTGAGGGATGGAGAGTTGTTCGTACCAACTGGGAATATTTTGGGAAAGAATGTCATCCAACATACATCTGCCATCGTACCCCTCTTGGGCAAAGGAAGTGCTGCATGGGGCTAGAAACAGCCTTGTAGTAAAGTCATCAGGGATAGGACGACACGGCCCGTTATATGTCCACTTGCCCGGCGTGAAGCTCAGCTCTTTGATATGCTCGGCGGAAAATTGCTTGAACATGCCTAGAAACACCGCGGAAGGCTGGAGTTGGTGTCTCGGCATCTCCATAGGAAATGAAGCATAGGAATAAGAAACAGTTCCTTTCATGATGTCCCTATCACGTAAGATAGCTCGCTCCAGCCGGACTCGTTCTTGAGTAGTTAAATGGTCATCCCTGCTACTTGAGGATGCGCGATGGTCACGAAGAAATAATAAGAGGGCCTCATCTGAAGGCCAATGAGCGGGATATGATGATGACCGTTCAAACTTGAAGCAATTCTTGCGACATGTGACAACTCGCTCGTCCACAAATTCGAAAGCCGGGTCAACGTCAAGAAGACCACGGGCAGGACGTCGAAGCTCAAGATTCCCTAGGAGAGAAGCATCTAGGCAACTCGGACTGGGCATGGGCTCCTCGGCGCATTTACCCCGCCCACGACCCGTGCCATGAGGCATCCCCCTAGCTGCACCTCGTGGAGCACAAGTACCCCTCTTCATCCTCTAGCATAAAGAATAGAAGAGAGTGAAGAATTAGCGATGAAAAAAGAAGAGAAGAGGCGGAGGACACAAAACAAGGAAAATTGAGATAGATAAACTTGCAATATTCTTTGAAAAGAAAGTGGAAAAGAATCCGACATCAAGCGCGAGAATGATTCCCGCAAGGATGTACATGAAGAAGGACCCGAAATCCGTGCACGGGATATTCCCCTCCGACGTTGTCTACGGGAAATCCCCCGTGGGGGGCAATTGTTAACCCCGCCCAAAAAAAAGAGGGTGACCAAAGTACTCTGGCAAAAGACAAAAAAAATGTAGCATATATTGAAGTAATCAGGTTTGATCGGCTTGAATTAGCATGATGCTATGAGGTAGAAAGATAAGAAACACATGCACAATGTGAGAATTGAAAAAGCGACTGTGAGTAACGCGATTGCCATTCAAAGAAAAAAATGTTCACCAAGCGTACAGCCAGACGGGGCAGCTCATGTTTATGGTTTATTCATTAAGCCAATCGACCATGATCCTCCGAAGAGGTGGCTGACGGCACATGTCATCTTCTGATAGGCCGAACGCCGACGATCCTCCAATGGAGGGGTCGACGACTGCCTTTTCCAATGATTATTATCATAGTTATTTTTTTAAGTCAACCGGCCATGGCTCCCCGGAAGGGTGGTCAGAGACAAAGGTCATCTTCTTTAGGTCGAACGCCAACGATCCCCCAACGAAGGGGTCAACGACGACCTTATCCATTCGTTGAGCCCTGTCCTAAGTCATTTAATCCAGTCTATCAAAAAAAAATAGAACATTCCGCTAGTTTCAGCCCCATGCTGGACACACCAATGCCATACCACATCTTAATAAAATGAGAGCGAGTTTAAAGCGCTACGAAGCCGCACAACAATCTGACACCAAAAAAATGGAAGGAAACGAAGCACGAACATAAGAGGCTACAATCAGGATCCAAAAAAAAATGAATGAATGATGGCACGGGGGGCAAGAGTTCTGCCAAACATCCAAACCTGCGTCCGCGGGTCTTCGTGCCTCTGGTTAACCAGGAAAATCCAGGCTTCTCGCTTCTCCTCCCGGTGCAGTTTGAAGTAGCGGGAAGATGTCGGGGAAGAGGTTCACTGAGAAGCAGCACGCGCCGCCGGTAGCCCTGGAGCCAGGACTGACAGGGAGCAAGGAAGAACCTTCCTCGCACGTCAAAGAAAAATGAGGAAGAAGTAGAAGCCACGGTTAGCCCAGGTCCGGCAGTAGAAAGGGGGGAGAGTGAGATGAAGGAGGGCGTAGGATGAAGGAGAATGGCCCTCACCTCGACCCTACAATGCGAAAGACGCCTAGAAGGAAAGCGGAGACCACGTCGTGGCCGCGCCGTCCGGAGATGGTGCCTCCTGTCCTGCTCTCCTCGCCACCGCTACGCAACCGGCGGTGGCGGCGGCGAGCTCGGAGTTTTGCTTGGGCGGAGGAGCAGGAGACGGAGCTGATGAGATGAAGGACACGGATCTGTTGCCGTCAGGCCCGGTCGCGGGCGCGGGCGCCGCACTCGCCGCCGTAGATGTCGCCGGCCTCTTTGGGAAGGGGCGCTACAAGTTCTAGGCGCTCGCCGCCATCCTCCTCCTTGCCTTCTGGTCCAAGTTCACCGGCTCCGTCACCCTGAAGTGGTCCGCCAGTAACCTCGCCCGCGCCTCCGACGACATCGATGCCCCCATCCACGACGATCTCGATGTTCTGGAAATGGAGGAGAGAGAGAAAGTGGTGAGGCAAATGTGGGATGTGTACACCCATAGCCAGCGGATCCAACTCCCGCGGTTCTGGCAGGAAGCTTTCGAGGCTGCGTATGAGGAGCTGGCGAGCGAGGATCCCGTTGTGAGGGATCCTGCCATAACCGAGATCGCGAAGATGTCGATGCGAATTGCGGAAGCTCGGAGACAATGGAACCGGAGATGGAGAGCCCCTGTCGCCCTCCCCCGCCAGCGCACCGCACTCGCCGGCCCTGTTGTTGGCTGCCCTTGCGCCTACCAACCTACCGCAGGAGGACAGCTCGACTAGGCGAAGCCTGCAGAGCCGCGGGAGGAGTTGTAGAGTGCCAAAGGAGGTTCCACCCGCCATCGCCGAGCGCCACCTGCCGCTGCCCTCGGACACCCCTGCACGGCGCCTGGTCGCGCTGTCGGGACGAACGACAGGGGAGGAAGGGTCGAAAATGCCCCCTTCCGGAAGCTTCCCCCTGTCGCACCCGCGGCCTCAAGGATTTTGACCTTGGTCAAAATCGGAGCGTGAGGACAAGGAAGCTTCGCCGAGTGGGATATTTCAATTGGGGGTTAAGATTAAACGGGCCTGCGGGCTAATGAAGTGCCACGACCCCCCAGCAAAGAAAATTAACGGAGTGAATGATATCAAGATGGCCCCGGTGGTGTGCTGCGCTGTATGTGCGTGGCCAATTTTGACCAAAGTCAAAATTAGAGAAGAGATGGTACCGTGTTGACACTTGAGAAATAAACCCAGAAGGGGGGAAATGAAAAAAAAAGGGGGAGGTGGTGCTATCGTTCAGTCAAAAAAAAAGAAGAAAAAAATGAAGAAATGATGTCCGTTGGAAACAAAAGAAAAGAAGAAAAGAAAGAAAAAAAGGAAGGAAGAGAAAAGAAGATGAAGGAATAAAAAAAAATGGAGATGATTTCTGTTAGAAAAAAAAATAAAAAAAGGAAGAAAGAAAAAATGAGAGAAAGAAGAAAATAAAATCAGTGAAAAAAAAGAAGAGAGAAAGGAAAAGAAAATCAGTAAAAAAAAAGAAGAAGGAAAAAAAGAAGGGGTGAACATAATATCTGTTAGACGATGAAAAAGGGAGAAGAGAAAAAGAAAAAAAAGAGGAAAGAAAAGGAGGTGAGAAATCCCTCTCATTGAATTATAATATTAAACTATTCATTAGTAAATTTAAATTCATTTAAATTTGTAAGGAGGGAATAAAACCCCCCTAATAGCTCTTAAATGGGCACAAATAGCCCCAATTGGTTCATTGGACCCATGCACATACATTTGGGCCTTCATTTTGGCCATTTGGGCCTCAAATCTTCAAAAGGGGAAGGCCCAAAATCTGTCCCAAATGGGAGATCCGAAAATCCTCTTGAAAAATGATTTGAGGGACATTTTGTGTAATTAGCCACCCCAACCCTCCATAAAGGTGACCAAAGCCCAAAATGCCCCCACCTTTTTCCCTCACACCTACCATAAAGCAAAAAGCATGGTGAAGTATTTCCAAAGTTACCCTCCCCTCTCCTCACACCCTCAAAAACAAGGAGAAGTTGGGGCATTTTGTGGACCAAAATGCCCCTCTCTTTTGGCATATAAAAAGCCATGAAATCCTCTTGGAGAGGAGAGAGGCAACATTCCCCAAGGTTCATCCTACGCAAAGCACAAGGCTCCCCCCTTTTTGCCCCATTGTCCAAGAGAGTGCAAGGAGGGAAGAGAGTCCAAGCTCCATTTTTCATGGAATTGGCTAAGTCTCAAGGTATACCATGGGCTCAATCACATCATCTCATACCATGATGGCATGTGAAGCACCAAGCAATCAATGGCCTATTAGGCAAGGAGGAATATCACCCATTTCATCAAGGCCCATTAAGGCTCTCAAAGCCCAATTGGCCATCATCAATGTGGATCAAGACCATGTGACCTTACCTCAAGTAAATCAAGTTCAATTAACCAAAGCCCTAAGGAGAAAAATCACTCATCAAAGCCCATTAAGGCTCTCAAGGCCCAATTGACCATCTTCAAATGAAGTGCAAGACCATGTGCTCCCATTTCAAATGAACCAAGTCCAATCAACTAAGGCCCAATTAGGCCTTGACCAACATGGACAAGAGATCGGTCCAAGGCCCATTAAGGTGGGACTTAGGCCCATTAAGGTCTACAAGGCCCAAGCAACCGTTTTAAAGGAAGCTCAATGCCATGTGACTCCATTCCAAGTGCATCAAACTCGGTCCACTAAGGCCCAATCCGGTCTTAACCGGGATGAACATGAGATCGACTCAAGGCCCATTAACATGGAAAGTGGGCCCATTAAGTCTATGATGACCAAAACTCCAACTAAACCCCCACATGAACAAAAATCCAACTCAACTATGAAAGAGAAACCCCCCAACGGTTCAAGAAAGACCACCCTCAACGGTTAGTGGAGGAAAGAGAAAACTCCCAACGGACCATCAAGGCCCGTCAGCTCGATTAATCCCCGATCGGGAGATACCGACTGGCGGATGAGAGAGAAACTCCTAACGGACCATGAAGACCCACCGATTCGGTCAATCTCCGATCGGGAAGTACCAGTCAGTGGATGAGAGAGAAAGCCCCAACGGCTCACCCAAAAAAAAAACTCAAATTTCATCAACTCGGCTCGCTCCCAAACGAGCAATGCCGACAAACAAAAGTCCAAGGCCCATTAATCCGGTTAATCCCTGATCGGGAAATACCGGGTGATGGATAAAAAAAAACCCCAAATGCCATCAACTCGGCTCGCTCCCAAACGAGCAATGCCGACGAACAAAGTCCAAGACCCATTAATCCGGTTAATCCCCGATCGGGAAAATATCGGGTAATGGATGAAAAAAATCCCAAATTCATCAACTCGGCTCAGTCCCAAACGAGCAATGTCGACAAACAAAGTCCAAGGCCCATTAATCCGGTTAATCCCCGATCGGGAAATACCGGGTAATGGATGAAAATTCCAAGCCCCATTAATCCGGTTAATCCCCGATCGGTAAATACTGGATAATGGATGAAAATCTCCAACGCCCATTGATTCGGCCAATCCCTAAAAGGTAATGCCGGGTCGTGGGTATCATGTCCAAGACCTAGCAAGTCGGTCAATCCCCGATCGGGAAAATACCGCTTGCTAGATGTGGAATCACAAATCATTGGATCAAAAAAAAAGAGAGGAGACCGTGAGGCTAGATTCAAGGCAGATGTCGCCTTCTAGCCCCCCGGATCTAGTCCCAAAAAAAAGGAGAGGGAAGCAGAAAGAAGACATGAAAAAAAGGGGGGAAATAATGGGAGAGGGGAGGCAGTGGCGATACTCCTGCTTGTTATTTCATTATTTATACTCAAAAAATGAACACATATTTCTTTTTCCTTGCATTTGTCCCGTCTTGAATGTGTTACCATGGCAGTTAATCAGGGGTTACTGAGCCGCCACTCAGTGTGATTAACACCGAATGCATTCGTGGATTGATGGAGAGAGGTCCAACCACAACTTAAAGAACCCACACCATAACCTCGCTATGTTATTTATGATAACTCTAATAATCATAAAATTATTTTAATACCGAAAGAGGTAGAGCGAGAATCGTGTCATCATCGTTGCTGAAGATTTTCGCGCCAAAAACGATAAACGAGGGAAAATGTTGTCGCACCCGCACGATATAATATTTTATTTTTATCCCTCAAATAATTTTTCACCAAAGATTAACCACAATTTCTGCCGCGAAAGAGAGTTTTTTTTTTAAAAAAAAAGGGGACGCGGAGCGGTAAAAAAAAGAGATCGCGAGGTTCGTACACTTATGTTACGAAAAAATAATAACGATTATAGTGATGAATAAAATATAATCAATATGACATAATAAATATATTAGTGTTTTTATTATATTAAAATATTGATATTAATTAGATGTAATACTATTCACACCATATAGACATAAATCATATTATATTTAAAAATTAATATAAATAAAATATTTAAATTTTTTAACATATTAATATTTTTATAGCCATAACTAATATATAATTATTTACACCATATAGTCATAAATCATATTATATTTAAAAATTAATATAAATAAAATATAGTATTTTTATAAAAAATATTAATATTTTTACAGTCATAAATAATATATAATTAAGAAAAAATTAATTAGAGGCCCAATTATTAAATTGAGTTTAATAAAAATCCATTGACCAAAATTTATTTGGCAAGAACCCATTCAAAAAAATACCTATAATGAAAAATTCACTCTGTTGGACACACCGTTAAATCACCGTCTCTTAATTTCTTTTTCCCCTTCTGCCCCTTCACCCCGTGCGAGTTGCCGACAGGCACCTGTTGTGAGAGTCGCCCCACGGATCCCCTTATCCTTACACAGCTTGTTTCGTGAACCCTGGTTCACGTGGCGAATCGACTTTCTTCCTAGCGGCGACGGATCGTCTTCCCGGCGGTGATAGATCATCTTCCTGGCGGTGGATCTTCTTGATTGTGCCCCCGTCTAGGCCTTGTCCGGCTGCCCTTCCGCGCTGATCTCTGGATGGCCGCCCCTCTACTCTCTCCTTGGATTGGATGCGGTCTTCCAAGATTTGTATGTGCCTTGTACTGAGATGTCCTCCCTCCCTAGAGGGCAAAAGATGCCATCCCACTGTAGGAAGCAGAACCAGACTACTCCTCCAACTCATCGACATCGGTGCTTCCATGCAAACTTGGTCCAAAGACTCCTCGCGGGAGCAACAAGGATCATGCTGTCGACTGCCGAGAATGCTTCAGATCTTGCAGCTGATGCTCTATACCTCCTTGCTTATGTTGTCATCTGATAGATGTCTGTATCAGTGTGTACAACTCAAATAGTAGGGGAGTTGGTGAAATATTTAAATAAGATGGATCTGCATACTAATTTGATTTGTTGTATTTCTACGATTTAAATGTTATATTCACAACCCAAATTAGTTGTTTCACCGGTTACGTGAAAAGTAGTCAAAGCAAAATCACTTTTTAAACACTTTTGGAAATTTTCTGATTTTGGACGATAATTTGCTTCCGCAACGATTTTTTTTCTATTATAAAGATTTTGTATTTTTCTCTAAACAAGTAACATTGGAATATTTTTTTATTCTTTTCGTTTTTAAGAAGTTTCCTACGGAGATGGATTCTATTTTTCTTGATTTATTTCCTATTTTTATATGAATTTTTTCATGTAAATTTTTTTTCTATTTTTGAGATTTTTTAATATAATTGATTTTGATTTTTGTTATTTTTTAAAAATATTTTTATGGTCAATAAGAGATAACATTTTTTTACGTTTTTATTTTTTATATTTTTTTCTCACATAAATACTTTCTTAATAAAATAACGGACTGTCCAAATCCCATATTTTCTTTGAAATTTGTTCGTCAATGCCAAGATTTTCTAAATCTACGTGTTTCGGGCTTGGAAAGAACACAGGGGTATAATAGACTTTTTTTAACCCCATCTAACGCTTATGGGGTGTTTGGTTGCATGATAATGAAAGTTTTTGTTTTAATTTTTATATTTTAAAAGTGATTTTCTTCTTAAACAAAAAGAAGGTCTCACCTCTTTCTTTTTTCTTGTGATCCCCCTCTTTGTTTGGTCATGTGTGGTAGTTACTCTTTTTTGTAATCACATCCTTCTAAACATGATAATTTTATGTCATGAGTTGGTTCACTTTTTATTTTAATACAAATTTTTATCATGAAACTGTACAAAAAATTATAATGCAACCAAACACCCCATTATCGTTCATGTTGGAGTGGGAGTTATAACAATTTCTTAAATTGAGTTTCTTGTTAAAGCAAATTTGGCACTGGGTGTTTTGTTAAAGTGATATTTGTAAATTGGGCTTCCCATTAAATTCTCTTATAATTAATAAATAAAATTCTAGTGTAATACATTTCATTCCAAGCATAATAATATTTTGTATTTAAATTAAATATAAGTAACATGTCATAAAATTATGTTAATTTTTAAATTTAAATTTATTTTTATTTTTAATTTAAAATAAATTATTTATATTATTTTTAAAATTTAATGATAAACCAATATTTATTCACTCTTCGATATAACTTATACCGCAGCAACGGCGTCATTGTCGTACGAAGTCATTAAGGTTTAAATTTTATATTTCAAAATATAAAGACAAATTATTTCTCAGACATAATTATTTTATACAATCACACAAGTTTAAAGTTATAATAACAAAATAATTGATTATAAATAACTATTAAATATCTATAATAATGATGATAATATAATATTTAGTTAATGTAAATTTTTAATATTTATAATTAGTTATTTTGTTATTAGATCTTTAAACTGGTGTGATCGTACAAAATAACTATGTCAGAGAACTAATTTGTCATTTATTTTTATCTTTTGAAATATAAAATTTTGTGATTATTTTTTTTGTTGATGAAATTGAAATGAGTTCTTTTAAAAGTGGCTTATGAGCGATAGCATTAAGGATATATGAAATATCTATGCACAAGAAAGAAGATAAATATGTCAAAAAGATGTTATTTTTTAAATAAAATATTTAAGTTTTAATTTAAGGAAATTTTCGGAAGCGCTAAATCTTATTAGTTAATGTTTATGAACTGGCTCACTTGTTAAATATAATATTTAAATTTTTATTAGCGTTCAAGATTGAAGCGTGATTCTCGCTGTGTCAGTCTTCTGTAAGCACTAGTCAAATCACGTGCTTCGCACGTGTTCGAATGATATATTATATACTGATTATATATAAATTTATAGAATAATTGAGATAAATTCTTAAGTACATTATAAAAAATTAGTTAAATTATAAATGTTATAGTTTACTCTTCAAATATACCCATAAACCGGTAATCAAACTGACATTGATTTGAGTGACATTTATATGAATTTAACAACTTTCATTTATAAAGATTGATTATAATATTATAAACAACACTCCTTTTATATTAATATTTTTATTATTATTATCATATTTATTTATTTGCAACCAATGTAAACATTGATTGATTCTAGTTAGTTATGATATATTTTTATATTTCTAGACTTATACATTCCAAATGAAAATGAACATAATTTTGAAAGCAAAATAAGATGCGGAGAATGAAGACATCCACCACAACCTAGCAAGAAGTAAATATTACAACATAAATTATCATAAATCAATCTAAAATAGGTAGGACAAAAATATTATGTCAATTAGACACAGAGTAACAAAAAGGCCACTCATGCTTTTGATACAAAATTTTTACTTAGTCATCAAAAATCTGAGTCACGATAAGTTATCATCCATGCATGAATACATCTCAAATAAGTTATATAAAGAGGTGAGTGAGGAATATGTTTTCAAATTTTACTTTGTTCATAGCAAGTCAAATTCCGAATTGACAACATTAATGTGTCCCACCTGACCAACAAACTTTCCACTTCACAAAAAAAATCCTAAAAGAAAGAAAGTGGGATCCTCTTGCGTCAACAATAACAATGCACAAATATTTTTGGCACACGAAAGAACTTGAATGGGAACGAACATTCAGATCTAGTCTAATTTTCACTTAAACTAAACTCATCTTATGACGACATCACCCCGATCCCAATTGGATTAGGTATAACAATTAATCCAAATCTTAATTGGGTTTACAAAGCCTAATTCTCCGAATTGATCCGTTACTGAGACCTACAGAAATTGTTCCAAATCCTAATTGAGTCTACAAAGCCTAATTCAAATTTTCAGTTAAACTTCGGAGATAGAAATTTTAAATTTGAGAATTTCTTTTTAGTTAAGAGTTTACATCTTACTTTATTTCATTTTTACTTTTGACATTTTAGGTTTATAATGTGAACTGACATTTTTCAATTTTTAGATATGATTACCTTGGTCATAATCAAGAAGTGGCAAGTTAGATTAGATGAATTTGATTTAATCATATTTTGAACCAATTTCAAATCAACTCAAGTCCTTCCTTAAATTTTATAAATTATATTAATACAGTTGCTTTATCTTACATTCACCAAAAAATTTAAAAATATTCATTTATTTAAAAAATACTAATTATAAGAAATGGCTACCTTCTTTTGAGTGAAACTTTCAATAAAATATCTAGGTCATTTATGGTACAAAACTAAGTTTGAATCATAGTATATAATCAGGTTTTTTGGATTGGCATTTATAAAAAATAAAGTCACATTTGTTAGACATTTATTTCCAATTTTAGAACCTCTAATTCTATTACACTTCTTGCTAGGTAAGAGAATAATAAATTGGGATTCCCCACCCATCACTCTTTGACTTCTTTCTCATATATAATGAGAAATGCGGGATAGGAATATGAAAAGAGAGTAACCTATGGTGGAAAAGGAATGAAGAAGTAAAGATAAAAAAATTTAACAACGTATGTAAAGAGAAAAACATGAAAAATGTAATATGTGACTAAAGACATCTCAATTGCCAAATGTACACATAAAGAGAAAAGCTATTGAAAAACAAATAGAACATAAAAAAAGATAACTGCATATAGAAAAAAAGAAAATATATAGAATGAGAAAACATTTTTAACATTACCGTGAAGTCTCCTTATATACTTAAAAAGTAGCATTTGGGTGTGACAAGACTCTTTTTCATGTAGAGTACAAAAGTTGACGACCAACCTATTAAGAATAATAAGAAAAGAGAGTAAAGTTGCTCCATGAAAAAATGGACGATGAAGTGTAGATAAAAAAATATAATCACATATATAAAAGAGAAAGCATAGAAGCCTAGGGGAAGGGGTAAAGCTACTCCATGGACTGCACTCCAAGGCCAGCCATTGTCACCATTGAGGGGTCTAGTGACAACTCCTCTTATCGTGTCAAGTTAAGACGTTGATGGCAGGAAAGAGGAGAATCATGAAGCCAATCAGAGTCCAGAGAAGGTGAAAAACTGACATGAACTGGCGAGAGGTAGGGGAGGGGTCTCATAGGCTGCAGATATCCTCTTTACTTCAATCTAGCAAATCTCCTCTAGAACAGCAACACTGTAGCCTTGCATAGAGAGGAGAGTGGTGTTTTCTACATGGACGAGGTGTCATTCTCCGATGCATACACCAAGCCCATAATGCAGGGCCTATGGTGTTATGTGGGATGCGACGTGTTCTGTAAGAATGGATGGCTGACGGAAGAAAGTTGGCGGAAGAATTGGAGGACGAATCGAGCGGCTCAATGTTGATCGGACGATCAGGGAGACGGGATGAACAAACAAAGATTCGCCCGAGCAAACCAACCAAGAAGGGAGAGAGAGAGAGAGAGAGAGAGAGAGAGAGAGAGAGAAAAACGACAAGGAGGGAGAGGTAGTAATGGCGAGGAGATGGGGGCGGAGATGACACTAAGAGGTGGAGATGAAAACGGCTAGAGATGCCAGTAGGCACTTGTAACACAGATGAAAATCGGACGATTGGACGAGGGGACAACACCTTTGTTCACGTAGTTTAAATAACATGATGTATTTTATTTTGAAGGCAATATTTTAGACTGTTTGTGGATTTCATGATTATTTATTTAAATGTATTAGCTAGGTTTGAATTAGAAAGCACTTAAAGGTTTTTAATTGAATATGAGAGACTTTAAAAATTTAGTGAAAGGTCCAAAAGTAACTACTTTGATGACTTAGTTCACAATATGTATCATTAAAATATTATGAGATTTAAAGTAACTACTTTGATGACTTGGTTTGCAATATAAAGTTTTCTTATTTATTTAACTCTTTCAACTGCCAACATCTTCAACAAAATATGAGAGAGTGAGAGAGAGAGAATTGCTCAAATGATAACATTTTGTATTGCAAACCAAACATGTATATTTACATGAAGTGAAATGGTATAAGTCAAATATGCTTTGGTCATTATAATGGATATCAAAGATAATGTTGTGTAGCCCAATAGAAAGTAGCTAACTCCTACTTTAGTGAATAAAAATGATTAATTAATAGATAGAAAATAGAGAAATTTTCAAAGTAGAAAATTTTAATTAATGTAAAAAATATAAAAATATATATATTATAGAAACATCAAAAGTTATGAAATCTAAAAAATTAGAAAGGGTAGGGATTCAAAATATGGAAACTCCGAAAACTTGGAAATCTGAAAAGATTGGAAAAATGAAATTTGAAAAGATTAGAAATATGACAACTAATTAAACACTTGAAAAGTTCAAAAATCCTACAGGTTTGAAATTCTTAAACCGTAAAAAGTAAGACTCTAAAGATACATTAAATCTTGATAGTCTAAAAATTGTGAAAGAAAGAATTTTAATCTAACCCAACCAACAGATTTTTATTATTGAATTCATTAATCATAATGGGATGTTTTTATGCATGACAAATTGGTATTTTATTACAATTTTATATTTTTATAACAAAACTTCTTACAAGAGGTGTTTGACAATCATTATAATTTTATGGTTTTAAAGAGTTTTACTTTATGAACAAAAAAAAGCAAGTGATACTTTTTTTATCTTGTCATCTCCCACCTTGTTCAGTCATATATGGTATCCACTATTTTTTTATCATCATATCATCCCAAACCTGATAAATATATTTTATTGATTAGCTTAGACTTTATTTTGATACAATCTTTTATCATGAAAATGTACACAAAATTATTGTTCAACCAAACACCCTACGTGATGTAAGAGCAAAGCTAGGACATGAATGAATACATGCCAAACAAATTTTTAAATTTTATAATAGCGTAATGTAGATTATAAATTTTAAAAATAAAACTACACAAATAAAAAATCAAGTCCAAACACTTTATGAATGCATATAATTAAGATGCTGTCAAAATTTCATGTCACCCGAGAATCTATTAGTAAAATATTTTGTAATTTATCATCACTATGCCCTAGAACTATTCAACCATTGTTGATTTCACATTTATAAAAAATATCCTGATGTCATATTATATTGTTGAATCTTATTTGACAACAATAAGTACCGAGCAATAAATAGATTTATCAATAAGCTTATCATTTTTAGATGCTTTCATTTTTTACCTTTATTTAATTTTCTAGTAAATACATATTTAGATATTTTAAATTTATGTCATACTTTAATAATGATATAGCATTTATATTTACACAAAATACATTTATAATACCAACCGATAAAATAATAGAATGCAATGTTAGTTTTATTTTAAAAAATAGATAATATCAACTATTAAAGATGTGATGTTGACAATTATTATAAAACAAAGTTTGTAAAAATGGTTATTAAAATTACATTTTTTACACACACACAAAATGAGACCGTATAAAGAAAAATAATGATGTCAGATGTTAAGTTTAGAGTTCAGGTACACTCTATTAGTTATCAATATAATAAAATATCATTTTAAAATGTGACAAGGGTAGTGGATTTTGGTAATAGATATTTCTATTATCATGAAAAGGGTTAAGTTATTTTGAATAAATTGAAACTTTGTTATAATTTTGGTTTTTTATAAAAATAAAAATAATTGTATTTATGAAAATATAATTTACATTAATCTATACAAAAATAAATTAATAAATGTCATATTACTATTGTATCTAATCTAGCATCTTTAGTATTTATTTTTATTTTGTATTCTTTATATAACAAAATTGTAACTATTTATATATTTATTTATCACAAACCTAAGATACTATTAACTGACCATGAATTCACCGTGAATGTATTAATATTATATCTAATTTACTATCATTGATATTTACTTTTATTTTGTATCTTTTGTATGACAAAATTGTAACTATTTATATGGTTATTTATCACAAACCTAAGATGCTATTTAATTTCAAAGAAAAAGATCACGACGAGTCCATGGTAAATATGGACAATAAAAGACTATTTTTCTAAGGTATAATAAAATGGTATACACCACCAATCAATTGAATATCGATAAATCAAAACTATGAGGAGAGAGGATGTATCTAGACAACAAGGGAGGCTATATACTTGTTGATGAAACAAGGACTCCCACTTCTAATAGATAATAGACTAGTCAAATCACGTGCTTCGCACGTGTTCGAATGATATATTATATACCGATTATATATAAATTTATAGGATAATTGAGATAAATTCTTATGATCGATAAGTACATTATAAAAAATTAGTTAAATTATAAATGTTATAGTTTACTCTTCAAATATACACATAAACCGGTAATCAAACTGACATTGATTTGAGTGACATTTATATGAATTTAACAACTTTCATTTATAAAGATTGATTATAATATTATAAACAACACTCCTTTTATATTATTATTTTTATTATTATTATCATATTTATTTATTTGCAACCAATGTAAACATTGATTGATTCTAGTTAGTTATGATATATTTTTATATTTCTAGACTTATACATTCCAAATGAAAATGAACATAATTTTGAAAGCAAAATAAGATGCGGAGAATGAAGACATCCACCACAACCTAGCAAGAAGTAAATATTACAACATAAATTATCATAAATAAATCTAAAATAGGTAGGGCAAAAATATTATGTCAATTAGACACGGAGTAACAAAAAGGCCACTCATGCTTTTGATACAAAATTTTTACTTAGTCATCAAAAATCTGAGTCACGATAAGCTATCATCCATGCATTAATACATCTCAAATAAGTTATATAAAGAGGTGAGTGAGGAATATGTTTTCAAATTTTACTTTGTTCATAGCAAGTCAAATTCCGAATTGACAACATTAATCTGTCCCACCTGACCAACAAACTTTCCACTTCACAAAAAAAAATCCTAAAAGAAAGAAAGTGGGATCCTCTTGCGTCAACAATAACAATGCACAAATGTTTTTGGCACACGAAAGAACTTGAATGGGAACGAACATTCATATCTAGTCTAATTTTCACTTAAACTAAACTCATCTTATGACGACATCACCCGATCCCAATTGGATTAGGTATAACAATTAATCCAAATCTTAATTGGGTTTACAAAGCCTAATTCTCCGAATTGGTCTGCTACTGAGACTTACAGAAATTGCTCCAAATCCTAATTGAGTCTACAAAGCCTAATTCAAATTTTCAGTTAAACTTCGGAGATAGAAATTTTAAATTTGAGAATTTCTTTTTAGTTAAGAGTTTACATCTTACTTTATTTCATTTTTACTTTTGACATTTTAGGTTTATAATGTGAACTGACATTTTTTAAATTTCAGATATGATTACCTTGGTCATGATCAAGAAGTGGCAAGTTAGATTAGATGAATTTGATTTAATCATATTTTGAATCAATTTCAAATCAACTCAAGTCCTTCCTTAAATTTTATAAATTATATTAATACAGTTACTTTATCTTACATTCACCAAAAAATTAAAAATATTCATTTATTTAAAAAATACTAATTATAAGAAATGGTTACCTTCTTTTGAGTGAAACTTTCAATAAAATATCTAGGTCATTTATGGTACAAAACTAAGTTTAAATCATAGTATATAATCATGGCATTTGGATTGGCATTTATAAAAAATAAAGTCACATTTGTTAGACATTTATTTCCAATTTTAGAACCTCTAATTCTATTACACTTCTTGCTAGGTAAGAGAATAATAAATTGGGATTCCCCACCCATCACTCTTTGACTTCTTTCTCATATATAATGAGAAATGCGGGATAGGAATATGAAAAGAGAGTAACCTATGGTGGAAAAGGAATGAAGAAGTAAAGATAAAAAAATTTAACAATGTATGTAAAGAGAAAAACACGAGAAATGTAATATGTGACTAAAGACATCTCAATTACCAAATGTACACATAAAGAGAAAAGGTATTGAAAAACAAATAGAACATAAAAAGATAACTGCATATAGAAAGACAAGAAAATATACAGAATGAAAAAATATTTTTAACATTACCGTGAAGTCTCCTTATATACTTGAAAAGTAGCATTTGGGTGTGTCAAGACTCTTTTTCATGTAGAGTACAAAAGTTGACGACCAACCTATTAAGAATAATAAGAAAAGAGAGTAAAGTTGCTCCATGAAAAAATGGACGATGAAGTGTAGATAAAAAAATATAATCACATATATAAAAGAAAAAGCATAGGAGCCTAGGGGAAGGGGGTAAAGCTACTCCATGGACTGCACTCCAAGGCCAGCCATTGTCACCATTGAGGGGTCTAGTGACAACTCCTCTTATCGTGTTAAGTTAAGACGTTGCTGGCAGGAAAGAGGAGAATCATGAAGCCAATCAGAGTCCAGAGAAGGTGAAAAACTGACATGAACTGGCGAGAGGTAGGGGAGGGGTCTCATAGGCTGCAGATATCCTCTTTACTTCACTCTAGCAAATCTCCTCTAGAACGGCAACACTGTAGCCTTGCATAGAGAGGAGAGCGATGTTTTCTACATGGACGAGCTGTCATTCTCCGATGCATAAACCGAGCCCATAATGCAGGGCCTATGGTGTTATGTGGGATGCGACGTGTTCTGTAAGAACGGATGGCTGACGGAAGAAAGTTGGCGGAAGAATTGGAGGACGAATCGAGCGGCTCAATGTTGATCGGACGATCGGGGGAGACAGGATGAACAAACAGCATTCGCCCGAGCAAACCAACCAAGAAGGGGGGGGGGAGAGAGAGAGAGAGAGAGAGAGAGAGAGAGAGAGAGAGAGAGAAATGACAAGGAGGGAGAGGTAGTAACGGCGAGGAGATGGGGGCGGAGATGGCACTGAGAGGTGGAGATGAAAATGACTAGAGATGCCAGTAGGCACTTGTAACACAGATGAAAATCGGACGATTGGACGAGGGGACAACACCTCTGTTCACGTAGTTTAAATAACATGATGTATTTTATTTTGAAGGCAATATTTTAGATAGTTTGTGGATTTCATGATTATTTATTTAAATGTATTAGCTATGTTTGAATTAGAAAGCACTTAAAGGTTTTTAATTGAATATGAGAGACTTTGAAAATTTAGTGAAAGGTCCAAAAGTAACTACTTTGATGACTTAGTTCACAATATGTATCATTACAATATTATGAGATTTAAAGTAACTACTTTGATGACTTGGTTTGCAATATAAAGTTTTCTTATTTATTTGACTCTTTCAACTGCCAACATCTTCAACAAAATATGAGAGAGTGAGAGAGAGAATTGCTCAAATGATAACATTTTGTATTGCAAACCAAACATGTATATTTACATGAAGTGAAATGGTATAAGTCAAATATGCTTTGGTCATTATAATGGATATCAAAGATAATGTTGTGTAGCCCAATAGAAAGTAGCTAACTCCTACTTTAGTGAATAAAAAATGATTAATTAATAGATAGAAAATAGAGAAATTTGCAAAGTAGAAAATTTTAATTAATGTAAAAAATATAAAAAATATATATTATAGAAACATCAAAAGTTATGAAATCTAAAAAATTAGAAAGGGTAGGGATTCAAAATATGGAAACTCCGAAAACTTGGAAATGTGAAAAGATTGGAAAAATGAAATTTGAAAAGATTAGAAATATGACAACTAATTAAACACTTGAAAAGTTCAAAAATCCCAGAGGTTTGAAATTCTTAAACCGTAAAAAGTAAGATTCTAAAGATACATTAAATCTTGACAGTCTAAAAATTGTGAAAGAAAGAATTTTAATCTAACCCAACCAACAGATTTTTATTATTGAATTCATTAATCATGATGGGATGTTTGTATGCATGACAAATTGGGATTTTATTACAATTTTATATTTTTATAACAAAACTTCTTACAAGAGGTGTTTGACAATCATTATAATTTTATGGTTTTAAAGAGTTTTACTTTATGAACAAAAAAAAAGCAAGTGATACTTTTTTTATCTTGTCATCTCCCACCTTGTTCAGTCATATATGGTATCCACTATTTTTTATCATCATATCTTCTCAAACCTGATAAATATATTTTATTGATTAGCTTAGACTTTATTTTGATACAATCTTTTATCATGAAAATGTACACAAAATTATTGTTCAACCAAACACCCTACGTGATGTAAGAGCAAAGCTAGGACGTGCATGAATACATGCCAAACAAATTTTTAAATTTTATAATAGCGTAATGTAGATTATAAATTTTAAAAATAAACTACACAAATAAAAATCAAGTCCAAACAGTTTATGAATGCATATAATTAAGATGTTGTCAAAATTTCATGTCACCCGAGAATCTATTAGTAAAATATTTTGTAATTTATCATCACTATGTCCTAGAACTATTCAACCATTGTTGGTTTCACATTTATAAAAAATATCCTGATGTCATATTATATTGTTGAATCTTATTTGACAACAATAAGTACCAAGAAATAAATAGATTTACCAATAAGCTTATCATTTTTAGATGCTTTCATTTTTTACCTTTATTTAATTTTCTAGTAAATACATATTTAGATATTTTAAATTTATGTCATACTTTAATAATGATATAGCATTTATATTTACACAAAATACATTTATAATACCAACCGATAAAATAATAGAATGCAATGTTAGTTTTATTTTAAAAAATAGATAATATCAACTATTAAAGATGTGATGTTGACAATTATTATAAAACAAAGTTTGTAAAAATGGTGATTAAAATTACATTTTTTACACACACACACACAATGAGACCGTATAAAGAAAAATAATGATGTCAGATGTTAAGTTTAGAGTTCAGGTACACTCTATTAGTTATCAATATAATAAAATATCATTTTAAAATGTGACAAGGGTAGTGGATTTTGGTAATAGATATTTCTATTATCATGAAAAGGGTTAAGTTATTTTGAATAAATTGAAACTTTGTTATAATTTTGGTTTTTTATAAAAATAAAAATAATTGTATTTATGAAAATATAATTTACATTAATCTATACAAAAATAAATTAATAAATGTCATATTACTATTGTATCTAATCTAGCATCTTTAGTATTTATTTTTATTTTGTATTCTTTATATAACAAAATTGTAACTATTTATATATTTATTTATCACAAACCTAAGATACTATTAACTGACCATGAATTCACCGTGAATGTATTACTATTACATCTAATTTACTATCATTGATATTTACTTTTATTTTGTATCTTTTGTATGACAAAATTGTAACTATTTATATAGTTATTTATCACAAACCTAAGATGCTATTTAAGTTCAAAGAAAAAGATCACGACGAGTCCATGGTAAATATGGACAATAAAAGACTATTTTTCTGAGGTATAATAAAATGGTATACACCACCAATCAATTGAATATCGATAAATCAAAACTATGAGGAGAGAAGATGTATCTAGACAACAAGGGAGGCTATATGCTTGTTGATGAAACAAGGACTCCCACTTCTAATAGATAATAGATTAAGAAATCATGTTGTTTTGCAAAATAACCTTCATAACTCAAAGAAAAGTCAGATTGAGACTAGAAATTGATCCAAGGATGTTTAACGTAGAGAAAACTAAACTCTAGTCTCATTTTTTTACCTTTTCCCACATTTTAAGTTACTTGTAATATTGATAAGATATAGAAGTTAAATGTTAACAATACAGAAGTGAGTACATTGCAAATGACTTAATTAATGGGGGTGCTAGGTTACATGATACATTCAATTTTTATATGATTTTATGTTTTTATAATAGAATTTGTTAATAAAAGTGTTTGATAATTATTAAAAATTTATATTTTTAAAATAATTTTTTTCTTAGAGAAAAAAGAGGATCTCACTTTTTATTTTCGTGGTCCCCCACTTTGTTTCGTCGTATATGGTACTTACTATTTTTTTATTATCACATTTCTCTTAATGTAACAATTTTATGTTATTGACACGTTCACATTTTATTTTAATATAATTTTTTGTTTTGAAAATATACAAAAATTTATTAAGCAACCAAACACCTTATAATTAAATTTTAGTCAACTAATAAGATATTGTACGAGAAAATTAATAATAGATAATATTTTTTGAAATTAAGATAACCATAATAATAACAGATAATTAGAAATAAATAAAATACAAAATATAGTCATGTTGTGTCCAAACGAGCATATTCATGAGAAAAAGATACTACCCTTGGATAGGACACACAAAATTCAAAATTCTTTTGTCCGCATATCCTGCTTGAAACTTTTGCAAATTTAAATTTGATTTCCAGCACTCGTTGGCAAAATATAAGAGATAAAAAAGTTTGGGAGTGGAAGAATAAATGTGCTCAACGGTACGTTCAAAAGGTATTGGAAAAATTAAATTCCCATCATATTAACAAAGTCAACTTATTATTAATTCCTTGACCAAATTGTTATGATATATAGTCCTATCAAAATAATTTATGTACCTCCAGTCCTCTTTGTTATGTTTCGTCAGCTTGTCCTTCGAAGAATTTTCATATTCCGAAATTATTCCCACATTTGGTCATACCTTGAGTCGGCAGATAACAAGAATGAAATTTATAGAGTACAATGAGTTAATAGTATGTTAATCACTCTTAAAATTTTGCAATTCTTCTAAAATTTTTGTTCAATATTTACTAATTCATCAGTTAAAATCTAAATTTTATTTGTCATCTTGGATGATAGTGCACTTGTATAATTTAATTTCAGTTTTTAAAATAAAATACATGATTTTTTAATGTACTGAGCTTGTCATTTAATAAAATGTCAATAAAGAATTTAAAATGATGGAGGGAGAAAGTCCGGAAGTGAAATATGTATAAAAAGTTATTATAATTTATTTATATAAAAAATTAAATATAATAAAAACTAAGAATATATTAATTATATCATGTTTATCATATCTTATTGTATCAATTAATAAAAATAAGATTATAAGGTGAAAATTTTATTTATTATAGCATATTTATCATATCTTAATTATGATTATAAAATATCAATTTTGTTTGAATTTTAGAATAGAAATTTATTCTTTAATAATTTTAATTTTTCCTACAAAATTATATTTAATCTTTCAAAATCTCAAATAAAAATTTTATATTTTATTTTATTTTTCAAAATCTCAAAAAAATAAAAAAATGAAAACTAGTCCAGCCATCAGACAACATGTATTGATGAGAAGGTAAAATTGTCAAATTTCAAGTCAAGCCATCAGACAACATGTATTGAATGGGGAGAGAGTAAAGTTGTCAAATTTCAAATCACCTTAACGTCATGGGTTGCGATTGGGGCGGATGTTTTACGACCTGTTAGAGTTTCAAAATTGATATTACATATATTTTGATATTGATATTTTAAAAGAAGAGAGTATCAATATCAAAAATAATAATATCAAATCAAAATTTAGTGTTTGGTAATACTACATCAATATCAAAATTAATATTAAGTATTTGATAACACTATAATAATACCAAAATGAATATTTAATTATAAACTCAAAATAATTAATGATATCAAAATATATTATTAATTTTTTTTAAAACATTAATATACATTTATAAGTTTTTATTTAATTAATAAAATTAAAGAAAAAATTAATTCTACCACAACTTTATCAAATGTATTTTTTTTGTTCGATTGTCTAGACTCCAGAACATCTAATGTTCAACGTGCTTTAAGTCTAGATGCCAAACAGCTATTATTTAAACACAACACAAGCTCTATGAGATGTTAGAATCAAAATTTCTTAATTACAATGTTTTCAGATGATCTAGATACATGAAAAAGTTAGAAAACAAAAACAAACAATTTTTAACAGCAACTTTAGGTATATTCCTTGGATGGTTTTGCGTGCAAGTAATGCCAACAGACTCTTTCCATTTAAACTCAGGTTACTCGACCAAAAATGTATTTCAAGATAGTATTAATAAAAAAAAATTTAAAAATGTGAAAATAGGGTATGCATGGTTGGGATTAATAAGAAATATTATCTATTGTCAAAATAGAAATACAGAAGAACAATAAACAATAATTCTTATCTACAAGGAGTAATTAATCCTTGAATGTAGGGTAGCTAAAACCTAGTCTTTGATATATCCAGACGTAAAAATAAAAATATGCTTACAAGAATCATTAATCTAAAAATATTAGTTATGCCATCCCGCTCAAAGATACACCATATGGATAGTGATGAGCCATCGCATACTTACATATTATTATGCCTCTGACCCCATTATTTGTGTTTTGTGTGTCTCACGTTTGAACTTTGTTCTATTGACTATCAGATGTTGATTCCAACCATCTAACATCGCCCAACTGATTTCTTTAACATGAGTAACGACTACCAATAAATAAATAAATAAAAGTTTGGCAATCCAGAATTCACAGAGACATTTCAACATACGGTTAATTGGCAATGAACTTTTCATGAGAGCTTAACCCCGAAATTTCCACCAAACCCGCTTCTTTCAAGCTCAGAAAGCTCCTCCTCGTGCTCTGCTACTCCCCCTATCAACAGCTCATTGTGTGCTTCTCGCCTACAAGCTTTCTTGCTATAGAAGCCTAGCAAGTGCCAGCAGATTAGCGCGCGAAAGGTCAGAAGAAACGACGCGAAGAAAGATTACGGAAACTACCCAATTAAAAACAAGAGGAAAAGATAGTAACCTTGGATGAACTAGTGCATGGACCTTGCGGTGCACAACGTACTGGATAGAAAGAGTGTGCAGAAAGACCGATGCTTGCAACGTTGGCTTAGCATCATGGCTCAGAGAGGCATTCCCTTTCCTCAGCCTGGTTTTACTGATATAAATTGCAGAACGTGCCCTTGCTTTTCCGAGAGCTCGCCGTGGAGCACAGTGTTGACCCCCATGGCTTTCAAGACCACTGCCAGCACAAAAATAAAAGTGTTCAAGACAACTATTCGGCCGCAAAGGAGATGCATTGGGAGCTTTGCAGCAGAGGAGTCGATACTGAGAGGCTTCATATGCGGGGAGGTTCAGCCATGGAGGAGTCGACGTTGAGAGAAGATGCGTGGGGATCTTCAGTTGCAAAGGAATCGATGTGGAGAGGGTTTGGCTGCGGAGTCGATGCAGAGAGGAGACACACGGGACCTTTGGATGCGGAGGTCTTGATACCGAGAGAAGATGCAGATGGGCATAGAGGACGCACGAGGGAGTCGAGGCTTATTCCGATAATATTGATTTTAATAAAAGTAAGGAGTAGTATTAGTTTTAGTTTTGAGAGATTTTATATTATTAATTTTAAAATTAATATTGATATCCAACATTCTTCTACATTGTGTATTAGTATCAATTTTAAAAATAATACTAATACAAGTACTAAATATTATTATCAAAACATGTTATTAACTTTTTGATAAAGAAGACTTAACGTCGTACTAGGATTGGGAGTAAATTTCACGAAGATATACATATAACTAGAAGGAAGGGACACGGACACGTGCATCCGTCCTTGCCAAGACGGAAGAATGGAGTAGGTACCTCCCAACTTGTCTGTCCAGAGAGAGGGGGCGGGGGGACATCAATTTAAAACAACGAACGACTCTCAAAATATTTTAATACCATCAAATATATCAATCGAGAAAATAATAGCGACATATAAATATTATTGAGAACTTAATTATACGATATAAGAGACGAAGATACCCTTTAATTTGAATTTTTTATTTACGGTGCATTTGGATCTATGTAAAACTTGAAACAGATGAAAATATTTTACACTTTTAATCACTTTTTCATAGAAACGGAAAATCAAATATTATCCAAGAAATTAAATTTATTGAAAATATTTTTTAACATTTCAGTTGCTTGTAAAATATTTTCAGAATATTTATTGCTTAACATTTAAAAGGTAACTTATATATTATGACTAAAATTTTATTGTTTATAATTTTTTTTTCTGAAACATGAATTCAGAATGTATTAAAAACATGTTTTAAGAATAGTAAGAATCATGATATTTTATGTTGATAATCAAATTTAATAGATTTTTTATCTCTTAACTTACTCTATAATTTTTTTTTTGTACACGAACTGGCCAAATCGACCAGGAGCCTACCGCTCGTGCAGGCGACGGGAGATCGAGCCCCCGCTGACTCGGTCCCCACCTGGAAACCCTCCAAAAAATGGCCTCCGCTCTTTTTTTTACGGATGCCAAAATCCTTAGTTTTGACCACATCCAGAAAAAGCAAAATATGCCACGTCACTACTACATGCAACTAAATGTCTAAAAAAAATTATTTTCTTGAAAACCTCAACATGAATTAGTTTTACGAGAAAACAAATGGACCCTTAACCACTTTTTCATAGAAACGGAAAATCAAATATTATCCAAGAAATTAAATTTATTGAAAATATTTTTTAACATTTTAGTTGCTTGTAAAATATTTTCAGAATATTTATTGCTTAACATTTAAAAGGTAATTTATATATTATGACCAAAATTTTATTGTTTATACATTCTTTTTTTCTGAAACATGAGTTCAGAATATATTAAAAACATGTTTTAAGAATAGTAAGAATCATGATATTTTATGTTGATAATCAAATTTAATAGATTTTTTATCTCTTAACTTACTCTATAAAAATATTTTTTTTTGTACACAAACTGGCCAAATCGACCGAGAGCCTGCCACTCGCACAGGCGACGGGGGATTAAGCCCCGCTGGCTCGGTCCCTACCTGGAAACAAGAGTACTAAAAAAATATATATATATATCAAATTAAAAAATAATACACCTTAAATATCTTAAAAATAAAAAATTCTTTTTTATTTTTAAATGGTTATATTTAACTATTTGACAATTAATAAAAATTTATATGTAAATTTATAAAAATAAAAATATTTAAAACATATAAATTTTTAGATGTGTTTTGATAGTTACACATGGCAGAAAACAACGTATGTTATGATTTGGTAGATGTCAAATTCTGGATTTGAAAGCAATCAATAAAGTATATTTTCGGTTGACCCCAAATTTATATGCATCCAAATAAAATAGCAGAGCACCATTTTGGGAAAAGAAGGGCACGGAGACCTTTACAGGGATCCAAATGGACCCTTAGTATAATTTGGGATACTCTATAGAACACTACAAGAAAAGAACTCATTTGCGATGGTTTATCGACAACGACTTCTAAAAGCTGCCTCTAATAAGTTTATTGGAGATGGTTTGGAAAGAGTGGTTGCAACTGTATAAGAACTAGTGACGGCTAATTTACGTTCTAGCCAATTAAGATATTAAGCTATCGTAACTCAATCAAAACCCAGAAATTTTGATTTTGGGACAATTAGAGACCCACAATTTCAACTACTTTAAGTAACCATCACAAATTGAGCCATCACCTATGATGTCATCTCAATGGTTGAACAATCGAAAGCCATTGGCAATGGTTGAGAGCCGTCACTAATGACTTTAAGTGCAACAATGGTGACAATTTGTTGAAGCCATTACCTTAACTTCTTTTTATGCCTTTTGTGCACCCCTTCTTTCCCTCCCCCTCTTTCTTCTCTCTCTCTCTCTCCCTCTTTGACGAGACTCGTCACCAACTACTTGTTGTCACCACTTTGCCACTGTCGTTGGTCACCGTCAGCCACCGTCGCTTCCCCACCATCATCGCCAGTTGCAGCCCCATTGTCGGCCACCACCATTAGCTTGCCACCATTGATGCCACCACCTCTGTCTATACTTGCCCGCCGACTATTGATGTCGCTACAGCCACAGAAGGGTGGTACGTCTCCTCCAAATCTCCTCTTTTAGATATTTTACTAAATCCTAGTTTATTTTTTGTTGCCATATTTAATTATTTAAATTTCATTAATCTTAACATGTGTACATTGTATTGTGATTCCATTATACTTAAAATGTTATTTTTAATTTTGATACAAGATTAGTTAGGAAATACTCATAATTTTTAACTAAAAATAAGGGTAAGTGAAATTGACTAAGGGAGTTTGTTTTACTTTAATCTTCAAATATAAACTCTTAAATTTTTTGTCTAACTTCATAGCCTACAAAAAATACCTAATTTGTTGGAATTTACATATATATCAACTAATTTAAGATATTAGCAATAAGATTGAGAATTATGGGTGTTCATTATTCGGTTAAAAACTTCTAAAGCAATGTCATTGGATTAGAGAAATTGTAGCTAGTAGAGATATAAACAAAGATGGACAATCTTATCTTAATAACATTGCAAATCCACAAATTAAGATGTTAACTCAGAGTTTGTTTGAGCATCACCTAGGGCTGATGGAGATTTGATAGATAGGTGATTGACTTTAGTGCACGTGAGAGATTGATAGCAATATATTTCTTGTAAGTTAATCATATTTGATATGTTTCGACATTTCCTAAACTATCACATTTAATTTAATTGGCGTATCTTTATTACTCTTTCTTATTAGATACATATATCGTAATAAAATCATTGATCATAAATAATAATGATTAGAATATGATAAGATCATGATAATAAAATCAATCATATATAAGTATTTGATCTAAATATTCGTAATCATAAGATCCTTGAGATGTTTTCTCGTATGATGAGGATGACTGATCTCATTGATCATTAGTGTAGATATATTGAGATACCTATATAGGTGTTCATTAATGAAATGAGTTCACTGAACTTACCAAATTAGAAACTCTGAAAGTTATCATTCAAAGTTTTCTATTATCATGGTTGCATGGTTGAATCTTTAACTTAGGTCACTAAAGATATCTTAAAGGGCATATCTTATGCTATAGCTATTGACTTATAAATCAATTCGATGGTCTAATACAGTTAATGGATTGGGTACCAAGGAAACTCATTTAAGACACTTGAGTGGACAACAAGGATTTTTCACTTTCTATAAGTGAGAGAGAATGCCTATGGAAGTACTCAAAATCTTTGCATATGGTAGAGAGGATAATGGAAAAGGAATCTTTCAATTGATTTGATTTTAAGTGCATGATTTTAAAGTGTCGGTATACTAAGGGGTTGACAGTCGATGCCATACCAAAACTATCCGAGGCATTGGATGAATAAGAGTTTATATCCATGCGATAACTGATGATGGGTAGACTCAATAGAAATGAGATCATCCCCAAAGTCGTTTGGGATCATAACATGTAAATTGTACCATTTATGATTGGAAAGTCATTAAATCTGTTAATAGAAAACAGATTTGATTTAAAATAAATTATTATTTTAATTAGGCTTAAACCAAATAGATTATGGGCATAGTGGGAAAAACTTATAATGATAATCCACAAGTACGAGAGCATGGTCGCAATTTATAGAAATTAAAAGATTTATATGAAAAAAATCTAATTTTTATAAATAGTAGTGAATTTGGCTAAACCCTATCAATTGAAGGGTTCCAAATTCATGATCAACCTTCTCCAATATGCTCTCCCACCCCAGAGGTCATTGATCGCCTATGAAGCTCCATCTAGGATGAGTCAAAAGGTCCGACATGTAGGACCCATTTACAAAAGAGGTTCATGTAGATAACACTAGAGGCTATGTATTAGACGGCTTGGAGAGCGTGGAAATGCTCGTTCTTCTCTGGTCTTGAGGGATTTGGTTGTATTCCATCAAGGTATATTTAATTTTCTTCGAATTTGATTCTTAGTAACATTATTCAGTTTAAATTGAGACAATGATTATGAAATCCAAGAAATTGAATGCTTCTTCTATTATAGAATGATTCCTTACAGATGTGTACTTAGAATTCTAATAGAAAGAGAATAATAATTAATTCATACATATGTGTTGAATCAAATTAATGATGTAAACTGCTTTCATCAAAGTATAATGATGCTTTTATTAATGGAGGAACTCAATAAAAAAACTTTTCATTGTGCTTCAGATCACATGTTGAAGAGTTGCAAAACTTAAAAGATTTTAGGAATATCTTGATTTTTTTCACTCAATCCTTCAAGATTTGCATCATCATTATCTTAGTACATTTGTAATAGATTCCGATTTCACATGTTGTTATTGAATTCCATGAAATCAACTTAATTATGTGGTGTCATTGTGAAATTAAAACATCAATTTGGCTAGGATGAATAGAAGATATTCTTGAAATTTGTGATGATGAGAACAATCATTTAATTTTAAATATGAATGATGAGATATGTGTAATAAATATTGTGATTTTAAAATAAATGATTAAGGATTTATATCAATATATATACAAAAAATTAATGAACCAATGACATGATAGAAATGTATGCCCTACAAGCCAATCAAATATGATATGATTCGACATTTCTAGAAATATCTCCTCAAATAATTAGGCAAATCTTTATTACTAGCTCTTATTAGATGCATATATTGTAATGAAGTTCTTGATCATATGCAAGGATGATTGAATCATGATGATATCATGACAATGAGATTGATCATATAGATGTATGTGATCTAAATGTTCCTTGTCATAGGATCCTTGAGATGGGACATCAAGGATCTAGATAGAATAGTGTGTGATATCTTCTCATATGATGAGAATGACTGATCTCATTGGTCATTAGTGTGGAGACACTGAGATACACATATTGTTGCTTATTAGTTGAATGAGTTCACTGAACTGACCAAATAAGAAACCCTGAATGATATCTTACCTAACTGTCGATCATGATTTTTTATCATCACGATTGCATGGTTAGACCTTTGACCTAAGTTGCCAAAGATGTCTTATTGGGTGGAACTTGTACTTTGACTATTGACTTATGGATCACTGTATAGATGGTCCATATAGTGATAGATTGGGTACAAAGAAAACCCAATGGAGACAATTGAGCAAACAATAAGGGATCATCCACTCTTGGTAAATGAGAGTGAATGTCTTATGAGATATTACTCTAAATCCCTGGCCAAGGTACATAGAATAATTGGAAAATGAGTTTTCTAATTGATTTGATTCTAAGTACACGATTTTATAGAGTCAGTACATTAAGGAGTTGACAGTCGATATCGTACTCCTTTCCGACTGGGACATTGAATGGATGAAGGTTTATATCTATGCGGAAACTGATGATGAAAAGGCTCAATGGAGACAAGATTATCTCCATAGCCATTTGGGATCAGGGGATGTGGCTTATACCCTTCGTGATTGATAAACCAATTAATTTGTTATCGGATAATGGATTTAAATAAAATAAATATAATTGTTCTATTTTATTTAGTCCTTAATCAAATAGGTTATTGGGCCTAGTGGGTCATACACATAAAAACTTATCCACAAGTATAGGGACAAGGGCATAATTTATAGAGATTTTGGGGTTTTATGAAAAATTCTAAAATTTTCTATAAATACTAATGGTTTCAGTCAAACCCCATCAAGCTAAGGGTGTAAACCACGTTCTCAGCCTCCTCCTTACCTCCTCTCTCTAGAAGGCATCCATGGGTGATGGAGCTCTGTTCAGGAATAGTTCTCGAGGCCGACGATAAGGGAGAACCTACTGTGGATAAAGTTCGTGTGAATACTGCTAGAGAACGGACACTTGAATGATTTCAAGAGCTTGAGAAGTTCATCTCCTTCCTCTCCATGAGATTAGATGAATCCCAATTAGGTATATTTGAACCCATATTAATCAGTTTTTTATTTTCATCGTTTGGTTCCAATTAAGACAGATTATAAAAAAAACTCATAGGAATTGTCGCTTCCGCTGTACCAATTTTTTATGGACGATTCCTTACATGACACACTTACATGTCAAGAGGAACAAGTTTTTTTATGTAGATGACAACTCAACTAAGAGATAGGTAATATCGGTAAAATCTTTATCTTATAACTATATAACATATATAAAAATGAAAGTGATGATGAAGTCTTACAAGCCAATCATATATGATATGATTTAACATTTTTAGAAATACCACATTCAATTAATTAGGAAAGTCTTCATTACTATCTCTTATTAGATACAAACATTGTAATGAAGTCTTTGATCACATACAAAAGATGATTGAATTATGATGATATTATAATAATAAGATCAATCATTTAAATGTATGTGATCTAAATGTTCTTAGTCATAGGATCTTTGAAACGAGACATCAAAGATCTGAATAGATTAGTATATGTGATGTCTTCTCACGTGATGAGGATAACCGATCTCATTGGTCATTAGTTTGAAGACACTAAAATACACATACGAGTACTCATTAGTTGAATGTATTCACTGAACTGATCGAATTAGAAACTCTGAATGGTAATATCGAACTATCAATTAGAGTTTTCTATCATTACAGTTGCATGGTTGGACATTTGACCCAAGTCACCGAAGATGTTTTATTGGGCAGAACTTGTGCTTTGACCATTGACTTATGGACCACCTTTTAGATGGTCCAGTACAATGATAGATTGGGTACAAGAAAAACCTGATTTGGGTGGCTGTTGTTGGCTGACGTAAATAGCTGGTGTTATCTTACATCGAACAACTGCTCAAATATCCTTAATCAACTGCCATAACAATCTCTTTGGTAGAAGGTGCACACCCACATAAAATAATGAACTCTGAGGGGCATAGCTTTGTGGGCTTGATGAGGTGCAAACGAGATTGGTTTAGATTTGTTTAAAGTGAGTTTTATTTAATTTGAATGTGAGTTGAATTTATGTTCAATTTTGATTATTTTGGTTTGATTGGTTTTTGATTTGTTGAATTTTTTGTTTGATTGGTTTTAATTGAAGTTACATAGTTTTGATTTACACTTTGATGAGTGGGTTGAATGTTTTGGGATTTAATTTCACTTAGTTGGCATGTTGATTAAGATATTTTACTTACCTCTTTCTTATGTCGGTTTGATGTTTTGAATTCATTTTGAAAAAATTTTAAGTATGGTTTGGATGTTTTGAATGTATTTTAATTTTAATGATTTGAAATTATGTTGATTTTATAATCTGATTTTTTAGTGTCCGAGGACCATTTTGATGTTATTTAATTGTTAGAGAGTTGTTTATTTAATTTTTTCAAAATTATTTAATTGTCAATTGATTAGGAGTTTAATTTCACTGAATTAAATAAATTTTAAATGAATTTCCAGATTATTAAAATCTAATTTTTATGCATTTTCAGACTTAATGAAATTTTTTAGTTCAATTTTAATATTGTTTATTTAATTTAAGTTCACATCCTATCCGGTCCGTCGGGTTAACATCGATGTCTGGTTTGTAATAGTTCACATCGGCACTTGAACTTTGTATTGACTTCATGTTGGTGTATATCGGAGTACAAGTGAAATTTGAACAATCATTTTTCCTTTCTCGGGGTGATTTTCCATAAAATCGAGAAAAGAAATTGACATTACGATGGCATGTTGGCCCATTCTTGATACATGGAATTTACCCTCCGATATTATGGCTAAGCCTTTCAACTTGCCACATTGGGGCAATGGTCGTCTACAGTGGGAACGTGTCCCATGCCTACGCCCCAGTCAATGTATTGGAAGTGTGTCCAGACTAGCTACCCAGTTGTGGAGTGCTCACAAAGTGGTGCTAATCTCCTTAAGCATTTTTTAATTCATGTTCATATTTGATTTAAAATTGATTTTATGTTCGATGGGCCCATTGGGCCGGTCCTTGTCTTCATGATCTGGTTGGCCCATTTTGCACTTTGTGAGCTTGGATGGCCCACTTGATGCTCCATTCTTCACGTTGCGCAGCCGGTTTTGTGACTGTTTTGGGGTTTACAAAATATGTCGGTTTGAACTAGGACAGTGTGGGGTCTGGTTTAGGGAGTGCTGATAGCCATTGATCTTTAATCCATCAGGTCTATGGTTGATGGCCCTCAATTTGTTAGGAGATCACTGATTTAATATATTTTTCGATTGATGTGATCTTGTCTCCTGAAAATTATGAAAATTGCATATCAAATGTAATTAATTATCTATTCACTGAAACTTTGGTCTTCGTACATAAATCTCGCTATTCGGAATTATTTGGATAGTTTTGCCTTTGTCTCTGTATGTGCTAGCTTTGTAATTTTTCAAATTTCATCTGTAACTTCTCGGATATGGATCGGATTGATGATCCAACCTTGACATCTTTCAACTTTGAGTCGGGCGGACATGATGATGATGCCACATGTTAAAAAGCCTGCCTCGGTCCATTTGGACTCCATAAGGACAAAATGGTTGTTTTCCTGTCTAAAGTCAGATTCCGACATTTCAGGACACCGTTGCGAAGATCTCGACTAGTATAATTTCGTGGGCTCACTTGTTTGTTCATTTGGGTCCACTAAGCCTTGTAAAGGTTGTCTGGAAGTCCACTCGACTGTTTTCATCATAACATGTCGGATATGAGTCGGATTTTTGATCCGACTTCAATGTTACTCAAGTTAGAGTTGGGCAGATCTAATGATATGCCAATATCTTATTGGGCCTGTCTCGAATTGCTCGGACCCACCAAGGGCGAAAGAAATTATTTTATCGTTCAAGATCCATCTAAAGTCGGATTATAACATTCGGAATATCATTGTGAAGGTCTCAATTAGTACAGTCGCATGGACTAACTTATTTTGTCATTTGGGACCGATATGCCCCCAATAAGGCTGTTCGAAAATTGACTTTCAGTGTTTTTCTTGTAACTTTTCGAATATGGATCGGATTGCCGATCCAACTCTGTTATTATTCATTTAGAAGTTAAGTAGACCTTCTAGACTTGTCATTTTTCTTTGGCCCTTCCCCAGCTTGTTCGGACCCCACAAGAGTAAATGGCCATTTTACCATTTGGAGTTAGATTTTGACATTTGGAGTGCTGTTAAAAAGGTCTTGATTGGTACAGTGTCATAGGCCCACTTGTTTTGTCATTTGGGCTCTTTAGGCCTAACAAAGGCCATATGAGAGTTCATTTTCACTATTTCGCCTTTTTCTTGTCGAATACAAGTCAGATTTCTGATCCAACTTCAACGTTGCTCAAATTTGAGTTGAATGAACTAGATAGTGATGTCTGATTGTCATCGGGCATTCGTCCAGTCAGTCAGGCTTAATAAGGCTCATTGGGCCAGTTTGGCCCGTTGGTCCCAAGTGTGATGAAAAATGAGTCACATTTGTCTGTTCGATTTTCTTTTGTGTATTTTGCCCAAACTTACTATTTTTTACGTGTTGTGAGATTTTTGGATGTCGACATTAATCAAGGATGTTCGAATAGTTATTCGATGTAATTAACATCGGAACTTTGCAAGTCCGATGGGTAGATGCCAAAAAGAAAATTTCAAAGAACTCAAATAACCTCAACAAAATAAAAAATGTTGCTTAGGTGGTCTAAGTGATAGGGTAATCGGTAATCCCTATATTAACACTTAAAGCTCTGTTTGGCATCGGGATAAAAATAAAGAGGATATAGATAAGTCATTCTTTGTGATTGACCCTATTCCCACTGCGTTTGCTTTGACTTCTAAGGATAAACCTAGCCTATGTTTGGCACAACAAGGATAAATTTGAGGATAAGTATTTTTTTATAATTTTATCATTATTTTCCTACATAACTTATATGTTATATAAATATAAATTTTTAGAAGAAGATTTTGATGGATGACTTTATTTTTAAGGTGTCGCCTAGGCGACAAGGCACCCTCACACTGTTCTGGGTTACGGGTGTCTAGGTGAGCATCACATTATTTACTTATTTTATCTAATTTAAGAATAAATAATACCATTTAGGTATCAATATCTGTGTAGTTTTAAAGTAAAAATAAGTAGTTTTAATAGTTAATTTGATTATAAATAGATATTTTATAGAATAATAACTAGGATTAAATGATTTCATAAATATTTAATAATAATGAATACAAATTAAGTATTAAAATTTACTTATATTTAAGTTATTTTGTCTATATAATTATGTATTTACACATTATTAATTGATTTACATGGTGTCGTATCTATTTATTATTTTTGTGTTATTGGTCACTCATATATTTGTTATTTTATGAATTGTATTATAAAAAAGAGTGACTTAATGTCTTGTCTTATTGCCTAAGCAACAAGGTATTTGATGGGGACCCGATCCGGTCCATTTTGGGGTCTATTTGTATTTACGTCCATTTGGACATATTTGTAATTATTTGAAGTCTTTTGAGTCCTTGTCTTTGATTTTTCGTCCATGTATGTAAATAGTTATCTTTAGGGTCTCTTTGTAAACTTAGCTCCTCTATTTAAGAGAGAGCTAATTGTTGGAATGAAAAAAGAGAGTTCATTGTCAATTTTTGGAACCCTAGGGGGGCTGCCCCTTGTGCAGGGGCGCTGCCCCGTTCTCCTTCACCCCTTCCTCGATGGAGGTCGTCTAGCTCCACCTCCGGTGAAGATCGGTCTTTTCGCGACCCTCTGGCGTGGGTGCCTTCTCCTTCTCCTCCATCCAGCGGCCTCCGAGCCATTCCTTCCCCTTTCCCCCTTCACCGGTTCGAGTTCGACCCTTACCGACTCCGTTCACCTCCGTCTCCGTCCGTTTCGACATTACCGACGACGTCCACCGCCTCCGCCCTGTCACCCCCACCTCCGGCGATCCCTGGAGTACCCCCACCCTACCATCCCAGCACTGGAACTCCCCTCTCGGACCCCTATCAGACGGAGAAGAAAGGAGGAGGAAGAAGAGCCGCGTTGGCGGCCTCGTCTGCACCCACCCCCGCTAGGGTTTCGGCGACCTCCCCCTTCTCCGGCGACTGCAGCAACATCCCAGCCGGCCACGCCCTCTTCTTCCAGTGGGGACGATGGCGTCTACAAGTCCCGGCCTCCGCCGCTCCCCCCCTCCCCCCCTTCCGTGACTCCAACACCAGACGAAGACGAAGGGGATGCGAGAGGAAGACGAAGACGGTGCCGAAGGCGCCGTTGGAGGCCCCCTTCCCCTCCGGTGACGGTGAAGACGGCGCCTGGCGCCGCTTCCGGCGCTGCTCCTTCCACCCGGTGCGGCCACCGCGGGCGAGCCTGACCCCCCCGATGCCCGAGTGCGATTGCAGGTGCCTCCTGACGAGGGTACGTGGCAGCCGGCGAGCCGGCCACCTCTCCCGCCCCCGCGGCCAACCGCGGGCGGCCACGACACCCACCGCGTTAAGTGGTGCCGGCCAGGCCGGCGCCGGTTCGTCTACGTCGGCCGGTCGGGGCGCCGGTTCGCCTTGCTGGTCTGCCCACCCACCCTGCCGGTTCAACAGGTCCGGGCCAGCCTCCCAAATTAGGTCCAGACAAGGATCGCGGGATCGAGATCGGACCCTGGATCTGTAGGGTCCGATCCGATCCAGACCGATCCACTGGGAGCTAGACCGATCCAGAATCGGTCTGGATCGGTTTTTTTTTTTTTTGGCTTTCTGAAAAAATATGTAAAAATCGCCAAAAAATCAATAAAAATACATAGAACTCAGAAAAAATGTGAAAAAAATGTAGGGAACATTCAATCATATAACAAATTAACAATCAATCATATAGAACACATATTATATCCAATCACACAATAGAACACATCATACATCAAATAAAACACATTTGTATCAAACAATCAATCATATCCAATCACACAATTGTACAACACATATTCTTCTTAACACTCATATTACATTGCGTTAAATAAATAAACAAATACATATGCTATCACCACCAACTATGGTAATGTCCTGAGTAGGATGGATCTAGATCTCTGTCCTGGTTATTCTGATTGTTTTTAAATCTCCATTGATTTGGGTCAGTCATAATTGGCCCGTATCCATAGGAAAATAAAGACTGGGCCATGTCGCTAAACTCATAAACTCCATGATCAGTCGGAGGTGGAGCTGGAAAAGATGGTGGATACCGAGGCTCAGTATCTGAGGCAGGCTCTGGATAGGAAGATGCGAGCTCGTCAAAAACATTCATCCTCGTGCAGCGTCCGCTGCCCCTGCCACTCAAACATGAGTGTCTTTTATCACTCAAATCATCTGGACCTGCTCCACTCTTGCGTGCACTACTAGTAGAGCCACCCTCACCTGAGGCGCCGCCTCCACCTATGCTGCCACCCCCACCTCCACCTCCACCCTCTGTACGCTGTTGTTGTGTGGGTGGGACAAATTCTTCTTCATCCTCGTCTGATGAAGGTGGCTGAGTGGTCTCGGTGTCAAGGAGATGATGTCGCCGTTTGATACTTATCTTCTTCCTCTTCAGTGTAGGATCTCCTTGACTACTTTGTTGTGAAGGTAAGCGAACTTTCTTTAAAGCCCTAAATAATCCACCATTCTTCTTGGTGGTGGTGGTGGTAGATGGACCCGCAACTGGAATCCGAGCTGGAGCTGTAGCGGCCGGGGGGGGAGCTGGATGTCTCTCTGGAGAAGCTATAGTCCGGGGTGGATCAGGAAGTGGAGCTGTGCATGGAACTTGACTTTCTTGACCTTCCTGCATGTCTTCATCCTTACCAACGACGTTGTCAAGCTCTCCTTCGGCCCATGATCTATCATTCGGGTCGAACTCTGGCTCTCCCTCAGCATCTTTGTCTTCCACCCATGCTGCAAGTGGTTGTTCTTCTTGGAATAGATATTCCAAGTCCACATCTGCCTGGGACAAGCCCTGAGTAGCTTGGGCTTGTGCTCTTTCTTGGTACAATCCACCTGCAAACTGTGCAAATCTTTGCTCCAATGTCTTCTGCCTATCTTTGATATTCTTGATCCTCAGCCTCATATTGTAATGGCAGTAGACAAGCTTCTCCAATCTTTCTGTCTTCAACCTATTTCTCCTCTTCGTGTGAATAAGGTTGAAGGTGCTCCAATTTCTCTCACACTGGGATGAGGAAGTGCTCTGACTTAGCACCCGAATTGCAACGGATGCGAGTGGATTCCTTCCAGTTCTGTTAGTCACCATAATTCATCACTCAGCTGTAATCAGAAAGAAGACAATTACATGCATCAGTAACTTATTTAAAAAATTCAGGTAAGCAAAAAGTCATTAATTCGGATAAGCATATTACTAGGGGGACCCTATCGTGTGAGTACTGCAAATCAGGATCCCCGTACACCCCAATCTTGTGCCTGTATGAAGTCATCTGAAAATCCAAAATAAATCAGTTATCTTCTCTTCTTGAGATAAAGTTCTAAGTTTAATTGATATTAAACGTATTACTTACTTCAACCTCAGCGCAGGTTCTGTCTTCTTGGGTCTTACAGAGTCGCTTAATTACAGATAGTGTGCCTGATAATACTTCACCATCACTACATACTTGGCCACCATACTGTATCCTTGGGTTCAAGAAGTACCTTGTAATGGCATTAATACTCTATTAATATAAAGACAGTGGGGGTAATACACAGAATATTAGTTGTAATACAATCAAATTTCACTATTAAAGTATACCTGCAGCATGACTGTCGTGGTGTAGGGTTTTGTCCCATCTGTTGTCAATCACTTTCCACCACTTTTTGTAACCCTTGGGATGCTTCTCTTTAATTTTCAACTTAGCTTTATCCATAGCATCATATAGGTACCCCATCTGATTTTTGTCATTTGAATCCACCAACCTAAGTACTTGCACCAAAGGCTCTATGACAGACAAGTAGTATTGCACCTTCTCCCACCACCTGTTGTCTTCTATCAGCTGCTCCATCTTTAGCAGTATCTCATACTGATCTAAGGAGCTCCTGTATGTATCCATGTACTCCTGATAAGCAGTGGAGAGGATAAACCTTTTCAAACTAGCCTTGTACCTGTATAGGCTCTCTAATGCAATAAAATGGGTGGCAAATCTGGTGGGATCCAGTCTAATCAAATCATGACCATCGGTGTGCTGCCTCATTATATGTAAAAGTCGTGGATGGCCATAGATAAATGAGGTGATCAGCTGTCCTTGGTTGACCAAGGACTTGACATTAGGATCCCTACCAATATCTTCCAACATCAGGTCAATAGAATGTGCCGCACAGGGCACCCAAAACAAGTGAGGTCGAGCCTCCATGAGCTTCTTTCCTGCAGCCTTATATGAGGCCTCATTGTCTGTGACAAACTGCACAATGTTGGCCTCCCCTATCTCATCCACCACAGTGTTCATCAACCCAAATAGGTACTCTGCATTTTTCACCTGACCTGATGCATCAACCGACTTAAGGAATACGGTACCCTCAGAACAATACACAAGGAAGTTTATAAGTGACCTTGTGATTCCAGTCCACCCATCGCACATTACAGTGCACCCCCTCTCCTTCCAGATGGTTTTGAATCCATCTATCCATGAGGTCAACTCATCGATCTCCTCATCCAAGCCTGTCTCATATATGTACTTTGATGTTGGGGCTTTCAACCCCGGCCCAGCCTCACCAATCGCATCAACCATAGTCTGGAAATATGGACTCGTGGCTGCATGTGCCGGGACACCTACAAATTCAAAAACAAGATAAGGGAGAAGAGAGCGTTGTTAATAAAAACGTGTAACAACAACTTCATATCAACAAGTAAATGGCAAATGCTAACCACAACTTCATCAAAGATTTACCTGCATGTAGAAAGAACTTAACCATATGTTTTAAGGCTTTCTTTGCTGCCCCAGTTGAGGCCTTCACTCCTTTAAACGCTTGTTTTATGGACCTCTGACCTCTGCCACTCTCCCTATACATGGCAGTGTCTCCTGATGGCCGAACAGAATGTGTCCTCCGGATTTCAGGCTCTCGAACAGGGCGTGTGCCCGCCCCCACATCAGATCGTCTGGCAGCCGAACCTCCTGCTCCTCGTCTTCGTTCCTCATCCTCACGGGCCTGAGCCCTACTCTCGTGTACGGCTCTCCTGACCTGAGCCTCTTCCTCATCTGATGAAGATGAAGAATCAACTTGGACCCTTTCATGTGCTGGTCCTTTCCCTTTCTTACTCTTTCCGGCCATAAGATCGGCGTCTCTCCGACCTAGCAACTCGTCATGTAGGTCTTGTCTCTGACCAATTCTCACCTCCCTCTGTGATGCCCTTCCAGTTAAATAACCCCTCATCTCCTCCCTAAGCTCAGCCGGTACTTTATCACACTTCTTTACATTGCCACCCGTCCCGGCTATATGTTGCTTTAGTCGATACACACCTCCATTCATATCTTTTTGGCACCACTTGCATCTAACTCTCTTCTTCTCTGAATCAAGGAGATGGCCATGTTGCCATCCAATGTCACGAAATTCCGCGGGTCCGGTGCCATGCTCCTCGTCCGACATCTTATCTACAACACATAAAACCATACATAATATTAGGCCAATTAAATCCACCCCCAGCCTTGGGCAGGGGGTGTGCAATTCAACCCCCATTGGGGGTGAAATAATCCCCCCAGTGGGGGATTCCCAAACCCCAACCCCCCCTACCTAAGGGGGGGGGTTACTGTCCAAACAGTCACCCCTTCGGGGGTGACTGTTCAACACCCCCGAAGGGGTGATTAGCACCCCTTCGGGGGTGCAATTCGACCCCCATTGGGAGTGAAATAATCCCCCCAATGGGGGATTCCCAAACCCCAACCCCCCTACCTAAGGGGGGGGGTACTGTCCAAACAGTCACCCCTTCGGGAAGGGGTGACTGTTCAACACCCTCGAAGGGGTGATTAGCACCCCTTCGGGGGTGCAATTCGACCCCTATTGGGGGTGAAATAATCCCCCCCAATGGGGGATTCCCAAACCCCAACCCCCCTACCTAAGGGGGGGGGTACTGTCCAAACAGTCACCCCTTCGGGGGTGACTGTTCAACACCCCCGAAGGGGTGATTAGGACCCCTTCGGGGGTGCAATTCGACCCCCATTGGGGGTGAAATAACCCTCCCCCCCAATGGGGGATCCCAAGCCTGCAGAGCCAAGGATCGGGGGAGGGGGAAGGGGAAGGGGAGGAAGGAGGGCCTGCCGGCCTGGGGGGGGGAAGGGGGGATCGAAGGTCCCCCCCCCCTTACAAACCTGCTGTAGGGTGGATCGGCCCCTCACAAGGCTGGATCGGCCCTCACAAGGCTGGATCGCCGGTGAGGAGTGCCCTAGATCTCCAAGGGGACTTGGGGGGAAGGAGAGGAAGCAAGAAGAGGAGTGCTGGGGGGAGGATCGGTCCTTAAAACAGTTCGGAATCGATCCCGGAATCGGATCGATTCCGGGTCTTCCGGTTTTCCGGAGAATCGGTCCGGATAGACCGATTCTGGGATCGATCCGAGTGGATCGGTCCGGGATCAACCGATCCGAACGATTCCGGCCGATCCAGCCGGGACTCCCGGCTGGATCGCTAGTTTGGTCCGGAATCGGATCGGTGGGTACCGATCCGATCCAAGAATCGGCCGATCCCGATATGGATCGGCCGATTCTGCAATCCATGGGTCCAGAGCCGGTTCAGGGCCGGTTCAGCCAGGTTCGACACTCTAGAGGCCGGTTCAGGCCTTAAACCGGCCGGTTCAGGCCAATTTTGACCTGTTCAGGCCGGTTCAGCAGCTTTTTGGGCCGGTTCAGGCCCGTTTTGAGCGGTTCGGGCATGGTTCGGCATATTTTGGGCCCGTTTTGACCGGTTTAAGTCCGGTTTTGTTTATTTCCTGCATTTCTAGGTCTTTTGAGCCTCCCGACGGTCTGCTGTAGCGCCACGTCGCTGGTCCGTCCCACCTCGTCCCGCATCAGTATTACTATGTCGTCTTAATCGTCTTGAAAACTATGGCTAACAAGGATCGATATTGACACACGTCTTTACACTTGCATAAATTAGATTGTTGGTTTGGAATTCGCCCGATCTACACCTTCCAACAAACCTAGGTGCTGAAAAATTTAAGGCTAGTCTTTTGGATCACCTAATTCTAACATCGATTGTCCCTGATCAAGCCAAAACAACTTTGAACGTCTAATTGATAAACTTGTTCTCTCCAAAATTAGATCCTGTCAATGGTTACTGGTGAGACTCAACAACCTTTTTGATAACTTGGATCCAGCCCATTAAATCTTTTCGGTTCCTATTAGACCTAATAACCTAGCCTATAAACTGGATCCAATAAGAACTTAGAAAGAGAACCAATAATGTATCCTATTTTGCGTCTCTCTCTCTCTCTCTTCATGACACTACACATCATACAATGAAAAAAAAGAGAAATCAAAAGCCATAAAATGCCACAAAACGGAGAACCACCCTCTTGGAACTTCCTTGCGCTACACAACCTTTCTACAATGCTCTGTTATTCAAGCAGATGCACCGCCATCGCCTTGGTAGGGGATCCCATGGGTTGCCTCTCTAGAGTGCCGTCGTGCTCTTGCAGCTGGCCTTACTGCCTGTAGCCACTACACAAGTGCCATTGGAGATGTTGTTATCACACAGCCAATAGAAGATGCCGACACTATCTTCTCTGACCAGCACTCAACACTTCCAATAGAAGCCTCTACTATCACTGCTGTGGTATGCACCACCCTACTCTGTCGTCGTATGGAACATGCACCTGAAGAAGAATTTGAAGGCCTTGTGCGACAGTGGTGGCATTGCTTCCGTAGGGGTGGCAGGGCTAAAGGGTGGCTATTCTTGGGTAGCTGCCAGCCTACCGTGGTGAAGGGCCAGAGAGAGAGCGAGAGAGGGAGAGAGAGAGGAGGCTCCTGATGCTTAGATCTTTTGCCATGACCGGGAGAAAGAGGAGTGGTGGAAGGAGGAGACAAAGCCATGATTTCCATCGTATCTTCAAAATAAAATTTTAGGACTAAAGATATCCCCTCTATTAGAATGGATAATTTATCCCCTATCTTATCATTAGTTTTAGGGATAAAAGAGACTGGATTAATCCAGGTTAAACTTCATTTTAGGTATAAACGAGGTTTATCCCTAGCCATCCTCATACCAAACATGGCCTAAAAGATCTATGGAACTTACTTTGTAAGTTTCTAAATACACATACTATGCCAAACTAGCTTATTCTCATACGAAATACCATCTATTTTCATTATTGTCAAAGATAAACAAAAATTAAATTCTTTTTTTAAATTATGGTTACATCACTTCATTATACATATCTTTTATCACTTTTATATATTTAAACATGCACTATCCTTTGCTCCAACACCCATCACAACAAGCAATATATCTTCATATTTCTTTATCAGGCTTCTAATACAAAAATAGCTTCATTTATGGATCAACTAGACATAAATCTAAATTGATTAGTTGAAATATTTGTACAATCTCTTAATTGTTACTCACTAACGTTTCTTCGTGATTTCAAAGTATGACTCATGAGTTTGATCCTTATAAAATTTTTACAATATTTTACGTTTCATTTTATCTTAAAAAGAGGTACGATGATGTTCTTTTTTTCATTCATTCGGTATTTTTTTTGAAGATTAAGATTTTGTTAAAAAAGTCGAGTTAACCATTCCACCTTTAAATCTTTTAACATTTTCATACTTCAATAGGCATATTCATGGAAAGAAGGGTCGCGAGCAGTCAGGGTTGGGTCACCCGACTTGGTCGGTTTTAGTCGTGATTGGGCTGATCACGACCCGGCGTAGGGTTGCACAACTTGGGACCCGGTCTCTGACTACGGTCATATGACCGTTGTAGAACTGTCATATGACCGTTTGAGGGGCTTTTAGAAGCCCCCAAGGTTCCTTAGGGGCTTTCTCTTATCCCCACCCTTCCCTTACTCTTTAAACGTGCTCTCTTTCTCTGTCTCTCACTCAAAATCTGTTTGTTAAGCATTTAAATAATGTTAATTTTTTATTTAAGCATCTAATTAGTAATAACCCCTTATTGTCTAATTGTGTTGCTAATCTCTTCATTTTTAGTGTTATCTTTATTTATTTAATCTTTCTTCTTCAACATGTCTTCTCCAAGTCGTGACACTCAAATGGTAAGTTCGATTTAGAACAATTTGGCTTGGTTTTATTGCAACTTGATATCTATAGTAGAGAGTAAAGTTCAATGTAAATATTATAAAAAAATTATCTACGATGGGACATACCAGTTGAAATATCACCTCGTTGAGATGAAGGACAACATGTCACTGTGCACGCGGACTTCACCTAAGGTAAGAGCTCAATTTCTTAGGCATTTACAAGCGTTGAAACAAATAAAGGGAGCTTCAAAGCGGCATAAAGACACGGTCCGAGAAGAAATTTTCAAACCTACAAGATGTTCGGTCCACATTTACGGGACATGACAATAGCACCCAAAAATTCCTTGGGACAAGTTTTGATGACAGTACATTGCCGTGAAAGTTTATTAAATCATCTCAATATCTGTATAACATTAATATTTAATCATTATTGTTATGAACAAATTATTTGATACGGGTGATTTAAAGACGTGTCAGCGTACTAGTCGGTTTATGGTCCAAGATTCAGGAAGTGGAAGCAGATGAGGAAGGGGGAGATGATCAAACAACAAGGAGAAAGAGAAAATCCACGATCTCACACGAGATGATGACTTAATCATAGGTGCCCTGGATCCCGTCATTACACAACTACGTCAAAGACAAACTATCATCACAATAACAATCAATAATTTGCGGATATGCAAGGATAAGATCGAGTGGGTAACATTAAGATGGTTTTTCCATAGTAGTATATCAGTGAATGCGGCAAAGGGGCCATATTACGAGTCTATGATCAACACTATAGTCGACATCAGTAGAAGAGTGCCCGGACCGACTCCGAAAGGAATATACAATATCTATCTTCCAATTTAAGCAGAAGATATCGAACAATATATCAAGTCATTTGAACGTATTTGGCAAGAAAAAGGATACACGTTGATAACGGACGGTTAGACATGTTAGTAATATTTAATTTTCAAACTTATTAGGCTTATCTTTTTGAACTTCTAAATTTAGAATTTATGTCTATGTTTTAATAGGTATAATTAGGAAGATGATGATCAACTTCTTAGTATGTTGTCAAGCCGAGATCGTCTTTTGGAAGTCCGCGAATACATCTAGATAGGTAAATAATGCAAACTACCTGTTTGAATTAATTGACGGTGTTGTCAAAGAGATAAGAGAGAATTGAGTTGTCCAAGTAGTAATGGATATTGTAGCTGCATATAAAGTAATTAGACAAATGCTGGTAGTCAAAAGATCACATTTATATTGGGCACCGTGCTTAGTCCCATTGTGAATCCACCCAATCCAAGAGGGACTGGACCCAGCCTGACTGTTGCGCAGAACCGGCTCCTGTACAAGTCTTTATGGCTCAATCAGCTGGATTGTAGGTCTGGCTAGTAGAACAGACTGGTCCAAGCTGGTCCCGATTCCTCCTGTTTACACCAAAATTTTTTTACAGCATTTTAATTTCATTTTAGAGGATATTATGTTTTGGTCCCACGTCATACTTCTTTCTATTCCTTTGTTTCTAAACCTGCAGTGTCATGAACAGAAACTAGATTAGGCACAAGTTTGACCATTGCAAATTGATTTTTTGTTGCTTAGCCCTTTTTTTATAGTGCTTGACCATCACCTTTGTTCTTGAGTTGCTTTATAACTTTTATCTCAAACATCCAATAAAAGGCTGACAAGCAGCAGTTATGATTTATAGAACTACAGGCTATAGGTAGAAACTGAAAATGTATTCATGTAGCTTTAGTCTTTCATTGTTCAGCTTCCTCTGCAGAAAGTTTATTGTGAACATTGTAAGGTGAATAAGCGATATGCTTGTTTTGATATCAGGATGAAGCATGGGCTGCAGGAGGTAGTGGCATTCTGCTGAGAACCACAGATGGTGGGAAGACATGGAGCCGTGATAAAGCTGCAGATAACATTGCCGCGAACCTCTACTCCGTGAAGTTAATACTGTTTTCCTTTCATAAATGAATACCTTTTTCTCAGTCACTCATGGTTTTTTTTCTCTTTAAAGTTTAAAGTGCTACAAGAATGGTGCCGTTATTTCTTCCACTTTTTCATCTGATATTATTAGCATTTCCCTGTTTCTTCCCAGTTTACCAGCAACTACCTTATTTCCACTATGCAGGAAAGAAAATGAAAGAGCACGTTCTCTTTATTTGCACTTTAATAATGTGTATGCAAATGACTTATCTCTATTCACTTACACTTGAATAATGTGCACCCATATAACTTGGATCTCTGTTTGTTTTTTTATTATATCATCAGATAGGTTCTTCGTCCCAACTTCTTTGACATGTCATACTACAACTTTATTTTATGTAATCAATCATGTGAACGTCTTGTCACCTTACATTCATATATATTGTATAATTTATTTTCTTTTAGGCTATATAACTTATATCTTCTCTCCAGGAATCCGTGATCACTCCTAAACTCTAACCTCAACCGTTTAGGGTTCCTACTGGAATACGAAGGGTCACAAGAGGCAGGCTTAAAACATCATGCATGTTACCTATAAGTCATTTTCTGTGTTGTCTAAAATAGTTCATTCTTTTCCTTTTTCTTTGTCACTCGGAGTTTTTCCTCAGAGCTTCAACAATTGAAACTCACATGCAGACACTTTAGTCCCCTTTTTTTCATGCATTCTTTTCATATTTTAATATTTAAAAAATAACATTTACATTTAGATTTTGATTCAAAATTTCATTATTTACTGTGTAGTTTGTCAACTATCTGTAGATAAATGATCTATAATACTTCATTGTCAAAAGAGCACCTGTTACCTTTGGTGTTGGTTGCACCTTTTTTCATAAAATGATACCATAACGATGAGCATGAAAGAAGTGGCCAGATCACTAACTTTCCCACTAATGCTTTCCAAACTAGGCAGCAATCAGTTTTATCTGCTCTAATTTGAATCGGATGCCAAAGGGGTTGAATTAGATTCATCAGCCTTTTTTATTCTTGAATGAGGCCTAATCCTTACTGTCTTTACTTGCAGATTTCTCGGTGACCGCAAAGGATTCGTACTGGGTAATGATGGCGTCTTGCTCAGGTACCTTGGATGAGTCAGGGGATGGTGACGTTGACAACACATTATCGCGTGGACTTGTTTTATTCTGATTTCTAGGGGAATCATCTGCACCAGCTCCTTTTCATCCTTATGAGATTGTAAATTTTCCTCTTTTCCTGTAAATCTCTGTAACGCTAAGATTTTTTTAATTAATATTTGCTGTAATTAGTATGAGATTAATGCAAATTTATCTCTCTTTCTCTCCTCCTTCCATTTTTTATCCCTCTCCATATCTTAACTATCCTCCTATATCGTCGCCTCCTGCGGTTCTCTCTCTTGCCGTTTTCCTTCTTCCGGCCACGACCTCTCTCTCTCTCTCTCTCTCTCTCTCTCTCTTTTCTCTCCATCGTGCCCGTGCGCCTCCGCGGCCGCCTCCTCGCTGTGCGGCCATCACTGCAGACGTCGTCTGCGTCGTGCGTGCGCACCGCCCGCCAACACGATGCCACTGTTTCCGCCGCCCGCGTGCGTCTTCCCACCCCCCCTCACCTTCGCGTGCCGCCCGCGAGCGGCCAACCCAGCCCCGCCTTGTCGCCGCCTTCTCGCGACCGCGCCTCCCACGCGCGCCACCCGCCAGGCGACGCCGCCGTTACCGCATCCCCGCGCAAGCCTCGTGCCACCCCCCGGCCGGTCATCGCACCCCTCGCTGCGCGGCCACCCGCCCGCGCTGCCGCCCGCGCGGCCGGGCAGCCAGCCGCCCGCGCACGCACCGTCGCCACCCTCGCCGTCCACGCCCCCTCTCGCGCGGTCGGCGCGCCATCGCCGCCGCCCGGCCCGCGGCCGCCGCGCGCCGGCGCCGCTGCCGCCTCGCTGGCCGCATCACCGCGGTGCCACCCCCCGGTCAACGCGCGCCTTCGCGCATGACCTGCCAGCTGCGCTCAGTGGCGCCTTGAGCCCGCCGGCCGCCTTGCACCGCCGGCCACCGTGCGCCGCAGTGCGCCTCCTCCTATTCCGCCCCGCCGTGAGTCTCTCTCCTATCCTATCTTACTCCCTCTCTTACATATATCCATGTTATACATCCAGCCCTTATTTCTTCTTATTTCGATGCCATATTTTCCTTGATCATGGTGTTTTTCCAGCAGCTTTGGAGAAGGGAGAATCCCCGTCTTGTTTGAGTGATTTGATTTGTGCGCTGCGTTCTCGACGTCCGGTATCATTTTCGACTGCCGATCCCCGTCTTTTCCTGCGCCGATCCGGTAGGCACCCTTGACGTGTCTATTATCATTTAAAATTCGTATTTAATATTCCATGACTTGTAGTGATTACTAGTGATTTAATTAGTCAGGTTGGCACTGTATGTTGTGGTTAGATTGGTTAGCGGTATTAGTTCTTTCGCATGTAATGGAGGTTGTATTAGGGTTATTTTAGGTTGTTTATAGCATGTTAATCATCATGTTCCTGCTTGATTATAGTCCATTTTGATAACCTACATCTAGGTAGTCCTTGGTTATTCTTTCGAGTTAATATCATTGTATATATAAGGTGATAGGTAACTAAACTAGATATTGTTTAGCTAGCCTAATTAACTACTTGATTCCAGCCATGTTTATGTCTTTAAACCAAAAGATATGGTCTGATTGGGTCTGTTCATATCATGTTATGATTGAGAGTCTGTGGTGGTATCATACTAGCTCATATGTATTATTGTCATTTTATGATTCTAGCATCATGAACATATTGGTTAGGTGTAGTTGGTCATGGTATTTACATTGATGGTATATTTGTCATATCATGGTATGGTGTATGTCATTTATCTTTTAAGTGTGATCATGGCATGGCATGATTGAGGTGAATGCATGATGCATTGAAATTCTAATGGAAACAGCTACACCAGACTAGTTAGTCGTGACCCGAGGGCAGCGGAGGTTAGAACAACCCGGTGCATCCTTCGATCCCGGATACCGCGGTTTGTCCCTGTGCCACCACTGCCTAGGTGCACTATGGGATTTCGTTTAGCTATATGGTACTGCTATATATGATAGATCTGGTGGTAGCTGGTTGAGGTGGCAAGACGACGCATTCCTTGCTAATAAGAAAAAGGTGTGGTCTTTTATTAGAGGATAGGTGCATTATTGCATGGTATTGTATAGGTGGTCTAGTGATGTGTTTTATTTTGTCAATTATCATATTGTGTTGCACGGTGTATGCATAGTTTGCCTCATTTATAGTGATATCATCATATGGAGCATATAGTAGGTGTCTATGCATATGTTCATACCATTTTTTTAGGTCATGCTATGGTGCATATAGGTGCTGGTCGGTGTGATTATAGGCTTTGGTTGGTGGTGTAAAACACATGGATTAAGTCATAGATCTAATATATTGACTAGCCTATAATTGCATATAATTGGTGTTGGTCTGGGGATCTATTTAATTACCATATAGGGCCTTTTAGCTATCCGATTTGGTGGATGATGGGGTGTCTACTGAGTCGTCGTACTCATCCCAATCCTCCTATCAATTTTTCAGGTAATCAGGTTTAGCGTAGCAGAAGCGTGATGGATCGATTCCCAAGAAGCAAATGGATGATCCTTATGTCTTTAAATGGTATTTAATTTAGTTTAGATTGTAGTGATTAGTGATGTATTCGAATTTGAATTTGTGAAATTATGAACTTGGATCTAGTTGTTTTCATTCGTTCCAAACCGATATTTTTTTAGGGGTTATTTTCCCCGGTTACGTCGTCAGATTATGTTCCGCTGTGCAGGATTAAATCCGGGGCGTGACAACTTGGTATCAGAGCATTAACTCGGCCTTAAGGTCTATTTTTGACTAGCCCGAGCTTATAGTATCGGTTTGGATTAGATGGAATTGATGTTTGGAAGAAAATGATCTTGGGCAGACAGAATAATTTAGGTTGTCTATTAGATTGAATGACATAGAAGTTTGATGTTGGATTATTAGAGGTTTACATTGGATAATTACATGTATCATTTTATGATGATTTAATTTTCAGATTTAGTGGATCTTGGAGTTTGGATTTATGTTTTCAGGATAAGATTATCAAATTGGATTTTTTGAATTTTAATATTAGATAGTGATCGGGTCATTAGAGGCTTAGATGGGATGATTAATGTATGATGACCAATTTTCAGTTTTGTTCGATATTGTGGTTTGGCTTGATGAAGAATTGCTTTTTATCAATATTAAGGCAAGATTCCTGATTTATATATATCAGATTATCGAATGATTGATATACGATGCTTGATCATTTTTAGGTTGGTTTATACTTTAAGCTTGAAGTTTTTAGATTTAACATGGTTAGTGATTTGGATTGATGCTAAATTCAATGGTCAGAATCATGATGACATTATATGATCAATAGATAAATGATAGATTAGTGAATCTTCAAATTGATTTAATTGGATAATCTATATGGGATGATGACGATGATTTATTATGTCTATCTAGGATTAATCCGATTTATCATTGTATGTTATTTGATGGAATATCAATGTGTGATATGAGGCATAGGAATGAGATTATCAATTTGAAATTTCAAAGTAAGATTAAGAATTTTTTAGCATGTTTTTGAATGAATAATACTTTTTTTGTGCTATCAAGGATGAAATACTAACCAAGTGTAAATTTTAAGGATGTGATATTCAGGTGCTAGTATCAGTTTGGGAATTAAAAGATGGATTGAGTATGAATTATAGTTAAGGGTTGGTAGGTGCTATCTACTGATTAATATTATATTTATACACTCCTCTATCATGATCATTCATCTTTATGCTCAAATTTTGAACTCTTTATCTTGCTATATCATATTTGATCATTCTATCAAAATCTTGATTCTGGATCATTTTAATTGTATGTTGTGACCATTCATAGGTTGATCTTATGTGGAGTTTGGACCTTTGTCTATTGGAGGTGATCTTTTAGATTAGATAGAGATAACATGATGATGTGATATATCTTGCTAATTGTCTGGAAGTAGTTAGAATATGAATATAAACTTATTTTAAGGAAGAAATGAGAATGAATCGTGAGAGTGGTAGATAGATAGATTTGTAGAAGAGGAGATTTGAGAACTCATTAAGAGTGAGAATCATTTGCTGATTATATATGATTACAAATAGATATTGTTCTTATGATGAAGGTTAGAGATAATTTATTTATTCTTGATTATGATGATATACTTGATTATTGAATCATTATGGTTTAAGTGATGTTAATATTGTTAAAAGTAGTAAAAAAATCATCGGAATTACTTTGGAAGTTAGAGACTTAGTCATCTTGAGGACTTATATAATATAGATGGTATGAGGTGATTATATCTGAGATCATATGTGTATGAATGATATAGAAGTTAAGAATAATTGTATTGATTGGATAAGGGGATAACATAAATCTTGTGTTATACTTCATTTTATGGCATCATTATTTTGTGAAATTTCGCTTTGAGATTGAATGGAAATAGGGCATTGATATCAAACTAATTTGAATTGAATAAAAATTATGTAGAATTATATGAGAAGATGAGAAGATATCAAATTTGTAGAATGAATATCAATATAAATTTTGGATAGATTTACGAAATCATAAACATGAGCATAAAGGTTATTAATCTTTTGATATTGAAGATGAGATTTATAGAAGATCAGATATAAACTTTAGAACATAGGCGATTATCTAGATAGGGTTGTAATTAGTTTAAGATTTGGCAATCTAATTTAGAGCATATCATATTATCTGGATCATCATCTATTATACATCGATCTAGAACTCTAGAATTATTCTTCCTATTTGATCCGAGTTTAACTTATCTGATTAAGAACTCATTCCTCTCTTTGAATCTTGATATTCAAACCTCGCTAGGAGTAGAGTTTGCATACTTATATTTAGACATGATTTGATGATGATAGATTGTTTGTCATATTGTGATTAAATGTAGTAGATGAATTAGTTAGACCGCAATTTATTAGAAATGATCTCTAGATAAGAGAATGTAAGAGGAATAGCTAAGGAAATTTTATCTCTATTGTGGATTATATGATCAAATATCAATAATATGATGATATAGCTTCAAATTTAGTGAACCCAATCATTTTAGTGATGATAATAAGGTATATCAATCTTTAGATAAGATATTAGTTGGATCAATTTATTTTGACCATGATTGATTTGGGCTGTGTATGCTTTGTTGTAGAATTTTCAAATTTAGTCTATTTGAAATTTTAGAGATCAATGTTATCAATCTTAGACAAGGTAATATGAGACATGTAAGGACTTCTAGATTATTGAATATTTTTGTGAAGGATATTGATCCATATTATATTGATCTACAAAAATTTTAGATTTGGTATATTGGTAATTTTTGGATTAATGATTATTAGGATTAAGACCATGAAAGTATGTGATTGAATGATAAAGATGTTATATAGATAATTTAGATTGATAGATATGTGGATAGAGAGTTGGTCAACATATATCAAGATTCAATAGCAAGGTAGAATTTTGAAAAGATTTTTATGATAGATATGAGAATAATTAGATCAATTCATCTGGTCTACGTGAGAATAATGAACTTGAGTGATATATGTGATTAGGGGAGAATGCCTACATGATATGAGATGTTTTCATAGATTAGAGATTTTGTAGATTTGATTTTCATTATTATATGATATTTGGATTATGAGATTTGATTTTCATTATTATATGACATTTTCATTATTATTATATGATATTTGGATTATGAGATTTTCATTCCTCGCGCAGTGCCGGGAAGCCAGCCGCCTGCGCACGCACCGTCGCCACCCTCGCCGTCCACGCCCCCCCTCTCGCGCAGTCAGCGCGCCGCCGCCGCCGCCCAGCCGCGGCCGCCGCGCGGTCGGCGCCGCTGCCGCCTCGCCGGTCAACGCGCGCCTTCGCGCGTGACCTGCCAGCCGCGCTCAGCGGCGCCTTGCGCCCGCCGGCCGCCTTGCACCGCCGACCACCGTGCGCCGCAGTGCGCCTCCTCCTATTCCGCCCCGCCGTGAGTCTCTCTCCTATCCTATCTTACTCCCTCTCTTACATATATCCATGTTATACATCCAGCCCTTATTTCTTCTTATTTCGATGCCATATTTTCCTTGATCATGGTGTTTTTCTAGCAGCTTTGGAGAAGGGAGAATCCCCGTCTTGTTTGAGTGATTTGATTTGTGCGCTGCGTTCTCGACGTCCGGTATCATTTCCGACTGCCGATCCCCGTCTTTTCCTGCGCCGATCCGGTAGGCACCCTTGACGTGTCTATTATCATTTAAAATTCGTATTTAATATTCCATGACTTGTAGTGATTACTATTGATTTAATTAGTCAGGTTGGCACTGTATGTTGTGGTTAGATTGGTTAGCGGTATTAGTTCTTTCGCATGTAATGGAGGTTGTATTAGGGTTATTTTAGGCTGTTTGTAGCATGTTAATCATCATGTTCCTGCTTGATTATAGTCCATTTTGATAACCTACATCTAGGTAGTCCTTGGTTATTCTTTCGAGTTAATATCATTGTATATATAAGGTGATAGGTAACTAAACTAGATATTGTTTAGCTAGCCTAATTAACTACTTGATTCCAGCCATGTTTATGTCTTTAAACCAAAAGATATGGTCTGATTGGGTCTGTTCATATCATGTTTTGATTGAGAGTTTGTGGTGGTATCATACTAGCTCATATGTATTATTGTCATTTTATGATTCTAGCATCATGAACATATTGGTTAGGTGTAGTTGGTCATGGTATTTACATTGATGGTATATTTGTCATATCATGGTATGGTGTATGTCATTTATCTTTTAAGTGTGATCATGGCATGGCATGATTGAGGTGAATGCATGATGCATTGAAATTCTAATGGAAACGACTACACCGGACTAGTTAGTCGTGACCCGAGGGCGGCGGAGGTTAGAACGATCCGGTGCATCCTTCGATCCCGGATACCGCGGTTTGTCCCTGTGCCACCACTGCCTAGGTGCACTATGGGATTTCGTTTAGCTATATGGTACTGTTATATATGATAGATCTGGTGGTAGCTGGTTGAGGTGGCAAGACGACGCTTTCCTTGCTAATAAGAAAAAGGTGTGGTCCTTTATTAGAGGATAGGTGCATTATTGCATGGTATTGTATAGGTGGTCTAGTGATGTGTTTTATTTTGTCAATTATCATATTGTGTTGCACGGTGTATACATAGTTTGCCTCATTTATAGTGATATCATCATATGGAGCATATAGTAGGTGTCTATGCATATGTTCATACCATTTTTTTAGGTCATGCTATGGTGCATATAGGTGCTGGTCGGTGTGATTATAGGCTTTGGTTGGTGGTGTAAAACACATGGATTAAGTCATAGATCTAATATATTGACTAGCCTATAATTGCATATAATTGGTGTTGGTCTGGGGATCTATTTAATTACCATATAGGGCCTTTTAGCTATCCGATTTGGCGGATGATGGGGTGTCTACTGAGTCGTCGTACTCATCCCAATCCTCCTATCAATTTTTCAGGTAATCAGACTTAGCGTAGCAGAAGCGTGATGGATCGATTCCCAAGAAGCAAATGGATGATCCTTATGTCTTTAAATGGTATTTAATTTAGTTTAGATTGTAGTGATTAGTGATGTATTGGAATTTGAATTTGTGAAATTATGAACTTGGATCTAGTTGTTTTCATTCGTTCCAAACCGATATTTTTTTAGGGGTTATTTTCCCCGGTTACGTCGTCGGATTATGTTTCGCTGTGCAGGATTAAATCCGGGGCGTGACAATCTCGACCTCTGATCCTCGAAGAATGCAGGAACAGTGTCAACCAGAAAACGGTTGCATTTCGATGAGTTCCACTCGTCGTACTATGACATGGATTTTGGAAATATCATTCTTCATCCTGTTTCAGATTTATATTTTCTCTTGATATCCATTCATTTGCAGCTAATGGGGTGTTTGGTTGCATGATAATGAAGGTTTTTGTTTTAATTTTTAAAAATTGTAAGAAAACTTGTTAAAAGAGGTGTTTGGTAACCATGATAATTTTATGTTTTAAAAGTGATTTTCTTCTTATAAACAAAAAAAGAGGGTCTCACCTCTTTCTTTTTTCTTGTGGTCCCCCACTTTGTTTGGTCATGTGTGGTAGTTACTCTTTTTTGTAATCACATCCCTCCAAACATGATAATTTTATGTCATGAGTTGGTTCACTTTTTATTTTAATATAATTTTTTATCATGAAAGTGTACACAAAATTATCATGCAACCAAACACCCCATAAGGGTGTTCCTGGGTCAGTCTGGTTATGGTTGAAAAAAAAAATTAAAATCAACCCAAACCAAACCTAATATCATCCTGAACTCAAACCGAATGTCAACCCAAAACCAAACCGGGTATCATTCTTTACCCAAACCGAACCAGACCAGTTTGACTTCAAATCGAGTTGAACCAGGAGACCATTCATTTGAAAGAAGATGTATATTATTGGAGGATATTAAGCAAGACCATAAGACAACAACTTGCATGATGAGCCCATAGATTTGGCCTATTTGGATCTGATGACTAAATGGCCCAAGTACCAAATTCCCAGATGCCCGTGGCACTGAGGTTGGGGAGAGGCTTGCCCGTCTCATGAGATTTTATACGCAATATGTGTTATCTCCAGCTCGAGGGATGTGCATATTGATTATGCCTATTCAGGGTTTGGTTTGATCTGAGTTAAATTTACTTAAACACTTATTAAATCCGATTATCCCGATTTCAGCAAATTGGTTTAAGACGTTTTAAATTGGATTAACTCGATTTAGTCCCCAATCCAACATGGTATTTTTGAGTTGGTCCCATTCGATTTCCTGAGTTGACCCAACAACCTTATTTGCAGTCACCTGAACCTTCACGTTAAAAAAGCCCACGGGCATCTTCAGGCTGATAGTTCCAAGGACTGGTTTTCATCGTTATAGTAGTCTATGACGCTTCCCATGCATGCCAGATTGTGACACATTGCCATGATTCATGAACATATTGTTGAATTACACTCAGGGCCCGTTTGTTTGCAGGTAAAATGTGTTGCATGCGCTGATTTTCGGGAAAACAATGCCAATTACGTTATTTGTTTGTATGTAAAATAAAAGTCAGGGAAAACAAACTACAGAGCATGTCATACCAATCCGGATTTTGGCATCAGCCGGAACGCTCCGGACGCCGTTTTCGGCGAAGAATGATGAATGACAGTGTTATATATTTTAAAGAGTTTACTATTTAAAATTAATTTTATAAATACATATAACAGTAGTTATAAATTTATTTTATTTTTATGTACTTGACAAATAAAATAAATTTATTGAAAAACTAATGTATCATACAAATTACTTATATAACAAATGATGAACATATACTCAAATGACCGAAAATTATTTTAAAAAATCATTTAAAAAAATAAATAATAGATCTTGTTTTTCAAAAATATTTGATTGATATATAAATAATAAAATAAGTATTAAATTTTATTTAAAAATAAATTAATAACAAATAATTAACTTAATCTATTTTTGCATCAATATTTTGTTATAAATAAATATTTTAATTATATAAAAAATTTTAAAATTATATCTTACTGTTTTGAAGCATTTGATGAAACTTCATGAAAATCAACTCCATGCAACCAAACGACTAACGTTGTTTTGAGTTTTCTTGAAAATAATATCCAATGAAAAAGTTTTACTTTGATTTTACTTTTACGTGAAACCAAATGGACCCTCAGTGTAACGTTGTACCATTGAGTACATATTTATTCGAGCATTGTATTTTTACATTGTTTTTCATTTATACCCAATGTACACTTTTGCCCTCCTTTGGAGGTATATAATAATGGAAAAGGATTGAGCACTACACCCAATCTTCCCGCACTCCTCTTCTATTCTGTTTTTGCATCTCCAAGCTCAGATCTGCTCCGCCTGATTCTACTAGCGCTATCTAGAGACTGTGCTTTCACAATTCCAACTTGGTATCAGAGCGTGGTCATCTCCACACTCCATGGAAGGACACGAGGGGAGCTCATCACCATCCGCTACGATTCCAATTTCAGGCATCAACCATGGGAGCTACGGCATCACCATTGGGGAAATTGAAAATCCCTATTATCTGAGTGCTTTGGATAATCCTGGCACTATTCTCATTTCTTGCATTCTCACTAGAGGAAACTACATTCCATGGCTACGAGGTATGATTGTCGCCCTGTCTGCTAAAAATATATACGAGTTCGTTAATGGAGACATTCTGAGACCATCGATCATGGATCCGCTCTATAAGCCATGGGAGCGGGTTAACAACATGGTTATCTCATGGATATTGAATTCCATTCATAGCGATATAGTTAGCTCAGTTCTTTACATTGATATTGCTTACGGTATTTGGAATGACTTGAAGCAAAGATACTCACTGGCTAATGGTCCTCGGATCTATAGTATGGAGAGGTCGATTGCTAACATCAAACAGAATAATGAACCTGTAGCAAAGTATTTCAATTGTTTGAAAGTCTATTGGGATGAGCTGATTCAACTTGAACCCACCATTTAAAGTAATTATAATGATAAGAGACGTCTTATTCAATTCCTTATGGGATTGGATGATGTATATGCTGGGGTGAGAAGCCAGATCTTTCTTATGGATCTCCTTCCGCACGTCAATAAAGCTTACTCACTGATTTTGCAAGATGAGACACATAGGATGATGCACAATATGAGCGTCATTGAGCATTCAACAATGTACTCCAAGAATAACACTAAGGGGGAGAGAAAAAATTGGTGCTCTCACTGCAACATGGTTGGGCATTCGAGAGAGAACTGCTACAAGTTTAATGGAATTAAATGTTCCCACTGCCATATCATTGGACACTGAAGGAAAAGTGTTATAAATTGCATGGGTACCCACAAGGATTTAAGAAGCCTCAAGCTAAAAAAACATTTCAACCAAGTTTGACTGAAGAATAGTATGCCAATTTGGTTAAGCTACTTGAATCAGGTAATAATGCCATCAGTGTTAACAGTTTCATTCAACTAAGGATTGGACAACCTAACTTGTGGATCCTTGATTCAGGTGCCATTGCCCATGTTACAAGAGCTGCTCATGGAAATGTTCCTTCCTCTTCCACCAACTCCAATAGCCAACCCAACTCTAAAATTCAACTGCCTGATGGTTCCTCAACCAAAATTTACAACTTAGGTCCTATGCAACTGAGTAGTAGGATTATGTTACCCAATGTTTTTTATGCTCCCTCGTTTAAGCACAGCCTTCTATCCATCAGTAAATTGACCAAGGAGACTCATTGCTCCATCACCTTTTATCCTTCTTCTTGTGTGATACATGACTTAATAACCAAAGCTTTGATTGGTCAAAGCCTTGAGGTTGGTGGCTTATACTACCTTGCTGAGGGTGCTTCTTCACAGGCGTGCCTATCTACTGAATTTATAGACATCAATGTTTGGCATCAACGATTAGGTCATCCCTCAAATAAGAAGCTTGAGATGCTGTCTAAACACATCGGTACCAAAACCATCCCTATACATTGCCTTGTTTGTCCAGAAGGCAAAACAGACCCATCTTTCCTTTATACATAGTTTGAGTTTGAGTAAATATCCTTTTGAACTTTTGGCAAGTGATGTATGGGGTCCTTATCATGTTCAATCAAAAACATGAGCAAAGTTTTTTTGTCTATTGTGGATGATTGCACTCGATTTGTTTGGGTGTTCATGGTCAAGTTAAAATCCCAGGTTCCAGAGATCATAAAAGAGTTTGTCTCTCATATTCATAGACAATTTGAGTACAAAGTTAAGAAAATAAGAATCGACAATGGGTCGGAATTTATCAATCACAACCTCCACACCTACTTGTCCAACAATGGTATAATTCATGAGCGCACATGCACCTATACTTCTCAACAAAATGGCATTGTGGAGAGAAAACATAGACATATCCTTGACGTGGCTAGGGCTCTTAGATTTCAAAGTAACCTACCTAAAACCTTTTGGAGTTTTTGTGTCCTAATTGCTGCCTATCTCTTAAATAGGCATCCGACAAGAAAACTCCAAGGCAAGACACTTACGAGAGTCTTTTTCATAAACCTACCGACTACAACATGCTTAAATGTTTTGGTTGCCTTGCTTTTTCACCCACCTCTCATTTGGAATCCAATAAGTTTGAACCAAGAGCCTGGCCATGTATATTTTTTGGCTATCCACCATATCAAAAGGCTTATATTCTTATGGACCTTGAGTCAAAGAACATCTTCACAAGCCGAGATGCAATTTTTCATGAGAAGGTGTTCCTTTAAAATTGCCAAAAGGAAGATATACTCAACATTCCTATTCCTGTACCTGTTGTTGAAGTTAGGGAAATGAACATTCCTGATGATAATTGTACCCAACCAATTCAAAATACTCCTTTAGAGGAAACTGTTTCTGCTGCTCAGCATGAAGATCCTTATACTCAACTGTTCGACTTACCCATAGAGATAGAACCAGAGCCTGATGGATAAAATCTAGAACTAGAGCCCGATGGATAAAATCTGGAACCTGTTGTCAGCCATCGCACCTTAAGCCAGAGAATAAGAAAGCCATCGGAGTACCTTAAAGATTACCTCTCCGATTTTATAGCCAACACCAATCAAGATACTCTCGCCAATAATACCCACCAAGCTCTTGACCAAACTGAACCTATTTTCTATCAGCAAGCTAGTGGGCATGACACTTAGACTAAAGCTATGGAACTTGCGCTAGAGGCCTTGGAAAGGAATAACACATGGGTTCTTACACCACCTCCAGGAGGAAAAAAGATAGTTGGAGGTAGGTGGGTATACAAAATTAAATACAATTCAGATGGTCTATTGCAAGGCATAAGGCAAGGCTAGTTGCTAAGGGGTATACCCATGACACTTTTGCACCCATGGCAAAGATGAGAACCATCAAATTTATCTTCTCCATGGCTGCTACATATAATTGGAGTCTACTACAACTGATTGTAAACAGTGCTTTTCTCCATGGGAATTTGAATGAAGAGGTCTACATGGAATTACCTCCCGAACATGACAAATAGGGGCAGAACTATGTCTGTAAACTCATGAAGTCAATTTATGGGCTGAAGCAAGCTTCAAGAAATTGGTTTGAAAGACTCACTTTCTTATTGATCAGTCTGGATTTTACCCAATCTAAGGTTGATTACACCTTATTCATTAAAAGAAAAAGAAAATTCATTGTTACTATTTTAATATATGTTGATGACTTACTGATTGCTGGTAATGATGAAGCTCTCATTGATAGTTTAAAGGCTAAACTCTCTCACAGTTTTCACATGAAAGACCTTGGAAAACCCAAATATTTTCTCGGTATAGAAGTTCAGAAGAATGTAGATGTAATATTCTTACACAACACAAATATGCTTCAGATATTATTATGGACACCGGATTGAATGAGGCCAAGGTTGCGACGATACCAATTGAACTAGGGAAGAACTTGTTTGAACCAGATCTGGAGTTGGCAGATCCGAGTACATATCGAAGATTGGTTGGAAGGCTTATGTACCTCATTGTGACCTGACCAGACATCCAATTTGCTGTGAACCTACTTTCCCAATTCATGAATAAACCTGCTGAAAAACATTTAATTGCAACTTTACAGGTGGTCAGATATGTGAAGGGTGATGTTGGTGCAGGTCTATTCTACAAAATACAACCAAGGTCCAAAGTAAGAATCTACACTGATGCTGATTGGGCGTCTTGCCCGGTAACTAGAAGATCGGCTATAGGTTTTGTAGTTATGATTGGTAACCATCCTGTAGCATGGAAGACCAAAAAATAGAACACCATATCCAGGTCTTCAGCGGAGTCCGAATATAGGGTCATGGCCTCTGGGGTTGCAGAAGTATAGTGGCTAAGTTACTTGTTTGAAGACACAGGACAAAGCATTGGGCAAATAGAATTGATGTGCGATAATAAAGTTACCATTCACGTTGCACAAAACCCTGTCTTCCATGAGAGGACCAAGCACATAGAGATTGATTGTCATTTTATAAGAGAGAAAGTCCAGTCGGGGTTGATAGAATTGATCCACACAAGATCTTCTCATCATATGGTAGATGTGTTTATAAAAGCTTTACCAAAAGAATTATTTCACACATGTTTCCAAGTTGATCAGAAGTCCAACTTGAGGGGGAGTGTTGAATTACATATACATTGATTGTAACATTGTAACATTGAGTACATATATATTCGAGCATTGTATTTTTACATTGTTTTTCATTTATACCCAATGTACACTTTTGCCCTCCTTTGGAGGTATATAATGGAAAAGGACTGAGCACTGTGCTCTTTATGCCCAATCATCTCGTGCTCTTCTTCTCTTCTGCTTTTGCATCTCCAAGCTTAGATCTGCTCCATTTGGTTCTACTAGCGCCATCCGGAGACTGTGCTTGGGCAATTCCAACTCATGCAATTTCTGTCACGAGGACTTGGCCCTTAGCAAGCAGCAGTGCATGAGGTTGCTGTCTTCGTAACAACAATAGATAGGATGCATGAATAGCCCTTCCTCTGACTGTAACTAGAGATATCTTATGCAAAAATGCATTTTTGTAGTGATTGCTGTTAGAATTGTCTTATATTGGAAATATTTTAAAAAAATATGTGAAGATATAAGAAAGTACCTACTTCACTTATAGTCTTTAAAATTTGAGTTTGATGTTTTATTTATTTAACATAGTATCAGAGCTCATGGTACAACTTGGGCCTATGTGTGTCAAAAAGTGGCCTACACTTGAGAGGACTTGTTAGAATTGTTCTCATGTTAAGGAAATTCAAAAGAGTGTGGATATATAAAAAGGTGTTTACATTAGCCATAGTGTTAAAATTTTGAGTTGGATGATTTATTTATTTATCAATAGTCAACAATTTTTTAAACAAATTTATTACAAAAATATATTTTTGCTATAAAAATTTAGTTTATGATGCAACCAAACACCCCCATATGCTTTAGATGCCCTGAATTAATAATATATGGGAGCTCGACGAGTGCTAGTAAGTCCTTGCAGCAGCCGGTGGCAGCAAAGAGAGCCACAAGAAATATGGCACTTGCAAGAAATGGTCATTTCTTGTTTGAATGCATAGAGAAAACCTACTTGCTGCTTATTCTACATTTTTTGTATTCATATATACCTATATATAGAGAAAAATTAATTACGGGTCCATTTTTCCATTTGTAATTCCTAGACTCTACTGCTTAGCTATCGGTCTTTATTAATCTCAATGGATGATTTTCGTCATTTGGTTGTCGGTCAGTTTTTTTTTTATAATTCCGTTATCGTCCCACAAACCAAGCATCTTTATCTATGAATTGTGCGATGAATTACTTCGATGAGTTTCGTTACTTATATTAAAGGGTGTTCATTGTTTGATTTTTAAGTTTTTTTCTTTTAAATTAAATTGTGAACTGAATAGTGACTCAGTTACATTAAGCATCTCTATGTCGTTCATTATATTATAACTTGGTGCTAATAAGACTTATTAATTCATTTCATACCATATCAATAAAGACACACATGATCAACGCCATTAGGACCATGGAATGCCGTGACCTCGTCCCGACACGGTCGATTTTGGGGCCGACCGATCCGGTCTCGACCTCAAGATTCCGACCCCATAATTAATATTTTATTATTATTTTTGACAACTCCGGCCGACCCCGTCCCGACCCGGGTCGCGACCCCGGCCAACCTGAGTCGATTTAGAGCCAAACCGACTCAGTCTCGACTCCCGATCCCACATTCCTTGATTATAACTATATTGTGATTCCCTTTAATCGAACATGTTCCTTTTTATCATAGCACGGTAATTCGATTTTATGGTAAACACGTCCTCAGTAAAACGAATTTCTATGTGGTAAGACGAGTATCTAAATGTGCATTTTCTTATGGTAAAATATGCCTGCTATAATTATTGAGACCGTTCAATTTTATGTCTAGTGAATACTAAATATGTCAACGGTATGATGAATATCTATGATTGCATTTTCTCACGGTAAAACACGCATCCTGACATGGTTTACTGCATGGTTAGCTGCTCAGTTGGTTTTGCCCGTGACCAACTCGGTTACGTCCAGGTCGGCTGACCCTTCCGACTAGGTCGCGGTTAGGTCATGGAGTCGTCACCCTAGTCTTATAATTGTTGCAAACAAGGAAGGAAAACTCGGGGGTCGGCCTTGACTCGGTCGGCCCCAAAATTGACCCGGGTCGCGACCCAGGTCGGGTCAGGGTCGGGTCGGAGTCAAGAAAAAAAATAAAAAATCATTTTAAAATAATAACTGGGTCGCGGGGTCGGAGCCGGGTCAGGGTCAGTCGGCCCAAAAAGCGATCGGGTCGGGCGACCCAGCCGACTAGGTCGTCGACCCGGTATTCCATAGTTGCAAATGCTGACAATGGTCATAAGCGTTGAGAAGGACTTCAACCCCCCTTTCAGCTTGTTGGGGGCTATTTAAAGCCTCCAAAAGACTCTTCTTTCTCTTCACCTCTTGCTCACTTGCTCTCAATTTTTACTCTCAACTTTATGCTATTTGGTTGTTTAATTATTTAATTCTTTTATTAGTTATTTCAATAAATAAACTTAGTTTAGTTAATTAGTTCATAAATTACTTAATTAGTTCACTTCTTGAATACTTACTTACTTAATTAATTCATTACTTACTTAATTAGTTATTTACTTAGATAATTACTTAGTTATTTAGTTAAGTACTTATTTAATTAGATAATTAGTTAATTTCTTACTTACTTAGATAATTAGGTACTTAATTAGTTAAATAGTTACTTACTTAAATAATTAATTATTTAACTAGTTAATTAATTACTTAATTTGATTATTACTTACTTAATTACTTAATTAAATATGTCTTTTCCAAGTCACGCAACCTAAATTTCCGGTGCGACCCAAAATGATCTAGATTGAGCATATTACAAGTTGCTCTCTATGGTGGAGAAAAAAGTACAATGTAAATATTGTGACAAAATTATATTTGGTGGTATTTATCGATTGAAATTTCATTTTATACAAATGAAGGGTAATGTTGTACCTTGCACATGGACTTCATTGGAGGTAAGAGTTCAATTTTGTAGACACTTACAAGTGATGAAATAAGCAAAGAGAACTTTCGAACGAGATAAGGAGACCGTTCATGAAGAATTGACACAATTGGCGAGACATTCCGTACATATTTACAGGACTAGACAAGATCGACTAGATATTCATCGAGACCAAGACTTTGTTGATGGTCCGATGGTATTAGTCATAAAAGTAGTTCATTCTTTCATTTTATTATCCTTAATTAGTTAAATATTTTTTAAATAGATGACCTATTTTGAGCAATAGAAGCAAGTCAAGATCTTTCATCGATGAAGACCTATATCGGTGCACTGATCGAATGATAGGTCAAGGGTCACGAAGTGGGTGTGGATGAGGAAGTGGAAGAGGATCCAACAACTGACCAGAAGATAAGATTCATGATCTCACTCAAGATGACTACCCCATAGTGGGTCCCGTGGATCCCGTTATCATTAGACCACGATAATGTCAACACACCATTACAATGGCAATGAAGAACCTCAAGTTGTGCAAGAAAAAAATTAGCTGAGCAACGGCAAGATGGTTCTTCCACCATAACATACCAACAAATGCTATGAGAGAACCATACTATGAAAACATGATCGACACAATCGTAGATGTCGGGAGGCGAGTTCCTAGGCCAAACCTAAAAGAGATATATAACGTATATCTTCGTATGAAGGTGCAATATATAAAGAAGTATGTGAGTTCGTTGGAAAGAATTTAGAAAGAAAGAGGTTGCACATTAATGATTGACAGATGGACCGATAAGTAAATTTGTTTTTAGTAATATATTTATAAATATTCGGTACTATACCTTACTTAATATCTTGTTCTTAACACGTATAACTAGGAAGATGATCAATTTCCTAGTGTAATGTCAAGCTGACACAGTCTTTTGGAAGTCAGTCGATGCATCGGGACATGTAAAAATATCGAGTACCTTTACCATTTGATAGATGGAGTTATCGAAGAGATAGGAGAGGACTGAGTAACTGATGGTCAAAGAACAAAGTTGTATTGGACACCTTGTTCTGCCCACTCTTTAAACTTGATGTTAGAGGATATATGCAAGGATTCTCAAATAGTTAGGGTAGTTAAGCTAACTCAGTTTATTTTCTCTTTCATTTACAAGCATAACTTCATATTTAGCCTTATGAGGAAACATACCAAGGGGTGAGAGTTGCTATGGCCAGATGTAAACCTATTCGCCTCCCACTACATTTCATTAGAAAGTTTGTTAAGTCAAAGGAGATCTCTAACCTAGATGATAATCTCATTGGGATGGGGTAGTTGGATAACTAGATGTAACCCTTTAAATAAGAGAAAGGGGAGAAAAATAAGAAAAGTAGAAGAGACAATAGAGAGTGGGGATTTTTGGAAGGTTGTAAAGAAGACCTTAAACATTGTCCAACTTGTATTGAAGGTACATAGGATAGTTGATGGAGATAGAAAAGCAGACATTGTGTACTTATACGATGCAATTGAGAGAGCAAAGGAAGAAATCTTAAAGACAGTGTTCGACTTCACCAAATAGTGGGACATCATTGATCATCAACAGGAACATACCTTACATCAACCTATATATGCAGCATATATATTTCCTTAGTCATTTACTTACTTTATTTTTATTTCAAATACATACAAGTTGTTTACCAACATTATTTTTTTAATAGGTTACCTTTTCAACCCATGGTATTGCTATAGTCCACATTTTAAGACAACGAACGAGTTACTTGATGACATCAAGTATATTATTTGGCAAATGCTCGATGATGATGATCGGTCTATTATCACCTACAACAAGATGTACGATTACAAAATGCGGGCATTTCACTTTGAAACAAGTAGAGTAAAACGAGTTGTGATGCTACTAAATTTAGATATGTAGCATTCTTCTTCATCACTTAGTTAGTTAATCAAACTGTACAACATAATTATTTTTTATCACATTGAATTTATGTAGCTGATTGGTGGATGGACCATGGTAAAGCACTAAGTTATGAAGACTTGGAGGATATAGCCATCATGGTCCTAAGCCAAACCACTTTAGCTTCGAATTGTGAAAGAAACTGGTCAACATTTAGCTTGATACACATGAAGCAAAGAAATAGGTTGACATCACAAAGACTTGAAGACCTCATGTATTGTTACTACTGTAAGGAATCAATACATGACAGCAGAAAAATATTTGATTCCTTGAAACCATGATCTTTGCCTTGGTCGATGCCGAACGAGTAAAATCGGGAACCGAATATGAAGTAGAACGAGAGTACCTTATGGGATTTCTAAAATCCCTCACCATGGATGAAGAGAGAACATTCCTCCTTGCTAAAAACTATTCAAGTGTCCGGTCTCTAGCGGTATCCACATGATCTGCTTCAATAGACGAGTTCTCCCTTCCTTCGAGCCTCCAGAAACCTTCCAAATCCAAGCTTGACCATGGGAGATCACCTTCTAGAGGAGAGAGGAGGAAGAGAGGATGCTTGGGACGTGCTCCAATCCTATGGCTTGTTAGGGTTTGGCTTCATAAGCCATTTATATATAGAACATGGATTTTTTCACAAAAACCTAAAACTTCTATACAATTACTCCCATGCCCTCATCTTATTGACCAGATCTAATGTGTGTGACCCACTAGGCCCAATATTCAATTTGGTTGAAGCCTTAATTAATTTAAAAGAACAATTCCAAAACCGTTATCCAATAACAGTTTTTACGGCTTTCTGATCATAAAGGGTCCAAGCCACATCCTATGATCCCAAATGACTTTGGGGAGTTAAATAACATCCATTGAGCCTTTCTATCATCAATTACCACACGGATTTAAATCCTCATTCATACAATGTCCCGGTCGGTTAGGGGTTCGGCACTGACTGTCAACCCCTAAATATTCCAACTCTATGAGATCCTGTACTCAGATTAGGATCAATTGAAAAACTCCTTTCCCAATTATCCTAAGTACCTTGGCTAATGATTTAGAGTACTATCCCATAGGACATTCTCTCTCTCCTACCGAGAGTGAACGATCCCTTGTTGTCCACTCAATTGTCTCCACCGGGTTTCTCTTGCACCCAATACATCAACTATACTGGACCATCAAGATGGTGATACATAAGTCAATAATAAAAGTACAAGATACATCAGATAAGACATCTTTAGTGACTCAGGTCAAAGATCCAACCATGCTATTGAGATGTAAGAATAACCTGATAGATAATTCGGTAAGATACTGATCAAGTTTTCCTAAATTGGTCAGTTCAGTGAATTCATTTCACTAATGAGCACCTGTGTGTATCTCAGTGTCCCCACACTGATGACCAATGAGATCAGTCATTCTCATCACATGAGAAGACATCACACACACTAGTCTATCCGGATTCTTGATGTCATGTCTCAAAGATCCTATGACTAGGAACATTTAGATCACATACCTCTAGATGATCGATCTCATTATCATGATCTCATCATGATTCAATCATTATTGTATGTGATTAAGGACTTCATTACGATATACACTTCTAATAAAAGCTAGTAACGAAGTTTTACCTATTTAATTGAATGAGATATTCCTAGAAATGTTGAATCATATCATATATGATTGGCTTGTAAGGCATATATTTCTATCAACTACAACATGAGGTTAAAACTAAAGAATTTGGAGAGAAGGAAGCAGAACTAGATGGAACAAAGAAGCTAGATATCACAGGCTTTGGGACAACAAATCGAGGAGCCGACAATTGAAGAAGAATTCATTGAAAGCTTGGGTGAACAATTGAGAAGGGTTGGGAGAACTGTAGTTCAACCCAAAAGAAAGACAATGGGCAGAAGGAGTGCTCAACGATGTCTCTCTTGCCAAAGAATTTCATATTTCTTCCTCCTTAGCAAAGTAATAGAGGACCAGAGAAAGATCTAGCCAATGTACGCAAAGTAGAATAAAAAGGTAAATAAGTTATGACTAATCCCCTTGACATTGCATATATTGATACAATTGAAGAGGATCGAGAAGACATGTCGAAACTGAATATCCGAGTGCAGCACCAAACTTCAAAGGATTCTTCTTCAAAGAGTACCAATGATGATGGAGTTGGATACAAGGGTGGCACCGCTTTACGAAGACAAGGGACCTAGGATTTGGATATAGCACCTACAATGGTTAAATGCTTTACCAACGAGGAGCAATACACTCATGGGACCCAAGACACTGATTATGGTGTAAGGTCACAATGTGGAGGAGCTCAACGTACGATGATGCTTTCAATTATGCATATGATTCATCCCAAGGTTCTTGGTTCTTTATATATGACCAAGAGCATTATGGAATGAATTATGTGGATTCATTAGACACTTCGATCCAATTGACCTATGGCTATGATAGGTATGATGATTCTTTTGGATTTAATCTTAAGATGATTGTTTGACAGAGTAACGAGTATAATTGTCATGTATATATCGTACCATACTATGTATTCAACTCGAAAGACATAGAGAGAGTACATAAATTATATAAAAATATATATCATATTAGAATATAATAAAGTTGATGAATTATTTGTTAAAATCATGACACTTATTTTTCCTATTTTTTGTAATTTTTGTATTTTTTTTAAATTTTTTCAAAAATATAATAAAATAATGATTGTGACCTAGTCGTGACCCTGGGTTCCGACTGACCTGATTGCGACCTCAGACTTGACTTACCTTGGTTTACTATCATAGTACGGATACTTCATTTAAAGACGATAAATTTCTCTTACGAGAAAATGGATCTACTGTAAGATTTGAAACAACCAAAAAATCATCTACAAAAAGACAGCTAAAGAAAGATTGGTTAATGTTTAAAGTCATGTTTTATACACTATTAAATATCTCTATCACTTAGAATTGTTTGGCTAATAGTTTGATAATATCAATTTCGAAATTTACATTGTCAACTTGTATCAAAATTAAATACTTTAAAATTTAGAAATATCAATATTAATATTAATATAATATTATTTTTGATACTCTAACCAAAAGGGCCATAAGAGTTTTGTATTTTGATGTAAGTTATCATTCACTTACCGCATTGGTAAATTCTCCGTTAGCATTGCGTTTCAATATAGTTTTCAAAATGATTTCAAAATTTCAAAATTTCAAGAATATTAGATATGTGGACTTTTATAGTTTTATTATAAATATGACTGTTATCAAAGTTAAAATTTGATATGAAATTGGCTAATTCTGATTTTATTCTAGCAGCTTAACTTGCTAAATAAATTAGAGTTCACTTTACATTTTATAGGGGTGTTTGGTCCCGTGGCAAATTAAATTTTTGTTACTGGTTAACAAATGTGTTTTAGAATGATTACAAAAATCTTTTTTATTAAAAAATGTTTTTAAACAAAAAAGATGAGGTATTCTTTTTTTCGTGATTCTCATTTTTTTAGTTACGCGGATTTCATAATAATATCTCATAGAATGTGATAATTTTATGTCTTTAGATATCTAAAATGTTATTTTAGTATAAATTTTATCAAGAAAATGCATGAAAATTGTTGACCAACTAAACACTCGGTTAACGATATGGGGAAGAGATTTATTTAAAATCTAACTTGTATATTTATGATTCTTATTTATATCTACATATGTATCCTAAACATCCTAAGAAGTAAAAAAAAAACAAAAAGAAGAATCTTGCACATTTTCACGTAGTTTTATATTCTAAATCATATTTATACAACAACGAGGGATAAAAGGGTTAACATAAATATTTTTCTGACAAAAGTTTTAAGAAAATAAACAGAACTATGCGCCGTTAGCATTTTCACACGACAATAAACGGCAAATATCTCATAAGGTGTCTGTGCCGGCAAGTATCATCACTAGGGGTAGGGGTGTCAATGGGCCGGGCTTGGGCTGGCCCGGCCCAAGCCCACTTAAGCCCATATACATAGAGCCAAGCGGCACGTGAAACGACGGGCTTAGATTGTGTAAATGAGGCACAGCGTGGCCCGTTAGCCCAACGACTGGTTTTGTAAAACAGTCATAAATAAAAAATTCTACAAATATCAGCAAATTAATAAAAATGTGAAAAATTTTAAAAATCACAAAGAGATTATAAAATCATCCGTAAATTTCATAACTCAACTAAATATAAAATAAAAAAATAGAACACCTATCAATTTGTGAATTGCCATAATTTAAGAAATAAAAACAATACAATCTGACCAATCATTCCTTTGTCACAAACATGTTATACTGTGCATATCCAATCTAAAAGATCTTGGTATATGAGATTTCATCACATACGTATGAGACACAACAATCAAAAGATGGGATACTAAATAGAAACTTCAAATCCCACATAATTCAACAAACCATACAACAAATAACGGCAACACTCCATGACTTGAACAGTTAAATTCCTAGTTCCAGAAAGCTTGATTAAAAGCACGGAATCTGAAATCTGAAAATTGTAAAAAATCTGAACCTGTGAAATTGAAATAAAAATCTCTGAACTTAAAACACACAAAGTCTACAATATAAAAATCGGAAATTTGAACCTGCAAAATGTGCACAAGATCCATAAAACTAAAAATCTGAAGCACACCATAAAATCTGAAAATCTGAGACCCAAATCTGTCATAAAAATCTGAAAACTGAAAGATTTCAAAATCCAGAAAATAGAGGTCTGAAAATCTGAAGTTTGGAACAAAAATCTGGAAATCAGATGTCAGAGACCGAAAATGTGTAAATCAGAAAATCCGAAGTTGTAAAAATTCTGCAAGAGGGACGATTTTGGAAATTCCAAATTCCAAAATTTTGGAATGTACAGAATTTGCAGGAGAGCTGAACAAAAATTTGAAATCTTAATTTATGTGCAGAACCCATTTAAACATCTGTAAAATTTGTAAATATGGAATCGGAAGCCTGAAAAATCTGCAATTCATAAGTCAACTTCCAGTTTAGTACAAAAACAGTTTTCTACGATTCAGGGTTCATCAAAACGAATCCTTAATTTTAAGTCAACTTCCGTATCCTGGCTTAAATCAACGATCAAGATCAAGATGAAGCTAAGAACTTCAACCAACGCGCTATGCGATTGTAATTCTCAACAAACTATCCTGTCCATCACGTCTACCATCCAGATCCCGGTCGAGCTTCGTCGGAGATCGCAGAAACAAACAGAGTTGTGGACCTTACGATGTAAACTTACTCCGGTCAATGGTAGGAGGAAATTAACGACATGTCAAGGAAGTAGAGAGGGTCTACGAAGTAGATCACGATCGGGTGAGGAGTTAGAGAGACGGGGAAGTACCAGGTGGTGAAGAGCTTGGTCGACTGGGCGGTGGCGAAGGCGATCATCGCCGAGAAGAGCGGGTAATTGTAGAAGATGGAAGACGAGACGGCGGCATCGCTCCCGGGAGACAACGACGCAGAGGCCACGGCCTCTGCTACGCTCTCCATCGGATCAATTGCTCCCACTAGCTCCTCCGATCTTCTGCCTTCCTCCCCTCTCCCCTTCCCCTTGTGCAGCAGCAGAAATTGGCGGAAGAGGCAGCGGAGAGGAGAGGGGGAAGAAGAAGAAGAAGCAGAAGAAGCGGAGGGTGCTGCTTACACGGCACCGCAACAGCAACGGGGAGGCGAACTGCTTGCTTGAGCCGGCGACATCCAGCTGCCGACGCGCGGGCAGGCCCTTGCGGGCGGGCGGGCGCGCGCACCTTTGACCTTGTATACGCCGCGGCGCCGGCGTTGTGATTCCCACCGCGGCCGTTGATGCCTGTGAATATGCCGCGGCGCCGGCGGTCGAGAACCCAAACGCCGGGAGCTCCGCCGCACATGGGCAAGCCGGACCATCCTTGGGGCCTCTGTTTCGGCGCGGTCCCTCGCGTCTAGAGCCGCCGGCCGCAACCGCACATGACGTGATCGGCGAAGCTCCGGCAGGCCGCCGCCGCTGCAGCCGAGACCACGGCGGCGCTTGGTCGGGGCGGAGGACTCCCGTGGAAGAAGACACCCTATGCGAGCACTGAGCAGAAGTCGAAGACGGGGGACTGGCCAACCGAGGGTGCTGGGGCGCGCGAGTCGCCGCCGACGGGCTTTTGACGGGCCGGCGGGCCAGGATCAACGGGCCTGCTGATTTCTCTAAAAATATGAAACGCATTTATCATTAAGCCCTCGTAACTTTTTTGATGGGCCTGAGCCCAGCCCGCAGCGGGCTTTTTGGCGGGCTAACGGGCCCAGGCCGTCCGTTTGACACCCCTAACTAGGGGTGGGTGCAAGTGAGTCGAACAAGCCTAGTAATATTGTGAGGACCCTAAGAAAATCTGTGCATACACGGGTAACAAAACACAGCAATCCAAAATTTTTTCATTAATCCATTGTTTGACAACTCCCAATACCAAATGAAAATAAATCTAACGACAACTCTGAAAAATTCGATGGACAATACTACTAGTTATTGACTTAACATCTATGCTTATTCAAATGCAAACTCAAATCACATAACTTACGGCATTTATCACCGTCTTCGGTTGAGGTAGATCGGGATAAATTTGATGCGAGAGACGAGAATACACTCACAACACATGGTATAATGTAAGTAATAGAAATATTGGTATGAATCTAATATTTTAGGAGTTAATAGACAAAGTGGAAAAATTATCCTCTTATATAGAAGAGCGAAATGCCTATATTGAAAAGTAAAATATGGTGATTGATTCTCTTAGGCAACTTATGTCCACACAAGAAAATAGTTTTGCAGAGACAATCAAATGACTAACACAACAATTATTAGCTAAGATTGATCAAAGACTTCTTTCACTTGTTGATCCATTATGCTTGATGCCACCTCTAAGACATGGAGAGGATAATGACAAAGATAAGGATGATGAAGTATCCTTTGAAGAGAACGATTGACAAACACTGTTGTATTTTTGTTTTTGTTGACGTAACTCTTACTTTTCTTTTATATATATATGTGATGATCATTTGTCATTGTAGATAATACAACTAAATGAATATCCACAATGTTATTGTACTTTGTGATTTTTGGGCTTTGGTTATTTAATATGGCTTGTTTTAGTTTTCATTGCATAATTCCAGTTCCTTAATTGAATATTAGATATAGTTTGCGATTTATGAATTGTAGATAAAATTGTACAGGTTTGTGATATGTGCATTGTGTATGAAAACTTCAAAAGTTTGTGGATTGTGCATGTAATTGTATAGTTTGTGGTGTGGATAGATGCAAATTTGGATGACAATGTATAGGTTTGTGGTTTGTGTATTGTGGATAAAAATATGAATAAAATTCTATAGTTTTGTGCCTTATGGGATGTGAATGAAAATATACGTGCGGTTGTATAATTTTATGTGGTTGTAATCCTACATGAATTTTTATTTTAAAATATTAAAAATCTATTTTTCTTAATAAGAATTATGGGCAATGACTCCAAACTATCACTAAAATAGATTTTAGCAAGGCTTAGAAGCATTGGCCATAGCTTAAAGTTATTGCCCAAATTAATACTAGTGTGCATACCTTTAATTGAAAGAGATGTTGGTGATGACTTAAAGCCATCACCAATATAAGTTCTAGGAATGGTTTTGAAACTATTGCCAATAACGAGTTATTGGGGATGGCTTTAAAGCCATCAATGATATTCTTACCGGTGATAGTTTTATTAATCTGTCACTAATAGTGTTTCTCGATGAGCATTTTTGAGATGGCTTTACATGTTTTTGCGATGATCTTTAGCATATTGGTGATGGCTTAAAGTTGTAACCATTTTTATAGTATTGGCACAAAGTTCCACAAACTTAGGATCTTCTATTAGAACTTTTTTGGCTTCTTACTCTAAAGTAGGCTCTTCGACACCTGTGGAACATAAATTACAAAATTTGAGGGCGATTAATTTTGAGCTCAATGGCATGTATCTCTTTTTCTCACTAATCGGGTGGTTATATAAGCATGCAATTATAAATAATACACACTTAACTTAAGTCATAGCACATAAATATAAACAAGATAGGTTTATCTTAAGCCATAGCATATAACTATAAACAAGATAGGTATCAAGATTTCTATCTTTCACTTGTTGCATCATGTTTCTTCTAGGTTATCATCATTAAGTCATAACCACTAAAATAGCTTGCAGCATAATTATTCTATTTTATTCTATTTTATTGATTTATAATATGCAGAAGTCCCTAACCTTTTTATGACATATTTTTACTTACATAATAAGATGTCTAAGCGACTTAAACATACATAAGGACATATTTCCTACTAAGTGTTGTATTATCAATGTTCTTATTTTGTTTAAAACATATTCATATGATTGCAAGATATTTGATATCTTGCATCTATCACTACAAGAAAGGGTGTTATTGGGATAGCTTAATAGTGACGACTTAAGCCATCCCCAATAACATCATCAACACATAGTCTCTCTCTCTCTCTCTCTCTCTCTCTCTCTCTCTCTCTCTCTCTCTCTCTCTCTCTCTCTCGGTTCCCTACGTGTGCTTCCTCCTTTGTATATGCCAAAGATATGGATAGGGACTTCTTCCCTCGGGCCTGCACCATACCTCTCTCTTTATCTTTTTTCCTTTTCCACACTCACTTTGATCCTCGAGCTAGTGATTCTTGACATCACTTGGGTGCTGAAGAACTAGTTCAGGTAGTGTGAAAGCTGGAGGAGAGGAAGAGTGGGAAGAGAGGGTGGCATAGCAAAGTAAAAGAAGTAAAGCAAGTACGGAATTGAGAGAGAGGGTGAACGAGGTGTGGTCGGCAAGAGTCGTGGGCTTTGAATAAAAGGAAATAAATGACGATGCTTAAAAGAGAGTTGGCCAGTGTACCTTTCAAAGATAATGTGGCTGTGGGTCCTATCTTTCTCTTCCTTGGCCGGCCGAGGAAAAGAAACATGTAGAACTTCACTTGCTTGCATTGTTCAAAGGTAAAAAGCATGAAGAGACATGATTAGAACTAAACCGAATGTAGTATCATACACGAAATAAGCATAAAAATGATAAAAAGAGTGGAATGAACAGGATTAAGACTAACTCCTTTTGAATGACTGGGGAGAGAGGTCATGCTAATAGTATGATAAACTACAATGTCATGACACAGAAGATGCAAGTGAAGCATAAATAAAGGTAGATAAAAATAAAAAAAAAGAAATGCTATAAAAATTGGTGCACTACCACATTTTGAAGGAACTAGGCATCCCTTGATTGGGATGCTAGATGTCCCAATGGAGGAGAATCTTGATGTCCAGTAGGCAATTCCTTGTACAAACTTCTCCTAGCCTATTGTGGGTGTTACCCTGGGCTTTGGCTTGAGGTTGTGGCCTCCTGTTGCTATCCTTGGTGTTGAAATAGATAGAGGAGCTCCTCCAGGTAGTTTTGAAGGCTGGGCAGATTTCTGTGGGTGACGAAAATGAAGATGACAGTGGGTCTACAGTAATGGGAATGGGTGTAGGGGAAAGAGATGGGTGGGAGGCACTCTTGGAGTCTTTAAGGGAGCCCTACAACCTTGGGAGAACCTGGTGGAACCTCCTAGTAGCTAGGGAAATATTGTGTAGCCTTCTAACCTCTTCTTGTAGCCTTATAACCTTTTATTTTAACCTTCTAACCTCTCCAAATGTTGGGGAGAAGTCCCCTTTTATAGGCTTGCGAGATGACTCATGCACTCCTCTATTGCGACACCTGGCATCCCACCTAGGCAATGATAAATGATGCACTGTTGGGACATTCATAACTGTTTTGACTATAGTAGGCATACATCTCTTATCCACATAGACTAAGGTGCCAATCATTATATTCGGTCTAAAGTGCTCCTTGATGGGACACTAGATGTCTTGCTTTTAGATCATTTCTAACCATTTTTGATAGATTCTTCTATCCTCCTCTGTTAGGCACGATCTCAGGTGTCAGTGTCATGAAATCTTCCTAATGTCACAATATCGGGATGCTTGCAACCTCGTATGATGTTACCTTGATGCTAGTCAGTTCAAAAATTGAAAACGTTTGGGCAGGAACCCCAGGCATTTCGGTGACGCAACACCAAGTGTCGCCAAGATGGGGCATCAAGTTCCCTGACCTCCATTTTGTCTTTTTTAAGTAAAGTTGGGCTCTTCAAGTGGAAAAGACAAGTGTTATCCATGAAAACAAGAATTTTGATCTTCATAATTAAGCCAAATTCCTATGTCTACAGTGATGGTTTAAGCCATAGCGTTAGCAGTTCTAGTTGCCAAACCTCGCTTGACAGGGATCATTGGTGATGACCTAGTAAAGCCATCGCTATTGACTATTACTAGCGATGACTTTAACTATTGCTAGTGCTCCCATCCGACTGTTGAATGGTTAGTTGGAATTGGCAACAACTTAATCTATTGCCATTGTCCTTAAATGTACCAATGGCGATGGCTTTGAAGCCATCACCAATGTCGCAGCCCCCTTCTTCCTCTTCCCTTTTCACTTTCTTGGCTACCCATGGTCAGGGGTTATAAAGGTTCATTAAGGGTTTATCTTTGAGTTGGATTTGGATGTATCGTGTCCTTTCATACAGCTCACCATGGTTCCCACCTATTAGCCTACTTTGTAAATTCTTTCTCATTCTTCATGCTCTTGGCTCAAAGATCAGTGATTAAATAGCTTGGGCCCATTTTATTCTTATATCTTTGAAAAAATTTAGATTTGACAATGACAGTTGATAACCTTTGATGGGTCGAGTGAAGATAACCATGCAAGAGTGGGACCCTATAACGATCTTTTAAAAAGATAAGCTCGTGCTTGATGATCATCTTGCCAACAGAAATACTCATAGAGAAAAATCTTTTACATAAATGTAGGGTTAATGGTTCCATTGTAGCGATAGTAGACTAGCCATTCAGATGGGGGGAGATGAAGAACAGGGAGAGGAAGAATAGAAATGTATCGGGACACCAAGGTGTCAATCAAGTAGTGGAGCTCTTTGCATTGCTTCTTAAGTTTCATTAAAGGCTGCCGAGCCAACGATTGGTTCCTGAACAATAGGGGGAGGATAAAATTTTGGTGCTTGAGGCATTAGGACTTCAGTTGGATTGGTTGAAGTAGCCAGAGGGGGAAGGTGTATAGAAGGGCACACCAAAGGAGGGAGAAGGTGATAGAAGGAATAGATTGGGAGCCTAGAGGGGCCAACAATGTTGAGATCTAGGAGGTTTATATTTGCCACCAGAAGAAAAGGATTGGGTCCATGAGCTTGGTATGAGAATGACCATATGGTGCTATGTTAGGTTGATGATCCACAAATGGGGGGTAGAGATGTGAGGACCACCCTCTGGGAGAGAGTAGCCAATAGGTGATTTACCCCAAAGAGTAGTTTGAAGAGCATGAAGGAGTTGATCGAGATTTGCTTGGGAAAGGGTTTCTTGAAGAGAAGGAAGGTGGGAGGCTGGAGGAGCTTGAATGGCTTCACATGGAGTCTCGATGTCATTAACAATATAAACATGGTTAGGTGTAGCCTAGGAGTAGCCAAATTGGATTTCTTGTAGATCAATGTGCCTCTTAGTTCTCGGGCTCATAGCAGTCCATCAAGACAATGCGTCTTGACCTTAATGACATAGGCGTTGAAGAGAAAAAGTGTGACAAAAAAAGCACAAAATTTCATTTTATGTTTTTGGTGGTTCTTTTGACCTTTTTGTTTGGTTTTGAATTTCTGTTTAACTAGCAAGGTATCAAGAAAACTAAGCCGCAAGAAAATTTTCAAAACTCAAAAATATTGTTAAAATATCCAAAATTATCAAAAAAAGAGACTCTATTTAAGGCTTAAATTTACTTGTTTGTCAACTAAAATCAAAACTAAAACCAAAATCTTCATAACAACCAACAAACCAAAAAATAAGACAAACAAATGATAGAAAAGACTTGAAATGATTGATGCAAATTTTTTAACCTTAAATTAGTGGGTTTAAAGTGAATAGTGTCCACTCAAACAATGGGTTAGACCCTAAGCTCTCACAATGCCAAGTAAATCTAAGGTTGTCATTTTTCTCGCCATGTTGGGTAATAAGATAATCTAAATTTTAGGATAAGATGGTATAACTAGTCTGATCGTTGAAGAAGGAATTCTTCACATTTATGGACTTGTGGATGTCCTAATGGAAACAACTCGGTTGATCTGAGATGGAAGTTTCTAAAGAGGTCCACAAGGGATTGGAGTAGTGTTAGAATTTGATAGAAAGAAAGTTTAAGACAGGGGTTAATGGGGAGAACCAAAGATTTACCATCTATGTAGTGAATAGAAAGATAAAAGATCAAGCTCACGTGGGAGATGAGGTTTAAGGTCTCACACAATGAGAAAAGTGAAGTGTCAAAGAAAAATGGAAATGCAACAACTAAGAATAAAGTGTGATTTGAAATGAATGAAATGCAATGTCTCACGTGGGAGCCAAAAGAGAAAGCTTGATTTGGACAATAAGGAAATCAAACAGGATTTCTCAAGTGCAAGAGGTCCTACCGTGATCGCCACAGTTGTGAGCGTAGATTTTGCAACATGTGCTACCTGGGTGCTTGAATGGGAGTTTTTCTTCTCTCTCACATCTCTTAGTTTTACACACTTTGATCCCTTAACATTCGATTCTTGTTATCACTCATACTAAAGGACTAGTTTAGGTCATGTGAAAGGAGGGAGTGGGAAGAATAAAAAAAATGGAAGAGCTAAAAAGTGGAAGCCAAAATGTGGAAGGAGATTTCTTTTCTCATGTCCACACCATATCCTTTCTTCTCTCTTTCCCTTCACTTACACACTCACTTTGATCTCCAAACTTTTTACCCACAACATCACCCGAGTGCCGAATGAGTGGTTTGGGTTTTGTGAAAGAAAAGAAAAAAGAAAAGTAAAAAAATAAAAGATGAAATGAAAAAAAATAAATTGATGTGAAATCATAGAGGATGTGATGTATTTATGGTCACCAGAAGTCGTGAGCTTTGAAAGGTAAAAAAGAGAAAAATAAGATGCTTGGGAATTTGAGTTTTATGACTGCGTGTACCATGTTCTGAGCGATGTGCTCGATGGCTTTTATCTTCCTTTTCTCGGGTAAGGAGCTTGAGATATCTCACTTGTTCCTACAATGACCGATTGAAAATAAGAAAAACAAGTGAGAGAAAGATTAAGACTAAATGGTGTGTGTAGACACACCAAATTGGCCTGATTCGGAGTGCCAGACTCTTATTCCATGGGTGATACCCATTATCTGACCTTTATCTGATCCATATTACCTCGTGGAGATGAGCTAAGGACGTTGGTGGAGCCCCTCACAAGTTGGGAATGGACCGATGATTTCCAGAACAATGCCGTAACCTTCAAGCGAGAGCCGCGCGTGAACCATAAAAACACGAAGCCTGCTCGATGATCGACCTTGAATGATCCATACATGAACGTTTCGGGAGTCCCACGTGTGTTCCGTGACATTCGGGGTTTCCGACAAGTCATTTCGGTAGGCATTGGTCTATAATAGCTTTTTCATTATGGCTTTTCGATCTGTACTGACACGGCTATCCTGGACCACGTGTTAGGCCTTTCTGGTCATCACCGGATCTTTTCGGGTCATCCAGGTCAATCCTAGCTGAATATTTTCATCAATCAGGGCCATACGGTTGTTTCAGTCGATTTTAGGGTTTCCCGATTTTTCCGAGCTTCGATTCACGTTTACCAGGTTAACCTCAGATTTTTCGATGATTTCAGATTTTTCAACCATACTGGACTCGTTCGGTCATCATTTTAAGTCATCCCGAGTTGACTCGAGATTTATTGATCGGAACCATGCCCTTTCGGATCTTCGCCGCGCTTTTTGACTTTTCGCGAGAGGGCAAACCGGTAGAAAGCCCCATGAAAATGTCTTGGAAGTCATGCCAACTGATTTAACCACTTAAGGAGGTGCGGTTGAAGGCCCTCTTTCCAACGCAATAAACGGGAGCCGAATCGGACATCCCGTTTGCAAGTTACGGCTCGCGGAACGTGCATGCAGGAGAGAGAGTGTACGGCACCCCCACCCCCTTTGAAATGGGAGGGCGCGGTCACCGTGCCCTCAACCTGGGGGCGCGTCCTTGTTTCCTTTGAAAAGCGGGGGCGCGGTCCATTTTTGGAAACTGAAAATTACCCTAATTAGCGCCTTATAAACCAGATTTTGGAAAGTTTCCCCCACTAATTATCGATTATTTTGACTGTGCCCCCGGTTCGGGGGCGCGTTCCGTTTGTCAAGTCAGATTTTTAGCAATTTCTGGAAGATTCCGACGATTTTTAGCAATGAAACGCTTAACGCGCCCCCACTTTCTTTGAAACAGGAGGGTGCACCCTGAACGCCCTCAGGTGGAGGGCGCGCCCTGTGCGCCCCCACTTCCTTTGAAAGTTTGGGGCACGGTCGGACCAGTTTCCATTTTTTGCACCGGTTCTCCATCTCTATAAATTGTGGTCTATTCCCAATGACCCAAGGTTGAACCCCCCATGTCTAGCTCATCTTGAGGTCATCCAAGCTCCCTCCCAAGGCCGTCCCGACGTCCAAAGCCAATCTGACGTCGAGAGATCGATCCCGAAGCGAAGGAGAAGCCCAATCAGTGCGTTCCACAGCAACTGAAATTCATCAGATTATGTAAAAAATCCGGGGCTTCTTCTGCAAAAGTCTTCAACATAAGAGTTGTTCCTCTCTTCATCCTCTTTCATTTGCAACTGGCATCACTCGATTCTTACTTGCCTTCTGTCCGTGGTGATTGCTACACTGAGGGCATGCATCCAGGTTCTATTTTTCCACATCTGCTCACTTTCATATTTTTTATAGACTTCTACAGGAAGATTTAGTAGAAGTCATAAATAGTATATCTCTTCCTCTCCAAGTTTTCCATCCATAGAAAGAAACATCACTAGATTCTGACATTGGGGTAGTCCGTAGAGTTCTCTGCACCAAAGTCGCGCCAGGAGGGTGCAAGGCTACCCGAACTGGCTTGTTTCAATCATCTCAGCTTCAACTCAAGTCGATTCACTCCATAAGCTTCCTCAACCCAGTTCATTCAGTTTATTTACTATTTTAGAACATCTTTTAGTTTAGTTTGCTTCATTTTTACATAACTAAAAACACAAAAAGGGGTTAAGGCTCACCCCGAAGTCGGTGAGTTCGGTTTCAATTGCTAATTTCACATCTTCTTATTTCAGCTACTACACTTCACTCAAGTCTAATTCATTCTTTCACTTGTTTTCATTATCTTTAAGTTGCATAGATCAATCAAGCTAGCACCGGTTGGACTCTTCTTCATCGGCCGGCCGAAGAAGAAGAAGGTTGAACTCACATCTCAATCTCCCGGTGCTAAGGTACACACAATCATCTTTTATTCTTCAATTCCATAAAGCGGATCCCGCGGCTCCTAGCGACCACCTCTTTTTATTCATGCTTTAAGTCAATTCATTCCTCACTCTCCTCCCACATGACCCGAACCGTCTCCGGTGCTTGAGTGACGCCATGAGATGAAAGTTCAGGAATCAATGTGAGTGCGGGGCCGAGGTGAGGACTCTTTACCGCTTTCCAAGTGTCTTCCGATTCACTCCCTTTCCTCCATTCTATTTTTCACCTTTTCTTGATGTGCTGTTCTGGAACCCGTTTATGGAGTCGACAGTGTGTAGTAACATAATCAAAAAGAAGCATGAAATGATAAAAGGACAAGAGCGACCAGATTGGGACTAACTTTTCACCCCATAGTTTAGATGTTTTTGAATGTAGATGGATGTTAAACATATGCAGGATGCTACTAGAAACGCAAACAAAATATAATAAAAATGGTGTAATATCAAAAATTGGATTAAGGAGGGTTTCTAGCTATGAACGCCCAACTTTGAAGATCATGGTGTCCCATTAAGGTGACATTAGATACTTAAGCATTGAGATGTTAAGGCACAGATTCATGAGATGCTTCTACCAGCTTCTCAATCATCTTTGGGTTCCTCCACCAATTGTGGCTTTCCAAAGGGGACTCTTAGTACTTTATCAAGTTATATTGAGAAGGTAGGGTTCCTTGAAGGTTGAAACTTGAAAGGTTTCAAGATGTTTTGAGTTGGATGAAAGGAGTGGAAGGGGAGGTGATCCTTTTGAGGAGTTTTTATGGGGTTCGGAGTGGGTTATAATGGTATGAGGCAAAGGACTTTTGAAACCTCTTATAAAAGCTCTCTCTAAAGATCTTTTTTAGAACCTCTAAAACATAGAAAAAAGGTCCCCCTTTTATAGCTTAAATAAAGGGCATTTTTGGAACCAAAAAAACATGAAAAATAGGTAGAAACATCCTATTGTGCATGCGATGTCTGAAGTTCCCTAATTTGGATGCCTACAAACACATTAAATGTGAAGTTACTAAAGGTCCTTATGATTCTAGGTGTTAGGTGAGAAATGCACTTTTAAGACATGACATCACGATAATGGGGCATCTGGCACCATGTCGGGCATTTAATACACCACACACGTCTCTAACTTGCACTGTCCATGAGCTCGAATCTATTGACTTCATCAAGCCAATCATTCGAGGTCCCATTAATGGGACATTAAAAGTATTATGCACATTTAATGCATAGTCAGGCCCTTGAATATTTATTAGAAAAGATATTAATGGACATGTTGGAAACAAATGCCATGAATATGAAAAAGTTTATAGAGATTTTGGATATAAACATTTAAACGAAAAATAAAAAACTATTCTAAATTTTTTATAGCTTATGATCTTACAATAACAAATACTATTTTTATTAAAAGAGAATCTCATTTAATAACATTTAAAAGTAAAAAAAATAAAAGTCAAATCAAGTTCGTTTTCACAAGAAAGTTTAATCATCTATTTGCAAGGATTGTAAAATTATTCCTAGTGGAACTTTAACAAGCCAGCATAGATTAGTAGTTCCAGATGTTAAGATCAAAGCACTAATAAACACATTTAAAAGAAAGATTTCTCCAAAGATAAAATGATGGGAATTAAAAGCAATAAAACAACAAACATTCAAGAATAAAATTTTCAAGGTAAATGCTTGCAAGTCAAATGTAAATGTGATGCAGGACAAAGGGTGTAGAGCCCATCTTATTTCAATAAATCAACCAAGCTAACCAATCAAACTGTGTGGCTCCCACCATACACCTATTACATCCTGAAATAAAAGACATCGTGCATCTTTTCATAACTCAAACCAATTTGATGCAATGTATTTAATGTTGTTAAAAATAGATCATGACCTGAACTTGATTGAACAAATTCAATCAATTTGAATGTCTTAAAATACATGAAAATTATCAAGCTTCGCATGTCGCTAGTAAGCACGCCCAACATGCCACCGTACTGTTCTTTTCCCTTTTTCTTATTTTCTACGCCTCAAGTTAAGGGCTGCTATTTGGCACGGAATTCACACTTTTTTTCTCCCAAAAACATGCATATTGTGGTCTTTTATAGAACCTCAATGCCAACATTTTAAAAGAATACCTAAGAAGTTTATATAAACACACATATACTCTAAACTTAACATATTTATATATATATATCTTTTATTCAACCCTAATATATATTTAGATATCTAATAGGGTGTTTGGTAGCACTTTTAATTTTAAGATAATCTCATTTTTGAAATCAAAATTATTTGACTTCTCTATTTTATATTTAAAATCAAAACAGTCTAATTATTTAGTGCTTGACAAAATTATCATAATTTTTAAAAATTAGACAGTAGTGTTTGGTTATGACCAACGAACGAAACTTTTTCGGGCTTCCTTTGTATAGAGGACCTGCAGCTCCGCGAAGGCTCCTCCGCAGCGTCTTTTGCCTCCCTCCCCCCGGCGGTGGCATCGTCGGCCAGTGAAAGGCCGCGTCGTCGTCGGCCAGTGAACCCCCCCGGCAGCGGCAGTGACGGCGGCCAGCAAAAGACCGTGTTGTCGCTCCCCCCGCCCCCCCCCAACGAAGCCCCCCCCCCCCACGCACGCAGCGGTGCTCCCCCCGCCGGTGAAGGTCGGGTCCCCCTAGCGAGAGGTGTTCCCCCCGCCGCGGAAACGCTCCCCCCAACGGCGGCGGCGGCCCGCGACCCCCGCCCCTCCCTGCGGCGTGCTCCCCCGTGGCAACGCTCCCCCGGCGGCAGCGGCGGCCCGTGAGCCCCCCTCCGCGCAGCGTGCTCCCCCGCGGCAACGCACGGCGCCCCCCCCCCCCCCCCGCACATCTCGCGTCTCGCCTCCCAACCTTGGTGTCTATCTCAAAAATAAAACAAGTCCTGCCTTGTTTTTATTTTAGAAGATATTATGTACATAGAGTATCTCATTTTTAAAAATGAGACAGTAGTTAAAAATTACAACCAAACACCTTATCTCTTTTATTTTTAAAATTTAGATCAAAAATAGGAAAAAAAAACGCAACCAAACACCCTATAAAGTCCTAATTTAACTTTGACACTCCTATTTTGTCTTGGATATTTCTAATATCGACTCCTAACACATAAGACCATAATACTATTATCATGAAATTTTCATCATTGATTAGATTTGACTAATGATACAGGGTCTTCTTAGGTCCATCTTTCGTACATGTCACCTAGTCAGAATCACATCAAGCAGTTAACGCTATATGAATGAACATGGTTATAAAGATTAAAGAGATTGCCAACAAAGTACTTGGAGAGTCAAAAGGACAGGGTCCACCTAAAAAGCATACTTGATGGTAGAAAAAAGAAGTGCAAAAGGGGATAAAAATGAAAGAGATTGGTATTAAAGCTTGTCTAACTGTGCTAACAACGAAGCTTATGAATAGTACAATATAGTGAAAAAGGAAGCAAAAAGGACAGTTAGACAAGCAAGAGATGTGGCTTTTAAACATATGTATAAGAAACTTAAAACTAAAGATTAAGAAAAAGATATTTATACATTAGAAAATATGAAAGAGATAGAGATAGAGAGAGAAGGTGTTAAAATCTTAACCAAGTTAGATATATCAAGAATAAAGAAGAAAAAGTTTTGATCAAAGATGTTGATGTCAAAGAAAGATAAAAAATATTTTTATCAATTACAACTTTGCTAAAAACATTGACAGCATAGAGAATGTAACAAAGTTTAATTTGAATTACATTATAAAATTTTAATTTTTAGAAGTTAAAGAAGCATTTAAAATGATAAAAAGTAATGCATGCATTCTAGATGGCATTCCTATTCAAGTGTGAAAACATTTACAAGATTTAGGAGTAGAATGCTTAGCTTGAATTTTCAACAAAATCCAAATATTTAAAGGAATGTTACATGAATAGAGAAAGAGTATCATTATCCTATTTTTAAGAAAAAGAATGCAAGATTTTGCAAATTATAGAGGGGTCAAACTCATGATTCATGCTATGAAATTATAAGAAATAGTTATTGAGCAGCAATTACAAAATTGTACAAATATTATAGCTAACCAATTTGGATTTATGACTGGTTAATATGCAATTGAAGTTATTCTTCTTATTAGAAGTTTGATAGAGAAATATCAATATGTGAAGAAAGATTTACATATGGTCCTTGTTGATTTGAAAATGCCCTATGATAGAATTCCAAACAAACTTTTGTGGCAAGTGTTGGAATGAAAGAGGGTGTATGTTAGGTATACACAAGTGATAAACAGCATGTATGTTGATGCAACCACTAGTGTATAAACAATTGGAGAAGAAACAAGGGATTTTCCTATTTCAATTAGCTTACATCAAGGGCCTGTAGTAAGTCCTTATCCTTTTGCATTAGTTATGAATAAATTAATGAAGACTATACAAGATGATACCTATGTGTATGATATTTGCAGACAACATTGTTTTTATAGATGAGACACAAGAAGTGAGTAGAAAGTTAGAACTATGGAAAAATACTTTAGATACTAAGGGTTTCAAGATAAGTAAAACTAAAATAGACTATATGCATTGTAAAATTAATAAAATCTAAAGAGAAGTAAGTGATGGTGTTAGTTTGGATGGGGTAATATTATCTCAAAGAACCCAATTTAAGTATCTTAAGTCAATTATTCAAAAAGCTGGAGAATGTGATGGAGATGTTAATCATAGGGTTAAAGTAGATTGAATGAAATGGAGGTTCTCTATATGGGTTCTATGTAATCATAAGATTCCACTAAAGTTGAAAGAAAAATTTTATTATACAAGTATACGACCTACATTATTGTATGGTAGTGAATGTTGGACAATAAAAAATGCATACTTCTAAAGGAAGTGTTGCTCAATTGAGAATGTCAATATGGATGAGTGGTCATACTAGATTATATAGAATAAGAAATGTATATATGAGACAAAATTTAAGTGTAGCAACAATTGGAGACAAATTAAAAGAATAGAGATTCTGATGATTTGAACATATTAAACATAAAAATAAGGAGGCTAAAATTAAAAAGTAGAAAATATTAAACTAACATAAACAAAAAAGATGTGGTAGACCTAAGTTAACTTCGAAAATGGTAATTCAATAAGATTTGAATGATTTAAATATATATAAAGAATTAACTCAAAATCAACATGAATGGAGAAAAAGAATCCATATGACTGACCCCAACTAATTTGGGACTCAGGCTCGAGTTGAGTTGAGTATCTTATTCAATTAATATACACTTCATCATTCCTTGCTTCTATTAGATACATATTCCATAATGAAGTTCTTGATCATATGTAATAATGATTGAATCATGATGAGTTCATAATAATGAAATCAATCTTCTAAAGGTGTAAATGTTCTTAGTTATAGTATCCTTGAGATAGAACATTAAGGTTCAAGATAAACTATTGCATGTGATATTTTCTCATAAGATTTGAACTAAGCTCAATGATCATTAGTGTGGAGATATTGAGATGCACTTACATGTGCTCATTAGTGTAATGAGTTCACTAAACTTTTCTAACTTAGAAGCCCTAAATTACCTAATAGTTAATTAGGGTTTTCTATCACCAATGTTGCACTGATGGATAAGTTGTCAAAGATATTTTATCTGATGTATCTTATCTATTGGCTATTAGCTTATGGATCACTAACATGATGGTTTAGTATAGTCAATTGATTGAGTACAAAGAAAACTCGATGATAGTAATTGAGCAAACAACAGGGTATCATTTACTCTTAGTAAATGAGAGACAATGTACAACTAGATAGTGTAGACACACCCAATCAGCCTAATTATAAAGCTTAAAATGCATGTTTTATGGGTAATATTTGCTAATTTACCCATGGGAATCGAGTAGGAATTAAGTTGTTCCATCCAAACACCAAAACTAAGGTGTTTCTTAGCTTAGGACACTTTCACCTTGGTAGAAGTTTTCTTGCTAAAATCTCAATTTGTAAGAATGCCGGACTTACTCGAACTAGAAGCTCCCCAGCAATAAGGTGCTTCTATTTCATGAAAACTAAATCATCTGTAGAATCTAAGTAAGTTTAAGCAAGAATTAATTAACCCTAATTAAAAGCACCTTGGGGTTGAGTGTAACACACTAGAAGCACCCCCATGATAAGATCTTCTAATTCATGAAAACTAAATTGTCCGTAGAATCCACGTAAGCTTTAGCAAGAATTAATTAACCCTAATCTAAGGTGCCTTGGGGCTGAGTGCACCACCCTAGAAGCACCCCCACGATAAGATGCTTCTACTTCACACATTGCATACTTGCTTTCTTGCTATTTTTTCTTATCTTTAAGGTTCTCTTTGTTCCCGAGTTTTAGGGCATCAAGAATTGTGTGAGCAAATCAAAGAAGAGTTCCAAAGCTTGGAAAGCCCCCCAAAACCCTTGAAAATCAACACCATCTTGGAGGATCTTTTGTGTCCATGGCCACCATTTGTAGAAGCGCCCCAACAACTCACCACTTTACAAGAGAGTATATCAAATCCATATTTAAGATTTTCAATCATTTTTATATCTTCATACATTATCCTAGTATGCCTTTAAAAACCTTTTCTTCATCTCATGACATTTATATATTAAAAAAACAAGAAAATGGGTTAGCATCTATCCCTCCACCTGGTTCATTCTATTCAATTCTTTATTTATGCTCATTTCTTTGAGGTATATTGCACTTCTCTCGTAGCTCCGATCACATGTCAACTTGATTTCATGTTTTTGCATAGTGTTGGAAGAAGCACCCCAGTCTTCTATAGACATGCAAAATTGGCTTGATTCTAAGCTTAAGACACTTATTCTATGATAAACATTTGTTATTGGACCATTAGAAATCAAATTGAATCACCTTTTAGAGACGAGCTGAGGGTCCTAGGGATGAGTTAGGAGCTTACTGGGTCATTTGAGGATGAGTTACATATTTCTGAACAAAGCTATATCCACTGAGCGAGAGCCATAACTAGCTCAATGTTCGATGCCTAATGATAAATCATTAAGATGATCAAGTTTTTAAAATTGAATACATTCTAGGTCATACATTCGGTTGCTGCTAGATCCTTTCAATCACCGCCATCTATCATATTTCATCATCCATGAAAAAAATACAAAGAACTTTCTATCAAATCTTATTGAAGGATGAGCTTCCTCAGCTCATAAGCTTTTATTTGCATCAAATGACATCAAATTCTGATCTCCCATTTATCTGCAACACTCATTAAAAGTCAGTCGCGCCATTCTGTCTGCATGCACCCCCGTTCAAGACCAATGGTGTGCATGCCCAGCCCTTTGGGCATGGCCTTGACCTAGGTCATGACCTATCCTTCTTTTTTTATTCTATATATCATTTGGATAAGTGTCTAAAAGCTTCATGGTAAAAATTAGTACCATTAAATGGTGGCAATCCAACTTATGGTCATGCATATCAGAATTTGCTATGTTGTAAGTTATTTCACTTCATCTATAAAGGAAGACTTATTTGAATGACCTAAGGTTAGAATCCCCCACCCTTCAGCCACCCTAAGCTCATCCCAAGCTTCTCCAATCATCATTTCCTAACCCTATTTAGGCACCCAAAACCAAACCAGAGGATGGGCTTCTTCTTTGCTCTTTCGCTTTGGTGACTTCGGAGGTGGAGTTTGTGGTGGTGGTCGCTAGAAGCCAAAGACTCCAAAAGTAGAAAATAAGAAATAAAATGAGGGATAAGTGACCAATGTACCTTTGGAAGCAAGGAGGTTTTAGGTTTCCAACTTCTCTCTCAGCTAGTAGAAAGAAGAGAGCTAAGTGAGTTCCTCTTTTCTTGGTCAGGTCAAAGCTTCACTTCGGCTGGATTAACCTAGGAATGTCCACAAGAAAACATGGAAACAAGTGAAAGTGACATTAGACCTTAAGAAAAGTATAGCATCATGCTCAAAACTTAGCATAAACATGCAAAAGGTAAGAATGAGTATTTGGTCTTAGAAACAATGGGAAGGATTAATGGGAGATTCCCAAAGTTGGTGAAAATCTATTTCTGAAGAAGAAAACTGTGAGTTTTTGGACTTTTGGGAGGTGGTTTTCGGGTGGTTTGAGGGCTTGGAAGTGTGTGTAGGAGTGTTGGATGTGTAGTGGTCACTAAGAGGGAGTGGGATTATAGCTTGGAACCTAAAAGATGTTGCAAATGGTTATCCTTTTATAGTCAAAAGAGGGTCATTTCAGGAAATGTAAAAAGCATTTGCACGTGGCAAAGTGCCCCCTAACAAGGCACTAGCATCATGAGGGCCATCAACTAGACATGATGGCTTGATATGGTGTCTTTTATGACATCAAATCGACGTCAACTCACAGTGTAGGTGCCCTACCACCAGGGCACCTAGTGCCGTGGTGGTGGGGCACTTTGACTCCTTAAAGGGGCACTAGGCCCTATTCAGCTAAAGAAGTGCAGGAAGCTCTGGTTTTCAAAGAAATTTAGTTTCATTGATAAGATACTCAAATGTATTTTATAAAAATAAGAATTTGATCTCTCCAACTAGGCCTAAATTGCATGTCTACTTCTTGTACAAGAAGTCAATTCAAAGAGTGAGAGAAGTCCTATTTACGCTCCATCATGTTGTCTGCTGTTGTTCAACTTCCACAGACTTCTACGGGCAAAATCCGCTAGGCCTCTTTCATAATAATTCTTCATATTCAAGTCATAGTACATTTCTAACAAACGAGTCTTGATTCTGACATCTCCTCGGCTCGTGGTGGTCTCTGCACCAAAGCTATGCAGGCGGATCCAGATTCTACATTTTTCTTTCACCACATTCTCAATAAATTTTCATCTTCTTCCCAGTGGATTCAACCTAGACACTCTTCATATAAACTATTTCTTGGTATGTTATATTTTTTTTTAGAGAGCAGGAGTCTGTTCTAACTTATGTGGTGCCCATAGGACTGTCTACATCGAAATCACACCGGCAATCCCTGGATCTGCACTTTTTGTTACCAAAGTTCTAGGATCATTCTTGACCTTTTATTAAAGGATACAAGTCAATCTTTATTCATATAAAATCATCCCTGGTGAGCTATATTTCTGTTAAAATAAATGGGAGTCCATTCAGACTCACAGGATGCTCTTGGTGGCTTCTACATCAAAGTCGCACCAATAGACCTTGAAATTGTCTGACCTAGTTGTTTATTGCTACACATACTACACTTCACCGAAGTCCCCTTTCACTTGTTTTCATGTCCTCTAGTTGCACAGGTACTCTCAATCAAGTGGTGGTTAAAAACTCTTCTTCATTGTCCAGCCTGAGAAGAAGAAGGTTGAACCCATATACACATTTCCCAAAGTTAAGGTACGCATGGTTATATCTCAAGCACTCTGTATTTCATTCATTTAATTTCAGAACTCACAGTTCCCGATGACCATATCTTTCTACTTCTATCATCTACTCTTTCTTTTATTCACTTTTAATTTATTTTTCTCATCTTTCTACATGACCTGAATCGTATCTTTGGCACCCATGTGACACCAAGATCCGAACATTTGGGGATCAAAGTGAGTGTGGGCCGAGGTGAGAATCCACGCTTTTAGTTTTTTAAGGTGCTGACATGGATGCCATTTTCAAAGTTGACAACTTCTTGGTGACCACGGTGGGAACCAATGTTTTTAACCGTGCTTACTTGATATCCTGGTGCAACTAGTTTCTTTTTCAAGCTGGTTCTTGTGTGAGGCAACCTTTCTTTTACCCCTTTCATATTAGTCCCCACATGGACCCAACCTGATTTTTCATTTTTAGATTAGTCCCTGTGTGGACCCCACTTTCCTTTTGCACTCACAAGCTGGTTTTCGTGTGAACCACCTTTAAACTACTTGTTGTTTGCATTTATTGCATAGTTAATTGTCTTGCTTAAATATCTCATTCACTTACTTTATTTACATAAATTTTTGCTTTCATTTAATTCATGTTATTCCATACTTGCATAAATTGATTGCTTTTTCTCCTTGTCATCTATTCACTTGCACTAGATTTGCATCGGGTACTAGACTTGCTCCAATCCATAGGGCATTCGAGGTGGGGGCTCACTCTCCCAACACATCTTCACCCACCCATCTAATGATCACCTAAAAAGAAACCATTGTAAAGTACTATATTTGTATAAATTGATTGCTTCTCCTGCTTCACCTTTCAATCTTTGGCTTGCACACCAGCCCATCTCCCACCCATCCGGGTGCCACACTTCTCGGTGTATCCCTCACCTCTCGTTGCCTAGGAATCTTCTCTTGATCAGGTGACCCCTAAATTTCTCATCCCCACTGTCTACATCCCTCCATCACAAACATTAGCCTACCACTACTACAATGGCTCTGATGATCCCTTTGCCCACGTCAGAGATTTCTTGTGCAAATCATCTTGATGGCAAAATGATCGAAAGACCATTGCTTTCCTTTTTAGATGATCATTAGATGGTGTAGCTTGAGAATGGTTTCTTTCACTGGACCCAGTAGAAGTATGGGACTTCGATATTGTCAAGGTAATTTTTTTGCAAAGATATGGATTAAGCTATTCAATAATTTGGGATGCAAAAAAGGATATAGAATTTATACAATATCCTGATGAATTGAGGCCTATGGCTAAAAAGAGTGTAGATTCAATCTTTGAGTTGGAAATTGATGCCATGAAAGTTAGGCACCAACCTAGGAGCCCTCCTCAACTCCATCTAGGTCATCAACTGACTCCTCAACCTCAACTAATCATGCCACCCATGTCACAGTCGGTCATGTGACCCTTGTGCATGGCACAACCAACTGTGCACAATCAAGCTCCTCTTGTTGGTTGTGCAATTACCTCATTACCTAAACCGGTTCTTCAGCCATTGACTCAAGCGACTTTTTCAAAGGCCTCTCAGCCAATCACCCAACCATTGGTGTCTCAGCTTAATTCACCAATGGCCTCTTGACCAACCATTTAGCCCTTTATTCTTGAGCCGACTACTACACCATCATCAATTAACAATCCTTGGCTCTTCAATTGATCCCTCAACATAAGGCTCCCCCATCAGTTGGTTGCACCACTTTAACAAATAGTCATTTCTTTTATCGCTCCTACTGTGGTAGAGGAATCGGTCACACCTACTATTCATGCTCTTGCCCCAGCAGATGATTCAGTCACCCCAATCATTTGTACACCTACCCCAATAAAGAAATCCTCATTATTTATACTTTTGCCCTAATAGAGGAATCATCTTAGACCCCTCAACATGTGCTAACAATATCTCAAGATCAAACTAATCATGAACATAGTTAGCCAGTAAGGGAGGTTGTAATCCAAATTGATGATAATCCTTTCAACTCACAACCAACTACCCCTATCCTTCTAGAATATGCTAGATTAAGCATGCCCTCTACCCTAGACAACTTGAAGAGAAGCCTATCATTGGAAGTTTAGATGAGGAAATTGCAAATGAAATTGATTGTCAATCTAATGAAAGCTAGGCAAGGATTTAGCAGGCATCAATCAATCAATACAATCATTAGAATTCATCTTTGAAGTTGGCCGACTAAATTGACCCGTGAAATGGAGAATAAGAAGATAGAATTGATCAGTGGAATGGGGAATGAATCTTGAAGCCTTCCGAAGGACATAGTGTAAGGAATCATCCATAAAAATATGATGCAGTGAAAGTGACGATTCCTATATGTTTCTTTAGAAACTATCTCAATTGAAACCGAATGACGAAAATAAAAAACCGATCAATCCGGGTTCGAATATACCTGATTGGGAATCAACTAATCCCATGGAGAGAAAGGAGATGAGTTTCTCAAACTCTTCAAACCGTTTAAATGTCCGGTCTCCAGTAGTATCCACACGAACTCCATCTATAGCAGGTTCTCCCTTCATACCGACTTTGAGAACTATTCCTGAACAGAGCTCCATCATCCATGGACACCTTATAGAAAGAGGAGGAGGTAGGGAGGAGGCTGAGGGCATGGTTTACACCCTTGTCTTGATAGGGTTTGGCTGAAATCATTAGTATTTATAGAGAATTTTGAAATTTTCATAAAAACCCAAAATCTCCATAAATTACACCCTTGCCCGTGTACTTGTGGATAACTCCTTATGTGTGTGACCCACTAGGACCAATAGCCTATTTGGTTGAGGCCTAAATAAAATAGAACAATTCTATTTAATTAAATTTGTTATCCGATAACAGATTAATCGGGCCACCGATCATGAACGGTACAAGGCACATCCCATTATCCCAAATGTCTATGGGAATAATATCATCTCCATTAAGCCTTTCCATCATCAGTTACCGCATGGATATAAACCCTCATCCAACCAATGTCCTGACTGAAAAAGAGTACGACATCGACTGTCAACTCCTTAATGTATCGACTGTATAAAATCATGTACTTGAAATTAGATCAATTAGAAAAACTCCTTTTCTAATTATCCTATCTACCCTGGCCAAGGATTTAGGGTACTATCCCATAGGACATTCACTCTCACTTACCGAGAGTGGACGATCCCTTATTGTCTGCTCAATTGCCTTCATCAGGTTTTCCTTGTGCTCGATCCATCGCTATACTGGACCATCTTTACAGTGATCCATAAGCCAATGGTCAAAACATAAGTTCCACCCAACAAGGCATCTTTGGCAACTCACGTCTAAGGTCCAACCATGCAACTGTGATGATATAAAACCCTAATTGATAGTTCGGTAAAATACCATTCAGGGTTTCTAATTCGATCAGTTCAGTGAACTCATTCTACTAATGAGCACCTGTATGTGTATCTCAGTGTCTCCACACTAATGACCAATGAGATTAGTCATCCTCATCACATGAGAAGACGTCACAGACACTAATCTATCTGGATCCTTGATGTCCCGTCTCAACTATCCAAAGACTCGGAACATTTAAATCAATTACATCTAGATGATCAATTCATTATCATGATCTTATCATGATTTAATCATCATTGCATTTAATCAAGGACTTCATTATGATATTCGCATCTAATAAGAGCTTATAATGAAGATTTACATAATTAATTGAATGTGATATATTTAGAAATGTCGAATCATATTATATATGATTGGCTTGTAGGGCATACATTTATATCACATAGACCTCAGCAAAGGGATACTAGAACCTCCTCTAGCTAGGCATGTAAATTCCTAAGCATTGATTTTAGGGCCACAACCCTTACCTCATTCCCCTTGCAATCAATAATCAAGTGCTACGCCCTTACTTCATCCTCCTCACAATTATTAATCAGGTTTGTGGGCCCATAATCTTTCAATCCTAGGGCCATGACCCATACTTTATTCCTTTCAAATGGATCTTTATGTCCTTTTTCTTCAATTGGGCCCTTATCCCCTCTACGCCCCTTTTCATCAACTAGTTCCATGCACCTCCTTTCTTCAACTAGGCCCACATGCCACTTTTAATAATGGGTCCCACGTGCCCATAATTTTCTCCAGTGTAGACCACACACCCCTTTTCATCAACTAGGCCCATGTGCCTCTTTTCTTCAACTGGGCCCGCATGCCCACAATTTTTCTAAATCAGGCTCATATGCCCACAATTTCTGCCAACCAAGCCCCTGTGCCCACATTTTCTTTCAACCAGGCCCACATGCCCACCAATTTTCTCAACTAGGCCTATGTCCCTTCAACCGGGTCACCATGACCACAATTATCTTCAATTGGGCCCATGTGCCTCTCAATCGGGCCTATGCGCCCGCAATTTTCCTCAATCGGCCCATGTGCCCACAATTTTTCTCAACTGGGTCCATGTGCCCACAATTTTTCTCAACTGAGCCCATATGCCCACAAATTCCATCAACCGGGCCCACGTGCCCACAATTGCTATCAACTAAGCCCATGTGTCCACAATTTCTCTCAATCGGGCCCATGTGCCCAAGTTTCTCAACAACTTGGCCCACGTGCCCACATTTCTCCACAAACGGGTATGTGTGCCCACATTTCTCCACAATCAGGCCCGTATGCCCAAGTTCCTTCAAAACTTTGCCCAAGTGCCCACATTCTTTCACAACTAGGCCACACACCCACATTTCTTCAAAATTAGGCCCATGTGCTCACACTCCTTCAGCTTCGGGCCCACACACCCATACTGTTCAGTGGTGCCCGTGAGACCTGTAAGGAATCGTCCATAAAAATTTGGTACAGCGGAAGCGATGATTCCTATGAGTTCCTTTAGAATCTGTCTCAATCAAAACCGAACGATAAAAACTGAAAACCGATCAAATCGGGTTCGAATATACCTGATAGGGATTCATATAATCCCATGGAGAGGAAGGAGATGAACTTATTAAGCTATTCAAACCGTTCAAGCGTCCGGTCTCTAGCAGTATCCACACGAACTTCATCCACAACAGGTTCTCCCTTTGCGCCGGCCTCGAGAACTCTTCCCGAACGGAGCTCCATCGACCATGGACACTTTCTAGAGAGAGGAGGAGGTAGGGAGGAGGATAGGGACGTGGTTTTCACCCTTGGCTTGATTGGGTTTGGCTGAAACCATTAGTATTTATAGAGAATTATGGAACTTTTCATAAAAACCCAAAATCTCCATAAATTACGCTCTTGCCCCTGTATTTGTGGATAAGTCCTTTTGTGTGTGACCCACTAGGCCCAATATCCTATTTGGTCGAGGCCTAAATAAAATAGAACAATTCTATTTAATTTAATTAAATCCGTTATCCGATAACAGATTAATCGGCCTACCGATCATGAAGGGTACAAGCCACATCTCATGATCCCAAATGGCTATGGAGATAATCTCATCTCCATTGAGCCTTTCCATCATCAGTTACCGCATGGATATAAACCCTCATCCATCCAATGTCCCGGTTGGAAAGGAGTACGGCATCGACTGTCAACTCCTTAGTGTAACGACTCTATAGGATCCTGTACTCGGAATTGGATCAATTGGAAAACTCCTTTTCCAATTATCCTATCTACCCTGGCCAGGGATTTAGAGTACTATCCCATAGGACATTCACTCTCACTTACCAAGAGTGGATGATCCCTTGTTGTCCGCTCAATTGCCTCCATCGAGTTTTCCTTGTACCCGATCCATCGCTATACTAGACCATCTAAATGGTGATCCATAAGTCAATGGTGAAAGCACAAGTTCCACCCAACAAGGCATCTTTGGCGACTCAAGTCAAAGGTCCAACCATGCAACCGTGATGATAGAAAACCCTGATAGATAGTTCGGTAAGATACCATTCAAGGTTTCTAATTCAATCAGTTCAGTGAACTAATTCAACTAATGAGCACCTGTATGTGTATCTCAGTGTCTCCACACTAATGACCAATGAGATCGATCATCCTCATCACATGAGAAGACATCACATACACTAGTCTATCCGGATCCTTGATGTCCCATCTCAAGTATCCTATGACTAGGAACATTTAGATCAAATACCTCTAGATGATCAATCTCATTATCATGATCTCATTATGATTTAATCATCATTGTATTTGATCAAGGACTTCATTATGATATTCACATCTAATAAGAGCTTATAATGAAGATTTGCCTAATTAATTGAATGAGATATTTCTAGAAATGTCGAATCATATCATATATGATTGGCTTGTAGGGCATACATTTCTATAAATCTCCCACTTGCATTAAAGCCAATCACCCATCTAGCTAATATGTATCAGCTCAAGGTGAAACTCAAACACTCTTTGAGTAACTGCTTCAGTTAGTGGATCTACAATGTTATTAATGGTAGATACTCTATCTTTAATTATATCTCTATAAGCTGCAATCTCTCTGATTGTATGGTATTGCCACAGAAGTTCTAAACTTCTGATGAGACATCGGCTCTACCCCATTATTTTCTCAAAACCAATGGTACACTTTCAAAGAAAATTGGGACAATCTCATAGCTTAGATGAGAATCTTCATCTAGACTACTTCTCAAGTAGTGTGCAACCACTATGTAAACTTGTTTACATATGTTGTAAAATTTATAGTGTTCTGTCACATAGAACTCTTTCAGCTCACTGCACCACCATTATTCTAACTTAATATCAAACTTATTTGATTAGAAGTTTGTGTTTATAAAACAACAAGACTTCAAGTCTTATCCTCCAGTGTATAGAGATACAATCTTAGTGCTTCTCAAGTACTAAATGATATATCTCTAAACTATCCAGTGACTGTCACCTGGATCTTCCTGATGAATGCTCATAACACTTATAGCATTAATCATTTCATGTACGTAGTATCATAAATGTGATAGACCCTATGACAAAAGCATAAGGGCACTACTCATGTGATCTCTTTATTTCTCAAGAAGTCTACAAAGACAACACTTTAGAGAGATCAACTCCACACCACATAGGTAAGAAACCTATCTTGGAGTTTATCATGTCAAACCTTTTGACTATGGTGACTACGTACATTAACTGGGCATTGATTTTAGATCTATCTCCATAGATCTCAAAACCCAAATTATGTTTGGAGGATCAATTTGATAGCTAGGTTCACTTATGATAGCATACCTACTTCATTCTTAATGAGTAGTATGTCATCAACATAAAAGGTCAAGAAAGTAACAACACTCCCACTTATCTTGTTGAATACACAAGGCTCCTCTTCGTTCTTAACGAAGTCATAAGATTTAATCTCATTAAACCTTATATATGATCTATGAGAAGTTTTACTTCAGTCCATAAATGAACTTAATACACACTCTTCTTGGATGTTATTGGGACTTGATTCCCTATAGTTGTATCATATACACCTATTCCTCAAAATACCTTAGAGGAACACTATCTTAACATCCAATTAGCTTATCTCATAATCATAGAGTGTAACAATTAAAATCCAAATGGATTAATCCGTGGAATAGGTAAAAGATCTCATCATAGTCAACCATTTGACTTTGATGATATCCTTTTCATCTATTCTCATCTTTGAAGGTCTCTACCTTCTAATCCACTCCAATCTATTCTTTAGTGATCCATTTATTCCTTATGGATACTATACCCTTAGGTGGATCTATCAAGTTCTAAACTTGATTAGAATAGATAAAGTTTATATCGGATTTTATTATCTCTTCACATTAATGAATCAATATCTCATATTGGTTTTATATAGATCTTAGGATCAATATCCTTATTATCTTATGCCTCATTTCATCTATCAGAGATATGTCTCACATATCTCTTAGGTTGAATGGACACAAGAATAGATCTATAAGTTGCCAATGTGTAATTTTTAATTAGTACCATAATAGAAGTGTTATTGGGTTGTGGGACTAGATCATCTTCCATATATATCTTTTTCCCACTATCTTTCTTAAGAAGGAACTTTTCCTTTAGAAATATAGTGAGCTGAGCAACACATACCCTTGTTCATATGGGTCGTATATTTAATATCCAAAAGTTTCCTTTGGATATCCCACAAGCCAACACTTCATAATCTTATATTCCAACTTGTTAGAGTTATACTTCTTCACCAGGTCGGACATTCCGAAACCTTAACTTGCTTAAGGTCAAGTTTTAACCCCTTTTCTATATCCTATATGGAATAATCAGAACAGACTTAGAAGGTACCTATTAAGATCAAGTGTTTATAACGAGTACTTAACCAAAAATAGATAGAGGAAATTTGCAAAGTTTGTCATTGTTCATATTATGTCCTACATAATATGACTTTTCATTTTAGCTACTCAATTAAGCTAAAATGTCTAAAGATGTGTCCATTAGATTCTATTATCCTTCAATTATATGTGAATTATGTACTTAGGTATTCCCCTCCTTGATCTCATCAAAGAGTTCTAATACTTTTTCCATTAGTATCTCTACTTCATTCTTAATCTCAGATAATTTCTCAAAGGTCTTAGATTTGTACTTCGTAAAGTACATGTATCCATACCTAGATACATCATCTTTGAAATAATGAAGTAGAAATATTCTTCTTTATCCTTACTAGATATGGGCTAACATACATCTAGATGTACGAGTTCTAACAACTCATTAACCCATTATCCATGTCTACATAAAGCTGAAGTGTTGATTGATCTAAATCAACCCATTTCCTCTTAAGAAGAATATTCACACATAACATGAGAGCTAACATATCAAATATGATTAAACAATTCATTAAGCTCCCACTAGCAAACACTTTGCCATTCAATCTATTAGAACATCTATCAATTTCATAGCTTAGAATAAATCAACATTTATTCAAGTAGGAAATCATATAATGTTTTTGTAGAAGGATATAATAGCAATATTAATTATTAAGACATCTCCATAAGGCTATTAAAGAATTGCACCTCTCACTAATAATGATACAACTTTTGCACCATTTCATATGTAGGTCAATATCTTTTTTATTAAGCCTTCATTTACTTGTCATCATCTACAACTCCTTGTAGATATAAGATGCATATCTGGTATCTCATACCATTAGATGCATCCATATATAGTATCTAATATTATGATATACACATATAGTATCTAATACTATTAAGTGTATATTTAAAACAAGTAAGTGTCAATGACTTGGATACATGAAGCTTCTCAAGCTCCACCTTTGCATTATATACAAAACACTTTGTACTTCTTATTCCACCTATCATCATCATGATATTGTAAGAATCATGTCTTATTCTGACTTTATTATCTTAACCACCTTCTTTTACTATTAACTCTCTCCTATTTCTATCTAATGATTTTACTTCTTACTATTGGTCTCGCCAACAAGAAGTAATTAAGATGTATTGTTGTTCTAACTTGCCCTTTAGTTAGCTCATCACTATGAGCCATGATGGATCTCATATCCATCTATCCATGTTGTCTCTACAATTTATGTCTCATAGAGACTAACATCTAGTTTAAGGGAAACAATGCATCTTGTCTATGAGATAAGATCTTATCTTTCTTTCATATCATTAGATAATTTTAAGAGACACCTACTTCTCAAGTAGAATAGTTAATTGGTCAACTATGAGAACAATTCTCTTAGTTCTAAACCGGTCTAAGAAGTGTGAGCCATTAAGCTATTTGGCATCTAGTATGCCATACTAATGGTGGTTTATTATCGTATTCTACAACTGAGATATAATTTTATCAATATAACATTGCAAACATTCATTAAGATTAAGATATAGTCTTTGATCTTAATTTATGCTCCCACTAATTTTTGATGAATTTGCATAACCCTCATTATGCAAAGACGGGATATCACGATGAAATCCTAGTGGGGACTAAGACCCTATTAACTTTATGGTGACAACCTTGTGGAAAACACAACAAGTCATCTCATACTTAATAGGTAGGTAACTTTTACCAATTGCAACCCTTGTAATTCTTAGTCATTTAGCCTCTAGAGTTATAACCTTGTGGGAAACACAACAAGCTATATACTCTAGTTAGGTCAAATCCGCTTGTTACGTTATGAGGATGAATTCTTAACATAGCCCTTGTGGGAAACACAACAAGGCCATGCAATGGTCCACCCCAAAGTTAGGCAAATGCCTTGGCCATGATCATCAATCCCTTGCTAAATGAGTCTTGTGGGAAACACAACAAACCCATCCAATCTAAGATTGGCTCATCAAGACCATAACAACGGAAGGCTACGTGAGTCATTCTTAATGTCACACATTTATCAACCTAATTAAAACAATGAGGGATTTTATTTTAGTCTCATAAAGAATATGTGCTAAGTATGTATAATACCTTTGGAATATCATATATCTAAGGTATAACCTGTAGCACATATCCACATATCAAATATGCATAAAAATAGGTGATCATGGACTTAACCCTAAGCATGCACCTAAGGCACCCCTATAGGTGCAAATCCTTGCTTCAAATGCTTGAGTTGGCATGCTTCCACTTTAGAAGGGTGCTTCTCCAAGTGGTCCCGCTCTCCAACCTTCCACGAACTGGCTTCTAACTCTTACAAGCGACTTAAGGGTACGCAGACCCACAAATGTACATAACTTTATAAGAAACCTTGGTTTTAACCAAGGGAGTACATTAATGGAGAGAGGTAGAATGTACAATCAGATTGTATAGAGAGAGAGGAGGCACACGCAGGCCCCATTTAATAACATAACCAACATAATTAAAAGCAATCACAAGCCAAGCATAATTAAGTCCATGATCACCTCCAAACACACTAAAATTCATCACATGAACATATAGCGCATACGTGATAATCATATGAGATATATCATATATATCAACATAAAATTATATACTTTATTTTAGAAATTCTCAATTTCATGCATGTCGAATTTTCATGAAATAAATAGCATGGAAATAACATGACAACAGCATATAAACAATTTATATGAAATAAACATACACATCTAAACTATTTAGAACATTCATGCATTCCCAATGCAGTTCAAAGTCATAAATTAATGTCCCAATTTATATTCTGTGAAATCTCATTTTACAGAATTAATTAAGACATTAAATATTTAAGTTAAACCTTTAAAACAATTTTAAAGTTTAACCATGAGTGAATCTATGTAAATAGAACTTAAAATTATCTAACATGCCATTAAACACTTTAAAACATGTTAAATAATATTATAGATTTTTTCAAAAATTTTCTGGAATTTCTTGGCAATTTTCAGAATTTTCTATGATTTTAAACACTTTAAAATCATAAAATATGGTGTCTGGCGCAATGCGCCGCGCCGTTCGGTGCATTGTGCCACGCTCGCGTGCGCACCACTGGGTGCGCCGGTATCTATAGCCGCGTGCGCCAACCGCCGTGCGCCGGCGCGTGCGCCAATCGCCTTCCCCAAACAGCCGCGTAAAGCACTATTCATCTGGGAGAAAGTTAAACCCATTAACTCGGACATATCTCCTTATTCAGAAGTCCGAAAAATTTGGAAAAATATGTGTTGGAATCCTTATCAAATAGGGAATCCAGAACAACCGCAAAATCAGGAAGAAGAGGCGGCGGTCACCGAGATTCTGTAGCAGAAATCTCCATTTTGTAACGAGGATAACTCCTTATCCCGGAAGCAAAATATTCTCCAAAAATACAATTTATAATTCTCATCAAATGAAGTTTCCAAATATGTATATATCCCTTCATAGAAAAATTCTCTATCAACAGGAAATCAGGAAGAAACAGGTCGGCGTCGCTAGACTCCGCAGAACCCTAGTTCGCCGGAAAACCCAAAAATTCTCTCCCTTCACCGTCGTTCAAAGCTGCATATCAAAAGGAAAGGTTAGGTAATCATATTACCCATCTCCTAAACCTTTTGCAAGCCTCAATTTCTTCTGTGGACGGAGATTTCACAAAATCCCCAAATCCGGGTGTCGGTTCGGGCATGAGAGAAACACCAACTTTTGAGGCTTCTCCCGAATACTAAAGAAATCTAAAATTCGAACGGTTTGTGGTGTTGGAAAGCCCTATATCACGAGATTCTATCAGAGCCAACCAATATTTTATCTAAATCACATACATATTATGGTGGCCTCGACAAACAGACGTTTCCACAGATTCGGAAACACATAAATAACATGAAATAATATCGATTTGAAGTCGGTTTCGACTGAGACCTGAACATGGCAATGATACCACTGTAAGGAATCGTCCATAAAAATTTGGTGCAGCGGAAACAACGATTCATATGGGTTCCTTTAGAATCTGTCTCAATTAGAACCGAACGACGAAAACCGAAAACCGATCAAATCGGGTTCGAATATACCTAATAGGGATTCATATAATCCCATGAAGAGAAAGGATATGAACTTCTTAAGTTATTCAAACCGTTCAAGCATCCGGTCTCCAGCAGTATCCACGAACTTCATCCACAGCAGGTTCTCCCTTCGCGTCGGCCTCGAGAACTCTTCCCAAACGGAGCTCCATCGACCATGGACACCTTCTAGAGAGAGGAGGAGGTAGGGAGGAGGATAGGGATGTGGTTTTCACCCTTGGCTTGATTGGGTTTGGCTGAAACCATTAGTATTTATAGAGAATTATGGAACTTTTCATAAAAACCCAAAATCTTCATAAATTATGCCCTTGCCCCTGTACTTGTGGATAAGTCCTTTTGTGTGTGACCCACTAGGCCCAATAGCCTATTTGGTTGAGGCCTAAATAAAATAGAACAATTCTATTTAATTTAATTAAATCCATTATCCGATAACAGATTAATCGACCTACCGATCATGAAGGGTACAAGCCACATCCCATGATCCTAAATGGCTATGGAGATAATCTCATCTCCATTGAGCCTTTCCATCATCAGTTACCGCATGGATATAAACCCTCATCCATCCAATGTCCCGGTCGGAAAGGAGTACGGCATCGACTGTCAACTCCTTAGTGTACCGACTCTATAGGATCCTGTACTCGGAATTGGATCAATTGGAAAACTCCTTTTCCAATTATCCTATCTACCATGGCCAGGGATTTAGAGTACTATCACATAGGACATTCACTTTCACTTACCGAGAGTGGATGATCCCTTGTTGTCCGCTCAATTGCCTTCATCGAGTTTTCCTTGTACCCGATCCATCGCTATAATGGACCATCTAAATGGTGGTTCATAAGTCAATGGTCAAAGCACAAGTTCCACCCAACAAGGTATTTTTGGCGACTCAGGTCAAAGGTCCAACCATGCAACCGTGATGATAGAAAACCCTGGTAGACAGTTCAGTAAGATACCATTCAGGGTTTCTAATTCGGTCAGTTCAGTGAACTCATTCAACTAATGAGCACATGTATGTGTATCTCAGTGTCTCCACACTAATGACCAATGAAATCGGTCATCCTCATCACATGAGAAGACATCACATACACTAGTCTATCCGGATCCTTGATGTCCCGTCTCAAGTATCCTATGACTAGGAACATTTAGATCAAATACCTCTAGATGATCAATCTCATTATCATGATATCATCATGATTTAATCATCATTGTATTTGATCAAGGACTTCATTATGATATTCGCATCTAATAAGAGCTTATAATGAAGATTTGCCTAATTAATTGAATGAGATATTTCTAGAAATGTCGAATCATATCATATATGATTGGCTTGTAGGGCATACATTTCTATCAAGACCATCATCAATCTCCAAAATCAAAAGCATGCTCTCAAACTCCAAAATCGGTCCGTATGCTCACTCCTTTTGTTGGGTCCCTTGAGCTGAACCATCAATCGGGCCCTCTTGCCCAACACCGTCAATTGGGCCCTCATGCCCATCAACATCAACTGGGCCCTCAAGCCCACATACAGCTCTTGGGTTCATGTGCCCCTTGCCTTCAACTATTCTTGGGCCCTCAAGCCCACTCTCAACTCTCAGGCCAATGAGCCCATTTTAACTCATTTTGTTTTCGAGCACATTTCTTTCCTTTTTAAAATCTCTTTTCTTTTCAAATTTTATTTTAAATACAAATTAAGGGTAGAGAAATTTCTTGGGTGATACCAATTTTTTTGCTTTTTAACATCATCAATTTTGACTCTGCAATGTCAAAACAAACCTTTCGCATCTTCTCCTCTATCATGTGACTCCAACTCTTTGATCCAATGGAATATGGAGCATACTAAGAAGCGGAAACAACTGTGCAAGTGTTGGCACCAAATTTTTCTATGCACAAGATGTTTAGGGAATTTTAAACAAAATAAGAACAAAGGACCAGCAAAAGAAAAATGATGGTGGGGCCCCACCTTAGTGGCCTAATGGACTAGCTAGGCCCAATAAGGCTTAATGGGCCCAACAAGTAAAATGATGGCTCAAGAAAGTCCAAACAACTTTATTCAGCATGCTCGACTCAAATTTGAGCAATGCTAAAGTTTGTTTGGAGATCCGTTTCAAATTTGGTAAAATAAAGACCAGATAGTGTAAGGGGGCTTTGAAAATGCCTTGACATGGTTTAATGGGCCCGGATGGCCAAGACAATAAGCCCACTGCATTGCCTTGGTCACAAACTTTGCAATGATGCCCAAAACATAGAAAAAGGACACTTAAAAGTCAAAATGACTTTTTTGCCCCCAACACTTTGGAACAAATCAAGACTCTATTAGAACGAGCTGACTTCACCACATTGTCAGTATAGGATAGAGTTGGACAACGCTCAAAATAGATTAGAAATCCAACTACCAATTGAAAAGTTATTCAGAAAAGATCAAATATGGACAGGAGTCTATACCCTGTCACCCCAGGGGCAGAATGGTCCAATCAGCTTTCAAAGTGGCATACAGGCTAAATATTCCAATTTCTTGGTCCCTTACCTTAGTCTCAGGAATATTTATGCATCGAAAATATAATTTGGCTAACAAGATGAGCTAATTGCATTTATTTGCAATTTTCAAAATTATCGATGGTTGAGATCAAACCAATTAAGAAAATCGATAAAATTAGGGATTTGATGCAATTCAGGAGATCCTGGCCATACATATTGATAGAACATAAGATCAATGGCTATCGGGACACATTCTAGATTTTTTGGGGTAAATTCAGAGTTTATTTAATTAATTCCGATCAGAATTAATGATATTTGTCGAATCAGGAGCATTTTTATGAAACCCGAGTTAAGATTATCCCAAGTTAAGCCAACCCCCATTTCTCTCTCTTGGCTGGTGCGCCAGCACCTCATCCTTGAGACTCCATTCCTAGGTGGAATTCCTCCAAGAGAAGATTTCTTTGTGGGCTGAAACTCTTTGGCTTATCTTCCATCAAGCATTATCTCCAACTCTATCTCCCATTGCCAAGAAAATGAGAGATGAAGCCTTGTGCGCCAACTCCCTCCCTTCTCACCTCACATGTGTGCACACAACAGAACACAACAACTCTCCCTTCACCTCAGTTGTATGCACACTCCTCCCTTCCCGGACTCCCTCTCTGATGGGACTCCTCCTTGGATAGACCTCTCCTTGGCCAAAACTTTTTCATAGGATAGGACTCTTCTCACCTTATCTCACCAGCAGATCTTATCCCCTAGATTCCATGGTCAGTGGAAGACTAGGAGAACAAAAGAAGGAGGGTGCCTATTCTCTCTCTTCCCCATTACTTGTGAGCACAACCTCACCCACCTGTGCATCTCAGCTCCTCCCTCTCCTAGTGTGCACACCACCTGAAAACTAGGACCTACCACACTCATTTTCTTTCTGATCTGTATCACTATGAATCAGTCTCTCAAGTGCCTGAGTGGCACTGAGGTCCGAACATTTGTGTCCACACTGACATCTTGTGGTGACCACTGTGAACAACTTTTGCTTGTAAGATTGCTCTTGTTCTATTTTTGTACATTGTTCTTAAATCACCTAGGCTTAAGGTACTTTGATAGTTAAAGCATAGGGCCTAAGGCATTTTCATCATTCACTCCATCTAGATCCTACATGCATTCCAAGTGTTTTTGAGCACCTTTTGACTTTCATATACATTAGAGTGGAGCTCCCATCATCTTTTGGATGAACAGGTTGTGGCTTCTATGCAACCCACAACCCAAAAACTAGAAATGCCGCAGGCTTGGGCACTCAAGGCTTGACGCGTCCTAGGCCCAAGCACATACCAGAAGAAGTGCCCCTTGCTTAGGCACTTCTAAGCCAGAAGCACCCAACCTAGGGTGCCTAAACTTAGGCTCTATGAGCTCTAGGCTCTATGAGCTCACATCTAGATTTGATTCTCATATGAAACAAGTGCACATTTACGCTTAATTTATTGTAGTAGCATCTCTTCTTTAGTATATTTGCATTTCAAGCAACTCATGTCCCAACGTGGATAGTTTCACCTTGCTACTAATAGAAGCACTATCTCATTGGGCCCCTCTAAGATTGAAGCACCTAGCATGGGGCACTTTCACATAAGCTCTGCGAGCTCTCACTCATATTTAGTTTTCGCATGAACCATCGCATTTTTAACTTATTCTATTGCATTAGAATATTTATTTCATGATTAAGCATGTGTTTATGTTCTTGCATAGACATCTTCACCGTGGATCCTGTGAGAACCCATTCATACTCTTAGAAGTGCCCTAGGTCAAGGCACAAGCACTCTAGGCCTATGTGCTTCTGTTATGTCATTATATAGAAATTTCCCCTTCTGGTTCTCACTCTTTTTTTACTCATTCATGCACGCTATTTACTTCTATTTTTAGCTTAACCATTTCACTTTTATTGCATATTTCATATAGTTTCTTAGCCTCACCCTTGACATCATTCTCTTGCATTAGATTTGTATTAGGTACTGGATTCATCCAACCCATAGGGCATTTGAAAGGAGATCTCACTCTCCCAACACACTCTTATAAGGAATTGTTCATAAAATATTTGGTGTAGCGGAAGCAACGATTTCTATAGGTTCCTTTATAATATGTCTCAATCGGAACTGAATGACGAAAACTGAAACTGATCAATAAGGGTTCAAATATATCTGATTGGAATTCATCTAATTTCATGGAGAGGAAGGAGATGAGCTTATCAAGCTCTTCAAACTATTCAATTGTCTGGTCTCCAATAGTATCCACATGAACTTCATTCACAGCAGGTTCTCCCTTCATGCCGGCCTCGAGAATTGTTTTCGTATGGAGCTTCATTACCAACAGATGCCTTCTATAGAGAAAATAAGATAAGGAGGAGGCTGAGGATGTGGTTTACACCCTTCGCTTGATAGGGTTTGGCTGAAACCATTAGTATTTATAGATAATTTTAGAATTTTCATAAAAACCAAAAATCTTCATAAATTACACCCTTGCCCATGTACTTATGGATAAGTCTTTATGTGTGTAACCCACTAGGACCAATAGCCTATTTGGTTTAGGCCTAAATAAAATAGAACAATTCTATTTAATTTAATTTAATTTGTTATCCAATAACAAATTATTCAGCCTACTGATCATAAAGGGTACAAGTCACATCCCATGATCCCAAATGGCTATGGGAATAATCTTATCTTCGTTGAATCTTTCCATCATCAGTTACCACATGGATAAACCCTCATCTATTCAATGTTTCAATCGGAAAGGAGTACAACATCAACTATCAACTCCTGGGTATACTGACTCTATAGGATTTTGTACTCGAAATCAAATCAATTGAAAAACTTCTTTTCCAATTATCCTCTCTACCTGTCCAGGGATTTAGAATACCATCTCATAGGACATTCACTCTCACTAACCAAGAGTGGATGAGCCCTTGTTGTCTGCTCAGTTGTCTCCATTAGATTTTTCTTGTACTCGATCCATCGCTATACTCGACCATCTAAACGGTGATCCATAAGTCAATGGTCGAACCACAAGTTCTGCCCAACAAGGCATATTTGGTGACTCAAGTTAAAAGTTCAACCATGCAGCAGTGATGATAGAAAACCCTAATTAACAAATTTAGGGTTTCTGATTCGGTCAGTTTAGTGAACTTATTTGACCAATGAGCACCTATATGTGTATCTCAATGTCTACACACTAATGGCTAATGAGATTGGTCATCCTCATCATGTGAACATCACGAACACTAGTCCATTCGAATCCTTTATGCCCCGTCTCAAGTATCCTATGACTAGGAACATTTAGATCAAATACCTCTAGATGATCAATCTCATTATCATGATCTCATCATGATTTAATCATCATTGCATTTGATCAAGAACATCATTATGATATTCGCATCTAATAAGAGCTTGTAATGAAGAATTTACCTAATTATTTGAATGAGTTATTTTTAGAAATGTTGAATCATATCATATATGATTAACTTGTAGGGCATACATTTCTATCAACTCTCACCCTCCAAAATACCCTTCATGATAGCTACTAACCTCTCTTCTAAGGATTCCCTCCTAGTTGGTTGGGTTTGTTTCTACTAAGGCATCCTTAGTCGAGGACAAGCCTAGTTAGCCCAAATTCTACCTTCACAAGTTCCTCTCAATCCCTGTAAATCCCTCTTGGCCTCCAGTACCTCACACCTACTCAAGTGCCTACACCTATTCAGGTGCCTACACCTATTCTAGTGTAGCCTTTTCCTCCCTATCACTCGGGAATCTCCAGTCAATCAAACACTAAATGACAAGTTCAATCATGTGAATAGTCAATATAAAGAGATTAAATACCTACTAAACCCTTGTGTGACCTATGAAGTTTTTGTTTCTTTTCTCTGTCTTTCATCTCCTATCTTTATAAATTCAAATTTAATGACACTATGACACTAGTAATTCATTTACCCATATTAAGGACTTCTTGTACAAATCATCTTTCTAGCAAAATGATGGCAAGACCCTTGCTTTCTTTTCTTGGTTGTCATTACAAGGATCAATCCTAGAATGGTTCTAATCGATTGACACAGTAGAGGGAAGCAACTTTTGTATAGTAATGGCCAAGAATATTAAAAATAAATAAATATTTTATACAATATACTAACAAATGATGGTCAATGGTCAAGAAACAAATAGATGCAATCTCAGAGCTAGGACACATCAAAATGATTGTTACCAATGTCGTACCAGTTTTGAAGAGTGTTTTGGCTTTGCATTATTCTATAAATATGAATGATTTATATGAAAGGAAAAGATATATCCAAACTCAACTTAAGGATTCATTGACCATGGATCTATTTGATTTAAGATAGCATTCTCTTAATGAGAATAGGAATGCCAATGTTGTAGGGAACCCGATGAGAAACTATAGGTGCCAACATATGAACCATCAACAATAAAGGGTTGTCCCTCAACAACTCCATCAACTCGAAGCTTGTCAACATCAACCTCCTTAGCCAATTGCATGACCCATGATCCCTCAACCTCAATCGATTGCACAAACTATGGCCCCTCAACTGGAGCTAGTTGCACAACTTGTGGCTTGTCAACAAATTCTACAACTAGCTATACACAATCAAGCTCCCTCAATTGTTTGTCCACTTGTCCCAGCACTAGAATGAGCTCTTCATGTCCATCATCATGTCATTTCAATTTCAACCATATCTCAGGAAAAAATTGATTAGAATAGGACCAACAAGTTGGAAAAATATGAAATCAAAGTCAATGATGATCTACCCAAATCTGTTACTTAGACAATCCTCTCTATTCCTCAAGTATCCCTTTAATTACGCATAGTTTTCTAGGTGATCAAAGTGACCAAGGCTACATAGTACTATCTTGTCACTTAGGCGATAAGATGAGGCATTAGGTGATACCTTTTTTATAATAAAATTTATAAATAACAAATATATGAGTGACAAATAATACATACAAAATTAATAAGTAGCTATGACAACATATAAATCAATTGATAATAGGAAAGTGCATAGTTAATATAATAAATAACAAGAATATCAAATTAGAACTACTAAATTTAGTTATTTTTAATACTTAATTTGCATTATTAGTAAATATCTAGGCGAATACTTAATTCCAATTATTATTCCATCATGATAAGTATTATTATTTAATTAACCATTACAATTAATTATTAGTTTAAAACCACTAAAAAGTTATAAGAATAAATAATTAACATTGTTTATTCCTAAATTAGACCAAATAGGATGATAATGTGCTGGTCAACTAGGCACCCCTCACCTTGATAGGTGATAGGCACCTTGTCACCTAGGCAATACCAAGCACATCCTTTATCACTGAACAACCTAAAGAGAAGTTGGCTATTGGCAATACAGGGTGGAGGATCATGGAAAAGCTTAGATATCAGCCAAACAAAGGCTTAAGAAAGAGTTACATAGGATAGTGCATCGGTGCAACCTCCATAGCTGATCCCAACAGTAAAGATTAGCTATCAATAATTGACTTCCGAATCAAGGGAGGGCAAGACAAGATGAGTTTTAAAGAATGGCAACCTAAATGATCACTTTATAAGGGAGGTCACACAAATTGAGAAAAGAAAGTATGACCAACAATTGGCTCATAAACCCTTGAAAATATCAAGTTCATCCACAAACTAATTAATTGAGCACCTTGAAAGAAAAGGGACCCTCGGTCATGTATTAATTAAATTTGGTTTATTCAATGATCATTGAAGTAGCTAGGTCTATGGCAAAGGGCTTTTAGGACATCATCTAGTTAGGCAAACCCACTTATCATCTCTTTGTGAGGCCACAACCCCATCAACACAAACCCAAGCAGGCCCGCATGAGCCCACCTTCACTCTCTAATCGAACCCACAAGCCCACACCACTCTATCCAATCAGTCACATAAGCCCACTCATACTCCTCTAAATTAGGTCTTTGCACCCATTTCCACCACTTAGGCCCTTAAGCCTACCTTCAACAATTTGATCCGCAAGCCCACTTATCTCAATTGGGGCCACAATACCACACCTACTAATCTACATTGGGCCCTCAACCTCATCCTCACCAATCAGGTCAATGAGCCCATCTCCATCAACCTTTGGGCCCATAAGCTTACTTTCACTTTTGTTAATTAAGTCCTCGAGCCCACTTTATCAAATTGGGCCCTAGAGCCATCATCAGGCCCTCAAGCGTGCCCTCAACGAACAGGCCCGTGAGCCCCTTTCCCTCAGTTGAGCCCACTCTTACCCTTCTCAATTAGGCCATCATGCCCATCTTTCTCAATTGTGCCCACGAGCTGGCCCTCTCTCTTCTCATTTGGGCCCAAGAACCCATCTTGACCAATCAGGCCCTTGAGCCCATCATCCTCAACCTCTAGTCCCATGAGCTCACTTTCATTTTATTTAATTGGGACCACAAGCCTACTCTCAATTAAGCCCTTGAGATCACTCTCTAAAACTAGGCCCATGACCCCATTTTAATCTTCTATCTACATTAGGCTCTCGAGCATGTTTCACCCAGTAAAACTTGACCTCTCAATCCCATTTTCATCTTATTTCTCTCGATCTAGGCAAGGTCACCTCAAATTGGGCACCTGTGCCCCATTTTGTTTGCATGATCTACTCTTCTCTCTAATTTCTTCTTATTTTAATAAGTTAGAAGAAATTCTAGGACGATATCTCAATCCTTACTTGGCACTCTCATCAATGCCAAATCTATTATGTCAAATCAACTCTTCTACATCTTCCCTTCATTATATTGACTCTGAATCTTTGATCTTTTATCAAGTGGGAAAGAGAAATAGTGAAGACAACTAGGTAGGCAAGGCATCAGCAAGCGCAAACGATGCCATCCAAGCAATGTCGTCACTAGCGATGAGCTTATCTTCTCTTAAAAATTACATTCATCATCATCACATTATCTTCAAAACAATTCTCTTGATGAATTTGTGAGTCTAACAATTTTGATCCAAACATATAAGAAAATAGAATAAAAATAAGATAATTGAGAAAAAATTCAAAACTAGTGACATGATAATCAAGAAGACCTTTTATTGAGAACATAATGAATTGCACTCTAAATTTTAACTAGTTCAAAAATTGGACTATATAATGAGTGGTACAAGACATGATAATTTATCATCCATGGAATGAACTCTACCTTAAAAATATATTTCCCATAAATATACATATATATATAAACACAAAATGGAGAGGATGACCAAAATAACCTAAAGTCAGCTTGCTTTTGGGTGCCCTAACTTCCAACTTGGCATATAAAAATTAAGGGTAGGTACCATATTTGCACACACAACACACTTAAAATTTGGAGTTTTAATGACCATACACTAGAGAGAAGGTTCAATAAAAGTTAGAAAAAGAAGGTCTAACCTAATCCCTTTATCTTTCTATCTTTTTCCAAGATAGATGTAGAGAACTAGAAGTGGGAGTGTCAAAAGTACCAGTCACCTTAGTAGGAGGTTATCTCAATGGGTACAGCTTTTAAGCCCTAGTAAAGAGAAAGAAAAGTTAGTCAAAAAATAAAAACAAAACAAAAAAAGAATGAATGAAAAACAGTAGCACAATAAAGAGGATAAATATCCCATAGGCCATAACAAAGAAGTTACTTTATCATATCATACCCTAAAAATAAAAGAGCAAAATCAATAGAAAGAAAGGACCTGAAGATGTTGAACCCCAACGGGCAACTAGGTATAAGTAGAGAAATCCTTCGAACTTCCCAAAATATCAAGGACATGCCTTTGCTTTCTTCCTTCTCAACACTAGGGATATGGTAGGCTGATATTATTTAGGCAAAACCCTAGTCAATTAGGTTGAAGGTTTAAAGGATTTCGAATCAATGGTCTCCACCTTTGCATACGGTGCATGTTATTGCTCCTCGTATAATAACTAGGGACCTCCATTCCAAGTGGACCAAGGCAATGCTAGTCAACCACTGTACCATTTTTTTTTTGAAAACATCAAAAACACAAATTTTCAAAATCCAAAATCCAAAAAAATATTATAAAAATTAAAAAAGAACAAACAAAGTTAAAAATACAAAATGCAGAGATCACAAAACTTAAAAACCTAAACAAATTAGAAAATATTTAAAACTTGAAAAATATTTCAATTGCATTCTACTTAATCACATGCCTCTTGGATTCATGTTTAACCTCAATGTTGCACTCATAAAACCACCCATAAGATAGAAAAACTTTGAAACAAAAAATCTAGTTGTGTTCTACTTGATCACATGCCTCTTTCACTCATGCTTGATTTTAGTTTTGAAGGTATCCTTTTATAAGGTGTTTGATTACAATTTTTACATAATTTTAACTTTAAAATAAAGATGCATTATAAGTTAACATATTTTTTAAAATTAGTGAATTATATACTTTAATGTGTTTGGCAAAAATGATGTAAATTTTAAAAATTATAGAGATATGTTGGGCAACACTTTTAGATTTAAGATTTTGTTAAGGTCCATAATCAAATAAATAAATCAATTCAAGTTATTTTTCAACTTGAAGCATTGGTATTGCAAATTTGTTTAATCAAACTAATAAGCATATTCCATTCACAAAACATGACAAACATGGTCAAGAACAAATACATCTCTTTCTCCATCTTCAACCTCCCTTTTAGAGGCATTAGAATCTCTTTAATGTTGTTTCATGACAAAATGATGGTACTGACAATAGGTCTAAAGACACATTTTATTCCTCATTAAGCACAAGACAAAAGCTGGTATATGTTATACATTGGAAGGAACCCAAAGATTTGTGTCCCGTTGTCTCAAGATTGTCATTTAATTCCTTGACTAACGAAGAGATGATGAAGACATCAATTAGTGTGGCATGTTTGTAATATGCTCAGTAGAGCATATCATCATGTGGTGAAACACTAGAGATGAATAATATTGGAAACTAGGTGCTTTTAGGAGAGCTAAAACCTAATATATTGTATTTATATGGACAACCCAAACAAATAAACATGGAATTTTCAATACAAAGAAAGAACAAATATTTTTCAAAAGCATTATGAAAGATTAATTGGAACATAATACAATGAAAGCAATAAGTTACAAGTACATACATTCTATAGAACATCATGGGTTGGATTGACATAGTCATAGACATGAATTTTACCAATTTGGAGCCCCATGAAGATTATAGTTGTTGCGGGATTATACATTGTATTCTATGATAGAAATATATGCCTTACAAGCTAATCATATGTGATACGATTAAGCATTTCTTGTATCATCTTATTCAATATAAATGACATTTATTCATTACCATCTATCTCTAGATATGTATATTGTAATGAAATCCTTGATCACATGCAAAAATGATTGAATCATAATGAGATCATGATAATGAGATTAATCATCTAGATTCTAGTGATTGAAATATTCCAAGTCATAGGTCCTTGAGATAAGACATTAAAAATTCGGATAGACTTGTATATGTGATATCTTCTCATATGGTGAGAATGACCAATCTTATTTATTATTTGTGAAGATACACTATGGAACACATATTGGTGTTCATTAGTAGAATGAGTTTACTGAACTGACCATTTTTTAAACCCTGATTGGTATTTTATCAAACTGGCAATCAGGGTATTCTATCATCACTGTGGCATGGTTGGATCTTTAACTGGAGTTACCAAAGTTGTCTTATTAGATGTACCTTGTACATTGATTATTAACTTATGAAACACCTGTAGACACGCAAATTTTGCCTATTTGAGGAGTGTAAGATCCATGTTTTCTTAAAAGGTATTCGAGTTTTCCGATAAACAAACCAGATCTCCAAGAAAACGGCTCAAAAGCGAACTCTGAGGGCGTAGATGACCCGTCTTCCGGGTTGCCCAGGCGACCCGTCTGACAGGTCATTTGCCAAATCGTCTGTTCTGACGGTGGTAGCTGAGACGTCAAATCCAGACAGGTACGAGAAGCGACCCGGCCGGCGGGTCGCCTGCCAGAATAGTGTACGGAGTGAACGAAGTGACCCGTGAACGGCGCACGCTCATCCGGACGGTCGGAATCGATTAGGCGTAGGCGACCCATCTGACGGGTCGTCTGCCACTGTAGCAGTTTCCGGACGGCTGCCGACCAACTTTCGGCGCACGCGTATTTAATGCATTTATGGTTCCGCAGGTGACCCGTCAGACGGGTCGCGCAGGCGACCCGGCAGATGGGTCGTTTGCTGATTACAAAAAGTATTTTTTATGCCTGAAATGCCCCTGTGATCCTTTTGCCTATAAAAAGGGACCCCCTAACCACTTTTTCAAGGGTTGGAAGAGTGTGAGAAGGGGGAGAACGTCCCATGCTCCCAAGAGAGAGCCTTAGAGAGTTCAAAGCCTCCTCCATCCCCCAATCCTTATTGCCCAAGAGATTGAGAGCTTCCCACTTCCATCCACCTCCGTAAATCGACGTTCTTCATCCCGTTTCTTCATTGGCATCTATTTCGAAGCTTCTCAAGCTCCTACATCAAAGGGGGAATCATCATCCACGTCCTAAAAGCTTCCGGGAGTCGTCATCAAGCTTCTAAAGCCATTCGAAAGCATCACGGGAGCATCCGGGAGTACACCGAATTCTGGTGCAGGAGGTGACCCACCTGCCGGGTCGCCCAGGTGACCCGTTTGCCAGGTCGCCTAGGCGACCCCCTTGCCGGGTCGCCCAGGTGACCCCCCTTACGGGTCGCCTGGGATTCCAGATTGCCGTTTTTGGAGTTGAAACCCGTCTTTCTTCCACCACCTTCTAGCATTACTTTGTTTCCATGTTTTCCATCATAAATCATCATATTTGCATGCATATTTAACTTAGTACTATCATATATCATCATCCAAAAACACATAAAAAGGGGGGTTGGGAGTTATTCCCAATCCGGTTAGTCCATCTCAATTTGTGACTTTTAGTTTATTTCTTTTGCAAGATGCTTCGCTGTCTTAGTTCTAATCCACTTTCACTTGTTTTGTGGCTTACTTGTTTTTGTAGGAACAACTAAAGTGCTTCAAGCTCTTTCTTCTCGGCCGGCCGAAAAGGAAGAAGATGGAACCCATAATCTCCCAACACGATCTCCCCGCCTAGGTACGTTTGGTCATTTTCTTTAATACTTACATCGTTTCCTATCTTTTACTCTCGAAGCCCGCGGTTCCTGGCGATCACAACCCTACACCACCGGTGAAACCGAAAGGAGGAGCGGCACTCGTCGTTCCAACCCGGGGAAGCAAAGAGAGAAAGAAGAACCGGGTCTGGATCGAGAGTTCCACATCTTTTGGCGACCACGGTGGGACCATCTCATGCTTGAAGCAAACTTAGTTGTTCTCTCATTTCCAAGTAATCCCCTTCTCACCATCACTATCTTCATATTGTCCTCCGTTTCTTTTATCTAGTCGATCCCCGCGTGGATCTCCTTCCGGTTTGGAAAAACAAGTTCCCGGAAGTGTTCTGTTTTCGCAAATGACCCCTCTGCCGGGTCATCTCCTGCTTTTATGATTTAGAGTCTTCCGTTCCGTTTCCTTAGGCCCCTACGTGGGCCCACTTGCATTTCTGTTTACTGTTATTTCTAAGCATCTTGCCCTTAGTTTACTTTCAAATCCATGTTATTTTGGTCCCCGCGGGACCCCGGTTATTAGGCACTTTCCTTCGGCTCTGTTTTCTAATTTTCGCAGGTGACCCCCCTACCGGGTCACCTGCCAGGCTAGTTGGTGACCCGTCTGCCGGGTCATCTTCTCTTCTAGAAACTTCCTTCCTGCTGCAGTCTTTGGCTTTATCTACATTTACTCATTTCTCTTGAATCAAGCTTGCGAAAATTGTTATTTTCCAGCATCTTTGACTTGTTTGGTTATTGCTCTTGCTAGTTTAATCATCATCCTAGTTATTATTTGTTGATCGTTGCATTGTTTTCCTTTCTTATTGTATGCCATCTCATCCTTGCTAAATTCTTGCATTAGATTGCATTGATTACCGGGTTCGCCTGACTCATTAGGTCATTCGAGATGGGAGGCTCACCCACCTCCCAAAAGACATCTCCATCCCACCCGCGTCTCTTGGTGGATTCCGATCTCTCTTCCGGGGATTCCCTCTCGGTTGATTAGATTGGTTTTCACTAAGGCCTCCGTAAGTCCCCAAAAGTGAAGGATTCCCTCTTCACCGATCGGGCTGGTTGTACCTTTTACCCCAAAACCCGGTGTCACCTATCACCCAATCGTTGTGAGAAAAAGTGTTAATCCTAGATTGCTCGGCGTTGTGAGAGCATAGGGTACGACCTATCATGGAGAGTACAATATTCTCTTAAGAAGCTCACTAATCTAAGGATTGAACAAAAAAAGTACGTTTAATCATTCCAAGTCTTTGTTTTAACTTGTTTGTGCAACGAAAGTGAAAATCAAAAAAAAAAGAGAAAGGGGTAACTTTCTCACAAAAAATCATTAAAATTTTCCCAAAAAGAAATCATTGTTTGAGGTAATACTTCTTTGATCACAACAATCAAAAGAGGAGGATCCTTAAGAAACTACCCCAAAAAAAATCTAAAAAAAGAAGAGATTTGCTTTCGGTAATTACTTGTTTGTCAGAATCAAAACAAAACAAAAAAAGGGGTCACAAGAACAAAAAAAAATCTTTATTTTCTGTTACTTGCTCTTTTGCTTTTATGCTTAAGTCACTTAGGTCCGGACATGTCATGGCGGACTAATACGAGCCCAGGGAGTTTGACCAGGCGCACGTCGACTCGCAAGAGGTCCAGTCAGTCCATGAAGGAAACGTCTGTGCCGTCCATGATCCCGATCAGCCCTACGAAACCGATAGGGTCATTTCTCCCCCTCCTAATATGATTTCTCTTCAAGAGGCTCTATCCTAGGCCAACCCCGATCAACTTGTTCAAGCCCTTCAAACCGCTCTTCGGGGCAAATCCCCCGTTAATCATCCACAAATGAAAGGACCTCCTCCTATATCCACACCCCGATCCGTGGGCCACCAACCTGATGCGGTACCACATGGTCATTCACACACCGGTCCGATCGCTCCCGATCACCTCTTTCCGATAGCAAATCTCAACCATCCAGATCCTAATTTGGCTGGGCCATCTAGGCCGTTGGTCTATTCTTCTAATCACCTCCTTCACCCAGCATACCCTTCTGTACAACCACCCCATCGAGTTATGACCCTTCCCCCTCAAAATCTGATACATCGGGCACCTACATATGCCCCGTCTCCCCCAATCGCTCAGGAACCAACCACCGATAATGTGGCAATCAACGAACTCAAGGAGCAATACAAGGAGTTTCGCCGCATGATCGATACTCAATCGGCCCCCGATGTTTCTCTTCCTTCTCTTCCGATCCTCCGCTTTCCACCTTCCGAATTACTGGTTTTCCGTCGTTACAACGGCACCGGTAAACCTTACATTCATGTCAAAGATTTTCTTTATGAGTCATCTGCCTGGAAAGACGATCGGCAAGCCCTTGCCTATCTTTTCCGAAGATCTTTGGAAGGGCACGCCCTAGAATGGTTCTATTCACTTGACCCCTCGGAGGCCGGCAATTTTGACATTGTTAAACCCAAATTCTTGCAGAGGTATAGGACAGGATGGGCCCGAGTTACTCAATTACAGATCTGTGGTCAGAAAGAATGAGGGAAGAAGAAGGTTTTGTCAAATATGCTGACAGATGGAGGTCCATGGCTGAAAAATTAGCCAACCCGATTTCTGAAGCTGAGCAAGTCAAGATGATCATAGCTAATGCCGCCCCAGCACTAAGAAACATACTTGTCATGCACCATCTAGGAACTATGGCTGAGTTATATGAGAGAGCTAGATACATTCAAAATCAACTTAAAGATACACCATTGATGAATCTCTATGACCCAAAACCCCGGGCCACCAAAAAAGCTGCCTTCACCACTACCGGCCCGGTAACTGAAGGGATAGTCAACAATGAAAATGTGAGTTTGGTGGGAAACCTGATCCGTAACCCACCTCCCCAATACCAGCACTCTCCTCCCCAATATCACCCTCGACCCAACCACAACACAAGAACCTACCAGCAGCCACCTCCTCGACCCCCAAGGCCCCAGTTGCCTCCTCCACCTCAACAATCACAAAACCCGGTTAACAACCAACGTCAACCACCCAGGCCACCCAACTACCAACAGGTACCCCCACCAAACACATATGGTCAGAAGAGAGTGGGGCCCAAAAGAGAGAATTACCCCCCTCTGCCTTATTCCTTAACTGACATTTTCAATGCCCTGATGGCAACACAACAAATAACACTCCCAAAGGAGAGGATGGTTTGGCCGGGAACAGCAAACACGGACAAATATTGCATCTATCATAGATATCCCGGACACAGCATTGAAGATTGTTATTATTTCTGGGATTACATTCATGATTTAAGGCCCTGTTTGGTATGGGGATAACCTAGGATAAACTTGGTTTATCCCCAATCCCTTGTTTGGTACACACTAAAAAATGAATTTAACCTGGATTAAGTTAATCCAGGTTATCCCCAAAATTAGGGATAAATACAGGGATAAATCATCCCACCTAATATTTGGGATATCTTACTCCCAAAATGATTTTTCGAGGATACGACGCACGCCCAGGGGTCCGTCCGGCCGGGTGGGGAGCGCGTGCCGTCCGGGGGAGCCCGCCGGGGAGGGGGGGGATCCGTCGTCCGAGAGGGGGCCGTTGAGTGCCGTCGCCGCCGCGGGGGGGGGGGTGGGACATCTGCGGGGGGGGAGGGGGAGCGAACGCCGCGGGGGCACCGCGGGGCGCGAACGCCGGCGAGGGGGGGGGCGGGGCGCGAACGCCGCCGGGGTCGTGGCGCGAATGCCGGCGGGGGGGGGGGGTGGCCTCCCCGTCCGCGGGCCGCCGGGGGGATGCCGTCTCGCGGGAGGGGGGTAGACCGCCGGGGGGTGCCGTCCGGGGGAGCCCGCCGGGGGGGATCCGTCGTCCGGGAGGGGGCTGCCGAGCGCCGTCGCCGCCGCGGGGAGGGGGAGCGAACGCCGCGGGGGGCACCGCGGGCGCGCGAACGCCGGCGGAGGGGGGCGGGGCGCGAACGCCGCCGGGGTCGTGGGGGCGGGGGCGAATGCCGGCGCGGGGGGATGCCGTCCGCGGGAGGGGGAGCAGACCGCCGGGGGCACCTCCGCGAGGGAGGAGGAGCGCGTATGCCGGCGGGGGGACACCGCGGGGGAGGGGGAGTCTGCGGGACGGGGGGGGGGTCTGTCGTCCGCGGGGAAAGGGAGCCGCCGCGGCGAGGGGGCGACCTCCCCTGTCCACCGGCCGCCGGGGGGGGGGGCACCTCCGCGGGGGAGGGGGAGTCTGCGGGACGGGGGACGGGGGATCGATTTAGAGATTTTTCAAATCGAACCAAGTCGAAGGGGTCCCAAATCGAACCGAATGAGTTGGTTCAGTTTGGTTTCTCGGTTTGAACCGTTTTGTGCCCACCCTTAGCCGGGAAGGAGGGATGGGGAGCAGCTTCGCGGGGAGCACCGTCCGCCGGATTCTGTTCGGAGGGAGGCGGGCTGAACTTCGTCCGCGTTTAAACTTATTTTTATTTATATACTTAAATAATATTTTAAATTTATTATATAAATATGTAAATGAGTTAAGATATTTATGAATATATTATGAATAATAGAATAAGATAATATAAAAAATAAAGATAAAAATATAAAAATATAAGATTATCCTCAAATTTATTATTAACATACCAAACGTAGGATAGGGTTATCCTTAAACCTATCCTAAGTCAAGCCAAACATAATGGGGATAAGGTCAACCACGCGGATTAGTTTATCCCTATCCCCCGTCAATTTTATCCCGATACCAAACGACGCCTAAATGAACAAGGCAGCATAGACTAGGCACAGATGGGAGAATATATCACCTCACTCAAAACTCGAGCACCAACTGTACAAGAAAGACAACAGCAGCAAGTAAACCTGGGAATAGTGCAAAACCTGCTACCAACACATGCGCCCGCACCCGCACCTGACAGCCATCGAATTGTTCACATTTCAACCCCTTTGGAAGATGCTCAGAACCGAGAACAGAAGTGGCAATTCGAGAATCTCACGCCCACTTTCCCAACTCGCCCACAACCAACCCATGCCAACCGAATTTTACTCACCATACCCCGATCCCCAATTAACCTTCCACCCATTATAAGACCTCCTTCCACCCCGTTGTACCCGGGACGAACCATAATTCGACCAAGTGTAGCCCCATCCACTCCACCACCACTCCCCCTCGGACCCATCATCCGGCCACCTCCCCCTCGGCCCACAACCACACCTCCAGTCACCAAAAAAGAGACCCCACCATCTGTTGACTCCGCACCTCTCACTAATCCCACACCCCTTACAACTCCAACCTCGACAACCATAAAGCCAATGACAACCACTACCATTTCCAACCCACCACCTATCCAACCAGCCACGACCCGCAAGCCCACTCAACCCCAACTCGCCACGGTTCTTAGGAGCGGGAGCATGTTCCAGCGCGTATTCCACAAGTAGGGGCAACACAGGAACCAGAAGAAGAGATTGTTGAAGAGCCAGCTCCAGGAACATCATATGATTTATTGAAACACTTGGACAAGACACCAGCACGCATATCCATTCTGGAATTAATCAAGAGGTCCAAAACTCATCAAGAAGTCTTGCAACAATATCTTCAAAGGGTAATGGTACATGAAAGCCTCCCTCCTGAAAAGATTACTGCTGTCCTGGCACCAAAAAGCGAGCACCCTGCTCTAACTTTCACCAATGAGGAACTGGCAAGCCCTGATGTCCGGAGATGTGCCCTGTGTCTAACTATTGGTGTCAAGGGGGTGTTGCTCACAAATTGCTTGGTGGACACCGGAGCTTCCTTGAATATCATGCCGCCAGAAACATTGGAGTTATGTAACATATCCATTGAAGAAATCAACCCCTCAGGCCTCACGGTTACCACATTTGACAATATCAAGAGGCCCGCTCAAGGCACAATAATACTAGAGGTGGAGTTAGGCCCCAAGGTTATTGCAGCCGAGTTCCACATACTTGAAATGGACCCTACTTACAAGGCCATACTGGGGTGTCCTTATTTAGAGACTCTTGGGGCAGTAGCATCCACAAATCACCAATGCATCAAATTTCCATACAAGGGACAAGTTATCAAAGTATCAAGTTATGTGAGTCCTTTGCAATCTACAACTTCATGGATGTCGGCCTAGCCAGTGCTAACCTTGATTGAGCTGCTAGAGACTGGTGAATCTTCGCAGCAAATTCAATACAAAAAGAGAGATGCGGAGCTTCCCATCGGCTGGCACATTATGAAAATGCTGGGATATCAAGAAGGACAAGGTCTGGGTAGGTTCTCACAAGGAATCGACAAACCCATTAAGCTTCCCCACCAGAAGACCAAAGTAGGGCTCGGGTACCAAGAAACCGGCAAAGACAGAAGGACATCTGAACCAACACCATGGAAAAATAATATGTTTGAATATTTTCTCCGAGGTGAATTTATCCAGATTTACCAAGAAGGCCCAGCATACTACCATGATATCAACACGAGGCCTAGAAAAAGACAAAGAACCGATGAAGGTAAGGAAGAGCTTTACCTCTCGTTACACTCATTATTTTTGGCCGATGAAGAGGGATCAAGTGAAGGAACCAAAGCGGACTCGACCTTAATTCATGGGAATTGATCTGCCAGGCAATTTTCTTTCCATTATCAATCTATTCCTCGAGGGCCGTCCATCATCCTCACCTTTTTGGGATTTCAGTCACCTATTCAACTTAGCTTATCTCATGGACTCCCCATTCCCTTCGGTGATAACAATGCCAGGCGGCCATTTTTCCCAGACAAAATCGGGCCTAGGCAATGCTTCACTGATACTCTTTCCATCGGGCCTGCTAGCCCCTTACATCCGATGCTCCTTCGAGCATTCTCCTCTTTGACTCTCGGTCCTATATCGCCAAGATCTCGAGCAATCACGACAAGCCCTGATGATCCAGAGAGCTTGTTAGGTCTCCTTACTCTCATGTCCTTATGCGCCAAACAGGCACCTGAAACTAGGTCAGTCTCCATGATTGATCTTCACAAAAAAAAAACGTCCTCTTCATGACTCGTTGGTCGATCGAGGAGATGTCTCTCTTGGCCCCAGAGGCCACCTCTCCCGCCACCAAGCTAGATAACCCACCCTTTTCCCTTGTAAATACCACACCTTCACTTTCTGTAGGAGTAGTTCAATCTAGGAGAAAAACGAAGAGAGTTCCGAACCGGTACTTACATCAACTAGCCCAAGCAACGTTGGAATGTACCAAGATGCCAGGATTTTTAGAAAATCCACTTTCTTTAGAAGAGATCAGGTATGAAGAAGGAAATAACATTGATACATCCTTGGAGATGTACGAGGTGGCTACTGGAAAAGATTCTGAATCCGAAGATGAAGAAGAGGATGTGGCTGACAGGTACGCGTCTGGAATTAAGAGATTCGAGGAACCTTCAGCCGCGGCTGACGAGCCTACTAAGGAATTGAATCTCGGCACGCCAGAAGACCCCAGAACTGTCCTCATAAGTGCCAACCTCACCCCTGTTCATGAGGAAAATCTGGTGAAAGTCTTGCGGGATCACAAAGAGGCCTTTGCTTGGACCTATCAAGACATGCCCGGGCTAGATAATTCCCTAGTCGAACACCGATTGACCCTTAAGGAGGGAGCAAGCCCGGTTAAACAAAAACTTAGAAGATTCCACCCAGATGTTGCTTTGAAGATGAAAGAAGAGGTCGACAAATTACATCAAGCCAAATTCATTAGAGTCATTCTCTATCCACAATGGGTGGCAAATATAGTCCCTGTTTTGAAAAAGGATGGCAAGATTCGGATCTGCATTGATTTTCGGGACTTGAACAAGGCCTGTCCTAAAGATGATTTCCCGCTCCCTCATACTGATGTACTAGTTGACAACACGGCAGGGTATGAGACTCTCTCATTTATGGATGGGTATTCGGGTTTCAATCAAATCCGATTAGCCAAGGAAGACACGGAGAAGACTTCTTTCACTACACCCTGGGGCACATACTGCTATGTTGTCATGCCATTTGGATTAAAAAACTCTGGTGCAACCTATCAAAGAGCCATGATGGCTATCTTTCACGATATGATGCATAAGGATGTAGAAGTATATGTGGATGATTTGGTGGTTAAGTCTAGAACTCTAGACGATCACCCAGAAGCTTTGAGAAGAGTTTTACAGAGGGCCGAGGAGTACAAGCTCAGGATGAACCCTAAGAAATGTGTGTTCGGAGTTTCCTCAGGAAGATTGTTAGGGTTCATTGTTAGTAAGAGAGGAATTGAAATTGATCCCAACAAAGCTAAAGCAATCGCCAACCTCCCGCCACCATGCAACCTCAAGGAACTCAGAGGATTGATTGGAAGGTTGCAGTTTATCCGGCGATTAATTTCTCAACATTTCCAAAGGTGTAAACCTTTTTACGAATTGACCAAAGCAGGAGCTGAGTTTAGGTGGGATAAGAAGTACCAGGAAGCATTCCAAGGACTTAAAGACTATTTGGTAAATCCACCGGTGCTTAGACCACCCATCCAAGGAAAACCCCTAATCCTGTACATCTCTATGCTCAAGGGATCCCTAGGGGCAGTACTGGCACAATCAGATGAAAAGGGCAAGGAGAGGGCCGCTTATTATCTCTCCAAGATCTTAGATCCTTGTGAGCTCAAGTACACCAACATGGAAAAGACATGCTCCGCCCTCGTGTGGGTGGTGCAGAAACTCAAGCATTACTTCTTGGCTCACGAAGTCCATCTTATTGCCCGAATGAATCCAATCAAGTTTCTCCTTGAAAAGTCAGTGCTAACCGACCGGCTAGCCTGCTGGCAAAGTTTCCTTTCCCAGTTTGATATCAGCTACGTCCAACAAAAGTCAGTCAAGGGATATGCTATCGCCGAACACCTAGCTCACCATCCGGTCCCTACCTTTGACCCTGTCCGAAATGAATTGCCCGACGAAGAGTTAATGTCTGTCCAAATTCCCGATCTATGGATGTTACACTTCGACGGAGCTCTTAATTCCCAAGGTAGGGGCATCGGGATCATTTTGTTGTCTCCCGAAGGCATAGTCATCCCCCAGGCCTTTCAGCTCAGCTTCCCCGTGACCAATAACATAGCCGAATATGAGGCATTGCTGGCTGGGTTGAGAGCTGCTCATTTACATGGAGCCACTAAGCTTAGAATAATAGGAGATAGCCAACTGATTCTCCGTCAAGTCTTGGCTCGTTATAGAACCTCTCACCTCGGACTCAGGCCCTACCAAGAACTCGCTTCATATGTCATCAAACTCTTTTCCAAGCTTGAATTCGTTCACGTTCCTCATGCTCAGAAGATCCTTGCTGATTCTTTGGCATCATTGGCCTCATCCCTACCCATTCCGCTGAGTGAGTCAGGAAAGAATATTTTCGTCCACCGGCAGGCTATGCCTGCCCTGGAAGATCCCTATTTCCTCAAAATAAGAACCAGATTCGAGGAGAAGGAGCATCTAAGGCAGAAGGAAGAATTAACCTTGGTTGAAGTAGAAGAGTCGCTTGAGGAAGAAGAAAGGCCTTGGTACTCCGAAATTGCTCAATTTTGTAAAGATCAATCATTCCCGCCAGGATCAACACCCTCCGAAAGGAAAATCATTAGAAGAATCTCTCAGAAATATGTGCTGCTAGGGGGAATCTTATTCAGGAGAAGCCTGACTGGGATCTTGCTAAGGTGCATAAATGAAGAAGAGGCTGAACTGGTGCTCAAGGAAGCCCATTTTGGAGTATGTGGGGGTCATGCCAACGCCCAGGCCCTTGCAAAAAAGATCATTCGGCAAGGATACTATTGGCCCACTCTAGAAGAAGATTGCTCTGTCTTTGTCCGGCATTGCCATCAATGTCAACTCCATGCTGACAAAATCCATTCACCTGCCTCCTCTCTTCACCCAATACACGCCCCATGGCCTTTCGCCATATGGGCCTTTGATATCATTGGACCCCTTGGAGACCCGAACACCACCAACAAAACCAAATCTTTTATTCTTACGGCCACAGAGTACTTCACTAAGTGGGCCGAGGCAGAGGCATATGCGGAGATCAAGGCATCTACCATGTGTACTTTCATCAAGCGCAACATTCTCGCCAGATTCGGGATCCCTAGCAACTTCGTCACCGACAATGGGCCGCAGTTCGTTTCTCAAGAGCTACAGGACCTTTGTAACAGGTACTGCATAAAATTGCATCATTCATAACCATATTATCCTCAAGGTAATGGCCAGGCAGAGGCGACAAATAAAACTTTGATTAAAATCAACAAGAAAACGTATGAGTCTAGCAAGTTCGCCGATTGGCCAGATAAGTTGGTTGACGCTCTATTGGCCTACCGCACTTCAGTGCGGACCCCGACAGGTCAAACTCCTTATGCCTTGGCATATGGAATGGAGGCTATAGTCCCATACGAGGTGCTCATACCGTACCTCCGAGTTCAGCTTGATCAGGACATCCCGGTGAGTGAACGTAGGGAATCTCTCCTTGTACAACTCGATTTGCTGGACGAAAAGAGGCTGGCCGCCACTGAACATGCTAGATCTTACCAAAATCTGCTCAAAAGATTTTATCAGAAAAAAGTAATTGAGATAAAATTTCAAGTCGGAGAAGTAGTGCTTAAAAGAATATTTGTTAAGCCGGGTGGTCCCCGTTCCAAACTTCAACCTAATTGGGAGGGCCCCTTTGTAATTTCAGCTATCTATCCTAGAAATTCTTACAAATTGCTTAATGCTGAGGGAGAAGAATTGAATCATCCATGGAACGGACTCTTTCTCAAAAAATATTTTCCATAAAAAAATATAAAAACAACAAAATGCTGCGAAAAGAAGAACTTTGCTATCATCCAAGGCTTGCTTGCTACACGGCATAACAATTCAATCGAGGTTAAGGATAAGCACCATACTGCACCCACCTCACGCCCTGATCTGGTATCCGATGGTCCGATACTGGAAGAAGGGATTGGAAACCTCCTGGTAAAGAAATGACGTTCTTATCCGATTCCCTCCACAACTCGGTCCACGGCAGGTGCAAGGATTATAACGGGGAGTATTCGAAAAGGCCCACTACCCTAGTAGGAGGCAGCCTCAGAGGGTCTAACTTCTCAAAATAATAGGTGCCAAAAGATGGGCAATGAACACCTCAGGTCATGAAAAGAAAGAAATATATGTCTGACCTGTCTGAATGAGCACCTGGAATAACCCCAGAAATAAAAAAAATGGCTCCAAAATATGGGCAATGAACCCTACGGATCAAGAAAAAGAAGAAAAAATCCGTCTGAATGAGGGCCGCAAAAATAGGGGCAATTAGAAGGAGAGACCTGAAGAGGCCAAATCTCAACGGATAATTCAGGCACTAGTAGGGAAAACAAGTTCGAATTCATTAATCCTGCAGAGGGCTTATCTCAATTTTCTTCCCTCTTAACCACCACGGATAAGGATTGACTAATCTAGCTAGAAGGGATCCCCGACCGACTAAAGGTAGAGGGCCAAAAGATTCAAATCAGGGCAACTTATCTACACGTGATGTTTATCTTTAATCAAGAAGGGAAATGAAAGGATGTTGGTTTGCAAGCAAGTCAAAGGATGAAAGACGGTTACTTTCCTCGCACGAAAAAAAATCAAATATCCAAAACATAAGCAAGCAAAAAAAATCATAAACTTTTAAAAACCCAAACAAAATATAAAAGCACACAAAACCCAAACAAAATAGAAAACCCCCAAAACAAAAAAAAATGTTATCTTTTGCATCCATATTTAATTTCTGTCTTGCATGTTTCCTTTTAATGCATTGCATACTTATTTTCTTTCCTGTTTGAGAGGGGAAACGCCGCTTGACAATTTGCAAGGGGCTATACCCTAAAAGAAAACTAACGTGCTCTCAAAAGTCTGGACACGCAGGAGAAAGAATAAATCCAATATCACTGATGATCAAAATGTAAAAGGATAGGAGGGAGACGATACAATCAAGACTCGCTGCTTCCCTCTGGTACAAAATCCTCCGGGGTCGAGGCAGCAGGGGGAGGCATCGCGGCCCTCTCATCCCCTCGCCGAGCAGAGGCAGCCGCACAACTCCGGCTGAGGCCCTACTGAATCGTCATCTGGGAGCCGCTAGAGCGATGAGAGCGCGACTCAGACCATGCCCGAGCAAACTCCAGTGTCAGCTGATGCTGCTGGTCTGAAACCCTCCGCATCTCTACCACATGGTGCTCCTCCAACGCTCGAATGCGCTCTGCATGGCGCTGCTCCAGTGCACGGGTCTCCTCCATGAAGGCCAAGCGGAGACCCATCTCCCGCTCACTAGACGGACGAGAGAGGTCCTCCATCTTTCCCCTGAGAGTGGCAAGCTGCAGTCAGACCAGAAGACATGTCAGAAATTATCCAAAGCAAGGAAAGAGCTTCAGTAAGAAATTTTTATACCTCTGCAGACGAGGAGGAGAGCTGTAACTCGAGCTCCCCGACATGTCTCGATAGCCGGTCAACCTGAAAGGGGAATTTGCTCAACAACATACAAGAAGAAAAGGAGAGGATTATCGAACTCACCTCGTCACGAAGACTCTGCTCGGTCTTCGCCGACTCGGTAACCTGGCAGAGAAGCTCTGAGTTCTGCAGAAAAGAGAGTGTCAACATCAAACGAAGATAAGCCAGTGATAGGCAAATAAATGACATACTGCAGCTAAAAGATCCGCCAACAAGGTGGAACGGTCACTGTATGGCACAACCACTGAGCAGGGGGTTCCCCCACCGGTGAGGGCTAGGCTGTGGCAGCTTCCCCTGAAAAGAAAGCCGTCGCCTCCGGGACACCCATCCCGTCGGTGTCCATGGGCTCGGCCTCTCCGGCACGGCCTTGTAACTCCTCTAACTGGCGGCGAGCCTCATCGCGCTGAAAAGAGCTAGAATAAATCAATAAAAATAACAGGAACAAAGGCTGAAAGCAAGAGGACAGACCTCGCGGCAAGTCTGGAGGAAGCGATCCTGCGCCGTCCTCAGCCGGCGCTGAGCTCGCTCCTCCTTCTCCCGACGCCTCTCTCACTGAAAGAAAGAAGACAAACGGCATTAGTCTGACAGTCATAAACAAGCAGCAAAGAAAAAGGAAGTGGATCATACCAGACGTCAGGCCTTCTCCCGGAGAGAGGTCACCTTCTCGCGAAGGCGAACCAACTCGCTCTCCTCTGCCTCCTGCACCAAGGAAAACCACATCAACAATTATCCAGATAGGTAAGTAACAAGAAAAAATTCTTAAGAAAGAAAAAGAAAGGGGTTATGCACCTCCTGGTCGAAGAAGAGGTGGCCGTAGAACTCAGTGTACTGCTGTAGGTACTTTGAGCTATCTGTGGTCATGGACACCACAGGAGTGCCACCACGCCGCCAGATGTCCAAGGCGGTGCGACACTCATGCCGCCAGTCCACGGCCACAGTAAGGCCTTGTGATGACCTCCCCACCCGCTCATGAGGGTCTGGGAAGACCCACTCCTGGTGGAGCCCCAGTGAGCGCATCGCAAAACGCACCCACAGAGGCTCCACCTCGTTGAGGCAGATGAGGAAGATATCACGGCCAAGAACCCCTTGGGCAGCCTGGACCCAAGGCTGCTCATCCTCATCCGACCCCAAATAAGGCTGCCAAATAACCTGCACCAAATATTGGTTAAAAGAACAGTGCTGTCAAAAATGATATGATCAGATCTGAGGGCAAGAGGCATACCTGATCATGGGGGAAATGGAGCAGTCAATGGCGAAGGTCGACTAGTTGGGCATCGTGAGGAACGGCTGGTCGCTGTACCAACCACCCGCGTAGGAAGGGGTACTGGGATGGGTCCGAGCGGACTCCCCGCCCTAAAGGAAGGTGTAAGTAACCCCAGATCTAAAAAAGCAACAAAAAGATAGCCGTTAGTTTTCTTTCAGTTAATAATAAATGCTACAAATAAAAGCAAGGCATACCTGCAGAAATGGGGTGAACCCGGCAACTGAGATCTCCCCGCTCTCGCGGGCCAAGGAGGAGAACAGGTGGGCAAGCATCGCGGCGCCCCAGGCGTACTCGCCGACCCGCCCAAGGTCGACAAGCAAGGGCACGAAACGTAGGTGTACCTTGTCGCTCTTCGTGGACAGAAGAAGTCTGGCCAGGAAGAACAACAGGAACCTACGGAGGTCCACGTCCGCTTTGGGAGTACCCTCCTCACCACGAAGGGTCTCCCGAACACGCAAGACCAGCTCCGCCATGAAAGCCGGTCTGAAGTTCCCTGTCGACATGGCCTCACGCAGACCGACAAGGGCAGCGAAGGGCCCCCTCTGAAGGGTGCGCCATCCCCCTGGACTCGCCGGGAGGGAAAGTCCAAAGTGACGCTCGAGTTTCCCCGAGTAATCACTATAGGACTTCCCCGTCACGGGGCGTCCATAGACACGCAAACCGGTGATGCGTGCCACGTCCTCCAGTGTGGGCACCATGTGCCCCCACGAGAAAAGGAATGAGCAAGAGGTGAAATCCCACCTCTCCCTCATCTCCTGGACGAAGGGGAGGTCCTCCCAGAACGGCACACAACGAAAGAATGGGCCGAAACCCATCCCCTCCAGGTGTCGCTGCTGGAAATGCTGGAGTGCCTCGTACATAATGCCCACCAGTTCCCAAGAGATCCTGGAATGAATCTTCTTCTGCAATAAATAGAAAGCATGTCAGTCCCCGATTAGAAAAATAATATATATATATATATATATATATGAAAATCATGCATGTTTATCGGTACTTTTGACTCTATATACTGCTCGGGCGCGGCGAACACGTCGTCGCCAATGTCCTCGTCGGACATCGCAGGTGCCGCAGCGGAGGTAGAGGCCTCTGACGCGTGAGAGCGTTGCACCATCTGAAAATAAGAAAGCCAAAATGTTAGATACATGAAATAATCTAAAAGGAATCAGGTTCCTGGGCATTCCGGCGTTTCCGGAAGGCCCAGGCGACCCGGTCTTCGGGCCGCCCAGACGACCTGGTCGCCGGGCCGCCTGGCGTAGGCGGCCCGCGTGGCGGGACGCCGGTCGTAGACGTCCCGCGCGCCGGACCGCCCAGGCGGCCCGCGCCATGGGACGCCTCGCACGGGCGTCCCGAGCGCCGGGCCGCCCAGGCGGCCCGGGCTCCGGGTTGCCCAGGCGACCCTATCTCGGGCCGCCTGGGGAAGGGGACGCACGCGTCCCCCTCTCCCAACCGTTTTTCCCTCTATCAACTTCCGATTCCAAAAATTTTTGCGCCTATGAAAAGTAGAAACTGCGATATACAATAGTCGTAAAAGGAATAACAGACCTCGGAAGTCGTAGGAGAAACGGGAAGCCACGGAAGTAAACCGTATACTTTTCAACGCAGAATACTCGTCGGAACGTGTGAAAATGAACGGCAAATCTGAACCCTTTATATCGAAAATGTGAAAATTTTGCTTAATATTCAAAAGTTTCAAAAAAATTACCAAAAACATCAGAAAAATAGAAAATCTTTATGGGTACTTTCCGATTCTGAGTTCGAAACACAGAAGGCCGATTTGGCCCGTTAGCCATGTTGCACCGACCTGATTACCCGGCATAACCCGAAAAAAGAAAAGAGGCATTTTGCAATCATTTGAACGTTCGTGTAAGCATGGCCATTGATTTTTTTTCTAATATGGAAGTTGCTCTTTTTGTACATCTTCATGCTAACCCTCTTGCAGAACAGACTCTAATCCAAAACAACAGACAAAAACAGGAAGTACTCCATAAAGCCATCCAGGGCGTGGATCTCCCCTCGGGACGTAGAAGCCAACTGGCAACATTGCCAGCCTACCTGAACTAAAAGGAGATGCCGCTCATTTACCTCCAAGCGCCTGGTCCTGATCCTCGGAATCGGGGAGCGATGAAAAAGCTCACGAACCGGCACGCAGCTGAAGCGCGCAACGATGCGGGTTATACAACACAAGAGAGCTCGCCGTCACCAAGAATAGCTCTCTACCGGGAACGAGGAAAGTCTGGAAGAGTGTACGAGTCACCGGCTGAGTAACGGTAAAGAACTGCTGATGCATGACGGCCTCAAAGTAATCCCGCCAACTACGCCTCGACCGAAAACCGGGGCAGTGATCCCAGACGCCCCTGCTCAAGCCTGTCTGTCTTGCCACCCCGGCCAGGGGACTTCGGACAAAGGAGCTCGGGAAGCCGGGAGTAGACGCCGTAAACCTGAAGTGGAGGTCAGCCCAACAGCTAAATAGCAAGAGACTACCAAGAAAAGAGTGACCTAAGCTGACTTCAGCCAATCCTTGGTAAAGAAAACCAAGAACTGACATAGCCAAACGACGGCCACTCCATATGCCCTCCACATGGGCCAGCTGGGCAGAACTGATGACGTCGACTCCAGAAGGGTACAAGACAGTCATCACAATACATATGGCAGCCCCTTTCAATCCTGATGTCAACTGCTCCGCTGAGTCGCCGGTAGACTCCAAGCAAGACAAAGTCCAACAGTATAAATGGGACAAGTTGACCCCCTCACCATCCAGCAAGCCAGTCGCCTCCAAATAAAGCATGAATTCATGCAATATTTGTAAACACGAGCAATCCATGGACGGAACAAAGAAATCTGGAGATTCACCCATTTCGCTGGCCCTTAGGCCCAAGATGATCTCCACTTCCTCCAGAAGGATGGAGCATTCGAAATCAGCAAATATGAACGCGTGAGTCTCCGGGTGCCATCGTTCCACTAAAGCACCTAACATTACAAAATCCCAGTGGTAACAATGAATGCGTCGGAAATGGGCAAGAACGCCCCTCAAGCCCCAACCATGTAAAGTCTCCAGCGAATGACGTGTCAACGTCCGGGTCAGGCGTTCAGCCCATGCAAACTGACCGAAACGGTTGGAAGAAGGGAAAGGCGGCAACTCCTGGACAAGGCACAGAAAATCAGTAAAGGAAAAGTTCTGTGAAGACCAGGCGACCCGTCTACCGGGTCACCTGGGCGACCCGCTTGCCAAGTCGCCCAGGCGACCCGTCTGTTGGGTCATTTCCCAGAACAGTAAGAGGCCCTCTTTGATCCAATGGTCCATGCATCGTTTCGACAAAAGAAGGATGAAGGAAGGAGTCTAGCACACAAAAATGCAAGAGTGAAAGAGAAAAAAGCAATATGCTTACTTCATTGAGATGAAGAAGACCCCGAAGATGATATGGAAAAACCAACATGGGCAGAACCGAGCTTTGCCTAGCATAAGGCATGGTGGAAGCCTCCTTGCACAAAAATCTCACAACTTCACACTCTAAGAAGGGCTAAATGTGCTGTGGGTAGAGAAACCCACGAGTTTGGGGGTATCTTAAGTGCTTAGGGGGTGGTCAAGGCAAGTACATGACCAATCACGTCAAGGACAGATACGACAGGCGACCCATTGATTGGGACGCCCAGGCGACCCGTCTGCCGGGTCACCTGGGTGACCCCCCTACACGGGTCGTTTCCTGCTACCAGAACTGAAAAAAAAATGCCATTCTTTACTTAAGAAAACATGCATTCACTACATCAAATGTTCAATAGTCTGAAAATACATGTTTTGAAACTAACATGAGTGCAGGAAAAGGAAAAATCAAGCACAAATCGTCCGAAGCTTCTTTAAGTAACGAGCTTTACGCGCTTCATCCTCTTCCGTCACCATCCAAGGACTATGCAGTTTACATGCCTTCCACAGAGCAATTGCACTTTGACATTCCTCTTCATCATCTTGTGTGCCAAGGCGGCAGTTCTTGATGCTCAGAAGATGCGACACCAATGGCACCTTTTGCCTGCATAGACCTAATTGGGGAAAACACTGGTGAGCATTATATAAAATCAATGAGGTACCGGTGATAAGTCGAAGATCCACTCCCGGAATAAAGTATGCTTTAAGATCCTTCCGGAGTAAAGGGAGTGGCACGCATAAGAAGCCAGCACGGTTAAGCTTGGACAGATACAGACGCCAGTCTTGGCGAGTTTTCACCGTAGGACACTTGTTAATAACTTTCTCCTCCATGCCAAGAACAGAGGATAGAGAATGCAAAGGGCTGCGAAGGAACAAACGCAAGGCAGGAACGATCTCCTCAGCAACATCAAATTTGAAGTGAAGTTCTGCCCAAGAAATTAAAAGAAGGATGCTACCAAACATAGGACGGCCAAGGCATGCAGCAGAAAGTCCCTCATATAAGAAACCCAGGACAGATGGGGCAATGCGCTCCCGGTGCCACAACCCCCAAATGCAAGGCAAGGAGTTGGGAGTAATCCAACCATCCTCTGAAGGGCAAAGGAAAGCAGAAACAACACAAGTCACCACTCCTTTTAACCCACAAATAAGATTGTCAGAATCTTCAGAAGCCTTGTCCATACTCTTAAAAGACCATGTCAAAAGACCTTTAAAAGAAATCTTGCCACCGACAATCAACGAAGAGGCTTCCATTGGAGTCATAAGTTCCTCTAGAAACAAATGAGCAGTCAGAGGAAAAGGTGGGATAAACATGAAATCTTCTTGACCATAAGGAGAATCCGGGAGGCCTAACAACATTTTGACTTTTTCAAGAAGAATGGTGCATTCAAAAGTATCAAGAATAAACGTGTTAGTATCCGGATGCCAACATTCAACCAAGGCTCCCACAAGAGCGAAATCCCAATAATATTTAGAGCAATTCATCACATGAACGAAGAAATCGGCACTGCCTCATTGCCGGAGTACATGGCGAGCTTGCAAAGTGACATACGGAATAATGCGGGAGACCCATTGACATGAACCATAGCGACGGGCTCCCGGAAATGGTGGGGGATCCTGAACATGCACACAGCAAAATGTCAGCAATGCGTAGATGACCCGCCTGCCGGGTCGCCCAGGTGACCTGATGCCGGGTCGTTTCCGTACGACAGGTTCAACTTCGAAAAGGAGAGGAAAAGTAGAATCCAAATAATAAGGGGATGATTTTGGAAGAAGAAGGAAGAAAATATCAAGAGAAAACTTACAATTCCGGCCACTATTATGTTAAAGATATGCCCCGGAACCTCCGAAAATCGTCTTGCCTTCTTCGGATGAATGAATCTTGAAGGATGAAACATTGTAAGAGGAGTAGAAGAACCAAGAGTGAGGAGAAAAATATGATGCTCTCATAAGAGGGGCGAGTTGGAGACTTAAAAGGAGGAAAGGAGTTGTCCTGCACATTATTTAAGGCTAAAAAGATGTCCAGAAGTCCAATCTGCCTGCTTTGACAACGGGAGCAGGCGACCCGGCAGACGGGTCTCCCAGGCGACCCGGTATGTGGGTCACCCAGGTGACCCGGTAGACGGGTCGCCTGGGCAGTTTAGACATCCAACGGCAGCTATTATATATGTCTAAATTGAACGTTGAAGACCTCGAGTTCAGGACAGTTGAGCTTGAGAACCCCCTCAACAAAAACAATGATGGGTCAACTGTTTCTAGACTCGCGGATATGCCAAAGTCTTATGTACGGGGACGACGGTTCTCTCCAAGAGTATCCTGACCCGTTAAACATAGGATCTATATCTTCAACTATTTGCCTATTTTTGAGTTTGTTTTTTATTTTTCCCCACAGAAAATTATAAATCATGCATCATGCATCGCATACTCACCGGACACTTCGAACGAGCTGTATTCCGGTGTTCCGAAAAGTTTCTCGCTAGATTCAGTAAATTCTAGAAGAACAGAAGAACATGGAGTCATTCCACTCCGGACAAAATCGGTATCCTTGCAAGAACCAAATGAACTCGGAAGACATAACCTCGAAATGATTGGATGTTCACCCTTTGTTTAATTAGCCCTTCTCGGTACAAACACACCACAGAGCTGGGCCGCTAATCGAGATGAACTCACGAGCCACGACTCGGGGGTCCCCCACGCTGGGGGGCAGGCTTCTCCCTTTATCTTCGTGCCCGCGGCACAGTATCCATCCAATCAATGATGGGAATGATCTGAAGGGAACAAATGGAAATGGCAAAGGACCGATAACGTCCGCTCATTGCCCAATTAGGCAGTAGCCTGCGTGTCTAAATCTACACCTTGGTGCCACCTTTTCAGTCCGCGCCATTGCATGCCGCTACGCCTCATTACATTTCATCTACGCTTCGTTCCAAATCGCTCCCCTACAAAGCCGACATCAAGGTGAGGCAAGCTGTAGACACGCAAATTTTGCCTATTTGAGGAGCGTAAGATCCATGTTTTCTTAAAAGGTATTCGAGTTTTCTGATAAACAAGCTGGATCTCCAAGAAAATGGCTCAAAAGCGAACTCTGGAGGCGTAGATGACCCGTCTTTCGGGTCGCCCAGGCGACCCCCCTGCCGGGTCGCCCAGGCGACCCGTCTGGCAGGTCATTTGCCAAATCGTTCATTCTAACGGTGGTAGCTAAGACGTCAAATCCAGACAGGTACGAGAAGCGACCTGGCCGGCGGGTCACCTGCCAGAATAGTGTACGGAGTGAACGAAGTGACCCGTGAATGGCGCACGCTCGTCCAGACGGTCGGAATCGATTAGGCGTAGGTGACCCGTCTGACGGGTCGTCTGCCACTGTAGCAGTTTCCGGACGGCGGCGGACCAACTTTCGGCGCACGCCCATTTAATGCATTTATGGTTCCGCAAGTGACCCGTCAGACGGGTCGCGCAGGCGACCCGGCAGACGGGTCGTTTGCTGATTACGAAAAGTATTTTTTATGCCTGAAATGCCCCTGTGATCCTTTTGCCTATAAAAAGGGACCCCCTAACCACTTTTTCAAGGGTTGGAAGAGTGTGAGAAGGGGGAGAACGTCCCATGCTCCCAAGAGAGAGCCTTAGAGAGTTCCAAGCCTCCTCCATCCGCCAATCCTTATTGCCCAAGAGATTGAGAGCTTCCCACTTCCATCCACCTCCGTAAATTGACGTTCTTCATCCCGTTTCTTCATCGGCATCCATTTCGAAGCTTCTCAAGATCCTACATCAAAGGGGGAATCATCATCCACGTCCTAAGAGCTTCCGGGAGTCGTCATCAAGCTTCTAAAGCCATTTGAAAGCATCGCGGGAGCATCCGGGAGTAAACCGAATTCTGGTACAGGAGGTGACCCGCCTGTCGGGTCGCCCAGGTGACCCGTTTGCCAGGTCGCCCAGGCGATCGCCCTGCCGGGTCGTCCAGGTGACCCCCTGCCGGGTCGCCTGGGATTCCAGATTGTCGTTTTTGGAGCTGAAACCCGTCTTTCTTCCACCACCTTCTAGCATTACTTTGTTTCCATGTTTTCCATCATAAATCATCATCTTTGCATGCATATTTAACTTAGTACTATCATATATCATCATCCAAAAACACATAAAAAGGGGGGTTGGGAGTTATTCCCAATCCGGTTAGTCCATCTCCATTTGTGACTTTTAGTTTATTTCTTTTGCAAGATGCTTCGCTGTCTTAGTTCTAATCCACTTTCACTTGTTTTGTGGCATACTTGTTTTTGTAGGAACAACTAAAGTGCTTCAAGCTCTTTCTTCTCGGCCGGCCGAAAAGGAAGAAGATGGAACCCATAATCTCCCAACACGATCTCCCCGCCTAGGTACGTTTGGTCATTTTCTTTAATACCTACATCGTTTCTTGTCTTTTACTCTCAGAGCCCGCGGTTCCTGGCGACCACAACCCTACACCACCGGTGAAACCGAAAGGAGGAGCGGCGCTCATCGTTCCGACCCGGGGAAGCAAAGAGAGAAAGAAGAACCGGGTCCAGATCGGGAGTTCCACAACACCATCTTGATGGTCTTGTATAGTTAACATATCTAATGCAAGAGAAATCTGGTGGAGACAATTTAGCTGACAATATGAAATCATTCACTCTCAATAGAAGAGAGAATATCTTATAGAATAGTACTCTAAATCATTATCTAAAGAAGATAGAATAATTAAAAAAGAAGTTTTTCAATTGATCCAATCTTCAGTACAGAATTTCATAGTCAGAATATTAAGGGGTAGATAGTTGGTGCCAAACCCCTGACCGACCGGGACATTAGATGAATAAATATTTAAGTCCATGTACTGACTGATGATGGAAATGCTCAATTGATGCTATTTAACTCCTAAGGTCATTTGAAATCATAGAATGTGACTTGTACCCTTCATGATCGAAAAACTGTTAAATCTGTTATCAGATAATAGATTTAATTTAATTTAATAAAATATTATTTTTAAATTTGGCTTCAACTAAATTAACTATTAGGCCTAGTGGATCTCACACATTAGAACTAATCCATAAGGACAGGGGCAATGACATAAATTTATAAAATATTTGAGTTTTTGTGAAAAACTACATCTTCTATAAATAAAAGATTTGAGAAGCTAGACCCTATCAAGCCAAAGCATTGGAGAATGCCCTCAGTAGCCTCCCTCTTTCCTCTCTTTATCAAAAGGCATTCTTGCAAGGTCCAACTCCATTCTAGAAGAATTGTTGGAGTACAGGAGAACCAATTCATAGAAGAAGTTCGTGTGGATACTGTTATAGACCATCCACTAGAACAGTTTGAAATAGGAAGAAACGTCCTCTCTTTATCTCTAATAGGGATTTTTCAAATCTCAAGAAGGTCTATTCAATATCCTTCTTATTTGGTTTAAGGCCAATACTTTGAATTTGAGGAATCAAAAATTTTTACTGCCATAGATTGATTTGTTACATTCTATACCTTAAATGTCTCCAGCACAATCAAATTCTGATAATCCAAGCAAACTTTTAACAATCATTAGACAACAACCATTAGTACACAACTAACCCAAAATTTATAAGAACAAATAAGAAATTGGAGCAAACATACTCACTTTAAAGTCCTCAATGTCATCAACATATGAAATACCTATTAGATTTTCAAGACCCATCAATAATGCATCTTTGTTTTGAGTAGTTGATTCAAGCATGGTTCGCCGGGTTGGGACCCGAGTCGTGACCTGGGCCCGACCCGGTCGATTTTGCCCCCGATCGGCCCGTCGCGACCCGGTCGGGTAGACCTAGCTGGTCGGGGTCAAGGCGGGTCATAGAGTCGCGCGACTCGACGACTGGGTCGCGTGACTCTGGCTGCCGAGTTGCGCGACTCTAGCTGGGTCACGCAACCCGGCCAGATGACTCGATCAGGTCGAGGGTGGGTCGCGTTGGTCGCGCGACCCAACAGATGACCGTTGGCAATGGTCAACAGACCGTTGCCAACGGTAGGGGCGGCCTCCACCTCCTCTTTTCAGCCCCTTGGGGGCTATTTAAATCTCCCAAGGGGCTCTCCTTTCCCTCACTCAATACTCTCACTCTCATTGCTCTAAAATTTTGCTCAACATTGTACTCTTTTCTTCTTCATTTACTTAATTTTTTTATTAAGTACATCATTAGTTCATTTAGTATAGTTATTTAAGACTTGTTCCATTCATTAGTTACTTAATTAGTTCATTCTTTTTAATACTTACTTTCTTACTTAAATAGCTAGTTAGCTAGATACTTAGTTAGATATTTAGTTTAGTAGTTACTTAATTAGATAATTAGTTAGAAGGTTCAGTTAATTACTTACCTAGAATTAAAATTTTACTTAGATAAGTAGTCACTTACTAACATCATCAGCTTTCTAAATAGTTAATTACTTACTTAAGTAATTATTTAGTAAAAAAAGGTCTTCTCCAAGACAAACAACCCAAACTACCGGTGCGACCCGGAGTGATCCGCCTTAGTTATATTGCAACTTGATCTCCATGGCGGAGAGAAAAGTGCAATGTAAATATTGTGACAAAGTTATATTTGGTGGCATTTACCATTTGAAATTTCATCTTGCAGGCATGAAGGGAAACGGTCTTCCTTGCACACAGACTCCGCCGAATGTAAGAGCTCAATTTCGTAGGCACTTATAAGTGATAGAGCAAACAAAGGGAACTAGCAAAAGACATAAGGAGACCATTCAGGAAGAACTATTACAACCGGCGAGTCATTTCGTACACATTTACGGGACCGGACAAGAGAGGCCGGATATTTTCGGAGACAAAAACTATGACGACGGTATGTTTGTTTTACTACATATGACATAGTTCATTCCAAGGAAGAAATAGTCAGGGGTCGGTCCCGGGTCGGCCGGCCTCGGCCCGGTCGGGCTGGGTCGCCGACTCGGTCGCAACCCAGTTCGACCGGGTCATTTTTTTATTTTATTTCAAAAAAATAAAAAAAATAGAAAAAAACAGAAAAAATACCTAAAAATCAAAGAAAAATAATAGATATGATTCAACATGTTTCATTCAACATTCATTCAAACATGACATTAAATTGTTCTTCTACATAATGTATGTACTCTACCCATGACATTGAGGAAGAGTACGACGCATTAAACATATAGACAAATTGATTATACTCGTCTGTGCCACGTACAATTATCCTACGATAAGACGAAAATGAACCGCCATAACTATCATATGAATACGTACTAGAACTATCATATGAAGGCTGCATCATCCCATAACCCTGCCCTTGATATGATGGACATCAAGAACCCTGTGATGGTTCTAACTTTGCACCATACCCATGTTGTCTTGCCCCATAGTCAGCATCCTGTGTTGCGTGGGTATAGTGCTCCTCTTCCGTAAAGTGCGGCTGTTGCTGTGGAGGGTCTCTGGATTGGTTCTCCCTTGACCAGAAGTGGTGCCGGCAGTGCTTCCTCTTCCTCTACCGTACGTGTTGTCATCTCCGTCACTACTACTCTTTGAAGTTGAATCATCCGACATTTGATATTGCAATCGGATGTTAGGCTCTGGTGTATCTTCCCTTGTCTCGTCAATTGTGTCAAGATCAGCAATATCAAGAGGGTCAGTTGCAACCTGTTTACCTTTGCCCTTTGATTGCCTACTTTGACGAGAAGATTGTTCGGTTTTTTGCCTTTTCGCCATAGAAGGAGGGATCCAAAATTCCTCGAAAAGAAGAACATTGTCAAGTTCCCCTTGAGCCCATTCCCGATCATCAGGGTTGAACTCTGGTTCGCCCAACCCCTCACGTTCGTTGACCTAGGCTTCCAGAGGATTTTTCTGTTGAAATATCTCTTCTAAGTCAATCTCCGATTCTTGTACAGTGGGCACCTCAATTCGTCTTCCACTTGCTTGTTGTACTCACCTTTGCTCCTCCCTCTAGTTCTCTCTTATCTTCTCCAAATTTTTTAGCTTCAACCTCATGTTATAGTGACAATAGACTAGCTGCTCAAGTCTCTGTGATGTTAGCCTATTCCTTTGTTTCGTATGAATAAGGCTAAACGTTGACCAATTTCTTTCACAGCCGGAAGCAGACGTGGTTTGGCTTAGTACTCGAATTGCAACACTAGCCAAGTCTTCATATCTTGGTGCCCTTCCATGATCCATCCACCAGTCAGCTGCACATTATCATTATGTCTTAGTACATAATGACATTAATAAGTTAATTATGTAATTATAAAGTTGACTTTATTTAACTATACATACTTGGACTAAGAAGCATAATTGTTCGTTGCACCCTTGCTGTCCCGAAATGAAATAACCTCATCCTATAATCATGCATCTTATTTGTTGTAATAATTGAACGGTCATCATCCCTAAGCATTCTCCGAATGACTTCCTTTATGCTGTCCAATAGTTCATTGATAGGCTTGAAGATTGGACTGTAGTAATATCTTGGGTTGAAAAAATGACCTAGTAATTGACCATGGAAAAGTTTATGGTTAGCATCGACCAAAAAGCTAACAATTTAATTAAGAAATTTTATTTGACTAAATTGTAAAGAACATACCAACTGCATGTATAGGATGGTACAACATTCTCTCCCATCGACAGTCAATGATGACTCACCACTTGGTAAAATCTGATACCTTTTTCGAAATATCTTCTTTTGCCCGCTCAAGTGCATCATAAAGATACCCCATGTCTGCCTTCTTATCTCCATCGACTATTCGGAGGACTTTGACTAATGGACCGACAATATCTAGTGTCTTCTTTACAAGCCGCCAAAAGTCTCCACTCTCCAATGTTTGTTCCATCTTCCTTCCTTTTCGTTTGTCTGATGGATTAGCTCTAGCAATCTAGTTAGCCCACCCCGAAGAAAGTATCATTTGGTTAAGGCAACGCCTATGTTCAAATAGGCTCTCCAAAGATATGTAGTGTGATGCAAATCGTGTAGCCCCGGGTCGTAGGAGCTCTCGATCCTTTGTGTGCTCTCTCATCAGGGTCAGGATGAAATTATGGTTATAGATGAATGATGCAATTAATTGGGTGGCCTTGACAACCCGATCAATTTGAGGATCTTTACAAATATCCTCTAGTATTAAATCTATGGAATGAGCGGAGCATGGTGCCCAATATAACTTCCGTCTCTTGGCCATCAACATTTGGCTGGTAGCTTTGTAGGTAGCTGCATTGTCCGTCACTACTTGGACAACTCGATCCTCACCAATCTCCTCGACAACACCATCAATTAAATCAAACAGGTAAGTTGCATTCTTTACCTGTCCAGATGCAACCACTGACTTCCAAAAGACGGTCCCAGCTTGACAGTAAACGAGAAAGTTGATCATTGTCTTCTTAGTAATACCTATTAAGAGGATAAAATGTTATATTTAAACTTAAAATTCATAAAGATTTGTATCTCAATATTATGCTCAAAAGGACTAACCTGTCCAACCGTCAATCATCAGTGTGCATCCACGTTCGTCCCAGATACATTCGAACGTCTTGACATATTCTTTAATGTCAGCTACCTCCAATAGAAGATATGTGTTGTAGATCTCCCTTGGAGTTGGTCTCGGCACCCCCGGACCGACGTCTTCTATTTTGTCAATCATGGACTCATAGTAAGGCCCCTTTGCAGCGTTAGCTGGTATACTACTATGAAAGAACCATCTGGAAGTTGTCCGCCCGATCTTCTCCTTGCACAACTTCAAGTTCTTTAATGTTGTGTTGATGGTGGTTTGCTTTTGGCGCGGTCGTGTGATGACCGGATCTATAGGGCCAACTGCCGGGTCGTCATCTCGGGTGAGATCGTGGATATATTGTTCAAGGTCAGCATTTGATCCTCTCCCACTTTCACTTCCACGTCCACTCCCACTGCCAGAACCTTGACCCATAAACCACCCGGCACGTCGATACATGTCTTCGTCAGCGAATGACCTTCGGCTTGCCTCCATGGCTCTTGTTAAGTCATATGTTTGCTATGTTAAATACGTATATTATTGTAAAATATCAAATATTAATTATTACATACATTCATCAAATTCTTGGTATTGACTTCTTTTCGGTCGCTCTTGTCCAGTGCCATATATGTGTAGCGAACGTCTTGCGGGTTCCACAATTTCTTCACGCACAGTGTCCTAATGCCTCTTTGAAGCTCCTTTGGATCTTTCTAAGGCTTGAAGATGCTGTCTAAATTGGGCTCTTACCTCAGGCGGAGTCCGTGTGCACGGTGCAACATTTCCTTTGATACCAGCAAGATGATGTTTTAACCAGTAAGTTCCACCATATAGAACTTTGTCGCAATACTTGCATTTTACTTTTCTCTGCTCTATTGACATGACCATGCAATGGAGCCAAGCTGGGTCATTCCGGGTGGAGCGGGAAGTCTCACGGCTTGGAGAAGACATGTTAGAAAAGTAATCCATAATATAAATAACACGAAAAAAATTGAGAGTGGTAAAGACACCACTTTGAGAGTGTCAAAAATAACGTTTTGAGAGTGTAAACGACACTAGGTGAAGCGGAAAGTATCTGAGTGCAGCGGGAAGTATCACGGCTTTGAGAGTCTCAAACACACTGCTATAGAAAACAATTCAGAGTTCGTAGAGGGTGAGCCGTTGAGGGGTGAGAACTAGGTGGAGGGACAAGCCGTTGATCGGTGAGGACCGAAAGAGTAATCAGTGGGGGGGTGGGGGAGACCGAAAGAGTGATCAATGGGAGGGGGAGACCGAAAGAGTGATCAATGGAGGGGGGAGGAGATGTTTATGGAGATTGGTGTGGAGTAGAAGCCCCCCCCCCTTGGGGGCTATTTATAGCTAGCCCCCAAGGAGGGGGCATTTTTGTAAATAAGTGGGGTGACTCACCAACCCCACTTAGTGTTAAGTGGGGGGAAAAGTCTCCCCCACTAACCCCCTTAAGTGGGGGGAAAAGCCCCCCCGCACTAAGCACTTAGTGGGGGGCGGCCATTTGGCCGCCAGCGACCCGGTCGGCCAGGTCGCCGACCGAGTCGCCGAGTCGCCGAGTCGCACGACCCGAAGCCGGGCCAGCTTGGAGTTGGCCCGGCTGGACCGTTTTCGGGTCGGTCGGCTCGAAAACCAACCGGGTCGGGTGACCCAGCCGACCGGGTCACCGACCCGGTATACCATGGTTCATTCTTCTATTTTAAAAAATAATTAAGTAGTTGAATATTTCTTAAATGTATGACCTATTACGGGGAATGGAAGCAAGTTGAAAATCATTCGTCGATGAAGAGTTACATAGATGCACTGGCCAAATGATGGGTGAAGGGTCTGGAAGTGAGAGCGGTCTAAGAAGTGGAAGAGGATCCAACAACCAATTGAGGGATGAGATTCATGATATCACCCAAGACAACGACCCGGTAGTAGGTCCTGTGGATCCCGTTAACACCAGACCACGACAACGTCAAACCACAATCATGACGGTGATGAAGAACCTCAAACTATGTAAGGAGAAGATTGGTCGAGTAACGTCAAGGTGGTTCTTTCACCACAACATACCGAAAAATGCCACGAAAGGACCATACTACAAGAACATGATCAACACGATCGCAGACGTCGGGAGGGGAGTGTCTAGGCCAAACCCAAAGGAGATATACAATGTATATCTTCTTATGGAGGTGTAAGAAATAAAGAAGTATGTGGCATCATTTGAACGAATATGGAAGGAACGAGGTTGCACATTAATGACTGATGGATGGACCGGTAAGTAAATTTATTTATAGTCATTTATGTTACATGTAAAAATATTCTTTTTAGTATAACTTAGTTAATATCTTATACTTAATAGGTATGACTAGGAAGACAATAATCAATTTTCTAGTGTACAGTCAAGCTGGCACGGTCTTTTGGAAGTTGGTCGATGCATTGGGACAGGTGAAAAATGTGGAGTATCTTTACCAATTGATAGATGGAGTAATAGAAGAAATAGGAGAGAGTTGGGTAGTTCAAGTAGTCATAGACAATGCGGCGGCATACAAATCGGACAGATAGATGCTTATGGTAAAAAGACCAAAGTTGTATGGACACCTTGTTCCGCCCACTCCTTAGACTTGATGTTGGAGGATATATGCAAGGATTCTCAAATAGACAAGGTAGTTAAGCTAGCCCAGTTTATTTCTTCTTTTATTTACAACCATAACTTTGTCCTTTCACTCATTCGGGAACATACCAAGGGCTGAGAGTTACTATGTCTCGGTGCAACCCGGTTTGCCTCACTACATTTTGCTAGAAAGTTTGTTGAGTCAAAGGAGAGCTTTAACTCAGATGGTAATTTCATCGGGTTGGGGTAGTTGGATAGCTAGATGTAACCAATCAGACAAGAGAAATGAGAGAAAAGTAGAAGAGACAATAGAGAGTGGGGATTTTTGAAATATTTTAAAGAAGACATTAAACATCATTCAACCCATAGTGAGGGTATTAAGGATAGTTGACGGAGATAGGAAAGCAAACATTGGGTATTTATATGATGCAATTGAGAGAGCCAAGGAAGAAATCTTGAAGACAGTGTCTGACTTCGCCAAGTGGTGGGACATCATAGATCGTAGCTCGGAACATACGTTACATCAACCCATACATGCAGCAAGTATAATTTCTTAGACATTTACTAATCTTCTTTACGTATAAGTTGTTTACTAATATTATTTGGTTCATATGTTACTTTTTCAACCCAAGGTATTGCTATAGTTTACATTTCATGGCAATGAATGAGCTATTAGATAACGTGAAGAGCATCATCCGACGGATGCTCGGTGATGACAACCAAGCTATTATCGCCTGCAACAAGATGTATGATTATAAAATGCAGACATTTCACTTTGGAACAAGTAGAGCGAAACGAGCTGTGATGCTACTAAGTCTGAGTACGTAACATTATTTTTCATCACTTACTTAGTTAATCAAAGTGTATGATATAATAATGTAAGACATTTAATTTATGCAACTTATTGGTAGATGGACCATGGTAAAGTACCAAGGTACGAGGACTTAGCAGATGTAGCCATCAGGGTCCTTAGCCAAACCACTTTGGCTTCGGGCTGCGAGAGAAATTGGTCTACATTCAGCTTGATTCACATGAAACAAAGGAATAGATTGACATCAAAGAGACTCGAAGACCTTGTGTATTGTCACTATAACATGAGGTTAAAGTTGAAGAATTTAGAGAGAATGAAGTAGAACCAGATGGAATAAAAGAGCTGGATATCACAGGCGGCGAGACGTCAAGTCAAGGAGCCACAAAATGAAGAGGAGGACATCGATTTGGATCAAATATTCTATGAGAAGAACTTCTTGAAAGCTTGGGTCAGCGACCGAGAAGGGTTGGGAGAATCGGAGTTCAACCCGGAAGACCGACAATGGGCTGAAGGAGTACTCGATGATGTCCCTTTGACCGAAGAATTCTAGATCCCTCCCTCCCTAGCAAAGTGACAAAGGACCAGAGAATGAACTAGTTGAGGTACGCAAAGTAAGAGAAAAGGTAAACAAGTTATGACTGATCCTCCTGATATTGCAGATGCTGATACAGTTGAAGATGATTGAGAAGACACGCCAGAGCCAAACATTCAAGTGAAATACCAAGCTTCTTAAGTTTCTTCGTCAAAGAGTAGTAGCGATAGTGGAGCTGGATACGAGGGCGTCATTGCTTCACAAATACAAGGGACCCCAGATCCTCTTATATCTCCTACAACATCTCTACGCTTTACCGGCGAGGAGCACTACACACATGCGACCCAAGATGCCGATCATGGTACAAGACCGCAACGTGGAGGAGGTCACCATATGCATAGAGCTAGAGAAGAATACCATGATGTCTCCAACTATGCATACGATTCATCACAAGGCTCTTAGTTCCCTACATATGGCCAAGAGTATTATGGAATGAATTATGTGGAGTCATTAGATACTTCGATCTAATCGACTTATAGCTATGGTGACTTCTTTGGATCAAGTTTTAGGAGAGTTTACTGAGGGACTGACGAATATAATCGTCATGTATACATGTATCAAGCTTTGTACTCAACCCAAATGACATAGAGAGAGTACATAATTTACCTACAAAATGTAAAACATGTCACATTAGAATAAAGTTAATGAATTATTTATTTAAAACATGTCATTTATTTTTCTCTTAGTTTTTTGTATTTTTTGTATTTTTTATATTTTTATATTTTTAGAAATTTTTAAAAAAAAAATTAAAATAATGAGGTCGTTACCCGGTCAGATCAGGTCGGCCTGGGGGTCTCGCGACCCGTGACCCTGCCTTCCTTGGATTCAAGTATCTAGTATAAATAAAACATTAATCATTAGAGATGAAAATTATACTCAGACTACTTAGAAAAAAAAGATTTATGTGTAGTATTAGCAAAAGTAAGTGTAGGTTTCTAGAATAACATTATTTCTATTAGTCCCCTTCTTCTCCACCAAAATAAAAGTGTTCATCACTTTCCACCAATCACTAACAACAAACTTCAAGACATCATTCCATTAATAAAGATATAACAAAGGGAGACATTAGAACACTTGCCTTGAAAATCGAAGTAAAAAAATAAAGGTTTTTAATAAAGCGAAAGACTGTGAAATACCAAGAAAACAACGATATGCTTTCATGTGTGTGATTTAAATAAAAACACGTATTACAAAAAGTAATACATACGATTGAAGCAGCAATGACTCATTAAACAGGGGAAGAAGAGACATACGACATAGCTCAATGACAGTCGCTCCACTTTTTTTTTTTTTTGAAAGAAAAAGATAGTGCTTCACTAACATTGTTTGCTGCTATATCAAAGGCTATTGACAGATATTTGTAAAGAAAATGACAAATTAAAAGAATGATCAAAGACACCAAACGACTGAAGTGACAAGGGATCAATAAAAGGAGGAAGAAGAGACATGCGGCGCTCCACCTGTATTGACTGCTGCAGCAGAGCTTTGGCTCAACAGTTCGACATATATGAAGGTACAGATGATCGACCGTCATTCTTTAGCAAAACAGGTGGGAACATTTTCCGTCTTTTGCGGTGCTCTTCCGAATATTGCTCATGGGCACTCCGTGCCCTATCTATCAACTTGCTGAAATGTACAAGAGTGATGGGCCGTTTAGACCTTGAATCAAAAGAAGATATTCGCTAAAGAAAGGCCCTAAATTTGGCCATTGCATCAGAGGCTATTGCTTCCTCTCGGAGCTACGCTCAATGCTGGAGCCAGGAACCTCATCATGCTGATATTAAGACGCATCATGCTTGGTGTTGCCATCGACTTCGAGAACCAGGTGACACTCGTGAATGGGCAGAGGTGAATACCAAACAGGAACATAACAACCAGGCACTTAAGAAGGGAGGAAGAACATATAAAACTTCAACATAGAGAAAGGACAAATGAGCTCATCTCCATATTCGCTAGGGATGTAAACGAATCAGATTTGATAGCGGAATCACATAATTCGATTCCAATTTCGATAATTTCGGAATCATTATATTCCAATTTCAATCGGATTTTCATTTCATTATCGAAATCTAAATCGAATCCGATAACTTCAAATTTTGATATTAAATATTAATTTTTATTCAAAAATAAATTAATAATTTATATATAATTAATAAATTTTGATATAATAATTTTATAATTTTATTTTTATCAATTTATATATTATATTTTATGACTTATTTGACTTTATTTTAATTGTGTTTACTTATATATATTTATTTTTTATCAAAATCGTATAAACAAAAATGGAATCACCTAATTCCTATTTTGATTCTGATAAGCTATCGGAATATCTAATTCTAATTCCGATAATTTATAGGATACAAAAATAGTTTTCAAACCCGTTAATTTTTATCATATTCGAATTGAAATTTTGGAATATCAGATTCCGTTTACACCCCTAATTCTTGCTCGCACTCCTCTAAGGGATTCTACTTTGTTGTTTTTTTTTTGACTGACGGTGGCCCAGCGGCCAGGCGCCTGCAGCGTAGCAGGCCAGTGGGGGTTCGAACCCCCGCTCGGACCCCACAGGTCACCCCCCCCCCAGCGGGGGTGCCCGGCTTTGTCGCCGCCGAGAGGCGTACCCGCGCCCTCCGCCCCCAGGCGGAGGGGCGACGCCAACCGTGCTACGCACGGTCGGCGATTCTACTTTGTTGTTAAGGGAGGGCGATTCACTTAGGGTGTCGATAGCCGGGCTTGGGCTACCCCGGCCCAAGCCCACTTCAGCCCATATATATGAAGGCTAAACCCAAGCCCACGTAGAAAGTGCAATGGACTAGAGCAGCCAACGAGTTTGAGTTTTGTAAAATAGTAAAAATTCTACAAAATTCATAAAATAAAAAATGTAAAAACTTTTAGCATTCATAAAATCTAGAAATTCTAAAATTCAAAATCTGCAAATTCAATAATCCTAAAAAATATATAATTAAAAATTCCAAAAATCTATGAATTTGTGATTTTCTAAAATTTTAAATTTTAAAAATAAAAGTAAAATTTGAAAAACTCTGAATAGTAAAATTTGCATGAGTATAAAAATTGTTATAAAATTGAATTAGAAAATATGAAAAAATCTAGATATCAGAATATTCAAAGATTCTAAGATCCGAAATCTGCAAATTATGTAATTATGCAAAATATAAAATCTAAAACAAAATCAGAAAACCAAAAATCTGTGAATCTGTGAATTTCCACAATCGGAGAAATCAAGAAGAAAATAAAATCTCACAATTTTGAAAACTCAAAATTCTTAAAAGTGCATAAATCTGAAAATTGATAGGAAATTCAATCATAAAATCTGAAAAGTTCTACGGAGAATTTACAGAAAACAAAAAGTCTATCAATTTGTGAATTGCCATAAACGGAGAAGTAAAAAAATACAATCTGAAACTTTTGAAAACTCAGAATTTCTAAAAGTGCATAAATATAAAAAATTATAAAATATTTAATCATAATTTTTTAAAATTTCTTCGGATTGAAATATTCAGAGATTCTAAGGTCCAAAATTTAAAAATTATGTATTTTTTAAAATATAAAATTTAAAACACGAAAATAACTAAGAAAACTACGAATGTGTAAATTGCTATAATCTAAGAAATAAAAAATAAAATGGAAGCCGAAAAATTTAAAACTCAAAATTTTTAAAAGTGCATCAATTTGTAAATTGCTAAGAAATTTAATTATAAAACCTAAAATTTCTCACAAATCTGAAAGTTTTATAAGATCACAAAATCTTAATTTGGTATGTAAAATCTCAAAATATCTAAAAACCTTTAAGTGATTTCATATTAGCTGTTTGACTAGTTTTCATCCATTTGGTAGCGTTTAATTTAGTTTGTGAGAAGAAATATTTGAAATCTTAATTTTATCTCTACTTTGTTGATTTACGAAACAAAAAATCTTAAATATTCACTCTTAAAAATAAAATAAAAATTATAGTAAATCATTTAACTTTTAGTAACTTTTAAGAGATTTTCATCGATTAAAATATTTTACTGAATGATCATAACTATTTAATTTTTCACTGAATACAAAAATATATGTTTTATCAAATACATAAAATATTTGAACTGTGTATTTGTTCGCAAGAGATTATCTGACAACAAGATTCTAAACAGCTATTTACGTATCTTAGTTGAAACATGTATGGGTCTTCCGGTCTGTACAAATGCCAGCCGTATGTCCTATCCAAGTTCACAAAAATGAGTTCACATCACCTCAATTTCTGGGTGGAAAGAGTACCCTCAGTCCCAATCAAAATTGACCATGACCTCAGGTCACTTAAGTGGTGGTTCAAATAACAAGTTTGGTAAATCGCTACCAAAAAAGATTGAATCACAACCGACGTCTTACTAACTCATTACCCGTCGGTAACAAGTTGTATTGAGTTCGGTAGTAAGTTTGTAGGGCATCGATAGTGTGCAAACGTCTATTTTGACGAGGCCACCATATTCTGTGTATGAATCAGATAAAAGATTGGTTGGCTTTGGTAGAATCTCGTGATATAGGGTTTTCCAACGCCGCAAACTGTTTGAATTTTGGATCTCTGTAGTGTTCGGGAGAAGCCTCAAAATTTGGTGTTTCTGTCATGCCCGAACCGACACCCGGATTTGGGGATTTTGTGAAATCTCCGTCCACAGAAGAAATTGAGTCTTGGAAAAGGTTTAGGAGATGGGTAATATGATTACCTAGCCTTTACCTTTGATATTCAGCTTTGAACGACGGCGGAGGATGAGAATTTTGAGTTTTCCGACGAACTAGGTTTCTGCGGAGTCTGGCGGCGCCGACTTGTTTCTTCCTGATTTCCCGTTAATAGAGAATTTTTATCTGAAGGGATATATACATATTTGGAAACGTCATATGATGAGGATTCTAAATTGTATTTTTGGATAATATTTGGCTTCCTTGATAAGGAGTTATCCTCGTTGCAAAATAGAGATTTCTGTTACGGAATCTGGGTGACTGTTGGGAATAAAAGGGCAATCGGAAACTTGGCTCTAGGCTATATTAGATCAAAGACTAAGGATAAAAAAGAAGAGAATAAAGAGGACTACTCTTTCAACCAAATCACACAAAGGAAATGGAGAAATAATCATAAGAAATTCTCTCTCTTGAGAAGTTGCATGTGGAGGCTCAACATACGTGAAGTGTGTGTACAATGGGTGAGAATGGTCCTTCTTATATAGGCCTCCTCTAGGGTAACCCCTAATGGATTAATAGCTAAGTAACCCTCCTTCATAAACTCAAAGAAAACTCTTTTCATCAAGTCTCTCCCACGTAACACCTCTTCTAAGAAACTCTCACCATAAAATATTCTCTACGTAACACCTCCCAAGGGAAACTTCCAATTAATAAAAAAACTCTCAAAAAACTCCCATTATTCAATTTGTAACATCTAACACTCCCCCTCAATCTTGAATATATTTGACTCCGAGCATTTCTCTGAGCTTTACAAATGTTTTAGTAGGAAGTGCTTTTGTGAATATGTCTGCCACTTGTTCTGTGGTGTTGCAATAGATCAACTGCACATTCTTATCTTTCACATGTCCCTTGAGAAAATGAAATCTGGTGTCGATATGCTTGCTTCGACCATGTTCTATTGGATTCTTTGAAAGCTTGATGGCAGACATATTGTCAACATAAATGCTTGTGGGTTCAACTTGTGGATTATGCAGCTCATTGAGTAGATTTCTGAGCCACAAAGCTTCACTTACAGTAGATGAAGCTGCAACATATTTTGCTTCACATGTGGACAGAGCCACAATACTTTGCTTCTTCGAACTCCAAGAGAAAGCTGTAGGATCAAAGTAGAAAACATAACCAGTGGTACTTTTTCTCTCATCAAGATCACCACCCCAGTCACTATCTGAATAGCCAATTAACTGTGCTACTTTGCCATAGGGATAGAAGAGACCATGCTCAACTGAGCCTTTGACATACCTTAGAATTCTTTTAGTAGCAACCCAATGAGAATTCTTAGGCAATTCCATGTACCTGCTCATCAAACCAACTGCATAAACAATATCAGGTCTAGTGATGGTAAGGTACCTTAGACATCCAACCAAACTTCGATATAGAGTTGGATCTATGGTGCTTCATTCTCCTTCCCTTGTCAACTTCAAGCTTGTAGCAATAGGTGTGCTAACAATATTACAATTCTCCATCTTGAATCTATGAAGAATTTCTTTTGCATAGTTTCTTTGAGAGATAAAGATCCCATCTTCTTCTTGCTTTACTTCAAGTCCAAGAAAATAGGACATAAGTCCACAATCTGTCATCTCGAACTCTCTATGCATGCACTGCTTAAAGTCTTCAAACATTGTTTGGCTATTCCCTGTAAATAAGAGGTCATCCACATAAAGGCATATAACAAGCAACTCTCCATTGTCACCTTGCTTCACATAGACAGCATGCTCATATGGGCATTGTATGAATCCATTCCGATGTAAATAGTTGTCGATGCAAGAATTCCATGCCCTTGGTGCTTGTTTTAACCCATAAAGAGCTTTCTTCAGTCGATATACCTTGTGCTCCGAACCTTGGATGGAAAATCCTTCAGGTTGATCAATATAGACTTCTTCTTCTAGAGGGCCATGCAAGAATGCTGACTTGACGTCTAGTTGATAAATCTTCCATCTGCGATGAGCTACAAGAGAAATCAACAATCTCACCGTGTCAAGTCGGGCAACTGGTGCAAAGACTTCATCATAGTCTATGCCATACTTCTGCTTATAGCCTTTAGCTACAAGCCTTGCCTTGTGCCTTTCAACTTCACCATCAGCAGTACACTTGGTCTTATAGACCCATTTGACGCCGATAGCTTTATGTCCCTCTGGAAGAGAAACAATCTCCCATGTCTTGTTCTTCTCAATGGCCTGAATTTCTTCCTTCATAGCTTCTCTCCAACAAGGTTCTTCCATAGCCTCATCATATGTTAGAGGTTCATGATCTGCATATAAGCAAAAAAGATTTGTATCTCCCCCTTCTTCTGCTTGCTCATAAATCTCTTTCAAGCTCTTCATTTTAATTGGGGTTCTGCTTGAAGAAGAATTTGAGCATTGTGATGTGGGAGTGCTTTGGGTTGACGTTGCTGTTCCTCTATTAGGTGTTTGTGGAGAAGATGGTGCATGTTGCTGTAGAGGTTGTTGCTGCTCAATCTCTACTTCTTCCATTGTTATTTGTTCAGCTTCATCAGTCCATCTCCATGATTCAGCTTCATTGAAGATGACATCCCTGCTGTCCACAATTTCATTCTTAAGAGGATTATATAGACGGTAAGCTTTTGACTCACCGCTATAGCCAACGAAGATGCACTTTTCTCCACGATCACTCAGCTTCTTTCTTTTCTCAGCCGGTACCTGTGCATAAGCAATGCACTTAAAAATGCGCAAGTGGTCAACACTTGGCTTCTCTCCACTCCATGCTTCTTGTGGAGTAATGTCCTTCAAGGCCTTTGTTGGACTTCGGTTGAGCAGGTAGGCAGTACAAGCAGTTGCTTCTGCCCAAAATGATTTAGGCAGATTCTTCTCCTTCATCATGGTCCTCACCATATCGAGAATGGTGCGGTTCTTCCTCTCGGCAACGCCATTTCTCTGTGGCGTATATGCGATTGTAAACTGTTGCCTGATGCCTTCCTGTTTACAATAATTTTTAAACATATTCGAGGTGTACTCACCACCTCGATCAGACCTAAGGACTTTAAGCCTATGACCACTCTCTAGCTCAACACGAGCTTTAAAATGTTTAAATACATCAAAAGTTGCAGATTTTTGCTTCAAGAAATAAATCCACAATTTTCTACTATAATCATCAATGAAGGTAATAAAATACCGATTACCTCCAAGTGACATAGGCTCAAGAGGACCACATATGTCGGTGTGCACCAACTCCAATGGCACAGATGCTCTTCTTGAGGTTCCCTTTGGAAAAGGATGCCGGTGTTGCTTTCCCAATGTACATGACTCACAAACGTGAGTTGGATCTTCAATTTCAGGCAAACCTTGCACCATACCTCTTGATGCTAGCTACTTCAAGTTGTTGAAGTGGATATGCCCATACCGCAAGTGCCATCTCCATGACTCATTCTCAATGAGTCCATAGAGACACTTCTCTGGTACAGTCTTCAAATGGAGAGGGAACATTCTATTCTTCGACATTTGCACTCTTGCAATATGTCTCCCCTTTTGATCTTTTAAGATAAGCATAGATTCTTCCATGTGTACTATGTAGCCCTTTTCTAAGAGCTACCCGATGCTAAGAATATTGCTTTTCATGTTAGGAACATAATACACATTAGAGATGTATTGGGGCATACCGTCCTTTTGCAGAATTCGAACTCTTCCCTTTCCTTCTACTTGGAGCTTTGATGAATCTCCAAGACTGACAGTACCATGAGCTTGGTTAGAAAGCTCCACAAATTCCACACATGTGATTACTTGCTCCTGAATCAAGGAACCACACATTTTGCTGGTCCGATATCTCCTCCCGAGCAAGGAGAAGTGTTGGGTTCTCCTCAACACCTGAAGCATCAACATAATTAGATTGCTCACCTCGATCCACCTTTTTGTTTCGACATTGTGATGCGTAGTGCCCATATCGTTGACAATTGTAGCACTTGACGTTCTTGAGAGAACGTCTGGGCTTGTCTCGCCCACGGCTTGCATCAAAATTCCTCTGGGAGAGATCATCACCTTCTCTCTTTTTTTGTTGTCCACGACCACGGCCTCTTCCACGGTTGTTGGCTCCTCCTCGGCTCCTTTTTTGGTCATTAAGAGTCAACTTAGACTCTAATGCGTGGTCAATTGTAGTGTGTTGAGACAACTTGTTGATTCGTTGCTCATGGACTTGCAATGAACCAACAAGCTCCTCAAGAGAAAGCGTCTCCAAGTTTTTTGACTCCTCGATGGCGACGACGACATGCTCAAACTTCGGTGTAAGTGACCGAAGCACTTTCTCGATGACGCGGATGTCCTCAATCTTTTCACCATTCCGCTTCATCTGATTCACAATAACAAGTAATCGTGAATAATAGTTAGAGAAACTTTCCTCCTCCTTCATACGAGCAACTTTGAATTCAGCCCTTAAAGTTTGAAGGCGAATTTGCTTCACTCGATCTACGCCTTTGTAGATCGTGCCTAGGCTCTCCCAGGCTTGTTTGCTCGATGTCGCATCAGCAATCTTCTCGAACGTCGCCTCATCCAACCCTTGATAGAGAAGGAATAAGGCTTTTTTATCCTTCTTGTGCTGGTCTCTTAGAGCACTCCGTTGCTCTGGAGTATAACCAGCCTCTGCTTCGGTAGTGGGTTCAACATACCCATCGCAGACGATCTCCAATAGATCTTGCGATCCGAATAACGCCTTGATCTGGATACACCAATTCTCATAGTTGTCTTGAGTCAACTTGGGAATCAAAGGTTGTACCAAGTTTGACGCCATTACAACTAGAAACAAATGGTAAGATAGCCTAGAAGGATTTTGGGCTCTGATACCACTTTGTTGGGAATAAAAGGGCAATCGGAAACTTGGCTCTAGGCTATATTAGATCAAAGACTAAGGATAAAAAAGAAGAGAATAAAGAGGACTACTCTTTCAACCAAATCACACAAAGGAAATGGAGAAATAATCATAAGAAATTCTCTCTCTTGAGAAGTTGCATGTGGAAGCTCAACATACGTGAAGTGTGTGTACAATGGGTGAGAATGGCCCTTCTTATATAGGCCTCCTCTAGGGTAACCCCTAATGGATTAATAGCTAAGTAACCCTCCTTCATAAACTCAAAGAAAACTCTTTTCATCAAGTCTCTCCCACGTAACACCTCTTCTAAGAAACTCTCACCATAAAATATTCTCTACGTAACACCTCCCAAGGGAAACTTCCAATTAATAAAAAAAACTCTCAAAAAACTCTCATTATTCAATTTGTAACATCTAACAGTGACCGCCGCCTCTTCTTCCTCATTTTTCGGTCGATTGGAATTTTTCCTGGATATGGAGCCGACTGTTTTGGATTCCTTATTCGATAAGGATTCCAACACATATTTTTCCATATTTTTCGGACTGCTGAATAAGGAGATATGTCCGAGTTAATGAGATTAATTTTCTCCCGGATGAACAATGCTTTACGCACCTGTTCGGGGAAGTCGATCGGCGCACGCGCCGGCACACCGACGGTCGGCGCACACGCGCTGAAGGACTGGCGCATGCCAGGGTGCACACAGGCGCTCGCCGGCGTGGCGCAGTGCACCGGATTGCGCGGCGCATTGCGCCAGACACTATATTTTATGATTTTAAAGTGTTTAAAATCATAGAAAAGTCCGAAAAATTTCCAGAAAATTCCATAAAAATTCTGAAAAATACTATAATATTATTTAACATGTTTTAAAGTGTTTAATGACATGTTATATGATGTTTAGTTCTATTTACATAGATTCACTCATGGTTAAACTTTAAAATTGTTTTAAAAGTTTAACTTAAATTATTAGTGTCTTAATTAATTCTGTAAAATGAGATTTTACAGAATATAAATTGGGATATTAATTTCTGACTTTGCACAGTATTGGTAATGTATGAATGTTCTAAATAGTTTAATTTTGTATGTTCATTTCATATAAATTGTTTATATGTTGTTGTCATGTTATTTTCATGTTATTTATTTCATGAAAATTTGACATGCATAAAATTGAGAATTTAAAAATAAATTATATAATTTTATGCTGATATATATGATATATCTCATATAATTATCACGTTTGTGCTCTATGTTCACGTGATGAATGTTAGTGTGTGTATGGAGGTGATCATGGACTTAATTGTGCTTGGCTTGTGATTGCTTTTAATTATGTTGGTTATGTTATTAAATGGGGCCTGCGTGTGCCTCCTCTCTCTCTATACAATCTGATTGTACATTCTACCTCCCTCCATTAATGTACTCCCCTTGGTTAAAACCAAGGTTTTTTATTGAGTTATGTACATTTGTGGGTCTGAATACCCTTAAGCCGCTTGTAAGAGTTTGAAGCTGGTTCGTGGAAGGTTGGAGAGCGGGACCACTTGGAGAAGCACCCTTCTGAAGTGGGAGCATGCCAACTCAAGCATCTGAAGCAAGGATTTGCACCTAGAGGGGTGCCTTAGGTGCATGCTTAGGGTTAAGTCCATGATCACCTAATTTTTATGCATATTTGATATGTGGTTGTGTGCTATCTTTTATACCTTAGATATATGATATTCCAAAGGTATTATATATACTTAGCACATATTATTGATGAGACTAAAATAAAATCCCTCCTTGTCATAATTAGGTTGATAAACGTATGACATTAAGAATGACTGACGTAGCCTTTCGTTGTTATGGTCTTGATGAGCCAATCTTAGATTGGATGGGTTTGTTGTGCTACCACAAGACTCATTCAGCAAGGGATTGGTGATCATGGCTAAGGCATTTGCCGAACCTTGGGGTGGACCATTTGCATGGCTTTGTTGTGCTACCACAAGGGCTGTGTGAAGAATCCATTCTCATAACGTAACAAGCGGGTTTAACCTAACTAGAGTATATGGCTTGTTGTGCTACCACAAGGTCATAACTCTAGAGGCTAAATGACTAAGAGTTGCAAGAGTTGCAACTGGCAATAGTTGCCTACCTGTTAAGTATGGGGTGATTTGTTGTGCTACCACAAGGTCATCACCATAAAGTTAATAGGGTCTTAGTCCCCACTAGGATTTCATCGTGATATCCCGTCTTTGCATAATGAGGGTTATGCAAATTCGTCGAAAATTAGTGGGAGCATAAATTAGGATCAAAGACCATATATTAATTTTAATGAATGTCTGCAATGTTATTTTGATAAAATTATATCTCAGTTGTAGAATACGATAATAAACCACCATTAGTATGGCATATTAGATGTCATATAGCTTTATGGCTCACACTTCTTAGACTGATTTAGAACTAAGAGAATTGTTCTCATAGTTGACCAATTAACTATTCTACTTGAGAAGTAGGTGTCTCCTAAATTATCTAGTGATATGAAAGAAAGATAAGATCTTATCTCATAGACAAGATGCATTGTTTGCCTTAAACTAGATGTTAGTCTCTATGAGACATAATTATAGAGACAACATGGATAGATGGATATGAGATCCATCAGGGCTCATAGTGATGAGCTATCTAAAGGGCAACTTAGAACAACAATACATCTTAATTACTTCTTGTTGGTGAGACCAATAGTAAGAAGTAAAATCATTAGATAAAAATAGGAGAGAGTTAATAGTAAAAGAAGGTGGTCAAGATAATAAAGCCAGAATAAGACAGAATTCTTACACTGTCATGATGATGATAAGTGGAAGAGAAAGTACAAAGTGTTTTGTATATAATGCAAAGGTGGAGCTTGAGAAGTTTCATGTATCCAAGTCATTGGCACTTGTTTTAAATATACACTTAATAGTATTAGATACTATATGTGTATATCATAATATTAGATACTATGGATGCATCTAATGGTATGAGATACCAGATATGCATCTTATATCTACAAGGAGTTGTAGATGATGACAAGTAAATGAAGGCTTAATAAAGAAGATGTTGACCTACATATGAAATGGTGCAAAAGTTGCATCATTATTAGTGGGAGGTGCAATTCTTTAATAGCCTTATCGAGGTGTCTTAATAATTAAGATTGCTATTATATCCTTCTACAAGAACCTTATATGATTTCCTGCTTGAATAAATGTTGATTTATTCTAAGTTATGGAATTGATAGATGTTCTAATAGATTGAATGGCAAAGTGTTTGCCAGTGGGAGCTTAATGAATTGTTTAATCATATTTGATATGTTAGACCTCATGTTATGTGTGAATATTCCTTTTAAGAGGAAATGGGTTGATTTAGATCAATCTACACTTTAGCTTTATATAGACATGGAGAATGGGTTAATGAGTTATTAGAACTCATACATCTAGATGTATGTTAGCCCATATCTAGTCAGGATAAAGAAGAATATTTCTACTTCATTATTTCAAAGGTGATGTCTCTAGGTATGGATACATGTACTTTATGAAGTACAAATCTAAGACCTTTGAGAAATTATTTGAGATTAAGAATGAAGTAGAGATACTAATGGAAAGAGTATTAGAACTCTTTGATGAGATCAAGGAGGTAATACTTAAGTACATAATTTACATATAATAGAAGGATAATAGAATCTAATGGACATCTTTACACATTTTAGCTTAATTGAGTAGCTAAAAGGAAAAGCCATATTATGTAGGTCATAATATGAACAATGACAAGCTTTGCAAATTTCCTCTTTGTCTAATTTTGGTTAAGTACTCGTTATAACCACTTGATTTTAAAAGGTACCTTCTAAATCTGTTCTGACTATTCCATATAGGATATGGAAAAGGGGTTAAAGCTTGACCTTAAGCAAGTTAAGGTTTCGGAATGTCCGACCTGGTGAAGAAGTATAACTCTAACAAGTTGGAATATAAGACTATGAAGTGTTGGCTTGTGGAATATCCTAAGGAAACTTTTGGATATTAAATATACGACCCTTATGTATAAGGGTATGTGTTGCTTAGCTCACTATATTTCTAAAGGAAAAGTTCCTTCTTAAGAAAGATAGTGGGAGCAAGGTATATATGGAAGATGTTCCAGTCCCACAACCCAATAACACTTCTATTAAGGTGCTAGTTAATAATTACACAAGGACAAATCATAGGTCTTTACTTGTGTCCATTCTACCTAAGAGATATGTGAGACGTATCCCTGATAGATGAAATGAGGCATAAGGTAATAAGGATATTGATCCTATGATCTATATAGAACCAATATGAGATATTGATTCATTAATGGGAAGAGACAATAAAATCCGATATAAACTTTATCTATTCTAATCAAGTTTAGAACTTGATAGATCCACCTAAGGATATAGTATCCATAAGGAATAAATGGATCACTAAAGAATAGACTGGAGTGGATTAGAAGGTAGATACCTTCAAAGGTGAGAATAGTTGAAAAGGATATCATTGAAGTCAAATGGTTGACTATGATGAGAACTTTTACCTATTCCATCGATTAATCCATTCGGATTTTGATTGTAACACTCTATGATTATGAGATAAGCTAATTGGATGTTAAGATAGTGTTCCTCTAAAGTATTTTGAGGAACAGGTGTATGTGATACAACTATAGGGAATCAAGTCCCAATAACATCCAAGAAGAGTGTGTATTAAGTTCATTTATGGACTGAAGTAAAACTTCCCATAGATCATATATAAGGTTTAATGAGATTAAATCTTTTGACTTCGTTAAGAACGAAGAGGAGCCTTGTGTATTCAACAAGATAAGTGGGAGTGCTGTTACTTTCTTGACATTTTATGTTGATAACATACTACTCATTGAGAAAGAAGTAGGTGTGTTATCATAAGTGAACCTAGCTATCAAATTGATTCTCCAAACACAATTTGGGTTTTAAGATCTATGGAGATAGATCTAAAATCAATGCCCAGATAATGTACGTAGTCACCATAGTCAAAGGGTTTAACATGATAAACTCCAAGATAGGTTTCTTACCTATGTGGTGTGGAGTTGATCTCTGTAAAGTGTTGTCTTTGTATACTTCTTGAAAGATAAAGAGATCATATAAATAGAGTCCTTATGCCTTTGTCATAGGGTCTATCATTTATATGATGCTACGTACATGATGTGATTAATGCTCTAAGTGTTATGAGCATTCATCAGGAAGATCCAGGTGAGAGTCACTAGATAGTTTAGAGATATATCATTTGGTACTTGAGAAACACTGAGAATGTATCTCTATACACTGGAGGATAAGACTTGAAGTCTTGTAGTTTTACAAACACAAGCTTCTAATCAAATAAGTTTGATATTAAGTCAGAATAATGGTGGTGCAGTAAGTTGAAAGAGTTCTATGTGATAGAACACTGTAAGTTCTACAACATATGTAAACAAGTTTACATAGTAGTTGCACACTACTTGAGAAGTAGTCTAGATGAAGTTTTTCATCTACATATTTGATATGGGATTGTCTCAATTTTCTCTGAAAGTGTATCATTGTTTTGAGAAAACAATGGAGTAGAGCCGATGTCTCATCAGAAGTTTAGAACTTCTGTGGTGATACCATACAATCAGAGAGATTGCAACTTGTAGAGATATAATTAAAGATAAAATATCTACCGTTAATAACATTGCAGATCCACTAACTGAAGCAATTACTCAAAGAGTGTTTGAGCTTCACCTTGAGCTGATACAGATCAGTCAGATGGTGATTGGCTTTAGTGCAAGTGGGATATTGATAGAAATGTATGCCCTACAAGCCAATCATATATGATATGATTCGACATTTCTAGAAATATCTTATTCAATTAATTAGGCAAATCTTCATTATAAGCTCTTATTAGAAGTGAATATCATAATGAAGTCCTTGATCAAATACAATGATGATTAAATCATGATGAGATCATGATAATGAAATTGATCATCTAGAGGTATTTGATCTAAATGTTCCTAGTCATAGGGTACTTGAGACGGGACATCAAGGATCTGGATAGACTAATGTATGTGATGTCTTCTCATGTGATGAGGATGACCGATCTCATTGGTCATTAGTGTGGAGACACTGAGATACACATACAGGTGCTCATTAGTTGAATGAGTTCACTGAACTGACCGAATTAGAAACCCTGAATGGTATCTTACCGAACTGTCTATCAGGGTCTTCTATCATCACGGTTGCATGGTTGGACCTTTGACCTGAGTCGCCAAAGATGCCTTGTTGGGTGGAACTTGTGCTTTGACCATTGACTTATGGATCACAATTTAGATGGTCCTATATAGCGATGGATCGGGTACAAGGAAAATCCGGTGGAGGCAAATTGAGCGGACAACAAGGGATCGTCCACTCTCGGTAAGTGAGAGTGAATGTCCTATGGGATAGTACTCTAAATCCCTGGCCAGGGTAGATAGGATAATTGGAAAAGGAGTTTTCCAATTGATCCAATTCCGAGTACATGATCCTATAGAGTCGGTACACTAAGGAGTTGACAGTCAATGCCGTACTCCTTTCCGACCGGGACATTGGATGGATGAGGGTTTATATCCATGTGGTAACTGATGATGGAAAGACTCAATGGAGATGAGATTATCCCCATAGCCATTTGGGATCATGGGATGTGGCTGGTACCCTTCATGATCGGTAGGCCGATTAATCTGTTATTGGATAACGGATTTAATTAAAATTAAATAGAATTGTTATATTTTATTTAGGCCTCAGCCAAATAGGTTATTGGGCCTAGTGGGTCACACACAAAAGAACTTATCCACAAGTACAGGGGCAAGGGCGTAATTTATAGAGATTTTGGGTTTTTATGAAAAATTCCATAATTCTCTATAAATACTAATGGTTTCAGCCAAACCCCATCAAGCCAAGGGTGAAAACCACGTCCCAAGCCTCCTCCCTACCTCCTCCTCTCTCTAGAAGGTGTCCATGGTCGATGGAGCTCCGTTCGGGAAGAGTTCTCGAGGCCGACGCGAAGGGAGAACCTGCTGTGGATGAAGTTCGTGTGGATACTGCTGGAGACCGGACACTTGAACGGTTTGTAGAGCTTGAGAAGCTCATCTCCTTCGTCTCCATGGGATTATATGAATCCCTATCAGGTATATTCGAACCCAATTTGATCGGTTTTCAGTTTTCGTCATTCGGTTCTGATTGAGACGGATTCTAAAGGAACCCATAGGAATCGTCGCTTCCGCTGTACCAAATTTTAATGGACGATTCCTTACATAACCAAATCATTATTATCTTCAAGGAAAAAGATTATGTCAATGCTATTCAATTCTAGACCAATGCACACAAGACCATACAAGCTAGACAAATACCACCTAAATGACCTCAAGACTTAACTTAACATGACAAAAAAATAAGACAAATTTGATTTTTATAACATGATATGATTTAACATCTATACATGATACACAAGTAACATAATTTCATAAACTTTTCAAAACATAGCCAAATAGCAAGGACTTAGTCGTCTTACTTTGCATGTACAAAATGCATTCACCAGCTCTAATATATATAGAAGTAACATATACTAAGCTAGCCCAAAGTGCACCTACGCAATGGTGACACTAAAGGAAAATTGCAGTAATCTGGGATCTATGGGAGGGCCGGATTCATCTAAGTTACCTGCTGCCCACGGGCAATTGACTAACATCAGCTGGTGAAGCCTTCATAGCACATCATATCAAGAATTCATAATATAATTTCAAATCATGACATACTTAACCATACCATGCATACACGACATAACCATTTAATTTTATAACCCTTCATGCAAGACATAACATTCATAACAAACCAGACAAGACAGATGGTAACCCGACTTAGTTGACATATTCTAAATCAAACCTATACCAAACTTGAGCATACAAACATATTTATATCATGCATGACATAATACATAATCTGAAACCATACTAATCAAAATTTACATGACCTACACACATGCAATGACAAGTCAAACTAGACACACTTAATTACATATACAAGGCAATTAACTTAAATCAAGCTTGGCATAAACTAAACAAATTAAGTTCTGATATAATCAACCATAATTTGACCTAAACAGGTTATAAAAGGTATAATTTGATGACCCATGAGTTTTCCAAGTCTACACATAATTAACCATCAATTCTCGTTCCAAACTAGCATATAATTACTTACATAATTTTCATAGGATCAAATCTAATAGAAAAGACTTATACCTAAGCATAATCATGCTAAACATGTTCCATGATATACAAAATACCAATTTCAAATTTATGATTTCCAAGATTTTGAGAAAATCGTTAATTACAAGTCCAAAGTCTAAAACTAGTCAACTTATGATCCATAAGTGAAATCATGCATATTTTATTATCCAAATGAGATCAAATATATAGACAAGTTTGAGAAACCTGCCTGGAAGCTCCTGTAAATTTTTCAGATTTTTCTAGATTTTCTGCTAATTTTTCTGGCTTTAACTCTGATTTCCATATTTAATAAATCGAATAGTCAAAAATTGTTGAACCGGCGTTGAACTAGGCGGTTCGACTGGCGGCTCAGGGCACTGGGCTGGAGTCTGGAACAGACGGCTCGGGGGGTGCTGATCCGGGTTTGACCGGCGGCTCGGACGGCGCTCGCGTGGGCTCGCGCGGCGGTGCTCGTGACGGAGGCGGCGACAGCGGCGGCTCCCGACAGCGACGGCCTTCAATGGTGACCGAGGGGGCTGCAGTCACTTAGCGGACGGAGAAGGATGGTAAGGAGAGGAGGAGGCCGATGATGGGCGGCGGTGACGAGGGGTCCTCACGGCGGTTCCGACAAGAACAGGGGAGGTTCGGTGATGGCAACGGAGGGGCTCACAATTGTGACGAACGGCGGTGGCTGCAAGAAAAGGGAGGTGGAAAACAACGGCGAAGAAGAGGAGGAAGGAGGGGGTATCGACGGTTGAAGGGGAAGGACGCACGGCGGCGCACCAAGCGGGGCACCGACGACGGAAGACCGCGGCACACAGAGGGAAGGCGACGACGGCTGGTCTTGCGGGCAAGGTGGCAGCAGGGAGGCGGTTGGGTGGAGGCTTCAACGCGTTGGGGGTAGGTGAATGCAGGCAAACGGGGGCAAAGCGGAGGGTGACGACGTCAACACGCGCGAGGCCGAGGGCGCGGGAACGACTAGCGAAGGCGGAGGGGTGCAAAGGCAGTCCGAGGATGGTGTGCGATCGCGGGGCAGGCGACGTTCGGCCAGGTGACTGGGAGAGGGAAGAAGAAGGCGGAGGTAGCCGCAGTTCGCACGGCCCAGGCGGGCGGTGGCCCTTCACACGGGCGGCGACGAGGCTGGTTCGGGGAGGGACCGGCTAGGCGCGCGCGACGTGGCACATGACCAGGTGGGCAGTGCTTCACGCGGGAGGTGTCCTACTGGTTGCGAGCACAGGAGGGTGGCCATGGCTAAAGAGGTGCTGGCATGGGAGAAGAAGAGAGGGAAGAAGAGCGTGGCAGGGAGAAGGAGAAGACCAGGCATGGCCGGACTCATAGCGACAAAACTCAGGTAGGGAATGAAGAATAGCCAATGCACAAGATATATAGAGGAAGTCAATCGCGATATGGAAATTTTAAACGGGGGCGAGAGTTTTATGAATGATAGAACTAGTTAATGGAGTTGAGATCTTAACCGAATAAAACACTAATAGTCGTAGGAGTAAGGGAGAAAAGAAAATAATTAAATATATATTTTAATCTTACCTCTATAAAAATATAACTACTACTTACTATTATTATTATAAAAATCGAAATATTACATCGTGTGCAGCCGTCAGCACCTCCACAGTCTAGTCGTCCGCTCCTCCTCAGTCTGCACTCTTCGACTTGCCTCTCACCACCGCTGCTCCCTGCTCGTATGCACCACTCGATGCTCGCACACCCCCAACGTGGAAACACTGGACATTTGATGGTGACGATCCCTCCAAATCAAGAGCAGAGTTTGGCAAAATCAAGAAAACTAAGATCAGTTGTATGGCAAAATATGACAAAGGAAAGAAAAGAAGATGGAAACTCAATTGCAATTTGTAACCATTGTAAAAAGAAAATGTGTGCAAATAATTCAAATGGAACTACACATTTAAAGACCCATTTGAAGTATTGTGTAATATATCAACATTTGTTAAGAAAAAAAACCAGATGTTGCTCAAATGATGGTAAGCCCGAGTAAAAAAAATAGTGATAGGAGCAGGACACTTGACATTCTTACATTTTGTCAAGAAAGAAATAGACAAGATTTGGCCCAAATGATAATTCTTCACGAATATCTATTTGTAATTGTTGATCTTGTCGATTTTAGAAATTTTGTTAAAAAATCTTTGGCCACAATTTTTCGCAATACAATTCAATCTGATTACTTGAAGATGAAAGGGAAAAGTCAAAAATCTATGAAAAATTGAAAGCAAATCATTCAAGAGTCACCCTTATAACAGATATGTAGACAGCTATTGGAAATGTATGTTATTTATGTCTTACATGTCATTTTATTGATGATGATTGGAAACTTCAAAAGAAAGTTTTGAATTTTGAGCATGTAAGATCTCCACATGATGCTGATGAATTGACAAGAGTCAAATGAAAAAAATATATGATTGGCATGTAGATGAGAAGTTGTTCAGTATTGTATTAGATAATGCATCAACAAATGATGCAGTTGTGGATCAACTCTTATCCAATTTTCATTTAAGGTCAAACTTTGTTGCAAATGGCATCTTATTTTATGTTCGTTGTTGTGCACACATTTTAAATTTTATTGTACAAGAGGTTTGAAAGTTAGAGATGCCAGTGAAGTAATTGATAGAATTCATGATAGTGTCAAATTTTGGAGAAAATCACATGGAAGGAAAGAAAATTTTAAGATGTGCAAGCCAAGTTGGTGCTGCAAGTAAAGCACTTGTTCTTGATTGTCCTACAAAATGGAATTCAACATTTTCAATGCTTAAGACTGCAATGGAGTTCAAAACTATTTATTATCGTTTGTCTAGATTGGATAGAGCTTATAAATCACCACCAAGTGTTTCTAATTGGGATTGTGCCCATAAGTTGATTAGTTGTTTGACTTTATTTGATGAAGCAACAAATAGATTTTCAGGAACAAAGTATCCCATTGCAAATATTGCTTTTGTTGATATATGCTCTATTCGTATGTCATTGAATGAGTTATTTAAGAGTGATTACCATCTTATTCTTGCAATGAGTTTGAAAATGATTAAAAATTTTGAAAATTATTGAGGCAAATCAAGCACTTTGCTAGCACTTGGATGTATTTTAGATCCTAGATACAAATTGAAGACAGTTGAGATTTCTTACATGAACTTTATATTGATACTTTTGAAGAGGATATGAATATTAACAACATTAAGAGAGTTCTTTAGAATATGCATAATGAGTATTCTTTATGTTACAATTTGCAAAATTCTTCGTCTTCATTTGAGAATGCAAGTACCAGTGGTGCTCTAGTGTTAAAAATAGAACATTTACCACAACTGAGATGTCTTCATTATCTTTGATTCACGGGGACTTGGTCAATTTCTTCAAGAAGTATTTTTGGTTTAGCCAAAAAATCAAATTTAGATTTATATTTAGAGGAATCAGTTGAAAAAATTGATGATGAGAATTTTGACATCTTGAGTTGGTGGAAAGTTAACACTGGACAGTACCTGGTTGTATCTTTAATGGCACGTGACATTCTAATTGTCCCCATAACTATTGTTGCTTCAGAGAGTGCTTTTAGCATAGGAGGACAGGTAATTGATGAATATCGTAGTCATTTGGACTCAAAGATTGTACAAGCTTTGTTATTTTCTCAAGATTGGCCGAGAGATGAAATGAGAGGTATTTTTTTCCATATCATTTTTTATAGTTAAGCAATTGTATAGGATGTCTTTTCATTTATGATTTTCTTTTTGTAGTTGAACAAATTGGTACTTTATTTTTGAGTATGAACTTGAGATAAGTTATTGAATGTGTGTCTCAAGTTGGTATTGAAGAGGAAGGAGATGCATAAAGAAATGGTAGGTAATGCTAACATTCTTGTTTTATTGACTATTTTAATTTATTCATGTTTATCGTAACTTACACTATGATCATTTTTATGATAGGTAAGTTGGTGCTTGAGTGAAACAATCTGATGTGTTATATGAAAGTGGTTGGATGTCAGTTTACCCATGCTACTGCAATCTACTCCTACAGTAGTTTATGTTATTGATTGAGTGATGGAGAGAATGCTTGTTATTTTATCTTGATCATGCATCTGTAGAACTTTCAAGTTGTATTTTAAATCTACCATCTCACTTCCAATTTTAATGTTAATCTTATGTATTAAACCTAGTGAAAGCTTGTACAATAGTATGTAGATGTAGAATTTTGCTTATGATCATCCTTCAGATTGTGGAATTTTGCTTGTTTGAGCTTCATATTATCATGGTTTATTTGGTTAGAATCAACTCAAGATCTGTTTATGGATATGTTTTTTTATTTCAATTCAACATCTAATATCTTTTAAGTTTAGAGTTGGGTTTCTAAATTTGATATGATATTTTTGATTGGTTACGGCTTCCTTGAGTTTGATTCTTTTAAAGGTCCTTTGAGGACTTAGCTCCTAAGATCTGTGGCCTTGATTTTGAACACCACTTAATGGTTTGATTTTGTTTATCTTCACTTGTAGGCATTTAAGATTTTAATTTTGATGACTTTGGAATTCTCAGATAAAAATTTTGTTTTAAAATTCCTGTTTTTCAGTTGGTACAATTGAGTGACTATCAAGGACTCTGTTTATTCTGGGCCTAACGCGACTGAGATCTAATGCACTTTATTGGAGGTTTACTTTGTCATTTAAGAAAATCTTAGCTTGGACTTAAGTTCTTTTTTCATTCCTCCTAGTGTTATTAAGACATCACAACCGATTGATTTTTGATGAATTTTGGCTTTGGATTTCAATTATGGACGTAAGGTTTTAAGATCAAATTCTCATATTTAATACCTTGCATTTCAGATTTCAAAAACCTCCTGTTCATTCCCTTCATCTCCCAAAATATAGGGTCTGCATATTTCTTTATTTTATTGCGCTTGGTAGTCCCATGCTCCACAAATTTTGACTGTTCATAGATTTCCTTTGGATGTGTACCCTATGCTTTTAGTCTGCCCCAACCTCCTTGAGATGGTTTCACACCATCACAAAAAATTTTCATGTTAGATGACCAAGTGTTACCGTCATTGTGGCCTCTTGAAAACTTATTGTGTTTTGATAACCATCTGTTAGTCATCCGTAAACTATTTTTAAGTGAATAGAGCAATGCTGTTCGCGGATACACCCGGTAACGATAGTTAACGAATAACAAGTGAATACACTATTTTCTTATAGGATAAAGATATGGATAATATTATTATTCAACCCATATTTGACTTGTTGACATCCCTAGGTGCATGCTATGGCAACGGAGGAATCTCGTCTGTGCAGGGTCAAGATGGCCACTTCCGCAGAGGAATCCCTATTGCTGCAGCCCTCATTGTCCACCTCCCCCGATGTCGACAAGAAATCATCTACATCCAACGGCTAGAGTGGAGTTGATCAATGTCAAAGAGAAGAGTTCTTGAGCGGTAGATGGTGTTTCGTGGGCGTGAGCTGAGATTTTGGGCTAGGGAGTGAGAGTTTAGGTTTTTAAGATATATCTATTTTGGATGGCTAAAAGTTAGCCGTCGATCCATTACGAATAAATGATTCAGATCAATTTATTTGATATAATATTTGTGAGGTGAGTCCGTATTAGGATTGTAAATGGGTCAAATTTGATAGCTGAATTAGTAGAATCTAATTCTGATTTCAATATTGAAAAGGGCTAAGAGGTTCCGATTTTGATTCCAATAATTTCAGAATTATTATATTTCGATTTCAATTCAATTATAGTTCCATTATCAGAATTAGAACCAAATCCGATAATTTTTCAAAAAGTATATTAAATATTAATTTTTATTAAAAATGAGTTAATAATTTATATATAATTACTAAAATTTGATATAATCTCTTTAATACTTTATTTATATCATTTTATCAATTCATATATTATATTTTATAATTAATTTAATTTAATTTACGTTTATTTAAATATACTTACTTTTTATCAAAATTAGATTAATGAAAATAGAATCAAACTGATTCTAATTCTAATTTCGATAAACTACCACAATATTTGATTTCATTTCTGATAGCTTATAAGATACGAAAATAAGTTCCAAACCCATTAATTTTTATTGGAATTAAATCGAAATATTAGAATATCGAATTTTGTTTACACTCGTAATCCGTATGAAATCCATAGGTATTGATATATTTACCTAATGATCATTATTTAGTAAGTATATTGTATAGAAAAAAGATATATTTACCTACTGATTTTTATCTATGGACAGTAGTTTGATAAATAAAGGCCAGTTTTCTTATAGTGGGGGCTTTCCCTCTTAAATCTATCTCCTGTGTATAGGTATCGGATGAATTCCACCCATCTAGATGGGTCGCTTCCAAATCATGCAACCAATCCAACTGTTTTTGTAGTTCCAAATCATGCAACCAATGCAACTTTTGGAAGCAATATATTGGCGGCAGAGGGCTAAAGTATATTGGCATGTGGCAGGGGACAGGTGTACTAAGTTCTTTCATACTAAAGTATTAAATAGGAGAAGCAGAAATAGAATTTCAGGGGTTTATTTGCCTGATGGCTCTTGGTCTGCCAAGCTGCAGGATATTGAATACATTTTTCAATCATATTTTCATTCCCTCTTTATGGATAACTTTTCAGTTTCATCAACCCAGCTGTTAGCTTCTTTACATCTTGGTGCTATTTCCAGGCAGCAAGAAGATAATTTAAGGGTTGTTCCCTCCATGGAGGAAGTGAAAGCAGCTATTTTCTCCATGAAGCCAGATAAGGCTCCAGGCATGGATGGGTTATCTCCTATTTTTTATCAACATTGCTGGTCGCTTATATCGGATGAGGTGCTTTCCTTTCTGCAGAATATTTTTCAATCCTCTCACATTCCTTGGGGTCTAAATCATACTTTGATTACACTTATACCCAAAAAGGAAAATGTTTTTCTCCCGGAACATTTTAGACCAATTAGTCTTTGCAATGTTTTAATTAAAATCCTTACTAAAGTCATAGCAAACAGGCTGAAACCTATCATGCCTACTATTGTTTCTCAAAGTCAGTCTGCTTTTATCCCGGGAAGGCAAGGGATTGATAATGTTATTATTATTCAGGAAATCAGGAATGCCTTCAAATGGAAGAAAGGGAAAGAGGGTTACTTTATGGCCAAACTGGACATACATAAAGCCTATGATAAATTGAGATGGGATTTTTTACGAAGTGTTCTGATTAAGAGGGGCTTTCCCCCTCAGCTGGTTCAACTCATAATGTCCTGTACCACATCAGTTGTATACTCACTTAACATAAATGGACATATTTCAGGGAAAATTTACCCTAGAAGGGGTATTCGGCAAGGCTGCCCTCTTTCACCATATCTTTATATTTTGTGTGCTGATGTGTTGTCTTCTATGCTTGATCAGGCAATTACTTCTCGACAAATAATTGGCGTCAAACTTGCTAGGGGAGCACCTGAGCTTACTCATTTTATGTTTGCTGACGACCTGATTATCTGTGGTAAGGTTGATCCCGCAGTTCTTGATTCCTTTTTGCACACATTACATGACTATGAACAGGTGTCAGGACAAGCTATCAATTATACCAAATCTAAGATTTGCTTTAGTAAAAATGTCTCTCCTACTTTATGTGCTTCTCTTTGTCATTTAACTGGTTTTCAACTAACATCTCATGAGGATCTATACCTTGGATTACCGTGGGATCCTGTTAAGGGTAAAGGTGTTCAAGCTGGGAATCTGATCAGAGCTTGTCAATCAAAGTTGGCTGGTTGGAAGTCTAACTTATTATCAACAGCTGGGAGATGTACTCTCATCACTTCTACTATTGGGCACCTCCCATTATATGCAATGTCAGTATCCAAATTATCAGCTAAGACTATAAACAAATTGGAACTTCTTCAAAGGCAATTCTGGTGGGCGCATAAATCTGAGAGTGATAGGAAAATACATTTTTCTAGCTGGCAATTTATCAAGCAACCTAAATGGTTGGGTGGTATGGGAATTAAAGACTTAGAATCTATGAATATAGCTTCAGGCATGAAATTACTGTGGAATTTTTTACATCAGGAACATAGTCTTTGGGTACAGCTTTTAAAGGCCAAATATTTAAGATTTCAAAGTTTTTGGCAAGTTCAAGGAAAACAAACAGCTTCTCAAGTCTGGAAATTCTTGCTTTTCGTTAGGCCTTTTTTCCTTAAGACAGCTTTGTGGAAAATTAAAGATGGGTCTTTAGTCCATCCTTGGAATCATAACTGGATCTATGACAATAAAGGCCCTTTGAATCCGAGAAATCCGGGTGTTTTCTTCCCAGGTACTGTCAAAGATCTGATTTCTAATGGTGCTTGGAATTATGAAGCTATTTCGTTCTGGTTTGATGATTTAACTACTGCACGTATTTTGAATACTCCTATACATGGTGATTTGTTAAAGGATACTCTCATTTGGCCTCTTACTCCTCATGGTTCTTTTACACTTAAATCTGCATACCGTTTTCTGATCGAGGCAAAAATTCCTCCTGGTCCTTCTAACAGGGATATCTGGAGGAAACTCTGGCACCCGAAGGTAGGCAGATTTTTTTCTCAGAAAATTCTGGTGTGTTTATGGAAAATACTTTCAGGTAATCTTCCTACTAATCTAGAAATTCATAGAAGATGTGCATATGTTTCTCCTATTTGTGCTGTTTGCAACCAAAATTCAGAATCCCTGGAACATATCTTTTTTCTTTGCCCACGTAGTAGAGCCATTTGGCTGTTATCCCCCTTTGGTAATAATCTGAGTTGGAAGCAGATTACAATGGCATATCTTATAAAACAATGGCTAGACTGGTTGCTTTCCAAAAATCATCACTTGATTTATATGGGCATATTGGCTGTCTCTATCCTATGGCAGATTTGGAAATCAAGATGCAGGTTCATCTTTAGTTTTTCTCATGATCGTCCACATCGAATTTACAATCTAGCATTGATGACAGCTAATCTTTGTTTTGGTAATGCACCTGTAGCATCATCTCACTCACAAGACGTGTGGTCTCCTCCGCAGCATAACCAGTGGAAGGCAAATGTGGACTGTGCCACTTCGAATCAGTTAGGTGCTATTAGTATAATTGTTAGGGATGCGGCTGGAAGGTTAATATTTTGGAAAACTGAACTATCCAATTCAACTCATCCACAGGAATTGGAAGCAGAAGCTATTGAGGTGGCGTGTTTGTGGGCCAAGTCTACTTCAACTAATGTGATAATAGAGAGTGATGCTAAGAGTGTTGTTGAGGCTATTCTAGGCAATGGTTGCCAGCTGTGGAGGGCTCAACATGTTATCTCTCGGTGCTCTTCATTACTCTCTTCTGCTCAGCATATCTCCCTAAGATTTGCCAACCGATCTTGTAATTTTCTTGCCCATCACTTAGCCAGGTCTTGTTTGTATTCTAAACTGGAGGGAATGTCTCCCTCTTTTTTGCCTAAATCGGTATGGCATCAGTATTGTAAAGAACTTTCCGTTTGAAGTTAATAGATACTCTATTTTGTTTGTTCTTCAAAAAAAAAAAAGATGGGTCGCTTTAAAAATAACTCAACATCATGTTCTTTTCATTCTTTGATGAAACCGTCTTTCCTTTGATCGAAAAAAACATACACACCGAATAAACTGCAAAATGATCAAAATGCCAAGCATTTGAAGACAAGATACGGCACAGTAAAAGAAAGTTTGCCTTTTCTATTTGAGGTTTGCACATAGCTTTATAATAAAGAAAGTGCAGCATGTAGTTCTATTTTATAAAAGGTGAGACGTTTAGTCTGAGTGCAGATCTCTTTACTTATATTTGTCGTGTGCAATAACGACAAGGCACAAAAGATTCCAAACTAGGAAGTTATCGTTATATATGGCCTGCATAAATAATTAAATATGCGATCGAGATACTGTTCTTATTCTAAAATGATGAGAAAGAAATGAATGGTTTCTCATTGCATTGGCATGTGATTTAAGATTCGTAACATGATAGGTGGTTAATCGCCAGGATTTAAAAGAAAAACATTATTTTTGTAAGGACTTGGCGAGAAAGTTTGAGGTTCATAGTTTTGTCTCAATTTTTATAACTTCTCTGTATCTTAAATAAACACTAACTTTTACGGTGAGCAACTTGTCAATAATATTTTATAATTTTTACAAATATCATTAATATGTTATATTCAATGATAAATTTGTACACCTAAATTGATATTGCTATAGTGTTACCAATATTAAAATTGATATAATATCGATTTTGATGCTTTAACCTAACAAGTCATATATAAGGGTTGAACACTTAGGGGGTGTTTGGTTGCATGATAATTGAAGTTTTTATTTTAATTTTTAAAAATTGTAAGAAAACTTGTTAAAAGAGGTGTTTGACAACCATGACAATTTTATGTTTTGAAAGTGATTTTCTTCTTAAACAAAAAAAGAGGGTCTCACCTCTTTCTTTTTTCTTGTGGTCCCCCACTTTATTTGGTCATGTGCGGTGGTTACTCTTTTTTGTAATCACATCCCTCCAAACATGATAATTTTATGTCATGAGTTGGTTCACTTTTTATTTTAATACAATTTTTTATCATGAAAGTGTACAAAAAATTATCATGCAACCAAACACCCCATTAACTTTTACGGTGAATAACTTGTCAATGATATTTTATATTTTTATAAATATCATTAATATGTTTATATTCAATGATAAATTTTTACATTTATATTGATATTGCTATAGTGTTAGCAATATTAAAATTGATACTATATCAATTTTGATGCTTTAACTTAACAAGTCATATATAAGGCTTAAAACGTTAGTTCTGATTATTTACGTTTCTTGTGATTCAAAAGTCGAACATATAACCTCCGACTGGGTGATCGTAACTCACAAGCAAACCACCTGCCATTACTACAAAGCTGTTCACTGCTCATCGCGCTATCGTAGTAAGATAAATGCATGTCTCTAAGCTTGTTTATAAAAAAGATGTGTAACCATCTCTCGCCCTTCATTATCTGTGGGCAGAGACCGCGATTCCGAGGGAGAAAGCGCTTAGCATGACTTAACGCTTCAACAGGCATATCTCCATGCGGACGGCAAGGCATATGCGGCATATCCAAATGGAAGGAGTTGACGTCCGCGTGAAGATCTGCTATGCGCTCTCCAACTTTTGAGATATTGAATAGAGTTCAGATCACCTCAATTCTCACGTGGAGGGAGCTCCTATAATCTTCAATGATATAACGACACTTGATATTGCGGAAGACGAAATGAAAATAATGACACGTAGTGTTGCGGAAGACGAAGTAGAAGTGCACTTTAATGAAAGCATAAAGTAGATGTAACGTCACTCGGATCGGTAGTGGCTCTTTGGAGTCTTAGTAGCTCACTAACAAATTGATAGGAGATTAGTGGCGGATCTTTAAAGGCTCGGTAGTAACTTAATAGAGTCTCGGTAGAGAGTCTTGATAACAAGTCTTTAAAGACTCGATAACAAGTTAAACTAGACTCGATAACGGAATCTTGAGAAGCCAAAAAGACATCACGTCTTCTTTAAAGTACATTTGATGCTACGTCTTGCATGACACCGGGTTCCTCATACTTGACGCTTCATCTTTCACGACACGAGGTGTCCTCACATCACTGAAGACCGCAAAAGTTTCATCCACTCGTGGACTGGGGTGATCCGAACCCTATTGAACATGGTGCTGTGTATCACCTCGTATTAGTGCTCCGCTTTGGAGTGTACTTCTTGTATGTAACTTGGAGCTTTGATAAAGTCCCCTCCGGCGACACGTTCTTCTAAGATGTAACGGAAGGAAGGTGTTCAGGTCTCTGAGTAACAACTCAGCGGATCAAGGGGCACGTGAGGGTGTTTTGGTTATTCTTGGTTACTACCTGCTGGCTATTGTTACTAATCCCCCTATATTATAGTTAATAACTTTCTTTGGTTACTAATCTTCTTATAATTTGGTAAACAACTAAAATAGTCGCATGAAGTAAATATTTGTCACTTTCAATTTTGTAATTGATATTGACAGAAATTATTAATAAATATTTGACTTTCAATATCAATATTTAAATTCTTAATACAAACAAAACATGGTATGTTATTTTCTGTTTAATTAGAGTATCAAAAATAATAATATTATTTTTTATATTGATATTTACATATGATTGAAATATCAATATCAAAATTGTTATAAGTGGACACCTTGTATTTATAATATACTTTGTTTGAATTTAAAATTTCAATATTGATTTCTATTACTATCATTTTCAAAATTGACAGTGGCATAGTTGTTCATTACAATAACCTAACATGGCCTTGTATAAGTGTCCACATTCATTAATTTTGATATTAATATTTTATCCTTTACAAATATAAATGACAGCATTAATTTAATATCAATTTTTATTATTTTATAATTAAATACGGCATAAACTAACACACTGTATACTATAGATCTAGGATCTCGACTCATCCTCTTTAAAAAATTATTTATGTAAATTTAATATTTTTAAAATTTTAATAGATTTGGGAAACTGACCGAGTTCTGCTTGTGTTGTTGCGAACTTGCAATTACCATATTAACAAAGTATTTTTACCACTAAAATACTTTTTTCTAAAATTGGACAAGATCAATCTGATTTCAATGTGCACATGTGAAGTTGTACTCCTTTGTATGGCTTCATCTAATGATTAGTTTTAGTTACGTGTTTAAATAAGTTGCACGTAATAAACTTTTCAAATCTGTTCAAACCGTCTATTTGGATGCATGAAAAAACTTAACAAATGAAAAGTATATTTATTGACCCCTTAAAATTTTGATTTTAGCACTCCGAACAAATCGGCAGAACGTAATTTTTTGGGGAAGGACATCGGAAAAATACACATTTCGATAAGGGTCTATTTGATATCAAATTTTTTGGGGATAAACCTGATTTATCTCTTAATTTTTGAAAATAAACTTGATTGATTCCCAAGTTATCTCGATACCAAACAGCCTCTTATGATCGGTTTGGTATCATAAAATTTTGAGGATAAACATAGGTTATCCCCTAAATTTTGGGATAACCCGAGTTTATCCCCAAGTTTTCCCCATATCAAACAGCACCTTAGGCGTCGTTTGGTATCGGGATAAAGTTGACGAGGATAGGGATAAACCAATCATCGTGATTAACCTTATCCTCGTTACGTTTAGTTTAACTTAGGATAAGTTTAGGGATAATCTTATCTTATGTTTGGTATGTTAACATTAAATTTGAGGATAAACAAATCTGGTTGTCCACCCAGTCGGAGCTCCCCCCCGCCCCGCGGCAGAGCTCTCGTCATTGGCCAGAGAAGTCCCCCCCCCGACGCCACCGCCGCCGCCGGACGGAGCAGCTCCCAATTCCCGCCCCTTCGAACACCCCTCCGAACAAAGCTCCAACCCCCCGGCCGCCGCGGGCCGCCGGCATTTGCCCCCCCGCCGGCTCGCCACCCCCCCTCGGGCCGCCGGCGTCGCCGGCGTTCCCCCACGGCCGCGGACGTCGGCCGCAGCCCCCACCCGCCGTCCAACCCCACTCCCACCCGCGGAGTGGCGCCCCCGCTCCCCCCGTCCCCGCTGCGACGTTCTGCGCTGATAGGCGCTGCACGCCTTCACCACCCCATCTCCTCCTCGCCAGGTTCCCCCGCCCCTCCCCCCCCCCGAGTGCGCGCCCGCGTACATTGCCTCCCTCTTCCACGCCATCACGGCCACACCTCCCATTGCCTGCACAGCCGCCGCGTCGTCCCGCGGGAACGACCACCTTGCCCCCCTCTGAAGCTGCCATGCTTGCCCGCACTCCGTCGCGTCGCCGCTTCACCACCGGCCGCCGCGTTCCCCTGGTTGCCCCCCACCGGACGGAGCTCCCAGCGCCCGCCCCTCCAGACACCCCTCCGAACGAAGGTCCACCCCCCCCGAACAGAGCTCCCAATGCCCGCAGCCCGCCCCTCCGGACGAAGCTCCAATTCGGCGACGACGACGGCGCCGAAGAGGAAGAAAGAGAGGGAGTCGCGAATCAGATCACCACCGCGGGGAGCTCGGGTGTCGTATCCCCCAAATTTTATTTCAGGATAAGTTAGTCTAAATAATAAGAGGGATGAGTTATCCCTGCACTTATCCCTAATTTTTAGGATAATCTGGATTAAGTTAATCCAGGTTAAACTCATTTTTAAGTGTGCACCAAACAAGGGATTGGGGATAAACCAGGTCTATCTTAAGTTATCCCTGTACCAAACAGGGCCTTAAAGCTTTGTCCAACGATTTTGAACTAAATAAATGAGTAAAGTAAATTATCAATAAACAACCGATAAAAAGTAATGATAAATATATGTATAAATCACCAAATGGGAACTTTCAAATTTTTATCACAGCTATTTGAAAACATCATAATGCAATTAAACGTTAGCAATATACACATGCTACGTAAACAAACAAAAATTTTGAATTTTTATCTTTACAAAATATTAGCAGTAGAAATGTGTTATATATTTAAATTTATTTATAAAGTGCATGGTTAAAATTAGTTTAGGTCTCAATGATATTATGAAGTAAAAACACAAGTGTATTGTATATAAAACAAAATAATAGCACTTTTATGTCTTGCCATACAACAATAACATGTTATGTGCTCAATATAAGATAAATGTTAGGGAAAATTAATTTGTGATCTAATAAGAATATCATTTTAATAATAAATCTACTATCGTCGATCGATCCTAGGTTGGTTGGTACTTTCCCTGCTAACGAGGAGCAAGGGTGGGGGTTCGAGGGCTAGCAAAGCCCGGCCATCCCTAAGGGACGGTTTCCAGTGGGATTGAGCGGGTTCGCCTACGCATGGAGCTGCGCGTCCTTGGCCACTCGACCACATTGTCCAAAATAATAATAATAATAAATCTACTGTCATAGATGTTCTAACATTTAAGTCCACTGACCAAGATATTTTTAGCACTTCATTCTGTAAGGAGTAGCTGACACCCTTGTTGCCATGACACAAAATAAAAGAACAACATAATAGAAAAAATTCCATGGTCCGACGATGAGATAAAACCCACAACCTAACGAAATTTGAAACAACCAAAACAAGCCAATCTAACTCATCAATAATCAAATTATTTATACGACCTGACACCAACCAGGAATCCAAGCCAAGTTAAAGACGGCACTAGATTATATGCCTATATTTAGAGATGTGTAAAGATAGACTAAAATCTTGGTCCACAAAAAAATTTATTCAACTCTAGAAACAACATAATTAGTAGTGGATCACTTGCCATCAGAGTCCCATGAAGTCTGAATCTTCACTCTAAACCTCTTAAGCTTCCTTCTTGAGCATGGACTTCTCAAAAATTGTAAAACACAACTTATACAAATTGGGGTAAGAGGATAAGACTTGAAATATTGTAGTTTTATAAACAATAGGTTTCTAGTCAAATAAGTCTAAACAAGTGGTATTGTAGTGAGTCGGAAGAGTTTCATGTAATAGAATATTGCAAATTTTACAACTAATTTCAAGTAGATTGAATAATGGCTATATAATGCTTGAAAAACATTCTAGATGAAAATGTTTATCTAAATATGAGATTGTCCCAACTGTCTCTGAAAGAATACCATTGTTTTGAAAAAATAATGGGATAGAGCCAAAGTCTCATCAAAAATTTTAAAACTTCTTTGATAATACCATAAAATCAAAGAGATTATAGCCCAAAGAGATAAAGCTAAGGATAGAGTGTCTTCTGCTAATAACATTACATATCCACTAACAGAAGTAGTTACTCAAAGAGTGTTTGAGCTTCACCTTGAACAGATAGAGATTAGCTACATGGGTGATTGGATTTAGTGTAAGTGGGAGATTGATAGAAATGTTTACCTTACAACCCAATCATATATAATATGATTTAACATTTCTAGAAATATCTTTTTCAATTAATTAGGCAAATCTTCATTACTATCTCTTATTAGAAGCATACATCATAATAAAGTCTTTGATCACATGCAATGATGAATGAATCATGATAAGATCATGATAATGAAATCAATCATTTAGAGGTATGTGATATAAATGTTCCTAGTCATAGGATCTTTAAGACAAGATATCAAGGATCTAGATAAAAAAGTATGTGTGATGTCTTCTTAAATGATGAGGATGATCGATCTCATTAGTCATTAGTGTGGGGACACTGAGATACACACATAAGTACTCATTAGTGGAATGAGTTCACTGAACTAAATAATTAGAAAACCAGATCAATATTTTACCAAACTATCTATCAGGTTATTTTTACATCTCAATAACACAATTGGATCTTTGACCTAAGTCACTAAAGATGTCTTATAAAATATATCTTGTACTTTGATTATTGACTTATGGATCACTATTTTGATGGTCCAGTAAAGATGATGTATTGGGTGCAAGAGAAACCAGGTGGAGGGAAATCGGTGCCAACCCCTTGACCAACCGGGACATTATATGAATGAAGATTTAAATATATGTGGTAATTAATGATGGAAAGACTCAATGGATGTTATTTAACTCTCCAAAGTCATTTGGAATCATAATATGTGATTTGTACCATTTATGATCAAAAAGTCATAAAAATTATTATCGCATAATGGTTTTGATTTTATTTAAAGAAATTGATCTTTTAAATTAATTAAAAGTTCAACCAAATTGACAATTGGGCATAGTGGGTCACACACATTAGATATGATCAATAGTATGATGGTATGGACGTAATTTTATAGAAGTTTTGGATTTTTATGAAAAATTTCATCTTCTATAAATAAAAAACTTATGAAGCCAAACCTTGACAAGCCATAGGGTTGGAGCACGTCTTAAACACTCTCTCTTCCTCTCTCATTCTGAAGGTGATCTCCCATGATCAAATTTGGATCTAGAAGGTTTTTGGAGACCCGAAGGTAGGGAGAACTCATCTATTGAAGCAAATCATGTGAATACTAGTAGAGACTATCCACTTGAAAGGTTTTTAACAAAGAGGAACCTCCTCTCTTCATCCATACTGGGGGATTTTAGAAATATCATGAGGTACTCTCATTTACTTCATATTTGGTTTCTGATTTTACTAGTTCGGCATCGACCAAGGCAAATCCAATGGTTTTAAGGAATTAAATTTTTCTTTTGCTGCCATAAATTGATTCTTTACAAGAAACTGGTTCGTGAAATATTGGAGAGTGACCACTGAGAAAATCACCCTTCGGTAGTGGGAATATGCTAACTCAAGCTTTTAAAGAAAGATTTGCACCTATCGGGGTGCCTTAGGTGCATGCTTAGGGTTAAGTCCATGATAAGCTATTTTCTTGCATATTTGATATATGGATGTGTGCTATCTTTAATACCTTAGATATATGATATTCCAAAGGTATTATATATATTTAGCATATATTATTGATGAGACTAAAATAAAATCCTTCTTTATTTTAATTAGGTTGATAAACATGAGACATTAAGAATAACTCATATAGTCTTCCGTTGTTATGATCTTGATGAGCCAATCTTAAATTGGATAGGTTTGTTGTGTTTCTCACAAAACTTATTCAGTAAAGGATTGGTGATCATGGCCAAGTCATTTGTCAAATTTTGGGGTGGGCTATTGACATGGCCTTGTTGTGTTTCTTACAAAGGCTATGTTAAGAATCCATTCTCATAACATAACAAGCAGATTTGACCTAATTAGAATACATAACTTGTTGTGTTTCTCACAAGGTTATAACTCTAGAGGCTAAATAACTAAGAGTTGCATGGGTTGCAATTGGTAAACCTTACCTACCTATTAAGTATGGGATGGCTTGTTGTGTTTCTCACAAGGTCATCACCATAAAGTTTATAGAGTCCTAATCCCCACTAGAACATCATCGAGATATCTCGTCTTTTCATAATGGAGGTTATAATAATTTGTCAAAATTAGTAAAAGTATAAATTAGGATGAAAGATCATATCTTAATTTTAATGAATGTCTGTAATGTTATTATATTAATAAAATTATGTCTTAGTTGTATAATATAATGATAAACCACCATTAGTATGACATTTTAGAAGTTAAGAAGTTTAATGGCTCACACTTCTTAGACTACTTTAGAACTATGAGAATTGTTCTCATAGTTGACCAATTATCTATCCTACTTGAGAAGTAGGTGTCTCCTAGTCTATCTAATGATAAGAAAAAAGATAAGATCTTATCTCATAAAATAGTTTAGAAAAGATGTATTGTTTGCCTTGTTCTAAATTTTAGCCTTTATGAGATAAAAATTGAAGAGGCAACATGAATAGATAAATATAAGATTCATCATGGCTCATAGTGATAAGCTAATTAAAGGCATGTTAGAACAATAATATATCTTAACTTCTTGTTGGTGAGACTAATAAGATTATTAGATAGAAATAGAAGGAGATGGTTAATAGTCTAAGAAGATAATCAAGATAATAAAAGCCCAAAATGAGACAACATTCTTCAACTATCATTATGATGATAAGTGAAAGAGGAAGTGCAAAGTGTATTGCACATAATGCAAAGATGGAGCTTAAGAAGCTTCATACATCTAAGTCATTGATGTTTACTTGTATTAAATACACACTTTATAGTATTAGATATTATATGTGTATATCATAGTATTAGATACTGATAGAAATATGTACCCTACAAGTCAATCATATGTGATATGGTTTTACATTTCTTGTAATATCTTATTCAGAATTAATGACATTTTCTTCATTACTTGCTCTATCTAGATGCATCTATTGTAATGAAATCTTAGGTTGCATGCAATGATGATTGAATCATGATGAAATCATGATAATGAGATCAATCATCTAGAAGTATGTACTCTAAATGTTCCTAGTTATAGGATCCTTGAGACGGGACATCAAGGATCTGGTAAGACTTGTGTATATGATATCTTATCATATAATGAGAATGACCGATCTCATTGGTCATCAGTGTGGGGATACTGAGATACATGTACAGGTGCTCATTAGAGGAATGAGTTCACTGAACTAACCAGCATAGAATCTCTATACAAGTATTTTGCCAAACTATCAATCAGGGTATTCTATCATTACGGTTGCACGGTTGGATCTTTGACCTAAGTCGCCAAAGATACCTTGCTGGGTGGACCATATACTTTGACCATTAATAATGGATCACTCAAGTTGTGGTCTTGTACAGTTAATGGATTGGGTATGTGGAAAACTCGGTGGAGATAATTGAGCGGATAATAGGGGATCATCCACTCTCGGTAGAAGAGAGAGAATGTCCTATGGGTAGTACTCTAAATCCTTGGCCAAAGTAGATAGGATAATTGGAAAAGGGTTTTCCAATTGATCCAATTTAGGATTCTATAGAATCAAAAAGACTAGGAGTTGATAGTTGATTCTGTACTCCTATCCGATCAAGACATTGGATAGACGAGGATTTATATCCGTGTGGTAACCGATGATGGAAAGACTCTTTGGAGAGGAGTTTATCCCTGAAGCCATTTAAGATCATGGGATGTGACTTGTACCCTACATGATCGGTAAGCTATTAAATCTATTATGAGATAATATATCTAATTTAAAAGAAGTTGTTCTTTTAATTTGGTCTCAACCAAATGGGCCCTTGGTCATAGTAGGTCACACACATAAGGGCTAATTCATAAGTTTGGGGGCAAGGGTGTAAATATAGAGAAAGGAGAGTTTTTTGTGAACAACTCCAAATTCTTTATATAATAGCAAATTGAGCATGACCCCATCAAACCAAGGCTACAAATTTCATCCTACCTCTCTCCTTCACATTTTTCTAAGTTGGAGGCCATCGAGAGTCGATGGGACTTCATTCGGGGCGAGTCGGAAGGTCCAATGCGAAGGAGAACCCGACTATGGAGGCAGCTCGTGGGGATACTATGAGGAATCAATACATGACAGCGGAAAAATTTTGATTCCATAAAACCATGATCTTTGCCTTGATCGATGCCGAACGAGTAAAACCGGGAATCGAATATGAAGTAGAATGAGAGTACCTCATGGGATTTCTCAAATCCCTCACTATGGATGAAAAGAGGACATTCCTCCTTGCTGAAAACCGTTCAAGTGTCCGGTCTCTAGCGGTATCCATACGATCTGCTTCAACAGACGAGTTCTCCCTTCCTTCGGGCCTCCAGAAACCTCCCAGATCCAAGCTTGACCATGGGAGATCGCCTTCTAGAGGAGAGAGGAGGAAGAGAGGAGGCTTGGGACATGCTCCAGCCCTATGGCTTGTTAGGGTTTGGCTTCATAAGCCATTTATATATAGAAGATGGAATTTTTCACAAAAACCCAAAACTTCTATAAAATTGCGTTCATGCCCTCATCTTATTGACCAGATCTATTGTGTGTGACCCACTAGGCTCAATAGTCAATTTGGTTGAAGTCTTAATTAATTTAAAAGAACAATTCCTTTAAATTAAATCAAAAATGTTATCCGATAACAATTTTTACGGCTTTCTTATCATAAAGGGTACAAGCCACATCCTATGATCCCAAATGACTTTGGAGAGTTAAATAACATCCATTGAGCCTTTTCATCATCAATTACCACACGGATTTAAATCCTCGTTCATACAATGTCCCGGTCGGTCAGGGGTTCGGCATTGACTATCAACCCCTAAGTATTCCAACTCTATGAAATCTTGTACACAGAAATGGATCAACTGGAAAACTCATTTTCCAATTATCCTATCTACCTTGGCCAAGGATTTAGAGTACTATCTCATAGGACATTCTCTCTCTCCTACCGAGAGTGAACGATCCCCTATTGTCTGCTCAATTGCCTCCACCAGGTTTCCCATATACCCAATCCATTAACTATATAGGACCACAATACTAAGTGATCCATCAGTCAATAGTCAAAGTACATAGTACGCCTGGCAAGACATCTTTGGCGACTCAGGATAAATATCCAACCGTGCTATTGAGATGTAAGACTAACCTGATAGATAGTTCAGTAAGATACCGATCAGGTTTTCTTAAATTGGTCAGTTCAGTGAACTCATTCCACTAATGAGCACCTGTGTGTGTATCTCAGTGTCCCCACACTGATGACCAATGAGATCGGTCATTCTCATTATATGAGAAGACATCACACACACTAGTCTATCCGGATTCTTGATGTCCCGTCTCAAGGATCCTATGACTAGGAACATTTAAATCACATACCTCTAGATGATCGATCTCATTATCATGATCTCATCATGATTCAATCATCATTGCATGTGATCAAGGACTTCATTACGATATACGCTTCTAATAAAAGCTAGTAACGAAGTTTTGCCTATTTAATTGAATGAGAAATTCCTAGAAATGTCGAATCATATCATATATGATTGGCTTGTAGGGCATACATTTCTATCAGATACAACTAGAGGCCGCCCACTTGAGTGGCTAAACGAGCATGAGAATGGTCGAACTTCTTTGATCTTTAGGGATTGTTTGAATCCCACAAAGGTACGTGTTCGAAATCGTTTTGAATACCTATTTTGGCGATGTCGTTCAGTTCCAATCGAGACCAAGATATTGATATACAAGGAATCAAATTCTTTTCACTGCGCCAATCTGATTGGACCGATTTCATATGGTGGTATCAGAGCCAGGTCGTATCCCATATGATTTATGGTTTCTCTATAAATATAGACATTTGTACATATTGGTTGCTTCTGAATGAATCTCGTGACAAAAGGCTTTCCAACGCCGCAAACTGTTCGAATTTCGGACCACCGAAGAGTCTCGTAGAGGGTCTGAAAGATGGTCATTTCATTTTACGGAATTCACCCGTTCAATTTGGGGATTTCTTAAAATCTTCTTCCTATGAGACATTTGATGTCTTATAAATGACTTAGAAGATAGGTATTATGATTACCAAGAGTTTCTCATCGTTCTTTGGCTTCAAACAACGCTATCGAACATCGATTGAGAGTATTTCTGACGGGGAGAAACTCTAGGGCTGGCGACACTTCTTTCTTATTTTCTCATTGATTGGGATTTTTTCATGGAAAGAAAGTGGCATTTTTGGATTCCTTGTTCGACTTAGAATCCATCTATATTTTTTGGGATTTTTTCGAAGCTGGAAAGTCCAAATTTAAGAAGGTCCTAAAAATCCTCCACGATTACTATTCACCCTTATCCGAAGGAGAAGACGGGATAGTCGGGACCCAATAGTCAGATCCGGCGCTCAACAACGTAGTTTGATTGTGCTTACGCAATTTGACCGTGGTTGTTGCACGCGGTTATCGCACACATGGCGCGCACGTTTATTTAAAAAAAAAATTGAACGTGCGCGTGCCAGCTTGCAGACGCACGCACCCGTGGTGTACAAAAGGACGTCGTGCGCTGATGACTGAGGCGCATGGGCAGTGCACCAGAAACCAGTAAGGGGCGGCGCAATGCGCCCATCCCTTTAGTTTTGATTTAAAATGGTTTTAAATCAAAATAAAATCTTAAAAATGCAAGAAAAATTTTAGAAAATTTGTGAAAGTTCTGGGATATTATATAATAGATTATCAAAGTATTTGATGATCTGTTATGTGGTTTTGAGCCCCATTGTCATAGATTCATTCATTATTAAGTTTTTTAAATTATTTTAATGACTTAACTTATTAAAGTAATGTCTAAATTAATTCTGTAAAATGTGATTTTTCTAGTATTATGATGTGTACATTTGATATTTTGTATAGTTTTGAGAATACATGTATTGTCCAATTTTTTTGGAGTTGCTTGTTTGCATCATATAAATTGTTTAAATGCTATTTCATGTTATTTACTTCATGAATATTTCGACAAGTATGAAATTGAGAATTTCAAAACATATGATGTGTATTTTTATGATATAATAGTTATATCATATTATTACCACGTATTCGCACTATGTTCACGTGATAGTATGTATATGTGAATGCTTGGATGATCATGGACTAAATGTATGTCATGTGATGATGCTTGTTTGATGTTGGCATGTAATTAAGGGCCTGCGTGCCTAATCTTCTCTCTTATCAATTCTCATTGTATATTCTACCTCCCTCTAAAAATGTACTTCCCTTGATTAAGATCATGGTTTCTTATTTGATTAAAGTACATTTATGCGTCTGCGTACCCTTAATGTTTTTGTAATGACAAGAAGACCAATCGAGGTGGAGGAGAGAGCGAGATGTAAGAACAAGAGTTCTTCAAGGCATGATGATGTGTCAACATCGGCATAGGATGTTGAATCCTTTAATGCATACCGATCTGGCTCCGAAAATGCATTAATGAGATGAAAGTCCATGCTCATATATTCAAAGGTATACATATATATGTAGCACATACTATGATGAGACTAAAATAAAAATTTCTCCTCATTTAAATTAGGTTGATAAGCGCAAGACATTAAGAATGACCCACATAGCCTTCCGTTGTTATGGTCGCGATGAGCCAATTTTAAATTGGGTGAGTTTGTTGTGTTTCCCACAAGGCTCACTTAGCAAGGGATTGGTGATCGTGGCCAAGGGTTAAAGCCAAAACTTGAGGTGGACCATTGGCATGGCCTTGTTGTGTTTCTCACAAGGGCTATGTTGAGAATATATACCCATAACGTAACAAGCGAATTTGACCTAACTAGAGTATATGACTTGTTGTGTTTCGTACAAGGTCATGACTCTGGTGGCTAAATGACTAAGAGTTGCAACTGGCAAAAGTTGCCTACCTATTAAGTATGGGATGGCTTGTTGTGTTTTCCACAAGGTCGTCACTATAAGGTTAATAGGGTCTTAGTCCCCACTAGGATATCATTGTATTATCTCGTCTTTGCATAATGAGGGTTATGCAAATTCGCCAAAATTAGTGGGAGCATAAATTAGGATAAAAGACCTTATCATAATTTTAATGAATGTCTGCAATGTAACTTATTTTGTTATATCTCCTTGTAGATATCGATGGCGACCCACCCGTTGCTTGGCATACTTGATGCCAATAGACTCACTGGTCCTAACTTCACTGACTGACTCAAAAATTTTAGAATTGTTCTCACTGCTGAGCATATAGCCTATGTGCTTGAGAAGCCAGTCACAAATGAACCATTTGATGATGCCAATTATGAAAGCATTCATGCTTATATGAAGCATAAGGAGGATACATCACTTGTCCAGTGCTACATGTTAGCCTTTATGAGTAATGAGTTGCAGAGGCAGCATGATAAGATGGATGTTAGATCCATTCTAGCCCACCTTGAGGAGCTATTTGGTGCACAAAGTGGAATAGAGTGATATGGGATATCTGTGAATCTATTCAGGGCAAGGATGCATGAGGGCACATCTGTGCAGACACATGTTCTTAAGATGATTGAATGGGTGGAGAGATTGACTAAGCTCAGGTTCTCCCTGAACAAGGAGCTAGCTGTTGACCTTGTCCTCCAATCTCTGCCATCTTCTCATTCCTAGTTCATTATGAACTTTAACATGAACAAGCTACAATGCTCTCTTGAAGAGTTGCTTCACATGTTGAAGATTGCTAAGAGCACTATGAATAGTGGGAAACCTCCTGTACTAATTGTTGGTAAGACCAACACGAAGAGTAGAGCTCATCAGATGGATAAGAAGAGCTCTTTAGTTTAATGTAGACATGCAAAATGGGCTAATGAGTTGTAAGAACTCATATATCTAGGTGTATATTAGCCCATATATATTAAAGCTAAAGTAGAATATTTCTACTTCATTATTTTAAAGATGATGTCTCTAGGAATGGATACATGTACTTTATGAAGTACAAATCTAAGACCTTTGAGAAATTATTTGAGATTAAGAATGAAGTAGACATTCCAATGGAAACAGTATTAGAACTTTTTGATAAGATCAAAGAGGGAAATACTTAAGTACATAATTCACACATAATTGAAAGATAATAAAATCTAATTTTAATGGACACCTTGTTATATATTTTAGCTTAGTTGAGTAGCTAACGTTAGAAGACGTATTATGTAGGATATAATACAGACAATGACAACCTTTGCAAAATTTCTCTTTGTCTATTTTGGCTAAGTACTCGATATATCTACTTTAACTTAATTGGTACCTCTTAAGACTATTCTGATTATTCCATATTGAAAGGGGTTAGAGCTTGACCTTAAGCAAGTTAAGGTTTCAGAATATTTGACCTAGTGAAGCAGTATAACCTTAATTAGTTGGAATATAAGACTTTGAAGTGTTGGCTTGTGCAATATTATAAGGAAACTTATGGATATTAAATATACCACTCTTATGGAGAAGGGTATATGTTGCTCAGCTCACCATAATTCTAGAGGAAGAGATCCTCATTAAGAAAGATAGTGGGAGCAAGGTATATATGGAAGATGTTCTAGTCCCACAACCCAAGGGAACTTCTATTAAGGTACTAGTTAATAATTACATATGGGCATTTCATAAGTCTTTTCTTATATCGCTTCAACATAAGAGATATGTGGGACATTTCTTTGATGGAAGAAATAAGACATGACAAAAAGGATATTAAACATAAGATCTATACAAAAGCAATATGAGATATTGATCCTAAAATGGAAAGAGAATAAAATCCAAAATAAATTCTATCTATTCTAATCAAGTTTAGAACTTGATAGATCCACCTAAGGATATAGTATCCATAAGGTATAAATAGATTACTAAAGAATAGATTGAAGTAGATTAGAAGGTAGAGACCTTCAAGGCAAGGGTAGTTGAAAAGGATATCAAGTAGTTGACTATGATGAGACAATTTAATCTATGCCATAATTTAATCCATTCGGATTTTGATTATTACACACCATGACTATAAGATATGTAAATTGGATGTTAAGATAGTGTTTCTCTATAGTATTTTTAGAAACATGTGTATATGATACAACCTCAAGAAATCAAGTCTCATTAACATCCAAATAGATAGTGTATAAGGTCCATTTATAGACTAAACTAAAACTTTCCATAGATGGTATAAAAAGGTTTAAAGAGATTAAATTTTATGACTTCGTTAAGAATGAAGAGGAGCCTTGTGTATTCAATTGGATAAGTGGGAATGCTATTACTTCCTTGATATTTTATGTGGATGACATATTACTCATTAAAAATAAAGTAGACATGTTATCATAAGTGAGCCTAGCTATCACATTAATCTTCTAAACAAAGTCTGGGTCTTAGGTGTAGACACGCCAATTTGGCCTTATTTGGGGCTTAAACCCTTATTCCATTGGCAACATCTCTTTTAGACCATCAAAATCAAGTTGAATCATTCTTTTGGACAAGCCGAGGAGTTCACTAGAAATATAAGGAAGAGTTGTTGATCTCTAATCAAATCCATTTTTCTCAAACAAGAGTCCATTCTAACTTCCATGTTGCTCTTGGTGGTCTTTGCACCAAGGTTGCGACTCTTAGTTGTGTGCCAGATTATGCTTTTCCCAACATCTCCTCTAAATGAAAAATTTTCAAAAGATTCTTTGGACGTCTAATGAAGAAGTCTTCAACATCAATAATCTTCCTCTATGAGTCCTATTTTCAATGCAACAAACTGCATTCAATTCTAATCTTTCATTTGTCTACAACGTCCTTTGGAAATCAGACGCGCAATTCTGTCCACACGCACCCCTGATCAAGCTCATTTGCATGCAAACCCAGCCCATTGGGCACATCTTTGACCAATTCACGACCTTACCTTCCTTTTTATTTCTCCATATCACTTGGTAAAGTATCTGGAAGCTTCATGGTCGAAATTAGCATTATCAAGTGATCTATGATTTTCAATACCTATAAATCAAGTCTAAAAATACCTAAAAATACCGATTCACGACCTTACCTTCATTTTTATTCCTCCACAATTTTAAATACCTATAAATCATTTGGGTAAGTTTGTAGAAGCCTCATGATGAAGATTAGCATCATTAAATGGAGGAAATCCATCATAAGGTCGGATGTATCAAAACTTGCTATTTTTTGACTTGTTTCTCATCCCCTACAAAGAGAGACCCATTTGAACGACCTAAGGAGGGCATCCCCATCCTCCAGCACCCTTCCCCTCATCTTCCAGCCACCCTAGGCTCGGATCAACCTCCCCAAATTGTCCCCTCTTCATCCCGGTGCCCAGAGATCATCCCAAAGTGAAGACGAAGACGGTCTGTGCTCTGACGTGCTGTGCTGCTGATCATCAGCTTCTACAGATATTTATTATCATTTTCCGTCCAGGCTTTCTTCATAAGAAGTGTGCTTCATCAATCTATCTTTCATCTTCAACAAACATAGATAGATTACTACATCACCTTGGTTTGTGGCGGCTTCTACACCGGCTCTGCGCAGACAGATCCGAAGTCTCCTCTTTTTGGCCAACGTCTTCTCAGTCAATTTCACTGCACTTAATTGTAGATTCGGCTCATATATCCTTCATAGAAATTGTTCCCTGGCGAGTCTTCTTTTATTTCCAATAAGAATCATTTAATTCAAATATTTTTGGTTCTCATAGCACATCCTACATCAACGTTGTGCTGGGAGTTTCCAGAACTTCACTATCCAATATCCAGCATATCAGGTAAATTCAAATTATTTATCATAAGATTCAAGCAAAGTTGTCTTAATCTCAAACCACCCTCGATGAGTACTCTTTATTTTGAAATAAACGGCACTTTATTCTGACATTGGTTTTGTCCGTTACGGTCTCTGCATAAGAGCCGCGCAGTTTACATTAAATTTGTCCAACCTGGTTGCCACTTTGTCTGGGTTGTGTTATCTTTAATCATTCATATTCTCTTTGCTAACTCTTCATTCAAATCATTTAGTTCATATTTAAGCATCATTTTTATTCTATTTTGCATCATTTCATATATCATAAAAAACCAAAAAAGGGGTTAGGGCTAACCCCAAATCCGGTGAGTTTGTTTCCGGTTGTCGTTTATGTTATTGTTTTTACAACTTACTACACTTCACTCAGTTCTAATCCTTCTTCACTTGTTTTCTTGTCTTATTGTCTTCTAGTTGCACAAATACATCAAGCTAGCATCGGTTGGAGACTCTTCTTCATCGGCCAGCTGAAAAAGAAGAAGGTTGAACCTGCACACATTCTCTCCCGCGCTAAGGTACACACGGTCAAATCAACTCAATCTTGTTTTTTTATTCCATAAAGCGGAGCCCGTGTCTCCTGGCGACCACAATTTCTTCATTTATTTTTTAAGTCATTCTATTCCTCCCTCTCCTCCCACACCACCCGAACCATCTCTGGTGCTCGAGCGACGCTGTGAGATGAAAGTTCGAGGATAAATGCGAGTGTGGGGACTGAGGTGAGGATTTTACCGCTTTCCGAATGTTTTCCAATTCACTCTCTTTTCCCTATTCTATCATCACCTTCTCTTGAGGTGCCGATCTGGAACCCATTTTCGGAGTCGACATTAGGATTCATGGAGATAGATCTAAAAGTAATGCCCAGTTAATAGACGTAGTCACCATAGTCAAAGGGTTTGACATGGTAAACTCCAAAATAAGTTTCTTACTTATGTATTACGAAGTTGATCTCTTTAAAGAGATGTCTTTATAGACTTGTTGATAAATAAAGAGAGCATATGAGTAGAGCATTTATGCTTTTACCATATGGTCTATTATATATGTGATGCTACATACATAACTTGATTAATGCTCAAAGTGTTATGAACATTCATCAGGTGGATTCATGTGAGAGTCATTAGATAGTTTAGAGATGTATCATTTGGTACTTAAGAAGCACTAATGTTGCATCTCTATATAACGGAGGATAAGACTTAAGCCTTGTAGTTTTTCAAATACAAGCTTATAGTTAAATAAGTTTGATAATAACTCAAAATAATGGTGATGTAGTAAGTTGCAAGAGTTCCTTGTAATATAACATTACAAATTCTACGACTAATGTAAAAAAGATTACATAATAATTACACATTACTTGAGAAGAAGTTTGAATGAAAATGTTCATCCAAAATATGAGATTGTCCCAAATTTTCTTGAAAGTACATCATTACTTTGAGAAAATAATGGGGTAGAGTTGATATCTCATTAGAAGATTAAAACTTTTGTGGTGATACCATAAAATCAAAGAGATTGTAACTTATAGAGATATAATTAATGATAAAGTATCTACCTCTAATTATATTGCAGATTCACTGACTGAAGTAGTTATTCAAAGAGTGTCTAAGCTTCACCTCAAGCTGATAAAGATCAGCTAGATGGGTGCTTAGTTTTAGTGCAAGTGAGAGATTGATAGAAATGTATGTCTTACAAATCAATCATACATAATATGATTCGATATTTCTATAAATATCTCATTCAAATAATTAGGTAAATCTTCATTACTAAATCTTAATATATGGGTATATTGTAATAAAGTCATTGATCACATGCAATGATGATTAAATTATGATGAGATCATGATAATAAAATCAATCATGTAAAGGTGTGTGATCTAAATATTCCTAGTCATAGGATCCTTGAGATGGGACATCAAGGATCTGAATGGACTATTGTGCATGATGTCTTCTTACATGATGAGGATGACCGATCTCATTGGCCATCAATGGGGAGATATTGAGATACACATACAGGTGCTCATTGGTCGAATGAGTTCACTGAACTGACCGAATTAGAAACCTTAAATCATATCATACTGAATTGTCAATCAGGGTTTTCTCTCATCATGATTGCATAGTTGAACCTTTTACCTAAGTCACCAAATATGTCTTGTTAGGCAAAACTTGTGCTTCGACCATTGACTTATGGATCACTATTTAGATGCTCTAGTATAGCGATGGATTGAGTACGAGGAAAACCTGATAGAGGCAACTTAGCAGATAATAAGGGATCGTCCACTCTTGATTAGTGAGAGTGAATGTCCTATGAAATCGTACTCTAAATCCCTAGCTAGGGTAGAGAAGATTATTAGAAAAGAAGTTTTTCAATTGATTCAATTTCAAGTACAAAATACTATAGAGTTAGTATACCTAGGAGTTGACAATTAATGCCGTACTCCTTTCCAACTAGAACATTGAATAGGCGAGGGTTTATATTCATGTGGTAACTGATAATGGAAATGCTCGATAGAGATAAGATTATCCCCATAGTCATTTTAAATCATGAGATGTGACTTGTACCATTAATGATCCGTAAGCCAATTAATTTGTTATTAGACAACGGATTTAATTAAATTAAACAAAAATTTTATTTTAATCAGGCTTCAACTAAATAAGCTATTGGATCTAGTGGGTCACACACATAAGAATTTATCCATAAATATAAGGACAATGACGTAATTTATGAATATTTTAGGTTTTTATTAAAAATTTTAAATTTTTCATTAATACCATTAGTTTCAGCCAAACTCTATCAAACTAATGGTGAAAACTACGCCCTCTGCCTCTTCCCTACTTCTTCTCTCTTTAGAAAGCGTCCATGGGTGATGGAGCTTTTTTTGGGAAAAGTTCCTGAGACTGACGCCTAGGGAAAACTTGTTGTGACTGAAGTTCATGTGGATATCGCTGAAGATGAGACATTTAAATAGTTTCAAGAGCTTCAGAAGGTCTTCTTCTTTCTCTCCATGGGATTACATAAATCCTTATCAGGTATATTCAAATCCATTTCGATTGGTTTTCAGTTTTTTGTTATTCAGTTCCAATTGTGACAAGTTTAATAAGAACCCTTAAAAATCGTCACTTCTGTTGGACAAAGGGTGAAATTCTAACTCTTGACTTGATAGCATTTGATTCATATCACCACTATTTATAAATAAATTGATTTTTTAATGAAAACTCAAAATATTTATAAATTATGTCCATGGCCCAATATATGAATTAATAGTATATTTAGGTAAAGCATAATTAAAATAACAACTTATTTTAAATTAAATTTATTGTCCAATAGGATGTTAAATGAATTTTCAATGATGAAGAGTACAAATTATATCTTGTGATCTCAAACCATTTCTAAGGATGATCTTATCTCTATTAAGTATTTTCATCGTCTTTCACCGGAGCCTCAAAATGTAGCCAAAGAAACAAAACCTCTCTCTCTAGAGTGATTGATCCGGGCCGACTCCTCTCCCAGGATCTTGTTCCTTCGTATGTGTAATATGAGGATGTTCAATAGAATATAATGGACCTAGTGTAAAAAATATTCCAAAAACTAGATTAACTGTTAATGGTTTTTTTGTCAACAAACCTGCTAGTGCTATTAAACAACTTATTTTGATCGGAAAGTTAATCAGTTTTCTTTTATTAAATGTCACGTTAATCCATGTATTTATTATCTACTCCATGGGCTAAAGGATCCAGCAAGGTAAAGAAAGAAAATTAACGGAGTGTTTGGTCATAAGATAAAATAAGCTTCTGCAGCAAATATACGTTTTTACAACAAATTCTGTCAAATGAGTGTGTAACAATTAATATAATAATATATTTTTAAGAAGGATATGTTTTCGAACAAAGAAACTGAGATTTTCTGCTTTTTGTTATAATCCACCGCCTATTTATAATTATATATGGTCTTCACTCGTTTGTTATCGTATTCCACTACACACAATAATTTTATTTTTAACTATATATTATTTTAGTATAAAAAATTATCAAGGAAATATATAAAAATTACCCAATAAAAACACAGATTCCATACGAGCTTCTTTAAATGAAATACATGAGAGTTCGGCGGCAGTCGTGCATAGGATAATAGAAGTACAACATACGGGATTAGGACTTATTCTGTAGCAACACCTTGCCCTTTATTGCAGTGATCTTCCATGATGCGGCGACTCAACGGCGGCAGACGACGCCGTAGCCGTTGCTCATTCTTGCTGGTGCAGTCCCAAGTTGCGTTGGAAGAGCTCATGGACAGTGCCACATTGCCGGCGGGGGCCACAGGGGAGAACTTGCAGTCCTTGCAGTCAGAAGATAGAAGGGAGGACGTCAGGTACCTGTCTTCCCCGCCCATCACCGGCAGGGTGACGCCCCTCTTTACCGGGCTCTGGAAGTCCGGCCGATAGGTCTGCCCAAGCACTCCATCCACCTCATCCGAGAGCCCCATGAACCTGAACTGCACCTCCAGGTGGGCGAACAGTCGTTGTCTGGGATGCCGTAGTTGTGGATCCGGGAGTCGTCCTTGGTCACGGGCACGACGGTGACCAAGATCCCGAAGACATGCCGCAAAGTGAGCGCGACGCTGTTCACCCTCGCGGTACGCTCGACCTCGAGGGCGCGGCCGTCGGCGGCGGACCAGAAGGCTCGGTGGCCCTCTCGTCGATGTGGATGGGAGCCCCGTCGTAGACAGTTGAACAGAGGTTGACGCAGATATGAGCAATGCCTTAACGGAGAAGAGGACCCAGAGAAGACGATTCCGAGAGAAGAAGAAGAGCGGAAGTGAAGACTGTAAAAGGGACGGGCACGCTACTTAATCTGCAAGCGTTCCACACAGAATATATTTATATGAAGAATGTAAATGTACATAGTTACAGATATGTCCAATTGGACAAATGAGTAATACAAATACACTTTGGTAAATGCGAAAATCAACCTGGATTTAAAACAAATGTATCCTGGTTAATACTCAAGTTAGACGGGAGGACAACGTTTAACTTGTGCCCGAAGAACTCAAATTGTTGACTTGGAAGTGGTTTTGTGAATATGTCAGCAATCTGGTTTTTGGAGGCAAGATGTTTTACAATGATATCTTTGTTGAGAACCATTTGACGGATGAAGTGGAAATCTACTTCAATGTGTCTAGTGCGTGCCCTGAACACTAGATTGGCAGTCAGGTAAATCGGACTAATATTATCACACCAGATGACAGGTGGAGTAGAGGAAGAAAAATGCAATTCCTTGACTAACTGAAGAGTCCAAATCAGCTTGGTGATAGCCATGGCCATTGACCTCATTTCGGCTTCAGTACTTGATCGGGCAATAGTATGCTGCTTTTTTGCAGACCAAGAGATTAAATTGACTCCCATGAAGATACCATATCCAGTGGTTGACCTTCGATCATCCGGGCAGCCAGCCCAATCACTATCGGTATACACATAAAGATCAAATGTTGAAGGTTGTATATGAAGACCAAGCTGATAAGTACCTTTCAAATACCTCAGAATCCTTTTAACTAAGGTCATATGTGCATCAGAAGGAGAGGAAAGAAATTGGCATGCCTTATTGACAACAAAGGCAATGTTCGGACGGGTAACCGTCACATATTGAAGAGAGCCCACAAGACTTCTGTAGAGAGTCGGGTCACAAAGAGGTTCTCCATCATGTATAGACAGTGTACTCTTTGTGGCAATAGGAGTTAAGAGAGGTTTTGCATCCTGGAGATTAGCTTTATGCAGAATATCTAAGATATATTACTGCTGAGAAATAAAAATACCAGTTGAGGACCGTTTGACCTCAATGCCTAAGAAAAAATTTAAATCACCAAGCTCTTTAAGAGAGAAAACAGAAGACAACTCTTGAACTAGCCGGTTGATGGTATGTAAATCATTCCCTGTAAGAATGATGTTGTCCACATATACCAAGAGGTAAATGATAGTGTTCTTCTCATGAAATAGGAAAAGTGAAGGATCACAAGTTGAAGTTTTAAAATGCATGGATAGAAGATGTGTATATAACCGGTAGAACCAAGCCCGTGGAGCTTGTTTTAAACCATACAAAGCTTTGTGCAATTTGCACACAAAATCTGGCCGACTGTTGTCAATAAACCCAGGGGGCTGAGCCATATATATAGTTTCCTCCAAGTTCCCATGTAAGAATGCATTATTAACATCTAACTGTTTAACAAACCACTTGCAAGAAATAGCAATTGAAAGAATCAAGTGAATGGTTGATGGCTTTACCACAGGACTGAAGGTGTCGGTGTAATCAATACCTTGTTCTTGAGTAAATCCCTTTGCAACCAAGCGAGCCTTATATCTGGTAATAGACCCATCTGAGTTTTTCTTCAGTTTATAGACCCACCTGCATCCAATAATATTGGCATTTAATGGAGGAGGGACCAAGGTCCAAGTCCCATTGTGTTGGAGTGCCGAGAATTCAGTTGACATGGCTTGCCACCAGGACAATTTTATTTGCAGAACTGAAGCAGGTCGGTTCAAAATCTGATGTGTGCACAACTGTAAGTGCATATCTTGAGTGATGTGATTGACTAGTAGGTTCAGTTGTCTTCAAAATCTAAGCTAAGGACTTGAATTTTTGAGGTCTGAGAGAGCTATCATCACTAGAAGAACCATTTGTAGCCGCAGTTGGAGAGCAGCATCTGAACTAGAAGAAGAAGGAGATAAATCTGCCAAGTTAGCTGGAGAAACAGAAGATGCAGAAGTGTGACCAGAAGTCCGAACAGGACTAGATGCAATGCTGGTTGTCAGCATAGGTGGTGCCAAAATAACCTGATTTGCAGGAATGTCACTGCATTTATTCAAAACAGATAACTCTTTGTATGGAAAAACTTGTTCATTGAAGACAACATTCCGAGCAATATACATCTTGTCAAGTCTTGGAAGGAAGCATTTGTACCCCTTGTGATCAGTGCTATATTCCATGAAAATACAGCACTCGAACCGATAAGTAAATTTATGTTGATTATATGGTTGTAAGTGAGGGTAGCAAGCACACCCGAAGACCTTCAGAAAATGATAATCAGGTTTCTTTCCAAATAATTTCTCAAAGGGAGAAAGATTACCCAAAACCGGAGTGGGCATTCTGTTTATAAGATGTACGGCACAAGTGGCTGCTTCATCCCAAAATTCGTAGGGAAGACTAGCTGAGGCCAAAAGAGCCAAAGTGGTCGCAACAATATGGCGATGTTTCCGCTCACATATACCATTTTGATTATGAGTGTAGGGGCATGCAATTCTATGAACAATACCACATTGTGAGAAAAAACTAGTGAGAGTCCTGTATTCCCCTCCCCAATCACTTTGAAAATATTTGATTTTCCTAGAAAAAATATTTTCCACTTGTGCTTTGAAGTGAAGAAAAACAAAGAGCACATGATTTTTGGCTAGAAGTGGATAAATCCAACAATACTTACTATAATAATCAATGAAAGTAACATAATATTTGCACCCATTGTAACTAACATGTGGAGATGGCCCCCATACATCAGAGGCAACTATTTCTAAAGGAAAATGAGAAATAAAATCTAAGGAGGGAAAATGTAGATGTTTGCTTTTTGCTTGAGCACAATGAGAGCAGAAAAAAGAAGAATCTGAATCAAAAGGGCACCCCAAAGTATGTAAAACTTTAGAAACTGTATTATATGCAGGGTGACCTAATCTACTGTGCCATGTAGACAATTGCTCAGCCATAAGACCTGTATGAACAGCACCCGAATGCTCCAACTTGTAGAGGCCATTAGTATTGCGTTCGCTGGAAATGACTCTGTTGGTCTTGAGATCCTTGATCACACAATAATCAGGGAAAAACTCAAAATAAACATGATTATCTTGAGCAAGTTGAGAAACGAACATCAAATTCTTTGCAATGTATGGAACATGTAAGACATTGTTGAGAAGAAGTGTGTTAAAATTTGATTGACCGACATTGGCAATTGGTAATGCATCACCACTCCCAACGTTCAACTTGTCTTGTCCTCCATAAGGCTGTGGATTGTGCAACAAAGCTAAATCATTAGTGAGATGGGCATTCGCCTCAGAGTCAGGATACCAACCGTTGTCAGTAGAAACAAAACTAGGAGCATTATTGGCTGCTAAATTTGCTGTAAATTGTTGCTGAGGAGGATTAGGAAACATAGTAGTCTTAAAGTTGAAATCAAACTGGTGCCAACACTCAGAAGCCATGTGCCCACGCTTGTCACAAAGTTGACAGAAGATAGGATCATTTCTAGCAGTGTTCTGATTAGGAGACCGACCAACTGCATTGTAATCTTAAGGAGTATAAGTCTGTCTGCGGTCATAATTGAAATGTTGACCTCCACGACCTCTGTTTCTATTGCCTCTACCATGACCAGTACCATTCTTATAGTTGTTTTGTTGAGGTGGAGCAGCATTTAGATTGGTGCGAGCCAGATTGGCACTTAAATCATTGACAATATGCTGTTGGCGGAGCATGAAGATCTCATGGTTGAGTAACATACCTTGTAACTCACCAATAGAAATGAGAGAAGAGTCCATCCGAGTAGTTATTGAAGTCACAAAAGACTCAAACTCGGGACCTAATCCACTAAGAACATAAAGAAGCATTTCACTTGGAGATACAGGATCCTGCGCCATAGCTAAAGAATTGGCTAAGGATTTGGCCTTCTAAAAATATTCAGTGACCTTCATGGAGCCTTTCTTCAACTGCTGTAATTGCAATCGGAGCTGAAGAACCCTTGCTTTCGATGAATTAGCATAGGTTGCAGCTAAACTCTTCCAAATCTCATGCGAAGATGGAAGACACACAATAGACGGAAGAAGGGACTCCGAAACAGAAGAAATTAGAAGCGTAGTGATCCAACTGTCATACTGCTTCCATTTCTTAGCATCAGGGTAGAGAAGTAATTTCGAAAGATCTGTGGGATCTGCTATCAGGGAAGGAGGGCAACTGATGGTGCCATCCAGAAAACCCAACAGATCGTATGAAGTAAAAAACGAGACCAACTGTGCCCGCCAGACAACATAGTTATCTTCATTCAACTTTATGGAGATAGAGCTTGAAGCACTCAGAATCGAAGCAAACACAGACGAAGGGGCAAAAGAAAAATCAGACTGCAAACCAGTAGCATCAGCCGAGATCGGAGTTGGAACTGGAGTGTGAGAAATTGACGAAGATCCTTCCATCGTACCAGGCTCTGATACCAAGTTGAACAGAGGTTGACGCAGATCTGAGCAATGCCTGAATGGAGAAGAGGACCCAAAGAAGACGATTCTGAGAGAAGAAGAAGAGCGGAAGTGAAGACTGTAAAAAGGGCGGGCACGCTACTTAATCTACGAGGGTCCTACACAGAATATATTTATATGAAGAATGTAAATGTACACAGTTATAGATATGTCCAATTGGACAAATGAGTAATACAAATACACTTTGGTAAATGCGAAAATCAACCTGGATTTAAAACAAATGTATCCTGGTTAATATAGACAAACTCGAGATGATCGACTCCGCCGTCCCAGGCGGAGACGTGCCTCACAATCACCGTGAACGCATGGTCGTTGAATAAGACGCCGAGAGCCTGGATCCACGTGATGTCGCGGGTCCTGCCGGTCGGACGCAGCCCGATGAAGTGGGCATTGATCTGGAGGTTGGGGTCAGAGACGAGGCTGAAGTGACAGTCGGCCTTGTCGTGGAAGTAGAACATGACGCCGTCGCCGCCGCCGAACCTCGGGTCGTAACACGCCGCACCGTTGTCATCGCAGTTTGGTAATCGATCTAGAGCAGAGATCACCGAACAACGGTGGCGTCAGTTGACGACGACACGCAATTTAGTAAATCGATAACATCAAGAACTCGAGCGAGCTCAAAAATCACCCTTGCAGTAAGCCTCGCAGGAGGGTTTCCTGTAGTTGATAACGCAGGCCTTAGCTGTCGCCCAGGACGGCTTGAACGAGGGGTAGGCGGGCGGGCATAAGATGAACTTGTCGAAGCATGGAGTTCTTTGTTCTCCGCAGAATTTTGAATCCGTTGGGAACGTACCGGGCTCGATGGCGAAGGAGGCTATGAGCATGAGCAGCACAAGGAAGAAGATACCGCTTTGGGTGCCCATGGCAGGAAGAGCGAGCGGAGGTTCCAACACCGCTCTCCGGCCGGAAAGGTTACGAAGAACGCCATGGCCTGCCCTCCTATTAATAAACCAAATTTTTTTATAAACTAACACACTTTTTTTATTATAAAACTAACACGCTAAAAAATTTTATTGCAAATCTAGCACGATTTGCTCCAAGTCGAGTTTTCAAAACTCGACTTGTGATGAAGACCACACCCCGCACGGCTAATGACGATTGAAGTGCTGTCAAAATGTGTTTGAAAGTCAAGTTTGTATTACTCAACTTTCGACTTACGAAAGTCAGGTTCTGATAACCCGACTTTCCTTCTTATTTACCACGCGTAAATTTTTTTCCCCTTCCTCCTCCTGCGGTTCTTACCCTTTCACGGCGGCGGCGGCGTGACTCCTCCACGGCGGCTGCGGCGGCATGACCCACGGCGGTGGCGGCTAGGGCGGCGGACGGTGGCGGACGGCGGAAGACGGCGACTGAAGGTGGCGGCTGAGGACGGCGGCGGCTGAAGGCTGCGGACAGGGGGTCTCACCGAGGCGGGTAGGGCTCCGGTTCAAGGGGCTTCTAGCGGGGAGGACTCCGGCCGAAGTGGTGGATACGTGTTGTAGCGGCAGGGAGGGCTCCAACGGTAAGATTGGTTGCAAAATCCGGCTAGGGCGACTCCTTCGACTTTAGGGCTCGATCGGTCACGATTAAAAGGGAAGGTAATGCTTAAGACTTTTTTAGATGAATTAGATGACTTAAAATTTTTAAATCTAACATAGATTTAGATGAACATGAATTTTAATTGTTTAATTAGAATTATAATTGTTTAGTTGTTGGTTAATTAGAATGGGTGTTTATCAAATGAAAGTTTTATAATTGTTAGTTAATTAGAGTTTGTGTTTAGAAATGTTGAATTACAATCAAAATTTTTTGATTGAAGTTGAACCATGTTTTTAGTTGTTTTGTGTATATGATATTGTTTACTTAGATATGGTGCTTTTTAAGCCAATCGTGGTTGTGTTTATTTATATTGCTGAAATTTACTAGATATTGTTTCATTATAGTTGGTGTGCTCTTTTATTTAAATTGGGATATTTCTAATTTGTTATGGTAATTTCGAAAGCATCTCTTATTGACCTCTTAGGTCATCGGTTCAATTCTTTACATGTAACCAGTCGGACTGAATAGTCCGATTGTCCGATTACTTATAAAAATATGTTGAATATAGAAAATTAGGTTAAAATGTGATTCAATAATCATTAGTTTTCAAACAACACAGATTTTATATTGGGAATCTTATTCCTTTCCGAGTCGAGTTCCGGGAATAAAAATCGATACATTCATAATTCAAAATTTCATTCTCATATAGACAATTAACGGCTTGATATTTTCAGGTTATCGTGAACAGTTTAAAGATATGGCATCCAGAACAATTAATGTCCGTATAATGTTTAATGGGATGCTTTCAATAAGTAACGATTATGCAAATTATTATGGTGGATATGAACGCAATATTAAGATATTGCAAGGATGTTGTTACGAAAACCTAAAGTGTTATATACTCGATGCAATTGGGTGTAACCCAGGATCAACAAATTTGAAGTTAGTTTATAATTACTTTGATGGTGTCAATGAGGTTATCGATGAATCAACCACTCAAACTCTATTGACGAGATGTGTTGAGGTTGATGATATCGTATTGTACATTGTAAAAGATTACATCAACATCACAACCCAGGCTGGATGCAGTACCTGGAATTCACAAACTTATAATCAACCATCCATGAGTCAATTGTTATCTCAAGTTGAAAGTAACATTAGTCTATGGAATGTAATAAGTGGACAGAACAAAGAAATTAATTTGAATGAGCAATACGAAGTCCATGATGAACACGTTGAGACCGAAGGGTCTTCAAGTGATAACGAAGAAGTACCGTACAAGATGGTTAATAGTATCTCGACGGTTGATGAATTTCATGAGGCTGAAGATACAACTTGGATAAATAAAGCCGTTGCAACAAATGTTTTTATAGACAGTGATGAAGATGATGTCGAAGGGGAAGACACGATTGTAGTAAGAGGGGAAGGAGAGAATCTTGATGAACTTTCAGTCGGAGATGTCTTTAAATGTAAAGAAGATCTTATACAAGCCGTTGTTGTGTGGGCACTGAAACGTAACGTGCAACATCGAACGGATAGATCAACAAAGACTAATCTTACTTTGATTTGTTCATCAAGAGCTGAAGGGTGTAACTGGAAATTGCATGCACATGTTAGCACTAGGATCGGAGAGTTGTGTAAAATTATGAGTTTCGAGAATAATCACACTTGCTCCACTCCCATTCATAACATGGCTCACAGACAGTAGACATGTACATCAATTTGTCATCTAATCATGCCTATTGTTCGATCCCATCTAGATATTAGACCAAGGGACATCATAGATATGGTGCAAATAAAATATTCTCTAAAACCTTCTTATTACAAGACTTGGAATGCTCGGAGAAAAGCGTTCGAAAAATTGTTTGGTGACTGGGAAAGTTCTTACACTCATTTGTTGAGATATATGGAAGCAGTAAAGTTTACCATGCCTGGGACAGTGTATACCTACTTGACAGAAAGTGATAGTCAGAGATTGCTCTTTTTCTTTTGGAGTTTTATGCCTTCTATTCAAGGATGGTGATCTTGTCGTCCAGTTATAAATGTGGATAGTACATTCCTTCATGACAAATACTGCGGTACACTTTTGGTTGCTTGCGGTGTCGATGCCGATTAGGGTTTATTTCCTATTGCATTTGCTGTTGTAAACAGTGAGAATGATCGATCATGGTCATGGTTCTTACAGCAACTATTATACCATGTTCCATCTGTAACAGAAAGACGTCATGAACTGTGTATAATATTTGATAGACATGTTAGTATAAAAAATGTACGTGAACGATGGTTTCCTCTAGCAGCACATCGTTATTGTCTTCGACATTATCATCAAAATTTTCAATCCCATTTCAGTGGTCAAGAACTCTATAGAAGGATGTACAATGCAGGCATGGCGACTAATACTTTGGATTTTAACAAACGGATGGATGACATCAAATTGCGTTGTCCAGAGGCATATGAATAGTTGTTACAGGTCAATCCAGAGTATTGGGCTCTAGCTTTTGATACCGATGGTAAGAGATATGGGATAATGACAACTAATTATTCTGAATGCTTCAATAGTGTTTTGAAAATAGCACGGGATTTGCCCATTCATGCTTTGGTTCACATGACGTACCACCGACTTAGACTCATATTTTATCAACGTCGTACAAGTGGCATGAGTATAGAATCACAGCTTGCCACTAAATTTGAGAAAAAAATGATAGAGTTGAAAGAGAAAAGTCGAGAAATAATCATTCAAGCTCGAGTAAATGTTGGTGAGTGGGATTTAAATGATGCTTATGGCCGTGTATTATGAGTTGACGTTGATCGTGATTCAATTGCATGCACATGTTGTGAGCCTATGCTTAGGCATTTCCCATGTAAACATGTTTAAATTGCTATCGGGTCAGTGAACTGGGATCCATACGCATATGCATCCAAGTGGTACAGTGCTGATTACTACAGATCAAACTATGAGCATGAATTTCACACTATTCTAGATGCTAGTCATTGGCCGTCATTTGATCCAGATAGAAATATAGTACTTTTGTTACCACCTGCTAATGTTCGAAGGAGTGGTAGACCAAGAAATAAATGATTACCAATGGTGATGGACCGTGACCCAAATAGACAACGGAATAAATGTAGCATTTGTAAAAAACGAGGACACAATCGATCCACTTGCCGTATGAATCCATGGTGCGTATAGATTGTACTTAAAATTTACGATTATGAATTTTTAGCATTTGTAACTGAAACTGTTTTACCGCAATTTTTGTTAAATTGTTATAAATGTAGTTGGTGCATTCAATTACTTACATGTTTAAATTTGTATTGTAGACATGGAGCGAGGTCCTTGTGATACTTCTCTATTACGAGATCAGTCTCGCCATCGATCGACGAATCCTGAGGTACTTATTATGTTCCCGCATGTATTTAAATTACAGTTTCATTATATTCAACTTCATCACATTTTTATTGATTACACTTATATGTTACAGGATGGTACCACTCTCTTTCTAGTTTCTCACTTCCATCAGATGTCGTTATGGCCGATCGAAAATCCTATAGTTTTGGAGTTATTAGAATTGGGTGGTCTTGTTCATTTACGCCATCTACAGTCATTTACCTTAGATAGACAGTTGATTACAACTCTCGTGGAATGATGGCTTCTCGAGACATCTACCTTCCATTTGCCTCGGGGAGAGATGACCGTCACACTACAGGATGTAACTATCATCATGGGTCTTAGGATAGATGGTCCACCCGTCATTTTCCCACCTCGGGTACCATCTAGAGAGTTCATGACCTGGGAGGACATTTGCCACCGTTACTTGGGTGTACATCCAGTAGAAGGGGAAGAGATCTCACCATGTGGTCAGAGTCCATCTACATTACGGTTGCAGTGGTTATATGCCACTTTTGGACAGAGGGCGGGTGAGTTACCCACCGATGATAGTGGAGTCCCGCGCCGTATGTGTATATCATACTAGGGCTCTTATGCTCATGTGCATCGGTACACTCCTACTACCAGATACCTCAGGAACTGAAGTTCATATGCAGTATTTATTTTTTATGGAGGACCTTGAGGATTGTGGGAGGTTGGCATGGGGTGCTGCGGTACTAGCTTATTTGTACCGCCAATTATGTGCCTCCACGGCTATGAAATGCAACCGAATTGGTGGATGTCTTCATTTGTTACAAGTACGTATAACTTAATGAAAATTTAAATGTTATCAAAGTTTTACCCAAATAAGTGTTATGTTAACTTCTTCTTACAACAGTGTTGGTCATGGGAACATATCCACGTCGGTCGGCCTCATATGCCACTACCCGTTGTAGGTGGTGAAGCAAGGCGACCGCTTGGTTACCGATAATTTATGGCCATGTAAACATGTTGAAATAGCTTCTTTTTTTTTGCACACTATATTGATGTTTGTTCATAATATGTAATTTATACATGTGGAATCCACAGCCAAATCGACCTCAACACAGATTTACACTTCTATTCTATAGAAATGAACTTGACACCGAGGAGGCTAGTCAGGTAGATTTAAATTTTTGTTAAATATTTTATTTGAATTACTTATTTCAATTTTCCAATAAATAGATGAGTTGATAACTTTTTTTAATAAATTTTTATGTTGTAGATCACGTGGGAGCCTTATACACAACAGATTTTGGAATCTGTACCCGATGTGTCCGTGGAAAACACTCGACTTTGGTTAGCCTTGGTACCCCTTTTTTGTTGTTCAGTTATGGAGATTCATGCACCCGAACGTGTGCTTAGGCAGTTCAGCCACGTCCAAAGAAATGCCTAAGAATAGGAAGCAATATGAACACAAAGATGGACATGGTCGTTGGGGTACCGATTGGACCCAGGTATATGCCTATTATGTTAATTGGTGGAATCGTCGGGAGGAATTTGTTTATGAACCTCCTGAGGGGGACATTGATATCGAGGAACAAACTCAGCAATACGAACAATGGTATACACAACGAACTGTCCCATATCTTGTTCAAGAAACCCCCAAACCTCCGGAGCAATATTATCCAAGGGGTCCCATGGAGCGAGAAATGGTAAGATTGTCATTTTATTAGAGCTTAAAAATTTGTTAATGTTTTAAAAAAAAGTATTGACTTGATTGTACGTATACCTTTTTTATTCAGCTACGTACTCATTATGAAATTCAACGGATGCTTCAATCTCTACATGTGTATCAGCTTGATCAAACAAGGGTAGACATTTTGGATTTACAACGACATATGCACGAGAAGCTCGGTATCACGATGCCGTCATTTGGGCCCACTTTAGAGACACTGCATTCTTCATCCGGACACCAGCTACAACCGCCTTTCGGTTGGAGTGGACAGGAGGGTGATGGAACTTCAACTGCGGGACCATCTATGGGGGCAGGACCATCTACGGGGGCAGGACCGTCTACCTATGTGCGAAGAAGACCGCGTGATCCTTCGATGATCACTCCGACGGATGCCGGCTACGTGATTGACAATCCCACTCCATCGGCACCAATGCGGCCAAGTCGACACGGCGAAAATGTAGTGGCCGATGTCCAACCAAGTAGGTTAGAATTATCTCCTACCGAAGAAGGGGAAGGTCGACTTTTTCGGAGAAGACGTCCAAGGAGAGGACGGAGAGGGTGATGCAATATTTTATAGACATAATTGTGTATATTTCTTAGTTATGATTATGTATGAAGTGTTATAACTTATGTTTTCATATCAAATATGCATGTGGTTAAGTGATGGAGAGTTGTACCCCTTTTTTAGTATAAGTGTTGATTGGTTGTATTGAATATAGTTGTTTCAAATGGAGTTGTTTTGAATGGATTTGATTCTATTTGAGGATGAACCTTGTATGCCATGTATATTTGTATTGGAATGAATGAAGTTGTATCATTTGGTTGAACTTGTATCATTTGGTTGAAGTTGTATTGTATGAATTGAATACATGAATTGAGATGTAATTTGTTTGAACCAACTTTGTATGAAGTTGTCATTCATACGAGTTGAGTATACATGTTGGAAGAAAGTGTAGTCCGCAAGTTGTGTATCTTGTAGAAGAATGTGTAGCCCGCAGGACTGTATTTTTATTTTAAAGTTCTGCCTCAAAGTTGAGTTGTATAAACTCGACTTTAACCCGCAGTAAAGTCCAGTTCTGAGAACTCGACTTTCAGGCACAACGTATGCGGGAAAGTCGAGTTCCCAGGCACTCGACTTTCAACCACCTCTCTGTCGGTTTGCTCAGAATTTTCTCTGTGGGAAAGTCGGAACTCGACTTTCAGACACAACGTATGTAGGAAAGTCAGGTTTTTTCAACTCGACTTCTACAAATCGAGTAGCAAAAACTCGATTTTTGCACGTACTTTAACCCACGCCTTGCGTCATTAGTGGGTCATTAGTGGGTCGTTGTTAATGAAAATGGGGTCTTCATCACAAGTCGAGTTTTCAAAACTCAACTTGGAGCAAACCGTGCTAGATTTGAAATAAAAATTTATAGCGTGTTAGTTTTATAATAAAAAAGCGCGTTAGTTTAAAAAAAACTCTTAATAAACCCTTCCTTCAGACTCAGCGGTAATTTTGACGAGTCACATTTCTTGGGACGCTATCAAAATGTACCATCGACTGCTGAATACCGGCGGCGCTGGGCGTGTCGGCAATGGCAAAACAACATAGGAGGAGCTTGCTAACGGGGTGTTTGGTTGAATAAAAATTTTTAATAAAAAATATTCGATGATCATGATAATTTTATATTTTGAAAGTAGTTTTCTTCTTAAAAAAATGAAGATCTCATCTCTTTCTTTCTTTTTTTTCTTGTGGTCTCCCATTTTGGTCATATATGATAGTTAATTTTTTTTTGTTATCACATCCCTTCAAACATGGTAATTTTATGTTACGAGTTAGTTCATTTTTTATTTTAAAATACTTTTTTATCATGAAAACATACAAAAAATTAACGTGTAATTAAACACCCCATAATTAATTATCCAAGGACATCCTCCCCCTAAAGATTATTGCAATGGCAAAGTAAGAGAGAGGAGAATGCAAATCATCTCGAAGAACGCATAATCTCCTCCAAGCTGGAGGAGGGTACTACAGCCTCGTCAACCAACCGGTGCTAACACTCCCTCACTTAAAATGGTCACCTGAGTGTTTTGATTTTTATTTTTTTTTGTTAATTTCTAATTATTTTATTAATTTTTTGATATATATTATTAACTATTTAATTTTTTGTTAGCATTATTGTGCACTAATCATTTAGGACCTATTTGATATCAAAATATTTTGAAAATAAATTTGTTTTATCTTTTAAATTTTGGAGATAAACTTGGTTTATCTTCGAGTTATCCCGATACCAAATAATCCCTAATGGGCTATTTGGTATTGGGATAACTTGAAAATAAACTTAGTTTATACCGAAAATTTAGAGAATAAATGGGTTTATCTCCCAAAAAATTTCCAAACACGGTCTATTTGGTATTGAGCTAACTAGAGATAAACCTAATTTATTCTCAAAATTTAGGGGATAAATCAAGATTATCTCCAAATATATTTTGATACCATACAAGTCCTAAGGCTACGTTTGGTATCGGGATAGAAATAAAGAGGATAATGGGGGTGTTTGGTTGCATGATAATTTTTTATACACTTTCATGATAAAAAATTGTATTAAAATAAAAAGTGAACCAACTCATGACATAAAATTATTATGTTTGGAGAGATGTGATAACAAAAAAGAGTAACTACCAATCATGACCAAACAAAGTAGGGGACCACAAGAAAAAAGAAAGTGGTGAGACCCTCTTTTTTATTTATGAAGAAAATCACTTTCAAAACATAAAATTGTCAAGGTTGCGAAACACCTCTTTTAACAAGTTTTCTTACACTTTTTAGAAATTAAAATAAAAACCTCCATTATCATGTAACCAAACACCCCATAAAGATAAGTCACCCCTCGTGACTATCCCTATTCTTATTATGTTTGGTTTTAGTTAGGATAGATTTAAAGGATAACCCTATTCTATGTTTGGCATGGCAAAGATTAATTTGAAGATAAATATATATTTTTATATTTATACTTTTGTAATAACTTATATTATATTTTTATAAAAATCTTCTTAGTCAACTTAAATAATCATATAATAAATCTAAAATATAATTAAACATGTAATTAATTTTAGTTTATGATTTAAAGTCCAGGATGCATGTTACTAGCTTATAATGTGTAGGTTTCGGGTTCTAGGTTGATGTATATTTAATGGAGTTTAATTCTTTGTTTGTTGAAATATATGATTTAAATCATAATTTTTATTTTATGCTAGATAAATTTAAACACTGAATCAAGTTATTTTCATCGACTTCTCATTTGAAATAAAAAATTTTATTATTACGGAAGTACTTCCATTTTAGACAAAAAAAATATATATCCAACAATTGTCACTTCTTTCACAGAGAAGTTACCCTTGTTGTCTCCCCCAAGTTCACCCTCGTACGCAGCCCGGACATGGTGGCGAGTAGAGCCCTGGGACGGAGCTTCCCCGCCACCCCCTTCATTGCCCCCTCGCTTTGGTCCTTCTCACTCTGTCGTCGCAGCTCACTGTCGGGCCGTCGCCCCTAGCCCCACCAACACCCTCGACGTCACCGCTGCCCCCGGAGAAAACCAACTTCGTTGCCTAGGTGGTTCCCTCGCCTCGGCGGACCTCCTCGCTGTCCGGCGGACCCTCGCCCTCCTGGCGGACCTCCCCGCTGCCCAAGCGGTACTCTCGTCCCCGACAGACCTCTCTGTCCTTGTTGACTCTCGGCCTCTGGCCCCGGCAGGGCTCTTGCCTAGCAACAGACCTCTCACCCCAGGGAACCTCCTCGCCCCGGCGGACCCTCACCCTCTTGCACCCCTCTCACCTCGGTGGTCCATCGCACACCCGGCAGACCATGCCATGGCGACGGCACCGTCGCGGCCTCTCTGGAGTCTCAGCCATGGCGGGTGGCGAAAACGGAGAGAGGGGGAGAGCGTGGGCGGCGAACGCAATAGCGATCTCTCCGTGCGGAGGCAACAACGATGGCGTCGAAGGGGAAGAAAGAGAGGGAGGGGCGGACTGGATCACCGTTGCGGGGGAGCTCGCGCAGAAGAGAGAATGGGAGCTCGGGGCCGGAGAGTGTCGTATCCCCCGAAATGTTATTTCGAAATCAAGTTAGCCTGAGTATTAAGAAGAATGATTTATCCCTACACTTAATCTTGATTTTGGGGATAACCTGATTTAACTTAATTCAGGTTAAACTCATTTTTATGTGTGTAACAAACAGGAGATTATGTATAAACCAAGTTTATCCCTAGTTATCCCCATACCAAACAGGGCCTTAGGCTACATTTGGTATCGGGATAAAATTGATGGGGATAGGGATAAACCAATCTTTGTGGCTAACCCTATCCTTATTATGTTTGGTTTGACTTAAGATAAGTTTAAGAATATCCCAATCCTATGTTTGGTATGTTAACGATAAATTTGAAGATAATCTTAGTTTTTTTATATTTTTATCTTTATTTTTTATATTATCTTATTTTATTACCCATAACATATTCATAAATAATAAATCTAAAATATAATGTTAAGAATAACCCAACTTACATATTCATATAATAAATATAAAATATAATTTAAAAATATATTTAAAAATATAAATTTGAAGATATAAATAATATAATTTAAAAAATATGACAGTGAAAATCAGATTTGAATTTCATTTTTAAAATCTAATTAAATTAAAAAACATTGCAACTAAATAGCCTACAAATCGATCTACATCTAGTGTACTCATACATATTTTCTTAAATACTTCATAGGTAATCTATTCATATCAATAAAAATTGTAGAGACCATGTATAAATAAAAAAGGTAAACCACAAGAAAATAGGAAGAGTGGCATGTATAATTCTATTTCATTTCAAACTACTAACATATGTATAAAAACGCACCTGAGAAAGACAACATTTTGAACATGGGAACAACTATTTAATGTGATATGCACAGCAGAAAATTTAAATAACAACCAAAAGATGTCTATTTCTCATCTTCAACCTTGCCCCCAAGAAACAGCCGGGCAAATTCTTTTAAACATTTCTTGATAAAATTAATCCACCCAATCTTGGAGCAAGAAGCCCACAATAAAAAAACTCCATCTTTCTAGCTACTCCAAATCAAGAGATCCTCCCATCATGGAACATGATAATGGAACAGGGCAAATCTGTTTGTCCATCGGAGAGTAGCCACAACACAAAATCTGGCGGAACCAGAAGCACTCCCTTGAACAAAACTTGGAAATCCCTGGGTGCAGCTTTGCCCATGGGGAAAAACTCGGTCTTGAAATCTTCGAAAGCCAAGCACAGAGCAAAAAAACATTCCTCTGCCATGGGAGGCATCCTCTGGGCCTTCAAGCGCTGATATAGCTACGGATGCTTGGAAGGAAGAGCGAGACTTTTATTCATCATTTACAATACCGCTTGGGGGTACACCAGTTGGGATAAATGGTTAACGGAGCCCCAAATCGTGGAAGACTACTGAGCCAGAAAGATTGATATCTTCACGTCGTAAATTAAGGCAAAATTTGATCTCCGCAACAGAAGTTTTCAACGTAATCAACCATTATAAATAGGTGGGATTACCACACAAGAAAAATCAAGCACACAGATGTTTGCATTGATAACCGGAGCCTCAAATCACATCTTGATTCATCTTTCTCTCCTTCCCCTCAGACCCTTACCGCTATCGGGGATTCAGTGCATACTAGATCCATCGCCACCGGTGTGCTTTTCCCCCGGGCTGCTATGCGCCGGTGCACGCATTGCTACCGCCGCCGTTGTGATTTGCTGCTTCTGTTGGCTGCTACACCGTCTGACGAGAGCACAGCCACCGCAAACTCGTTCTCCCAAACGCCCTATATAGCGCAGGATATCGAATGCATAAATTAACATTTAACTAGCCCTAAAACAGGAGAAGACGTGCATACCACAAAGCTCCGATGATTGGAGAGCACAAAACAAGCACGAGGAAGCCCCAGGAAGTTCGCCGAGGGCAAAGCAATCTGCCACTGTGAGGTCGCCACCGCGTGAGAGCCACTACCGCGAGAGGGTCGACATCCGATTAATCCATCGTATCCCATTTATCCCACTGAAAATGAGAGAGAACTTAAACTTGATTTTAACCCCATTTTTAGGGATAAGCCGGATTAAGTTAACCTAAGTTAAATTAAATTAATTTGTGTACCAAACGAGGAATTGGAGATAAATCTAATTTATCTCTTCTTATCCTCGTACCAAACGTACCCTTAAACATTTATTTTATAGTTTATATATATCCTCTCTTCTACTCTCCTAATTATGCAAGGATATAGAACAGTACATAATCAGATAGTTTTCCCTTATCCTCCACACTCCAAGGATGTGCCTAACAGGAAAATGCACAGAACATTAATCAATACGGTTAGCTCCCTATTGAATCAGTTCACGTGCACCTGATAAATTATTGGTAGAGACCATTTTTGGTTACATTTATAAGAAGAATTTTAAATGTAGTCTCTACTGAATCATAGGATTTCTAAACGTACATATGGGTGCATTGTAAAACTAAAGTACATAAATTAAAAGAAAGAAAATTTGAAACAGTAATACTATTTAGTTATAGGATGCGGGTATTTCTTTAGCTAAATAGCAAATAGTGTTTAGTTATATCATGCTGGTATTTCTTTAACATGGAGGTGTAGGTTTGAACCCATTGAGTGTGGGCAGGCACGTCACCGCAGCCGTTGTTACACATCTTCAAAAGAATGGCAACTTATGAGTAGAAACCATTATTATTCGACATAAACGCTCTATGGCATAGGCTTAACAATGTAATTAATATTCATATTTCAAACATAGCATATGTGTATTGATTAAGTTATTTAGAGTTTCATAAATTTCAAAATTTTCAATATACATTTGTTCCACGGCCGCAGTGGATGTACCTGATGGTTGTCCTATGTTCCGCTGATGAGGAGGTGTGAGTTTGAACCCACACGTTGATTGCTCTTTGTCCTTGGTAGGACTGTTCATGTCAAACCGGAAAACCGAAAAATCGGATCGAACCGAACTGAACCGTAACGGTTCGGTTTGAAAAAAAAAATTCGGTCTTTTAAACCGAACCGAACCGAGAGTACACTGTTGGTTCGGTTCGGTTTTGCTTTGTCCGGAAATCGAATGGACCGATAACCCGAAATATCATTAGGTTATAAGAAAAAAATCGTGGATACTCCCCAGTCCCCACGACCCCACCTCGCTCTCTCTTTTGAGCGCCGCTCCGGCGCTCCCCAGTCCGGCAAGTCCCCACCTCGCTCTCTCTTTTGCGCCGCTCCCGCTCACGCGAAGAGAGATCCAGAAGACAGAGCCGCAGAAGCAGCCAAGCAGGCAAGCAGCAGGCAGAGGCAAGCGGCAGCAGCCGCTCACGCTCGCCGAGTCACCGTGACAGTGCGACTGCGGGCCTGCGGCACCGCCCGGCGCCCATCCTTCTCCTTCCTAACCCTACCCCGCCGGCCTGCCGCTCGCAAGTCACAACCTCGCCTCGCAGCCCGCAGGCTCACATCGCACAGGCACAGCGGCACCGCCCGTCCACTCGCAGGCGCAGACACTCACCGCAGTCCGCAACTACTCGCCCAGTCACGCTCACCACAGGTCCACAACACCGCCAGGCGGCAGCACGCCACACCCAGTCGGCCAGTCCCAGGTGCGCTGAGTTTAATTTTTTTTTATTCCCTGTCTGGACGGTTGCTTCAGGTTTGTGGATCAGACCCTTTGTTTGATTTGGGATTTGGTGGTTTAGATCTTTGGATTTTGGATTTGATGTCGACATGTTTTGTTGTTTATCTTTTTATGTCAGTTTGGTTGTTCGTCTTCACATTCGAGGATTTTTTATTTGGGACTCCTTTTTTTGTTCCATGTCTGATTAATCATGGTTTTGAAATTTGTATTTAATCCTTAAAACTGATTTACTTTAAAGTTTGGTTTTGAAATTTGGAATTTGGGGCTTTGAGTTCTGATTTGAATCATTGAGATTTCAGTTTTAGGGGGTCCCCTTTGCTGTCTTCAGATTGATTTGGGGTCCCCTTTACTGTCTTCAGATATATACAAACAATCATGAAAAGTCCCAACTAACCTTTTTTTCTATTATTCTAGTGCTACCCGTATCTAACTCTACTTATTTAATCTTTCTGTTCAAACTTTTATCTTGTTGTTTACATAGCTTGTAGCATGCTTAGCTCTAATAGGAATAACGTAAATTCATGTCTAAAATTTTAACTTGGAAATTTTGCTTCTTCAAAAAATAGTATGTTGATCGGATTTAGATTAATGTCTAAAAGTTTTCAATTTATTTAGTTGTGTTATTTTTGCTTGGAATACAAACATACAACGTACAATCTCAGCCTTTTATTTCAATGGATTTCAACCCATTGATTTATACTTTCTAGACAAAAAATTTCAACATTTTACTTAGTTTCAATGAGCAACAGGAACCGATGAACCGAACCAAACCGAACCGGTTCGGTTCGGTTCGGTTCACTATCGGTTTGGCTTCTAAATGAACCGGTTCGGTTCGGTTCGGTTCCCCTTAACGGTTTGGTTCGGTTTGAAGAATTTCAACCTCAACCCGAACCGAACTGAACCGTGAACAGTCCTAGTCCTTGGGGGTGCAAACAAATCAATGCTTGACAAATAGCTCCTTGCTTGGCTTGTTAAAATCTTTGCTCGAGATCATTCATTAAGGGCCTGTTTGATTGGGCTGAATAGGAGTCTAATGTTTGATTCGGTCAGACATTGGGTAATTCGGACTGTTTGGATAAACAGCTGAACTGTCATATGAATGAAGCTCTTATATCTTAAAATGCCTCTTAAAATTAAGTGATACAAAAAAACTTTTTTGTATTCAGACATTGGAGTCCTAAGGTGCTATTGCATGTGCCCTCCATTATTTCCAATCTATCTTCTCGAATGAAATTTCCTATGTTTGGAAAAATTAATATCAGAATAATAAAATCTTATTTAAAATTGTATTTGAATATTAGACTTTAGAAATATATATTTCAAATTCATTTTCTATGTTTAGAAAATATTTGATTTGTAAATAAATTTAACTTATCTCTAATAAAATAGTGCTAACAAATTAAGTTTTTATTATAAATACATATTTTTAAAGAAATTTTATTAAAATATTGTTTGATAATTTTTTAAATAAATATTTATTAACATTATTGTCAAACAAAAGAAATCACTCATATCTTAATCAACTTAAGTACTTTTTTACCACTAATTAAGATGTTAGAGGTAGAATTAAGAGTTAAGATTTCTATATTAAACCTAATCAAACGTCACCTAAGTTACTTAAACAAGTATGAACAAAAAAAGGCCTCCACTTTACGTTGCTTTCTCTCTTCTCTCTCATCATACATTGCACCCTCTTCTCTCTCATCATACATTACGGAGCGACTCTCTCTCTCTCTCTCTCTCTCTCTCTCTCTCTCTCTCTCTCTCTCTCTCTCTCAAGTATACATTGTAGCCTTACTGGTCTGCATCTCTCCATAGGTCCACTGACACTTCTTTCTCCCTCACGCAAACACAGTAACAAGTAGTAGCGCCAACGCTAAAGTTGTTTGCACCCACTCTCCCTTCCAAGCAACAATTTCTCCGAGTAATATTTCCCTCCTCCGAGCATCGATGCATGTGCTCAAGAGTTTTTTTTTCCATAGTTCTTCTCCTCAGAAATATCAAAAAAAGAGGTGAATCCTATTCTCTTGGAATGAGTGGGAGATAGACGTGATTTGATTTGGAATTTTATTTGAAATGATTAAAAAAAAATGCTGTGTCTGATTTTTTTCCATGACGGTCAAAGATTTTATTTGATCTGAAATTTCGTATGTTATCTGATATGTAATTTCAGATCTTTTCCATGTTCACTTCTTGATAATAATATACGTAGATGTATAAATTTCAGATATTATCGGATGATATAACTATCATATAAGTTTTATATAACATTGTTCTGGTAAATGAGTTTAAACGAGTTTGAATATTACTTTGATTCAAGTTCAAACCAAAAATTTATTTGAGTACGAGTTAAATTTGACTCGCTCACCTAGTGATTTGCGAGACCACCTCGAACTCATGAGCTCAAGTTGAGTTGATTTTAAATAATATATTTGAAAAATCGTTGAATATAGAGTTGATTTTGAGCAACAGTATAAATGATTGAGTCAAATTTGAACAGAGCCGTACTTTTTTTAGATATAGAGCCGTACTTTGACTCCGCTAGTTGTGCTCACTTTTTTTTTTGAACAGAATAATAGTAATGCTATTAAACATGCATTTCTTTACAAAGTTGAGAAGAAAGAGCGGAAGGGAGAGGGAAAGGATACTCAGACTGAACATGACTAGATACCGCCCACCTAGCTAACATGTGGGTTATAGTGTTAGCGGATCTATTTACATAAGAAAGGGAAATATTGGGACAAGAAGATAACAGGGAAATACACTTAACTAGTATATGCTGGACTCTCCATAACATGGGTCCTGTCCGATTAATGGCATCAGCGACTCCTTTTGCATCACTTTCCAATAAGAACTTAGCAGATTGTCTAGAGGCCCAAAGGCATGCCTCATAAATAGCATAAGCCTCCAGAAGAACAGGTCGTTGATCATTCAAAAGTTTGGTTTTCCAAAACAATAACCCGCCAGCTTCATTTCTAGCTACGAAAGCTACAGCGCCTACAGTTCCTGAAATAGCACCATCAACATTTAGTTTTAAGAAATTAAGTGGTGGAGGAAGCCAACCTGCCAGAGGCTGCCAAGCCAGATTCGGAACCTGTTCCAAACAGAAACTTGCAGTATCCATGGCTGAAGAAAAGGTGGTAAAGGGTGAGTCCTTCCGGAAATCAAACTGTAACCTACATCTAGAAATCCAAATATGCCATAATAGAGAACAAGCAAGAGCCCCTAATCTGACGAAATCCACATCTCTGGATACCAACCAGGATAATCAAGTAGAAAGAAGGTCCAAAAGAGACAACTGACCCCAGTCACTATTATTTCCAAGGGGAGATAACATCCATACCGCGCGAATCTGAGGGCAAAAAATAAACAGATGTTCCATGGATTCCTGGTCCAATTCGTACACTGGACACAAAACAGAAATATGAGGACAACGCTTGTGAACTGCCAAATTTGTAGGAAGATTTCCAGATAAAATTTTCCACAATAAGAAAATCATCTTTGAGGATAGCACTTTAGCGACTTTAGGATTCCACAGTTTCTTCCAAATGTCAAGGTTAGAGGTACCTGCTTGAAGATGAGAGGTCAGTAAGAACCTGTAAGCAGATTTGAGAGAAAAAAACCCCATTAGCTGAAAAAGGCCAAATCACGGTATCTTGCTCTAAATATGCATGGATCGGAGTAAGCAGAATCCGTGAGACTGAATTAGAGTCAAACCAGGTAGACAGCATCTGAATATTCCATTCGCCTCCAGAAATGAGGTCCTTTACAGAACCCTGAAAAATAGCATTAGGATCTTTTGGCCTTAAAGGCCTTTTATCATCAATAACCCAATTATGAAGCCAAGGAAGTATCTCCGACCCATCCTTAACTAGCCAAACCCCAGCTGTGGCCACATAACTGCGGACTGACAACAAAAATTTCCAAACTTTGGAATCTAAATACTTTGGCTCCACCTGCCAAACATTCTGGTTCTTGAGGTATCTAGCCCTTAACACTCGAACCCATAAAGAGGTTTGCTTATGGAGAAAATTCCAGAATAACCGCATACCAGCGGCCAGATTCAACAGTCTTAAATTTTTAACACCAAGCCCACCCATCAATTTTGGTCTAGTAATAGTTGACCACTGAGAGAAGTGAATACGCTTAGGCTTAGCAGGGCCATGAGCCCACCAAAAATTGCGTTGAATCTGCTCTAATTGATCTAAGAGATGATATCCTAAATGTGAAGTTGACATAGCATATAGTGGAATATGACTAAGAGTTGAATTAATAAGAGTCAATCCTCCCCCTGTAGATAAAAGATTTGCTTTCCAACTGGCCAACTTTCTATGACAGTTATTAACAAGACGAGCTGCCTGAGTGGAGCGACCCCTTGCAAGATCCCAAGGGATTCCCAGATATAATTCCTCCTTACCCGCCAACTGAAACCCTGTTAAGGCACAAATATCTTTAACGCTAGTTGTGCTCACATTTGCGACACATCTTGAACAGAAGTAAAAAAAAAAAAATCGGCATCGGTCTCGAACCGGATCACCGCCAGTTAAGGTTGGATCGGATCATTCGGATGCTTAGAACGGTGAGCGAACCATCACTAGGCAGCGGCAGCACCAAGAGAGACTGTGACGTTCCACGTTTGCCCTTCACGTTGCCCGCCTTGTTCTTTGGTTCTTCCGTTCTTCCGTTCTCTGCTTTTCCCATCCACCTACAAAAGCTCGCCTCTTGTTCCTCTACGCGAGATCCTCTTCGATGGGCCAGTCGCAGAGTGGCCCCGCCGTCGAACAGCAGAGCACCGTGCCGCCAGTAACTGAGAACCCCCAGCCCGAATCGTCCCTTGAAGCTCTTTTCTCCGGTCAGGGAATTCTTTTCACTCTCGATCCATCAGAGAGTTTGCCCTTTTTTGACTCCTTTGGTTTCTGTCGACCAATGTTAGAAAAAGTTAGTATCTCATGCGCGCACATTCCAAGCTTTCACGTATACTTAGTTGCTTATTCATGTTGCAGGTGTAAAGTTTAAATTTTTCTGAAACGTCACTATGCATTAATGCTTTGTCTCCACTCTCTTGCCCACACGAAGGAGTTAATTTTCTTCTGAATAGAATATTGAAATTGAGGAAAATTATATTGAATTATAAGTGATAGGTGAGATGACAAGTTCTCAGACCTTCTCAAGGATCTTCACATACATGTATTGTCTCTTTTATACTTACGTGAAATTGCCGCATTTTTCATGGGATTCATGGAGTCTTTGTGGTCCAGTAGATTATCATGCATGTATTTTGTTTCAGTTTATTGAATGTCACGGAATGGATTTTATGGGAATGTTTTGTTCAAATTGGATGATGCTGTGTTACTGCCGCTTCTTTAAGAGCTTTCTTTGGTAATCTTTGTCATGTTTGGGTTATATTGGTGATTCTCCTTTCTTCAAAGGTAGAATGGGAGGGGGATCATGTAGCTGTATCCAGTTTACGAAAAAGGCTCTGCAGAATGACAATGATATCCTGGTGAAGCAGGCATCTGTTTGGCTGTATGTCATTGGAGACCTCAATTGAGCCTCGTGGTTAATTGGTCATGACTGACGACTCTAATTCTATCCATCTGATGTAAACCAAAGAAAATGATCTCAAAGTGACATTTTCATTTGGTTGTACAACTGGTGTTATATCAGCTTATAAAAATGTCTGAAAGTACCTATCTCGTGTACTTTTTTTGAGCAGGTTGGTACTCATGGGAGATGCTAGATGGGGGGGGGGACTCCAGGATCCATGCTATCTTAAATTCATGGTTGCCTCGCTTATTCACCTGGTAAAAAATAATAGTTTACCATTCATAAATACATAATCATACCGATACTACAATAAATTAGGGTCTAATATATATGAAATATACTGAACTCATTGATTTATCACTCTAAATTACCCATGGGTGATGAGGACTAGTTCAGACCCGACGAACTAGAAAATTAGTGAGGTGGCTGTTCGAAGTTTGAGATGATGATGTATTTGTAATAATAGGGTGTATATTTTATTTCTGCAAATTCTCATGTTTTTTCTTTAATATTTAGGGGTTAATTGATGATTAGATCATCAAAAGTTGGGTAATATTCCAATGACGCCTTTATAAAAGCTTATTGTAGCCAAATGAACGAGCCATGATGGTTATGATGAGTTAAAAATGGATTTTTAGTGAAGACAGATATAATCTGTTGGATCAGATCGGGATCGTCTGATTTCTATATCTGATCAATTGGTCTTGTTTTGATTTTGGCCTGGAGGACCATTCTAGATTGGATTCCATGCATAATCGGCCGATTCTGCAGAATTGGATCAAAATTGATTGATTTTTCATTGAGAGAACTTAAGTCTCATGGATCTTTTGAAATCGGGTTCGACATTGATCCAACATCATCCAAACTCTGATTCTGCCCCCCCAACTCTCTCGATTCCCCTTCGGTTTTGACGCCTGCAGCAATCCTCTAGTGGTATTTCAACAATTCTACGGCAGTATCAGCGATCCCCACTTGACCCATATTGATTTTCCGGTGATCCTCTCTATTTTTGGGGCGCTTCTTCTTTAGCAGCTTTTCCCGCCGATTCTAGGGCTTCACCACTAGCAATCCCCCCTCCCACCAGCCATTCCTCCTCTCTGATAAGATTTGGACCCCCAGGACCCCTTTCCTCTCTGGCACCCCCTGGAGATCTCTGGTGGCTTCCCCTAACAAGCCCCCTCCTCCAAGTCTCCGACACCCTGCCCCCTCCTCCAGTCCTCCCTCCACCCCCCTCAAAGGCTTAAATAGTCACCCTCGGGTGATTGTGTGAGCATTTCAGCCAGCCCCTTTAAAGGCTATTGATGTTCCCCTGCCCCCTGCTCCCTCTTAAACAATCACCTAAGGAGTGACTGTGTGTGCTGTCAGCTGCCCAATTGGGTGCTGTTCTTCCCCCGCCCCCTCCTTGGTTCCCCCCCTTAGCCCAATCATTTTGTGATGGATTGATCAGTTTATTAATTTTTTAATGTGTTAATGCTATAGAGTTTATAGCAATGACTGACTAAGAACATAGAGTTGATGCATCTACTCCCTGTGATATCAGGTGAGAACATGATACTTTGAGGGAATTTTAGAATTTTGAAAATTCATTTTCCAAAATCATGAAATTTTGGATTTTGAAAATCTATTTTCCATTTGGTTTGACTTAGCATTGACTATTAGGAAAATAGGTGATATTCTATAAGAGTGTTAGCTTGATCAATGATATGTATAAAAATATATGTTGTGATTGTCAGGTTCTTTGAAAATTTATTTTTGACTTCTCTCCATTGGACTTGCGAAGTCCCGGTGTTAATTACATCGAACAACTATTCAAATACTCTTGATTATCCGTCATAGCAATTTATGAAATAGAAGACATGCATTCACAAAAGGTAACACACATAGGAGCAATGGCCCCATGAACATGATGGAATGCAGAATTTAATTTGAAATGGATTGGTTTATGGATTGCTTATTGGTTTAAGTTCAATTTGATTTGAGTTGAAATTGTATGGTTAAAATTGGCTTGAATTTGGTTTATGAAATTTGATTTGCTTATGTTGTGACTTAATGTCCTTCATCTTTGAGTTTGTTTAAGATTAAATTTGAATTTGGCAGAGGTTTAATTAGGGATTTTTTTATTTGTTTTAAATTGATTATGTACTTGCTATTAAGATTTGACATCTTAGTGACTTGGTTTAGATTCTGATTGGGAGTTTGTTGATTGAATTTGATTTAATTTGGATTAGTTTGAGTTTGTTAAAGTTTGTTTTATGGAATGGATTTCATCGTTGAGATTACTTTGATGTAAGTGGATTAAACTTATTTGGGGATTTGATTTGGTTTTGATTTGGGAGATTTGATTTGTTTTATTAAGGTTTGATACCTTTGAAAACTTTCATATTTCTGATTTGTGTGAATTTGGAGTTTGTTTTAAATTGGTTGTTTATTTTTTATTGGGATTTGTTACCTTGGGAATTTATTTTAAATTTTGTTTGGGATTTAGCTCTTAAATGTATTCTGTTTAGATTGGATTTGATGTTAGTTGGGTTGAAACCTATTTTGAAGTTTATTTCATCTTTTTTTTAAGGGTTTGAACTATTTATTCATTGTTTGGTATACTGGGAAATTTATTAAACTTAATCATGCTGATTTATTAGAGTTTGGCTTGGGATTTATTTTATGTTTGGTTACTTGATGACCCTCCAGTTGACTTATTATCTTGAATATGGTTGTCTTGAATTTGGCAGAACCATAGAATGGCTTGTGATGCGGGACAAACCGGCTAGACCGGGCTAATTTGACCGAAAACGAAATAAACCGGCGCTAACCGCCGCTAAAGCACCTAAACGGACCCAAAATAGGCCTAAACTGGCCCGAAACGCACTGAACCGGGTTGAACCGGCCGGTTCAGGCCCTGAACCGGGCTGAACCGGACTGAACCGGGTCTGGACCCGGTTGAACCGGCCGGTTGGCCGGTCTAGTCCGCGGACCGGCTGATCGGGCGAGCCGGCGGCCGCACGGCTGGTCGCGTGCCCGCTCGCGAGTGCGAGGGCAACCGGGGGGGTCGTGGCGCGCAAAGGGGGGGCTGCCGTCCGTGGTCGCGTGGCCGCGATCCGGCCGTCGCCGGTTGTCCACGTGGCGGCGTCCAAGCCGTCCCGCGAAAACACGAGCCGCGACAAAGGCCGCCCGCGTTCGCGATGGTTCGACCGATGCCGTATTCGTCGTCGTCGTCGCGCAGGTGCAGGCGGTGCGCAGGCCGGCGGAGGGAGGGGCGTCGTCCTCGTCGTCGTCCCGTCTGGATGGATCGCGCAGCGGGGCAGGGAAGCAGGGGCGGCGACGGCCTCAGCGCCTCCGGCGTTGTCCGGCCGAGGCAGCGCCGGAAAGACCGCAGGGGAGGGATCCGCAGAGGAAGGGGGGGATCCGGGGATCGCCGGATCCTCTCCCCTCCCGCAGCTCTTTCTCCTTCTTCTCCTGCTTCTTCTTCTTCTACCCGGACCTGATCGGAGGAGAATGGAGGAGGCGCTGCCGACGGATCTTCAGCCCCCTTCCCTTCTTCTCTTCTCTCTTCGCCGTCTTTCGCGCGCACAAAGCAGGGGGGGAAGTGGGGTCCTATCCGCCGTAGCCATGGAGGGAGTCGCCGGATCCTCGAGGGTGGGTTGCTGTCGATGTCGAACCGAGAGAAAGAAGAGAGGAGAACGGCGCGGAGGCCGGAGGATGAGGAGGAGGAAGAAGATCGGCTCCCTGCCGTATTCGGAGGATGGAGAGATGGCCGACCTTACGCCGGAGGTGGAAGAAGGGGACGGTCCTCACTGGCCGGGGTGGGGGAGAATGGGGCCACAGCCCCTACGCGGGAGGAACCAAGCCCGAAGGGCTTCCAAAAATTCACTCTATCACTATATTGCTTCTGTACATCGGTCCTCCTCTTATAGAGGGAGAGGAGAACAATTAACAAAAAAGGACTCCCTAAGAAGACTATTTACAAACTAGTCCATTTAGGGACTCAATTAAAAATAGGCTCAAAAATGTCCCCATCAGCTTGAACTTGATTTTCTGAGGATCTGCTTTGAGCTCAGATTCCTGATTTGAGATTTTAGACTTACAGAATCGGTGCACTTTATCTCCAGCTTTCTTATTCATGCTTTGAATTCCAATTCCAGATTTACTGATTTTTCTTCTTGAGCTTGATAGGTGATGACTTCCAATTTTGAGATTGTTTACAATTGAAGTTTATGATTAAAGTGTTGCATTCAGCGGTTTTTGGGACTGAAATTTAAAATTGTCAACTTCCAGAAGTTTACCATTTTGAGATTTGGAATTTGGAATTTTAAGTGCCTGATTAAGCTGATTAAGACATGCTATTTCTTTTTTAATTTCTTTGATTTGAAGTGGTACTTCAATTTGAGATTACAGAAGCTGTTTTTTTATCTTCTTCTGTTTCGGCAAGGACGATCCTAGGAAACTGGGATTAGATCCTAGATTGCAGATTTCAGAGGTTTTTTTATCTGCCACCACCTCCTTGACATTTCAGATTTAGGCATTGCTGCTCCTAATTTCAAATATTTTGTTCAGACCCTAGCCTCAATACTCTCAGGTTTTGAAGTTATGCCCATTCACTAGGGGTATGAAGTTTCAGATGGGAGAATCCCAGCATCTTAATTTAGCCATTTAATTTTGGGTTTTTCTATTTAAGGCCTCAGATCAGAGATTCTGATTGGAGGCTCGATGGTCTTAATTTAATCTTCAAATTTGCCTTCATTCCCAATTTACGGATTGACTGAAGTTCTGCCATGCTTACCCTCTTCTTTTTCTTTTTTTATATTTGCATCCCTTCAAGTTTACATGGCCGTTCATGCTCCTTCCAACCTTGATAGTGCATTTAACGTGAAATTGCATTGCTTGGATCACATGAAATTACAAATAGATGACAGAAGACATGAGAGCCATAATTCCCATCAATGAGATCAAATCCATCTAGTCTATGATAGACATTATGGATATTACCCAGCCTTTGGTAGGCATATGGGTATGTTTCCTGTTAACTTGAGATTGAACATGCCCCGGCCTTGATAGACATGCGGGGAAATAGCTCATAAGTTAGCATATGGGTATGTTGATCATTCTCTATCATTTGATGAATAAAATAAATCACCCACTGTCATAGGGTACTAAGACATTGGGGTCTCTTTAATGGACCTTTTGATGTCTATCTTAAAAGGGTAAAAGGACGTGCTTAAAGTTGGTCCATTGATTTCCCATATTTTAGAATTCTTTTAAGTTAAGCCGAGACTATGGGGCGGGCTTGAAGCTGGCCCAATGCTTGCCTCGGTTTGTGGATTTAATTGATAAATCTTTATTTAATTTTCTATTTGTTGTTTATTTTATTATTATTATTTTTGTTAATTGTGAGTCAAAATGAGTGTTTAAAGCCGGCCTATTGATTTCTTATTATTTCAAAATTCTTTTAGGTTATGTTGAGACCATGGAGCAGACTTAAAGTTGGTCTAATGCTCGTCTTAGTTTGTGGGATTAATTTAGTGGATTCCTATTTAAATTTTTAGTTGATTATTCATTTTAAGATTTATTCTTCTTTTTCTTTTCATTGGCCTTGCTTGAGTTCTAGCCTATCGCGCCTGCTAATGGGCCAAATCCTTATGAGCTTGCCTGCTGGGTCGACCAAAGCTCCTTGATTTTTTTTTTGCAATTCCAAGTTGTTGGGCCCCATAGCCTACCTAGCTCCACGAGGCAGCAGACCAACAAACCTTCGACCTGGCGACATCATGAGGGGAAATGGGGCTTGGCCGCCTCGGCTCTCACGGGCAGCGTGACGGCGGGTGAACAGCCCCTTCCCTCTTGGTAATTGAACGACGATCAATAGCCACCCAAATGACAGTGAAATAGTTCACAGACCTCGGCGGTGGCAAGCAAAGACGCTAGTGGCACTGGCTGTCGTGGAAGCAAGGTTGACGATGACACAAGGGCTACGACAGATCATGGGCTCCTTTCCGGCGGCACCGCGACCCCTTGGGACTTTAACGGTGACAAAAAGGCTTGGAGTCCTCAATCGCAGGGGCAAACGAACTCTCTAGCTACATCGACGATGACAACAAAGGCTAAGGACCTTCGCAACAGGGACGAATGGAACCTCTGGCAATCGCAAGCCTCATAACAATGCTTGGCCCCTTCGACAAGGCTGGTGTCTATGCTTGTGGCTATGGGAAGCAGCGGCAAAAGCAAACAAAGCTCGTAGTTATCTCGATGACGGTGGTAGAACGGAAAAGCAAGGGGGATCCCGATGACTTCAACGACGGGGGCCGGTGGTGCCTTCAATTGGTTTTGGGTAGCAAGGGATCTCTCTATTTTTGGTAATGCCTCTCTCACTTTTGGCCTCTTCCCCCCTCTGCATGACGGCCTTGGCGATGTTTATATATGCCTTGACGTTCCCTTCCACTTCTAGGAAACCTTCTGAAAAGGGAGTCCAACCTCAAACTAGAATCGGAGGGCCTCTTTCTTGAATTGGAAGGACTTTTCAAAAGTTGCCAGTCGTCGAGGGTCCTTCTAGGGGTCGATTTATTCTCCGTGGGAGCTCCACGATATTCGGGACAAGGCTGGATATGCCTCTCAAGTGTGCGGGGTTAATCTGGGAAAGCTAACCATCCAGAGGAGTCCGATTGGGGATTGAGTTTGATCGGGAGGTAGTTTGCTTGCCGTAGGAAGTCCTCGTCTCCCATTACGACTCAGCGAAGGTGCCTACGTCAATCCCTATTAAACAAAAGGTCTTCAACTCCTCCTTGATCAATGGAAACTGCCTGGCCCGTCTCCTACCGGTTCCAACTCACCTAATCTTTTAGAGGTAGAATAAAATACGTTGTCATCCTCCATGGGCTAATCTCTAATGGACCCATTGTAAAACTGAAACATAACCTTTTAATCATCAAATAAGTCACAAATCTACCATTGGACTGGGCCAAAATTGACATCCAAGTGGGCTAGAAGAGGGCTACAAAATTGTCATGATGTTAGATTAAACTCTAACTTGTCCTTGGCTGATTTTTTTTTCTGTTTGACACCAACACTCTTTTACTTCCAAAATTTGTGTGCCAACAATACAAAATACAAAAAAAAGAGGTTACAATGTAAGTAGTGCATAAAACAAATGAATGTTGGAACATTCCATTTGAAGCAACACATAGGTGGGTGGGTGGAAATATAAAAAAATATGACAAGGGGTCGAGAGAAAGCAATAAAGTTGAGGGCCTATCTCATAAGAAGAGTATCACAGAGGAAAATTTAGAATGAACAGCGAGAAGATTAGCACTTAGAGCTTCAAAGAAGAAGAGATACACGATAGAACCAAAAAAGCAAAAGGAAGAGATGAGCTAAAGTCGATACATTTACATTTTTTGATGAACAATATGAAGGGTTAACAAGAACTATGCATGTTGACAAGCAATCACATCAAGAAGATGAAGAGAGAAAGAAATGAGCAAAAGACTTTGGAGCTAGGGATCCGGTATTTCCTTGGCCATAGGCAACCCGAATCACTGGGGATGCTAGATCAAGAGAGGTGACATTTCATAGATCTAATTCGACCTGAGCCCAAGTTGATTATTTGTTTAAGAGAGAATAATTCTCAAAGAACAATTAAACATGCCTTAAAATTGGTGAAAGCTACCACTTTAGCTACAAAATGAGCAGTCAAACAGTATCTGCAAGTGATTTTTACATGTATGTAACAATCTTAAATTGGTCATTTGACTCATATCTAACATATGAATTATATCTATTTATTGAGTTTGGAAATAACATCTTTTCGCATGTTAACTTAATGTAGGTGTTTTAGCATAGTTTACCACTACTCTGTACTTTCAGACTATAATTGATGTGAATGGGGAGATTGGATCGAGACTACAAGTCTTAACTAGTAGGTATATTTATGTTGTTGGATTAAATGAAGAAGTTGATGAGTTGAAATTATGGATAAATGGATTTAAATTGATTTGGAAGGAGAAAAGATGTACAATAATTTGTAATGGGTGGACATGCATAACCAAGAGAAGATGATAAATTTTCTTGTCTATTGTTTTGAGGGCACGAGCTTTTTGAAGTTTATTGATGGTTTTAGCCAAATAAAAAATGTTGACTATATATTTTCATTGATAGACACTGTTGTAGAAGAGATTGAGAAGGAAAACATATTGTAGTTTGTCACAGATAACATGTCCTCCTACTAGGCAATAGGAAGGAAGTCGATGGAGAGGAGACCCGAACAATTAAGAAAAAATTTAGTATTTTGTAGGAATATTAACTAATCATGGTATATATAAATATATATTGAGACTTGTTGGATTCTTTGAAATTTTATTTTTTGACATCTCTCTATCAGACTTGCAAAGTACTGATACTAATTACATCAAACAACTATTCAAATATCCTTTATTAACTACTATAATAATTCGTTTGTAGAATACATACATCCACGCAAAATAGACAAATGAAGCAACAACCCTATTAACTTGATAGAATGCAAACACTTAGTATTTTTATATTTAGTTTGATTTGATTTTAGATGATTTGGTTTGAGATTTATTTGACTTGTTTGGTTTGTGACTTAGTTTTATCTTTGACATCATTTTTTATTTAATTTAAGCTAAATAAGGTTTATTTGGGGGTTTAGTTTGTTTGAGACAGGTTATTGTTTCATTAAGACTTGGCAGCTCCTTTTGTGATCCAATTGAATTTTCTTTTGCTATTATGTTTTTAAATTGGTTTGAATTCCTTTTGATTTTGATGAGTTTATTTATTTATTTAAGTTGAAAGTTTCATTGAATTTGTTGGTTTTTTTTAGTTTTGCAGATTTTTAGGCTACAGGTCTAGGTCTCATTCTGATTCAGAAGAATTTTTTTCTTTTTGGATTTTGTGTTAAAGGGATTTTCTTCTTCTTGTTTTTTTAGTGCTGCGGTTTGGTGATTTGGATTTTTTTTTATTGTCTTTAGCGTGGAGCTACCATTATCTTCTAGAACTTCTTTTGCTTTAGGATATAGATAATGAAGTTTGTCTTGGAATCTGATTTTGGACTTCTTTTCTTTCATTCCCGAGACCCTGATGCGGAACCTATCGGACCGAGAGATTAGGACAACCGAACTTTCCTACCACAAGAAACTTACAAACCAAATCTTCATAGTCAAGTCGAATTTAGAATTTCAAAATTGTTTTAACAATGTTATTATAAGAAATTGGACCAGATTCCTTTTTCCATTTTCAAAAATTCCAAGAGTTTTAAACAAATTTAGAGTTCCCTAAATAAACCTTTTGGACTGGATCTAACAACTGATAACGTTTCATATTTTAACAGTTTTCAGTTAGGTTTTTCTTTAATGTCCTCTCTATATTTGTCGACACTTTTAAAACGAGTTAGGGTCCTATACTGAGCTTAGCATGGCGTTCGAACAGTATAACAGAGAAAGCAAGTAAACATTCAAAGATTTTCTGGTTTAAGAACGTACCTCCACGCTGGAGCGTGGGTGACGACTCGGCTGAACCCAGACGCGATTCCCTTATACAAACTTCTGATTTAAGAACTTAACAGAACTAGAATGTGACCCATGTCTCGCAGGACGGTAAAAGGTCATTGACACAGATAAGTCGGGATTGTGTCTGTATTCAAGTTGATGAGCATTTCAGATTAAATTTCTTCTAGCTTTCAAACACCTAATTAGTGATGATGTATCAGAACCAACACAGGCTTCAACCAGACAATAACACTAGACAGCTCAGTTGGTGATAACTTGAGGGGGATCAGACGTTGGTTGACAGAAAATTAATCGGCTCCCTGGCCTTCTGGCCTTTCCACTTTGGCTGCAGGTAGGCATCTTCATAGAGTCGCCAATACTTCAGCCGGACTCAGAACAAATCTGGGGAAACAAGAACGGCCACGGCCTCTAACTAGCGCTTAACCAAGAAAACTATTCACCAGAAGGGGACCAGTGTTGACCATCGGCCGATCTTACTCCAACAACTGATCTATAGAGATATTCAAGTAGTAAACATCGGTAAGGGCCTTCATCATTTCCCGTTTACAAGACTATAACAAATCATTGATCACATTCGGATCTCAGTTGAGCTGCTTTCTTGACATCATCGTTCAAAGAACTTTGTCAAGTTCGATCTCCAAAATAAATCAAAGACAGTCGACAAACACTGGCGAAAACAAGATCTCAACAACCAGCAGTGGGACTAGTTCCGGAATGCGTCTCCTGTCTTGGGGTTGGGCCTCCAAGTAGACGTTCTCAGATTTAGAGTAGCCAGGGGAGTCCATCATGGAAAGAAAGCAAGAGGGACCAGTTTTTCAGCAGGTCACCATCGACAAGAGGAATGTCGGGTAAGGTTGCCAGATCTGGAAGAGTTTCAAAGAGATCAGATAGAAGTTCATTCATTCAAACCGGAGGAACACTTATCTGAATGATGTTTGCTTAAGCTGCAGGACCGTCAGGTCTCGGGTTACTCAGGAAATCAGCACCATTCAAGCAGAGGGACGAGCTCCACCAAAGTTAATATAAACGATGCTGATTTCAGCGGTAGACCCCAGCATTCGCTTTGTCCAAGCTTCCAGCATAGGAGGACTCAATTTGCAGATATGCTTCACGAAGATGGAGATCGGGAGCTAGCTCAAGGAGGAAACTATGACCAGGAGGAATCGTGCTAAAGAGGCTCATTCGAGCAACAGGGACCATCACCGGTGGGAAGGGAACCAGAACACCATTGTAGAGGAGAACACACAGGGGATCTAGAGCAGCACTATCACAACTGCCACTAACAAGAAGAGCTAGAAGGATGTAGAGGTGGAAGAAGGATCCATCGGAGCTAGGGTTTCCGCCGGAGGCGGAGCTACGGAGAGGACGAACTGGACCTCAGATAGAGAGAGTGTGAGTGAAGGCTTATAAGCTATGCTACGGGATTTAAAAAGACAGTGGCAACAGAAAAAGAAATGAAACATTGATTCATTTTGTATCATACCCTCCAATCGATGCTGTTCGCCCTTTATATAGGGGCGTTGTACATGGTAACGGCAGAAGAGAAACCGGGAGTATGAACGTAATGGGCCAATGGTGGAAAAGCCATCCGAACAGCCCACTTTGCCCAAAGCAAAGAAGGAAACAAAAATAAAACTAGCATAATTGGCCATCGGTGGAAAAGCCCAATTTGTCACAACAAAGGAAAAAATGTTCACAATCCTTTCTCAAACCCTCCTATCCATAAATTATCTTCGACATCGTTGACGTCGATAAACCCTACCGAATTGGTCCAGGGCCTGTTGTCCCTACCAAACCCTGTTTAAGAACTCGTCCCTTTTTGATTTGGCGACCTGCGGCCGCCCTCCTTTTTTTTTTTAAATCTGCAGACCTTAGCCCTGAGAATTTCTGTAGGACGTCGGGTTTCCTGTCTAGCCCTAAGCATCCAAATCTGAAATTCATTTTGAGTTTGGATTAGTATCTTATCGGGCTCTGAGAATTTTTTTTTTTGAAGATGTGTTTATTGACAGAACTTGGCTTGTTTCAGATTGCATTAAGTCTTAAAATTTAGTGTTCTTTGTTTATTCTTTACATTCCCTCAACCCATAGGGTGGTTTATGTCCCCACGATATCCAATGTGCGCAGAACATAGAATCCGTTATTGCTTTGATCAATTTTGAGATACTGAAGAGTGGAAAAGGGCATAGAAGCCATAATTCTTAGAACTTGAATAACTTAGGATTAACTCCATTTACTGTGTATTTAGTTTCTCTTTTTTTTCTCTTTTTAACATAAATTTTAAAAATAAAAAGGTAAGGTGTTTGGTTGAGTTTTTTAACTCTTATTGTTTTTTTTAGAAAAACAACCTTCTGAAACTCTTTTAAAATTGAAACAAGAAAGGACTTATTTTATTTTCAAGAGAGACATGGAGGTGAAAGGGTGAAAGCTGCTCACGAGGAGATGAACAACTGTGCTCGGTAGGACTTCTTCGTGCGAGGAGGGGATGGTCGGTCACAGTGATGAAAGCAACAAGTAGGTATCAACCAGGTATCAACAATCCGATCCTCGTTGTCGTCTTTGCGACGTCTGTATGTTTTTCCTTCTCTTCTCATCGTCCGAACGACTGTCGTCGTCGTGGGGAAGATGGGAGAATTGGATTGTGGCAGAAGAAGGGGTGGTGCGGAAGGGGGCACATGTGACGCCTAGGGGTTGAAGCAGAGGAGGGGGTATGTGAGGTTGCTGTGGGATGGGGCTGCGATAGATCAAAGAAGGGGACACACGAAAGAAAGTGGTGTAGGGGAGGGGGTGCGGGAGAGCAGGGAAGGGGGGCTTGTGCGGGGTGGGTGTGCAGGGGAGGGGGTGCAGCATAGCAGGGTAGTAGGGAAGGGGGGCTTGTTTCAAGGGTGGGGGTGTGGCGCCCAGAGGGGGACTTGTGCAAGGGTGGGTGTGCGGCAGACATTTTGAGGTTGTAGGGAGGGGGAGGGATGGATATGGGGGGTTGCTGCAAGGTAATGTGTTCATCTGGCTCGCCTCCACATGCTCCTTGGACAGCTCGAGCCACCACTGCAGCACGTTGATCACCACCCGTCTGCTTGCCGGCGTGGATGCAGAAGTGCTCGAAGGCCAGCTTTTATTTTGGGATGTAGGGCCGGATGCCTCAGTTCAGGATCCCCTGCATGTCCTCCTCCTTGGACAGAGAGATGCTGGAGTTCCCCCGCGCGTCCTCCTCCTTGGACAGCCCAGTTCAAGATCTTCCAGGATGGTGGCTGGAGTTCCCTCGCATGTTCACCATAGCATATGTGAAAATTTTCTATGGGACAAATCAGGTTTACGCGCATATTGCAGTACGAACATTAGTGCATATATTATTATATACATATTATATATCATAGAAGTAAATGACAAAATACAATCCCTATGGAAGTTTAAAATAGGGAATATGCTCTTACTAAGGAAGTTGAGCTTGTGGTGGAAGTAGAATATACTTGATCTTGATTATTGTTGGATGTTCTTGATGAGTGAAGCCGTCTGCCCATTCTCCAAAAGTTTACAGTTGTTTAGAGAGGGGTGGGGTCTAGGTGGCAGAACAGAGGGGGGGCTTCCTTGAGAAGGCCAAATGTCGAAAGTACTGCACTTCATAGTCATAAGTATATATTTATGTATATGTGTGGGTATACGTAAATGAACGAAACATAAATTTGACATTTATATGATTCATTGTTCAAATCTCTTAGTTGACATTAAATACACGCGAATGTGGTGAGATTCTTGTTTGTATTGACATTTATAATGTGTGTGATAGAAATTTTTATTTTAAAATCATAGGCAAACACTGCTCTATAAATTTTAAAAATTGTGACAATTTTGCCAAACACAAAATAGTTGTGCTTTTTTGATTTTAAAATTAAAATTGAGACATCAGGTGATCTTAATTTCAAAAAAGAGGTTGTATCAAAATTAAAAATGCTACCAAACACCCTATTAGCCTTTGATAGGTATTATAAAATTCATCCCGATTGGTTTAGGATAGAACTCGTCTAGCCTTTAATAGGTATGTGGGCATTCTTTCCACGAATTGATGTGAGATTGAGTCTTCTTTAGTCTTTAATAGACATTAGGGATTATCTCCATTGCTTTAAGATAAAATGCACCTAGCCTTGTATATGTAGGCGTGGATTCTTCATATGACTTAAGATTAAGTACACCCGACCTTTGATAGGCATATGATGACTTGTCCCATAGTTGATGAATCTCAGTAGCTCATAGTTCGGTATATCGACATGATAAACACGCACAATTTTCCCGTGACTTAATGGGTATGTTGTTCCTTGTCGAGACAATTTAACATTGGGATCCTTATTTGACTTGTCTATGTTTGCCTTAAGAGCCAAGGGACATGCACAAGGCCGGCCCTGAGCTTAGCCATATGTTAGAATTCTTTTAAGTTAATGGCCTATTTGGTAACACTATTATACACCTCTATCACTATTAATTTTAAAATTGATATTGTTGATAATCACCTTGAGGTGTTTGACTAATAGTATCAATTTTGAAATTTGTAGTGCAAGTAACACATGTTATGTAATACAAGTGTCAACTTGTATCAATTTTGATATTGATACTCATCTTCTAAAAATATCAATATCAATACTAATATAGTATCATTTTTGATACTCTAACCAAATAGGCCATATGATAAGACCAAAAGTTGTGCACAAGGCCAACCCCAAGTTTATCTTGGCTGTTTAATTAATTTAGTAAATTTTTATTTAATTTTTGTTGAGAGCTAGGGCGTGTCTCTTAGCCCTAGCATATACTCAACATTTGATTGTTTGTTTTAAAATTTTTAATGGTCATCCAACTTGCTTAAACATTGTTTGGCCCCAATCAACTATTGTTGGTCATCCGTTTGTTGAGTCTCATGTTGTTGTCAATTCATGTATCAGGGCATCAAGGTTTCTCTCCCTCTTTCCTATTCAACGACGATGGTGGTGGTCATCACTATCCTCAACGACGATGATGGATGGAGCAAGCTTTGATGGTGGTGGCAAAAGGTGGCACAGGAGGCCTCGACGGCGGCGAGATGACTTGCGGATGACCTTGATGGAGGCAGGGAAGCTTGAAAGTGAAGTTGAGGAAAGTAGACCCCTTCGTAGAAGCCCTTATGGTATTCCTCCGGTGCTTGCAATAGTGGGTGGCTTTGTGGAAGCTTCATAATGGTGTTTACAGCTTCGAGGGCAATAATGGGCTATGAAGATGGCCTTCCGATGTGCTACTTGCTTTGTTGGTGGCAGTTGACATTGCTCCTTTTGCTTCGATGGCAGCTACTGGCTTGATAAAAACCTATGTTGGGGTGTTTTGGCTTCAATGGCATCAGAGAACTCGAAGGCTTATTTACAGAAGCCCGGGTTCACTCCAATCTTATAGGTTACCCCAGTGGTGCTTCATGGTCATCGGAGGAAGGTCACGATCTCCTGTCGATATGGATATGCCTCTCCCACTATTTGTAGGAGTCTCGGTGGGAGTAAACCTCTCACACAACAACTACAACAACTAACGGGGGTGTGAGGCTCCTGAGATCCTCTAATGACCGTCTAAGGTTGTGTTAGGGATGTCATGGTTCCGTATTGATTTAGATATGCATCTCTTGTTGTGCGGGGGAGTTGGACCCTCTTGATGGCAATCCCCATGCCAGAAGGAAGACTACGAGGCTTGCTTCAGTCTTTCAAACTGAGGAGTCCCAATGGCTTGCTTTAATATGACCTTGTGTCTCGAACCATGGAAGGTTCTCCGGTGGTCCTCTGCGACAATTGTAGGATGACCGAGGCTGTGTATCAAAGCTTTTGACTATGAAGTTGTCCTGCACAAATAGAGGGTGTCGTTTGTTCGCTTTGGCCTCGTGGTAGAAATTACCATTCAACGGCCTTGTTTTGTATTTAAATCCCAACCCATTATCTTCTTTGTAAGATGGTCCATACAGGCTCTTCATTGTGGACTCCTTTAAAACCAAGATAATAGTTGCATTATCAGGCTCGCTTTATAGCTCCGACCATGGGTTATGTGTTCAACAACTGTTTGTTCCATTTAATGAAGCCTTGATGTGGGCTATTTAAACATCAACCTCATATACAACTCATTAACCACGTTAACTGCGGGCCGTCCAGTTGATACTTAATGATCACAATTGAAATGGGATATATCTGAGAACTGAATATTGTAGCTTAATGAGGGTTGAATTGGGTTCAATCTTAATCCAATAAACTTTGAAAATTTTCAGTGCCAACATGTGCATTTAGTTGTACAGTGCTGTGCAAGGCTCTAGGTCCATCAAGGTTGTTCCTGGTAAGTTTTTGGTGGCTCAATGATGTGGTGAATGTTCGAAGGTTCAAGATGCTTATAGGTTGTTTGGTTGCTCTTTTAATATTGATGCAATCTTATTTTTAAAATCAAGATAACATTTTTTCTCAGTTTTAATTTTAAAATTAAAAGAACACAAATCTTGTGTGTTTGCCAAAAGTGTCACATTTTTTAAAAAATATAGAGCTGTGTTTGACAAAAATTTTAAATTAGGGAGAGTTGTTGTGGCTCAAAAACTCTTTTTTGAAAGCTCCAAGATGCCATGTGCACAGCCGATGTACTAACCCTTTTTTGAAAGCCCCCAACTACCGTGTGCGCAGGCCCATGTTTTATCATAGGTTATATTCACAAATTATTAGATGTAGTATGTTGAATGAAATACATATTGTACATCGATTATATAAAATTTTTAATGAATTCCACCGTTTGTATGAAAAATATATGTACAAATTTTACAGAACATATATGAATTGTAAATGTGTATAAATAATTTATATAAATTCAATAGTCTATATACAGTAAAAAATTTGTATAAACAAAATGTACACAAATTATATGAATATAATATATTGGAAAACTTTTAATATTTGTATATGAAGTAGGTGATGTATATCCAACTCTGAGAGAGATATACATAAGTAATGATATATTGGTCTCCTACTTCTTTTAGACATTTAATCAAATAAAAGTTCTTATTTTAAGATTCAAAAAAATTAATGAGAACTTTTAGTGCACTCCTAATTCGATGGCAGCTCTTGCATTTGTTAAAAACAATATTACCCATGAACGAGGAGGGAGCACAATGCTAGTGCACTCCTCATATTCGATGGTAGCTCCTCCGTCGAGCCCTCCGTTTCTCTCCCAAATAAAAAAATAACTCGGTTCCTTTTTTTATCTTAAGAGTAGTTAATCAAGGATAACAACGTACTCTCAAAAAATAGAGGGGTCCTTCTAAATGTATATGAGTCTATTTTTTACTATTGTTTTTTATTTTAAGAGAGAAAATTGGTAAGAAAACATATTCAAACACCCTATTTGGTGGTGGGCTCCATCCTAGTTGCGTATGGTTGGAGACCGATGTTGATGCCCAATTGGTCTCAGGTCAAGTTGGGCCATGGCCCATCAACCTCCTAAGGAGTGGGTCTACTGAGATGCTTAGTGGGCCCAGTTTTAAAAATGTCCATAGCTCATTAGCATCCTATTCCATGAATGGGATTAACGGGCAGGATGTCAACCACAACAGACCCACCTCATAGATGTAAAAGTCCATCTTACTTTAATTTAAATCTACTATTTTGATTCCAGATGCAGGGGCTTCAGTTTTGATCTAGATTCAAGTTTGAATTTGGTCCAAACTTGGATCCAAGCTCCTTTATCAGCTTAATCGAACTGTCACATGGTGTTGGTTGTGCCAGTAGCCTACCTCAGACTTGTGGCCTACTGGTTGCGGTTCTCTCCATTGAGCATTAAATGAGGTAAGGTTCTCGTCTTTCTATTGTTGCTGATATTCTCGGTTATGTAAATATTGAATTTCTTTTCTATTCTCTTGTTCTCAACCACCAGCTAGTTCTATGTTAGGTCACAACCAAGGAAAGTCGGGTCGGGGGTTGGCCCCAAATCTGACCCAGTTGGATCGGGTTAGATTTATTATTAAAAACAATGTTAAAATATAAAAAATTGCATGAAATAAGGAAAAATAGAAAAAAAATTTGAAAATTGAGGAATACGACTAGAAAAATATTTTATTTAATTTTCACTCAAATGTTATATTGTATTGTTACTATATATATTATATATACTCTCCCTATGACATTTGAGAAGAATATGAGGTATTAAACATATATACATACTGATTAGACTCATCACTATTTTGTATAATCATTATAAAATAAGATCTAAAGGATCCACCATAGCTATTATATGTAGACTATATGAAAGTATCGAATGGTATTCCATATGATATTGAATTATCCTATATCTCTCTTGGTGATACATATAGTTGTCAAGATGGCAAGGTGCCCAAGATATTAAAAGGTGTCAAAATCCCTTAGGCGACAAGGTGGCTGCTTAGGCGTCGCCTAGGCAGTCAAGACGTAAGTGTTAAATGTTTATATATATGTATATACATGTATATAATTAGATGTAACACTATATATATTTATGTATACATAAATATATATACATATATATAATTATATTTTTATGTTATAATTGAATATGAGTGTTTATCTATATATACAAGTAAATATGATTTTTTTGTGATTATGTTATATTAGTATATGTTGGGAAAGAGTTAATTTTAAGTGAGGGGGTAAAAATGATTAAAAAATAATTTTATACATTTTAAGTATGCATCAAATATTTATAATCACCAATTTTAACTATATGTAATAATATAAGTGATAGTGAAATATTGTTATACTTTCAATAAATGGCGCTCAAGAATTGCTAATTGACCCTGGGCGGTGAGGTTGTGGGGGTCAAGAGAGCAACATCGCTAGTGGGGTATCATGGGGGCAAAGTCCCTCGAAATAAAAAAAATTAAGTTATGAGACCGTTGGTAACCTGGGGCGAGCTCGGCCAATCAGGCTACCAGGTCGCTGGGTCGTGCGACCCCATTCCGGGGCTGGACAAAGTTGGTCCAACTGGGTTGCAGTTGGAATAGTTGGCTGGAAAACTAACCGAGTTGGCCGACCCTATCCGGTCCTGGGCTGGTTTGACGAGCCTTGGTCCCAACCTTCCTCCTAAAGTGTGGCTTGGAGGTGCGATGGTAATGGGGAAGAGGAGAAAGAAGGCTCAGAGGCTGCTTAAGGGGGACAACTATATATATATGTGTGTGTATATATATATATACTAGTTAAAATGACGTGCTTCGCACGTGTACCGTTGGATTAAAAATATTTTTAAATAGTTATATATAATATACAATACCATGAATTTTGTGTTGATCAATTTACCTACTTATAATTGAGCGAATAAATTTAAGAATATATGTTTAGACAGAATACAAATTCAAAAGTCAACAAAAATGTTCTATTGTAACTTGTTTCTTAGAAAATGGTTCTTTTATTAATCTTATCAATTGTTTGACACCCTAATACCAAGAATTTATTAAACGTTTATGGAGTAGTATACAAGAGCAAGAATCTAATGAGGTGTTTGGTTGCATGATAATGGACGTTTTTATTTAAATTTTTAAAAATTATAAAAAAATTTGTTAAAAGAGGTGTTTGACAACCTTGACAATTTTATGTTTTGAACGTGATTTTCTTCTTAAACAAAAAAAGAGGATCTTGCCTCTTTTTTTTCTTGTGGTCCCCCACTTTATTTGGTCATGAATGGTAGTTATTTTTTTTGTTATCACATCCCTCCAAACATGATAATTTTATGTGATGAGTTGGTTCACTTTTTATTTTAATATAAGTTTTTTATTATGAAAGTGTACAAAAAATTATCATGCAACCAAACATCCCATAAATATATAAAATGGGTTTCCCAAAATTGGAACTGGCCACATTTCAAACTTGGAGAACAATTTATAATAAAAACAATTTTTTACACAAGATGCTTCTCTCATGTAAGAGGAGTTGAGAGGCAACATAGGAAGGTCGTCTTCATCAATTCTGCAACAATAATCTGCTGTAAAATAGTTATAAGACAATGACAAACTTGAGAGATCTCAAGGAGAAAACTTAAAGATCTCAACCTTGGCAATGACCTCCAAATGAAATGACTTTCCCATATTTTTTCTTTAAAGAAAATAAAGACTTAGTTCAACCTTTGAAATGACCATAAAACAGAGAACCTGAGAAATATCTTGTTGTTTTCAATATTTGTGACAAATCTAGATTTTCCTTCCAAGCTTGAAATGAACTCTCAAGTCCGGTGCCGAAAGAACATGCAACAAGAGCACCACAATCCCAGATCGTAGATAATATTAGGTAAAAGTTTTGTTCAAGCGACGCTATTTCCTAGTCCTCAAGTGATGAGCAAGTTTTTTAAAAAAAATCATCCTCTCTATTGTTGGAAATTTGGAATTACAAACTTGAATAAAAAGAGAGTTTTGTTAGTTATTTCTTTAAGATGTAAGTTTTCTTAATTATGAGGGAGGTTTTCTCATGGAGTGAGAAACAAGTTTTCTCATGGAGGGAGATGTGAGTTACAAGAGTGTTACTGTAATTATTTTCTAAGAGTTTGATGTTATGTGGGGTAATTTGTGGGCTTTAGTGAGAGTGTTTCTATTAAATTTTATGAGTTACACTTGCCTCTGATAGGTGTTTAGAGCCTATCTTCGGAGTTTCTAGAAGAAAACAACCTGGCTTTTGATAGGCATATGGGGGTAGAGAGGTATGACATTGGGGCTCTCCTCTTTTATTTTTGATCCATGTGTACCATCCTTAAGGTCATTATTCTATCTTGTTAATTACATATTCTTCATGGTTATGAGAGCCAAATCAATGTCCATTTAGACCCATAAGCCTTTGCTAAAATTTATCACCCCACTGATTGGGGCCTTCATGCTGTTATTTTGCTGCATATCTGATGTTCTCGGGTCCCCTTTTCTCACTACTTTTATGTTGCCAGGGGAGGCTTCGGATGGAGCTCAAACAGGCCTGGATTTGCTTGCTTCGTGCATGTCTTGACATGGCCTGGTCCTTGGAGTTAAAGAGATTTAACCATGCAGCCGAGAGGGGGAATGCATAGGTGATCAGGTAGGTGTGGTGTAGATAGATTTCGGCGATCATATGGCCCTGTTTTTAATGGATTTCAGCATGGACCTGCCCAAGGGCTCGTAGGATGGCCTAGGGATTGGGTTACTCACCCAGATCATCTCCAAGTACCATATTTTTGCATTAATGGAGGTTACTCTTCATAATAAAAAAGCATTCATTTTGCATGTGAATGGTGGCTTATTTTGAATTATTTAAAATATATGGTAATAAGGGTCATGTTAATTGTTGGGCACAGGCTGGAGTGATGCGGGACGGGACCGGGGTTCCCATGGATACCAAATAAACCAGGAATATTCACCCAGCAGATAATTTGTCAAACAGAAAACAACTAGGATGACCAGAATTCAGATAAAATGCCAAACAGAAAACTAACAGGAACCAGCAGACTGAAATCAGTGAATATAACCAGGACCCAGCAATCTGATATGAACCAGCAGGTAACAGACCAAATATGAACAGATTTCCAACAATATTACGCTCAAAACATAATCCAACAGCATATGCAATTTATCATCAGAATAATATCAACAGGAACAGATGGATGTATCAATGAAGTTGGCTCAGAAAATTTTCATCACAGCCTAGGAATCAGATGACCATTCTCGGCACTATCAATTTAGCCTTCAACAAATACTAACACCGGCAACTGTTGTGTAGCTACCAAGGTGTAGATATATTAATGGTCCTCATCATTTTCCATTTAGAAAATGTAGGCAGAATCACACTTGGCTGCCATTCTCTTTAGCTATGTACTATTGCTAGAAGCTGAGTAATCATTATGAAAACCAAAACTGCTATAGACAAGTTGAACTGGATATAACAGTAGCAGGAATCGAACTCCCGAAAACCAGAAGATCAGCTAATGTGACTGGAAGTGGACCAGTCGCAGTCAATTCTATATCTCCAAATAATATTCAGGGTGTGACTGGAAGAGGACCAGTCATCCAAACAGTGACCGAAACTGTAATGTAGTAATGCAGAGGGAAACAGACGAACTCACAGGATCAATGAAAAATTCTCAGAAGGTGAAGCAATCTCGGAATAAAAAGTAAACCGTGGTTAAACGGAGCTCAGCTTCTGAATAACGTCATAGCCACTATTTCCAAACTAGAAACCAAGATTATGTACCACTATCTCAGATCCGTCTACCAACTGCTGATAAGCGTTTTGATCTGAAGACCAAGCGAAATATCCGTTCAAGACAATAACCAGCAACACAGTTCCGTAGACCAGCAGGTGAGGGAGGATGAGACTTCACAGAGATAGTACCCTCATTTACCATATACTCATCCAAGGGATCAAGTAGATCTAGCCAATCTTAAGACGTAGATCCCATCTTCATTGGCTAGGTGCCTCGGAGTAGGAAGATTCGGAATCTTCCCTGAACGGAGCTCAACAGAAACTCAACCAGCTAGAAGAGAAAACCCGGAAGACAACCAATATACTCCAACCAGACTGAAGATCAATGTATTATCTGTTCGAACTCAGTAGTATCATCAAGGCACAGATCCTTAGATCCGAAGCAGCAGTGAATGGGAGGACGATCTCACAAAAATGGCAACGTACCTTCCATTGGCACATTAAAGGATCAAGAAGACTAACCATCATCTTCAAGCCACGATCCCTTCGTCATTGGCTATTAGCCTCAGATGAGCTAGATCCGTCAATATCCGTGGACGGAAAATCAAGCTTCCTTCAGCCAACAAGTGGCAACAGCGTTGGTTCGATATCCACCAAGGAAAAAGGAACCCCGGCTGCCAATAATGCTAGCATCGAAAACAGCTCACAGCAGAACCAAAAAGAGAGAGTCCAGACGAATGGAGAAGAAATGTCAGATCCGTATTCAGGAGAAGTTAAAAAGAAGACAAACTTCCTTCAAGAGGTAGAAGAAGAGGGGAAGACGAGCTATCCTCAAGAGGAAGAAGAAGACGGGAGGACGAGCTATCCTCAAGAGGAAGGAGAAGACGGGAGATCCATAGAAGACGATAGAATGATCCTCTGGAGATGGAACTGAAGACAAACCGATAGATCCGAGGGAGAGAAGTCGAACTCTCCAAAGGCTCTTGCTGAAAACTCCATCGGAGGAAGGAGAACGGAGGGGACGAAGACCGCACTAGGGCTCGCCACCGGAGGAGCTCGAGATGCACAGCCAGCCGCTGCCGAATGAGAGAGAGAGGGAGAACCGCGTAGACCAGCCGTCCACGCCGGAAGAGGACCAGTCATAATATTCAGGGTGTGACTGGAAGAGGACCAGTCATCCAAACTGGAAGAAGACGGAGACGTGCCGCCGGGAGGAAGACGTCCGTCCCTCGCGGGTTTAAGTCACCTGCGCACAGGAGAGAGGAAAGGGCAAAATCGGAAGGCACATTTCATTATATCTCAACCATCATATTGTATCATATACATGGGCCCCTATTTATAGGGTTAAAATGCAGAAAAAGTCCGTAAATGAAAATAAATTGGAAAATGCTCAAACAAATCAACTAAAAATCCTAAAAATTAGGAAAATACCTAAATGGACCCATTATTGACCTAAAAATCAAAATTACATGATATTTGAAAATCAATAATCGTTTCAGGCATCCCAATTCAATTAATAACATGAATCGGTTCTGTTGTCCCGATTCGATTCCCATCATGGAGTTTACCGACTTCTGCCATCCAATAAATAAAAGGGTTGCTGTTGGGCTCCTGCTAGAACTAAAAGCAGCAAGGCTTTCAGCAAGCCAACAAGGCTGTGGAAGCCGAAGAAGACCAGTAATGAGTGTCTACTACCATTTTTTTTCTCCTTCGTACACATAGAAGAATTTTTTTATTGTAGAGTGTTGTTTTCCTTTTCATCCTTTGAAATCTTACTTGTTTGATGTATTTTCAGTTTGGTTTTTTACTTTTTTTTCTTTTCTCTTGCCCGTAATCTTAATGTTTTTACCTGTAATGAGCAAAAGTGACAGTTTTCTTGAAAATGCTTCCAAGAACTGAGAAAAGATACTGTAAATTTGAATTTTAGATTCTCAAGGCATGTTTATCAGTTCAAGTTACAAAAGATTAACAATCCAAAATTGGAGTGCATGGTCAGAATTCAAACTTTCCCAGCATCCACTATCCCATTTGATTCTGAGCATTTCTATACCTGCAGCTTAAAAGAATTCTCATATTCAGTCCTTCCCACCTAGAACACATTATTATGTTCAAACTGCAATAAAAAGGATAAGTTTAGCTAAAATATTTAAATATTAAGACCCATACTTACACCCGATTTCTCTTTGTTAAGTAAACAAGCTCTAAAACCAGGACATATACTCTCCAAGTCTTATTAACTCAAATCTGACTCCAGAGCCAACCTGGAACCTGTATTCATAACCGGCATTTAACCCCCAATGATTATGGACCGGACCGTGACTTAGAGCTCTAAGATCTAAAGATCCAGACTTAGCATCGATCCCATATCATCTGATTAAAGGTTTATATTGAGTCTACTACCCTCCAGATCTATTTTGAAAAGGTCATGCTTCATAAAACTGGTCTAAGCTATATCTGAAAATGGGCAGTCTAGGATTATACCTTCACGGTTATGATTTTATGATTCGACTTAGATATGTTTCAGACCATAAATTAAAGAAATTACCACATTTTTTGCATCATGTGAAATTAAAGAAACCAATCTTGGAACTTTTTCTCCCTCCGGCTGATATCCTTTTTTTCCTAACATTTTCAAACCCAATTGTTGCTAGATCTGATGGCTATCCAAAGTTCATGTATGTAGCCGGTCCATTGGACATGATACAGCCTTCCCTGCCTCATAAGAAGATGCTTCAGCGGTACCGCTGTCACCTTGGCACCAGATCTGATTCCAGAAATATCCTTCCTTAGACTTTGTGTCATTTGGATTGAGCTATACTATCTTTTGAGAATTCAGATTTTGATGTGCTGCTTTATGATTTCTACACTTTCAGGTTTGGAATTTGAAGTTTCAGAATTAAGTTTTGAATTTGGATAGATTGCATAATTGGGCCTTGATGGAATCTCATGCTTCCGACTATGCTTTAGGCTATTTGGAGAGCTAGAAATAAAAGATATGTTTTAGATTTTGTCATTCCATGTTTCCAATTGTTGGATTTGAGATTTAGGCTTTTTTAAGATGGACTGATTCATGAAAATTTCAGATTTTACTGAATATCTGAATTTTCAGATTTTCTGCATTGTTCTGATTTAGGATTTATACCAGATTTCATATTTGAGCAATTCTTAATCTGAATTTCAGATTTCAGATTTGGTATTTTGAGATTTGGAGGTTTCGGTTCCAAATGTTCCAAATTTCTTCCCTTTTGGAAACTTTCAAATTATGACATTTTCAAAGTTTCAATGATTTCAGATTTTTTTATGATTTTCAGACTTCACCAGATTTCAGATTTTGAAAGTTTCATTTTTTTGGATTTATAAGTTTCAGATTTGAAAAGCTTGAAATTCCATCCCCTTTTTCCTGTTTTCGTATTTTATTATTCGAGATCATCAGTTTTGATTTAAGATTTGATAAGGATCCCCCTTTTCCTTAAACCTTGAACTTTCATATTTCAATATTTTGGAGTTGAAGATTTCTCATGCTTGGGGAAAAAATATTGCTTGGAAAAAAACTATATGTTTGGTTATTGTGTTCTTAAAAGTTAACGAACAAGATCCAATCAATTAGCTCTCAGGCGTAGATGCTTAAAGTTTTAACTTGAGACAAAGTCTTGAATTTTTATGTGGTGATTGAGTCTCTGATTACAAACAAAAAATCACTAATGGAATAGGCCTAACTGACTGATTCTGGCCCAATTTAACAAATTCAAGGTTGTTCTGGGCCTCTGCCATTGACATAAAGTGACACAACAGCAAACACAAAAAAGTTGTTAAATAGCATTTATAAAATCAGGAGAACAAATACCCTCTTCCATTTCTAAATGTCAAAAACGTAAGAACTAAAAAACAACAATACACAATGCTAAAGAGGACATTACTAAAGAGAAAAACCCACAGAAGGAACAAACCATAAAATAAGTGAAAAGGAAGCCCTTTTAGTTTGGTCAAATTTTTTTAAGTCCTGAATGTGTAAAAAAGTCTACATGTAGTACATAACGCCCTGCACAACAAACAAAAAAACCCTGATCACAAACTTCTACCCTCTCTAAAAATAAACACAAAGAGTAATATGAAACTAGAAGCAATTACGATGAAGGCTACAACAATCAGCAACTCTATCCATATATAAAGTATTGTTTTAGCTTCTGTTGGGAGAAGCAAGTAGGACTGGAAAAATAAAGATCCACATGGTTTCTTTTCTCATTAAGAGATATAGTCAAGATGCTCTAACAAGGAATTATCTCTTTTATTCCTAGTTTTTTTTTAAACTGCAGTCTGAAGGATAGTGTAAAAAATGATGAATCAGAAAGCATGAAAGATGAGTATCAACATCATCTAATAAGGTTTTTTGCTCCAATTATTGAAATGGCCAAAGATGGTTTTGGAAATTGTAATGCACCTTTTTGCTCTGGCTTTCCTTTTTAGGTCTTCTGATTTTTCTGTTGGAGAACCCAAACCAAATCTGTGCTTGGAAAAAACAACTGACATGTTAGTTTATTTACAAGATAGTATGGCTTCAAAATCTAACTGAAAGTCCTCAAATGACCAAAAGCTGATATCTCCAAGAGAATTGAGTACAAAAGATAAATATCAGATATCTACTTATCAAAAAAGGAAAAAAAATTGTTATGATGTGAAAGCATGATGAAATGCACACTCATTTTACGTATGCAAACATGTTAACAACACCAACTTCCACAAAATGGATGCAGAAAACTATACTGCCTTTTTTCAGAACATTTTTAAGGTTGTCCGCGGATCAATGATAGATGAAAACAGAAGAGAGCAGATGCACATGTGCATATATGAATGTAGGAGACTTGAAGTGTCAACACATAAATTTGGTGTATGCATCTAAATATAATTCCATATGAAGTATAAACACAACGCAAAAAAATATATGCAACCTAGAATTCACATATCAATCATGTTTCATGTTAAATATCATGTTCCATATCCAAAATGTCACCCTTTGTCATGCCAACCATCTAGATTGCCATATATGTGATAACTTTCTTGGCCATATCATCTTAAAACAGAATAAATTTCACTAGCAGAAATTTCGCCTACCTACCACTACCTGATTTCTTAACCAAATGTTTTGCTGAAAAGAAGACGGTTACATCCATGGAACTTCTAATTCTAAGCATGTCAGCGTGATGTGTAAATGAAAGGAAATGATTTCTCAAAAAGTGATCCAAATGGAAATAAATTCATAGATATCAAGGAAGCAATTTCTATTAAAAATGAAGAAGAAAAGAAGTACAAGGAAATAAGAGGAAAATAAATACAAAATGGCAAACGTCCCATAATTGAGCCAAATGGCAATTTCAAAGGTCCTTAAAACCAACTTAACAATTCAAAGGGAATCACAAATCTGGAGACTGAAGATTCGAATGAAGACTTCAAATAAAAAAATTTGAAAGAAGAAATTGCCAAAATCAGAACTTGGGACTAAAAATATCCACACAACAAATCTAAATCCATTTAATATAAATCTTAACAAGTATTAGATCTTGAACCTGAAATTTAAACTGGCTGATGCTCGTATTAAAAATAAATATAGAAAATACATGAAGTTAAATACATATTTATATATCTAAATCATGCTAAATAGAGATTATTGAGGATAAATATTCATGTGCTTAAATATTTATGTAGAAATATGCAAAATGTCATATAAATCTGAAACGGATGAAAAGGTCTTCAAAGAACAAACTTGAATCCATGGAAAGTAAACGTTGACAGAACATTAAAAAAACAACATATGTAAAGGGAAAGTCATCAAAGACATTTCAGAAGTACCTTGTGAAGTATCCCACGAGATACGAATGATCATGTTCCGGAGGGTTTGCCCTTCTTCAAGTCCTGCGGGAAATGGAAGAAAAGCTAAGTAGTAAAGAAGAAGCAACAAGGCTAACTGGATTGAGACCTTACTTGCACATCACTCAGAATTGTTCGAAACAAGTGGGACAAAATCCGGAGAAGAACCGAATGCATAGAGATGATAGCGAAGGAGATGTAATGACAGGAAAAGTTGGAGAAGAATCGGATGTTCGTACCTTTATTCTGAAAACCCTCCTGGCCGATGACGAAAAATGATCGACGATTCGTAACGGACGACGATGGAGACGATGGGCCGTATGGACATTAGAGCATAGAGAAGTGGATGGAAAAGGAGGAAGGGAGGATAGAAAACGGCTGCGCAAATACCGCAAACCCTTGGCGGAGAAGAGATATGGCTTGCTCATGGAAAATAGTCGCGAATGGAGTAAAGGCGGCTGTGCAGGTTTTAGCGGAGGAAGGTGGGCACTTTCGGCGGGAGTAAATCTGCTCGCGCCGATGGCGGGCGCTCGCGGCGAAAGGTGTGCAGGCGTAATAGAAGGAACATGGGTATGCAGGTTGGCATAAATGCTGATCGGATGTTCCAAATGGGGAGGGATATATTGATCGGATGGCTGAAATAGTATGGACGAAATCGACGGGTTTGGGAGAGTTATCGTGGCAATGTATCTAGACAAACAGATAGGCCAAATACTAAGGACGAAAAAACTGAATTCCCACTTCTATATACTAAGTTAGATATATATATATATATATAGAGAGAGAGAGAGAGAGAGCATAAGGCATAAGCCAACATGGCACTTTTGGCCCCTTAACTAAAGCTATTTACAAATATGTAGGTAAAAAAGAGAGAATTCAAACTAACAAAATCCCAAAAGATTATGTTAAAATGTAAACATTAATTTCTGTTGGCGTCAATTTTTCTCAAAAGAAAATCAGCAAAGAAAAATGGGCTGGTTCAGCCCTCAATTGGGCAAATCAGGCCCTCCACGGACCCATCGGCCCAAATTCTAGCTGACCAGCCTTTGTTTTCATTTAAATAATTATTTTATGGCCCTCCTTGAAATCCACCTACGTACAGCCCATGGGAAGAGAGAAGTGGGCTGTGGTCAAGGCCAATTGGCCCAGTCAACAGGCCCACCTGACCTGTCCAGCTCAGCCGCCACCTCAGCATGTCCCACCGCCCTGTCCACATCAGCATCCACCTCATCTTTGACCAATAAATGACATGGGGAAACCCAAAAGGCAGGTCAACATGGGAGAACTCAAGGATTAATGCATGGTCATTAAGTCGTCTATGGGAGAACTCAAAGGTCTGGTCAAGGCCAATTAAAGCAGTCTTGGAGAAGCCAATGGCCACCTTACGTGAATGACCAGTCCCTCCATCTCCCCCTCATCTCCTATAAAAAGAGGAGGGCGCCCAAGGGAAGAGAGGAGGCTGCTGGAGACGCCGCCAGGCTGCTGGACTGCAACCTGCCCCCCTGCTGCCTTGCGCCCTACCCCCTGCACCTGCTGCTGCTGCCCCCTCTGCTGCCCTCTGCTGTATGCCTGCTGCAGGAGGCCACTCGCGGCCAGGAGAAGAGGAGAAGAAGCAAAGGGGAAGAAGCAACAGGTGGGTGAATATTATCTAAATATGTAGTCTCCCTCATTTTCTTTCCCTACTTAATCTCCCTCCAATGGATTGACCGACCCAAGGCCATCCCTGAACAGCCCTCTCGGCCAACCCTTTGCCAGCCAGAACATCCCCTAAACAGTCCTTGTTCTGGTCCCTTGTGCACCTCATTGAACAGGCCCAAAACCCCCCCTGCTGGGGACTCCGGTCAGCACATTAGGGAAACCCAAACAGGTCCCAATGTAGCCCCCTTTCAGCCTGCTCATATCCCCCCATACAGGCCTGTCTCGGCCCACTTGGAGGCACCCAATTAGACCCCAATTGGTCTCCACGGCAGGCCCAAAATAAAGTCCTGTCCAGTCACCCAAACAAGCCCCCTGACTGGTCTCCAAAAATCAGACCCAGGTCTGGCCACATTGTCCTTTGTGTAGGCCTGTTTTGGCCCACCGATCAGGTCCCAAATCAGACCCTGTCCGGCCCCTTGTGCAGACCCCATTCCGACTCAAGAAGCAGTCCTCTGAAACGCCCTATGTGCAGACCCAAACCGGTCCACTCAAAGCCACCTGAACAGGCCCCCTTAAACAGGTCCAAGGCTGCCCTTGTTCAGTCCATGTTCAGACCCCAAAACCGGTCCCAAAAATCAGACCCAGGTCTGGCCACATTGCCCTTTGTGCAGGCCCATTTCGGCCCACCTAAAACCAAACCAAAACAGCCCCGTTGTGGCCCAACCGAGCAGGCCTCAGACAGTCCTGTTTACTCCAAAAGAAATATTTGAAGTCCCCTCCGGCAGCCCCTCTGTGGCCTACTGAGAGGACAGCAGTCCAGGGAGTCCCAAACAGGGGGACAGCAGTTTGAAGGCAGGCCGGCTTGAAGGTGATGACCCGGCACCCCTTGGAAACCGCACGACGGGCCAAGGGCATAGCCGGGTGGCCTTCCAAGCCGGTTCAATCAAGAAAATCCAGCAGGACAGCAGTTTGAAGGCAGGCCGGCTTGAAGTGACGGTCCGGCACCCCTTGGAAACCGCACGACGGGCCAAGGGCATAGCCGGGTGGCCTTCCAAGCTGGTTCCATCAAGAAAATCTAGCAGGACAGCAGAATTTCCAGTAGGCCCTTCCGGCCCGAAGCAGTTCAAAGCAGGCCCGTTGAGCTTATAAAGATTGAAGCACGGCTTTGAACGCCGATGGAATGGACCGGCCCGAAGTGGCCTTCAGAAAATTAACAAATAAAAATCAGAAATGCGAAAGCAACATTAAATTAAGGCGATTCACCCCTAGCGGGGAACTCCACCTTGGGCGGAGGCACGAGCATGTATCCTGTAGCCGGCGACCCGGACGGAGGCGCGTGCATGAATCCCGTAGCCGGTGATCCTTCCCCCAATATGGCTAAGCTAAGGCTGGCTATTTTGGATGGGTAAATTTTCACTAACTTGGAAAAACAGCCGGCATGCCGTCGTAATGCCGAAAATTTTCCAAAGTAGTGAAAAGAAACATGTGTTGGGGGAAGGATCAATCACATTGTACACTGATGTACTTCACCCCATCTTTCAATGAAATAAAACTTTGATGTTCATATTGATGCATGAAATCAGGCATTCAAGGTGACCCGATGGGTCGGAGGCGATGCAAACCGCCAAACAAGAAATAAAACAATTTCAAAGTCAATCTGGAAAATTCAAACAGAAAATTTAAAAACAGAAAATCAAATCTGAAAGAAATCCGAAATTCAACTCACATCGATTTAACCCAACAACCGATCTTCAACAAAGGAGTGAACCGGTTTTGAAACTCATTAAACCAAAAAATCAGATTTTGATCAAATCAAAACAGATAAAATTCAGATTTAGATAAAAATCTGTCAACCACAAAAAACCAGGTTCCAATTAAATCTGCAACCAAAAAAAACAGATTTGAACAATCCTTCAAAACAGATTCTAACCGACTTCAAAAATCTGATTTTTGGCAATCTGAAAATTCACTTAAAACCCACTAAACTTCTCCCAAAATAAATTAAATAAACAACTCCAAACACCCAAAATGGATCAAAAAACCAACTCAAAACCGAAAAATCCAGAAATCTGAAAAAATTCAGAATCTGAAAATTCAACAAACCAATCAAACAACAAATACCAAACATGCTTAAAACACTTTAAGCACATCAAAATCAAAATCAAAACAGGATCAAAGCAACCCAAATTGGTCAAACCGAAACAAAAAATGAACAATAAACAAATCAATCAAACAAATTGATTCAAAACCCAAAAATCAACAAAACCGATTTTCAAGTCAATCCAAAAATCAACCAACAAACAAATAAAACAAATCCGAACAAATCGGTTTGCATCTGATAAGACCCAAAAGGCCGCTGTCCTTTTGAGTTCTTTACTTTATTTTGTGGATGTGCATGTCTCCAAACACAGGTTGCCGCGACGGTTAATCAAAGGCGTTCGAGCCATTGCTCGATGTAAGTTAATGCCGGATACTCGCACCATCCGGCGGAGAATGGTCAAAAAATGAAATTTTCAAAGAACCCGAATCTCGGTTCTAATATTTTTAAATTATCACCGGACTACCTAATATTTTTAGGATATCATCTATTTTCCTAGAAAAGTCCGGAGATGTCTTTCTTTCTAAGAACAGACGCGTAAAAAAGAGGTTCACACAATTTCCGATCAGAAAGAGTACGAGGCACTCTGCTATTCTTTGTTATAAAATTCTTTAGTGATATCTTTATGGGGTACCAGAGTCTACACAAGAAACATAATGAAATATCATACATTTGGATTTATCTGGTTACGTTACTAGGAAATGTGTAATTTTCTCTTGAGCAACTAATTCCTACCAGCTAAACTCAATTAGATGGTGGCAAAAGTTGTTGGTTGGCATGAAGCCATTAACCATCGGTAAGGAATTTCTTTTTCAAAGTGGTTTTACATAGAAATTTACTTTATAAAATTGCAAATGTGTTCTAAAAGACTGGTGAGAGCTATCCATAATTTGCAGGATGGACACATCCGACCTGGATCAGGATTGGCATAGGCCTATCCGATTCTAGGGGGAAGCCCAATGTTAGCCTCAGGCTGGTAAGGACTATGGCAGTGGCTTCCTTTTCATTGCTGGGAGGTGGTTTTCACCGGATTTCAGTTGTCTTTCCATCTTGGGACAGTCTGAATTTTTTTCCGAATTTTGGAAGATTCAATCCAATCCAATTTTGGATCTGTTTTCTTTCCTTGGATTGGCTGATCTGATCCCCATCCAGGTCTGGATCACCTCTGACCCAATTCCTTCTCAGAATTTCTTGGAGCTATCCAAATGATCAGCAGAAGCATGCATGCAGATGACAAAAATGGTGGCAGCGTTAATGTCTTAAGAGTGGAAAGCTCTTCCATTCTTCCCCTAGAATGCTCACTTGTAAAAATTTTTATTCTTTTTGTTAGAATCTATATCCCAAATTTTCTCATGTTGTTCCAGTCGTAATTTTCTTTGGCATCTTATATTACTGTCCTACATTGATTAAGCTTTGTGATACTGAAGGGTAGTCAGAAAACAAGTCAAAGGATGGGGTCCCTCTGTACTTGTCTGTAGACAATTTGCATTAGCTCTATTTTTTATGCCATTTGATCTTAACTGGCTTCACCATCTGACACTGGAACCTCTTACGAATTCTGCTAGAGAATCAATCAACAATCATAGATAAAAAGAAGAAATGAAGGCATTTTGCAGCTTTTAGTGACAATGGTAACATACTTTAAAATGAAGCTAGTGAAAAGCATCCGAATATCAATTTGTGGAACTTTGTTTAGACAAACAAGGATTGTTCGGGGAATCAGGCATAATAATTGAAATAGAACATAATGGAATAAAAAGTGTGCACGTAGCATTGAGTACACGAAAGATGCAGGGCAATTTTCTCATTCCTTTTCATTTCACGTCGTTTTCTGTCTTTCCAATTTACTGAACTTCTGAAAATTTAAGGTTTGAGTGTTGCTTCTTGCTTTCTTTTCTTGTTCCATTCCCTTCAATTCTTCTGTTGGTAAATATGGACTGTGCATGTTCGCCTAGACACCTCTGACTGAGCTGAGAAGGGAAGAGGAAAGTTGGGAGTTGCATGAAGAGGTGCAAGGCATGTGGTCTTGCCTTTCCTGCCATCATCCCCCTGGGCACCTGCATCAGTTGGTGGCAGGAATAAAATCAATGCATGCTTATGAGGTTGGAAATTGGAATTCTGTGTCAGCGTACTCTGGAACATTGAATTTTTATTGTATGAAACTACACAAAAATAAGACTCGTTTCTTGCAATGTTTGTTTTATATGATGTACAATTTTTAGGAGTTGAAACATATCATGAGATCCCTCAGGATATCCCCCCCCCCTACCTGGTGTAGCTTGCACCCTTGAACAGATAAAAGAGAATGTTGCTAGAAGACTCTTTTCACAATCCGGCGGATATCCTGTTTCAAATGTATATGTATGGATTAGTTCTTTGTGTACTTTGGGACTTACCTGGACTGAAGGCTTTTCAGCAATTTGAGTTTAGCATGAAACAAAAGTCTGTCATTGTCTTAGTGGGATCTACCTTCTCGGTAGTATCCTAATGTTTTTCCTTCCTCTCATTCCCCTCTCATTCCCTCTGATTCTGATTTTTTTTTTGTAATTCTTCATATTTATCATTGAATGAACTGTGGAATTTGCCACCTTCAGAAAAAAGAATGTCTCATATGGTATTGGGCCATTGGCAGACTGTCTAGGACGGTTGTCAACACTTTTCCTATCTTTTAGTTTTTTTGTATTTGCGTACTCTTACTATCCATTGTTCTTCTGCAGAAGCTGCAGCTTTCAGTGACGATGAAAATGAGGTCAGTTTTTTTTTTAAGATTTACATAAATTTATCATTTTTTTTCATGGCTCGCTCCTAGCATGAATACCTTGTGCTCTGTCCAAAGCTTGATTTCTTTTTCCCTTGCAGTCGCTGGAGACGAAAGCACAAAAAGCACTTGAATGTCCCTGCCTAGCTGGTTTGAAGAGTGGACCATGTGGGATCCAGTTTTCTGAGGCATTTTTGTGTTTCCTCAAGAGCACAGCAGAAGAGAAGGTATGGACAGAAGTCTCCTTGTAACTCACAGTTTCCCTATTTCTTTTGTCTACTCGTTACCATGAAACGTCATTCCTGCATCAGACGACCCTCTTCGCGATGGTTACTTGGTTCTCGAGTTACACCTTAACACTGGATGATCTGAATAAACTTTTTGTTACTAAAAAGATTCTAGAGCATTGCTGGAAAAGAATTCATACTTTAACTTGTTGGTTCTCCTTCAGAATGTACTCAGAACGCTTGTCACTCTGGGCAACCGTGTTGTGAATCTGTGATAACCGTTTTTCATGCAGGGATCAGACTGTGTCCATCCTTTCATAGCCTTGCAAGACTGCATAAAGGCATACCCTGATGCATTTTCCAAGGATCTCTTGGATGGTGAGAAGGAAGAAGTGGTCGTCTCGGAGTTCAGAATAATACCTCCATCGTGGTCAAGAAAATCCAAAGAAAGAAGTTGAGGATTGGTCATCTCCATTTGGCCTGCCGAGGTACGAACCATCACCAAGCTCCAGCCTCCTCCCCATTGTTGGAGGAGCCGAGCAGCTTTCATTGCTCTACATACTTCGTCTATAGATTTCAGCTCAAACACACAAAAACTGAACTCTACAATCATTTTTGGTCCTGCTTAGTGAGGTATGATTATCCATGAGATGCGCAGATAAACCAGAAAGTTCTCCCCTAGGGGGCATCAGTTACATCGGTTCTGTATCTTGTAGTTGTTTCCTCGTCGGATAGAAAAAGTTTTGTAATAATTTTTTAAATCATTTGAAACTACCCTTGACTGAGGTGCTGTTTTAATTAAGCTTAATTGAAATCCAAGATTTCTTATTTAGATTTTCTTGAGAAAAAAGGTTTGTAAAGAAATAAGATATCTCTATTGTTGCATGCCTTAAGCATACAAACATAGGCATGTTTCAGTAGGGGTGCAAACGAACCAATACACTCGACAAGTGGTTTGAAATTCGGTTCGATAAAAATTTGACTCGGTCTATTTATTATGTTAAATAAATAAATTAGAAAAAAATTAAAGTTTGACTCATTAAATGAGTCGAGTTCGAATATATTTTAACTTAGGATAAGTTCATGAGTAATTTGTTTCACTATTTTATTACATATTTATTTTTAAAAATTAAAATTTAATATTAATAGTTATATATTATCACTTAAATGGTTTGGTTTGATTTGATTTATGCATATTTTTTTTCAACCTAAACCAAATCAAAAGTAGAACACAAACCAAATCAAACCAAACCAATTTTTTTTCAAACCAAATCAAACCTAACCAAACTAATTCGGTTTGGTCTTTGGTTTGGGCCTTTATGTGGGCATATTATTAAGTCTCATTATAGCATCAAATTTTTTTACCCAACACTTAATCATACACAAATTAGCTCTCGTTTTCCACTATAAGACCGCTTTAACATAGATAAAACTAAATCAGGAAAAACATAACATTCTTAAAACAGATATAAAACAACACATGATAGAACAAATTGGTCTTGAACAAAATGGTCAAACAACTTCACCGGAAACAAATCAAATGTGAGGTAAAAACAAAAAAAATTTCCTCTAATAACTATCAAACTAACTAATAGAGATTTATAAATTATTCATGTCTATGAAAAACTAAAGACATACATAATATCCAATTATCCATAATACAAACAACACAAAGTAAACCATAAGTTTAGAACATATGTTTTTACAAAAATCTTCCATAACAAAAAAAAAACACAAACTAAGTCATGTCTCTCCATTGCATAACAATCACACTAGTCTTTCACAAAAGACGTCATGAACCATGTCATGTTAGATGTCACCACCAAAGTCCAAAAACTTGTTCATCATAAAAAAATAAAATAAGATATTAACTTTACCAATATGTAGATATAAAATCAATATATATGACAAATCTTATTCCGTGCATCGTTCATCATATCAAATATCAATCACATTTGGGGACAATGTGAAACTTGTAAATTCTATATTAACAAAAACAACACAATAAGTCATCAAGTTGTTTAAAAAATTTATCATCTAAAAAAATTAAAAACATAAAACATCTTATCTGTCTAGTTGCTCAATCTCATCTAAGTGCTCTTCAACACACAAGGACTCCTTTTGATGCTCTAAACCAATCTTGAGTGCAAATAAGTGCCTCCACAATTTTAGGAGATAATGAACTCCTAAATGGATCAAGCACACGTCCTCCGGTGCTAAATGCTGACTCTGACACAACGGTAGAAATAGGAATGGCCAAAACATCACATGCTATGAGTGAAAGAATAGGAGATCTTGAACAATTAATTTTCCACCAGCCTAAAATATCAAATGATTTATCATCTTCTTCCATATCTTCATCTAAATATTTATCCAATTCTAATTTCGAGTCTCCACTTTCCCTTTCCGCACGTTGTAACTTGAATATACACTTCATAAGAGTTTTCATCTTTTGTGCCAATTGTTCAGAATCTTGAACATTTGGCCTTAAAGTAGAACTTTCAACTTGTAAAGCCTCAAGCGATCTCACCTGGCCACTTAAGCTTGGGTTTGCATTTTTGTATTCATCAAACAAAACATTGAGAGTTATTTTCAATCTATTTTTCATAAGCAATACTTTATCACATACATACATTTGTGAAAGGCTAAACTCTATGAACTCAAATTTATACCAAGGATCAAGTACAACGGCAAGAAATATCATCACATTCAACTTTTCTGGATTGCCCCAATATTTGTCACATTTTTACTTCATTTTAATAGCCATGTCACAGAACTCAACATTGAGTGCACACCATTCTTCTAAAAAACAATCAACACCACTTATTTCATGAAAATATGAGTTGGAAGTTACATAAAGTGAGCCAGAAATTTTTAGGGTTAGATCATAAAAGCTCTCTAGCAATCTTGTTAAACTTCTCACTTTTGTCCAATTTGCATCCCGAGGTACTCCCAACCCTTCTCATTCTGAAAACTCATTATAGACAAAAAGATCTTGATCCTCGAATCTCTCAAAGGCTCCTTGAAATTTTTGTGCCACGTCAAGCATAAGATAAATAGAATTCCACCTAGTTGGAACATCTAAACATAACAAACTTTTACATTGTATTTTTTCTTCATCAACACAACCTTTAAACTTTTGTAATCGAGCCGGAGATTGTATCACATATCTTATTGCATTGCGCACACGAGCAATTGAGTCATTAGCAAGTTTTAAACCATCATTAAGAACCAAATTCATTAGCAAGTTTGACCCACTTTATTTACATATTATATTATATTTAAATATATATTATTTCAATTTTAAATATATATTATTATAAATTTAAGTTAATTAGTATAAAGATAAAATTATATATTATAAATAAAGTATTAATCTTTATATTAATCTTAAATAATTATTATAATGTATATTATATTATATTTTTATTTTTATTTATTTAAATATACATTATCGAACCGAACCGAATTGAACCACAATCGGTTCAGGGCTCACTGATTCGGTTTGATTCGGTTCGGTTCGCCTTATCGGTTCGGTTTCAGTTTGAAAAAAAAGTGGCCAAACCGAACCGTTTACACCCTTAGCGCTCACCGGCCAGCTCACTGTAAAGGGGGCATTCAACAAAGATTAGAAGAGGGCTAGAGCTAGAGGGGGAGGCAAGAGCAACCAAGACGAGCTGAGGAGGAATCGGAATGGAGAGCAACCAAGCCGAGCACCTAAACTAGAGCAGAAAATGGGGAGCAACCAAGCTGGCAGCAACTCCGTGAGGTCCCCCGACAGTCCAGCGCGAGGTGCAGAGGAGCGAGGCTTGAGGGCAAGCAACGACTCTAGGTGGCAAAGCCAGGCCAGGCCAGGCCAGGCCAGCAAGGATGAGGACCACGATTGGTGAGGGAGGGAAACGACTCACAGCGAGGATGAGGATGGTGATTGTGAGTGCTCGGGAAGGGTTCTTCACTTCTTCTTGTCGTCATCGTCCAGCCCCCAGCTGCTCAGGAAGAGACGAAGCTGCCATAGGAGCCGCTCGGGAAGGGTTGCACACATATCGGGAGTTGTCACCGGTCGCCGCCTTAGCCGCTCGGGATTCCGGGAAAGGTTGCGAGTCTGCGACTTGCGTCTTGCGAGTAGATTGGGGAAGGCCCGAAGGGTTCCAGGCTTCCAGCGAAGCCAGACGATTGCTCAGGTGAATATTTTAAAATCAAATGGACCCATGTTCGGGTCATCAGGTTGGATTGGTTTTGGGGGATTTTAAAACCAAATCAAACTAAATTTTTCATTTCGATTAGGTTCGGTTCCTGACCCGTTTGACACCCTATGTTGACCCGAATCGAACCAAACCAAGGTATTTGATTCGGGTCAACAGTTTGAACTGTTTAATGAACAGCCTTACTTAATGGCCCGTTTGGTTAGAGTTTCAAATTTAATACTATATCAATATTGATATTAATAATTTTAAAGGTTGGAGTATCAATATCAAAATTGATACAAGTTGACACTTGTATCACATAATGTGCTTTGTTTTCATTATCAATTTTAAAATTGATATTATTAACCAAACACTTCTTAGTAATTATTAGGAATATTAATTTTAAAATTGATAGTGATAGAGATGTCAAATAATGTTATCAAACAGGGCTCAAAGGTGCTGCTCTCCAAGATGCCGGAGCTCCCAAAGATGTACACACTCTTGATCGACGGCGAAAAGGCTGTTTGGCTACATACGGGTGCATTACGAAAGAGATTTTAATGATTGATCATCGATCGCAGGAAGATAGGGTGTGTTTGGTTACGTACGGGTGTGTCTGGCTAGATTACGAAAAAATATTTTAATGATTAAAATATCTAAGATTCTGTTTGATAATATTATTAAATATTTTTATCACTATCAATTTTAAAATTGTTTAGTGATCATTTAGAAGTGTTTAACTAATAGTATCAATTTGAAATTGGTAATACAATCAAAACATGTAATATAATACAAGAGTTAACATGTATCAATTTTGATATTAGTATTTTAACTTTTAAAAATATTAATATCAATATTGATGTAATATCATTTTTGATATTTTAATCAAACAGGTCACATGATTATATGGTTCCATCCAAGGGAACATGGTTTTCTTTGAGTGTATAGATTGTAAAGTTCTCTCTCAACTGTTAAAGCGCTCCTCAACCGATGAATTATACAGATAATCATTTATTACACAATTTAGCTTTTTTATTAGTGAAGAAGGATAAAAGTTACATACCTTAATGGGATGTTTGTTTGTACAATAAACTTTTATACATTTTTATGATAAGAAATTGTATTAAAATAAAATGTGAAGTAACCAATGACATAAAATTATCATGTTTGGGAGGGGGGTGCTAACAAAAAAGAGTAACTATTATATATGACCAAACAAATTGGGAGACCACAAGATAAAAAAAGAGGTGAGATCATTTTTTTGTTTAAGAAGAAAATCACTTTAAAGATATTAAATTGTCATGGTTGTCAAACACCTATTTTAACAAGTTTTATTACAAAAACATAAAATTGTAGCAAAAACTCAATTTATCATGCAACCAAATATCCTATAAAGTCTAGTTTGGTATTGGGATAAAAAGAAAAGAGATAAAGATAAATCAATCTTTGTGACCAATCTTATCCTCATTATGTTTTACTTGACTTAGGAAAAATTTTAAGAGTAACATATCCTAGTATGACAAAGATAAAGTTGAAGATAAACGCATATTTTTATATTAAATTTTTTTATCCAATATTAATTTATCTTTTATTTATATATATATTAGTAACCAACATACATAGTCATATCTAAAATATATATTTATATAAATACAAAAAAATTGAAGATATAAATAAGAATAAATTTGAAAATATAATATAAACCAATTAGTCTTCATTACCTTGATTAAGATTTTAAACATGTTTTGATTCTAACACTCAATCCTCGTCAATGTGAAGTATTGATTATAAATATTATTTTTATATATGTCAAACTTGAATAAACATATTGTCAAATTATAGGAGGAGAGGCAAAAATCAAATAAAATTAGATCTATATAAATGAAAAAGTTGTAAATAATAACACAATCAAATTTTTATCATCAAGTCAGGCATGATTAAAAAAAGATAGAGCAATTTGATCCGATTGAACATTTCAACAAGTAACATAGAAAAATGAGCCAAGTACACCCAGAACTGTGCTCAAAATGAGTTTCTTCTTTCAAGAAAGCCCTCTTTTTTACCACATCAGATCATGGATGTGCAGGCACAAAAGTAAAGATTCTTTTTATTTCAAATCCATAGATAATTAAATCAAATCCCAATTAGCTACAGTTACAGTGCCATGATTAATTTCCCAAGAATAGTTCTTCTCTATTTTTTCTCAAGTCAAGCATACAGCACACACAAATATATACATATATATATTTATATATGAATGGAGAAGGATCCCCTGTTCTTCATCCATTTGTCCTCTTACGCTTTTCTTGGTCTATTTATAGACACTAGACACATACATGCAGAGAGAAGCATATATATATATATATATATATATAAAACACAGTCACACAGTCAGACAAACTCATAATTCGAACTAGGCAACCAGGATAAACCGAAAACTACAATCTCCTATTCGTTGCTCACTTCTCTACGGACCTAGGATCCATCTCCATATATATGTATATATTTGTGTGTGCTTAAAAAATAGCTATGCCCGTTCAAAGAGACATGAACTTCACAATGGGTTTATCCCAATATTTATGTGATATACTTGTTATTGGATTTGACAAGTACACTATTAAGTCTATAAAATAGATAATGACTTATTGTGTCTTATCTCCTATTTGACATAGGATCTGACTATGAACATGATCTTAATCTTAGTCAAACTTGAAATGATCCCTTCTCTTTATATAAGCACTAGCAATGTTGTGACTCTTCATACATAGTTGCAGCATATAGGCTCAATAAAGAGAGAAACTAAAGGATCATCTGAAAGATATGAGTCATTCCTATCCGGCAGATCTTTCTCGTTCTTCGTCTTCCACAATGTAATAGATAACACGGTCTCAGATCCTATGTTTTGATCGACGGATGTCTGATTTGGGGAATAGATATTATTCTTCTCGATTTCCTTCATGTTCTCCACGCTTGGACCCTAATCAATATTATTGCTTGGAATCCATGTCATCTGATCTTCCTGGTTGCAGACGAACACCTGATGGTGCTGCAGCTTTTGGCAATGGCTCTTAAGGGCTGTTGGGAGGTGGGTTTGCACCCTGTCGGCACCTGACAAGGTCCATGTTAGACTCTTCATACATAGTTGCAGCATATAGGCTCAATAAAGAGAGAAACTAAAGGATCATCTGAAAGATATGAGTCATTCCTATCCAGCAGATCTTTCTCGTTCTTCGTCTTCCACAATGTAATAGATAACACGGTCTCAGATCCTATGTTTTGATCGACGGATGTCTGATTTGGGGAATAGATATTATTCTTCTCGATTTCCTTCATGTTCTCTACTCTTGGACCCTAATCAATATTATTGCTTGGAATCCATGTCATCTGATCTTCCTGGTTGCAGACGAACACCTGATGGTGCTGCAGCTTTTGGCAATGGCTCTAAGGGGCTGTTGGGAGGTGGGTTTGCACCCTGTCGGCACCTGACAAGGTCCATGTTAGACAATATGGTTTTCCTATCAATCTAGGTTGATTAGGTGACATTACAAGTTAGTCTTTGATAGAAATGTATGCCTTACAAGTCAATCATATACGATATGATTTGACATTTCTAGATATATCTCATTCAATTAATTAGGAAAATTTTTATTATAACCTCTTATTAGATGCGAATATCATAATGAAGTCCTTAATCAAATACAATGATGATTAAATCATAATGAGATCATGATAATGAGATTGATCATCTAGAGGTATTTGATATAAATGTTCTTAGTCATAAGATACTTGAGACAGGACATCAAGGATCCGGATAGACTAGTGTATGTGATATCTTCTCATGTGATGAAGATGACCGATCTCATTGGTCAGTAGTGTGGTGACACTGAGATACATATAGGTACTCATTAGTTGAATTAGTTCACTGAACTGACCGAATTAGAAACCCTGAATGGTATCTTACCAAACTGCCAATCAGAGTTTTCTATCATAACGGTTGCATGGTTGGACCTTTGACCTAAGTCGGCAAAGATACCTTGTTGGGTGGATCACCATTTAGATGGTCCAGTATAGCGATGGATCGGGTACAAGAAAACCCGACGGAGGTAATTGAGTGGACAACAAAGGATCGTCCACTCTCGGTAAGTGAGAGTGAATGTCCTATGGGATAGTACTCTAAATCCCTGGCCAGGGTAGATAGGATAATTGAAAAAGGAGTTTTCCAATTGATCCATTTCCTAGTACAGAATCCTATAGAGTTGGTACACTGAGGAGTTGACAGTCGATGCCGTAGTCTTTTTCGACCGGGACATTAGATGGATGAAGGTTTATATCCATGCGGTAACTAATGATGGAAAGGCTCAATGGAGATGAAATTATCCCCATAGCCATTTGGGATCATAGGATGTGGCTTATACCCTTCATGATCGGTAGGCCAATTAATATGTCATCAGATAACAGAATTAATTAAATTAAATAAAATTATTTTATTTTATTTATGTCTCAACCAAATAGGCTATTGGGCTTAGTGGGTTATACACAAAAGGACTTATCCACAAGTACAGCGGCAAGGACATAATTTATGGAGATTTTGGGTTTTTATGAAAAATTTCAAAATTCGCTATAAATACTAATGGTTTTAGCCAAACTCTATCAAGCCAAGGGTGAAAATCACATTTCTAGCCTCCTCCTCTCTCTAGAAGGTGCCCATGATCGATGGAGCTCCGTTCGAGAAGAGTTCTCGAGGCCGATGCGAAAGGAAACCTGCTGTGGATGAAGTTCGTGTGGATACTATTGGAGACCGAAAATTTGAACGGTTCGAAGAGCCTGAGGAGCTCATTTCCATCCCTATCGGGTATATTCGAACCCGATTTGATCAATTTTCGATTTTCGTCGTTCGGTTCCGATTGAGACAGATTCTAAAAGAACTCATAGGAATCGTCACTTCTGCTGAACCAAATTTTTATGGATAATTCCTTATAGTGGTATCAGATCCCGGTTCAAGTCTTCGTCAAAACCAACGTCGAATCTGATAGAAATGTATGCCCTACAAGCCAATCATAAATGATATGATTCAACATTTCTAGAAATATCTCATTCAATTAAATAGGCAAAACTTCGTTACTAGCTTTTATTAGAAGCGTATATCGTAATGAAGTCCTTGATCACATGAAATGATGATTGAATCATGATGAGATCATGATAATGAGATCGATCATCTAGAGGTATGTGATCTAAATGTTCCTAGTCATAGGATCCTTGAGACTGGACATCAAGAATCCAGATAGACTAGTGTGTGTGATGTCTTCTCATGTGATGAGAATGACTGATCTCATTAGTCATCAGTGTGGGGACACTGAGATACACACATAGGTGCTCATTAGTGAAGTGAGTTCACTGAACTGACCAATTTAGGAAAACCTGATTGGTATCTTACCAAACTGTCTATCAGGTTATTCTTACATCTCAATAGCACAGTTGGATCTTTGACCTGAGTCACCAAAGATGTCTTATCAAATATATATTGTACTTTGATTATTGACTTATGGATCACCATCTTGATGGTCTAGTATAGTTGATGTATTTGGTGCAAGAGAAACCCGGTGGAGACAATTGAGTGGACAACAAGGGATCGTTCACTCTCGGTAGGAGAGAGAGAGAATGTCCTATGGGATAGTACTCTAAATCCTTGGCCAAGGTACTTAGGATAATTGGAAAAGGAGTTTTCCAATTGATCCAAACCTGAGTACAGGATCCCATAGAGTTGGAATATTTAGGGGTTGACAGTTAGTGCCGAACCCCTGACCGACCGGGACATTGTATGAACGAGGATTTAAATCCATGTGGTAATTGATGATGGAAAGGCTCAATGGATTTTATTTAACTCCCCAAAGTCATTTGGGATCATAGGATGTGGCTTGTACCCTTTATGATCAGAAAGCCGTAAAAACTATTATCGAATAACAGTTTTGTTTTAATTTAAATAAATTGTTCTTTTAAATTAATTAAGGCTTTAACCAAATTGACTATTAGGCCTAGTGGGTCACATACAATAGATCTAGTCAATAAGATGAGGGCATAGATGTAATTTTATAGAAGTTTGGATTTTTTGTGAAAAATTCCATCTTCTATTTATAAATGGCTTATGAAGCCAAACCCTAACCAGCCATAGGGCTGGAGCATGTCCAAAGCATCCTCTCTTCCTCCTCTCTCCTCTAGAAGACGATCTCCCATGGTCAAGCTTGGATCTGGAAGGTTTCTAGAGGCCCGAAGGAAGGGCGAACTCGTCTATTGAAGCAGATTGTGTGGATACCACTAGAGATCGGACACTTGAATGGTTTTCAGCAATGAGGAATGTCCTCTCTTCATCTATGGTGAGAGATTTTAGAATCCCATGAGGTACTCTCATTTTACTTCATATTCGGTTCCCGGTTTTACTCATTCGGCATCAATCATGGAAAGGATCATGGTTTTATGGAATCAAATATTTTCCGCTGTCAAGTATTGATTCCTTACAGTGGTATCAGAGCCCGGTTGAAGCCTTGGTCGAAGTTGAATCGAAATTGGCTTGATTTCATGTGATTTCTTGTTTCCCGAAACTGTACACAGAGTAGTTTTGAATTGATCACCACAATTAGTATGAGATACCAAACTGTGTGTGGTTAGCTTCAATTGATTCTCTCGGATGAGATCTTTCCAATGCCGCAAACATCATGAATTTTGGCCATCCGGAGAGTTCAGAAGGAGTTCGGAAAGTTGCTAAGATGATCATATCCGAAAATCCGGCTGAAATTAGGGGAGTTAACGAACTTACCTATTTGGACTCAAATACCTCTGTCTAATGATGTGGGGAGATAGGAAATTAAGTTTCCTAGAGTTTCCATAAGTTATTAGACACTCAACGGCCCTTGGAGGTGTCGGATTTGAGAGGTATTTGCGGTTTGGGTTAGTTGCGGCCGTGGCAACTTCCTCCGTAAACTGTGTGTTGTATAGAATTTTTCAAGAGATCAAACTTCTTGAAATAGAATCCTTTATTCTTTAAGGATTTCAACGCATATTTTTTGCGGATTTTTTGGACTCTGTATGACCCCCCAAATAAGGCCCGAAAGTCGGGCATTTTCTATGGTTTCCGCGCAACCGCTAGGCCCTTATCGGGCGAAGAAGACACTGAGTCCGGATCGGATGCGGACCCGCCAGCGGGCGGGGGTATGCAGCAGCTGCGCAGCCACACCCGAACGGGGTACGCGGCCGCCCCGTGTTGGTGCCAAGGGCGCGCGGCGCACGGCGGCTGGCAGTTTGACACAGACGCAGGGGTACGTGGCGAAACCGCGGTGGCCCCACCGGTGCCATGGCTGGCGCCGATTGGTCGGTGTAATGTGCCGTCAGTTAATATAATTCGAAAATAATTTTAATTTTTTTAAAATTCATTTTTTGTTCGAAAAATTCCATAAAAATTCTTAAAAATTGTAGAATTTATTTAATGAGTTATTAAAGTGTTTAATAACTTATTAAATAAAGTTTTACTATTTTTTATTAAATAATATTATTTTTATTTTAAAATTGCTTTAAGATTAAAATTAATGAAATTAATGATTATATAAGTTATAGTAAATTATTTAATAGGTTTATAAAATTTTTATGAACCTGTTAGATAGTTTTGAACTTTGGTTACCATAGAATCATTTTATAAATGATTTAAAAATTGTTTCAAAATATTTATTGATTAAATTAGTGTTCAAATAAATTTTGAAAAATGTGATTTTGAAGAATTATGATTTGGACATTAATTTAATGCATTGAGAAATTTTGGAAAAGCATGAATCATCTGAATGTTTTATATTGCTTGTCTTATGCATGTAAATTATTTATATGTACTTTTCATGTTATTTACTTTATGAAAATTCGACAAGCATGAAATTTGAAATTTCAAAATTACAGTATATAATTTTATGATGGTATATATGATATATCTCATATAATTATGACGTATGCGCTTTATGTTCATATAATGAATGTTGATGTGTGTATGGAGGTGATCATGGACTTAAATATGCTTTGCTCTTGATTGCTTGATTAATTAAGTTGGTTATGTTATTAAATGGGGCCTGCGTGTGCCTCCTCTCTCTCTATACAATCTGATTGTACATTCTACCTTCTTCCATTTGTGTACTCCCCTTGGTTAAAACCAAGGTTTCTTATGATGAGTTGTACATTTGTGGGTCTGTGTACCCTTTAGCCGCTTGTAATGGTTAGAAGCCGGCTCGTGGTAGAATGGAGAGCGGGACCACTTGGAGAAGCACCCTTCTGAAGTGGGAGCATGCCAACTCAAGCTTCTAAAGCAAAGGTTTGCACCTATAGGGGTGCCTTAGGTGTATGCTTAGGGTTAAGTCCATGATCACCTATGTTTTAATGCATATTTGATATGTGGTGTGTGCTACAGATTATACCTTAAATATATGATATTCCAAAAGGTATATTAATATTTATATGTAGCACCCATGTTGATGAGACTAAAATAAAATCCCTCCTCGTTTTAATTAGGTCATAAATGTGAGACATTAAGAATGACTCACGTAGCCTTTCATTGTTATGGTCTTGATGAGCCAATCTTAGATTGGATGGGTTGCTACCACAAGGCCTATTCAGCAAGGGATTGGAGATCATGGCTAAGACATTAGCTGAACTTTGGGGTGGACCATTTGCATGGCTTTGTTGTGCTACCACAAGGGCTATGTGAAGAATCTATTCTCATAACGTAACAAGAGGGTTTGACCTAACTAGAGTATATGGTTTGTTGTGTTGCTACAAGATCATAACTCTAGAGGTTAAATGACTAAGAGTTGCAAAAGTTGCAAGTGGCAATAGTTGCCTACCTATTAAGTATGGGATGATTTGTTGTGCTACCACAAGGTCATCACCATAAAGTTGGTAGGGTCTTGGTCCCCACTAGGATGTTATCATGATATCCCATCTTTGCATAGTGAGGGTTATGCAAATTCGTTGAAAATTAGTGGGAGTATAAATTAGGATGAAAGACTATATCTTAATTTTAATGAATGTCTGTAATATTGATATAATTATATCTCTATTGTAGAATATTATAAACCACCATTAGTATAGCATGCTAGATGCTAAGTATTTTAATGGCTCATACTTCTTATATTGGTTTAGAACTAAGATAATAGTTCTCATAGTTGACCTATTGACTATCCTACTTGAGAAGTAGGTATCTCCTACACTATCTAATGATGTGAGAGAAGATAAGATCTTATCTCATTGAAAAGATGTATTAATTGCAGTATATCAGATGTTAGTCTCTATCAGATAAAAATAATAGTAGCAACTTGGATAGATGGATATGATATCATTGATATGAGCTAATTAAAGGTAATAAGAACAATACATCTCGAATACTTCTTATTGGTGAGACTAATAGAAAGAAGTAAGATCATTAGATAGAGATAGAAGGTGATAGTTAAAAGTTAAAGAAGTAAGTCAAGATATTATAACCCAAATTAGTCATCGCATTCTTCTACTATCATGATGATGGTAAGTAGAAAATGAAGAGCAAAGTGTATTGCACATAATGCAAATGTGGAGCTTGAGAAGCTTCATGTATCTATGTCATTGATATTTACTTGTCTTAAATACACATTCGATAGTATAAGATACTATATATGTGTATTCTAGTATAAGATCCTAGGGATGCATATAATAGTATGAGATACCAGATATGCATCATATATCTACAAAGAGTTGTAGATAATAGCAAGTAAATGAAGGTTTAAAAACGATTGTTGACCTACATATGAAATAGGACAAAATGTTGTATCATTACTAGTGGGAGATACAAATTTTCTATAGCCTTCTAGAGTTGTCTTAATTATCCTTACATAAGAACATTGTTTCATTTCCTAGTTGAATAAATGATGATTTATTCTATGGTATGGAAATGATAAATGTTCTATAATAGCTGGTAAAGTATTTACCAGTGGGAGCATAATAAAGAGTTTATTCATATCAGATATGTATGCTCTTATAATATGTGTGAATAATTATCATTAGGTAAAGTAGATTGATATTGATCAATCTATAGTTTAGTAGTTCGATCATATTTATAAGAAAAGACTTAATAGGATGTTTGGTAGCGTTTTTAATTTTAAGACAACCTTATTTTTGAAATCAAAATTATTTGACTTCTCAATTTTATTTTTAAAATCAAAATAGTCTAATTATTTGGTGTTTGGCAAAATTATCATAATTTTTAAAAATTAAACAGTAGTGTTTGTTTACGACTCTGCGAAGACTCTCCCGCAACGTCGTCCGCCTCTCTCCCCCCGGCGGCCAGCGAAACCCCCCCTGACACGTTCTGCCTCCCTCCCCCAACGGCGGCGGCCCTCCCCCGACGGCGTTCCGCCTCCCCCTCCCGCGTTGTCGGCTTCCCCGCGCATTCCGCCTCCCTCCCCCGGCACCGCCCCCGCCCGCGAAGGCCCCCCCCCCCCGCGCACCGCCCCCGCCCGCGAAGGCCTCCCCCCACGCAGCGTTCCTCCCCTCCCCTCGCGCACCGCCCGCCCCGCGAAGCCCCCCTTGCGCACCGCCCTCCCCCCGCGGCGGTGCTCCCCCGGCGGCGGCGGCCCGCGAAGCCCCCCATTCTTGCGCCCCGCCCCGCCCCCCGCGGCGGTGCTCCCCCCGGCGGCGGCGGCCCGCGAAGCCCCTCCCCCCGCGCACCGCCCCGCCCGCGAAGGACCCCCCCCCCCCGCGGCGGCGGCCCGCGAAGCCCCTCCTCCGTGGTGGTGCTCCCCCCGGCGGGGGCGGCCCGCGAAGCCGCGCACTGCCCCGCCCGCGAAGCCCCCCCCCCCCCTGCGCACCTGCGCACTGCCCCGCCGGCGAAGCACCCGCCACGTCTCGCGTCACGTCTCCCACGTTCCGCATCTATCTCAAAAATAAAACAAGGTCTATCTTGTTTTTATTTCAGAAGAGATCATGTACATAGAGTATCTCACTTTTAAAAATGAGACAGTAGTTAAAAGTTGCAACCAAACACCTCATCTCTTTTATTTTTAAAATTTAAATCAAAAAAAGGGAAAAAACGTAACCAAACACCCTATAAAGAGTATTATTCAGATAGAAACATATAGGAAAATGATTTGGAATCATTAACTATATGTAAGTCTTATCTTATTAAGCAAAATGACCAACTCTCTATTTGTTAGACATGGAGAGAGAGCTAATGAGTTTATAGAACTCATGCATCTAGATAAATGTTAGCCCATATCTATTAAAGTTAGAGGATAATATTTCAACTTCATTAATGTTCAAAGATGACTTCTCTAGGTATGGACATATGTACTTTATGAAGTACAAATCCAAAACCTTTGAGAAATTATTTAAGATTAAGAATGAAGAGGAAATATTAATGAAAGGAGTATTAGAACTCCTTGATGAGATTAAAGAGGGGATACTTAAGTAATAATTCACACATAAATGAAGGATAGTAGAATATAATTTTTATAGACACCTCTTATACATTTTAGCTTAATTGAACATTTAAAATGAGAAGCCATATTGTGTAGTATATAATATGGACATTTACAACCTTTGCAAATTCTTCTTTGTCTATTTAGGGGTTAGCACTCAACATAGGCACTGATTCTCTAATTGGTACCTTTCAAGTATATTCAATTTATTTCATATCAGATATGGAAAGGGATTAAAGCTTGACCTTAAGCAAGTTAAGGTTTTAGAATGTTTGGCCTGGTAAAGAAGTATAACCTTGTCAAGTTAGAATATAAGACTATAAAGTGTTGGCTTATGAGATATTTTAAGGAAACTTAAGGATAGTATAAGTTGCTCATCTCTCCATATTTCTAAAGGAAGAGTCTCTCCTTAAGAAAAATAGTAGGAGCAAGGTATAAATGGAAGGTGTTCCAGTCCCACAATCCATGAACACTTTTTATTAAGGTACTAGTTTATATTTACACAAGGGCAAATCATATATCTTTTCTTGTGTCCAATCAACCAAAGAGATATGTGGGACATATCTTTGATGGAAGAAATGAAACATAAGATAAAAGGATAATGATCCTAAAATCTATATTGAAGCAATATGAGATATTGATTCAAAATGGGAATAAACAATAAAATCCGATATAAACTCTATCTATTCTAATCAAGTTTAGAACTTGATTGATCCTCTTAAAGATTTAGTATCTATAGGGTATAAATGGATCACTGAAGAAGAGATTGAAGTACATTAGAAGGTAGAGACCTTCAAAGTAAGGATAGTTAAAAGGGATATCATTTAAGTCAAATAGTTGACTATGATAAGACTTTTTACCTATGCCATTGAATTAATTTATTCGGATTTTGATTGTTACACACTATGATTATAGGATATGTCAAATGGATGTTAAGATAGTGTTTTTCTATGTTATTTTGAGAAACATGTGTATATGATACAACCTTTGGGAGTCAAGTTCCAAAACATCCAAATAGTGTGTGCATAAAGTCCATTTATGGACTAAAGTAAAACTTCCCATAGATAATGTTTAATGAGATTAAATCTTATGACTTCATTAGGAATGAAGATGTGCCTTGTGTATTCATATAAGATAAGTGGGAGTGCAATTATCTTCTTGACAAGATATATGCATGACATACTACTCATTAAGAATGAAGTAAGTATGTTATCATAAGTGAGCCTAGTTATCAATTAATCCAACAAACTTAATATGGGTTTTAAGATCTATGGAGATAGATCTAAAAGGTTTCTTGGCCTTACCCAATTCATGTGCGTAGTTACCATAGTCAAAGAGTTTGACATGGTAAACTCCAAGATAGGTTTCTTATCTATGTAGTGTAGAGTTGATATCTTTAAAGAGCTGTCTTTGTAAACTTCTTGAGAGATATAGATCACATTAAAGTAGCCCTTACGCTTTTGCAATAGGACCTATCACATTTGTGATGCTACGCACTTGACTTCATTAATGCTCTAAGTGTTACGAGCATTCATCAAGTAAATCCATATGAGAGTCACAGAATAATTTAGAGAAGTTTTCTTGAGTACTCGAGAAGCACTAAGGATATATCTCTAATGTATGGAAGACAAGACATGAAGTCTCGTAGTTTTATGAACACAAGCCTCTAATTAGATAAGTTTGATAATAAGTCAATATAATGGTGGTGCAATGAGTTAGAAGAGTTCCATGCAAGAGAACACTGCTAATTCTACAACTAATCTAAAGTAGATTGAATAATGACTGTATATTGCTTGAGAAGCTGACTAGATGAAGATGTTCATCCGGCTTATGGGATTGTCCCAACCTTCTCTAAAAGTGTATCATTATTTTGGGAAAACAATGGGGTAGAGCAAAAGTCTCATTATAATTTTTAAACTTCTATGGCAATACCATAGAATCAAAGAGAATGCAGTTGATAGAGATATAATTAAAGATAGAGTATCTTCCATTAATAACATTACAGATCCACTAACTGAAGCAGTTAGTCAAAGAGTGTTTGAGCTTCATCTTGAGCTGATAGAGATCAGCCAGATGGGTGATTGGCTTTAGTGCAAGTGGGAGATTGATAGAAATGTATGTCCAACAAGTCAATCATATATGATATAATTCAACATTTCTAGGAATATCTCATTCAATTAAATAGGCAAAACTTCGTTACTAGCTTTTATTAGAAGCGTATATCGTAATGAAGTCCTTGATCACATGCAATGATGATTAAATCACGATGAGATCATGATAATGAGATAGATCATCTAGAGGTATGTGATCTAAATGTTCCTAGTCATAGGATTCTTGAGACGGAACATCAAGAATCCAGATAGACTAGTGTGTGTGATGTCTTCTCATGTGATGAGAATGACTGATCTCATTAGTCATCAGTGTGGGGACACTGAGATACACACATAGGTGCTCATTAGTGGCATGAGTTCACTGAACTGACCAATTTAGGAAAACCTGATCAGTATCTTACCAAATTGTCTTTCAGGTTATTCTTACATCTCAATAGCACGATTGGATCTTTGACCTGAGTCACCAAAGATGTCTTATCAAATATATCTTGTACTTTGATTATTGACTTATGGATCACCATCTTGATGTTCTAGTATAGTTGATGTATTTGGTGCAAGAGAAACCCGGTGGAGGCAATTGAGTGGACAACAAGGGATCGTTCACTCTCGGTAGGAGAGAGAGAGAATGTCCTATGGGATAGTACTCTAAATCCTTGGCCAAGGTACTTAGGATAATTGGAAAAGGAGTTTTCCAATTGATCTGAACCTGAGTACAGGATCGCATAGAGTTGGAATATTTAGAAGTTGACAGTCAGTGCCGAACCCCTGACCGACCGGGACATTGTATGAACGAGGATTTAAATCCGTGTGGTAATTGATGATGGAAAGGCTCAATAGATGTTATTTTACTCCCCAAAGTCATTTGGGATCATAGGATGTGGCTTGTACCCTTTATGATCAGAAAGCCGTAAAAGCTATTATCGAATAACAGTTTTGTTTTAATTTAAATAAATTGTTCTTTTAAATTAATTAAGGCTTCAACCAAATTGACTATTAGGCCTAGTGGGTCACACAATAGATCTAGTCAATAAGATGAGGGCATGGATGTAATTTTATAGAAGTTTTAGATTTTTTGTGTAAAATTCCATCTTCTATTTATAAATGGCTTATGAAGCCAAACCCTAACAAGACATAGGGCTGGAGCACGTCCCAAGCATCCTCTCTTCCTCCTCTTTCCTCTAGAAGGCGATCTCCCATGGTCAATCTTGGATCTGGAAGGTTTCTGGAGGCCCGAAGGAAGGGAGAACTCGTCTATTGAAGCAGATCGTGTGGATACCGCTAGAGACCGGACACTTGAATTATTTTCAGCAAGGAGGAATGTCCTCTCTTTATCCATGGCGAGGGATTTTAGAAATCCCATGAGGTAATCTCGTTCTACTTCATATTCGGTTCCCAGTTTTACTCATTCGGCATCAATCAAGGCAAAGATCATGGTTTTATGGAATCAAATATTTTATGCTATCATGTATTGATTCCTTACAGAATCAACATTATTTCATGTCATTTATGTGTTCCCGAGTCTGTGCAAATGTCTGTTTTGACAAGGCCACCATAATTTGTGTATGACTCAGATAATAGATTGGTTGGCTTCGATAGAATCTCGTGATATAGGGCTTTCCAATGCCGCAGACCGTTAGAAGTTTAGATCTTTTTAGAGTTTAGGAGAAGCCTCAAAAGTTGGTGCTTTTGTCATGCTCGAACCATCACCTGGATTTGTGGATTTTGTGAAATCTCTATCCACAGACAAAATTGAAGCTTGGAAAAGGTTTTAAGAGATGGGTAATGTGATTACCTAACCTTTACTCATAATCTCAAGCTTTGAACGGCGGCAAAGGGAGAGAATTTTAGATTTTTTCGGTGAACTAGGGTTCTGCAGAGTCTAACGGTGCTGACCTGTTTCTCCTAGTTTTTTTGTTGTTAGAGAATTTTTCTCTGAATGTATATATACATATTTGAAAACTTCATTTGATTAGGATTCTAAATTGTATTTTTGGAGAATTTTTTGCTTCCGGGATAAGGAGTTATCCTCGTTGCAAAATGGAGATTTCTACTACAGAATCTCGGTGACCGCCGGCTCTTCTACCTTATTTTATGGTCGTTTGATATTTTTACTGTATATAAGGCCGTTTTGGATTCCTTATTCGATGAGGATTCCAACACATATTTTTTCAGATTTTTTGGAGTCCAGGATAAGGAGATAAGGACCATCTTTTATTGGAAACTCTCCTCCGGATGAACAGTGCCCTGCCCTGGCCCTTATCGAGCGGAGAAGACTACCGGGTCCGATTCGGACCCGGTCACTATAGTGGCCGGAGAGCGGCGCATTGGCAGATGTACAGGAGGCTGCTCAGTGCCTATGGATGGCCGGTGCACCCGACGGCGCATGTAGGTGCACACCGAATGGGCGTTGTGTGCTGGCGAGCTTGGCACAATGTGCCGGTTCTTTTTCAAATAATTTTAAAGTGTTTAAAGTCATAGAAAAATCCTAAAAAGTACCAAATTTTTTTTAAAAAGTTCTTAAAAATTGTATATTATTATTTAACATGTTTTAAAGTGTTTAATGGCATGTTAGATAATTTTAAGTCCTATTTACATAGATTCACTCATGGTTAAACTTTAAAATTGTTTTAAAGGTTTAACTTATATAATTAGTGTCTTAATTAATTCTGTAAAATGAAATTTTATAAAGTAGAAATTGGGACATTAAGTTCTGACGTTGCACAGTATTGTGAATGTATGAATATTCTAAATAGTTTAGATGTGTATGTTTATTTCATATAAATTATTTATATTTTGTTGTCATGTTATTTTCATGTTATTTATTTCATGAAAATTTGACATGCATGAAATCGAGAATTTCAAAAATATAGTACGTAATTTTATGTTGATATATATGATATATCTCATATAATTGGTGATCATTGACTTAATTACGCTTGGCTTGTGATTGTTTTTAATTGTGTTGGTTATGTTATTAAATGGGACCTGTGTGTGCCTCCTCTCTCTCTCTATACAATCTGATTGTACATTCTACCTTCATCTATTAATGTACTCCCCTTGGTTAAAACTAAGGTTTCTTATTAAGTTATGTACATTTATGGGTCTACATACCCTTAAGCCGCTTGTAAGAGTTAGAAACTGGTTCGTGGAAGGTTGGAGAGCAGGACCACTTGGAGAAGCAACCTTTTGAAGTGGGAGCATGCCAACTCAAGCATCTGAAGCAAGGATTTGCACCTATATGGGTGCCTTAGGTGCATGCTTAGGGTTAAGTCCATGATCACCTATTTTTATGCATATTTGATATGTGGATGTGTGCTACATGTTATACTTTAGATATATGATATTCCAAATGTATTATATATACTTAGCACATATTATTGATGAGACTAAAATAAAATCCCTCCTTGTTATAATTAGGTTGATAAATGTGTGACATTAAGAATAACTCATGTAGCCTTCCGTTATTATGGTCTTAATGAGCCGATCTTAGATTGGATGAGTTTGTTGTGCTACCACAAGGCCTATTCAGCAAGGGATTGGTGATCATGGCTAAGACATTTGCCGAACCTTGGGGTGGACTATTTGCATGGCTTTGTTGTGCTACCACAAGGTCATAACTCTAGAGGCTAAATGACTAAGAGTTGCAACTGGCAATAGTTGCCTACCTATTAAGTATGGGGTGATTTGTTGTGCTACCACAAGGTCATCACCATAAAGTTAATAAGGTCTTAGTTCCCACTAGGATTTCATCGTGATATCCCGTCTTTGCGTAATGAGAATTATGCAAATTCGTCGAAAATTAGTGGGAGAATAAATTAAGATGAAAGACCATATCTTAATTTTAATGAAAGTCTGCAATGTTATATTAATAAAATTATATCTCAGTTTTAGAATACGATGATAAACCACCATTAGTATAGCATACTAGATGCCTAATAGTTTAATGGCTCACATTTCTTAGACCGGTTTAGAACTAAGAGATCTCATAGTTGACCAATTAACTATCCTACTTGAGAAGTATGTGTCTACTAGATTATCTAATGATGTGAAAGAAAGAAAAGATCTTATCTTATAGACAAGATGCATTGTTTGTTTTAAACTAGATGTTAGTCTCTGTGAGATATAAATTGTAGAGACAACATGGATAGATGGATATAAGATCCATCATGGCTCATAGTGATGAGCTAACTAAGGGCAAGTTAGAACAATAATGCATCTTAATTACTTCTTGTTAGTGAGACCAATAGAAAGAAGTAAAATCATTAGATAGAAATAGGACTAGTTAATAGTAAAAGAGAGTGGTCAAGATAATAAAGCCAGAATAAGATAAAATTATTACACTATCATGATGATGGTAAGTGGAAGAGGAAGTACAAAGTGTATTGTATATAATGCAAAGGTGGAGTTTGAGAAGCTTCATGTATCCAAGTCATTGACATATACTTGTTTTAAATATACACTTAATATTATTAGATACTATATGTATATATCATAATATTAAATGCTATGGATGCAACTAATGGTATGAGATACTGGATATGCATCTTATATCTACAAGGAGTTGTAGATGATGACAAGTAAATGAAGGCTTAATAAAGAAGATGTTGACCTACATATGAAATGGTGTAAAAGTTGCATCATTATTAGTGGAAGGTATAATTCTTTAATAGCCTTATAGAGATGTCTTAATAATTAAGATTACTATTATATCCTTCAAAAAAATATTATATGATTTCCTACTTGAATAAATGTTGATTTATTCTAAGCTATGGAATTGATAAATGTTCTAATAGATTGAATGGCAAAGTGTTTGTCAGTGAGAGCTTAATGAATTGTTTAATCATATTTGATATGTTAGCTCTCATGTTATGTGTGAATATTCGTTTTAAAATGGGTTGATTTAGATCAATCTATACTTTAGCTTTATGTAGACATGGATAATGGGTTAATGAGTTGTTAGAACTCGTACATTTAGGTGTATGTTAGCCCATATCTAGTAAGGCTAAAGAAGAATATTTCTACTTCATTATTTCAAAGATGATGTCTCTAAGTATGGATATATGTACTTTATGAAGTACGAATCTAAGACCTTTGAGAAATTATCTGAGATTAAGAATGAAGTAGAGATACTAATAGAAATAGTATTAGAACTCTTTGATGAGATCAAAAAGGGGAATACTTAAGTACATAATTCACATATAATTGAAGGATAATAGAATCTAATGAACACCTCTTTACACATTTTAGCTTAATTGAGTAGCTAAAATGAGAAGCTATATTATGTAGGACATAACATGAACAATGACAAACTTTGCAAAATTCCTCTGTCTAATTTTGGCTAAGTACTCGTTATAACCATTTGATCTTAATAGGTACCTTCTAAGTCTGTTCTGATTATTCCATATATGATATGGAAAAGGGGTTAAAACTTAACCTTAAGCAAGTTAAGATTTCAGAATGTTTGACTTAGTGAAAAAGTATAACCCTTATTAGTTAGAATATAAGACTATGAAGTGTTGGCTTGTGGGACATCCTAAAGAAACTTATGGATATTAAATATATGACCCTAATGAATAAGGGTATGTGTTACTCAGCTCACTACATTTCTAGAGAAAAAAGTTCCTCTTTAAGAAAGATAGTGGAAGCAAGTTATATATGGAAGATGTTCCAGTGCCACAACTAATGGCACTTCTATTAAGGCAATAGTTAATAATTACACATTGGTAACTTATAGATATATTCTTGTGTTCATTCAACCTAAGAGATATGTGGGGCATATCTCTAATGGATGAAATGAAGACTAAGATAATAAGGATATTGATCCTAAGATCTATATTGAACTACTATGAGATATTGATTCATAAATGAGAAGAGACAATAAAATTCGATATAAACTTTATCTATTCTAATCAAGTTTAGAACTTGATAGATCCACCTGAGGATATAGTATCCATAAGAAATAAATGGATCACTAAAGAATAGATTGGAGTGGATTAGAAGGTAGAGACCTTCAAATGTGAGAATAGTTGAAAAGGATATCATCTAAGTCAAATGGTTGACTATGATGAGATCTTTTACCTATTCCATAGATTAATCCATTCAAATTTTGATTGTTACACACTATGATTATAAGATAAACTAATTGGATGTTAGGATAGTGTTTCTCTTAACGTTTTTTGAGGAACAGGTGTATATGATACAACTATAGGGAATCAAGTCCCAATAACATCCAAGAAGAGTGTGTATTAAGTTCATTTATGGACTGAAGTAAAACTTTTCATAAATCGTATATAAGGTTTAATGAGATTAAATATTATGACTTTGTTAAGAATGAAGAGGTGCCTTGTGTATTCAAGAAGATAAGTGGGAGTGCTTTTACTTTCTTAACCTTTTATGTTGAGGACATACTACTCATTAAGAATGAAGTAGGTATGTTATCATCAGTGAGCCTAGCTATCAAATTAATCCTCTAAATATAATTTAGGTTTTGAGATCTATGAAGATAAATTTAAAAGCAATGCCCAGTTAATGTACGTAGTCACCATAGTCAAAGGGTTTGACATGATAAACTCCAAGATAGGTTTCTTACCAATGTGGTGTGGAGTTGATCTCTGTAAAGTGATGTCTTTAAAGACTTTTTGAGAGATAAAGATATCATATTAATAGATCCCTTATGCCTTTGTCATATGGTCTATCATTAATGTGATGCTACGTACATGATGTGATAAATGCTCTAAGTGTTATAAACATTCATCAGGAAGATCCATGTGAGAGTCACTGGATAGTTTAGAGATATATCATTTGTACTTGAGAAGCACAAAGAATGTATCTTTATACGTTGGAGGATGAGACTTGAAGTCTTTTGTTTTACAAAACAAACTTCTAATCAAATAAGTTTGATATTAAGTCAAAATAATGGTGATAAAGTGAACTGGAAGAGTTCTATGCGATAGAACACTGTAAATTCTACAACATATGTAAACAAGTTTACATAGTGGTTGTACACTACTTGAGAAGTAGCCTAGATGAAGATTTTCATCTACATATTTGATATGAGATTGTCCCAATTTTCTCTGAAAGTGTATCATTGTTTTGAGAAAACAATGGGGTAGAGCCGATGTCTCATAAGAAGTTTAATACTTTTGTGGCAATACCATAAAATCAGAGAGATTGCAACTTATAAAGTTATAATTAAAGATAGAGTATCTATCGCTAATAACATTGCATATCCACTAACTGAAGTAGTTACTCAAAGAGTGTTTGAGCTTCACCTCGAGCTGATACAGATCAGCCAGATGGGTGATTGGCTTTAGTGAAAGTGGGAGATTGATAGATATATATGCCTTACAAGAAAATCATATATGATATGATTTTCTCATTCAATTAATTAGGTAAATTTTCATTATAAGCTCTTATTAGATGCGAATATCATAATGAAGTCCTTGATCAAATACAATGATGATTAAATCATTATGAGATCATGATAATGAGATTGATCATCTAGAGGTATTTGATCTAAATGTTCCTAGTCATAGGATACTTGAGATGGGACATCAAGGATCCGGATAGACTAGTGTATGTGATATTTTCTCATGTGATGAGGATGACCGATCTCATTGGTCATTAGTGTGGAGACACTGAGATACACATATAGGTGCTTATTAGTTGAATGAGTTCACTGAACTAACCAAATTAGAAACCCTGAATGGTATGTTACCGAACTGTTAATTAGGATTTTCTATCATCACGGTTGCATGGTTGGAGCTTTGACCTGAGTCGCCAAAGATACCTTGTTGGGTGGAACTTGTGCTTTGACCATTGACATATGAATCACCATTTAGATGGTCCAATATAGCGATGGATCGGGTATAAGGAAAACCCGATGAAGGTAATTGAGCAGACAACAAGGGATCGTTCACTCTCGGTAAGTGAGAGTAAATGTCCTATGGGATAGTACTCTAAATCCCTGGACAGGGTAGATAGGATAATTAGAAAAAGATGTTTTCCAATTGATCCAATTCTGAGTACAAGATCTTATAGAGTTAGTACACTAAGGAGTTGACAGTCGATGTCGTACTTCTTTCTGACCGGGACATTGGATGGATGAGGGTTTATATCCATGTGGTAACTGATGATGGAAAGGCTCAATGGAGATGAGATTATCCCCATAGCCATTTAAGATTATGGGATTTGGTTTGTACCCTTCATGATCGGTAGGCCGATTAATCTATTATCGGATAAGATATTTAATTAAATTAAATAGAATTATTCTATTTTATTTAAACCTCAATCAAATAGGCTATTGGGCCTAGTGGGTCACACAAAAAAGGACTTATCCACAAGTATAGGGGCAAGGATGTAATTTATAAAGATTTTGGGTTTTTTTATAAAAAAATCCAAAATTCTCTATAAATATTAATGGTTTGAACCAAACCCTATCAAGCCAAGGGTGAAAACCACGTCTCTAGCCTCCTCCCTACCTCCTCCTCTCTCTAGAAGGTGTCCATGATCGATGGAGCTCCGTTCAGGAAGAATTCTCGAGTCTAGCGCGAAGGGAGAACCTATTGTGGTTGAAGTTCATGTGGATACTGTTGGAGTCCGAACATTTAAATGGTTTGAAGAACTTAAGAAGCTCATCTCCTTACTATTCATGGGATTATATGGATCCCTATCAGGTATATTTGAACCCGATTTGATCGGTTTTTGGTTTTCGTCGTTTGGTTTTGATTGAGACAGATTATAAAAGAACCCATAGGAATCGTCACTTCCGCTGAACCAAATTATGAATGATTCCTTACAGTCTTTGTATCTCTTACAATGTTGGCTTCATGCCTCATTCTTTTGTATCTGTGTATGTACACACCAGTTTATATATATACAAGTGAAAAGGGGGAGATGACACATTGGTCACTCCATTCCCGCTCAGTCCCTCAGTGTTCTGCTCCTCTCAACTACTTCTGGATCTAGCCCCATCTTCCTCTATTCTTTGTTGTTCTTCTCTATGCTCTGACATCAATCTACAGTAGCTCTTTTTGTCTAACTTGGTATCAGAGCGTAATGGCATCCAATGCTTCCCTAGGTGACACTTCCTTGGCAAACACACCTACCAATGTTGCTCCAATAGGTTTTTACTTGGATGATTTTCCATTTGTGAACACCAATTTACTTGCATCAGTTCCAAGTAAATCCCACTGCATATTGGTTAAGTTAAATAATGAGAATTACATGGTATGGCGAGCGCAATTTGTTCCGCTCTTGGAGCTATACAATCTTATTGGATTGGTGGATGGATCAATTTTGTGTCCACCCTCTTTGATTCCGGATTCTACGAACCCTAGCTCTTTGATTCCCAATCTAGCTGCAAAAACCTAGAAGCAATACGATAGTTTAGTGAAATCGCTTCTTATTTCGTCCTTTTTTGAGTCAACTCTTCCGCTCGTAATTGGTCACAATATCGCATCTGAGATTTGGAATGCTATTTCTACTACTTATGTCAATATGTCTAAGGCAAGGATTATTCAATTATGTTCACTGTTGCAACAGATTAAAAAAGGCAATGAGAAAATGGTTGATTATATACAGTGCACCAATTTGATTGCCAATAGCCTGGTGATGGCTTTAGAGCCTGTTTCTATAGGCAATCTTATCTAATATGTGCTTGTGGTCTCGGATCAGAGTATGATCCGTTTATTACCTTAGTCACTACTTATACTAGTATGATCCGTTTATTACCTTAGTCACTACTTATACTAATGCCTCAACTATGTCAATTGAAGAATCGCAGGACCTCCTTCTTAATCAGGATATTTAAATAATTAAACATCACCAATAGTTGTCTGACTTATTTGCCAATTTTGTCAAATCATCTATTCAATCTCACAGCAGTAGTATACGGGGAATTACCATAGCCGTGGCAAAGGCAATCGAGATAGGCACAATGCTCTATTTAGGTATGATACAAATCAAGGGTCTGCAGGTAACTATAATCAAGGAAATAATGGTAGTTCAATTGACAGAAATCAGCAGACAAATCAGAGGCCTCTGCCCATATGTCAACAATGTGAAAAATAGGGGCACACAACTATACAATGTTGGAACCGATATGGTTTGTCTTACAAAAATTTTTATAGTGACAATTCTAGCAATTCTAACATTCCTTAATATATAGCTAATGTGGCCACCAATGCCGCCAGCTCATATGATGTGACCGATTCTATTTGTTACCTTGACTCCAGGGCCAACAACCATATGACCCCATAAGTTGGTCTCCTCCAGAATCTAGTTCCATATGCTGGTAATGATCATGTGAAGATAAGCAATGGTGATGGACTGGGCATTTCTCAAGTTGGTAATGTAGTCCTTCAATCCTTTAATCTTACAAATGTATTACATGTTCCATACTTAGCGAAGAACTTGCTATCAGTTTCACAATTTGCTAAAGATAATCATGTGTCATTTGAGTTCTTTCCTACATATTGTGTTATATAGGATCTTAAGACAAAGAAGGTGCTGGTCACAGGGCAAAGTGCAAATGGCCTATATCAACTGGATATGAAGAGGAGTCATGGTAACTTTTGCTACCTCCGTGGCCAATTGGCATAAACGTCTAGGCCATCCTACAGTGAAAATAGTATATCAAGTCTTAACTAAATTAGGTAGCTCATATATTGTTGATTCTTCATTTTTTTTGTTCACATTGTGCTAAAGTCATGGTAACTTTTGCTACCTCCGTGGCCAATTGGCATAAACGTCTAGGCCATCCTACAGTGAAAATAGTATATCAAGTCTTAACTAAATTAGGTAGCTCATATATTGTTGATTCTTCATTTTTTTTGTTCACATTGTGCTAAAGCAAAGAGTCATTACCTTCATTTTTCGTCTTCTACTCATGTGTCCAAAGCTCCTCTTGAGCTTATTACATCTGATGTATGAGGACCTTCTTCACACACTAGTAGAAATGGCAATCATTATTATGTGTCTTTTATTGACCATTATAGTACATACTGTAAGGAATCAATACATGACAGCGGAAAATATTTGATTCCATAAAACCATGGTCTTTGCCTTGGTCGATGCCGAATGAGTAAAACCAGGAACTGAATATGAAGTAGAATAAGAGTACCTCATGGGATTTCTAAAATCCCTCACCATGGATGAAGAGAGGACACGATCTGCTTTAATAGACGAGTTCTCCCTTCCTTCGGGACTCTAGAAACCTTCCACATCCAAGCTTGACCATGAGAGATCACCTTCTAGGAGAGAGAGGAGGAAGAGAGGATGCTTGGGACGTGCTCTAGCCCTATGGCTTGTTAGGGTTTGACTTCATAAGCCATATTTATATATAGAAGATGAAATTTTTCATAAAAACCCAAAACATCTATAAAATTACGTCCATGCCCTCATCTTATTGACCGGATCTAATGTGTGTGACCCACTAGGCCCAATAGTCAATTTAGTTGAAGTCTTAATTAATTTAAAAGAACAATTCCTTTAAATTAAATCAAAACCATTATCCGATAACATTTTTTACGGCTTTCTGATCATAAAGGGTACAAGCCACATCCTATGATCCCAAATGACTTTGGGGAGTTAAATAATATCCATTGATCCTTTCCATCATCAATTACCACACATATTTAAATCATCGTTCATACAATGTCCCGGTCGGTCAGGGGTTCAGCACTGACTGTCAACCCCTAAATATTCCAACTCTATGGGATCCTGTACTCAGATTTGGATCAATTGAAAAACTCTTTTTCCAAATATCCTAAGTACCTTGGCCAAGGATTTAGAGTACTATCCCATAGGACATTCTCTCTCTCCTACTGAGAGTGAACGATCCCTTGTTGTCCACTCAATTTTCTCCACCGGGTTTCTCTTACATCCAATACATCAACTATACTGGACCATCAAGATGGTGATCCATAAGTCAATAATTGAAGTACAAGATACATTCGATAAGACATCTTTGGTGACTCAGGTCAAAGATCCAACTGTGCTATTGAGATGTAAAACTAACCTGATAGACAGTTCGATAAGATACCGATCAGGTTTTCCTAAATTGGTCAGTTCAGTGAACTCATTCCACTAATGAGCACCTGTATGTGTATCTCAGTGTCTCCACACTGATGACCAATGAGATCGGTCATTCTCATCACATGAGAAGACATCACACACACTAGTCTATCCGGCTTCTTGATGTCTCGTCTTAAGGATCCTATGACTAGGAACATTTAAATCATATACCTCTAGATGATCGATCTCATTATCATGATCTCATCATGATTCAATCATCATTGCATGTGATCAAGGACTTCATTACGATATACACTTCTAATAAAAGCTAGTAACGAAGTTTTGCCTATTTAATTGAATGAGATATTCCTAGAAATGTTGAATCATATCATATATGATTGGCTTGTAGGGTATACGTTTCTATCACTTACTACTGGGTATTTCCAATTGCCAACAAGAGTGAAGTGTATTCAGTCTTTATTAACTTCAAAAATCAGGTTGAGAATGTTTTTTTCTAATAAAATGAAATATTTCTAAAGTGATTGAGGTGGAGAGTTCAGACCTTTGAGAGACTTCTTTATAAAAACACGGCATACTGCATAAACTGGCTTGTCCTTACACGTATCATGAAAATGGGATATCTGAAAGAAAGCACCGACATATTATTAAAACAACACTTGCCTTATTAAGTGATGCTTCACTTCCATATAGCTTTTGGGAAGATGACATGTTATGTGCAATATATGTGATTAACAGACTTCTGACCACAGTTCTTCAACATTTATCACCGTTCAAAAAATTGTTTGAAAGAACACCATATTATGATTTTCTTAAGCCATTTGGTAGTGCATGCTACCTTCATCTTCGTCCATTCAATCAACATAAATTCACATTTCGGTCAGAATGTTGCATGTTTATTGGCTACAGTGCCGATCACAAGGGCTACAAATGCTATTTGCCTCGATTAGACAAAGTCTATCTTGTTAGGAATGTAATATTTGATGAGGTCACTTTTCCATTTCATCTATTGCATACACCTACACCTATAAATTCTTTAAATTAGGTGGTTACATTACCTTATCTGAGTTGTAGGACTTCAGCTGGAACACCATCATTTTTTGCTCAAACTATAAATCACCTTCTACCCAGTTTTGGAACTACTCAATCAAAACCTGATTTATAGACGACAACACCTAACCCGAACAGCTCCAATTGCTCCAGTCAGGACATCCCAGCTACGCAAGACACCCCAATCAACATGTCTTCACTTTATACAGGTCAGAACATTGATAATACTGAGGTCACAACACTTAATTTTTTTGCAGATGCATGCACTTTAGATTCTAACTCACCCCCAAGGAAATTTAGATCATAAAAGACATTCTATCCCAGCCTCAACCAACTATACCTAGGATGTCCAAATATGCATTACAAGTTGAAAACACTATGGAATTTGAACCGACATGCTTCAGCTCTGCAAACAAGATTCAAGCTTGGCGGCAAGCCATGTCGGAGGAATTTCTTGCCTTACAACAAAATGGCACATGGTCCCTTGTATCACCACCAGCTGATGCAAACATCATAGGATGTCGATGGATATATAAATTGAAGAAGAATTCTGATGGCACACTACTAAGATACAAGGCTAGTTAGTGGCGAAAGGTTATACACAACCATATAGTATAGATTTTCTTGATACTTTCAGCAATGTGGTTAAACCAACCACCATTCGGATACTTCTTTCTATGGTAGTGAATTCTAATTGGCACATCAAGCAATTGGATGTGAACAATGCCTTTTTACATGGCACCTTACAAGAAGAAATTTATATGGCATAACCTACAGGTTTTATTGATCAAAATTGTCCCAATCATGTTTGCAAGTTACATAAAGCCCTATATGGGCTAAAACAAGCCCCTAGAGCCTGGTTTCATAAGCTTTATTCTCAACATCTTCACATCGATTTTCAAGGTTCCAAATGTGACCTGTCTTTATTCATCTACAATCATCAAGGTGACATGAAATACTTACTTGTCTATGTAGATGACATCATTGTTGCAGGTAACAATCTTTATACAATTCAACACTTTATCAATAGTATTACTCATAGTTTTTCATTGAATGATCTTGAAGATCTTAGTCTCCTTCTTGGCATACATGCTGTCCAAACTGCTAAGGGTCTCTTCCTAGGTCAAAAATAATATATTCTAGACATTTTGTAGAAGGCACACTTACTAGACATCAAGCCACTGCCCACTCCCATGGCAGCCAAATTCATGGTCTCTTAACATGATGGTGAACTGCTGGCCAATCCTTCATTCTATAGGACCATTGTGGGCTCGCTTCACTATCTCACACTAGCTAGGCTGAACATTGCATTTGTGGTAAACAAAGCATATCAATTTTTGCCGTGTCCTACGGATAGTCACTATGCTATAGTAAAACAGATTCTTCGGTATCTCAAAGGAACTCTTGATTATACTTTTGTCTTTAAATTAACAAACTTTGTTGTAAGTATTTTCACAGATTCGGACTAGGCTGGATGCCCAGATGATTGTTGCACAACCTTTGGATATGTTATCTTCTTGGGAAATAATCTCATCACCTGGTCAACCAAGAAACAACATACCGTAGCATGGTCCAGTATTGAAGCCGAAATGAGAGCTATGACTTCTGCTATCCAAGAATTATTGTGGACTATGCAACTTATACAAGAACTTCATATTCCGGTTATAGTAGTACCCCAAGTTTGGTATGATAACATTTTAGCAATCTTTTTGACAGCCAATCCGGTGTTTGAAATAAGGACTCAATATGTTGAGGTGGACTTTCATTTCATTCGAAGCCTTATTGCGGACAAAGTCATTCCAATTCGACATATTTCTACAAATGATCAGCTGGCGGATATATTTACCAAACCACTAACTACACAGCAGTTGGACAAAGTCCATACAAATTGAATGTTCAACTCCTGCTCAATTTGAGGGGATATGTTAGACAATATGGTTTCTTATTAATCCAAATTGATTAGGTGACATTACACGTTAGTCTTTGTATCTTTTACATTTTTGACTCCATGCCTTATGGGGTGTTTGGTTGCATGATAATTTTTTGTATACTTTCATGATAAAAAATTGTATTAAAATAAAAAGTAAACCAACTCATGACATAAAATTATCATGTTTGGAGGGATGTGATTACAAAAAAGAGTAACCACCGCACATGACCAAATAAAGTGGGGGACCACAAGAAAAAAGAAAGAGGTGAGACTCTCTTTTTTTGTTTAAGAAGAAAATCACTTTCAAAACATAAAATTGTCATGGTTGCCAAACACCTCTTTTAACAAGTTTTCTTACAATTTTTAAAAATTAAAATAAAAACCTCAATTATCATGCAACCAAACACCCCATTATTCTTTTGTATTTGTGTACGTACACCCCAGTTTATATATATACAAGTGAAAGGGGGAGATGACACATTGGTCGCTCCATTTCTGTTCAGTCCTTCGGTGTTCTGCTCCTCTCGGCTGCTTCCAGATCCAGCCCCTTCCTCTGTTTTCTGCTGTTCTTCTCTGTGCTCTGACGTCAATCTGCCGCAACTCCATTTGTCTAACTGTCCACCATGATAGTCGGCCGCCTGGTCTGGCGGGGGAAGGCACATCGCAACGGAAGCGCGGCTGGGCGGCGGCCTAAAGGCGTTGGACAGTAGGTCGGTAGCTAGGCATCACGTTGGTGGCCTTTCCTCTGCCGCAGGTACATACGGGCAAGGCAACCCTAAAGGGTGTCGTTCGTGCTTGTTTTCTCAACATTGTCCCTTGCAGGACTCGACCCAGTGGCCATTGGCTGCACCTTCCCCTGGCACGCGGCAGAATCGCGCCCGTCGGTGCACGCAGCACCTCCGGGCGTGCCTAGTCCACAACGGCACTGGTTGCCTCGCGGGATCCTTGGCAGAGGACCGCCAACGAGAAAGCACCCTTACGGTGTCGGTCTTGCGTGGCTGGCGGGAGGGATCTAGAGAAGACAAACAATAAACGGGGGGAATAGAGCCTGATGGCCACCTCCTCGTCGGACGACGCCGTTGGCACCGTTTCCAGCCGGCGAGGAGTTCCGGATGGCCTTCGGCCCTCTACGGTCTGCATCATTGCCCTGCCATGCCGCTGTTGTTTGGGTGCAGCTAGGGTTTTTTCTTCAGGAAGATCGTGAGGGGGCAAGGTTTGACGATGATGCTCTATTTACTGGTTTGCCCCTGTCGGGATCTAATAAGGATCAAAGCGATGCGGTTTTGATTTATTTTGGATCTTAATGTATTTGGATCCATATTTTTATTTGCATTTATATCCGAATTTGGTTTTTTTAATCCAGAATCTAGTTTATTTTTTGATCTCTGCTTGAATCTGATTTGGATTAAGATTTTAAAACTAAAACAAATTTGAATTCTAGTTAAAGGGTATCTGTATCCTATTCAAAATCAGATCTAAAATTATTTTGAATCTCTATCCATTTTGAAATCCGCTAAGTTATCCCATTTGAATGTGATTTGAATCTTAATATTTAAAGTTAAAATCGATTCAGATTATTCCGTTAAGTGGATCTTGAATCCTTTTAAGTTACTAGATCTAAATCAAATTTAAATTTGAATCCGAATCGATATCCATTATGTTATCCCGTTGAAATATTCTTAAATTATTTAAGTTAATTATTCTGTATAAAGTTAATGACTATCTTTTAATTTGGTTGAAGGCTTATTCCAATATCCATTTTGTTATCAGATACTAGGCCCAATAAGCAACCTTTAAGGCTATAATCCATTAAGAAAACCAGTTTAAAGGTTATAGGGATATGTATACAAACAGTGGATTTAAAATTAATTTTGGTGGATATTTTTATAGTAGAACAGGATATATTTGCAAATAGATTGTTAGAATTTCTGTATTAGCCTATTTTAGTGAATTTTGAGCGTGCAATATGTCCTCTTAAACTTTTATTTATGCATGAATATTTCGGATATGTCCTTTGCTCACGTAAAGTTGTTATTTGATATTGTTTTATGATTTAGTGGTAGATTTTTTCATTTTAAATGGTTAGGTAGATCACCAAATCGGCACTGATCATGAAGAATAATAAAATTTACTACTTTTTAGTTTAAAGAGCATCAAGTGGGTATATGGTTTTAATATTATTATTATTTGGAGGAGGAAGATTTAATATTTGAAGTGTGTGAGTAGATCATCAAAGCGGCCTTATACATGGAAAATGTTGAATTATCCTCGTAAGGTAAATAAGAATAGTATTAAAATTTTACTTTTATTTTTGGGATAAAGTCTAACTCTCAAAGGAGTACTTTATTTTCAAGTTAAGAGTACGATAGAATAATATTTATGTATGTGACGACACTTGAGAGTTTGGTACCCAAAGGTATAAATTCTGTTGATGTCAAAGCATATATAGATGTTAGTTCTATCATTTAGATTACATCTCAATGGAGAAATTACAATGATACACAGGACTGATTGTAATTATTTTCGATTATTAGAATTACATTGAGCTTTTAAACTATTGCCTTGTACATGATTTAGTTGCATTATCTTATGTAAGCATGTTTATTAATTACAGTTACTTCTCCACTTTTTGTAGCTTTTACTAAATATGTCTTATCTTAATAGGACACATTTTACTAAATGGAAACAAATGGTACTATTTGTATTAGGGTGCATAGATTTTGACTTAACCTTATGTGAGAATTAGCTTACTCCTATTACTGTTGAGAGTACACCTGATCAAAATACTCAATTTGAGAAGTGGCAGAAAACCAATCATTTGTTTCCTATTTCTTCAAGGACATGTCAGTCAAAACATAAAGGGATCAATCCCTACACAAACAAGTGCTAGTGGGTTTATTCAGGCTATTGAGGAGCAATTCATCAGTTCTAGCAAGGCAAATGCAAGTACCTTAATGGCCAAACTCTCCTCAATAATACATTGATAGTGGGAGTGTTAGAGAGTATATCATGATGATGAGAGGCATTCCCTCTCAACTCAATGTCAAGGAGGTTACGATTTTGATACTTTTCTAGTTCACTTTATTCTCAACTCTCTCTCTATTGAATATGAAGCATTTAAGATATCCCACAACACACATTAGGTTAAATGTTCTGTCAATGAGTTGATGGCCATGTATGTACAGAAGGAAGAGAGATTGAGAGGAGAGAGGAAACATGCTAATTTTACCTCTCATGGAAATAGACATTTAGTGAAAAGAATGAGTGTTCAAATGAAGGCAAGAAGAAAAATAGAAATGGAAAAGGAAAGAATGATAAATGCTTCTTCTGCCATAAGGTTGGACATATAAAGAAAAACTGTTAGAAACAAGGAAGGCTGGGTCGTGGGTCGCGACCGGGTTGCGAGACCCCCAGGCCGACCCGGTTGCGACCGAGTCGCGACCCCATTTTTTTATTATTTTTTTTGAAAAATTCAAAAAAAATTAAGAAAAATGTAAAAAAATCGGGGAAAATAAATGACATGATTTAAACAAATAATACATCAACTTTATTCTAATGTGATGTGTTCTACATTTTGTAGGTAGTTGATGTACTCTCCCCATGTTATTTGGGTTGAGTACATAGCTTGATACATGTACACATGACGCTCATATTCGTCAGTCCCTTGGGAAACTGATCCAAACGAGTCACCATAACTATAGGTTGATTGGATCGAAGTATCTGATGACTCCACATAATTCATTCCACAATACTCTTGATCGTATGTAGGTAACCAAGAGCCTTGGGATGAATCATATGCATAGTTGGAGGCATCGTGGTATTCTGCTCCAACTCCATTACTACGATGACCTCCTCTACCTTGCGGCCTTCTACCATGATCGGCGTCTTCGGTCGCATGAGTATATTGCTCATCGCTAGTAAAACGTAACAACGTTGTAGGAGATATGGGAGGATCTGAGGTCTCTTGTACTTGTAAAATGTTCGCACTCTCGTATCCAGCACCATCATCACTGCTACTCTTTGACGACGAATCCTCGGACATTTGGTACTGTACTCGTATGTTCGGCTATGACGTATCTTCTCGATCATCTTCGACCGTATCAGCATTTGCAATATCAAAAAGATCAATAATAACTTGTTTACCTTTTCTCCTACTTTGCGTACCTTGACTAGTTTCTTCTCCGGTCCTCTGTCGCTTTGCTAGAGAGGGAGGCGTAGACACGCAATTTTGGTTCAATTGAAGAGCTTGAATTCTTGCTTTCTTAAATAATATTTGAGTAACCTTACAAGGGAACCGAGCTTTTCGGAAAAATCAAGTTTTTCGGCGCATTTCGAAGAAGATCGATAGGCGTTGACCAGGGTCAAAGTGCCCTATATATAGGGCACCAGGCGCCCTACTTATAGGGCACCAGGCTCCCTTTAAATAGGGCACTAGGCTCCCAACTTATAGGGCACTTGCACCTGGTCTGACTGACTGGATAGATTGATGGGACAGTTCTGCAGATAAAGTTGCTATCTTCTTGGCTATAAAAGGACGCTCATTTGGAGGCTTGAGGACACACCAAGGGCGCCTTTCAAACTCTCTCATCCACCACAACAATCACAAGGCCTTACAACCCCTCTCCAAGCTCTCAAACCATTCCAAAACCCTCTCCCAAAAACCCCAAAAACCTGCAGTTTCCTTCTTCAGAAATATGATTTTTCTCCGACTTTGAGGGCCTCTACACTCCATTTTTCTTACATCTAGTGCCAAAACACTCTTCTATTAGTTTTACTTGAGTATTGGCTACTTGAAGAACTCCTTCTTCCATCTTGGAGGTCTTCCTACACTCCGGGGCGACACCGCGAAGAAGGGAAGAAAATCTGCTGAAACCAGTCCCTGGTGCCCCAAAAATAGGGCGCTTTGGCTTTGGTCAATGCGCCTCATCAAGGGGACACCTGCAGCTAGCGCCCCATATATGGGGCACTAGTAGGGGTAGACCCCGTTTTTCATTTTTTGAGTTTCTTTTACCCTCTCGTTTGATCCTTTACTCTCCCCTTTCATTTTAACTTTCATTAACATGTCATTTATCATATATTAAGCCACTCATTTGCATTTTTATGCATATTTAAACCTTCTAAATAGGGGTTGGGATTTAGTCCCAATCCGGTCAGTTTCTTACCTCTTTCTTGTTTACATTCGAATTTGAGCATGATTCTACACTTTCACTAGAACTAATGATCTTTTCACTTGTTTCTATGTTTTCTTATGGAAATTTTTAAGTAAATCCGGCCGAGATGGAGCTTCAACCAGATCAAAGACGAAGGACTCGCTAAGCTCTCTTCTTTCGGCCGGCAGAGAGAGGAGAAGTCGGAACCCAACATTCTCCCCGCTTCCAAAGGTACGGCGGTCATTTTTATTATTCATTTTTATTTATTTCTATTATATTTTGGAGCCTTTGGCTCCTGGCGACCACAAACACTAACATCCCATCCGCCAAGTCTCCAAAGCAAGCATAGGGGTCGGAAAAGGGAGATCTACAGATATCCCGTTTCGGGTGCTTACACCTTTTGGCGACCACGGTGGGACCAACTTTGCTTTAATGAGTTCTTCTCTTCTTTCCTAAGAATGTCCACTTGAAAACATGCTTATTTTCACTCTAGTTCTCATTTAAGCCATTTCCATTTTCTTACATTTCTATTTGTTTGATTACATGCTTGTTTATTTCCTTGAAGCATCATCTTGTTTCTTCCGATTTACTTGCCTTCCGTTGGTCCTTTTAAAAGCATAACGATCTAATTTCTAGCTTTGATTATCAACTTACTTCACCTTAGCTTCTTAGATGTCTTCTTCTTTCATCCCTTGTTAAGTATACTTGCCTATTTCCTTTTAAGTCTAGTTCTTCTTTAGTAAATTATTAAAGCATGCTTAGTCAAAATTTGTTCTCTCTTTCACCTTAGTTTGATTTCATATCATTGTCTTGTTTACTTGATTCCTACAGCATCTTGTTAATCATTGTATGTTTTTATTTTCTTCTTGCTTGCTTCTTATTCCTTGACATTTCACTTGCATTTAGTTTGCATTGGAGTTTCGGGTTCGCCCGTCTCCTTAGGACATCCAAGAAGGGAGGCTCTGTCCTCCCAAAACCACACACATCCAAACACCCCTCTTGGTGGTTGCCAACTCCTCTTCCGAGGATTCCCTCTCGGAAGGACTGGGTAGCTTCCATCAAGGCCTCCATAAGTCCCCAGACGTGAAGGATTCCCTCTTCACTGATCGGGTAGGTTGTACCTTTTCACCCCAAAATCTGGAGTACCTATTACCTATCATTGTGAAAAGAGTAACAACCTTAGATTGCTCGGCATTGTGAGAGCATAGGGTCCTACCCATTTATTTGAGTGGACAATATTTCTCTTAACAAGCCATTAATTTGAGGTTGAAACAACAATGTTTTTTTCAAGTCTTTGCTATTACTTGTTTGCAAACAAAAATTGAAAATTAAACAAAAATCCCAAAATCACCTAAAAAGAACTATTTTTTTTTTGCTTGAGGTTAATTTGCTTGATAACTTGCTTGTCCGACAAAAGAAAATCAAAACAAAAAAGGGGTCAAAAATCAAAACTAAAAAAAATTTTGAGCTTTTATTTGTCAACCTTCTTTTTCTGTTGTGTTTATGAATTTAAAGTCAGGACAAGTTATCGGAATGCTGGATCAAAGATACGAGCAACTACAATTGGAGTAAGACCAGTCTTATTCCTACCCTGATGCCGTATGTGCCGTCAATGAATTCAAAATTCTCTCCGAACCTAGTCAAATTTCTCCTCAACCCAATCCAAATCCACTTTGGGAGGCATTCTCTCATGCTAACCCCACTCAACTTCAGGCTATTGAAGCCATTCTCAAGGGCAAGTCGCCCGCCGAACACATCCCTCCCGAAGGTGGTCTTCACATCTTTACCCCTCGGTCGGTAGCACATCAACCCAATGTGCCCACTCATGGCCATTCTTATACCGGGCTTGTAGCCCCAATTTCTCCTCATCCGGTGGCTAATCTAGATCATCTCGATCCGAATGTTGTTGTTCCTTCTAGGCCACCAGTTTATTCTTCTAATCATCTCAACCCTACTCACCCTTTGGTGAATCCCCCAATGTCCCCTTCCTATCCGGCCACTTCGGCCCATCCAATCCCAATTCCGGTGCACCAAGCACCAACTCCTCCTCCTTCTCTTGGGGAACCTTCTGTCGATCAATCTATGGTTAACAAAATCAATTGCATGGATGAGCAGTATAGAGAACTTAGACGATTGATCGACACCAAGGTAGCCCCTGAAATTTCTCTTCCCATCCTCCATACTTTTCATCTACCTCCCTCTGAGATGCCGGTATACCATCGCTACAATGGAACCGGTAATCCATTCATTCATATCAAGGACTTTCTTTATGAGTCGGTAATATGGCAAAATGATTTGCTTTTCTTTTCAGAAGATCATTAGAGGGTTCAGCTTTAGAGTGGTTCTACTCGCTTGACTCTTTGGAGGCGAGTAACTTTGAAATTGTCAAAGCTAAGTTTTTGTAGAGATATCAAGACAGGTTCGGACCAACATATTCCATCACTGACCTCATGGCCGAAAGAATGAGAAATGATGATGATTTTACTAGATATGCTGATAGGTGGAGTTCCATGACAGAAAGGCTTATCGATTCCATTTAAGAACCGGAGCAAGTGAAGATAATCATCACCAATGCCACTCCAGCCTTAAAGAATATGCTAGCTTTGCATCACCCCACCTCCATGAGTGAACTCTATGAGAAGGCACGGTACATTCAGACACAGCTTAGGGACTCACTTATCATGAACTTGTTTGATCATAGACCCCGAGCTGTCAAGAAAACCACTTTTACCACAACTGGCCCAGTGACTGAGGGCGTAGTGACAAATGAGAACCTCAATGTTGTAGGGAACCCACCTAGCAATTATCAACTCCAGTTTAGGAACCCTCAACAAAACCAACATTTATAAACCCTCGTCAACCTTAACATCAACCTCAGTTCTAGCATTGTCAACAACAAGCTCCGATCCCTCAGCGGCCGCAAGCCCCAGTTCCCCAACCACCATAGCAACAACTTGCCAACTACAACCAAGCACCCCCTCCTATGGCTTATGAACCTCTAAAAATAGGACCTAAGAGAAACCATTATCCGCCTTTGCCATAATCTCTCATGGACATCTTTAATGCACTTATGGAGGCAGGGCAAATTGCATTGCCAAGGGAGAAGTTGGAATGGCCTCAAAATGTCAACATAGAGCGATACTGCCTATTTCACAGATATCCTGGGCACACCGTGGAAAATTGTTTTCAGTTCAAAGACTACATCCATGACCTTAATGAGCAAGACAGTATTGACTGGGACCAGATGGGGGAATACATCAGAACAGTGAAAAACCAACGATAGCATGCACCAGCTCAACAACAACAACAACTGAACCCTGGCCTGGGGATCATTCAAAATCCTTTACCTCCACATGCACCAGCACTTGGGAATCAACACGTTAATCCCAACTTGATCTCTTCCAAGGAGTATCATAATCGAGGCCAGAATTGGCAAGTTGAGGGAGCCACCTCCGCCATGCATGTCAACCGAACCGTCCATTCTATACCCCGAGCTACATCAGCCAACCCCATTACTCTCAACTGGCCACCCATCATCCGAGCATCATCATGACCCATTGTAAGACCACCAACCATACAACTCCAACCAGGATGGGCCCTAATCCACCAGGTTGATCCACCACAAACATCACCACCACTAGGACCCATCATCATCCCGCCCCGAGCAACCGTACCTTCACAACCTACCCACCCTACCATGCCTCAAACCACCATCATTACACCCATCGCAAGAGCTCCCATCATTCGACCTAACCCACCACCCACCACTACCATCCCAACTATAGCTCCTCAACTTGCCACAGTACTCAGGAGTGGGTGCATGTTCCAAAGGGTCTTTCCCCAGGCTGGTCAGTCAGGATTAGTACTAGAAGCAGAAGAAGAACACATTGAAGAACCATTGCCTGGGACATCCTATGACTTGTTAAAACATCTTGATAAAACCCCGGCATGGATCTCTATTTTAGAGTTGATCAAAAGATCCAAAGTCCATCAAGAGGTTCTCCAACAATACTTACAGCGGGTGATGGTGAATGAGAGCCTCCCCCCAGAAAAGATCTTATTAGTTCTGGTCCCGAGAAGTGAGTACCCGGCCCTTACATTTAGAAAAGGAAGAGTTGGCCGACCCAAAAGTAAGGAAATGTGCCTTATGCATCACAGTCCACATCAATGGAGTAGGCATTAAGTCATGTTTGGTCAATATCGGAGCCTCTATTAATGTTTTGCCACCAGAAACATTACGTCTTTGTAAAATTTATGAAGAGGATGTCCGGCCATCTCAAATAACAAGGACCGCATATGACAATTCAAAAAAGCTTGCTAGGACCCCAAATAGTCACTGTTGACTTCCACATACTTGAGATGGATCCGACATACAAAGCCATTCTAGGACGTCCCTATTTGGAAGCACTAGAGGTAGTCGCCTCCACCAATCACCAGTGTCTCAAATTTCCTTACAAGGGACAGGTGATTAAGGTGACTAGCATGCCCCTAGATCATCCATCTTCTCCACCACCACCCCTCGGGTTGCCAAACAAGCCGATTTTGACAATCTTGGATCTTCCAAAAATAAGTAGGCAGCCCAGGCAAGTGTGGAGAAGGAAAAGAGAGAAAAATGAAACTATTGGTGGCATATAATGAAAAGTTTGGGATACCAAGAAGGCCAAGGTCTAGGCAAAGAACTGCAAGGCATAGCTGAGTCAATCAATCTAATGAGGTTACAACCAAAAAGCAGGGTTGGGTATGATAGAACGATTGCAAATGGTCAGAATCTCAAAAGCAAATACTTTTTTGGATGCTTACAAAAGTTTTTCATCAAGAAAGAAACCATTCAACTGGCTGAGAACAAGGAAGAACAAGAGATGGAGCAAGAGAAGAGAAGAAGAACCAATGACCCTGAAGATGACTTGTATCCATAAATATCTCTTTTGTTTTCCACCGATGAAGAAGGGTCAAGCAATGAACCACGCCAGGTTGAACCACCTGTTGACCCACCCGAGGGTCATATTACAAAACCAACTCGAGAAAAAGTCCAATCAACTCCACGAGGGCCTTCCCTCATTATGTCATCTTTTGGGGCTGATGCCCCAACTCACTGTGATGCTCTCCTCGGGCTTCTTGGCCCGATCCCTATTTCTAGGCCCTCAGGCCCAACTTATGGGTCCGTGTACCCACTTGTTGCTCTTGGGCCATCGAGCCCCTCTACTAAATCCGGGCCTTTGTGCCCATTTTCTCCAACTCTTGGGTCCTTAAGCCCATCTCCTAAACCCAGGCCCTCGAGCCCACATCCTCCTCTTATTGGGTCCATGAACCCACCTTCTTCCATGATCATCTGGCCTACTAGCCCATCATCTCTTTCTGTCAACATTGGGCCCGAAAGCCCCCTCTATCAAACATTGCTCGAAGACTTCCCCTTTTTATCAATATCTCTGCCTACTTTGGCTCCCGTAATTGATCTCAACCGAAATCGGGCACCTGAAGCCCATTCTATCTTTATGTTTAGCGCTTCCAAAAAAAAACGTCCTCCTCGAAACTCAAATTTCGATCGAGGAAACATCTCAACTTGCCCTAGAAGGGCATTCGCCTCAAGGAGCCACCAGATCCTTGATTGACCTTTTTTGCCCCCCATTCTTTCCAATAAATTCCACTCCATCCACCTCCTCTTCCTCTCCTTATTTACCTTCTTCTTCTTTAGGTTTAGTTTCCAATAAAAATAGGACAAAAATTAGAGGTAGAAGAATTCCAGAAAGATACCTGCATCAGTTAGCTCGGAAAAGCATAGAATGTGCCAAGCAACCGAAATATCTAGAAAGTGCAATCCAGTTGGATGAAATCCGATATGAGGAGAAAGACAACATTGATCCAACTTTAGGAATTTATGAGGTTGTATCTGAAAAAAATCCTGATACTAAGGATGAAGAAAAGGATTTGGCCGATGCTTACGCATCCGGATTGAAGAGATTTGAAGAGCCATCAGCCACGGTGGATGAACCGACTAAGGAACTTAATCTTGGAACACCAAAAGATCCTAAGAATATCCTCATCAGTGCCAACCTCACCCCTTTAGAAGAACAGAATCTAATGGGGGTGCTACAAGAATATAAAGACACGTTCGCTTGGACATATGAAGATATGCCGGGGTTAGACAAGTCATTGGTAGAGCATCGATTAACTTTAAAACCTGAAGCTACCCCGGTCAAGCAAAAGTTAAGGAGATTCCACCCAGACATAGCATTAAAGATGAAGGAAGAGGTCGATAAGCTACACCAAGAAAAATTCATTAGAGTCATCCTTTATCCGCAATGGGTGGCAAATAAAGTCTCGATCATGAAGAAGGATGGAAATGTTCGAATTTGCATTGACTTTAAGGACTTAAACCGAGCGTGTCCGAAAGATGATTTCCCCCTTTCTCATATCGATGTTCTTGTTGATAACACAGCTGGATATGAAACCCTATCATTCATGGATGGATATTCAGGGCATAATCAAATCCGATTAGCAGAAGAGGATCAAGAGAAGACCTCATTCACTACACCTTGGGGAACTTACTGCTACGTCGTCATGCCCTTTGGATTAAAATATGCCGGAGCAACTTATCAAAGGGCCATGGTGGTGATATTTCATGATATGATGCATAAATTTGTAGAGGTGTATGCGGACGATTTAGTGGTTAAATCTCGGACCCGAGATGAGCATGCTGAGGTGTTAAAAAGGGTTTCGCAACGAGCCAGGGAATATAAGCTTAAAATGAACCCCAAGAAGTGTGTGTTTGGAGTGTCATCCGTAAAGCTACTTAGGTTCATCGTCAGCAAAAGAAAAATTAAAATCGATCCCAACAAGGCCAAGGCCATCATTGATGTCTCCACCAAAGAACTTAAAAGAGCTGAGAGGGTTGATTGGTAGGCTACAATTTGTTCGCCGGTTTATCTCACAACACTCCCAAAGGTGTAAACCTTTTTATGAGTTAACTAAGGCAAAGGCCGAATTCAGATGGGATTCAAGATGCCAGGAGGCATTCGATGGTTTAAAGAAATATTTGTCAAGCCCACCTGTGCTCAAACCTCCGATTCCCGGCAAACCCTTAATCTTATACATCTCGGTTTTGGTAGGATCCCTTTGAGCAGTATTGGCACAGTTAGATGACGAAGGGAAAGAGCAAGCAGCATACTATTTGTCCAAAATCTTTGATCCTTGTGAGCAGAAGTATACAACCATGGAAAAAACCTGTGCCGCCCTGGTTTGGGTGGTCCAGAAGCTTAAACATTACTTTATGGCTCACGAGGTTAATCTCATTGCTCATATGAATCCCATCAAGTTTCTCCTAGAAAAATCTGTCCTGACTAACTGGTTGGCACGTTGGCAGAGCTTTCTCTCTCAATTTGACATCACCTACATCCAACAAAAGGCAATCAAGGGTTATGCAATTGCTGAACACCTTGCCCATCATCCTATCCCAATCTTTGACCCTATCCAATAAGAATTCCTCGATGAAGAATTGATATCCATTCGATCTTCCAATCTATGGACTTTATATTTTGACGGGGCATTAAACTCCCAAGGTAGAGGGATATGGATTGTTCCTCTGTCACCCGAAGGTGTCACCATTCCACAGGCTTTTCAGCTCCATTTTCTAGCAACAAACAATATAGCTGAGTATGAAGCCTTACTGACCGGATTGGAGGCCGCTCACTTTTATGGTGCCACTGAACTAAGGGTGATCGGTGATAGTTAGTTGATTCTCCGCCAAGTGCTTGCCAAATACCGCACATCTCATCCCGAGCTCAGACCATACCAAGAACTCACCGCCTGTTACATCAAGCCATTCTCCAAACTCAAATTCATTCATGTTCCTCGTGCTCAAAATATTCTTTCCGATGCTCTCGCTTCTCTAGCATCTTCACTATCTGTCCCGCTAGGCGGACAGGTTAGGACGATCTATGTCCGCCGACGTACCATCTCGGCAGTAGAAGATGCACGATTAATGAAGGTTAAAGAAGAGTTTAAAAGGAAGGAATACATTGAGAAAAAGGAAGAAGTGTCTTTGGTTGAGTTGGAAGAATTAGAAGAGGGTGAGAAACCATGGTATCATGAGATTGTGAATTACTATCAGGATCAACTGCCAAAGAGAAGAAAGCCATAAGAAGAGTCTCTCAGAGATACACCATCTTAGGTGGAGTGCTTTATAAAAGGAGTCTGGCCGGCATTCTATTAAGGTGCGTAGATGAAGAGGAGGCTGAATTGGTGCTTAAAGAAGAACATTCTGGAGTATGTGGAGGCCATGTAAATGCCCAAGCCCTCACCAATAAGATCATCAGGTAAGGGTATTATTGGCCTACTCTATAAGAAGATTGCTCGATCTTTGTCCGGCATTGTCATCAATGTCAACTTCACGCCGACAAGATACACTCTCCCACATATTCCCTTCACCCGATTCATGCCCCGTGACCCTTCGCTATGTGGGCTTTTGATGTTATGGGACCCCTTGGTGACCCAAACTCCACAAACAAAACCAAATCCTTCATCTTAACGGCAACGGAGTACTTCACCAAGTGGGCAGAAGCGGAAGCATACGTGGAAATCAAGGCATCAACGGTCTGCACCTTCATCAAACGCAACATCATCGCCAGGTTCGGGATCCCAGGCAACATCATCATCAACAACGGACCACAATTCATCTCTCAAGAGCTGCACTACCTTTGCAACAGGTATTGAATCAAATTGCATCATTCATCTCCATATTATCCTCAAGGCAATGGTCAAGCAGAAGCCACGAATAAAACTCTGATAAAAATCATTAAGAAAACTTGTAAGTCTAGCAAGTTCGTGGACTGGCCGGATAAGTTAGTTGTTGCTCTATGGGCCTACTACACTTCTATTCGAACCCCAACGGGTCAAACTCCCTATGCCTTGGCATTTGGGATGGAGGCGGTAGTCCCATATGAAGTACTCATCCCTTCCCTCTTAGTCCAGATCGATCGAGACATCCCGATGGATGAACACCGAGATTCCCTTCTTGCATAACTTGAACTCTTGGATGAAAGGAGGCTGGCCGCTGTCGAACATGCTAGATCTTATCAGAATAGACTTAAAAGATTTTATCAAAAGAGGGTGGTGGAGATAAAATTTGAAATCAGTGAGGTTGTGCTTAAAAGAATATTCGTTAAGCCGGGCGGTCCCCGCTCCAAACTTCAACCTAATTGGGAGGGTTCGTATGTAATCTCAGCGGTTTATCTTGGTAATTCATATAAGCTAAGTAATGTAGAAGGAAAAGAACTAGCTCATCCCTAGAATGGTCTACCTCAAAAAATATTTCCCTTAAAATAAAAAATCACAAAAAATAGAAAAATCTATAAAATCTGAAGGTGTAAAGAATGATGATAACATCTAACGCTTGCTTGTTTGGTGCACCAACTTGTCACTTACGAAAATAAGGATAGGCATCATACTGCACACACTACACACCTAGGTTTCGGAATCCAATGATTGGAAGTCAGAGAGAAACCTAGGCAACACTTGGCAAAAGAAGGTCAACCCTGTCCTATTCTCTTCTTATTTTGGTCCATAAGGGATGAAAGGGGTTAGAATAAGGAGTATCAAAAGTGCCCATTGCCTTAGTAGGAGGATGCCTCTGAAGGTCTGACTTCTTAAAAGAAAAGGTGCCAAAAGATGGGCAATGACCCTTCAAGTCGGCAAAAGAATAAACATGTCTGAATGTGTACCAACAAAAGCCCAAAAAAGAAAAAAACTCCAAAAGATGGGCAATGAACCCCTCAGGTCAAAATCAAACAAAAGAAAAAAGACAAGTTTGAATGTGGGTCATCAAAGAAAAAGGGCTAGAAAGAAGGACCCGAGGATGTCAAATCCCAAACAGGCAACACAGGCACTAGTAGAGAAACAAATTCAACACTCCTGAATCCTATTAAGGACCTACCATCAATCCTCTTCCCTCTTTAACCTTGCGAGCAGGGTTGACCAACTGGATCCAAGAAGAGCCATAGCCTATCGAAGGTGGAAGGTCAAAAGATCTCGGACTAGGCACCTTCTTACACATGATGTCTACTCTTAACCCTTAGGTAATGATGAGGGGCACCTATGGCAAGCAAGGCAAAGGATGAGATGGTCGTTTCTTTCACACCAAACAAAAAAATTGAATACTTCAAAAATGCCAAAAAAAATTCTTAAAATCAAAATTCTTAAAAACTTAAATATTCAAAACACCAAAAGAATTATAAAAGTTCCAAAACATCAAAAACATTATAAAACCATCAAAACCCAAACAAATCAGAAAATTCAAAACATCTAAAAATTTGCTTTCTAGACTAATTAGTTGCCTTTGCATTCATGTTTCATTTCAGTCTTGCATATTTCCTTTTATGCATACTTATGTTTTTCTGTTATCTTTACCTTGATAAGGCCTATGTCCTTTGACAAAAGATCAAGGCAAGGGACTAAGACAAAATAAAGTTCTAATATCTTCTCTCAAGTGGATGCAGGAATAGGAGAAGGCATGTCAGCTTCATATCCCCAGACACTTAGAGGAAGCAAAAACAACAAAAACAAATCAAAAATTGAAAAACAAAAGTGGACTACCCCAACCCCTATTAGGACTTGCATTTAGTATTGCATCTATCAAAATAAGTAATATTTGAGATGTTGAAGACCTCAAGTCTAAAGGGGGTTGAGCCTGAGAACCCCTTCAACAAAATCAATGAGGGCTCAGTCATTCCCTAGGCTTGCGGATAGGCCAAAGTTGAATATGCGGGGACGATGGTTTCTTCATGGATGTCCTGACCCGTTATGTTCAACCTATATCTTCAACTATTTTCTTATACTTAGTTGTATTTCTTTAAACCCAGCATGCATCATTTCATACATGCATCACCCCACCATAATCCTGCCATGACCTCTTTCCTGTCCACTATGAACATTTTAAAGATGGTATTTTATAGCCCCAGAGGAGGTCTTGATTTTTTAGAGAATCAGTTTCCAACATGTTTTAACAATGATTTCATCGAAACAAGAAGTTTTTCCATGTCGAAGTGAACCGGTATTGTTGAGTAAAACCTTATGAATTTGAAGAACCCAACCTTGGTTGATTGGCTGTCTCATCTTTACTTTTCGTAATTTACTGCATTTCTACCGAGTCCAGCACACCATGCAGTTCGGGTCCTGGCCGGTAACAATTCTCACCCACGTGGGATTTTAGTTATTTACTTTAAGTACCGTTCTTCTCTTTAGCCAATCAACCAGAGGGAAGGTTTCGATAAGACAAAAGGTAATCTCAAAGTCCAGTAAATTTTTATTCCACTCAACTAGGACAATGAGGGCATGTCTAAATTTACACCTTGACGTCACATTTTTAGTCCGTTACAACTTCATTCCACTGCGCTTCACTACGCTTCACTACATTCGCCTACGCTTCATTCATGTCACTCCCTTGCAAAGCTGACACCAAGGCAAGGTAAGCTGTAGACACGTAATTTTGGTCCAATTGAAGAGCTTGAATTCTTGTTTTCATGAATAATATTTGAGTAACCTTTCAAGGGAACCGAGTTTTCCGGAAAAATTAAGTTTTTCGGCGCATTTCGAAGAAGATCAATAGGCGTTGACCAGGGTCAAAGCGCCCTATATACAGGGCACCTGGCACCCTATATACAGGGCACCTGGCACCCTATATACAGGGCACCTGGCGCCCTACTTATAGGGCACCTGCACCTGGTCTGACTGACTGGACAGATTGATGGGACAGTTCTACAGATAAAGTTGCCCTCTTCTTGGCTATAAAAGGACCCCCATTTGGAGTCTTGAGGACACACCAAGGGCGTCCCCCAAACTCTCTCATCCACCATAACACTCCCAAGGCCTTACAACCCCTCTCTAAGCTATCAAACTGTTCCAAAACCCTCTCCCAAAAACCCCCAAAACCTGCAGTTTCCTTCTTCAGAAATATGATTTTTCTTCGACTTTGAGATCCTCTACACTCCAATTCCTTTACATCTAGTGCCAAAACATTTCACTTGAGTATTGGCTGCTTGAAGAACTCCTTTTTCCATCTTGGAGGTCTTCCTACACTCCGGGGCGACACCGCGAAGAAGGGAAGAAAATCTGCTGAAACCAGTCCCTGGTGCCCCAAAAATAGGGCGCTTTGGCTTTGGTCAATGCGCCTCATCAAGGGGACACCTGCAGCTAGCGCCCCATATATGGGGCACTAGTAGGGGTAGACCCCGTTTTTCATTTTTTGAGTTTCTTTTACCCTCTCGTTTGATCCTTTACTCTCCCCTTTCATTTTAACTTTCATTAACATGTCATTTATCATATATTAAGCCACTCATTTGCATTTTTATGCATATTTAAACCTTCTAAATAGGGGTTGGGATTTAGTCTCAATCCGGTCAGTTCCTTACCTCTTTCTTGTTTACATTCGAATTTGAGCATGATTCTACACTTTCACTAGAACTAATGATCTTTTCACTTGTTTCTATGTTTTCTTATGGAAATTTTTAAGTAAATCCGGCCGAGATGGAGCTTCAACCAGATCAAAGACGAAGGACTCGCTAAGCTCTCTTCTTTCGGCCGGCAGAGAGAGGAGAAGTCGGAACCCAACATTCTCCCCGCTTCCAAAGGTACGGCGGTCATTTTTATTATTCATTTTTATTTATTTCTATTATATTTTGGAGCCTTTGGCTCCTGACAACCATAAACACTAACATCCCATCTGCCAAGTCTCCAAAGCATGCGTAGGGGCCGGAAAAGGGAGATCTACAGATATCCCGTTTCGGGTGCTTACAGGAGGGATCTGGAATTCTTCGGCTAAAGGGACATCGTCGAGCACTCCTTCAGCCCATTGTCGATCTTCTGGGTTGAACTCCGGTTCTCCTAACCCTTCTCGGTCATTGACCCATGCTTCTAAGGAGTTCTTCTCGTAGAATATTTGATCCAAATCGATGTCCTCCTCTTCAATTTGTGACTTCTCGACCGAACGTCCTGCCACCTGTGATATCCAACTCTTTTGTTCCATCTGGTTCTACTTCATTCTCTCTAAATTCCTCAACTTTAACCTCATGTTGTAGTGACAATACTTGAGGTCTTCAAGTCTCCTTGATGTCAACCTATTTCTTTGTTTCGTGTGAATCAAGCTGAATGTAGACCAATTCCTCTCGCAGCCCGAAGCCGAAGTGGTTTAACTTAGGACCCTGATGGCTACGTACGCCAAGTCCTCGTACCCTGGTACTTTACCATGGTCCGTCCACCAATCAACTTCATAAATTGAATGTTTTACATTTTTATCTAAGTAAACTTTGATTAATTAAGTCATGAAAAACAATGCTACATACCCGGACTTAGTAGCATCACAGCTTGTTCAACTCTGCTCGTTCCAAAGTGAAAACTCCACATTCTATAATCGTACATCTTGTTGCAGGCGAAAATAGCCCAGTCGTCGTCACCAAGCAACCGTTGGATGATGCTCTTCACGTCATCTAATAGCTCGTTCGTTGCCTTGAACTGTGGACTATAGCAATACCTTGGGTTGAAAATGTAACCTGTGAACAAAATAACATTAGTAAACAACTTATACATATCTGACATTAAAAAATATAAGTAAATGTTTAAGAAAATATACCTGCTACATATATGGGTTGATGTAACGTACGTTCCCAGCAGCGATCTATGATATCCCACCATTTGGCGAAGTCGGACACGGTCTTGGAGATTTCTTCCTTCGCTCTCTCAACCGCATCGTATAAATACCCCATGTATGCTTTCCTATCTTCGTCAACTATCATTAGTATCTTCATTATGGGTTGGACGATGTCTAACGTCTTCTTTACAACTTTCCAAAAATCTCCACTCTCTATTGTCTCCTCTACTTTTCTCCCCTTTCTCTTATCCGATGGGTTACATCTAGCTATCCAACTACCCCAACACGGTGAAATGACTATCTGAGTAAGAGCTCTCCTTTGATTGAACAAACTTTCTAATGAAATATAATGGGAGGCGAACCGGGTTGCACCAGGCCGTAACAACTCTCTCCCCTTGGTGTGTTCTCTCATAAGTGCAAGGACAAAGTTGTGGTTGTAAATAAATGAAGAAATAAACTAGGCTAGCTTAACCACCCTGTCTATTTGAGGATCCTTGCATATATCCTCCAACATCAAGTCTAAGGAGTGGGCGGAACAAGGTGTCCAATACAACTTTGGTCTTTTGACCATAAGCATCTGTCCGACCGCTTTGTATGCAGCCGCATTGTCTGTGACTACTTGAACTACATGGCTCTCTCCTATTTCTTCTATCACTCCATCTATCAATTGGTAAAGATACTCCGCATTCTTTACCTGTCCTGATGTATCGACCGACTTCCAAAAGACCGTGCCAGCTTGACTGAACACTAGGAGGTTGATCATTGTCTTCCTAGTTATACCTGTTAAGTTTAAGATATTAACTAAGTTATACCAAAAGAATGTTTATACATTTAATATAAATGAGTAAAAGAAAATTTACTTACCGGTCCATCCGTCGGTCATTAATGTGCAACCTCATTCCTCCCATATTCATTCAAATGATGCCACATACTTCTTTGTTTCTTGCACCTCCATAGGAAGATATACATTGTATATCTCCTTTGTGTTTGGACCAGGCACTCCCCTTCCGACGTCTGCGATCGTGTCGATCATGTTCTCGTAGTATGGTCCCCTCGCGGCATTTGCCGGAATGCTGTGGTGAAAGAACCACTTTGACGTTGCCCGGCCAATCTTCTCCTTACATAATTTTAGGTTCTTCATCGCCGTCGTGATTGTCGTTTGACGTTGTCGTGGTCTGGTGATTACGGGATCCACGGGACCTACTACCGGGTCATCGTCTTGGGTGAGATTCTTGGGTGAGATCATGAACCTCATCTTGCAGTTAGTTGTTGGATCCTCTTCCACTTCCTCGACCACTCCCACTTCCAGACCCTTGACCCATCATTCGGCCGGTGCGTCTATGTAACTCTTCGTTGATGAATGATCTTCGACTTGCTTCCATTCCCCGAAAGAGGTCATCTATTTATGAAATATTCAAATATTTAATTATCTTTTAAAATAGAAGAATGAACTACGTTTATGAGTAAAACAAACATACCCTCGTACCCTTCGTCTCCAAAAATATCCGGCCTCTCTTGTTCGGTCCTGTAAATATGTACGAAATGTCTCCCCGGTTGTAGCAATTCTTCTCGGACGGTCTCCTTATCCCGTTTGCTAGTTCCCTTCGTTTGCTTAATCGCTTGTAAGTGCCTACGAAATTGAGCTCTGACCTCCGGCGGAGTTTGTGTGCAAGGAAGAACGTTTCCCTTCATGCCTGCAAGATGAAACTTTAAACGATAAATACAACCGAATATTACTTTGTCGCAATATTTACATTGCAGTTTTCTCTCCGCCATGGAGATCAAGTTGCAATGTAATCAAGCCGGATCACTCCGGGTTGCACCGGTAGTTTGGGTTGTTTGGCTTGGAGAAGACATTTTTTCTAAATAATTAGTTAAGTAAATAATTAACTATTTAAAAAAGCTAATGACGTTAATAAGTGACTACTAATCTAAGTAAACTTTTAATTATGTAAAATAAATGACTAACTAATTATGTAACTAAATAAGTAATTAACTATACCTTCTAACTAATTATGTACTTAAGTAACTACTAAACTAAATATCTAACTAATCTTCTAGCTAACTAACTATGTAAGTAAGCAAGTATTAAAAAGAAGAAACTACTTAACTAACTAATCAATGAAACAAATATTAAATAAATATACTAAATGAACTAATGAAGTACTTAATGAAATAATTAAGTAAATGAAAAATAAAATGAGAGCAAAATGAGAGCTTGAGAGTGAGAGTGAGGGGTGGGAGTATGGGGAGCCCCTTGGGGGCTTTAAATAGCCCCCAAGGGGCTGAATGGGGGGCTGGAGCCCCCCTTAGCCGTTGGCAAGGGCCATATGGCCGTTGCCAACGGCCATATGGGCTGGGTCGCGTGACTCGCGCAACCCCCGCGACCCGGCCGGGTGAGTCGGCTGGGCCGGGTCACGACTGAGCCGGTCGGGCCCAATCCCGACCGGGTCGGGGCCGGGTCGCGACCCGATGAACCATGGTTAGAAATATAAATAGTGGCATGAGAAGAAACATATGCTCTCTTTATCATATATATTATGAGTATCATTTGGTTATTATTCCTTTAGATTGCCGGTGGTTTGACTCAAGGTTTAGTATGCATGTTGCCACATTTGTGTATGTGTTCTTGTTCCTAAGGTCAATCCATGCATGTGTGACTAGTCTATTCTCTTAAGGAATAGGATATGCTTGCAAGTGAAGGCTATAGGAACTTTTATGCTATATTAAGTAGTGAATATTTTTTAGATTTAGATGGCACATTCTGTGTAACATCATGTAGTAGAAATTTCGTGTTGGTATCAAAACTTGAATGTAAATGGTTCCATTTCAGTTTTAGAACTTCTTCCTTTAATTTGATTAAAGATTCAATTGTTATTGGTACTGACAATCTTTCTGATGGTTTATAAAATTTGTGTATATCTTCTACAGTTTAACACATCCATGATAGCCTGCCCCACTTTAGTTTAAATAGCAATAAGCATGGTAGAATACATGATAAGTCATCCATGTTATGTTATAGGAGATTAGGACATATCTCTATTAAGAGGTTTCAAAGATTAGTGAGAGAAGGACTATTTTTTACTCTTGACTTTAAAGACCTTGTGACATGTGTTGACTGCGTTAAGGCAAAGTAGAAAGACACACACACACACACACACACACCTAATAAGGATGCCATAAGAAGTTAGGGGATCTATATGAAGATGTGTACATGGAGCAACCTCAAGGGTTTCATATTGAAAGGAGAGAACATCTGGTATGCAAGTTAAAGAAATTTATTTACTGACTTAAGCAAGCCTCTTAGCAGTGGTATCGCAAGCTTAATAAGATAATTTTGTCCTTTGAGTTTAAAGAGAACACTATTGTTGAGTGTTTATACCTGAAGATCAGTGAGAGTAAATTCATTATCTTACTTTTGAATGTGGATGACACATTACTTGCTAGTGGTAATCTCAATTTGTTACATGAAACTAAGGCTTTTCTATTTGAAAATTTTGAGATGAAAGATTTAGGTGTAACTCGATATATCTTGGGCCTAGAGATCACTACGGTTAGACCATTAGGCACCTTAGGTTTTTTTTTCAAATTCTTACAATTTAGAGGTTCTAGAAAGGCCATTGCAGTCCTGTGCACCCGATAAAATACCAATTGTAAAAGGTGATAAATCACTACAAGAAAATCAAATTTTGCCTACGCGAAAAATTCATAGGTAAAAGCTATTTTTTCGTAAGTAAATTGATCTACCTACAAACCCGCTCATAGAGGCATCTGTAGGCCTAGTACAAGTGGGGAAAAGTATTACCTATGGGCATATCCATAGGCATAGGGCACGTACTATACCTACGGAAGAATATGCTTCCATAGGCACCATATCGATTGTGCCTACTAATTGATGTGTAGGTAAATATCCAATGTACCATTTTACACTATCTGTACTTACAGACACTCCCATAGGTAAATGACACGTATAGAAAATCAAATTTTCAATTCATAGGTCCTACATTTACTTATGAAAAATATTATTCATAGTTAAATGCATGCATATACATATTAGACTTGCTCAATCGGCATTCTGCATACATTGTACATCTCTTCCTGCAACCAAATTCACAATCCACTTCAATTCACAACTGACATCCGAACATCAAACATTCATATTACTTGGTTTTGTTTTCACAATCATAAAGTGAGATGTACAAATCCCCTTCAATTCACAACTGACATCCAAACATCAAGCATTCATATAACTTGGTTTTGCTTTCACAATCATAAAGTGAGGTGTACAGGAATAACTTAAAAACAAACATAACTTGGTTTTACAACATACAATTGTTAAATATACAACAATTTCAATTGTTCCACATTCCAACCACAATCACAAAGCCAATGTTTTATCCACAAGCAAAGGGTCATTGTTTGTTTGTCACCACAACATGGTAATCATCAATTACACAACTCCACAAACAAGGTCAAATATAAGTGGACAACCCAAGGGGAATCTTCATTCATTTATCCTTAATAACCACCTGCAATGAGAATATAAGAATTACAAAAACAACTTTATAATATTCATCAATCATTCAAAGATGTAAATTACGGTAACTTACATAATCTCTCAATCATACAATATAACTTCCAATGACATCCTTCATTCTTATTCTATGATCATCCTTCACAAAGAGAGGGGCTTCTGACATTAAAATGTATGTGACAGACACTTCATAATAGACATGCATTAGTAATCAGCCCATGACTGTCTTCTCTAGGTCGTCACTAATGAGAAAACCATCTGCCACTTTCTCCCCTAAAAGATCTAGCATGAGTAGTGGAATTTAAGTTAGTAAGATAAACATAATTTTTTTTACATTCCTACTGCAATCACAAAGGAAAAAAATTGAACATCATTTAGGATATTTAGTTTTGGCAACCGAAAAACAATTTATCATGCCTCTTTAGATAGAAAGATGAATCCTCTCCAGAGCAAATGGGTTCTGTATTTTTGGCAATGACATTATCTGCATGGTCCTTGTTTTATTGGCCTAGATCAATGGTCCTATGAATGTGAAGATAGAGTTGCAAACAACTTCAGCCTAGAATTGGGGGTAGACAACTCAATTTTTTGTTAAGCAATGGCTCCTTGTCGGATTTAAAGAGGAGAAGGGGTGGGAAAGATGATTATTATTTATACAAAATGAAAATATTAAATTAGAATATTGAAGACATCAATGGAAATTTTGTGCAGCAATGGCTGTACAAAATTAGAATATTTATATAGAATGAAAATCTTAAATTTTTGTATAGAAATGGTTGCCAGGGCTTTCCGTACCTATAGGGCAAAGCCAGCACCTAGATAATGCCCATCAATGCACACATTGTCTTCTCTTTTTTTGAAAGAAATAGCAATAACTATGTTAAAGTGAAATCTCAACAGAAATCTAATCCCTTATAGAGAAGGGGAGAGCGTGGGGAATGGGGGAGGGGGAGGGGAAACTTAGTGCCCATCTATTCAAGGGGTGGGCAACATGATTACAAAGTCTAGGGATAAAGGACAAATGCAACCTAGTAGATAGAAATTTTGATTGCCACAAGTGACTTGACTGTCAGATAGAAGGAATAATCACAACAATAAATGAACACCAAAATCAACAAGTAACTAAACAAATAGAATGTCAACCAAATGATTAATTAAAGGAAACACTTCCTTATTCAGACAAATATATACAAAAATCATATGTAAGACAAGTATATATATTAGCTTCTCTATATATGTTGTAATGTAGTGGTCTTCATTTGAAAGATTAAATGGGATAAAATCACAAGATAGGCAGAGAACGTAAAGAATATTCTCTCTCCAGTTGATGTTGATAGTTTGCTTGCAATCGAAGAGCAAAGTCTTGACTATCAAATTTGGTAAAGAGAAGTTAATTAGTTGTATGCATTCATGTGTAAATGTGAATTGTGTAATGTATTTGAATCGAACTGATGATAAAAATTACATACCTCTTAGGGCTTTTCTTCAAGTTTAGCAATTTTGGATTCTAAAAGCTACAAACATTCATATATCTTCTTGTCTTTTTCAAATCGTGATGTTTCAGCATTGTCGCCCCAAAGTAGGTGGTGGAGGCCCGGTACCAATACCCCTGACTCTGCCATGAGTGTCTACCCCAATATCTTTAGAGTAGAAATTGGATTTATATGCCAATGTAAAAGTACTAGTAGATGGCTGAGATTATTTGTAAGTTTTAAGTTTTCCCTATGATGGTGAAGAGTGCACTTAGAAAATTTTGTTGTATGATGGAGAATATTAAAGTTAACTGTACACTTACAATTGCAATGGCACATTCATCATTCACTACTTTTCCATCTTTCTTGCTATGTGTGATAATGAAAATGTCTATTCTATCCAGATTTTTACCACTTTTCGCCACCTAAAATTTAAACATTTACTATTTACTCATTAAGTCAAAAGAACTCTACTAGTGAAATGTTATAAAAGCACAATGATCAAACAATCCAAAAATACCTCTATACTCTTGATATTTGCAAATGCTTTACTGTTAGCACAATGATACATCTTTTGTTATCCTTTGTTCTTCTAATTAAGCTCACTAATTTTCAATGACAAAAATATTTATAGTTAAGGCATGTATTAGATTATCATTGACTTGCATTAAGAAAACAAGAATTTACCTTAAATTGAGCAGAAGTCCATGATAACTTCGTTGCATCCCACATATCAGCAGAAATATGTAGTCCATGTGGTTGCTCGTTGACGTCTTGGTACTTCTTTTTTAAGGAATACTTATGGTATTTCCATTTTTATTCATGATCTTTCATAACAAAAATTCTATGTAGTTCATTTCCATCATTAACATCATACTTTCTCCGCAAAAATTAGAAAGTTAAATATGTAATTTTGTAACTAACATTGTATGGTAGGAAATTGTAAGATAAGATAACAATAATTTGACCTTGATAAAACCTCATATGTCAACAATATTTTCTTGAGGCAACTTGTCTTAAGATGTAATGTTGATAGATAATTTTTTGGCATTCCTTGCAATTGTCCCTAGGAAGGTCCTCAATGACCTTCCGCCGTTCCCTATAGGTTGTCCAAATTCAATTCACTCCACAAAAATTACTTTTTCATCTTCCAAAGCTTGCACATCCCTACAATATGTGGGGCCCCATGTTTTCTTCCTTTCAACATCACCAAGAGCAATGTTTTTCTGTAGATTGCTTTCCACTTCTGGAGCATTTTCATTAGTATCCTCAGATGGTGTTGAAGAGGGTATTGAAGACTCAGCCGAGGAGATGAAGAAGCATCCTTGATGACCATATGCAACAACATTGCTAGTAAATGTATCCAAATCACCATAACCAAACCAATCTTCTATCATCTATAAATAAAATGTTATATATTATTAAATGATGAATGTCGATAAAGTAGGAACCACAACTTACAATAGGTTGAGTTCATGGTTAGTATGAAATATGAACATTCTGGCTCGGAGAATGTAAGCGAAGCATTCTTCACAAAAAGATATGTATAGTAGAGTCTGAAAAACCTACACTCTAAATCATCTCGTTGTTGAGGTATTTAATAGATGCCAATGTTAATACTACATGTAACTAAAAAAGTGGATCTACAATACATTAAGGAAGAGACATGAAAGTAATACCTTGGGTACTTTGAAAGGAATGGAGGTAAGGCTCTTCTTCATGACCAATTTTCCCTCGGACTGGTACAGGTTTTTCAAAAATATAAATAATGGGTAATGTTGTTATCATATGTGCAGTTGAAAAGACGATAATACTTTGACAAGCAATTTTTACTTCCTTATAATTAGCACTTGCTTTTTTGGCTTAGTCATCAAAAGAGAATCCAAAAGAAGCATACAAGGTTCAAAGTTAGACTCAAAGGAATTAGCAAGATTACAAAAGATCAGCAACCTCCAATGTCCCCTATAATATACTTTTGTTAGAAAGTAAGAAAGGAAATTAATGAACTCACATCAATTAACATCCACTCACCCATAAACTATAGGGACAATGACATAAGTTTTTTAGGAGACTTATTTGCTCCTTATTGTTTCTACAATTCTATGACTACTATTTAGGTACATAGAAAATAATAGACAATTTACTATTGCTGCACTAACACTGTGGGTTATGCAGTGTTGGACCCACATATGGCTGCAACATGCTATCCTCTTCCAAATATGAACCACCATGCCATATGCAACATGAACCTCAACCTCATGCTATTTACAAAAAAATGTTTGAACATAACATTTGTAATCACATGCATATATACTAGTCTTTCTATTCCACCCTAAAATGCATATAAACCAATTACAATAAAAGTCATTGAGTAAAGATTAAATGAGGATAACATACTCTATGAAAGATTGGAATAGATCAGAATCCATCCTGTTCGTTATTGACTTTGGAAGATTATAAATGTCTACAATATTCTTGATCTTTCTTGGTTGTGGAGGGTTTGATGACATGTCCGGCCCCTACAACCCTTTCTCTTTCGAGCTTACAGCATCATACTTGTAGGATAAATTCTCTATTACTTGCTTCCCCCTATTTATATTAAACAATATAGAACAAGTAATAACAAATAATAGTACATGTAATTGATCATGGTACTTTTTGCAAACAACAAATAACAAATACCGATATGTAACAAATAAGAAGTAATCACATGATGATTAAATTGCTTGTAACTTACCTTCCCAAGTGAAGAAGACATCCAAGGCATTCAATGGGGATTTAGAAGATTTAGAAAAAGAGGTCACAACATCCTATGCATAGACAAGAGCCATAAAGCATCTACAGCAATGCAAACATGGGATTCCTTCTAATGGGGTGTTTGGTTGCATAATGATTCTATTTTACACATTCTATTTTTTTGATAATCAGAAAATATCTTTTCTAACCACTTTTTTTTTTGCAAAAAGATATTTTTTGTAATAAAAATTCAAATTTCTCATACAACCAAATAGCTCCTAGGTCCTTATGCCTTGATGCTAATGACATGTCCTGAAGGTGACATTATGACCAATATTCTTTATCAGGGCTTCTTGTAGGGGTAGCTCATCAGATGCCCCACATATCAGGTGGGGGACCAATCGGAAGATTAAGTGCCCTTGAAGCTATCTGGTTGAACACCAAAAGGGTCATGTGTGTTTCTGTTGTGTTAAATAATTCATGTTCTTGATGGCATCCTTATGATATCATAATATATGTGACTGTAACTAGGTTGTGTAATAAGAGATTTGTATGTATGTATCATGTCCATTTGATTGTGGGCTTATTGCTTTTTAGGAACCCATTTTCTTAAAATTTTTGGACACATTTGGATTTAGCTAGCTTATTTAGAGGACAAATTTGGTTCACATACTAAACTTTACAAAGTGAACCAAGTTTATCTATCTCCAAACTAATATTGATCCCCATACATGACAGAGATAGCTTCGTCACTTGTGGAAACACAAGTCTTTAGATGAAGTGATTAGCTTGTGGTTGGATTGGATAACTCAAAAGGACCACTTCCTCTCTAAATTGGAGATTTATGCCATAAACACTATATGGAAATTGTAAAAGGTGAGGTGTAAGGATATTTTGGAAGAGAAACATGATAGACTTGCTCAAATCAACAATTGGGCTGTTGTCTTCGTCATTTAATTACAAAGCTAAGTTTCTGTCAATTCCTAATTGATAAAAGTCTCAGATCTTCTAACTTTATATAACCTTTAGATTTCAGGCCTTCGACGATCATAAGCTTTTAGACCTTTTCATGTTTTCATATTTTTGATTCTTGAAGGATTCTTAGATCTCGAAGTTCCCCATTTGAACCTTCAGATTGTGAAGTCTCACTTGTGAACAAGAGTGAATCTTTCTTTACTATCAAATGACCAGTTTGGTGATTTTAGTACTATAATTTTTTAGATTCCTAAAAGAGAAGTGATGCTTTATTTATCTTCGAGGTCCCATGCCTTATATAGTTTACATGGTCCACACTCCTTTCATTAACATATCTCACCAAACATATCAATTTTATGTCTTTGTAAGATTTTAAACGATGAGCAATGAGAGACAGATTTCCCAATAAAAATAAGCATTGATGTCAACATATAATGCAAACAAAAAGTGAATATAACCAGGAGTGTACTTTCAACAATAGTTGCAAGATCAGTAATGACTTACATTACACTTGAATTCCATCTATATCAGATCTATGAACCAACATGTCCTCAAGATCATTATCATTTTGGAATCTTGCTGTTTGGTCATGACATGTTGGTTGTATATTGAGGAAATTTAGATCTTATTTATCATTAAATTCTAATAAATTGTAAACATCACATGGGTTCATCTTGCAAACAACAAACCAACCAATGTTCTTAGGATCCTCCACAAACTAAATTTGCTCTACTTGTGATGCTATGATATAAGGTTCACTTGTTCTTAACTTACATGATTGATTCACTATTGTAAGAGGTCCATCATGTTTCACCCCTTGAAGCACTTCTATCCAATCACACTTAAACAATACTATTCTCGTGTATCCATAGTAGTCAACTTCAATGATCTCATCAAGTACACCATAGTAAATGCCATTGTCATCAACATTTTTTGTGCTTAATGGAGTAGTTACACTCAAAACAACACCCAGGTTTTGAGTAACTCATCGTTGTTCAAGGATTATATTGTGAAACCTAAAATCATTAACAATGCATGTATTATGCTTCTTAGCCACCTCACTTGGCAAATCTTTAATCAAAAGAAGATAAGATGTCATGTGTCTCATAGTCAACTACTGTAGCTGATGCACCTGACAAAGCAAAATAATTCACAATAGACATGACATCATATGATAACCACATCCTCCAACAAATGTAATTGAGTTAATGAAGGATAATTACCCTCTTGTTTAGCCATTTGCTAAATGTAGATGTATGAAGGTGTTCCACTTCACTCTCATCCATTCCGGATAACATTTATTTAAGTTTAGTGATGTGATCCCTACACTTAATGATATTAGACATAGTCATATTTGTTTTAGTGAATCTAAACTTAAAGAAGACCTAATCTTGCTTTATGTAATGGTTGAGTGTTGTGTAGTTGAATATGACATATTTATATACTTCCTTTAGCTTATTACTTTCTAGTCTCCTGATGGTAGCTGCCCCCAATGAATGACATGTCTTCATAAAAATTTCTCATCCTTCATTCACCACTTTTGAATGGTATTCTACTTGTTGGTGACTCTTATTCAACCATGTTTTTACATCATCATTGAGATATTGAGCTGCAATGTCATTGTCTGTGCAATAATGTAACCTTTAGCAATTGACCCTTCCAAATAAGTCATATTTCTCACATAAGATTTTAATTTGCTCAAATATTTGAAAAGACAAGAGCAATCAACATCGATCTACATCAATTAACAGATTTACACAGTAGTGAAAGTGATACCTCTCAAATGGGTACATCCATCTGTAATGAACTAGCTCAACAATTATAGCCTCATCTGCTAAATGAATGATCAAGTGTACCATTTGTAGACACGCAATTTTGTTCCAATTGAAGAGCTTAAATTCTTGTTTTCATGAATAATATTTGAGTAACCTTTCAAGGGAACCGAGTTTTCTGGAAAAATCAAGTTTTTTCGGTGCATTTCGAAGAAGATCGATAGGCGTTGACCAAGGTCAAAGTGCCCTATGTACAGGGCACCTAGCGCCCTGTATATAGGGCACCAGGCGCCCTATAAATAGGGCACCAGGCGCCTTACTTATAGGGCACCCACACCTGGTCTGACTGACTGGACAGATTGATGGGACAGTTCTGCAGATAAAGTTGCCCTCTTCTTGCCTATAAAAGGACCCCCATTTGGAGGCTTGAGGACACACCAAGGGCGCCCCCCCAAACTCTCTCATCCGCCAAAACACTCCCAAGGCCTTACAACCCCTCTCCAAGCTCTCAAACCGTTCCAAAACCCTCTCCCAAAACCCCAAAAACCTACAGTTTCCTTCTTCAGAAATATGATTTTTTTCCGACTTTGAGGGCCTCTACACTCCATTTTCCTTACATCTAGTGCCAAAACACTCTTCCATTAGCTTCACTTGAGTATTGGCTGCTTTAAGAACTCCTTCTTTCATCTTGGAGGTCTTCCTACCCTCCGGGGCGACACCGCGAAGAAGGGAAGAAAATCTGCTGAAACCAGTCCCTGGTGCCCCATAAATAGGGCACTTTGACTTTGGTCAACGCGCCCCATCAAGGGGACACCTGCAGCTAGCGCCCCATATATGGGGCACTAGCAGGGGCAGACCCCGTTTTTCATTTTTTGATTTTATTTTACCCTCTCGTTTGATCCTTTGCTCCCCCCTTTCATTTTAACTTTTATTAACATGTCATTTAGCATATATTAAGCCACTCATTTGCATTTTCATGCATATTTAAACCTTCTAAATAGGGGTTGGGATTTAGTCCCAATCCGGTCAGTTCCTTCCCTCTTTCATGTTTACATTCGAATTTGAGCATAATTCTACACTTTCACTAGAACTAATGATCTTTTCACTTGTTTCTATGTTTTCTCATGGTCATGTTTAGGTAAATCCGGCCGAGGCGGAGCTTCAACCAAATCAAAGATGAAGGACTCACTAAGCTCTCTTCTTTCGGCCGGCCGAGAGAGGAGAAGTCGGAACCCAACAATCTCCCCGCTTCCAAAGGTACGATGGTCAATTTTATTCTTCATTTTTATTTATTTCTATTATATTTTGGAGCCTTTGGCTCCTGGCGACCACACCCACTAACATCCCATTCCCCAAGTCCCCAAAGCCAGAGTAGGGGTCGGAAAAAGGAGATATATGGATCCCGTTTCGGGTGCTTACACCTTTTGGCGATCACAGTGGGACTGACTTTGCTTTAGTGAGTTCTTCTCTTCTTTCCTAAGAATGTCCACTTGAAAACATGCTTATTTTCACTCTAGTTCTCATTTAAGCCATTTCCATTTTCTTACATTTCCATTTGCTTGCTTACATGCTTGTTTATTTCTTTAAAGCATCATCTTGTTTCTTCCGATTTACTTGCCTCCCATTGGTCCTTTTAAAAGCATAACGATCTAATTTCTAGATTTGATTATCAACTTACTTCACCTTAGCATCTTAGATGTCATCTTCTTTCATCCCTTGTTAAGTATACTTGTTTATTTCCTTCTAAGTCTAGTTCTTCTTTAGTAAATTTTCAAAGCATGCTTAGTCAAAATTAGTTCTCTCTTTCACCTTAGTTTGATTTCATATCATTGTCTTGTTTACTTGCTTCCTACAACATCTTGTTAATCATTGTATGCTTTTATTTTCTTCTTGCTTGCTTCTTATTCCTTGACATTTCACTTGCATTTAGTTCGCATTAGAGTTTCAGGTTCGCCCGTCTCCTTAGGACATCTGAGAAGGGAGGCTCTCTCCTCCCAAAGCCCCACACATCCAAACACCCCTCTTGGTGGTTGCCAACTCCTCCTCCCGGGATTCCCTCTCGGAAGGACTGGGTAGCTTCCATCAAGGCCTCCGTAAGTCCCCAGACATGAAGGATTCCCTCTTCACTGATCGGGCAGGTTTTACCTTTTCACTCCAAAACCCGGAGTACCTATTACCTATCGTTGTGAAAAGAGTGACAACCTTAAATTGCTCGGCATTGTGAAAGCATAGGGTCCTACCCATTTATTTGAGTGGACAATATTTCTCTTAACAAGCCATTAATTTAAGGTTGAAACAACAAAAAATTTGCGTTAATCATTCCAAGTCTTTGCTATTACTTGTTTGCAAACAAAAAATGAAAATTAAACAAAAATCCCAAAATCACCTAAAAAGTACCAAAATAAAATTTTTTGCTTGAGGTTAATTTGCTTGATAACTTGCTTGTCCAACAAAAGAAAATCAAAGCAAAAAGGGGGTCAAAAATCAAAACCAAAAAAATCCTTGAGCTTTTATTTGTCAACCTTCTTTTTCTGTTGTGTTTATAAATTTAAGGTCAGGACGAGTTATCGAAATGGCGGATCAAAGATATGAGCAACTACAGTTGGAGTATGATCAATCTTATTTCTATCCTGATGTCGTATGTGCCGTCAATGAACACGAAGTTCTCCCCAAACCTAGTCAAACTTCTCCTCAACCCAAACCAAATGCACTTTGGGAGGCATTCTCTTATGCCGACCCTACCCAACTTCAGGCTATTGAAGCCATCCTCAAGGGCAAGTCGCCCGCCGACCACATTCCTCCCGAAGGTGGTCTTCACATCTCTACCCCTCAGTCAGTGGCACATCAACCCAATGTGCCCATTCATGGCCATTCTTATACCGGGATTTTAGCCCCAACTTCTCCTCATCCGGTGGATAATCTAGATCATCTTGATCCGAATGTTATTGTTCCTTCTAGGCCACCAGTTTATTCTTCTAATCATCTCAACCCTACTCACCCGTTGGTGAATCCCCCAATGTACCCTTCTTATCCGGCCACTTCGGCCCATCCAATACAAGTTCTGGTGCACCAAGCACCCACTCCTCCTCCTCATCTTAGGGAACCTTCTGTTGATTAGGCCATGATTAACAAGATCAATCGCATGGATGAGCAGTATAGAGAGCTTAGACGTTTGATCGACACAAAGGCAGCCCCTGAAATTTCTCTTCCTTCCCTCCCTACTTTTCATCTACCTCCCTTTGAGATGCCGGTATATCGTCGCTACAACGGAACCGGTACTCCATTCATTCATATCAAGGACTTTTTTTATGAGTTGGTAATGTGGCAAAATGATCCAAGGGCCCTTGTTTTTTTTTTCAGAAGATCATTAGAGGGTTCAGCTTTAGAGTGGTTCTACTCGCTTGACTCTTTGGAGGTGAGTAACTTTGAAACTGTCAAAGCTAAATTTTTGTAGAGATAACAAGACAGGGTTGGACCAACATATTCCATCACTGATCTCATGGACGAAAGAATGAAAAATGATGAAGATTTTACCAGATATGCTGATAGGTGGAGGTCCATGGCAGAAAGGCTTACTGATTCCATTTCAGAACTGGAGCAAGTGAAGATGATCATCACCAACGCCACTCCAGCCTTAAAGAATATGCTAGCTTTGCATCACCCCACCTCCATGAGTGAACTCTATGAGAAGGCACAGTACATTCAGACACAGCTTAGGAACTTACCTATCATGAACTTGTTTGATCCTAGACCCCGAGCTGTCAAGAAAACCACTTTTACCACAACTGGCCCAGTGACTGAGGGTGTAGTGACAAACGAGAATCTCAATGTTGTAGGGAACCCACCTAGCAATTATCAACACCAGTTTAGGAACTCTCAACAAAATCAACCATTTAGAAACCCTCAACATCAACCTCAGTTCCAGCCTCGTCAACAACAAGCTCCGATCCCTCAGCGACCGCAAGCCCTAGCTCCCCAACCACCGTGGCGACAACTGGCCAACAACAACTAAGCACCCCCTCCCATGGCCTACGAACCCCGAAAGATTGGACCCAAGAGGAACCATTACCCGCCATTGCCGTACTTTCTCATGGACATCTTTAATGCACTCATGGCGGCAGGAAAAATTGCATTGCCAAGGGAGAAGTTGGAGTGGCCTCAAAATGTCAACACAGAGCGATACTGCCTATTTCACAGATATCTTGGGCACACCGCGGAAAATTGTTTTTAGTTCAAAGACTACATCCACGACCTTAATGAGCAAGGTAGTATTGACTGGGACCAGATGGGGGAATATATCAGAACAGTGAAAGATCAACCTCAACGGCAGCACGCACCAGCTCAGCAGCAGCAACAACAACAAAACCCCGGCCTGGGGATTATCCAAAACCCTCTACCTTCACATGCACCCGCACCTGGAAACCAACATGTTAATCCCATCTTGATCTCTTCTGAGGAGTATCATGATCGGGGCCAGAATTGGCAAGTTGAGGGAGCCACCTCCGCCATGCACGCCAACTAAACTGTCCATTCCATACCCCGAGCTACATCAGCCAACTCCATTACTCTCAACCGGCCACCCATCATTCAAGCACCATCACAACCCATTGTAAGACCACCAGCAACACAACTCCAACTGGGACGGACCCTAATCCACCCAGTTGATCCACCACAAACATCACTATCATTGGGACCCATCATCATCCCACCCCGAGCAACTGTACCTTCACAACCTACCTACCCTACTATGCCTCAAACCACCATCATTACACCCGTTGCAAGAGCTCCCATCATTCGACCTAACCCACCACCCACCACTACCACCCCAACTATAGCTCCTCAACTTGCCACAATACTTAGGAGTGGGCGCATGTTCTAAAGGGTCTTTCCCCAGGCCGGTCAATCAGGGTTGGTACCAGAAGCAGAAGAAGAACACATCAAAGAACCGTTGGCTGGAACATCCTGTTACTTGCTGAAACATCTTGATAAAACCCCGGCACGGATCTCTATCTTAGAGTTGATCAAAAGATCCAGAGTCCATCAAGCGGTTCTCCAACAATACTTACAATGGGTGATGGTGAACGAAAGCCTCCCCCCAGAAAAGATCTCATCAGTTCTGGTCCTGAGAAGTGAGTACCCAACCCTTACATTTACAAAGGAAGAGTTGGCCGACCCAGAAATAAGGAAATGTGCCTTATGCATCACAGTCCACATCAATGGAGTAGGCATTAAGTCATGTTTGATCGATACCGGAGCCTCCATTAATGTTTTGCCACCAGAAACATTACCTCTTTGTGAAATTTTTGAAGAGGATGTCTGGCCATCTCAAATAACAGTGACCAAATATGACAATTCGAAAAAGCCTGTCAATGGCATAATTACATTAAATGTGAAGCTTGGACCCCAAACAGTCACTGTTGACTTCCACATACTTGAGATGGATCCAACATATAAAGCCATTCTAGGACGTCCCTATTTGGAAGCACTAGAGGCAGTCGCCTCCACCAATCACCAGTGTCTCAAATTTTCTTACAAGGGACAGGTGATTAAGGTGACTAGCATGCCCCTAGATCATCCATCTTCTCCACCACCACCCCTCGGGTTGCCAAACAAGCCGATTTTGACAATCTTGGATCTTCCAAAAATAAGTAGGCAGCCTAGGCAAGTGTGAAAAAGGAAAAGAGAGAAAAATGAAACTATTGGGTGGCATATAATAAAGAGTTTGGGATATCAGGAGGGCCGAGGACTAGGCAAAGAACTGCAAGGCATAGCTGAACCAATCAATCCAGTGAGGTTACAACCAAAAAACGGGGTTGGGTATGACCGAACGACTGCAAATGGTCAGAAACTCAAAAGTAGATACTTTTCTGGATGCTTACAAAAGTTTTTCATCAAGAAAGAAACCATTCAACTGACTGAGAACAAGGAAGAGCAAGAGCTGGAACAAGAGAAGAGAAGAAGAACCAATGACCCTGAAGATGACTTGTATCCTGAAATATCTCTTTTGTTTTCCACCGAAGAAGAAGGGTCAAGCAATGAACCACTCCAGGCTGAACCACCTATTGACACACTCGAGGATCATATTGCCAAACCGACTCGAGAAAAAGTCCAACCAACTCCACGAGGGCCTGGCCGACGCCCCAACTCACTATGATGCTCTCCCCAGGCTTCTTGGCCCGATCCCTATTTCTAGGCCCTCATGCCCAACTTATGGGTCCACGTACCCACTTGTTGCTCTTGGGCCATCGAGCCCCTCTACTAAATCTGGGCCTTTGTGCCCATTTTCTCCAACTCTTGGGCCCTCAAGACCATCTCTTAAACCTAGGCCCTCGAGCCTACATCCTCCTATTATTGGGTCCATGAACCCACCTTCCTCTATGATCATCCGGCCTACTGGCCCATCACCTCTTTCTGTCAACATTAGGCCCGAAAGCCCCCTCTATCAAACATTGCTCGAAGTCTTCCCCTCTTTATCAATATCTTCGCCTAATCTGTCTCTCGTAGTTGATCTCAACCCAAATTGGGCACCTGAAGCCCATTCTGTCTTTATGTTTAGCACTCCCCCCAAAAAAAACGTCCTCCTCGAAACTCAAATTTCGATCGAGGAAACATCTCAACTTGTCCCGGAAGGGCATTCGCCCCAATGAGCCACCAGATCCTTGATTGACCTCCTTTGCCCTCCATTCTCTCCAATAAATTCCACTCCATCCCCCTCCTCTTCTTCCCCTTATTTACCTTCTTTTTCTTTAGGTTTAGTTTTTAATAAAAATAGGACAAAAATCAGAGGTAGGAGAATTCTAGAAATAGACCTACATCAGTCAGCTCAGAAAAGCTTAGGATGTGCCAGACAACCAGAATACTTGAAAAATGTGATCCAGTTAGATGAAATCCAATATGAGGAGAAAGATAACATCGATCAAACTTTGGGGATTTCTTCCTCTCTCAGTTCAACATCACCTACATCCAACAGAAGGCGATCAAGGGATATGCGATTGCTGAACACCTTGCCCATCATCCTATCCCAATCTTTGACCCTATCCAATCAGAATTCCCCAACGAAGAATTGATATCCATTCGATCTTCCAATCTATGGACTTTATATTTTGACGGGGCATTAAACTCCCAGGGTAGAGGGATAGGGGTTGTTCTTCTGTCACCCAAAGGTGTCACCATTCCACAGGCTTTTCAGCTCCATTTTCTAGCAACAAACAATATAGCTGAGTATGAAGCCTTACTGGCCGGACTGGAGGCCACTCACTTCTATGGTGTCACTGAACTAAGAGTGATCGGTGATAGTCAGTTGATTCTCCGCCAAGTGCTTGCCAAATACCGCACATCTCATCCCGGGCTTAAACCATACCAAGAACTCATCACCTATTACATCAAGTTATTCTCCAAACTCGAATTCATTCATGTTCCTCATGCTCAAAATATTCTTTCCAATCTCTCGCTTCTCTGGCATCTTCACTATCTGTCCCGCTAGGCAGATAGGTTAGGATGATCTATGTCCGCAGACGTACCATCCCGGCAGTAGAAGATGCACGATTATTGAAGGTTAAAGAAGAGTTTAAAAGGAAGGAATACATTGAGAAAAAGGAGGAAGTGTCTTTGGTTGAGTTGGAAGAATTAAAAGAGGGTGAGAAATCATGGTATCATGAGATCGCGAATTACTATCAGGATCAGACATATCCACCAGGATCAACTGCTGAAGAGAAGAAAGCCATAAGAAGAGTCTCTCAGAGATACACTATCTTAGGTGGAGTGCTTTATAAAAGGAGCTTGGACGGCATTCTATTAAGATGCGTAAATGAAGAAGAGGCTGAATTGGTGCTTAAAGAAGCACATTTCGGAGTATGTGGAGGCCATGTAAATGCCCAAGCCCTCGCCAAGAAGATCATCAGGCAAGGGTATTATTGGCCTACTCTGGAAGAAGATTGCTCGATGCTTGTCCGGCATTGTCATCAATGTCAACTTCACTCCAACAAGATACACTCTCCCACATATTCCCTTCACCCGATTCATGCCCCGTGGCCCTTCGCTATGTGGGATTTTGATGTTATCGGACCCCTTGGTGACCCAAACTCCACAAACAAAACCAAATCCTTCATCTTAACGGCAACGGAGTACTTCACCAAGTGGGTGGAAGCGGAAGCATACGTGGAAATCAAGGCATCAACAGTCTGCACCTTCATCAAACGCAACATCATTGCCAGGTTCGGGATCCCAGGCGACATCATCACCGACAATGGACCACAATTCATCTCTCAGGAGCTGCGTGACCTTTGCAACAGATATTGCATCAAATTGCATCATTCATCTCCATATTATCCTCAAGGCAACGGTCAAGTAGAAGCCACTAATAAAACTCTGATAAAAATCATTAAGAAAACTTGTAAGTCTAGCAAGTTCGCGGACTGGCCGGATAAGTTAGTTGATGTTCTATGGGCCTACCGCACTTCTATTCTCCCTATGCCTTGGCATTTGGGATGGAGGCGGTAGTCCCATATGAAGTACTCATTCCTTCCCTCCGAGTCCATATCAATCGATACATCCCGATGGATGAACGCCGAGATTCCCTTCTTGCACAACTTGAACTCTTGGGCGAAAAGAGGCTGGCCGCTGCCGAACATGCTAGATCTTATCAGAATAGACTTAAAAGATTTTATCAGAGGAGGGTGGTGGATAGAAAATTTGAAATTGGTGAGGTTGTGCTTAAAAGAATATTCATTAAGCTTGGCAGTCCTCGCTCCAAACTTCAACCTAATTGGGAGGGTTCGTATATAATTTTGACTATTTATCCCGGTAATTCATACAAGCTGACTAATGCAGAAGGAGAAGAACTAGCTCATCCTTGGAATGGTGTATACCTCAAAAAATATTTCCCTTAAAACAAAAATCGCAAAAAAGTAAAAAAATCTATAAAAATCAAAGGTGTGAAGAATGATGATAACATCTAACACTTGCTTGTTTGGTGCACCAACTTGTCACTTAGGAAAATAAGGATAGGCATCATAATGCACACACTACACACCTAGGTTTCAGAATCCGATGATTGGAAGTCAGAGAGAAAGCTAGGCAATGCTTGCCAAAAGAAGGTCAACCCTGTCCTATTCTCTTCTTATTTCGGTCCAGAATAGATGGAAGGGGTTAGAATGAGGAGTATCGAAAGTGCCCATTGCCTTAGTAGGAAGATGCCTCTGAAGGTCTGACTTCTTAAAAAAAGAAAAATGTGCCAAAATATGGGCAATGACCCTCAGGTCGGCAAAAGAATAGACCTGTCTGAATGTGTACCAACAAAAGCCCAAAATAGAAAAGGCTCCAAAAGATGGGCAATGAACCCCTCAGGTCAAAATCAAGCAAAAGAAAAGAGACCTGTCTGAATGTGGGCCATCAAAGAAAAGGGCTAGAAGGAAGGACCTGAGGATGTCAAATCCTAAACGGGCAACGTGGGCACTAGTAGAGAAACGAATTCGACATCCCTGAATTCTATTAAGGACTTACCATCAATCCTCTTCCCTCTTTAACCTTGCAGGTAAGGTTGACCGACTGAATCCAAGAAGAGCCATAGCCTATCAAAGGCGGAAGGTCAGAAGATTTTGGACTAGGCACTTTCTTACACGTGATGCCTACTCTTAACCCTTTGGTAACGATGAGGGACACCTATGGCAAGCAAGGAAAATGATGAGATGGTCGTTCCTTCCACACCAAACAAAAAAATTGAATACTTCGAAAATACCAAAAATCAAAGTTCTTAAAAAGTAAATATCCAAAATACCAAAAAAATTGAAAAACCATCAAAACCCAAACAAATCAAAAATTTCCAAAACACCTAAAAATTTGCTTTCTAATTTGACTAGTTGCCTTTGCATTCATGTTTAATTTCAGTCATGCATATTTCTTTTTGTGCATGCTTATGTTTTTTTATTATCTTTACCTTGATAAGGCCTATGTCCCTTGACAAAAGATCCAGGCAACTTTGCCCTCTCCTCACAAGGGACTAAGCCAAAATAAAGATCTAATATCTTCTCTCAAGTGGATGCAGGAATAGGAGAAGGCATGCTAGCTTCATATCCCCAGACACTTAGAGGAAGCAAAAACAACAAAAAAAAATCAAAAAGTTGAAAAACAAAAGTGGACTACCCCAAACCTTATTAGGACCTGCATTTAGTATTGCATCTATCAAAATAAATAATATTTGAGATGTTGAAGACCTCAAGTCTAGAGAGGGTTGAGCCTGAGAACCCCTTCAACAAAATCCGTGAGGGCTCAGTTATTCCCTAGGCTTGCGGATAGGCCAAAGTTGAATATGCGGGGACGACAGTTTCTTTATGGATGTCCTGACCCGTTATGTTCAACCTATATCTTCAACTATTTTCTTATACTTATTTGTATTTCTTTAAACCCAGCATGCATCATTTCATACATGCATCACCCCATCATAATCCTGCCTTGACCTCTTTCCAGTCCACTATGAACATTTTAAAGATGGTCTTTTATAGTCCTAGGGGAGATCTTGATTTTTCAGATAATCAGTTTCCAACGGGTTTTAACAATGATTTCATCGAAACAAGAAGTTTTTCTATGTCAAACTGAACCGGTATTGTTGAGTAAAACCTTATGAATTTGAAGAACCCAACCTTGGTTGATTGGCTGTCTCCTCTTTACTTTTCGTAATTTACTGCATTTCTACCGAGTCCAGGACACCATGTAGTTCAGGTCCTGGCCGGTAACAATTCTCCCCCACGTGGGATTTTAGTTATTTACTTTCAGTACTGTTCTTCTCTTTAACCAATCAACCAGAGGGAAGGTTTCGATAAGACAAAGGGTAATCTCAAAGTCCGGTAAAGTTTTATTCCACTCAACTAGGCCAATGAGGGCGTGTCTAAATCAACACCTTGGCATCACCTTCTCAATAAATTACCACTTCATTCCGCTACACCTCACTACGCATCATCAGCTAAATGAATGATCAAGTGTACCATTTGTAGACACGCAAGTTTGATCCAGTTGAAGAGCTTAAATTATTGTTTTTATGAATAATATTTGAGTAACCTTTCAAGGGAACCGAGTTTTTTGGAAAAATCAAGTTTTTCGGTTTATTTCGAAGAAGATCGATAGGCGTTGACCAGGGTCAAAGCGCCCTATATATCGGGCACCTGGCACCCTATATATAGGGCACTAGGCACCCTATAAATTGGGCACCAGGCGCCCTACTTATAGGGCACCTGCACCTGGTCTGACTGACTGGACAGATCGATGGGATAGTTCTGCAGATAAAGTTGCCCTCTTCTTGCCTATAAAAGGACCCTCATTTGGAGGCTTGAGGACACACCAAGGGCGCCTCCCAAACTCTCTCATCCACCACAACACTCCAAGGCCTTACAACCCTTCTCCAAGCTCTCAAACCGTTCCAAAACTCTCTCCCAAAACCCCAAAAACATGCAGTTTCCTACTTCAAAAATATGATTTTTTTCCAACTTTGAGGGCCTCTACACTCCATTTCCTTTACATCTAGTGCCAAAACACTCTTCCATTAGCTTCACTTGAGTATTGGCTGCTTTAAGAACTCCTTCTTCCATCTTGGAGGTCTTCCTACCCTCCGGGGCGACACCGCGAAGAAGGGAAGAAAATCTGCTGAAACCAGTCCCTGGTGCCCCATAAATAGGGCACTTTGACTTTGGTCAACACGCCCCATCAAGGGGACACCTGTAGCTAGCGCCCCATATATGGGGCACTAGCAGGGGCAGACCCCGTTTTTCATTTTTTGATTTTCTTTTACCCTCTCGTTTGATCCTTTGCTCCCCCCTTTCATTTTAACTTTTATTAACATGTCATTTAGCATATATGAAGCCACTCATTTGCATTTTCATGCATATTTAAACCTTCTAAATAGGGGTTAGGATTTAGTCCCAATCCGGTCAGTTCCTTCCCTCTTTCATGTTTACATTCGAATTTGAGCATGACTATACACTTTCACTAGAACTAATGATCTTTTCAATTGTTTCTATGTTTTCTTATGGACATTTTTAGGTAAATCCGGCCGAGGCGGAGCTTCAACCGGATTAAAGACGAAGGACTCACTAAGCTCTCTTCTTTCGGTCTGCCGAGAGAGGAGAAGTCGGAACCCAACAATCTCCCTGCTTCCAAAGGTATGACGGTCATTTTTATTCTTAATTTTTATTTATTTCTATTATATTTTGGAGCCTTTGGCTCCTGGCGACCACATCCACTAACATCCCATCCACCAAGTCCTCAAAGCAAGAGTAGGGTCCGAGAAAGGGAGATCTACAGATCCCATTTTGGGTGCTTACACCATTATGTCAAAGAAACTTAGAGAAAATATCACTCTAGTTGACATAATACCCTTGCAACATGTATGCCTTGTTGGTAAAAGTCATTGGCAGAAGCAACTTTAGAACAAATATTTAAAAAAAGTGACAAATATCACTTAGTGATGATGATAAATGAATATCTTGGATTACTCTAACTGCGATTAAAAGAAATTGTTGTATAATCGTTTGATAGCCATGACTCTTCAGCCTGCATAAACTATTATCTTTGTTTAGAAATCACTTTACAATTTTAGAGGAGTATCTATCCGGAACCTTAGTTGATTGAAATAACTTAAAGATAGTTTTTTTTTCTTACTATATATGAATTGTGCTGGTGGCACCAATAAATTACTTGACCCTACTTTTTGTGGATGAAGGCATTCCCGTATGCCCAACTTATGTAAGTTTTGACAAGCTTTCATACCATCTTTATTCTTTCCTTCCATCAATAGAAGAGTATATACTATACTCTCATATAATTTTTTTATGTGCATCACATCTAAATTGTGACACAACAACAAAGATTTCCAATATTCCAGCTTAAAGAAAATGCTCACTTTCTTCCACCCTAGATACTTCTTCTCATCTCCCTTCTTAATTCATCTTTTCCTCTTACCATCCTTCTTTGTGTCTCCTTTTGCAACATGTGATTTAAAATATTCTAACTGACATAGGATTTCATGTCTAGATAATGTTCGAGGCTTGTCACCTCATTCTTCATGACCATCAAATTGTTTGCTCATCTTTCAAAATTTATGGTTGTTTCCGATCCACCTCCAATGACTTGTGTAACAAAATTTTTCACTAGAATCTAACCAAGTTAAACATGTGTTCTTATTATAGTTAGGACAAGTCAATCGACCTTTGTATTTTAACTTGACATGTATGCATATGTTGGAAAGTTATTGATAGTCTATAATAGTGCTGCACGTAGACAAAATTGCTCACATTTAGCTACGTCAAACGTATCAACACCTTGCCAGAGAATCTCAAACTCCTAGATGAGAGATTGCAAGAAGACATCGATGTTGTTAATTGGACCTTTTGGACCAGAGATGAGAAGACACAGCATAATATTAGTACTTTTCATACACTCCCAAGGTAGTAAATTACAAGGTATAACTAACACAGGCCATGTATTATGAGTAACATTCATGTTTCCAAATGGGTTGAACGCATCACTTGCTAATCCAAGATGTACATTTCGACTTTCTAACTCAAAATCATCAATAGCATCTAATGTTTTCCAACAAGTAGAATCAGCAGGATGTCTTAACATACCATCCTCTTCACATTCCTCTTCATGTCATCTCATGTTGACAGGCATTTTTGAGCATGTGAAGAGTCTCTTTAATCGTGGAATTTGTGAAAAATGACAAAGAATCTTTTGAGGTACTCTTTAGTTCTTTACTACACTACTTAACTTAAAAAACTTCCACCGCGATTCTCCACATTAGAGACAATTGTTAGACTTCTCATTTTCTTTTCAATATAACATACATTTGTTTGGACATGCATCTATCTTTTTATAACCATACCCTAACTTGTCAAGTATTTTCTTGATCTCATAAAGTGAAGGTGGTAACGATGACCCATTCGGGAGCACCTCAATCAATAACTTCATCAAAATATCAAAATGCTTATTTCTCATTCCACCCATACATTTAATGTTAATCAACATAATGAGAAATGAAAGTTTGATAAAATTTTTGTATCCAGGATAAACGAGTTGGTTTACATCTTTCAACAAGTCAAAAAAACTTTTAGAATTTTTATCATATGGTGTTTCATTAGAATACAGTGGAATATCATCAGCGAACATTTGATGTAGGTTTGAATCCTCTTGACTTTCTTCAAAGTTTCGATGACTTGATCCTTCACCATAAAATTTCCAAAATTATTTGTCTTTTATAACACCATCAATCTAAAGATGTTCTCTAACAATCTCTTTTTCACATTTATTTATACATATATAATTCACACATGGACATCTAATCTTATAACTAGATGGTATATTTACGTATGCAAAGTTTAGATACTTATCAACCCCATCATAGTATCCAACCACATTCTTGGGCAAATCTATCTAGCTCCAATCCATATCACTGTAAAATAAAATATAAAAATTAATTACAATACAGTAGTAGTGATTCAAGTTTATGAATTAATAGGGCTAGCAATGCATAATGTCATAAAAGTAGTAGATAATGTGTAAGGCACATGTAGCCGAATACATATCTTGCAAGTAGCATGAATAGTCAATCAAGTGTTGACATATAAGGTGGCCTTTTCAAATGAGTAAACTAGAAGACATTGAAAGGCATAGTTTTGTGCTAAGTATAGGGGATCAAGCACATCCTTTAATTATAAACATAAATTTTGTTCATATTTGGGAAATGAATCACTGAAGAAAGTAGGTTTTTTGGTAAATGTTTAAATAAATTTATCAAAGTAACTAACATTTTGAAAATTTAGAAAGTGTGATACATATCATATTTGAAATAACAAAAGTTGGGAACTTCTATATGATTAAATGTCTTATGCAAAACAATGACAACACCTTGACAAGTTCATATCAAAATTTCCTCTAAACATGCAAGACTCATGTTTGAGTGATTCCATGAATGTAATGAGATTCAAGCATTCTAATCATGCAGAGACAACTCAAGAGTGAAGTAATCAAGTCACTCAGAAATAAGGTGATCAATGTATATACGGGTACAAATGACTTGAAGCACTGAAGTAGCTCCAAAATCTGTAAAATATGTAACTCATAGATGCCTTCTTAGAAACCGATGGAATAGGATATTAAGTCAATGCATTACCTCATTTTTTTTCCTTTAGAAAAGATTCGTTTAAACTTGTAGATATGATAAACTTGGAGTATAGAAAATAGAGGGTAAACCATGAGTAAATAAGTCATCTAAGAAATACAACAAAAAATAGTATCTTAACTATTGCAGTCTAATTTAATCATGTGTATTGAGCAAAGAACTGCCAAACCACATGTTCACTAACAAACAAAGCAGCAGATAGAGCAATTTTCAAATAGTAGAACCTGCAAAGAAAATAGGTTAAAACAAGTTAGACATATGAAAAGTATAAATCGGAACATGCTAGAAACAGAGGTTCTCATATACTATATATCTTGGTAAATAACCTTTAGAGACTTTATTTTTAATTGAACTTGTTCTATTAGGCCTATAGTTCAACAAAAAACTTTCCTTAAAATATAAAGTGACATATAGTATAGGAGGATGAAATCATGAGAAGAATGCCTCTCTATGATGAAATGAGTAAAATAAGGGCACATAAACACATAACTGATGAAAATAAAACAACAAAATTTTTATTGACCAAACAAGAGTTAAGGCTAAAAGAAACATACCAAGGAGGTGGATGAAGATTGATGAGCTATGTAGTGATGGCTGGCACTATGTCGATGGCTGGCATTGATTGCTTTGTCGTGATGCCTGACACTAAGGCTTCACTGCGATGGTCGGATGAAGGTTGAGGAGCTTCACTGGCACATTGATTAAAGGTGGACAAACTTCCCTAGCAGCCAAGAAAGGGGATACGAGAAAGGTTTCCAGTAGGGGGATTCTGCAACCAAGAGAAGGGTTGTGAGTATGGGGATTCCGTGGCCAAAATAAGGGTTTTGAGTAGGGGGTTATGTAGCCTAGAGAAGGGTTTTGAGTAGGGGGATTTGGCAGTAGAGATGGGTTTGGAGCGTGGAATCCGCAGTAGAGAAGGGTTTCTAGTGTAGGATACCATAGTTGATAGAAGGGTTTTGAGTGAGGTTTCCGCAACAAACAAGGGTTTCAAGCGGGGGATTCCGTAGCAAAGATGGGAATGAGCGGGGGATTCCGTAGCTGAGAGAAGGGATCCATGTGGGGGATTTCATAGTAGAGAAGGGAAGGAGCGGGGGATTCCATAGGTAAGAGAAGGGATCCAAGCGGGGGATTCCGCAGTAGAGAAGAGAAGGAAAGGGGGATTCCATAGTTGAGAGAAGGGATCCAAGTAGGGGATTCCATAGCAAAGAAGGGAATGAGCAAGGGATTCTACGCCAAGGCTTTCGACAGCAGGGGATTCCATGCAGGAGAGAAGGTAACAAGCCAGGGATTCTGCGCCAAGGGTTTCAGAGGCACTTGATCGATCGAGGAGCAATTTTGGCGGTTAAGGGTTTAAAGGGTTATCACAGCCCTTAATTTCATTTCAATGAATAGTGAGGATGGAGGAAGAGAAGGATAAATATAAACCATTGGATCATCTTTTAATGGATGGTTTAGATTGATTCATCGGTTGTAATATTTACCTATGGATGTTAATCTGTAGGTGGTTTATAGGCATTAATTATTTTGCCTATGAACCCTTCAATCAATAAGTGTAGTGGGTAGGTAAAGACTTTACCTATCAATTCTTACCTATGGGCAATGTTTTGGTAGGTAAAACTCTATTTTCTTGTAGTGAATTCAGTAAACTATAGTGTTCCAAATATAACCTTTAAGGTCATGTGATATTTTAAAGACACAGTAGGTCTTATGCTCACATATAGAAGGTTAGATCAATTAGAGATAGTTGCATATGCCAATGCAGACTATAATGATTTCTTGATACCCGGAAGTCCACTTCTAATTATCTTTTATGATTACTTCCACCATGATGGCATAGTTCAATGAATGTTATGAGGCTAGTGCACAGGCTTGGAATGTTATTGATTCTCTATCTTTTGTGGACTTTTGTTTTGAGGCCCATAACGATGTAGACTAGCAGTTTGCTGTAATTTTCTTCTATAAGAACAATAATGTATCTAAGGGTGGTAGAGCTTTATACATAAAGTATTTTTACTTTTAGAGATTTAGTGAGGAATCAATTAAGTGTTTATTGAACATATTAAGACAGGTCTCGTGGTGGTGGAACCACTCACTAAGGGACTACCAACTAGCATCTTAGTTGTCATGTGATTCAGATGGGTCTTGTCAGTTCTTTTAATATGTTGAATTCATTTTGACACTTATACAGTTGTGTGTAATTGATTCTTCATTGTTGTTACATACTGCAAGTTCTATTTGTGTACATTTCAATGATGGACTTCAGATATGCAGAATGTAACTTAAAGTGGTGACTAACGAATAAATACTAAGTATACATTTATTCAGACAACCATATATAATATTCGGTTATAGAAAATTTGGTGGCATGTGGCACATGAAAGGTGGTGTGTGACTAAAAACCTTTACTGTCATGAACCTTGTCATTTGACCTACTATAACTTGAGCAATTCGGGTTCCATCTAATAGAAATAGTGTTTATCTGAAGGAGATAAGCGATTCCTATCCAACAGATCTTAATAGTTCTTCTTCTTTAACAGCACAATAGAGTTCAGATCATCGTCAAGCATTCTTAGAAACTTTAACACTCCCAAGATTATGATTAGATTGATCGTGATATTCGAAGAAGACTTGTTGTGATACTCAGTAAGATGTATTATCATTACGATTATATGCTATGCAAAATATAGGAGAGAAAATCTAAGAAAATAAAAAATGACAAACTTGCCTAAAATATCTTTAAATATTACCCAAAAGTTTCATTTTTTTGGGTGCACATTGTTGTGTTTTTCTAATAGTTTAGTTAGAAGGATGCAGAGTGCAACAGCGCTAGAAGAGCTACATTTTATTTTCGACTGTCTTGGCATTTGTGTCATACGTGTATAATTTGCTACACTCTGGTCAGTGCAATACAACATAAGAAGCTTATATGTACATTACCATACATGCAACTTCTCCTAACGTGAATTAAGAAATATAAATCAATCCCATATATAGCAGTACAATCTTCGAACCTTCTGAGTGCCCATTCATATGCACCTTACTACAAAAGTAAATATCATATATTTATAATTTCATGACGGCATGTTCCAATAGCTAACTCTTTTAAATGTTGGACAGGCCAAATGAATTTACCTCTAAAGGAAGATATAGAGGCATCTACGTCCATGTTGTTGGATAATGATTCGAAATATTTGAGTTTATTCTTATCAAGTTGTTAAGATAGGATTAGGCTTATCTTGTTAGGAAGTTTATCTCATTGTTGAGTTTATCGAGTTGTTAAAGAGATAGATATCTCTTAGTCTTATCTCTATCTTCTCCCTCCTTGTATTTCCCTATAAATAGAGTATGGAATAAGAACGTGATCATCAAGTTTTTGGAGATGTCTTCCTCTTCTCTATGTTACATAGTGGTATCAGAGCCATTGTCATCCTATCTTACTCCTAGCTGCAGTGCACTGTAGCACCGCTCTATTTCTTCGGAGAAGATTTTTCTCATCAACGTTGCAATGTCTGGAGTTTGTAGCACGTCGTTGGGCCACACTACCATAGCGCTTTTCAAGTGTGTTTTCCACTATTTTTTTCTCCTACTGGACACTGCGTCGTTCACATCCTATTTTTTCTTGCCAGCATGCTATGACGACCGTCACATTTGTTCACCAACCACACTGTGACGACCTGCTACCCTCCATGCGACCTGCTACCTTGTATAACTGGGTCTTCTGTTAAGGCTTTCTTTCGACGCTCAGCCGACCAACAGTGCTGCAGTGCACCCTGTTAGCCATTTCCAGCGCTGTGAGGAGAGCCACGTCACGCCACTACACAACTCTTGTTCATGCCTCGCCAGGTTTGCGTGGTCAACATGCTACAGCGCCTAATCAGTTTTTTTTTTGGTCATATGGCCCAACGGCCAGCGAGCACACAGCTCCGCGCGTAGACGTGGGATCGAGCCCTAGCTCGATCCCAACAGGTACACCCCCCCCGGGGTGTCCCGGCAGTGTCTCCGCCGGGATGCGAACGCTGCCCCTACTCCCCCAGGAGTAGGGGTGGTGCCGTTCGAGCTAAGCTCGATCAGCCAGAGCCTAATCAGAGCCTAATCAGTTGCCAAGCCGTCCATCCACTGCTACCCACTGCAGCACCAATAAGGGGTCAACAACGTAGTCATTAGTGGCAGACTTTCTCTCCACGTCAGGCTACTTCAATCAAAGTCAAAATTAACTTTGGTTGGTCAAAATCAAAGGTGCAATTCCATTTACCCCAATAGATCATTATTTTGACATCAAAATTGATATTTTTAGTCAAATTTGAGATCAACGTCTGTCAAGCAATGGTTTGGTCAAACAGGTATCTTTAAATTTGAAATTTGGTGAGATACATTTTGGCACATCTTAACAATTCTTCTACGAATCAATCTTTGATTCCATTATTTAATGGAGAGAACTATGTCTTTTGGTGCATCAAGATGAGAACTTTATTCATTTCTCAAGATCTTTGGGATCTTGTTGATAGTGGTTTTGTAGATCCATGCAATGAGGAAGTTTTACGTATGATAATAGCACAAAGAAATGAGTTGAAAGAAAATAGAAAAAAGGATGCTAAGGTATTGTTGTTTATTCAACAAGCTGTTAGTGATGTAGTCTTTCCTAGAATTTCTGTTGCATCAAAATCAAAAGAGGCATGGGATATTTTGAAAGGAGATTACAAAGGTTCTCAAAAAGTTATTGTTGTGAAACTTCAAACTCTTAGAAGAGAGTTTGAGACATTAGCTATAAAAAATCCAGAATCTGTTAAGATTTTTTTATTATAAATTCCTCAGTGGTTAATGAAATCAGGTCACTTGGTGAATCACTTCCTGATCAGAAAGTTGTGGATAAAGTGTAGACACGCCAAATTCGCCTAATTCAGAGCATAAAACTCATGTTTTATAAGATATCATGTGCGATTGACCTTATAATGATGCTGGGTCTTTAAAAGTTGATTTGGAGCTTCGCCGAACGAAATCGAATGTTTTCCAAAGTTTTCCGCAAAAAGCCGTAATTTCCGAGTGAAAGCCACACATAAATCGTGTAAACACAGAAATTAGCTGAATGACCAATGCCTAATGATCATGCATTGAAGGTTATGGTCAAATTCACACTCCGGACAAGTTTTGTAGCATATCGTGCCTTCCCGGTTTGCCGTCGGAGTCATTTTGACCTATATCGGATCTTCTGTTCACTGCCCTAACTTCCAGACAAAATTCTGAAGTTTTGGAGGGTGTGATGGCTGATCCAATGCTATATAAAGCTTCTTCGGCCAGTTATTTTTCCAACTCAACAAATGACGTCGAATTCCAAGTTCGGGAGTGTTCGCAATGGCTTCCGGAAGAAGGACGCGCAAAAAATAGTCCCATGCGCCTAGGACCCAGGGCACGTGCCCATGTGCCCTACCAGTGAGGCACGTGACCTCGTGCCCTCACTTGAGGGCACCTGCGCCCTACCCTTGAGGCACGAGGGAACCAGTTTTTCACCGGGACTCTACCACTGAACCGATCGACCGGATAAGGTCGAATTTTTCGGGAACAGTGCCATGCGCCCCCACTGGGAGGCACATGCGCCCCTCAGTGGGGCGCATGCGCCCTGGGGTAGGGCGCAAGGAGCCCTATTTTTTAGTCTTGATCGCGCCGTTTGTTCTCCTATAAATTAACTCCGATTCCGGTCATTCCAAAGGCATGAGCACGACCCCCCAGGCATCTCAAAACGTCCAACCTCCCTCCTGCATTGATTTTGTGATTTTTAGAGAGATAATTTTGAGTTTTTAGAGAGACAAAAGTTGGTTCAAGAGAGAGGAAGGCTGTTCTGCAGGTGATCAGCTAGGTCTCTCTTCTTCGGTCTCTACAGCAGCGTGTGGACGTCTTCTGCCCAAGCTCTCTTCATCAAAGTTCTTTCTCTCCAAGTCATCTTCAGTTTTCAATCGACGGCACTTGACGAGTGCAGAAGCAAAGTCGCGCCTGGCAGATCCTGGACTGCTGCTCGGCTTTTTCGACAACACAGATTTGGCCATATCTCTCTCTATTCAACTCAGAATCTTTCTATTCTTTTTCCTATCTCTTTGTTTCATGATTATCCATCCTCCTATCATTTTTTTACATTTTTTTGCATTATTTTTAGTCTATTTATCCGAAAATAGAAAAAGAGGGGTTAGAGATAACTCGAATCCGGTCAATTTCTAGTCAGTTGTGTGTTTCATGTTATTCTCTTTACATATACTCCACTTTGTCTAGTTATAATTGTCTATTTCACTTGTTTGTTTGTCTAGTTGCACAGAAGATCAAGCACCCACGCGTTGAGGACTCTTCTTCATCGGCCGGCCGAGGAAGGAGAAGCTTTAACCCACATTCTTCACGCTAAGGTACACACGGTCAATTTTATTTCATAAATCGGAACCCGCGGTTCCTGGCGACCACATGTTTTAATTTATTTCTTCTCACCCTCATCCCACATGACCTGAACCGTCTCTTTGGTGATCGAGCGACGCCAAGGGATGAAAGTTTGGGGATCAATGTGAGTGTGGGACCAAGGTGAGAGTTGCTTTCGGATGTTTCCTTTCTTTTCTCATTCCCTCTTGAGGTGACGATCTGGGTTCACGGACTTCCCTGAAAAGGAGAAGGCCCCGTTGAATTTTCAGAGTCGACATAAAGTACTTAGAAGTTTGTCTTCAAAATTTGATCATGTTGTAACTATCATTGAAGAGTCTAAAGATATTTCTCGATATTCTCTTAATGAACTAATGGGTTCGTTGCAAGCTCATGAACAAAGATTGAACAGATCGATAGAGAACACTTTAGAGCATGCACTCACCTCAAAGCTTGACATCTCAAAAGATGGCAAGAAAGAGAACAAAGATGAAGCATGAGATAATTGAGGATATCGAGGCTGAAGAAGAGGTAGAGGTCGAGGCAGAGGTAGAGAAAGAGGAAGATCCAACTCTAGTGATCAGAGAAAGAGGTAATCAACATTTCACCAAATTTAAATGTCGATATTGTCCAAAACCATGTCATAATGAGACGTTTTGTTGGGCAAAAGCAAAGGAACAAGCACATGTGACTAAAGAAAAGAAAGAAGAAATCAATGCTAATCTCTTTCTTGCTTGTCTTCACACTAAATCTTGTTCACATGACATATGGTTGTTAGATATTGGATGTAGCAATCATATGACAAGTTTGAGAGAGATGTTTAAAACTATTGATCATTCAGTGAAAACTATGATTCACTTAGGTGATGGAAAGCAAGTCAAACTTGAAGGGAAAGGTACCATCTTAGTTAAGCTTAAATCAGGTATTGAAAGACAAATACATGATGTTCTTTTCATTCCTGGTTTAGCCCATAATCTTCTAAGCATTGGTCAATTAGTCCAAAATGGTTATTCTGTTAAATTTTTGAAAAATTCTTGTAAGATTCGAGACAAGAATAGTAGACTAGTTATAAATGAAAAAATGACAGAAAACAAGATGTTCCCTTTCATTTTCTCAAGCATTGGTGATTATGCATTGCATGTTTTAGGCAAAAATCTATCACAATTATGGCATAATCGATATGGACATTTAAATTACAATGGTTTGAAATTGTTGAATCAAAAGCATATGGTAGTTGGTTTACCACATCTTGAACATATTGATGATATTTTTAAAGGCTATATTTAAAGAAAGCAACATAGAAACTCATTTCCAGTCAAAAGCTCATAGAGAGCACATACACCACTTCAACTTGTTCATGCAGATATTTGTGGGCCAATGAGGACCACATCACTTGGTGAAAGTAAGTACTTTCTATTGTTTATTGATGATTTTAGCAAGAAAAGTTGGGTGTATTTCTTGACTTACAAATCTGAAGCATATTCAAAGTTTTTCTTGTTTAAAGCAGAGTGGATATAGCATAAAAACTTTGAGGACTGATAGAGGAGGAGAGTTTTTATCTAACAATTTTACCTCATTCTATAAAACAAATGGTGTTCATAGATAGCTTACAGCAAGTTACACACCTCAGCAGAACGGAATTGCGGAACACAAGAATCAGACTATCATGGAGATGGTCCGTAGCATGTTGAAGGCAATGCAACTTCCGAATGAATTTTAGGCTAAGATAGTAGGAACTACTTGCTATCTTCTCAACAGGTCTCCCACAAAAGCAGTGTAGAATCAAACTCCCTTTGAAGCTTGGCATGGTAAGAAACCTAACATAGCTCATTTGAAAATTTTTGGCTCAGTTGCATATGCTCATGTTAATGCTGAAACAAGAGAGAAACTTGATCTAAAGAGTGAGAAATGCATCTTCATTGGTTATAGCACCGAAACAAAGATTATCGGTTGTATAGTCCTTTGACCAAGAATAGTTTTATAAGTAGAGATGTCATATTTAATGTGAATTCTTCTTGTAACTTTGATGACGATCAAGTTTGGACTGGTTATAAAGAAATGCATGATTCTTTATCTCCAGTTATAGAGACAAGACAAGGTGAGACTTCTGTAGAAGGTAATAATCCAAATGAGTTGGATGGATCACCAAGAAAGATGAGAACTTTGCATGATATCTATGAGTCTTGTAGTTTTGCCTTGTTTTTAGTAGATCCAACAACATTTCATGAAGCTGTCAAACATGAAGAATGGAAGCAAGCAATGGATGAATAAATTGCAGCAATTGAAAAGGATGACACTTAGGAGCTAGTAAATCTACCAAAAGAGAAAATTTTGATTGGCTTAAAGTGGATCTACAAGACAAAATACAATGTTAATGGCAGTGTTCAAAAACACAAAGCAAGACTTGTGGCAAAGGGTTATTCACAACAAGAAGGCATTGACTTCTATGAAACATTTTCTCCTGTTGCTAGAATAGAACAATCAGAACTGTTTTGGCATTTACTGCACATATGAAATGGCATGTGTTCATCAACTTGATGTTAAATCTGCATTTCTGAATAGTATTTTGGATGAAGAGGTTTTTGTTGAGTAGCCATAAGGATATATTGTTCATGATATGGAAGAAAAAGTTTACAGGTTGAAGAAAGCTCTTTACGGCCTTAAACAAGCCCCAAGAGCTTGGTATAGTAGAATTGACTCATATTTTCAAAAATTGGGTTTCAAAAGAAGTGCTAATGAACCAACACTCTACACAAGATCAAGTGGTAAGAACATTCTTATTGTGAATTTATATGTTGATGATATCATTTATACAAGTTTTTCACTTGAGTTGGTTATTGAATTCAAGAACAAAATGATGGATGAGTTTGAAATAACAGATTTGGGATTGTTGCATTATTTTCAGGGTTTAGAAGTTAAGCAGACAGAAAATGGGATATTCTTATCCCAAGAGAGGTATGCAAATGATTTGTTGAAAAGGTTTAATATTGAAAATTGTAAAGTTTCTCATAGCAACACTCCAATGAATGTAAATGAGAAACTCAGGCTAATGGATGTCACAGGAAAGGTAGATGCATGTTATTTCAGAAGATTAGTTGGAGGTTTGATTTATTTAATTCATACTCGACCAGATTTGATGTTTCTTGTGAATCTTGTATCCAGATTTATGCATGATCCTTCAAAACAACATTTAGGTGTTGCAAAAAGAATTATTCGATATGTTTGTGGAACTATTTCATAAGGAGTATGATATACTCCTAAGATTGATTTAAAGTTGACAAGTTATACAGATAGTGATTGGGCAGGTGTCGACTCTGAAAATGGGTTACGGATCGGCACCTCAAGATAAAGTGAAAGATGGAATAGGAGAAAAAGGGAGTGAATCGGAAAACACTCGGAAAGCGGTAAAGAGTCCTCACCTCGGTCCAACACTCACATTGATCCCCGAACTTTCATCTCACGGTGTCGCTCGAGCACCGGAGATGGTTCGGGTCATGTGGGAGGAGAGTGAGGAGCATTGATTGCAGAATCGGCGGAATCGGTCCGATTCCGACCGATTCCGGAATCGGATCGGTGGATTCCGATCCGATTCCCGGCGGAAGGACCGATTCCGGGAAGAATCCCGCGGAATCGGTCTGAATCGCCTGGAATCGGTCGGAATCGATCCGATTCCGACCGATTCCATGTGGAATCGGTCGATCCGACCGATTCTTCGGAAGGCCGGGTTGACCCGGCCCCGGTTCGATTCCCGGTTCACTCTGGACCGCCTCGGTCGATCCCGCGGCGGAAGGAGGAAGCGCAGGCGATTCCGGCGCGATTCCGGCGATTCCGGCGTCGATTCCGTCGATCCACCGTCGATTCCGGCTGATTCCGTCGATCCAGGGTCGATTCCGGCCCGATTCCACCGATTCTGGCGATTCCAGGGGCGATTCAGGCGATTCCGATGATTCCAAGGTCGTTCTTCAAAGGATTCCGCTGATTCAAGCTCGGATCGGCATCGAATCAACCTCAGCTTCGATCTTTGTAAGGTTTTTGGTAAGATTTCTTCACCAAAACTTCGTACGTCCATTCTTACGCGTTTCCGACGATTTTGAGTCACCTTAAACTTTACGATTTCTGTCCGAACAAGTTCGTTTAAGTTTTGAACTATCCGGATATGTCCATTTTGCACGGGAAAAATTCCGGATATCCCGTATGCCTATTTTTACACGTTTCCGATGACTCCGAGTAGAGTTAAACTCGGTGATTTGTGATCGAATAACTCCGCTCAAGTTGTTTGAACATCGATTGGATGTTCTTTGTACGGGAAAAATTTTGGATACCCCGTATGTTGATTTCTGGCAAGTACGTCACCCTTTAAACATACCGAATGGTGTGTTTCTTGGGTTGTCTGCTACCCGAACAACGTCTAAAACAATTTGTATGTTATCTAATCATTTTTAGTGCATTGTTTACAATTTTTGCAGATTTAAGCAATGGCCGATCAAGGTGACGCAGCACCAGCACGTGCTTCCGACGTGGGTTGGGAACACGGGCATATGGTAAACCTAGTCAGGAAGAGGGTACAGTGCAAGTGGTGCGGGAAGGAGATGAACGGGGGGGTGTTCCGGCTGAAACAACATATTGCCGGAACAGGTGGGAATGTAAAGAAATGTGACAAGGTGCCCAGGGAGAAGAGTGAGGAGATGAGAGGATACATGATAGGTAGAGCCTCTCAACGGGCTGTTCGGATCGAGCAGAGGGAGGAGTTGCAGGACGAGCTACTCGAGAGGAGGAGGGACTGCGATTTGCCTACCTCCAAAGGGAAAGGCAAGGGGAAGGCAGCAGCTCAGCCGGAGCCAGAGAGCGAGGACGAGTCCACGGACTCCGAGCTGAGACGTGCTAGGCACGCTAGCAAGCGTGCATCGGCTGAGGAGGAGGACAGGAGGAGGGGAGCAGGAGGGTCTGGGTCCAGAGTTGACCCAGCTTTGGGCCGATCAGCATCGGCTCGCCCTACTCGGGACCGAGAGCCTGACCCCAGGAGACAGGAGCCCTACCGCCGTTCCACTTCCACCAGCACTCGATTTACACCGAGTGACGAGTATTTATTTAGGAAACAGAGTGCTGGGCAGATGGGGATAAAGCAGGCAATGAAAGGGGTGAAGGCTACAGGAACGGCTGCAAAGAGAGCCGTTCGCCACATTGTCAAATGGTTTTTACATGCAGGTATCACTTTTTAAATTAAATTTGACATTATGCCTGTTTTATTTACTAAAACTTAATTTTACCCTGATCCCATTTTTTTAACTTGATGTAGGCATCCCAGCACATGCAGCCACCAGCCCCTACTTCCAGACGATGGTGGATGCCGTGGGTGAGGCTGGACCGGGTTTGCAAGCCCCGGGGAACAGACACATATACGGCGCCGGCACGGATGAGGAGGTCCGGGAGTTGAGGGAGTGGATGGACGGGTTCAAGTTGGTGTGGAAGGAGAGGGGTTGCACAATCATGTGCGATGGGTGGACAGGTATCACCAGGAGGAGTATGATAAACTTCTTGGTGTACTGTTCTGAGGGGACTACATTCTTGAAGTCGGTAGATGCTTCTGGGAAGATAAAAAATGCCGACTTCATCTTTTCTCTGATGGATGGGGTGGTGGAGGATATCGGGGAGGACAATGTGGTTCAGGTTGTCACTGACAACGAACCATCATATAAGGCAGCTGGTAGGAAGTTGATGGAGAAGAGGAAGCACATCTTCTAGGTGCCCTGTGCAGCACATTCCATAGATCTCATTTTAGAGGATATAGGCAAGGAGAAGGGTGTATCTACACTTGTCAGGCAGGCGCAGACGATCACATCTTTTATTTATTCGCATCCCCGCCTCCTACATATCATGAGATCTCACACAGGAGGGCACGATCTTGTCAGGCCCGGTCCGACACGATTTGCCATGAACTTCATTGCGCTGGAGAGTTTACACCGGCACAGGCATGCATTGGTTCGGTTCACACAGTCCGAGGAGTATTACAACTATATGGTGGACAACCTACATGACAAAAAAGAGCAGTTGGAGATTCTTGTCAGGTCTGAGAAGCAGATCACTGACAAGAGGTTTTGGGAGAGGATTGCCTACTACTTGGCAATCATTGAGCCACTGGTAGTTGTCTTGAGGTTGGTAGACTCAGATGACAGGGACCAGATGGGCACACTGTATGATGCTATGGACCGGGCAAAGCTGAAAATTAAAGAAAAAAATCCCAGAGGTTACAAAAAGTGGTGGAAGATCATTGATGACCGATGGGACAAGACCTTGCACCACGATGTCCATGCTGCAGGTAACTTGGTTAAAAAATTTATTCTTGCTGTATAATTGTCTTATATGCACAGTGTTAACTAATAAAATCTTGCAGGATATTTTTTGAACCCCCGCATCCAATATGGAGGACAGGTGGTGAACGACAACGAGGTGATGCGGGGTACACTTGCAGTTATCCAGCGGCTGTGCCGATCTCAGCAGGACAGGATAGAGGCTGAGATAGAAGTAAGTTAGAGTTCATTAAATACCTTGGACTAGCATTACCAGGCAACTAATTTTTTTATTTAAATGTTTCAGATGCAGAAGTACAAGATGAGGGTCGGTGTATACTCAGATGCTGACCTGAAATATTCAGTTGACAAAGTGTCACCTGGTATAGTAATAGTTTGATGAGGAATTTCTTTTCTTTTCATATAAGTTATGGTGATGATGGGCTAATTGTTTTCCTTTTCTCTTCTTGTGTTTTTCTTGCAGCTGAGTGGTGGGTTCAGGTGAACACCAGGAGTGGATGGAATCCACTTGCGGCCATTGGTATCAGGATACTGAGCCAGAGCACCAGTTCCTCCCACTGCGAGAGGAACTGGAGTACATTCAACCTGATACATACCAAAAGGAGGAACAGGTTGACCTCAGACCGGCTGGAGAAGCTAGTCTTCTGTCATTATAACATGAGGCTGCGCATAAAGAACATCAAGGATCGGCAGAAGATCAGCGAGGAGCGATTTGCACGGTTCGCAGGTGGCCCGTACGAGCAGAGGCATTCCTCCGCCACACCACCACCCGAGGAGGTGGACATAGACCAGATTTTCCAGGAGGAGCATGCACTTGCCTCCTGGATAGAGGAGAGGGAAGCCAGGGATCATGCAGCTAAGTTTGATCCCGATGACCGTGCATGGGCAGAATGAGAGTTGGATGGTGTTGAAGCCGAGGAGGATGCTCCAGCTCCACCTCCATCTAGTTCTCAGGCTCAGGTAGGGCCTTCTTCTGCCCCAGCAGCTATGGAGCAGCCACCTACAGCTTTAGCCCCAGCTCCAGCTCCAGCTCCAGTCCCAGCAGCCGCTACCCAGCCCATTCGCAGTACGGGGAGAACGAAAACAAAGGTGACTGCACGGAAAATGGGAGGATTTGCAAAGTTGAAAAAAACTTTGGGTTCCGGACTTTCTGGTAGTTCAGAGATGGCTGAAGAGGTAAAGAGAAGGAAGTTAGAGGTCAGGCGTCCTGTCAGCCCAGATGACAGCACGCAAGCTCCTTCTCACTCCTCAGGTGATGATGACGAGGAGTGTATACCAGCGACGCAGCCATCAGCAGCAGCTGAGTCACCTGATTCACGGTTTCCGAAGTCGTATTACACGCTGGATGAGCAGACACCGCATTCTTATATTATGGAGCCACAGTATCCAGCATTTGGCCAGGTTGACCAGCAGTGGATTACACCACCAGCTCCACCATCCTCTGCTTACGTCCCGGTCGTCCCGCAGTCCGATCCATACGACCTTGATGGCATGGCATCGGCATTATTTTCATATGGATATGGTCCCGGACAGTATACAAGACTGAGCACGATGGAGGAGCGTCACGAGCAGCAGGGAGAGGAGGACGACCCACATCTTTATCCTAGATATTGGTAGTAGATTGATATGATGTAATTTTTTTTTGATGATGTATCAACTCTTTGATATTTGAATAAATGGAATTGGAATATGTACTTAACTTCAAGTCTTCAAGTCTTCAATTGGTGTTCATTAGTATTTGTATGATGTGGTCTTGTGGATATCATGCATTGGTTATTTTTTAAAATGTTTCTAACTCATTTCCTATTTTTTTAGAATTTTTTCTGAATTTTTTGAATTTTTTTGACGAAAAAAAAATCAAAAAAAAAAAACGATTCCGGACCGATCCGAAATCGATTCCCTTCCCAGGATTCGGCCGATTCCGGCCGATTCCTGGAATCGGAATCCGATTCCGATTCCGGAATCCTTGGTGAGGAGTGAATTAGCTTAGAACATGAATAAAAAGAAAGGTGGTCGCCAGGAGCCGCGGGCTCCGCTTTATGGAATAAAAAACAAGAGATGAGTTGATTTGACCGTGTACCTTAGCGTGGGAGATCGGGATATGAGTTCAACCTTCTTCTTCTTCGGTCGGCCGATGAAGAAGAGTCTCCAACCGATGCTAGCTTGATCAACCTATGCAACTAGAACAATAAACCAAGTGAAGAAAATGATTAGAACTATGGGAAGTGTAGTAACTGTAGTAAGAATATGAGAAAGAAGCAATTGGAATTGGACTCACCGGCTTCAGGGTGAGCCTTAACCCATTTTTTTTGTATTTTTAATTATGTAAAAAAAATGATGCCAATAAACTGAAATATGCTTTAAAACAGTAAATAAACTGAGTTAAATGAGTTGAGAAAGCTTATGGAATGGATCGGCTTTAGTTGAAGCCGAGTTGGTTGAAGAAAGCCGGTTCGGGTAGCTTTGCACCCTTCGGGCGCGACTTTGGTGGTGCAGAGGATTCTACGGATGACCCTGATGTCAGAATCGAGTGTTGTTTATTGGAGTAGATAGAGAACTCAGAGAGTAAGAGTTCCTATGTTGATTATTTCTCCGAAATCCTCCTTTAGAAGTCTGTAAAAATTATGAAAGTGGGCGGATATAGAAAACAGAACCTGGATGTGCGCCCTCAGTGCAGCAATTGCCACGAACAAACGGCAAGTCAGAATTGAGTGCCATCAGTTGGAGATGAAAGAGGACGAAAAGGGGAACAACTTTTATGTTGAAGACTTTTGCATCAGGAGTCTCGTATTTTCTCCATAAGTTGATGAAGTTGGCTGATGCAGAACGCCCGGATCGAGCCTTCTCCTTCACTTCGGGATCGATCTCTTGACTTCGGATCACCTTTGGACGTCGGGACGGCTTTGGAGCTTGGATGACCTCTGGACGAGCTAGGTACGGGGGATTAACCTTGGGTCGTTGAGAATGGCCCTCAATTTATAGGGGGAGGAAGCCGGTGCAAAAAATGGAAACTGGACCGACCGCGCCCCCGCTTTTCAAAGGGGACAAGGGCGCGCAGGGCGCGCCCTCAAACCAAGGGCGCGCCCCCACTTCGGGAGCGCGGTCTGCGCGCCCTCCTATTTCAAAGGGAGCGGGGGTACGTTACGCGTCTCACTGCTAAAAATCGCCGGAAACTTCTAGAAATTGCTAAAAATCGACTTGATATACGTAATGCGCCCCCGAACTGGGGGCGCGGTACCAATAATCGAAAATCCTCCGTGGAAACCTTCCAAAAATCTGGTTTAGAAGGTGCTAATCGGGGTAATTTGCGATTTAAAGAAACTGACCACGCCCCCTCTTTTCAAAGGAACCGGGGGCGCGCAGGGCGTGCCCCCGGGTTGAGGGCGCGCAGGGCGCGCCCTCCCCTTTCAAGCGGAGTGGGGGCGCGGTACACTCTCTCTCCTGTGCGCGTGTTCCGCGAGCCGTATCTTGCAAACGGGATGTCCGATTCGGCTCCCGTTTGTCGCGTTGGAAAGAGGGCCTTCAACTGCACCTCCTCAAGTCAGTAAACCAGTTGGCATGACTCCTGAGACATTCGCACGGGGCTTTCTACCGGTTTACCCTCTCGCGGAAAGCCAAAACCCGAGGCGAAGATCCGAAAGAGCACAGTTCCGGTCGAGAAATCTCGGGTCAACTTGGGATTACTTAAAATGATGCCCGAACAAGTCTGGTACGATCGGAAAACCCGAAATCATTGAAAAATCTGAGATTAACCCGGTAAACGTGAACCGAGCATCGGAAAAGCCGGGAAACCTTAAAATTGACCGAAATGGCCATATGGCCCTGGTTGATGAAAATATTCGGCTAGAATCAACCCGGATGACCTGAAAAGACCCGGTGATGACTGGAAAGGCCTAACACGTAGTCCGGGATAGCCGTGTCAGCACAGATCGAAAAAGCCATAACGAAAGCCGTCATTGACCGACGCCTACCGAAATGACTTCTCGGAAACCCTGAATGTTACGGAACACATGCGGGACTCCCGAGACCTTCAATTATGGACCATTCAAGGTCGGTCATCGAGCAGGCTTCGTGTTTTTATAGTTCACGCACGGCTCTCGCTTGAAGGTTTTGGCATCATTCCAGAAATCATTGGTCCATTCTCAACTTGCGAGGGGTTCCACCCATGTCCTTAGCTCATCTCCACGAGGTAATCCGGATCAGATAACAGTCAAATAAAGGATATCGCCTATGGAATAAGAGTCTGCGGCTCCGAATCAGGCCAATTTGGTGTGTCTACAGCTTGCCTCACCTTGATGTCGGCTTTGCAAGGGAATGACATGTAGCGGAGCGGAGTGAAATGTAGAGAAAGCGTAGTGAAGCGAGATGGATCGTAGTGGAATGTAGTGGAGCGAAATGGTGATGTACTGAAAAGGTGGCATCAAGGTGTAGATATAGACACGCTCAACGACCAAATTCGGCAAGACGAATCTCCTCAAGTATCTTGGTTAACCGCCATGTTTCATCAAGTCTTCCTATGTTCGATTGGTAAGAGATGTGCCATTGGCACGAGAGAAGAATAGCCAACCCCTAACGCGGTGGGGAGTCCCTGAAACATGAGTTCATAGGTTCATCATCAGCCGGTAACCCAATCTTTGCGGTGTTCATGTACTGTGATGAGCTAAAGTTTAAAAAGAGATTTGTTTGAAAAAGTAAAAGAATACCAATCGAGCACATTCAGGCTCTTAGATTCATTTGAGTCTTCCAAGAGACAAGATTTAATTCGGAATGGAATGATCTAAGATTTCGAAAGGCAAATGTTTAAGCATAGATCGTGAAGATAGTGACGGTGCAAGTTCTGACCAAATAGAAGGCCCTTGGCGGGATGAATTGGCTGCCATGGTAGGATGAATAGCAAAGAAGTGTTGCAATGGCCATAGTGGTGATGGAGGATTTGGAGGTATAAGGTGATTACCGAACACGGTGGGATTAACAAACACGGTGGGATATTAGAGAGGTTGGTGGGACTAGAAAGTACGGTGGGATTAGAAAACACGGTGGGATTGAGAATGATCGGGTATTTAGGATACAAGAGGGTTGTAGACACGCCAAATTCGCCTAATTCGGAGCATAAAACTCATGTTTTATAGGGTAACATGTGCGATTGACCTTATAATGATGCCAGGTCTTTTTAAGTTGATTTGGAGCTTCGCCGAACGAAATCGGATGTTTTTCGATGTTTTCCACAAAAAGCCATAATTTCCGAGCGAAAGCCACACGTAAATCGTGTAAATACGGAAATTGGCTAAATGACCAATGCCTAATGATCATGCATTGAAGGTTATGGTCATATTCACACTCCGGACAAGTTTTGTTGCATTCCGTGCCCTTTCTGGTTTGCCGTCGAAGTCATTTTGACCAGTATCGGATCTTCTGTTCACTGCCCTAATTTCCGGACAAAATTCTGAATTTTTGGAGGGTGTTATGGCTGATATAATGCTATAGAGAGCTTCTTCGGCCTGTTAGCTTTCCAACGCAACAAACGGCGTCGAATTCCGAGTTCGGGAGTGTTCGCAATGGCTTCCGGAAGAAGGACGCGCAAAAATAGTCCCATGCGCTCGGGTTCCTGGTCACATGCGCCCGGGACCTAGGGCACGTGCACCCTACCAGTGAGGCACGTGACCTTGTGCCCTCACTTGAGGGCACATGCGCCCTACCCTTGAGGCACGAGGGACCCAGTTTTTCACCGGGACTCTACTAATGAACCGACGATCAGATAAGACCAACTTTTTTGGGAAATGTGCCATGCACCCTCACTGGGGGGCACATGCGCCCCTCAGTGGGGTGCATGCGCCCTGCACCAGGGCGCATGCGCCCAGGGGTGGGGCGCAAGGCACCTATTTTTTAGCCCGGATAACGCCATCTGTTATCCTATAAAATTAACTCTGATTCCGGTCATTCCAAAGGCATGAGCATGACCCCCGAGGCATCTCAAGACATCCAACCACCCTCCTGCATTGATTTTGTGATTTTTAGAGAGAGAATTTCGAGTTTTTAGAGAGAGAAAAGTCAGTTCAAGAGAGAGGAAGGCTGTTCTGCAGGTGATCTGCCAAGTCTATCTTCTTCGGCTTCTACAGCAGTGTGTTGACGCTTTATGCCTTAGCTCTCTTCATCAAATTTCTTCCTCTCCAAGTCTTCTTGAGTTTACAATCGATGGCACTTGATTCCGAGGTCGGGGATGGTCGTGACCAGCGCAGAAGCAAAGTCGCGCCTGGCAGATCCTGGATTGCTGCTCGGCTTTTTCGACGACCCAGATTTGGCTATATCTTTCTCTATTCAACTCAGAATCTTTTAGTTCTTTTTACTATCTCTTTGTTTAGTGATTATCCATCCTACTATCATTTTTTTACATTTTTTGCATTACTTTTATTCTGTTATTCCTAAAATAAAAAAAGAGGTTAGAGATAACCCGAATCTGGTCAGTTTCTAGTCAATTGTGTTTTTATGTTATTCTCTTTGCATATACTCCACCTTGTTTAGTTCTAATAGTCTCTTTCACTTGTTTGTTTGTCTAGTTGCACAGAATATCAAGCACCCACTGCGTTGAGGACTCTTCTTCATCAGCCGGCCGAAGAAGGAGAAGTTTTAACTCACATTCTTCACGCTAAGGTACACACGGTCATTTTAATTCTATAAATCGGAACCCACGGTTCCTGGTGACCACATGTCTTAATTTCTTTCTTCTCACCCTCTTCCCACATGACCCAAACCGTCTCTTTGGTGATCGAGCGACGCCAAGGGCTGAAAGTTCGGGGATCAATGTGAGTGTGGGACTGAGGTGAGAGTTACTTTCCGAGTTTTATTCCTTTCTTTTCTCATCCCCTCTTGTGGTGACGATCTGGGTTCACGGACTTCCCTGAAAAGGAGAGGACCCCGTCGAATTTTCAGAGTCGACAGCTTTGTGGCGACCACGGTGGGACAAGCAATGTCTTCAACCGTGGGTGCTTAGTGTTTTGTTTGCAACTAGTTCTAGTTCTAGACCGGTTCCCACGTGAGCCTTTCCTTCTTTCCACCTTTCTTAACTTCATGCCATCTCAAAATTTCTGATTTCACCCATCTTTCATCAGATCTAAAGTGCCAAGTATGCCATTTAATTTCTGTCATTTTATTTAAACCGGTTCCCACGTGAACCACCCTTTTTCTTTTAAACCGGTTCCCACGTGAACCAATCTCTTTCTTTACTTCGGTTCCCACGTGAACCAAACCACTTTCCTTTAGATATATCCCCACTAGAATCAGATCTTTATTCACTTTTAATTGGCCCCACGTGGCTCTCTTTTGACCATTCAAACCGGTTCCCACGTGAACCACCCCTTTTTACCCAAAACCGGTTCCCACGTGAACCACCTTTACTTTTTACCCCAGTTCCCACATCAGTCCCCACGTGGACCACCCTTTTACTTGGCTATCAGATCTGAACCCTCTTCTTTCAATCACCTTTTCACTATCTCCATTTGGCTCACATAAGAAACAAGTCTGGATTCTAGTTTCTAGTTGCTTGTCTAGTTTCTAATTGCTTATCTTGTTGATTGCTTGTTTATTTAAGTTCATATTTTGCTTATTACTTGCTTTATTACTTGATTGCATTCTCTGCTCCTTCTCTCTACCTCCTTCTTTTACACTTTTTTGAGGCGGGAGCTCACTCTCCCATTTATCCCTCCCATCCAAAACACCCTCTTGGTGAATTCTGACCTCTCTTCTGGGATATTTCTTCTTAGTTGACTTGGTTGGCTTTCATAAAGGCCTCCGTAATTCCTCATACGTGGAGTATTCCTCTTCATGATCGGGTTGGTTGTACCACTCCCCAAAACCCGAAGCTTCCTACGTTACCTACACGTGGTGAGATTATGTGAAACCTAGGTCATTGGAGATTGGAGTTAGGATCCTAACCCATTTGTTGAGAGAACAATTCTTAACAAAATTCATAAACCTAAGGTTTAATCAAAATCATTGCGTAATTTTGCTTTCAAGTATTTGCATCACTTGCTTGTCAAACAAAAATTCAAATCTCTAACTTTTTGCAAAATACTAAAAAAAAAGTTCTTTGTTTACTTTGTCAACTTGTTTGTTTTCACGCTAAGTTCAATGCAACTAAGGTCTGGAAGACACGTTGGAATGGCGGAACAAGCTGAACATCGAGAACATGAGATGGGTCATCAACCAAATCCGTCAGATGGTCGTGTTAATTTATTATTTGAGTCAGAAGCGCAAGAGGTCCCTCAACCATCTGCTCCTCGTGATGTCGAACAACTCTTTAGGGAGTTGTCTCTCTATACCGACCCAGAAACCTATGCCCACATACAATCCATGGTGAAGGGAAAAATGGCCTCAGATCAGGCTGAAGTTAACCAAGTTGCCTCATATCCTTGTCCTCTGGTTCGACCACCACTCATTCAACCACCTATTGTTCAACAATCTATGATTCAACCATCATTGGCACTAGCACAACCATCTGTAGTTCAACCATCTATAGTTCAACCATCTGTGGTCCAACCCTCATTTGTTCAACCATCTTATTTCAACCATGTTGCTCCCCTGACCCATCAAGTCATGGGACAATCTTCAGTAAATTTGCCAAGTCATGCTCCTCAATTCCAAAACCATGCCTCTAACCACATACCCCAACCAGTAAACCAAGAACCTACTCTCACCCAGGCAATCATGGATCAGCTCACCCAGATGAATGAACGTTATGAAGAGCTGAGAAGTCGCCTGGACTCCAAGTCAGTCCCTGAGATTTCCATTCCTTCTCTGCCAGTCCTACACCTGCCACCTTCTGAGCTACCGGTTTATCGCCGCTACAATGGTACTGGCAACCCTTTTCTCCACCTTAAAGATTTTCTCTATGAATCCTCATTCTAGAAAGATGATCGTAGGGTTCTTGCTTTCTTGTTCCGCTGATCATTAGAAGGGTCTGCATTGGAATGGTTCTACTCGCTCGACTCCTTTGAGGCAGGAGACTTCGATATTGTCAAAACCAAATTCTTGCAGAGATATAGAGAACGGGTGGCACCAGCATGCTCCATTACGGATTTGATTGCTGAGAAGATGAAGCCCGAAGAGGACTTCATAAAGTTTGTTGATCGCTGGAGGGGAATGGCAGAGAAACTGACAGATGTGATTTCTGAAGGGGAACAAGTGAAAATGCTTATTGGAAACACTACACCTGCCTTGAGGAATGTCTTGATCATGCACCGTCCTACCACAATGAATGAACTCTATGACAGTGCCCGATACTTGCAAGCCCACTTCAAGGATGCCACCATGATAAACCCTTTTGATCCTAAACCTAGAAACCTCAGGAAAACCCCCTCTGCACCAGTTGGTCCTACAACTGAAGGAGTGGTCAACAATGAAGCTATAAACATTGTGGGGAACCAGGGAGGGAACCATCAAAACCAGTTTAGAAACCCACCACAAAACCATTCCTATTACTCCCCTCAACAATAGGTTAGGCCACCACAACCACGACAACCACAACAACCCCCGCAACCAGTAGCACAACCCCAGCAACCTCGTCAACCTGCCTACAATAGGGCACCGCTACCACCTAATCAAGCACCACGAAGGGGAGGTCCTAGGAGAGAGAACTACCAGCAACTCCCTTACTCCTTGACCGACATCTTCAATGTACTCATGGCAGAAAAACAGTTGGAATTGCCCAAGGAAAGAGAGGTTTGGCCAACAAATGTAGATATGTCCCAATATTGTGCTTACCACCGGTGTCCTGGTCACACTGTAGAAGTGTGCTTTCAATTCAAGGATTACATCCACGATCTGAATGACCAAGGCAGCATTGATTGGGCTCAAATGGGGGAATGCATACAAGCTATGAAGGCTAGGCAGCAGCAGCGGCAGCGTCCACCAGCTCAACCTCAACAACAACCTGGCTTGGGGATTGTTCATAATCCGCTCCCATTACATGCACCCGCTCCAGCACCGGCACCAGCACATCCAAACCCATGAATTGGTCTAGTACACTCCATTGTCCAGGGAGACGCCAGTCGTGCTCAAGGTTGGCAACTAGAAAACCAAAATGCAACCATGCATGTCAACCCGGCTAGGCCTCCTGCTAGGAACCCTCCTAGACAAATAATTTGTGCACCTGCTACCCCACAACTACCACAAAGCTCAATAACCCAACCACTGGCCGCCACTTCTTCTCGCCAACCTATCATTAGGCCAGCCCCCTCTCTAACTACACCTCCTTCAACCATTGCGACACACCGGCCCTTGCATCCGACCACCACAATCACCACCAAACGTGAACCCCCAGCCTACGAGCTCTACCACTCCAAAACCCCAACCTACCATACCACCAACACCACAGCCAATCCCACAACCTACACCTTCATTAAACTCATCAACCACTTATGCACCCCGGCCTCTTCTTATTAGGCCACCAGTATCACCATCACTACCACCTCCAAATCCTACTCCTCTACCAACTAACCCCATCATCCCAGAACCATCGATCCCATTGCCTACCATACCTGCACCTACACCACTTGTTCCACCACAATCCACCCCAGTTAACCCGTCACCTCTACCCGAACGACAAATAGCCCTGGTGCTTCGGAGTGGGAGGATGTTCCAGTGGCTCTTTCCCCAAGCTAGTACTCAACCGCAGGATCCAGTGGAGGAGGAACAAGTGGAAGAACCATTGCCGGGCACGGCGTATGATCTATTGAAACATTTAGATAAAACACTGGCCCGTATTTCCATACTTGAGTTGATCAAAAGATCAAAGGTGCACCAGGAGATTCTACAGTAGTACTTGCAAAGGGTCATGGTGAATGAAGATCTCCCACCTGAGAAGATCACTACGGTGTTAGCCCCTAGAAGTGAGCACCCAACACTCACTTTCTCTCAAGAAGAATTAGCAGATCCAGAATTTAGGAGATATGCTTTGCATGTGGCTGTGGTTATTTGTAATGTCGAAGTGAAATCATGTTTGGTTGACACTGGAGCTTCTATCAACGTTATGCCGCCAGAAACTTTGCAGTTGTGTGGCATTTCTGAGCAAGAAATCAAGCCATCCTGTGCCATGGTGACGGCCTATGATAACTCCAAGAAGTCTGCACGTGGGGTGGTCACACTAGAAGTCAAACTTGGACCATGTACGGTCACAACAGATTTTCATGTTCTAGAATTAGATCCAACTTTTCGGGCTATACTTGGGAGGCCATACTTGGAGGCAATAGGAGCTGTGGCTTCAACAAACCACCAGTGCATAAAGTTTCCATTTAAAGGACAAGTGGTCAAAGTGACTAGCATGCCTATAAGGGACAAGCTGAACGATGCTTATTTACCCCTAGGTCTATCAATACAACCCCATATCTCAGTGGGAGAATTACCAGAAGTCAGATGCATGACCGCCTCTCTACCAGACACACGGGGATGGCGGATGATGATGAAATTGGGCTATCAGCCTGGAAGAGGTTTAGGCAAGGATCTTCAAGGGATCACTCAGCCAATTGAAACTGTGAAAAGGCCACACAGGCAGGGGTTGGGATATGAAGAGGGTTCCATCCCAAGGAGGATCTTCCAGCCAGGATATGCCATGGGGCTCCATACATTCTTTATCAAAGGGAGACCATGATGATGGCTGAAGACCACAAGAGTTCCATGATGACTGCCAAGAGAAGTAAAGCTCCAAATGAAGAAGAAGAAGACTTGGAAGACTTATGCTTATCTTTGACTCGCCTGTTATCAAGTGGGGAAGAGCACCAGGAACCACTCAAGGGCAGACCAATCTTGGATCATCTAGTTAAGCATGTTACCCAAGTCAAAACCATTCCACGAGGCCCAAATACAACAATGCCATGTTTGAACCCCGTACCATTGTTTCTAGATCTTTTGGATGGGCTTCAGGGCCCACTTACCCACTTTGGGCCCATGTGCCCTCTTCAACCTTCTACTCTTACTGGGCCAGCTTGCCCATTTGCTTCCCTCATCAACTTCAGAACTGAGGGCTTTTCCCAACATGGGCTCACATGCCCATTTATTTCTATGATCGGGTCCACGTACCCGTTTACTTTTTTCATCAGTTTTGGACCCATGTGTCCACTTTCTGTTACCATTGGGCCCACGAGCCCCTTTTTCCCCTTTATTCTTAAATTTTTCTCTCTATTAATTCAGTCATCTTCTAGCAAGTCACGAGTCATGCTGACTCATCCTATCTTTTTACTTGAAATTTTCAAAAAAATAAACGTCTTCTCTGAAACTCACATTTCCATTGAGGAGACGTCTCTACTCATCCCAGAGGGTGCTCCCAATCAGGGATCCCTCTTTTCTGAATCATTGATCGATTTACTCGATCCCCCCTCCACTGTAAATACCACCTTTCCAGCTTTATCTTCAGTAGGTCAAGTTAGGTTAGGAAATAGGAAAGTCAGAGGTAAGCGAGTTCTAAATAGGTATCTGCAACAATTGGCATAGAAATGCGTAGAGTGTGCAAGGATGCCAAACTTTTTAGATAATACCATGCAGCTAGATGAAATCTGATATGAGGATGAGCATAACATAGATCATACTTTGGGAGTATATGAGGTAGTATCAGAGAAGGATCCCGAATCCGAGGATGAAATCGAGGACTTGGCTGATGCATATGCATCTGGACTTAGAAGATTTGAAGAACCATCAGCCACAGGGAATGAACCGACCAAGGAACTAAATTTAGGAACCCTGGAAGATCCTAAGACTATCCTCATTAGTGCAATCCTCACTCCCTCAGAAGAACAACGTTTGATCAAAGTTTTGGAAGAATATAAGGACACGTTCGCATGGACATATGAAGATATGCCGGGATTAGATAATTCATTGGTTGAACATAGATTAACCTTGAAACCTGGAACTACCCCGGTCAAACAAAAGCTCAGGAGATTCCACCCTGATATTGCACTTAAAATGAAAGAAGAGGTTGACAAACTACACCAAGCAAAATTTATTAAAGTTGTCTTGTATCCGCAATGGGTGGCTAACATAGTCCCTGTTATGAAGAAGGATGGACGAATTCGGATTTGTATAGATTTCAGGGACTTGAATCGAGCGTGTCCTAAGGATGATTTCCCTTTGCCTCATATCGATGTTTTGGTTGATAACACAGCTGGATTTGAAATGCTTTCATTCATGGATGGCTATTCTGGATACAATCAGATCCGGTTAGCTGAGGAAGACCAAGAGAAGACCTCGTTCACTACACCTTGGGGAACATATTGCTATGTTGTCATGCCCTTTGGGTTAAAGAATGCTGGTGCTACATATCAGAGGGCTATGATGGCTATCTTTCACGACATGATGCACACCCTTGTAAAGGTGTATGTGGATGATTTGGTTATCAAGTCCAAGAGTCGGGAAGATCATTCTGAAGTGCTAAGGAAAGTTTTGCAACAAGCTAGAGAATACAAGCTAAAAATGAACCCTAAGAAGTGTACATTTGGAGTTTCATCAGGAAAACTACTTGGGTTCATAGTAAGCAAAAGGGGCATAGAGGTCGACCCAAACAAGGCCAAGGCAATTATTGGTATGCCTCCCCCGAAGAATATGAAAGAGCTTCGAGGTTTGATTGGGAGGCTACAATTTGTCCGCCGGTTTATCTCACAACATTTCCAAAGATGTAAACCTTTCTATGAGTTAACCAAGGCGGGGGTCGAGTTTAAATGGGATTCGAAGTGCCAGGAGGCGTTTGATGGGTTGAAAACATACCTGGCAAGTCCCCCTGTACTTAGACCACCAATTCCCGACAAGCCCTTGGTCCTCTACATTTCGGTTCTTGAAAACTCTCTTGGGGCAGTCCTTGCACAAGTTGATGAAGAAGGGAAAGAACGAGCTACTTATTACCTGTCTAAGATGTTTGATGCTTGTGAGATGAAGTACACTGTGGTAGAAAAGACCTGTGCAGCTCTTGTTTGGGTGGTTCAGAAACTCAAACATTATTTCCTTGCTCACCAAGTCAAGCTCATTGCTCGTATCAATCCCATTAAGTTTCTGTTAGAGAAGACAGTCTTGACTGATCGGTTAGGGCGATGGCAGAGTTTCTTATCCCAATTTGATATCACTTATGTCCCACAGAAGGCAATCAAGGGCTATGCTATTACTGAACATGTTTCCCATCATCCCGTACCTGTCTTTGACCTAGTCCAGTCGGAGTTCCTGGATGATGAACTAATGTCGATCCGATCTTCCAATCTTTGGACATTATATTTTGACGGGGCTCGAACTCTCATGGTAGAGGGATAGGTATTGTCCTTCGTCACCCGAAGGTGTCACCATTCCACAGGCTTTTCAGCTTAACTTTCCAGCAACCAACAACATAGCTGAGTATGAAGCCTTGCTGGCCGGGCTGGAGGCCGCTCATTTCCATGGTGCCACCGAACTGAGGGTGATAGGTGATAGTCAATTGATCCTACGCCAAGTCCTATCCAAGTACCGAACTTCTCATCCAAACCTCAAACCCTACCAGGAGCTCACTACCTGCTACATCAAGCTATTCTTCAAACTCACCTTTGTCCATGTCCCTCATTCTCAGAATATCCTCGCCGATGCCTTAGCTTCACTAGCTTCATCTTTATCTGTCCCGCTAGGCAGGCAAGTGCTGACTATCCACATCTGTAAGAGGACAATTCCAGCAATTGAGGATGGACATTTTCTGAAGGTTAAGGAGAGGTTCAACAGAAAGGAATACTTACAACATAAAGAAGAAATCTCCTTGATTGAGTTAGAAGAATTAGAATAAGGTGAGAGACCTTGGTATGATGAGATAACGAGGTATTGCCAAGATCAGTCATACCCACCTGGATCAACCACCAAGGAAAAGAAGGCAATCAGAAGAGTATCCCAGAGGTATACAATCCTAGGAGGAGTGCTCTATAAGATAAGCCTAAGTGGAATCTTACTCAGGTGTCTTGATGAAGAAGAAGCCGAGTTGGTGCTGAAGGAAGCACATTCTGGAGTTTGTGGTGGTCATGTGAATGCCCAAGCCCTTGCTAAGAAAATCATCCGACAAGGGTATTATTGGCCAACTCTAGAAGAAGACTGCTCCATCTTTATCCGGCATTGTCATTCATGTCAACTCCATGCCAACAAGATTCACTCTCCCGCATCTTCTCTTCATCCAATTCATGCCCCATGGCCTTTCGCCATGTGGGCCTTTGATATCATTGGCCCCTTGAGTGACCTCAACTCCGAAATGCGCTCAAAATCATTCATTCTGACGGCAACGGAGTACTTCACAAAGTGGGCTGAAGCGGAAGCATTCGTGGAGATTAAAGTGTCAACAGTCTGCTCCTTCATCAAGCGCAACATCATTGCAAGGTTCGGGATCCCCAGCGACATCGTCACCGATAATGGGCCACAATTTCTTTCTCAAGATCTGCGTGATCTTTGCAACAAGTATTACATTTCATTGCATCATTCATCACCATACTATCCTCAAGGCAATGGTCAAGCAGAAGCCACCAACAAAACCTTAATCAAAATCATCAAGAAATCTTGTAAGTCTAGCAAATTTGCCGACTGGCCTGATAAGCTTGTAGATGCTCTATGGGCTTATCGTACTTCTGTAAGGACTCCCACTGGACAAACCCCTTATGCTTTGGCATATGGGATGGAAGCAGTGGTCCCTTACGAAGTATTACTTCCATCTCTCCGAGTTCAGCTCGACAGGGATATTCCTGTTGATGAGAGAAGAGAATCTCTCCTTGCACAGCTTGAACTCTTGGATGAAAGAAGGCTAGCCGCCACTGAGCATGCCCGGACTTATCAGAATAGACATAAAAGGTTTTATCAAAAGAGGGTGGTCGAGAGAAAATTCGAGATCGGTGAGATGGTAGTCAAACGCATATTCGTTAAGCCAGGGGGTCCTCGCTCCAAGTTGCAACCTAACTGGGAAGGGCCTTTTGTAATCACTGAAAAGTATCCAGGTAATGCATATGAATTGACTAATGCAGATGGAGAAAAATTGAATCATCCTTGGAATGGAGTTTACCTTAAAAAGTACTTTCCATAAAAATGGAGAAACCACTAGTATAATCTCAAGTCATCGATCCTAGGTTGCTCGTGAGAAGTCAAGGGTAGGTACCATCCTACACACACAACACTTCCCGATCCTAGAATCTAGACAACCCGACACTTGCGAAAGGCAAGGCAGAAATCTAGAAATGGAAGGAGTATCCTTACCCTATTCTCTTCTACTCGGTCCAAGATAGGAAGAGAAGATTAGAGAGGGGTAGTATTGAAAACACTCACCACCCTAGTAGGAGGCCGTCTCAGAGGGTACAAAAGGGTGCCAAAAGATGGGCAATGAACCCCTCAGGTTAGAAAAAGGAAAAAATGATCAACCTGTCTGAATGAGTACCCAGAATGATAGTCAAGGCAAAAGGCACTAAAATATGGGCAATGTCCCCACGGGTCAAAAACCTGTCCAAATATGTGCCATATAGAAAAGAGCAAAAAAAAAGAAGAAAGAAAAACCCAAAGGGGCCGAATCCCAATGGGTAATTTGAGTGAGACTAGAGAAATCCCTCTCAACATCTTCAAACCCTATCAAGGACTTCCTCTATACTCTTCCTCCTTAAACCCCTTGGGTAGGGTAAACCGACCAAATCCAGGTGGAATCCAAGCCGATCAAAGGAAGAAGGTTAGAAGGATTCTAAGTAGGGAACTTTATTTTTGCACGTGGCATCTACCACTTGAGTCTTGACAAACCCCAAAGACAGATGACTTGTCTCAAATACTAGCATTTTCTCCACAAAAAAAGCGGAATATTCCAACAAAACCAAAAAAAGGAATATTTCAAAAACCAAAAAAAAGGAATATTTCGAAACCCAAAAAAATACATATTTCAAAAAAAATGCAAACAAAAATGAATATTTCAAAAAATCAAAATAAATGCATATTTCAAAAACCCCAAAAAATTGAATATTTCAAAAAAATCCAAAAAAATGCATATTTCAAAACCCAAAAACATACATATTTCAAAAATCCAAAAAAAATACATATATCAAAAATACAAAAAAATTGAATACTTTTGAAAATCCAAAAAAAAATGATTGTTTTCAAGAAAACCCAAAAAGAAAATTTTTTGCTCAGTCATGATCATTGCCTTAGTTGCATCCATGTTTATTTGATTGTCATGCATATTTCCATCCTTGAATTGCATATCCATTTTTGCTTTAATTACCTTGTTAAGAAGGCTCTTCCCTTTGACCTAAGTCAAAGTTGACCATAGGCAAAGGGATGAGTCATGGTGAAGATCTAATCCCCTTTTATTAAGTGTTACAGGCATTTCAATACAGGAGAGGAGAGGATTCACACCATGACAGGTAAGTTCTCTCAACCCTTACATTTCATTTTAGTCATTTGTTTTATTCTACCTTGTTAAGAAGGCTCCTCCCTTTGGCTCAAAGTCAAGCCAAGTAAAAAAAAAAGGCAAAGGGATGAGACATGGATAGAATTGATCCTTTTGTAAGTGTTTTAGGCTCTACATAACAAGGAGGATGGATTCTCGCCATACAGGTAAGTTTTCTTAACTCTTTCCACATTTGTTTTCCTTCACTCTTTATTTTTCGCCATGTTAAGAAGGCTATGCCCTTTGACAAAAGCAAAGGGCTAAGCCACCATGTTATACTAATCAAAATTGTCAAAGTGATGTTGCAGACACAACAAGCCAAGTTGACACAAACACTAATCCATTCATGAAGAAAGATACAAGACAAAAGCCTGATACAATGATGCTGGACATACAAATCAAAACCTACTCATCCCTACGCTCAGGAGAAGAAACTAAATAGTCAGCCACACTCGGAGTCTGGCTTCTCTCTGGATCAACTCCGCCCCGTACTGTAGGACCTCGGCTATGGTGCGAGCCACTCTGGTGGGTCCGTGTGCCACTCTGGTGGCTGCCACTCTGATGACTGCCACTCTGATGACTGCCACTTTGATGATTGCCACTCTGATGGGTCCGGCTCTGAGTAGACTGGCGGGCCATCTCACGATGGAAACGTAGTTCCGCCTGGGCGGAAACAAGATCCATCTGCATCTGGTACTACCTCTGCTCCATAGCACGGATCGCGGCGTCTCACTCACGAAGGGTAGTTGTATGCTGGGTCTCCACCTCATGAAGAGCCTCAAAGTGGCGCCGGTCACGCACCAATAGCTCTGTATCAAAGTCCAATCGGAGCTGAGCCATCTCAAGAGTAGGCACCCGGGCCTGCAACTCAGCTTCCAAGGACTGGATCCTGGAAGAAGACTCCGAAGAAGAAGTAGCAACTGATCGCTCTAGTGCAGCCACCTACAAGCAATGTATAAGTCTTAGACAGTGAAAGAACAAGTTTGGTAGCAACTATCAAGATGTTACCGTGATCTCCTTCTCCGCCAGAGACTGTTTCCCGGCAGCCAGCTCATCTCGTAGGGCTCTCACCTCTTCAGAAGAAGAAACACCCTCTGAGTGGCCCATGCGCTGTCAGCACATGAAGCAAGTCAAATATCTGGCAGCTTAATTAAGGAACACCAGACACACACATACCTCTACCTGTAGAGCTGCCTTCAGGGAGGCCACCTCCTCCTCCAGCTCGCGAATCTGTGCTCGATACTAGGTAAGCATGCACCGGGAATCCTGAAAAGAAGAAATTTTTTTGAGACAAGGCAAAGCATTGATAACAAAGAGACAGAGATAAAAGGCTAACCTGGCCAGCATAGTCAAAAAGATGACCGTAAGCCGCACCATATTGGCGAGTGAACTTCGTGTCATCAACGGCAGTCGAGAAAACCACGGTGCCCTCAGCCTCCCAGTCCTCCAAGGCAGATTGGTACCGGGCTGCCCAGTGTGTCAACCCCTTTGTGCTATGGTTGTGTCTGGACGAAGGAGGTGGACACCACTCCTGATAACCGCCAAATGTCCTCATCACGAGGCGAACCCACAGTGGCTCCACCTCGTTTAGACAATGGAGGTAAATGTCGTGGCCGAAAAGATGAGAACCCTTCACCACCCACTCGGCACTCTCATCGTCAGTAGTCAGATATGGGCGCCAGCATACCTACAAGAATGAAAAGGATCAGCAGTTAGCAAAACAAAAGCAAGAAAGAATAGGGAGACGTACCCGTGCAGGAGAAAGACCCAACAGCTCGCCTCGAAGACGAAGGAGCTGGTAAGCATGGGACTTAGTGTCACGGATAGCATGCCAACGTGCCATCAAAGGCAGGCGAAACGGGTGATCTATTCTGCCTCGGCCTAATGGAATGTAAAGGTAACTCCACACCTGAAATTAACACTTTGTTGGTACAAGTATAACATGCAACAGGAAAGTAAGTCACAGAAAGAGAAATACCTGAAGAAAAGGTGTAAAACCGCCCACTGAGACAGTACCACTGTCAGGAGAGAGACTGGCAAACAGATGTGTGAGGACCGCTGCACCCCAGGCATAGTCGACGATGGACTCCACGTCTGCCAGGAATGGAAGGAACCGTAGGTGAACCTTCTCGGTCTTGTTGCCCATCAACAAGCGACCGAAAAAGAAGAGCAGAAATCGGCGGAGATCCCGATCTGCCTCCGCTGATCCAGGAAGACTGCATAGTGTCGCAGATACTTGACGAATCAGGCGATCCTCGTAGTCCGTGGTCACCACGCCCTGCTGCATCTGAGCCTCTGTCAGGCCCACTAGCTCGAGACACTCCTTCCGAGTGATCGACAGGACTGCCTCATCATGTGACCGAGGCGGGGAGTAAGAAAGAAGCGTCGCTGCCATCTCGACGTAGTTACTATACGTGCAACCGGTGACGGCACGCCCATAGACCCGCAGCCCCGTGATATGGGCCACGTCCTCCAGAGTAGGGACCATATGCTCCCAGGGAAGAAGAAATGAACAAGTCGCGGCATCCCAACGATCTCTCAGAACCTGGATCAGAGCCAAGTCCTTCCAAAGCACTGACAAATGTAAGACGGGACCAAATCCCATCTCATCCAGGCCGTAGCGTTGGAACGGTTGAAGACCCCGGTACGCCAATCGTACCAATTGCCAAGATATACGCGATTTGATCCGTACCTACAAGTGGAAAAGTTGTTCAGGTCAAGAACTAAATCACAAAGATGGTAGAGAGTTTCTAGTTAGTTCAAAGGACATTTACATCGCGCCGGGCTGTCGGCTCAGAAGGACCAGCCTCGTCGTCATGCGCACGCGCGCGTCGAACCCTCTTCGGCATCTGTATATTTCAAAATTGGTCAGTTTTCTTCAATTTTTTAAAACAAGAATGCTGAAGTTGACATGTGCCCAGACCAGGGGCCCATGCACCCTGGTCTGTGGGCACATGCGCCCTGGGTCCAGGGCACATGCGCCCTGACTTTAGGGCACATGCCCTTGCGCCCTGGGTCCAGGGCACATGCGCCCTGACTTGAGGGCACGTGCCCTTGTGCCCTGAGTTGGGGGCACATGCGCCCTGACTTGGGGGCACATGACCTTGTGCCCTGGGTTGAGGGCACATGCGCCCTGACCCCAGGGCACGTGCCCATGTGCCCTAGTTTGAGGGCACATGCGCCCTGGTTCCATGGCACATGGACCCTAGATGTGCACCATTCTTCTCTTGACCAAAAAACAGCTCAAACGAACTCGGAATCGCATGAAATCACAGTCAAAACGAAGAGAATGCAGAGATCTACGTTTTCTTTAACTGAAGCACTGACCTTTAAATGTGATTCAGGCTCCGAAAGTGTAGAAGAAGTCAGAGTAGTCCTGGTGAAGAAAGAGGTTGTGAGTGGTGAAATGAACTGGTAGGGCCGGTTAGACTATTTATAGAGGTAAAAATGTGTAAAAATCATGAAAAATTTTTAAAATTACCTTGCCACTCTTGAAATTGAGTTGATCACAACGCCACTGAGAGAATCCCAAACAGATTTCTAGATTGCTCAGAAAAATTCACCGAAAAAATGCATGCTTTAACTTCATAAAAAATTCATTTCTTACTATTAAATCTTGCAAATCATGTTGTAAAATAGCTATTTTTTTCCATGCATTGTTTCGGTCATGCATTGACAATTTTCAGGCATAAGGTAAAAGTTTGTGAATTTATATTGCGAAATTGACATGACAAAATTCATTTCATATTCATAAATGACCGAAATTTGTTTGACAAGCTAGAAAAGAAAATGACAACAAAAGGATGATCAGGTACAATTTTTTTCTGAAAAAAAAATAAAAAAAAATTTGCCTCAGGGCGCATGTGCCCTCATCTGGGGGCACATGGCCAGGTGCCCCACCCTAGGGCGCATGGCCAGGTGCCCCCGATCGGGGGCACATGGACAAAAAAAATCAAAAAATTCATAAAAAATCAAAAAATTCAGAAATTGTCTATAATGTTAAAAATGACATTTTTGCTAAAGTAACCATCATCAAAAATATTGTTTCCACCTCCAAATGATGGTTCTAATAGTAAAATCTTAAGTTGATCATTTCATGAACAATCTGCTTCATATGACAATTCTGTCTGTTGGGTACTAACCAGAAATGTGCAGGCAACCTTTTTAGTCCTAACAGGTGAATTAGCAAGATCAGTGTTCCGGAAGGAACGTCATGCCAGCTCTGCGACGAAAAGAAAGGGAGTGCCACCTAGTCAGATATTATCATGGCGCTGATGAATCAGGTGGTCGATGCAAGTTGATAGACCACGCCTGAAGACTTCACTCAGCTTCGCATCAATCTCACATCATCACCATCACTTCATTTTTGCACTTCACATCACTCCTACTATCTGTCACCTAGTTATGTTAGGTCCATTTGATACATATTATATGCATTAATGTTGAAGACCTTGAGAGTGAAAATGACTGGGCCCGAGGTCACCTTCAACAAAATCTACGACAGCTTGGTCATTTCTTCACACTCACGGATAAGCCAAAATTGAACATTGGAGGGACGATGGTTCCTAATCAGGTGTCTTGACCTCCAATAGACAATCTATATCTTCAACTATTTTCTACATAATTTTCTATGTTTTCACATCCATCTCCTTTTCATTCTTCATCATTACTAATTTTATCCCTTCATGTTTTATTCTTTTCTTTTTATTCCACCATATTTTATTTTTTCCTTTCTTTTATCCCACCGTGTCTTTTATTTTATCCCGCCATGGCAATTGTCATGCCATTGTTTCTTCTTTCTCATCATTCTATGTTAGTCCCACCATTATCTTTCAATCCCACGATGGCTTAAATCTGTCTTGTCATTTTCTGAATATCGGGTTTTCTGTCAAAACATGATTCATGGTTTTTACGATACCCGAGCAATTTTGTTATGCTTAAACGAACCCTTTTAGAATTTGAGATTATTCCACTCAGAATTAAACTGAGTATTTTGGTGAAACTTGAATGAACTTGAGATTCCAAATATGATGGATTGGTATTCTTTTCATTTTAAGATCAATTTCTCTTTTACAAAACTTTAGCCCATCACAGTACAAGAACACCACAAAGTTCGGGTTGCTGGCTGATGATGAACCTACGAATTCGAGGACTCCTCACCACGCTGAGGGTTGGCTACATCCTTTTATCCTTTATCATTTACTTTTTCATCTCTCGTGCCAAGGGCATGTCTTTTACCTATCAATTATATGAGGTTTTGATAGAACATGAAAGCGATCTAGAATACTCAGCGAGATTCATATTGCTGGATCAGGTAGATAAGCGTGTCTATATCTACACCTTGATGCCACCTTTTCAGTCCATCACCATTCCATCCCGCTACATTCATCTACGTTCACTTGCATTCCATTAAAGTTCACTACGAATCACTCCGCTTCATTACATGTCATTCCCTTACAAAGCCGACATCAAGGCGAGGCAAGCTGTAGACACGCCAAATTCGCCTAATTCGGAGCATAAAACTCATGTTTTATAGGGTAACATGTGCGATTGACCTTATAATGATGCCGGGTCTTTTTAAGTTGATTTGGAGCTTCGCCGAACGAAATCGGATGTTTTCCGATGTTTTCCGCAAAAAGCCGTAATTTCCAAGCGAAAGCCACACGTAAATCATGTAAACACGGAAATTGGATGAATGACCAATGCCTAATGATCATGCATTGAAGGTTATGGTCATATTCACACTCCGGACAAGTTTTGTTGCATTCCGTGACCTTTCCGGTTTGCCGTCGAAGTCATTTTGACCAGTATCAGATCTTCTGTTCACTGCCCTAACTTCCAAACAAAATACTGAAGTTTTTTAGGGTGTGATGGCTGATCTAATGCTATAGAGAGCTTCTTCGTCCTGTTAGCTTTCCAACGCAACAAACGGCGTCGAATTCCGAGTTTGGGAGTGTTCGCAATGGCTTCCGGAAGAAGGACGCGCAAAAACAGTCCCATGCGCCCGGGTTTCCGGTCACATGCGCCCGGGACCCAGGGCACGTGCCCATGCGCCCTACAAGTGAGGCACGTGACCTTGTGCCCTCACTTGAGGGCACATGCGCCCCACCCTTGAGGCACGAGGGACCCAGTTTTTCACCGGGACTCTACCACTGAACCGACGATCAGATAAGACCAACTTTTTCGGGAAATGTGCCATGCACCCTCACTGGGGGGCACATGCGCCCCTCAGTGGGGTGCATGCGCCCTGTACCAGGGCGCATGCGCCCAGGGGTGGGGCGCAAGGCACCTATTTTTTAGCCTGGATAACGCCGTCTGTTCTCCTATAAAATTAACTCTGATTCCGGTCATTCCAAAGGCATAAGCATGACCCCCAAGGCATCTCAAGACGTCAAACCACCCTCCTGCATTGATTATGTGATTTTTAGAGAGAGAATTTCGAGTTTTTAGAGAGAGAAAAGTCAGTTCAAGAGAGAGGAAGGCTGTTCTGCAGGTGATCTGCCAAGTCTATCTTCTTCGGCATCTACAGCAGTGTGTGGACGCTTTATGCCTTATATCTCTTCATCAAAGTTCTTCCTCTCCAAGTCTTCTTGAGTTTAAAATCGACGGCACTTGATTCCGAGGTCGGGGCTGGTCGTGACCAGCGCAGAAGCAAAGTCGCGCCTGGCAGATCCTGGACTGCTGCTTGGCTTTTTCGACGACCCAGATTTGGCTATATCTTTCTCTATTCAACTCAGAATCTTTTAGTTCTTTTTCCTATCTCTTTGTTTAGTGATTATCCATCCTACTATCGTTTTTTTACATTTTTTGCATTACTTTTATTCTGTTATTCCGAAAATAAAAAAAAGGGTTAGAGATAACCCGAATCTGGTCAGTTTCTAGTCAATTGTGTGTTTTTATGTTATTCTCTTTGCATATACTCCACCTTGTTTAGTTCTAATAGTCTATTTCACTTGTTTGTTTGTCTAGTTGCACAGAATATCAAGCACCCACCGAGGTGACGATCTGGGTTCACGGACTTCCCTGAAAAGGAGAGGACCCCGTCGAATTTTCAGAGTCGACAAGGGTGAGAAGGTGAAGATTATGAATGGATGTATACGATAACAAAATAAAATTTAATGCAACTAACGCTACATGATGCATGCTGGGCTCAATAAAACAAGACAAAACTTGTATAACAAATAGTTGAAGATATAGATTGTCTATGAGGTCAAGATACCCATTCGGGAACCATCGTCCCTCACAGCACAACTTTGGCTTAACCGTGAGCATTAGAGATGACCCGATCGTCGTAGATTTTGATGAAGGGGATCTCGGGTCAAGTCTTCTCCGTACTCATGGTCTTCAACAAATAATGCATAAGATAACAATACACGACTAACGACATATATGCTAGTCGGCAAGTTATGGGGGTTTCCCATGTCCATTCTTCTATTTCCGCGAGCAATTCCTGTCTTTCATCAAAATGTTAGTTCCGAATGAACAATGATGTTCACTCAACCTTAATAAAGATCAAACATAGATAGACAAATTTTCCTAATTTTTTATGAATTTTTCTGAATTTTTTGGAATTTTTGAAGAATTTTTAAAGATTTTGACCAAACGTGCCCCCGAACCGGGGGCGCAGCCTGCACGCCCTCAGTTGGGGGGCGCGGCCAGCGCACCCTAGGTTTGGGGACGCGGCCTGCGCGCCCCCACTTCAGGGGCACGTTCGATCTCAGTTTCCTGTTTTGACCGGATCCGAATCCGATTCAAATCGGGACCGATTTCCCCTATATAAACACCTCTTAGGACGACAAGATCGTCCTACCAACACCCAGGATGGCTCCTCCTTTGAAAAGGAAGCGTGTTGGCTTGGTTCGAGGTATTTCAAGTATCCTGGGTCATCTGAAGGTGAAAATCGGCGCCGACTTGGTAAGTTCGCTGCCAATTTTAGCTTTCAGCCACTCTCTTCTTCGTTTTTCTTAAAGAATTTTCTCTTACCTCCTGTTTGGGTGTAGGATTACCCAAACTTCCCTGGGCCTCGCCGGTATTGCTCTCCTCTCTGGCTTTCCGGCTTGCTTGACGTCCTTGGCTTGTCGGTCAGAGTGATTCTTCGAGATTGGGGCTTAACCGGGCTCTTAATCCATGCCAAGCAATATTCAGGCTACTCCCTTGACTTCGGTTTGATGGGAGCTCTTGTTGAGTTGTGGCACCCCGACACTCACACGTTCGTGTTCGGCAGCTTTGAGTGTACAGTTCTCCTTGAAGAGGCGGAGCTCCTTCTCGGCCTCACTCGGACTAAGAAGGGAGAAACTGAAGGTATGTTCATCCCTTCAGGACCCCTCTCTTGCTTGGAATTCTTGCAGGATTTTGTCGAGGCTTGCTAGATCAGCATCTTGTTGGCCGGCAAGCGAATTAGTGTTCCCAAGTTTGCGGCTTGGACAATCTCTCTTCTAACGGCTCCTGGTCTGGACGAGGACCAGATTCTGCGCGGTGCAAAGGGTTTCGCGGCTTGCCTTGCCGCGGTGTTCTTGTTTCCTGCGGAGGATGGTTTCCTGGAGGTTGATCAACTTTCGTGCATCCGCGGCATCTGGAGTGGTGCGCGGTTGGGGCCTTCAGTTCTGGGCTTCTTGTACTGCGGACTGTCCGCAGCTTGCGTGGGCCGTCCTCCCATCGGCAGTGTGCTTCTACTAGCTTGCTGGGCCGATCTTCACTTCAAGTTTGATCCAGCCGGTGAGGTGGCCACCAGGTCGCAGCTCTTCCGCCGTAGCCCCTTGTTCCTGTATGCTGCTGCACTCGGCTTCGGCGAGAGAGTCGCCAACAGGTGTGCATCGGTGAAGAAGAGGCCAGAGTGGCGTGCTCACTTTGCCTCTATGAACCATTTCAGCTTTTTACACTCTTCTGCTGCCCTAATGCAGAAGGACTTCTAGGTGTGCTTTGTGCCTGGCTTTGATCTCTGCCTGGTTACAGGTTCGGCCTTTGTGTTGTACAATGCTCACCGTTGCCACTCCCAGATCAGCTTTCCTCGGTACGAGTTTCCTAAGCTGTCCCACCTGCCACCTATCAAGGGCAGGCAGCTTGGCTCTGCGGATGACGAGGAGGAGGCGATCTCAGTCATTGCCATGTGGGAGACGAGTCGGGTGTGCCGTCCAGGCCTCCTGATTGAGGAGGACCCTGACCGGAAGCACCGCTACATCTCCGCGTTGAAGCTTTTTCTTGCTTGAGGGTCTTCTTTTCCTGCTTTAACTTGTCAGACATGTTGTTTTTATTTTGAATAAACAATGAATTTTTTATAGCAAATTTGAGTGAAAATTCAATAGAAATTTACCTTGTTTCAGAAAAATGCAAGACAGATGTTGACAATTATGATGAATATGCCTTGTTATTTTTCAACACCTTGAATATTTTTTAATATGAAACAAGATATTTTTGAAAGGTTTTAACATGCCTTTTTTCTTTAGGTAATTTTTCAGAGCAAACCGTGAGTCTGATGAATTTTCTTTCGGTGACTCCTTGATCGGCTCGATTTTCTGAACAGCATGGTGCTTTCCGAAATTTTCACCATTTCTATCAATTTTGGTCCTGAAAAATACATTTTTAGCCATTTCTGACTAATAAATGCATAGAATTTTCTCCTGACCCCTGAAAAATGTTAGCTAGTGATGATAAAAAACATGAATATGCCTCGCTAATTTAGGAATTGAGACATTCAAAGTTATGTGAAAAGAGGGATTTTTTGGTGAGAATTTAAAGAGAATTTTTCTTCAAAAAATTATTTTGAGCAAACCATGCATCAGATCGAGATTCTTTCGGTGGCGTTGTGATCAACTCAATTTTGTGAAACTTGGGTGATATTTTTAAATTTATCCCATTTTCACATTTTTACTCTCTATAAATACCCCCCGGGGGTAAGAATATCTCATTTCCACCTGTACACCATCTCTCATCGCGCTAGAAGCTCTAGAGCTCCAACTCAGATCTGGAGTCCAAAATGCCGTCAAAGGTTAGTGTCCCTGTTACAAAAAATGTAGATCGGGTTATGCTCTTCGATTTGGTTCAAGTTTCACGTGATTCCGAGTTGATTCGACGAAGTTATCTCGAAAATAAGGATCGAGCAGGTGAGAGGGTGCGGTCAATGCAAAACGTTGACCGCGCCCTCGGACCGGGGGCGCGCAGACCGCGCCCCCGGTTTGGGGACGCACAGAATGTGCGCCCTCTCTCTCCTCACCGGACAGGGGCGCGCAGAGCGCGCCCCTATTATGGGGGCGCGCTCAGCACGCCCTCAAATGGAGGGCGTGCTGAGCGCGCCCTCCATCTCCAAAGGAGGGGAGGGCGCGTTCGGCTAAAATTTTTTTTCCCTTTTTTTATGAATGAAATAAATAAAAAAATGTATGTAACAATGTTTGATGTCAACTTCCCTTTTGGCACAGATACTGAGACGTGTTCGCCGCCACGACTCCGATTCCAAGGAGCCCGAGCTCCCGGCAGTCCGAGAGGTACGTTTTATTTTCCTGCACTTAATGATTAGCTCCTTTGCATTTTGGCAATAAAAATTGAGTGAACTAATGAAATGAATTTCTTGCAGGCCCGGATAAAATCCCGGATCTCGTGGGATCTGGTGCATGCTGCCTACCTCGGCCTACCGAACTTCCAGTAGGTTCGGTTAGAGGAGATGGGGTTTGGGCCCATCCTCCGGGTGACTCCATTTTGGGAGGACCTACCACTGGTGCAGGTTCTCCGCGAGTCCTGGGACCCAGACTCCTTTGTGTTCCTGTTCCCATGGGGGCACATGGTGCCCTCCTTAGAGGATGTTGCACACATCACCGGTCTTCGTGTTTACGGTAGGCTGGTGGTGTGTGCCACCTCTTCTGACTATTCGCGGGAGTTTCGGGCACTCTTCGCATATGAGTCTGAGTTCGACCCGGAGGATGGCCTACGCACCATCGCCAGACTAGAGGCTGGTGGGATGGTAGGCTTGGTGGATGTCGAGCGTGTACGTGGCGAGAGCCAGGACAGCTTTTTCTGCCGCATGGTAGACCAGGCTACAGCGGCATTTACCAGATTGCCTAGCTCCTTGGAGGTGGACGTAGACTTGCGCCGTTTCCTCCTCTTCTTCTTCGGGCGCCTTCTGTTGGGCTCGAAGACGGACCGCATCCATCTACGGTTCCTCCCTTTGCTTGCTGACCTGGAGCAGGTTGGCACGTACGCGTGGGGGGCAGCGATGCTCGCCCATCTCCATCTGTTCTGTGGCCTCCAGCCTAAGGCAGGTTCCGTTTCAGTCACCGGCTTCTCTCCTTTTTTCCAGGTTACTTTTAGCAGCTTTTCTTTTCTGTACACTTGTATTGGTCTACTTTGTTCTGACGAGTTGTGCCTTTTACAGGTCTAGAGCTACCTCTACTTCCCCCTGGGTCGAGCACAACAGTCCAACCCCGACCTCCTCCCTCTGATGGCTCGTTGGGAGCCCATCCGCCCTACTGGGGGCCATCGCAGCCAGCTGGCTTCGATTCGTACACAGATTCTTCGCTTCCCACACACTGAGGTATGTCTTTCAATTTTGTGTATAGATATTCTCCTGTTGAAATAATAATCATGATTTTGCTTCCCACAGGTGTGTTGGAGGCCATATCTCATGACCGACGACCATCTCTAGCCCTGGATTGCCCACGCTGGTCGTGTCTTCGGCCGCGATATTCATCTTCTGTGTGTCAATGAGCTGGCGCCAATGTGGCTTCGGTTCTCGGCATGCGCCCTCGGTCTAGAGCAGGACTGGTTGGAGCCTCCTCCTCCTCTTCCCCTAGTTGGTGGCTGTCCCAGGCGCCTACTCCTCCCCGTGGACTGGGTGGAGAGGTACCACGCCTCGATCACTTTGTGGTATGAAGGCGGCGAGGTAGTTATTGGCTGGGCAGAGGATAGCCGAGACTACCTTCGCCGATATGCAGAGGCATACGGCCATTTGTTTGTTCCAGAGGGTCAGGTAAATGCTTCTCACTTTCCTTTAATTCTGTGTTGTTGTTCTCTTCTGACCTTCATGTCATTTCAGGAGGCTCGGGCTCTACTGCTACGCCAACAGCTGGAGATTGTTGATCTTTGGTAGGAGGTGGCCACTCTTCGTGGCATGCTGGAGACTGAGGTAGACACTGCCTTTGACCTTCATTTGTATTTTTGACATATGCTTGCCTTGCTCTGATGCGTTTTCCTTCTGTTCACAGCGGAAGGCTCATGCCGAGGGTTCACCTCCTTCTCGGTCGAGGGAAGAGGTGGCTGAGCTCCGCCAGCGTCTTAGTGAGTCGAGAGAGGCCCTGACGACCAAGGAGGCAGAGGTATCTTTCCTTGTCCTTTATTCTGGTTGTTGATTTTTCTTGGTTCATATTCTTCCTCTTTTTCTAGGTTGCCGAGCTTCAGAGTAGCTTGTCCTCCCGTATCCAGTCCTTGGAGTCCGAGGTAGAGACAGTGCGGTCTGCCCCAGCTGATCTTCGTTCCCAGATGATCATCTCGGATCTCCGCCTTCAGCATGAGAGAGCCATGCACGAGATGGAGCGCCAGCATAGCCAGGCCATGCGATCTCTGGAGTAGATGCACCTGCAGGCGCAGGTTCGTTTGTCGGCAGCAGAGGCGACATTGCAGGTTTACCGCCAAGGCAACCCTCCACAGCCGAGCCAGAGTCATACCCATCAGAGCAGCTCCCATCGAAGTAGTACACACCGGAGTGGCGGCGCCGCTCGCAGCCGGGGTCACCACGGGCAGAGCCAGTAGGGACAAAGTGGCCAGAGCCAGAGCCATGAGCACGGTGCTTCTGCGTTCTTGGCCACTTCTTCAGAGCGTCGCCGCAATGAGGCGGCCGCAGCAGCTTTGGCGGACACGACTACCATGCCTCCTCCACGTGGTCATTCTCCTGGAGAGGGTAGCAGCAGGCACTGATATCTGTAGTAGGCTTAGCTTTTCTAATGTTGTAGCTGCTTTTCTTCTTTGTTGTAGCACTTGATGGCGTAATCAGATCTTCATCTGTTTGCTTCAGTGTTTGTTTGATCTGCTTGACATCGCTCAAAAGGGTAGTTAGTATCACATTTCGGCTTAGCCCCCTTGCAAGTTTGTCAAGGGGTGAAGCCTTCTAAGGGATGGCAAATAATAAAAGTAGGTAATAGATGTAGGGTTAAAAGACATACCTGTTGGCGAGATTCTCACCCCTCCTTGACTTGTGTTTCTTTTTTGAAATACTTAATAGAAGGGTTAAATCTGCTCTATGGCTTACCCCCTTGCCTATTATTGTCTTGCCTTGCTTATATGTCAAGGGGGGTAGCCTTATCAACCAGGTAGAATGCACAAAATGATAGACAAGGTAGAAGTTAAGAGTGCTTACCTACTATGGCGAGAGTCGCTCCCTTCTTGATCTCAGAATCCTGAAACGCTTAATGAAGGGGATTAAATCTTCACCATGGCTTATCTCTTTGCCTATTGCTGTCTGCCTTGACTTAGGTCAAAGAGAGGAGCTTTCTTAACAAGGTATAAAAATAGACTAGATGACCGAAATGAAATGGTTAAGAGAACTTACCTGTCGTTGAGAGAACCTCCCCCTCTTACTTTAAAGTCCCTGAAAATACTTAATAAAAGAGGATTAGATCTTCACAACGACTCATCCCTTTGCCTATTATGGCCAACCTTGACTTAGGTCAAAGGGAGGAGCCCTCTTAATGGGGTGATAATGAAGGTAAATATGCAATGCGGAAATGAAACATGCAAGACATAAAGATAAACATTAATGCTAGCAAAGGCAAAAAACAAGGTTATGGCAAGTTAGATGATGCATTTTTTTAGATTTTTGAAAAGTATTCAATTTTTTATTTTTGAAGATATTCAAATTTTTCTAGATTTTTGAAAATATTCAACTTTTTTTTGAATTTTTGAAAATATTTGATTTTTTTTTGAATTTTTGAAAATATTCATTTTTTTTGGATTTTTGTGGAGAATGTGCCGGTATTGAAACAATTCATCAATCTTTAAGTGTTAATCAAGATTTAAGCGATAAACACCACGTGAAAATAAGGTTCCCGACCCAGAATCTTTCTTGCCCTCTTCTCTTGATCAGTTTGAATTCCTCCTGAGTTTAGATAGTTTACCCTACCCTATGGTTTTAAGATGGAAGAATAATAAAGGAAGTCTTTGATAGGATTTGGGGGTGTTGAGGAGGGTTTCTCTACTCATGCCCAAATTGCCCGTTGGGGTTCGGCCTCTTCGGGTTTTTTTTTCTACTTGTGGCACTTACTTAGACAAGTCTTTGACCTGTGGGGTCATTGCCCATCTTTTGGTGCCTTCTTTTCATTTTCTATTCTTTCGGGTACTCATTCCGACAGGCCCATATTTGTTTAAACCTGTGGGGTTCATTGCCCATCTTTTGGCACCCTTTTGCACCCTATGAGATGGCCTCCTACTAAGGCGGCGGGCATTTTCGATACTATCCTCCTCTAGTCCCCTTCACCTATCTTGGACCGAATAGAAGAGAATGGGGGTAAGGTTTCCTTTCCGCTTTCAGGATTCTGCCTTGCCTCTCTCGAGTGTTGGGCTATCCAGATTTTGGGATCGGGAGGTGTTGTGTGTGCAGGGTGATGTCTACCCTTGACTTCTAGCTAAGACTTGATATCATACTAGAAATTCTCCATTTTCTTTTCTAAGGAAAATTTTTTTTGAGGTAAACGTCGTTCCATGGATGGTTCAATTTTTCTCCATCGGCGTTGGTTAGCTCATATGCATTACCTGGATATTTTTCAGTTATAATAAAAGGCCCTTCCCAGTTAGGTTGCAACTTGGAGCGTGGACCACCCGGCTTAACGAATATGCGTTTTACTACCATCTCACCGATTTCGAACTTTCTCTCTACCACCCTCTTTTGATAAAACCTTTTCAATATGTTCTGATAAGTCCGAGCATGCTCGGAGGCAGCCAACCTTCTTTCATCTAGGAGTTCAAGTTGTGCAAGGAGAGATTCTCGCCTCTCATCGACAGGAATGTCCCTATCGAGTTGAACTCAGAGTGATGGAAGGAGTACTTCATACGGGACCACCACTTCCATCCCATATGCGAGAGCATATGGGGTTTGACCAGTGGGGGTCCGTACAGAAATACGATAAGCCCATAGGGCATCTACAAGCTTATCTGGCCAGTCTGCGAACTTGCTAGACTTAAAGGTTTTCTTGATGATTTTAATCAAAGTTTTGTTGGTGGCTTCTGCTTGACCATTGCCTTGCAGGTAATAAGGAGATGAATGATGCAATGCAATGCGGTACCTGTTGCAAAGATCACGCAGATCTTGGGAGAGAAAGTGCGGTCCGTTGTCGGTGATAATGTCGCTGGGTATCCCAAACCTGGCGAAGATGTTGCGTTTGATGAAGGAGCACAGTGTTGATGCCTTGATCTCCACGAACGCTTCCGCTTTTGCCCACTTGGTGAAGTACTCTGTTGCCGTCAGGATGAATGATTTGGAACGGATTTCAGAGTTAAGATCACTTAGAGGGCCAATGATATCGAAAGCCCACATGGCGAAGGGCCATGGGGCATGAATCGGATGAAGGGAAGATGCGGGAGAATGGATCTTGTCAGTATGGAGTTGGCAAGAATGACAGTGCCAGACAAAGATGGAGCAATCCTCTTCTAAGGTTGGCCAATAATACCCCTGCCTGATGATTTTCTTGGCAGGAGCTTGAGCATTGACATGGCCTCCACAGACCCCGGAATGTGCTCCCTTAAGCACCAATTCTGCCTCTTCTTCATCAACGCATCTAAGCAAGATTCCGCTCAGGCTCCTCTTGTAGAGCACCCCCCCTAGGATGGTATACCTCTGGGATACTCTCCTGATGGCCTTCTTTTCTTTTGCATTTGATCCAGGTGGATATGTCTGATCTTGATAATACCTTGCAATCTCATCAAACCAAGGCTTCTCACCTTCATCTAACTCTTCCAACTCGACTAGAGAAATCTCCTCTTTCTTCTCTAGATATTCCCTTCTGCCAAATCTCTCCTTAAGCTTCATAAATTGACCATCCTTAATCGCCGGTATCGACCTTCTACGGACATGGATAGTCCGCACATGTCTACCTAGCGGGACTGATAGAGATGAAGCTAAGGAGGCAAGGGCATCAGCAAGGATGTTCTGAGCTCGAGGAACATGGACAAAAGTGAGTTTGGAAAAGAGTTTGATGTAGCAAGAGGTGAGTTCTTGGTAAGGTTTGAGGTTTGGATGAGAAGTTCGGTATTTAGTTAGGACTTGGCGGAGGATTAGTTGGCTATCACCTATCACCCTCAATTCCGTGGCACCATAGAAATGAGCGGCCTCCAACCCGGCCAGCAAGGCTTCATATTCAGCTATATTGTTGGTTGCTGGGAAGTCAAGCTGAAATGCCTGTGGAATGGTGACACCCTCGGGTGATAGAAGGACGATTCCTATTCCCTTACCGTGTGAATTCAGAGCCCCGTCAAAATATAATGTCCAAAGATGGGAAGATCGGATCAACATTAGTTCATCATCCGGGAGCTCCGATTGGACTGGGTCAAAGAGGGGTATAGGGTGGTGGGCTAGGTGTGTTCGGCAATGGCATAGCCCTTAATCGCCTTCTGGGGGACATAGGTGAAATCAAACTGGGAGAGGAAGCTCTGCCAACGACCTAACCAATCAGTTAGAACAGTTTTCTCCAGAAGGAATTTGATGGGATTGATGCGGGCAATAAGGTTGACCTCATGAGCTAAGAAATAGTGTTTAAGCTTCTGAACTACCCAGACTAGTGCAGCACAGGTCTTCTCCACTACAGTATACTTCTGCTCACATGGATCAAATATCTTTGACAAGTAGTAGGTTGCCCTCTCTTTCCCTTCTTCATCCACTTGTGCAAGGACTACCCCAAGAGAATTCTCCAAAATCGAGATATATAGAACTAAGGGCTTGCCAGGGACTGGTGGTCTAAGCACAGGGGGACTAGCCAGGTATCTTTTCAATCCATCGAATGCATCCTGGCACTTCGAATCCCATTTGAACTCGGCCCCCGCCTTGGTCAACTTATAGAAAGGTTTACACCTTTGGGAGTGTTGTGAGATGAACCGGCGGACAAACTGTAGCCTCCCGATTAATCCTCGAAGTTCTTTCATATTTCTTGGAGGAGGCATACCAATGATTGCTTTGGCCTTGTTTGGGTCGATCTCTATGCCCCTTTTGCTCACTATGAACCCCAATAACTTTCCTGAGGATACTCCAAACGTACATTTCTTTGGGTTCATTTTCAATTTATATTCCCTAGCCCTTTGCAAGACCTTTCTTAACACTTCCGGGTGATCTTCTCGACTTTTGGATTTGACGACCAGGTCATCCACGTACACCTCTACAAGGGTATGCATCATGTCATGGAAGATAGCCATCATTGCCCTCTGATAGGTAGCACCAGCATTCTTCAGTCCAAAGGGCATGACGACATAGCAGTAGGTTCCCCAAGGTGTAGTAAACGAGGTCTTCTCCTGGTCCTCTTCGGCCAACCGGATTTGATTATATCCAGAATAGCCATCCATGAATGATAGCATCTCGAATCCAGCAATGTTATCAACCAGTACGTCAATATGAGGTAGAGGAAAGTCATCTTTAGGACACGCTAGGTTTAAGTCCCTGAAGTCTATATAGATCCGAACTCGACCATCCTTCTTCATGACAGGGACTATGTTTGCCACCCATTGCGGATAAAGGACAATCTTAATGAATTTTGCTTGATGCAACTTGTCGACCTCTTCTTTCATCTTAAGTGCAACATCAGGGTGGAATCTCCTTAACTTTTGCTTGATCGGGGTAACTCCAGGTTTCAAAGTTAGACGATGTTCAACTAATGAGTTGTCTAACCCCGGCATGTCCTCGTATGTCCATGCGAACGTGTCCTTATATTCTTCCAAAATTTCAATTAAACTCTGTTCCTCAGTGGGTGTGAGGTTTGCACTTAGGAGGATTGTCTTGGGATCTTCCGGTGTTCCAAGATTTAATTCTTTGTCAGTTCATCCACCGTGGCTGATGGTTCTTCAAACCTTTTAAGTCCAGATGCATACGCATCAGCCAAGTCCTCAATTCTATCCTCGAAATCAAGATCTTTTTCTGATAAAACCTCGTAGACTCCCAGTGTATGATCTATATTGAATTCATCCTCATATTGGATTTCATCAAGCTGGATAGCATTTTCTAAAAAACTTGGCAGCCTTGCACATTCCTTGCATTTTTGAGCTATTTGTTGAAGATATCTCTCTGGAACACGTTTACCTTGAATTTTCTTCTTTCCTATACTAACTACTCCTAAAGAAGACGGAATTGGAAAGGTGGTATCTACAGTGGATGAAGGATCCAGCAGATCGATCACTGAGTTGGGGAAGAGGGGTCCCTGGTTGGGAGCACCCTCCGAGACAAGAAGAGACGTCTCCTCAATGGAAAATTGGGTTTGCAAGAAGACGTTTTTTTTGGTGTTTTTTGTGTTTTCAATAACAAAAAGTGAATGAGCCGATGGGGCTCGAGCAGAAATAGAAAGCTTAAGCAAATGGGAGAAAAATGGGCTCACGGGCCCGATGATGACAAGAAATGGGCAGATAGGCCCATAGCTAGTGAAAAGATCTAAGGGGCACGTGGGCCCGAATGGTTGGCACGCGGGCCTAAAGCAAGAAAATAAATCTAAAGGGCACGTGGGCCCGACTGATGGGCACGCGGGCCCAAGGTTGTTGGATTGGAATGGGCATAGAAGCCCAGTAAAGTAAGAAGATTTGAATGGGCTCTCAGGCCCAGTGATCAGTTCAGGTGGCCATTTTGGTCCAGAAGTGGGAATTGGGCTAGATAGCCCATCAAGTGAATCCAAAAGGGCTAGAGTGAGGATTTTGAAATACGTGACCGTAGGATACGGCTCACGCGGGATGTTGTTTGGAGGTGGGTTTGAGTGGACAAGTTGTTTAGAGATGGACTTGCCCTCGACTGGTTCTTCCTCCTCTGTGAATAACCGAGCCAAAGATGAACTCAGGTTGTCCACCTCCTCCTCTTGCTCTGGTGCCTTCTTCCTCTTGACTGGTTCTTCTTCTTCGTCCCTGGCCATCATCATGGTCTCCCCTTTGATAAAGAATTTTTGGAGTCCCATGCCATTTTTTGTCCGGTAGACCATCCTCGAAGTGAAATTGGGCTCATAGCCAAGCCCGTGTCTCTTTGGTCTTTGTACGGCTTTAATGGGGTGCACAACCCCCTGCAGCTCCTTTCCCAACCCCTTTCCTGGCTGATAGCCCATCCCTTTCATCATCCGCCATGCAACTGTATCTGGAGGCGTCGTTAACATCATGACCTCGGGCAGCTCTGTAGTGGAAACCAACTGCTGGACAAATTTTGATATTGGCAGTGCAGAAGAGGGGTCATCCACGTCATACAGAATGGGAATGTTGGTCACTTTAATCACCTGGCCCTTGTATGGTAACTTCAGACACTGATGATTAGTGGAGGCAACAGCTCCTATTACCTCAAGGTATGGGCGTCCCAAAATAGCTTTGAATGTAGGGTCCAGTTCTAGAACATGAAACTCGGCGGTGACAGCACACGGTCCGAGCCCTACTTCCAACGTAACCACCCCTCGTGCCGGCTTTCAGGAGTTGTCATAGGCTGTCACCGTGACGGCAGAAGGCTCAATTTCTTCATCGGAGATGCCGCAAAGTTGCAATGTTTCTGGCGGCATGACATTTATTGACGCTCCGGTGTCAATCAAGCAAGATTTAATCTCCACCTCGGATGACTACTGCGACACGCAAGGCATACTTTCTGATCTCTGGCCGTGCCAACTCCTCCTTCGTGAATGTAAGTGCCGGATGTTCACTCCTCGGGGTCAGGATAGTAGTGATCTTCTCGGGCGGGAGGTCCTCATTGACCATGACCCGCTGCAAGTACTGTTGTAAATTGTCTTGATGGTTCTTCGACCTCTTTATCAACTCCAGAATTGAAATACGTGCTGACATTTTGTCCAGATGCTTCAATAGGTCATATGTCGTGCCGGGCAACGGTTCTTCCACTGCCACCTCTTCTACTTGCTCCTGTGGTTACATCCCGGCCTGGGGGAAGACCCTTTGGAACATCCTCCCGCTATGAAGTACCGGCGCTAGCATGGTTGCGGGGAGTGGTGATGATGGTGATGGTAGGGTTGATTGATATGTTGAGGAGCCTGTGGTAGGTAGGAGTGGTGAGGATCGGATGATGAGGGGTCGTGGATTGGTGGAGGCCGGTATGTTGGGTGATGGTTGGGGTGTTGGTGGTGATGGTCTAATGATGAGGGGTCGTGGAGTGGTGGAGGCCGGTATGTTGGGTGATGGTTGGGGTGTTGGTGGTGATGGTCTAATGATGAGGGGTCGTGGGGTGGCAGTGACTAGTAGGTTATGTGATGTTTGGGGTGTTGGTGGCGGTCTAATGATTAGACGCCGCGGAGGATTAATGGTGGTTGGTAGGTTAGGTGATGGTTGGGGTGCTAGTTGGGATGCTGGTGGTGGCCTAATGATGACGCACCATGAAGGGTTAATGGTTGGTGAGGGTAGTGGTGTTTGGGTAGTTTGTGGGCTGGGGGCAGCTCTCGGTATGGAGAGTATGGTGCGGTTTGTAGGTGGGGTTGGTTTGGCGGGCATGGAGGCAATTTGATCCTCGACCTGCCAACCTTGGGAATGGTGGGTTGACTCCTCGATGGTGGAGTGGACAAGGCTGAGTCGTTGGTTTGGTGGTTCTGGTGCCGGTGCTTGTATGGGTGCATGTACCGGGAGCGGATCTTGGACTATGCCCAGGCCAGGCTGCTGTTGTGCTTGTTGTCGCCGTGGTTGATTCTAACATGCCTTCATTGCTTGAATGGATTCTCCCATCTGTGCCCAGTCAATGTTCCCTTGAGCATTGAGGTCATGAATGTAGTCTTTTAAACTAGAAACAGACATCCACTGTGTGCCCAAGATACCAATGGTAAGCGCAGTATTTTGTCATGTCAACATTCACCGGCCATCCTTCTCTCTCCTTTGGAAGCTCCAACTGTTGTTCAGCCATCAATGCATTGAAAATATCGGTGAGGGGGAATGGCAGTTAAGGATAGTACTCTCTCTTAAGTCCCCCCCTCCTAGGTCAGTTGGCTGGTGGTGGCACTTGGTTGTAAGCTTGTTGTTGTGGTTGTGGTCGGTTGTAGACAGGTTGTTGTTGAGGCGCTCGGTTGTAGGCATTTGGTTGCTGGGGCGCTCAGTTGTAAGTGGGTTGCTGTGGTGGTGCTCGGTTGTATGCAAGTTGCTGCTGGGGCTGAGGAGCTGGTTGAGGAGCTGGGTGGTATTGTTGATTGGGTGGTGGGTTACGGTATTGGCTTTGGCGATACCCACCCTGGTTACCCATGGCATTGATGCTCTCATTGTTTACTACCCCTTCGGTGGTGGGTCCTACAGGTGTAGGCTTTCTAGTGTTACGGGGCTTGGTGTCGAATGGGTTGATCATGGATGCATCCTTAAAGTGGGCTTGGAGGTAGCGGGCGCTATCACACAACTCACTCATGGTTGTTGGGCGGTGTATGATCAAAAGGTTGCGAAGGTTGGGCGTGGTGTTCCCGATGAGCATCCTCACCTGCTCCCCCTCTGAGATGGTATCCACTAGCCTCTCAGCCATTCCCCTCCACCGATCAGCAAATCTGGCAAAGTCCTCATCCGGCCTCATCTTTTCAGCAATTAAATCGGTTATCGAGCAGGCTGGCCCCACCCGGTCCTTGTACCTTTGTAGAAACTTCACCTTGACAATGTCGAAATCTGCCACCTCAATGGAATCAAGAGAATAGAACTAGTCCAGGGCAGATCCCTCCAATGACTGACGGAATAGGAAGGCAAGGGCTTTGCGGTCATTTTTCCAAAATGCGGAGTCGTAGAGAAAACTCTTTAGATGGTTGAAAGGATTACCAGTCCCGTTGTAACGCTGGAAGACTGGTATCTCTGGAGGAGGAAGGTGTAGAACTGGGAAGGATGGGACGGAGATTTCAGGGATGGCTTTAGAATCGAGGCGGTGCCTCATCTCTTCAAAGTGCTCATCCATTTGGTTAAGTTTGTTCATTAATGCCTGGGTGAGGCTGGATTCCTGAGCCATGGGAGCAAAGTGTCTAGGTGATTGAGTTGGAAAAGGTAGGTTGGAAACAGGAACTGGAATAGTGTTATGTGAATGCCCCACAACGGGGTGAGTGGAGACACGGCAGGGTTGCCCAGGAGAAGAAATGATTAGGGGCCTGACTGCCGGTTGGGGTGGTGAGGGGGCTTGATTTCCCTCGATCGGATCTTGATTGGCGGGCATCTTGCCCTTAGTGGCAGATTGGATAATTGCAAAGGTCTCGGGATCAAGGTGAAGAGATAGATCCTTGAGAGCTTGTTACGTACTATGTGAGGCGGATCGGTGAGCGGGATCTTGGACCTCAGGTTCCATCACGGCATTAACATGGCCATCTGGTTGGACCATGGGTTGCTGAAGCTCGTAGTGACCCGTCTCGTACTCCTCTTCTTGGCCGTAGTAGTCCGACATCCTGATGTGTCTTCCGGACCTTAGTGTTATGGGCATCCTGTCAAATTTTCTTAAAAAAATAGTTGAAAGAAAGCAAATGAAAGGTGTAAATGCAAAGATACTTTTTTCTTGTTTGGTTATGAATGTTTGTTTGATTTGATTTGGTTTCACTTTGGTTGCTTGGCAAGCAAGTTGAACACAAAAATTAAAAGGTATTTTTTTGTTTTTGTTGTTTTAGGTGTTTTGAAGGAAGAAAATTTTTTTGGTTGTTTTCAATTGTTGTGAACAAACAAGTTATGCAAAAAAGGTTTTAAAATGACTACTCGATAATTTTTGGGTTGAAACCTTAGATTAGATAGATTGTTAGCAATTGTTCACTCGAATGGGTATGGTTCCTATTGCTTCAATCTTCCAGACCTAAGGTTATCACTCAATCACCACGAGTAGGTACTTGGGTTCTTTGGGTTTTGGGAAGTGGTACAACCGGCCCAATCGTGCGGAGAGGAATACTCCACGGATGGGGACTTACGGAGGTCTTGATGGAAACAACCAAATCAACTAGGAAGGAATATCCCAGAAGAGAGGTTAGAATCCACCAAGAAGGTGTTTGGAGGGTGAGGGTGTGTTGTGAGAGAGAGACCCCACCTTGAATGCCCTACGGATCGGAACAAGTCTGGTACCCGATGCAAAAGCTAATGCAAAAATGAAAAATGGAGGGTAGGAGGAGAATAAGCAATCAATATGCAAACAAGAATGAAAGCTATTAAATAAATCAAGCAAGTGAATGCAATCAAGACAAGCAATGATAAAGTAAAACAAGTAACTAGAAACTAGCAATTAAAAGGTGGTTCGCGCGGGAACCGGCTTGTGGTGAAGCGTCCAAGTGGGGACAAATCTGAACTAAAGGTAAAAGGATGGTCCACGCGGGGAACGATTTTGAAAATAAAGTGGCTCACACGGGAGCCGTGTTTTGGAAAGGTAGGTGGTTCACGCGGGAACCGGTTTCTGAAGGAAAAGGGGTGGTTCACGCGGGAACCGGTTTGTTTGATTGGAGAAAGGAAGGGAGGGCCACGTGGGGCCAATCTAAAGTGGTGCAAAGGGGTGGTCCATGCGGGGACCGATCTGAAAGTGAGTTGGTTCACGCGGGAACCGGTTTAGAAAAGGGTTTGGTTCACGCGGGAACTGATTTTAATGAAGAAAGGGGTGGTTCACGCGGGAACCGATGTAAGAGTTGACAAAATAAAAGAGGGCCACGTGGGGCCAATCTGAAGATGCTGCAAAGAGGTGGTCCACGCGGGGACCGATCTGAAAATAAGTTGGTTCATGCGGGAACCGAGTTGGAAAAGAAAGGTGGTTCACGCGGGAACCGGTTTATAAGAAGAAAAGTGGTTCACGCGGGAACCGGGTTGAAATTAAAGACAAGTAACTCAAGTCCACATGGGGGACAATCATAAAGAAAGAGTAAACAAAAAGTTTAAAGGTAAATGATCATGGAAAAGGTAAAGGACAAGCCGGTTCGCGCGGGAACCAAGTCAGAAAATAACTAGTTGCACGAATCAATCAAGCTAGCACGATTGAAGACATTGGTTGTCCCACCGTGGTCGCCAAAAAGCTGTCGACTCCGAAAACGGGTTCCGGATCGGCACCTCAAGATAAGGTGAAAGATGTAATAGGAGAAAAAAGGAGTGAATCGGAAAACACTCGGAAAGCGGTAAAGAGTCCTCACCTCGGTCCCACACTCACATTGATCCCCGAACTTTCATCTCATGGTGTCGCTCGAGCACCGGAGATGGTTCGGGTCATGTGGGAGGAGAGTGAGGAGTGAATTAGCTTAGAACATGAATAAAAAGAAAGGTGGTCGCTAGGAGCCGTGGGCTCCGCTTTATGGAATAAAAACCAAGAGATGAGTTGATTTGACCGTGTACCTTAGCGTGGGAGATCGGGATATGGGTTCAACCTTCTTCTTCTTCGGCCGGCCGATGAAGAAGAGTCTCCAACCAATGCTAGCTTGATCAACCTGTGCAACTAGAACAATAAACCAAGTGAAGAAAATGATTAGAACTATGGGAAGTGTAGTAACTGTAGTAAGAATATGAGAAAGAAGCAATTGGAATTGGACTCACCGGCTTCGGGGTGAGCCTTAACCCCTTTTTTTGTATTTTTAATTATGTAAAAAAATGATGCAAATTAACTGAAATATGCTTTAAAACAGTAAATAAACTGAGTTAAATGAGTTGAGAAAGCTTATGGAATGGATCAGCTTTAGTTGAAGCCGAGTTGGTTGAAGAAAGCCGGTTCGGGTAGCTTTGCACCCTTCGGGCGCAACTTTGGTGCAGAGGATGCTACGGATGACCCCGATGTCAGAATCGAGTGCTGTTTGTTGGAGTAGATAGAGAACTCAGAGGGGAAGAGTTCCTATGTTGATTATTTCTCCGAAATCCTCCTTTAAAAGTCTGTAAAAATTATGAAATTGGGCGGATATAGAAAACAGAACCTGGATGTGCGCCCTCAGTACAGCAATTGCCACGAACAAACGGCAAGTCGGAATTGAGTGCCGTCAGTTGGAGATGAAATAGGACGAAGAGAGGAACAACTTTTATGTTGAAGACTTTTGCATCAGGAGTCTCTTATTTTCTCCATAAGTCGATGAAGTTGGCTGATGCAGAACGCCCGGATCGAGCCTTCTCTTTCACTTCGGGATCGATCTCTTGACTTCGGATCGCCTTTGGACGTCAGCACGGCTTTGGAGAAGAGCTTGGACAACCTCTGGACGAGCTAGGCATGGGGGATTAACCTTGGGTCATTGAGAATGGCCCTCAATTTATAGGGGGAGGAAGCCGGTGCAAAAAATGGAAACTGGACCGACCGCGCCCCCGCTTTTCAAAGGGGACGAGGGCGCGCAGGGCGCGCCCTCAAACCAAGGGCGCGCAGGGTGCACCCCCACTTCGGGGGCGCGATCTGCGTGCCCCCCTGTTTCAAAGGGAGCGGGGGCACGTTACGCGTCTCACTGCTAAAAATCGTCGGAAACTTCTGGAAATTGCTAAAAATCGACTTGATATACGTAACGCGCCCCCGAACCGGGGGCGCGGTACAAATAATCGAAAATCCTCCGCATAAACCTTCCAAAAATCCGGTTTAGAAGGTGCTAATCGGGGTAATTTGCGATTTAAAGAAACTGACCGCGCCCCCGCTTTTCAAAGGAACCGGGGGCGCGCAGGGCGTGCCCCCGGGTTGAGGGCGCGCCCTCCCCTTTCAAGCGGAGTGGGGGCGCGGTACACTCTCTCTCCTGCGCGTGTGTTCCACGAGCCGTATCTTGCAAACGGGATGTCCGATTTGGCTCCCGTTTATCGCATTGGAAAGAGGGCCTTCAACCGCACCTCCTCAAGTCAGTAAACCAGTCGGCATGACTCCCAAGACGTTCGCACGGGGCTTTCTACCGGTTTACCCTCTCGCGAAAAGCCGAAACCCGGGGCGAAGATTCGAAAGAGCACAGTTCCGGTCGAGAAATCTCGGGTCAACTTGGGATGACTTAAAATGATGCCCGAACAAGTCCGGTATGATCGGAAATCCATAATCATTGAAAAATCTGAGATTAACCTGGTAAACGTGAACCGAACATCGGAAAAGCCGAGAAACCCTAAAATTGACCGAAATGGCCATATGGGCCTGGTTGATGAAAATATTCGGATAGAATCAACCCGGATGACCTGAAAAGACCCGGTGATGACCGGAAAGGCCTAACACGTGATCCGGGATAGCCATGTCAGCACAGATCGAAAAAGCCGTAACGAAAGCCGTCATTGACCGACGCCTACCGAAATGACTTCTCGGAAACCCTGAATGTTACGGAACACATGTGGGACTCTCAAGACCTTCAATTATGGACCATTCAAGGTCGGTCATCGAGCAGACTTCGTGTTTTTACAGTTTACGCGCGGCTCTCGCTTGAAGGTTTCGGCATCATTCCGGAAATCATTGGTCCATTCTCAACTTGCGAGGGGCTCCACTCATGTCCTTAGCTCATCTCCACGAGGTAATCCGGATCAGATAACAGTCAAATAAAGGATATTGCCTATGGAATAAGAGTCTGGGGCTCCGAATCAGGCCAATTTGGCGTGTCTACGACAGGCTCTTTAGATGATAGAAAGAGCACTACAAGTTATGTTTTTCTACTAGGTGAAGGAGCTATTTCTTGGGCATCAAAGAAGCAAACTACAATAACATTGTCATCAACTGAAGCAGAATATGTAGCAGCTGCATCAACAACTTGTCAGTTTATGTGGCTTAAACGTATTCTTGAAGATTTGCAACAAACTCAAAGCAAAGCAATTGAAGCATTTTGTGATAATAAGTCTACAATTTCAATGACAAAAAATCCATTTTTTCATAGATGTACAAAGCATATTGAGATACGTCATCATTTTATTCGAGAAGCTGTTTCAGAAGGAACAATCAAATTAACACATTGCAAAACTGAAGATTAACTAGTAGATCTCATGACAAAATCTTTAAGTTATGAGAAATTACATAAATTGAAGAAGTTACTTGGTGTAAATGATTTTGCATCAAGGGAGAATGTTGGATACTGATTCAAAATATTTGAGTTTATCCTTATCAAGTTGTTAAGATAGGATTAGGCTTATCTTGTTAGGAAGTTTATCTCATTGTTGAGTTTATCGAGTTGTTAAAGAGATAGATATCTCTTAGTCTTATCTCTATCTTCTCCCTCCTTGTATTTTCCTATAAATAGAGTATGGAATAAGAACGCGAATATCAAGTTTTTGGAGACGTCTTCCTCTTCTCTATCTTTTACATGTCACCATCAAGAAAGAGAAAAGAAGATGGAGAGGACACCGGTGAAGAATGCAATGATGGGGAGTGTTTTCTATAAGATAGAGCGATTTTTTTAATATCACTATATATTAATTTATGTAAGAAGTTTTATCATATGTTCGTGATTATATACAAGTTGTATGACTATTCCTTCTTTACCTTCAGACTGTATTTATGTTACAGGTTTTATCGTATGTTCAAAATATAAATATGTAACAAATTATTTGGTGAATTCTTTGTACGTAACCAGTTGCACCAATTCAACTAGTTGTGTTTATAAAATTTTATGTTTTACTCAAGTTTTATTTAAATAGTGTAAATTCAATAGTTGTATGAATAAAAAGGGATTATATTGTACAGTGTTTGCATGAGTGTGATTTTAGGTTTTACGGAGATTCTACATATTGTAATACATATAGTCACAGGTTTTGTTCAAGCTATTCCATGGTGACAACTTTTAGGCATCGTTTGGTATCGGGATAAAATTGATGGGGATAGGGATAAACCAATCCGTGTGGTTGACCCTATCCCCATTATGTTTGGCTTGACTTAGGATAGGTTTAGGGATAACCCTATCCTATGTTTGGTATGTTAATAATAAATTTGAAGATAACCTTATATTTTTATATTTTTATATTTATTTTTTATATTATCTTATTTTATTTTCCATGGCATATTCTTAACCAATTTACATAATTATATCATAAATCTAAAATATAAATAAAGATAAATCTAAAAACATAAAATTGAAGATATAAATTACAATATAATGGATGTTTGCTTCTGTAGATGAAAAATAAAGAAGAAACTTGCAGACCAAACGTAAACAAACTAAAGTCCGGTCCTACGAAATGCACTTAAGCACATAATCAAATGCAAAAAATATATATATTACAGTTCTATGGGAAAACAAAAGCAACGAGAAGTACAGATCAATCCACATCGTATCTCTCTGATGGCATCGGCATCCCCACCTGCAATCGGCACCAATCTTTTCTTTCCCTCACCCTGGCGAGGTTCCTCTTCTTCTACCAATGCTTTTCTGACAAACCCCAGCCGATCCCCAATTTTATCAGCGAGCTCCAAACTTCTCCCGATGGACCTCCCCGCTGCCCAGGTGGTACTCTCGTCCCCAACGGACCTCGGTGGTCCATTGCACACCCGGCAAAGCACGCCGTGGAGAGGTGGACTGGCAGACCACACCGTGGCGACAGCACCGTCGCGGCATCTCTGGAGTCCTAGCCATGGAGGGCGGCCGCGAGTGTGTGGCGCACGCAGGAATGGAAAAACCGCGCAAGGCGGTGGTGAAAACAGAGAGAGAGGGAGAGCGCTGGCGGCGATCGCGACGGTGATGAATCTGCACGGAGGCGACGACGACTGCGCTGAAGGGGATGAAAGAGAGGGAGGGGCGGACTGGATCGCCGCCACGGGGAGCTCAGGGGCGCAAGGTCGTCTGCTGTGACAGGGTCGAGGGCATATCCTCTCTTATCCCATCTATCGGGAGGGATGACTTAAACCTAGTGTTATCCTCCTTTTTAAGGATAAGCTGGATTAAACTAAACCAGGTTAAGTTATAATTAATTTGTGTACCAAACAGGGGATTGGGGATAAACCAAGTCTATCCTAGGTTATCCCCATACCAAACAGGGCCTTAAGGTCTGTTAGGTACGGGGATAACTTAGGGATAAACTTAATTTATCTCCAAAATTTAGGAGATAAATCAGATTTATCCCCAAAAGATTTTAATGCCAAACAAGCGCTTAGGTTATACAAAAAAAAATTTATATATTATTGATTTTGGTGACACTTGTATAAGCCATTCTTAATAACTTTATTTAAGAAGACTCCTTAGCCAAGTCCTCCCAAATACTGTCATTGGTGACAGCTTACACATAAGAACTAAATAAGTTGTGTTTGGGCTGACCTAGCCCAAGTCTAAGTATGCCCGCTGGCTAAGTGAGTTAACCCAACCTGAGCTTAAGTAAATTTGTTGGGCTTAGGTTGATTCAATCCAAGACAAAAAATTTGGTTGGGCCCAGTAATGCCCCTTGGGTTATGCGTATTGGCCATTAATTTATCTAGTTGATTTAAAAAAATTTATTAATTTAAAAATCAATTAAGTTCTTCAACTACAAGTATTTGGGATCTTCCATATTTATCATGTTATATAGCATATAAAAATATTTTTAAACAATAAGAATTAATGATGACAGTATGATTTTAGTTTATTTTCATCAAACTACTTAATATTAACTCCAAAATTATCTTTCTACACTCTCTGCATTTTCTATCCCATTTGTCTATATGTATATTTCTATATACTTTCTGTTTATACATAATCTCTTTACTCTCGATCTACAATTTTCTATCAACACTCTATTTTTTTCTCTTTTACACATACTTTTTTCTACTTTTTCTCAACTCTCCCTTTACCATTTTTCTATAATTTCTCATTTTTACTATCTTTTAATATTCTCTTTCTACTATGTAACAACACTTTTTCTCTTTTTTGTGCACTTTCTCTCTATAATCACTTAATATCCATCTCTTTCTAAATTCTCCCTCTCCCTCCCTCCCCCTCTCTTTCTATCTTCTATGTATACTTTCTCTCTCTATTTTCTATATATATTGTGTCTACACTTTATTTACACTCTCTCTTTTATACACTTTATCTATCTATACTTTATTTATATTCCTTTTACTATTTCTTGAAAATTTCTCATTCAATTTTTCTCTATTCTATATATACATTTTATCTTTGTATTCGTTATGCACTTTCTTTCTCTACTATCTTGATATTTTCTCTCACTACAAAAATTTGAGTTTTACCTATTAGAAAAAATCGTAGGTATACGTCATTTTTTCGTAGGTAAAAATATTTACCTATGGAGCCACCTACAGACCAGTCCGTAAGGCTAGTACATGTAAGTAAATATTTTACCTATGGACGGATCCATAGGTATAGGTCAGTATTATACCAACGGATGAACATACACTTGTAGGTATAGTACCGATGTAAACCTATGGAACACATCCATAGGTAAAATATTTACCTACATGTACTAGCCTTACGAGCCAATATGTAGGTACCTTTATCTATGAGAAAATGATCTATACTTATGATTTTTTCATGTAGGTAACTACGAGAATATGATCTATACCTACAGACAATCTTGTCTCTATTTACGGCACTCCCGTAGGTAAAACATCATAAATAAAAAATACGTATATTAGACATTGGTATTATATTGACTTATGGGAGTAATATCCGTAGGTAAATGTATCCAACTATACAACCATAGCCTGAATACATTTCACATCCTCAACTCAATACATTCCACTTATTTCACTTACTCAGTACAAACACAGTCCACACAAAAACTCATACAACTTTCAAAACCCCGCATCACTCAATCTAATACAAATTTTGACAACACTTCACAAACAAAGCATACATGAAAAAACTCAAAAACACTTCACAACTAGCACAACCAACATAAAAAGTTTATACAACCATCACTCAATACATCCGACCTCAATATACTTCACTCATTCCACCTACTCAATACAAACACAATCAACACAAAAAAAATCATACAACTTTCAAAACCACCTCTCATCATTACAAATAGAACCTACTCACTACAAATGGAACCTAATCAAAAATAGAACTTCATAACTAAACATTCCTATATACACCACCTATATACACTATCCACAACCTGCCCATATATACACCATTCTTGTTTCAAAAACATACAACAATAAAGTTTGATTCACAAACAAAAATTCAAGAAAAAAAAACTAAGCACAACATAAAATCTAATCATACAAAATAAAAACATACAACCATATATCAAGTGATTTAAGAAGCATATAAGAGGACATGATAGAATGTAAGGCCTCAAGCTTTAGGTGATGATTAAAAAAAATATCTAGTTAATCGTGAAAGGAGAACAATATTTAATTGATCATGAAAAGACAATCTGATAGAAATGAAAAGACAATCTGATAGACTATGAACTGGGTGATGTCAAGTCTTGTTTTTTAGAATAAATGGAGTCACAAAGTTTCAAGCGTTGTTCCATCGAAAGAATCAAATATGTTGGAAAAATATTTGATATTTGTGGCAACAAGAGCACAATTGAAAATAATATATGAAAATGGAGAAGTCCAAAGTAGTGCACCTACCCTGAACTAATGAAACCACTTTCCGTCACCATCAACTCTTATAACTACTGCTTACCAAGATGCATTATTTGATATGTTAACTGTAAGTGACAAAATAAGTAACAAGTAAAATAACATTAGAAAAAGTTAAAAGACATCATGTAGTCAAAGAAGATTGATAAATCATCACATAAGTGCCACAGAAGAAAATGAAACTAAAGAGAAATGAGACAAAAATAGGAACCAAGGCATACTTAAACTTGCTTTCATGTTATATCTCACTTGATAACTTATACACAAAATGATGCGATCAGCTTTTAATAGTACACTATCTAAATTGATCAACATCTACCATATGTTACATAGAAAATTCATGTGTGAGTCCATATCCAATGTATCTATGAATACCAATAGTTGAAGGGTTTTATCCCATATTGGCCACCGGAGGATAGTCCAATGCCTTTATCATAGCCTGGACCTGGGTCTCCTCTAGGTTGTCCACCATGATACGTCGAGATATGTCTCATCCTCTAGGTTGTCCACCATCTTCCTCTTTGCTTGTTCTTGCGGTTCTTGCTCTTCAATCATCTGTATTGTTTCTCTCTTGTCGAAGAACTTGTGTAAACACCCCCAGAAGTATTTTTGGCCGGTTTTTTGGCCATTATCACATGTCCCATCGTACCCAATCCCATTCCTTGATGTTGTCTTTACTAGCTGGATGGGTTCTATGATACCCTGCAGTTCTTTCCCCAGCCCTCGGCCTTCCTGATACCCCAGATTCTCTATCATACGCCACCCAAGAGTTTTGGCGTCATCCTTCTTCTTTCTCCAAACTTGCTTGTACTGCCTTCCATCCCTCGGTAGATCGAGGATTGTTAAGACCGGTTGATTTGGCAAGCCAGGAGGGAGAGTAACCAGGCAGTCCACGGGCATACTTACCACCTTGACGACTTGTCCCTTGAAGGGAAATTTAATGCATTGGTGGTTGGTTGAAGCTACGGCCTCCAATGCCTCAAGGTAAGGCCTTCCCAAGATAGCTTTGTAAGTTGGGTCCATATCCAAGATGTGGAAATCGACAGTAACAACCCGGGGTCCGAGTTTAACTTCAAGTGTGACCATGTCATGGGCGGGCCTCTTGGAATTGTCATATGCTGTTACAGTGATTTGTGATGGCCGAAAATCCTCTTCTGGGATTCCACACAACTGTAGCGTTTCTAGTGGCAAGACATTGATGGATGCACCGGTATCGACTAGACAAGACTCAACATCTGTTTCGTTAATACTGACAGTGATACAAAGTGCATATTTTCTTGCTTCTGGTTCGACCAACTCCTCTTTGGTGAAAGTGAGGGCGGGGTGTTCACTTTTCGGGGTCAAGACTGATGCAATCTTCTCAGGGGGGAGGGTTTCATTGACCATCACTCTTTGCAAATATTGATGAAGAACTTCTTGATGAGCCTTGGACCTTTTGATCAACTCTAGAATGGAAATTCGCGCAGGGGTTTTGTCAATGTGTTTCAGCAAATCATAGGATGTCCCTGGCACTGGTTCTTCTGGGTGCTCTTCTTCTTCTTCTTGTGACCGTCCTGGTTGACCGGTCTGGGGGAAAATTCTTTGAAACATGCGCCCACTTCTAAGCACCATGGCGAGCTGAGGGGCTATGGTTGGTGCAATGGAGGTAGACGGAGGGTTAGGTCGGATGATGGGAGGCCTAGGTAGGGGTGTAGTGATGATAGTTCGGGTTGTAGGGATGTGGGTAGGTTGTGGTGGAATGGTTGTATGAGGTGGTACGATGATGGGTCCTAATGGCGATGGTATTTGCGGAGGCTCGACCGGGCGGATCAAGGTCCTACCCGGTTGGAGTTGTACGGCTGGTGGCGTCATGGTTGGCTGCGATAGAGTGCGGATAATTGGTGGTTGGCTTCTTCTGGCGGTGATAACTCGTGGTATGGAGTGAACGGTTCAGTTAACGTGGTTTGGAGGGTTAATGTTCATGAAAGAAGCTGGTCCCTCGATTTGCCAATTCTGGCCTCTATCGCGGGGTTCATCGGTGGAGGTTAGAATAGGATTAACCCTCTGGTTTTCTGGTTCTATCGCGGGTGCATGCACGGGTAGCGGGTTCTGAATAATCCCCAGACCAGATTCTTGTTGTTGTTGTCGGGCTGGTGCCTGTTGCTGCTACTGAGGCTGGTTCTTTACTGCCTTGATGTACTCGCCCATTTGACCCCAGTCAATACTCCCCTGCTCGTGGAGGTCATGGATATAATCTTTAAATTGAAAGTAATTCTCCACTGTATGCCCCGGGTATCTGTGGTACAGACAATATTTGTCTGTGTTGGCATTTTGCGGCCACTCCAGCTTTTCCCTTGGCAATGAGATCTGCCCTGCCGCCATAAGAGCGTTAAAAATGTCTGTGAGAGAGTATGGTAACGGCGGGTAATGGTTTCTTCTAGGCCCTGGTCTTCGTGGCATGTAGGTGGCGGGGGGAGGTGCCTGGTTATAGGTGGTTGGTTGGCGGGGTGGTTGAGGTGCAAAGGTTTGTACGGCCAGTCGCCGGGGTTGCTGGGGGACTGGTGTCTGCATTGGTTGTTAGGGATATTGGTTTGGTGATTGGTGGCGGAAAGGTTGGGGTTGGATCTGAGGGCGAGGTGCTGGTTGGGTTTGGCGGGGGTTTCTGTACTGGGGGTTTCTGTACTGTTGTTGGTGGTTGTTGGGCGGGTTCCCTATGATATTGACATGTTCATTGGTCACAACGCCTTCGGTCACGGGCCCAGCGGTGGTGGTGGTTGTCTTTTTAGTGATTCGGGGCCTAGGGTCGAAGAGGTTCATGATGGGAGAATCTCAGAGTTGGGTTTGGATGTACCGTGCTCTCTCATAGAGTTCGCTCATTGTGACAGGGTGATGTAATGCCAATACATTTTTCAGAGCCGGAGTGGCGTTGGTGATGATCATCTTGACTTATTCTGATTCTGACAGTGCATTTGTCAACCTTTCTGCCATTGCCCTCCATCTATCAGCATATCTTATAAAATCCTCATCGTTTCTCATCTTTTCGGCCATAAGATCTGTGATCGAATAGGTAGGACCGACTCGATCTTGGTATCTTTGCAAGAACTTTGCTTTGACGGTATCAAAGTTGCTAGCTTCCAAGGGGTCAAGTGAATAAAACCATTCCAACGCAGAGCCCTCTAATGATCTCCTAAATAGGTATGCAAGGGTCTTCGAATCGTTTTGCCACATGACAGACTCATAGAGAAAATCTTTGATGTGAATGAAAGGGTTCCCATTTCCATTATATCGGCGGTAAATGGGCATTTCAGAAGGAGGAAGATGGAACACGGGGAGAGAGGGAAGGGATATCTCGGGGAGAGATCGTGTGTCGATCAATCGCTTGAGCTCCCGATATTGTTCATCCATCCTATTGATTTTGTTAAGCACAGTTTGATCAACGGAGGATTCTCGGACAAGAGGAGGGAGGATAGATGCTTGGTTAGCCGGCATGGCCATCGGATAGGCGGAAGCGGCCTGGCAAGGAGGGTATATCGGGTGGTGCACTTTAGGTCGTGCTTGATTGAAATGTGCGGAAGAATAGACTGGTGGCCTAAGTGGTGTGGTGTTGTTTGGGTCCGGGTGGTTCAAGATGGCTACCGGATGGGGTGAGTTTGGAATCAAGGGTCCATTGTGAGAATGGCCCGGTACCGGTGCGCCGGGTTGGTCAGTTGCTAACTGGGGGGTAGAAGTGTGGTGACCACCCTCGACATGGGTGTGATTGACAGGAGATTTCCCTTTCAGGATGGCCTCAATGGCTTGTAATTGAGTTGGGTCGGCATGAGCGAATGCCTCCCACAGAGCATCTGGGTGGGGTCGAGGTGAACTGGTTTCAGGGAGCATCTCGGGTTCATTAACGGCACATACGGCATCCGGGTGGGGATAGGATTGGTCATACTCCAACTGCAACGGCTCGTACCCTTGGTCCGTCATCCCGATGACTCGCCCTGATCTCAAGTTCATAAATGGAAGGGAAAGGTGATGAAAAACACAAGAATCCCTTTTTTAGTTTTAAAACTTTCCTCCTTTTTTCGGCTTTTGATTTTTGTTTGAACAAACAGGTTATCAAGCAAATTAACCTCAAACAAAGATTTCTTTTGGGTTTTTGTTAAGTGTTTTCAAATTTTTTGGTTTTTGGTTTTCAATTTTGATTTGCAAACAAGTGACGGCACAGACTTAGAATGATTACCGCAAATTTTTTGTGTTTCAACCTTGAATTAGTGGCTTGTTAAGAGAAATAATGTCCACTCAAATAAATGGGTAGCACCCTATGCTCTCACAACGCCGAGCACTCTAAGGTTGTCACTCTTTTCACAACGATAGGTAGTAGGTACTCCGGGTTTTGGGATAAAATGGTACAACCAGCCCGATCAGTGAAGAGGAAATCCTTCACGTCTGGGGACTTATGGAGGTCTTGATGGAAGCTACCCGGTCCTTCCGAGAGGGAATCCCCGGAGGAGGAGTTGGCAACCACCAAGAGGGGTGTTTGGGTGTGTAGGGCTTTGGGAGGAGAGAGCCTCCCTTCTCGGATGACCTAAAGGAGTCGAAAGAACTCTAATGCAAACTATATGCAAGTGAGATATCAAGGAGCGAGAAGCAAACAAGAATAAAATAAAAGCATGCAATGATCAAGAAAATATTGGAAAACAAGTAAGCAAAGCAACAATGTAAGGTGAAAGCAAATATTAATTCACTAAAGATGCTTTAGAGGAGAACTTAGACTTCCTTTTTTGAGAAAAAGAAAATGAGCAAAGATGCTTAGCAAGATAATGCAAAGTCAAAGTAAATTGATTAAAGCAAGCCTAAAATTAGATGGTACCCCCCCCCTTTTCTTTTCTTTTTTTTTTAAAGAGGACCCACGGAAAGCAAGTAAACCGAAAGAAACTAAGTGATGCTAAGGTGAAGCAAGTAAACAAGCAAGCAAGTGAATAGAAATGCTATGAGGGTGTAGGGATCCAAGCAAGAGCCAAAGCAAGGATGAATATGTTGGACATTCTTTTAAAAGGTGAAAAGAACTCACTTAAGCAAGAGTGGTCCCACCGTGGTCGCCAAAAGGTGTAGGCACCCGGATGAGCCGGCTCGGCTCGCGCGTGCGCGTCGGTGAGGGAGAGAGAAGAAGAGGAGAAGGAGAGTGTATATGTGTGAAGGAAGGTGAAGTGTGTGGTCGCCAGGAGCCGAAGGCTCCAAAGTGTGATCGAGTATTAAGCAAATGAACTAGAAGAAGAGAGAGTTTGACCGTCGTACCTTGGGGATGTAAACAAGGAGGGATTGTTAGGTTCTAACTTCTCCTTTCTCGGCCGGCCGAGAAGGGAGAGCTTTAGGGAGTTCTTTCACCTACGATCGGATTGAAGCTTCACTCCGGTCGATCTACCTAAGAATGTCCTGCACAAAACATGAAGAAAGACAAATGAAAATCATTAGCTCTGGCGCAAGTATAGCATCATGCTTGAGAATCACTCTGAATCATGCAAAAGGGGATGAACTAACTGGATCGGGACGGAATCCCAACCCCTATTTTTAGTAGGTTTTTAAACATATATGAGATGCAAAATGATCTAAGACATGCCAAATAACATGATGAACAGTGCTAAGACGAAAAATAAATACAAAAACTCGATTAAACGGGCGATCAGACTCTGAAAAATGACAAAACGAGCTTCTCCCCCTCCTGGTGCCCTATATATAGGGCGCTAGGAGCAGGTGCCCCCCTTATGGGGCGCGTTGACCAAGGTCAAAGTGCCCTGTATACGGGGCACTAAGTCTGGCCCGAACAGATTTTCTTCCCCTCTTCGCAACGCCGCTCCGGAGTGCTGGGCGGCTTTCGGGACGAAGTAGGGGCTCCTCCTTGTAGACAATATGCAAATGAAGCCAATGGAAGGTGGTATGGATGCTGGATAAAAGAGGAGCGACGGGTAGAAGCTCTCAAAGTTGGAGAAAAAACATGTTTCTGGATGACAGAAATAGAAGGCTTTTGGGTTTTTGGTGGACGATTTTGGATCTGTTTGGAGGCTTATGGGGGTGAAAATGGCTTAGAAACGTGGTGTTGGATGAGCTCTAGGGTGGCACGAAGTTGGAACCTCCTCCAAGCTCCAAATGGAGGTCTATTTATAGCTCAAAAGAGGGCACTTTGGTCATTTTTGAAAAACAGTGCCACGCGGCATAGCGCCCTGTATATGGGGCGCCAGCATCATGAGGTCTGTCAGATCGACAAGACGAGTCATTGTGGGGGGTCAAATCAGCCGGTCAAATCGATTTGATTCGGTGCCAGGCGCCCTGTTTGTAGGGCGCCTGGTGCCCTATACATAGGGTGCCAGGTGCCCTATATACAGGGCGCCTGGTGCCCTATAAGTAGGGCGCCAGGTGCCCTACATATAGGGCGCCAGGTGCCCTATATACAGGGTGCCAGGTGCCCTGTATATAGGGCGCTTTGACCCTGGTCAACGCCTATCGATCTTCTTCGAAATGCGCCGAAAAACTTGATTTTTTCGGAAAACTCGGTTCTCTTGAAAGGTTACTCAAATATTATTCATGAAAACAAGAATTTAAGCTCTTCAACTAGGCCAAAATTGCGTGTCTACAGCTTGCCTCGCCTTGGCGTCGGCTTTGTAGGGGAGTGACAGGAATGAAATGTAGGCGAATGTAGCGAAGCGTAATGAGGCGTAGCGGAATGAAGTGGTAATGGACTGAAAAGGTGACGCCAAGGTGTAGATTTAGACACGCCCTCATTGGCCTAGTTGAGTGGAATAAAACTTTACCGGACTCCGAGATTACCCTTTGTCTTATCGAAACCTTCCCTCTGGTTGATTGGTTAAGGAGAAGAACGATGCGAAAGTAAATAACTAAAATCCCACGTGGGGGAGGATTGTTACCGGCCAGGACCCGAACTGCATGGTGTGCTGGACTCGGTAGAAATGCAGTAAATTGCGAAAAGTAAAGAGGAGACAGTCAATCAACCAAGGTTGGATTCTTCAAATTCATAAGGTTTTACTCAACAATACCGATTCAGTTCGACATGGAAAAACTTATTGTTTCGATGAAATCATTGTTAAAACCTGTTGGAAACCGATTCTCTGAAAAATCAAGACCTTCTCTGGGGCTATAAAAAACCATTTTTAAAATGTTCATGATGTGACTGGAAGGAGGTTATGGCAGGATTATGAAGCAGGAAATGGTTGTGGTGGGATGATGCATGATATGAAATGATGCATGCTGGGTTTAAAGAAATACAAATAAGTATAAGAAAATAGTTGAAGATATAGGTTGAACATAACGGGTCAGGACATCCGCAAAGAAACCATCGTCCCCGTACATTCAACTTTGGCCTATCCGCAAGGCTAGGGAATGACTGAGCCCTCACTGATTTTGTTGAAGGGGTTCTCAGGCTCAGCCCCCCTCTAGACTTGAGGTCTTCAACATCTTAAATATTATTTATTTTGATAGATGCAATACTAAATGCAAGTCCTAATAGGGGTTGGGGTAGTCCACTTTTAGTTTTTCAATTTTTGATTTTTTTGTTGTTTTTGCTTTTTTTAAGTTTCTGGGGATATGAAGCTGGCATGCCTTCTCCTATTCCTGCATCCACTTGAGAGAAGATATTAGAAATTTATTTTGGCTTAGTCCCTTGCAAGGAGAAGGCAAAGTTGTCTTGATCTTTTGTCAAGGGACATAGGCCTAATCAAGGTAAAATAACGGAAAAATATAAGTATGCACAAAAGGAAACATGCAAGACTGAAATTAAATATGAATGCAAAGGCAACTAGTCAATTTAGGAAGCAAATTTTTAGGTGTTTTGGGATTTTTTGATTTGTATTGGGTTTTGATGGTTTTACAATGTTTTTGGTATTTTGGGTTTTTTTATGATTTTTTTGGTGTTTTGAATATTCTCTTTTTAGGATTTTTGACTTTATAGATTTGTTTGGTGCTTTTTGAAATATTTGATTTTTTTGTTTGGTGTGAGGGACACGATCATCTCATCCTTCGCCTTGCTTGCCATAGGTGCCTTTCATTGTTACCTAAGGGTTAAGAGCAGGCATCACGTGTAAGAAAGTGCCTTGTCCGAGATCTTCTAACCTTCCACCCTTGATAGGCTATGGCTTTTCTTGGATCCAGTCGGTCAACCTTACCCGTAAGGTTAAAGAGGGAAGAAGATTGGTGGTAAGTCCTTAATAGAATTCGGGGGTGTCGAATTTGTTTCTCTACTAGCGCCCATATTGCCTGTTTGGGATTTGACATCCTTGGGTCCTTCCTTCCAGCCCTTTTCTTTGATGGCCCACATTCAAACAGGTCTTTTTTGCTTTTGCTTGATTTTGACCTGAGGGGTTCATTGCCCATCTTTTAGAGCCTTTTTTTTCTTTTTCTAGGCTTTTGCCGGTACACATTCAGACAAGTCTATTCTTTTGCCGACCTGAGGGGTCATTGCCCATCTTTTGGCACCTTTTTCTTCTTTTTAAGAAGTCAGACCTTTAGAGGCATTTTCCAACTAAGGCAATGGGCACTTTCGATACTCCTCATTCTAACCCCTTTTATCTATTCTGGACCGAAACGAGAAGAGAACGGGATTAGGTTGACCTTCTTTTGCCGAGCGTTGCCTAGCTTTCTCTCTGACTTCCAATCATCGGATCTCAAAACTAGGCGTGTAGTGTGTGCAGTATGATGCCTATCCTTATTTCCCTAAGTGACAAGTTGGTGCACCGAGCAAGCAAGCGTTAGATGTTATCATTATTCTTCACACCTTTGGATTTTATAGATTTTTTTGTGACTTTTGTTTTAAGGGAAATATTTTTTGAGGTATACACCATTCCAGGGATGAACTAGTTCTTCTCCTTCTGCATTAGTCAGCTTATATGAATTACCAGGATAAACTGCCGAAATAACATATGGACCCTCCCAATTAGGTTGAAGTTTGGAGCGGGGACCGCCCGGCTTAATGAATATTCTTTTAAGCACAACTTCACCAATTTCAAATTTTCTCTCCACCACCCTCTTCTGATAAAATATTTTAAGTCTGTTTTGATAAGATCTAGCATGTTCGGCAGCGGCCAGTCTCCTTTCGTCCAAGAGTTCGAGTTGCGCGAGAAGAGAATCTCGGTGTTCATCCATCGGGATATCTCGATCGATCTGGACTCGAAGGGAAGGAATGATTACTTCATATGGGACTACCGCCTCCATCCCAAATGCCAAGGCATAGGGGGTCTGACCCGTTGGGGTTCGAATAGAGGTGCGGTAGGCCCATAGAGCATCAACTAACTTATCTGGCCAGTCTGCGAACTTGCTAGACTTACAAGTCTTCTTAATGATTTTTATCAGGGTTTTATTGGTGGCTTCTGCTTGACCGTTGCCTTAAGGATAATATGGAGATGAATGATGCAATCTGATGCAATACCTGTTGCAAAGGTCACGTAGCTCCTGGGAGATGAATTGCGGTCCATTGTCGGTGATGATGTCGCCCGGATCCCGAACTCCGGTAAGGATGTTGCGTTTGATGAAGGTGCAGGCTGTTGATGCCTTGATCTCCACGTATGCTTCCGCCTCCGCCCACTTGGTGAAGTACTCCGTTGCAGTTAGGATGAAGGATTTGGTTTTGTTTGTGGAGTTTGGGTCACCGAGGGGTCCGATAACATCAAAAGCCCACATAGCGAAGGGCCATGGGGCGTGAATCGGGTGAAGGGAAGATGCGGGAGAGTGAATCTTGTTGGCGTGAAGTTGACATTGATGACAGTGCCGGACAAAGATCGAGTAATCTTCTTCTAGAGTGGGCCAATAATACCCTTGCCTGATGATCCTCTTGGCGAGGGCTTGAGTATTTACATGGCCTCCACATACTCCAGAGTGCGCTTCTTTAAGCACCAATTCAGCCTCTTCTTCATCTACGCATCTTAATAGAACACCAGCCAAGCTCCTTTCGTAAAGTACTCCACCTAAGATGGTGTATCTCTAGGAGACCCTTCTTATGGCTCTTTTCTCTTCGGCAGTTGATCCCGGTGGATATGTCTGATCCTGACAGTAATTTGCAATCTCATGATACCATGGTTTCTCACCCTCTTCTAATTCCTCCAACTCAATCAGAGATACTTCCTCCTTCGCTCAATGTATTCTTTCCTTTCAAATTTTTCTTTAACCCTCAAGAATCGTGCATCCTCCACTGCCGGAATGGTACGTCGGCGGACATAGATCGTCCTAACTTGTCTGCCTAGCGGGACAGATAGTGAAGATGCCAGAGAAGCGAGAGCATCGGCAAGAATATTTTGAGCATGAGGAACATGAATGAATTCAAGTTTGGAGAATAGCTTGATGTAACAGGTGGTGAGTTCTTGGTATGGTCTGAGCCCGGGATGAGATGTGCGGTATTTGGCCAGTACTTGGCGGAGAATCAACTGACTATCACCGATCACCCTTAGTTTAGTGACACCATAGAAGTGAGCGGCCTCCAGTCCGGCCAATAAGGCTTCATATTCAGCTATATTGTTTGTTGCTGGAAAATGGAGCTGAAAAGCCTGTGGAATGGTGACACCTTCGGGTGATAGAAGAACAATCCCTATCCCTCTACCCTGGGAGTTTAATGCCCCGTCGAAATACAAAGTCCATAGATTGGAAGATCGAATGGACATCAATTCTTCATCGGAAAAATCTGATTGGATATGGTCAAAGATTGGGATAGGATGATGGGCAAGATGTTCAGCATTTGCATAGCCCTTGATTGCCTTCTGTTGGGTGTAGGTGATGTCAAATTGGGAGAGGAAGCTCTGCCAGCATGCCAAACGGTCAGTCAGGATAGATTTTTCAAGAAGAAATTTGATGGGATTCATGCGAGCAATGAGATTAACCTCGTGGGCCAGAAAGTAGTGTTTGAGCTTCTGGACCACCCAAACCAGGGCGGCACAGGTTTTCTCCACGGTTGTATACTTCTGTTCACAAGGATCAAAGATTTTGGATAGATAGTATGCTGCTCACTCTTTCCCTTCATCATCTAATTGTGTCAATACTGCTCCCAGGGATCCTTCCAAGACCGAGATGTATAAGATAAAGGGTTTGCCGGGAACCGGAGGTTTGAGCATAGGTGGGCTTGACAAATATTTCTTTAAACCATCAAATGCCTCTTGACATCTTGAATCCCATCAAAATTCGGCCTTCACCTTGGTTAACTCGTAGAAAGGTTTGCACCTTTGGGAGTGTTGTGAGATAAACCGGCGAACAAACTGTAGCCTACCAATTAACCCTCTCAGCTCTTTTAGGTTCTTTGGTGGAGGCATGTCAATAATGGCTTTGGCTTTGTTGGGATCGATTTCGATGCCTCTTTTACTGATGATGAACCCAAGTAACTTTCCAGATGATACTCCAAACACGCACTTTTTGGGGTTCATTTTGAGCTTATATTCCCTGGCTCGTTGCAAAACCCTTTTCAATACCTCAGCATGCTCATCTTGGGTTCGAGATTTGACCACTAAATCATCTACATACACCTCTACAAATTTATGCATCATATCATGAAATATTGCCACCATGGCCCTTTGATAAGTTGCTCCGTCATTCTTTAGTCCGAAGGGCATGATGACGTAGCAATAGGTTCCCCAAGGTGTAGTGAACGAGGTCTTCTCTTGATCCTCTTCTGCTAACCGGATTTGATTATACCCAGAGTATCCATCCATGAATGATAGGGTTTCGTATCCAGCTGTGTTGTCAACAAGAACATCGATATGAGGAAGGGGGAAATCATCTTTTGGACATGCTCGGTTTAAGTCCATGAAGTCAATGCAAATTCGAACCTTTCCATCCTTCTTCATGACTGGGACTATATTTGCCACCCATTGTGGATAGAGGACGACTCTAATGAATTTTGCTTGGTGTAACTTATCGACCTCTTCTTTCATCTTTAATGCTATGTCTGGGTGGAATCTCCTTAACTTTTGCTTGACCGGGGTAGCTTCAGGTTTTAAAGTCAGTCAATGCTCTACCAATGACTTATCTAACCCCGGCATATCTTCGTATGTCCAAGCGAACGTGTCTTTATATTCTTGCAACACCCCCATTAGGTTCTGCTCTTCTAAAGGGGCGAGGTTGGCACTGATGAGGATATTCTTAGGATCTTCCGGTGTCCCAAGATTAAGTTCCTTAGTTGGTTCATCCACCGTGGCTGATGGTTCTTCGAATCTTCTTAAACCGGATGCATAAGCATCAGCCAAATCCTCCTCTTCATCCTCAGTATCAGGATCCTTTTCCGATACAACCTCGTAGACCCCTAAAGTTGGATCAATATTGTCTTTCTCCTCATATCGAATTTCATCTATCTGGATTGCATTTTCTAGATACTCCGGTAGCTTGGCACATTCTAAGCTTTTTTGAGCTAACCGATGCAGGTACCTTTCTGGAACTCTCCTACCTCTGATTTTTGTTTTGCTTTTACTGGAAACTAAACCTAAAGAAGAAGAAGGTAAATAAGGAGAGGAAGAGGAGGTGGATGGAGTGGAATTTATTGATGAAGGGCAAAGGAGATCGATTAGAGACCGGGTGGCCTCCTGATTCGGGTTATCCTTCGGAGCGAGTTGGGATGTTTCTTCGAGCGAAATTTGGGTTGAGAAGAGAATGTTTTTTTTGATCTTTTTGAGAAGTACTAAACATGAACACAGAAGGGGTTTGGTTGGTCGTAGTTTCCAACGCGGGTTGAGATATTGACAGAGAGGGGAACACATCAAGCAAAGATGGGTAATCTGGTGGATCTGATGGTGAATTTATTGAAAATGGGTTTAAAGAGACGACATGGGGTGAATGCCCTGGATTCTGACTGCCAGAAGGCTCGTTGCGGAATGATTCATTACTTGACCCTTCTTCAGAAAATAACCATGATACGTCGAGATATGTCTCATCCTCTAGGTTGTCCACCATCTTCCTCTTTGCTTGTTCTTGCGGTTCTTGCTCTTCAATCATCTGTATTGTTTCTCTCTTGTCGAAGAACTTGTGTAAACACCCCCGGAAGTATTTTTGGCCGGTTTTTTGGCCATTATCACATGTCCCATCGTACCCTATCCCATTCCTTGATGTTGTCTTTACCAGCTGGATGGGTTCTATGATATCCTGCAGTTCTTTCCCCAGCCCTCGGCCTTCCTGATACCCCAGATTCTCCATCATACGCCACCCAAGAGTTTTGGCATCATCCTTCTTCTTTCTCCAAACTTGCTTGTACTGCCTTCCATCCCTCGGTAGATCGAGGATTGTGAAGACCGGTTGATTTGGCAAGCCAGGAGGGAGAGTAACCAGGCAGTCCACGGGCATACTTACCACCTTGACGACTTGTCCCTTGAAGGGAAATTTAATGCATTGGTGGTTGGTTGAAGCTACGGCCTCCAATGCCTCAAGGTAAGGCCTTCCCAAGATAGCTTTGTAAGTTGGGTCCATATCCAAGATGTGGAAGTCGACAGTAACAACCCGGGGTCCGAGTTTGACTTCAAATGTGACCATGCCATGGGCGGGCCTCTTGGAATTGTCATATGCTGTTACAGTGATTTGTGATGGCCGAATATCCTCTTCTGGGATTCCACACAACTGTAGCGTTTCTAGTGGCAAGACATTGATGGATGCACCGGTATCGACTAGACAAGACTCAACATCTGTTTCGTTAATACTGACAGTGATACAAAGTGCATATTTTCTTGCTTCTGGTTCGACCAACTCCTCTTTGGTGAAAGTGAGGGCGGGGTGTTCACTTTTCGGGGTCAAGACTGATGCAATCTTCTCAGGGGGGAGGGTTTCATTGACCATCACTCTTTGCAAATATTGATGAAGAACTTCTTGATGAGCCTTGGACCTTTTGATCAACTCTAGAATGGAAATTCGCGCAGGGGTTTTGTCAAGGTGTTTCAGCAAATCATAGGATGTCCCTGGCACTGGTTCTTCTGGGTGCTCTTCTTCTTCTTCTTGTGACCGTCCTGGTTGACCGGTCTGGGGGAAAATTCTTTGAAACATGCGTCCTCTTCTAAGCACCATGGCGAGTTGAGGGGCTATGGTTGGTGCAACGGAGGTAGACGGAGGGTTAGGTCGGATGATGGGAGGCCTAGGTAGGGGTGTAGTGATGATAGTTTGGGTTGTAGGAATGTGGGTAGGTTGTGGTGGCATGGTTGTATGAGGTGGTACGATGATGGGTCCTAATGGCAATGGTATTTGCGGAGGCTCGACCGAGCGGATCAAGGTCCTACCCGGTTGGAGTTGTACGGCTGGTGGCGTCATGGTTGGCTGCGATAGAGTGCGGATAATTGGTGGTTGGCTTCTTCTAGCGGTGATAACTCGTGGTATAGAGTGAACGGTTCGGTTAACGTGGTTTGGAGGGTTAATGTTCATGAAAGAAGCTGGTCCCTCGATTTGCCAATTCTGGCCTCTATCGCGGGGTTCATCGGTGGAGGTTAGAATAGGATTAACCCTCTGGTTTTCTGGTGCTATCGCGGGTGCATGCGCGGGTAGCGGGTTCTGAATAATCCCCAGACCGGATTCTTGTTGTTGTTGTTGTCGGGCTGGTGCCTGTTGCCGCTGTTGAGGCTGGTTCTTTACTGCCTTGATGTACTCACCCATTTGACCCCAGTCAATACTCCCCTGCTCGTGGAGGTCATGGATATAATCTTTAAATTGAAAGTAATTCTCCACTGTATGCCCCGGGTATCTGTGGTACAGACAATATTTGTCTGTGTTGGCATTTTGCGGCCACTCCAGCTTTTCCCTTGGCAATGAGATGCCCGCCGCCATAAGAGCGTTAAAAATGTCTGTGAGAGAGTATGGTAACGGCGGGTAATGGTTTCTTCTAGGCCCTGGTCTTCGTGGCATGTAGGTGGCGGGGGGAGGTGCCTGGTTATAGGTGGTTGGTTGGCGGGGTGGTTGAGGTGCAAAGGTTTGTACGGCCAGTCGCCGGGGTTGCTGGGAGACTGGTGTCTGCATTGGTTGTTAGGGATACTGGTTTGGTGTTTGGTGGCGGAAAGGTTGGGGTTGGATCTGAGGGCGAGGTGCTGGTTGGGTTTGGCGGGGGTTTCTTTACTGGGGGTTTCTATACTGTTGTTGGTGGTTGTTGGGCGGGTTCCCTATGATATTGACATGTTCATTGGTCACAACGCCTTCAGTCACGGGCCCAGCGGTGGTGGTGGTTGTCTTTTTAGTGATTCGGGGCCTAGGGTCCAAGAGGTTCATGATGGGAGAATCTCAGAGTTGGGTTTGGATGTACCGTGCTCTCTCATAGAGTTCGCTCATTGTGACAGGGTGATGTAATGCCAATACATTTTTCAGAGCCGGAGTGGCGTTGGTGATGATCATCTTGACTTATTCTGATTCTGACAGTGCATTTGTCAACCTTTCTGCCATTGCCCTCCATCTATCGGCATATCTTATAACATCCTCATCGTTGCTCATCTTTTCGGCCATAAGATCTGTGATCGAATAGGTAGGACCGACTCGATCTTGGTATCTTTGCAAGAACTTTGCTTTGACGGTATCAAAGTTGCTAGCTTCCAAGGGGTCAAGTGAATAAAACCATTCCAACGCAGAGCCCTCTAATGATCTCCTAAATAGGTATGCAAGGGCCTTCGAATCGTTTTGCCACATAACAGACTCATAGAGAAAATCTTTGATGTGAATGAAAGGGTTCCCATTTCCATTATATCGTCGGTAAATGGGCATTTCATAAGGAGGAAGATGGAACACGGGGAGAGAGGGAAGGGATATCTCGGGGAGAGATCGTGTGTCGATCAATCGCTTGAGCTCCCGATATTGTTCATCCATCCTATTGATTTTGTTAAGCACAGTTTGATCAACGGAGGATTCTCGGACAAGAGGAGGGAGGATAGATGCTTGGTTAGCCGGCATGGCCATCGGATAGGCGGAAGCGGCCAGGCAAGGAGGGTATATCGGGTGGTGCACTTGAGGTCGTGCTTGATTGAAATGTGCGGAAGAATAGACTGGTGGCCTAAGTGGTGTGGTGTTGTTTGGGTCGGGGTGGTTCAAGATGGCTACCGGATGGGGTGAGTTTGGAATCAAGGGTCCATTGTGAGAATGGCCCGGTACCGGTGCGCCGGGTTGGTCAGTTGCTAACTGGGGGGTAGAAGTGTGGTGACCACCCTCGACATGGGTGTGATTGACAGGAGATTTCCCTTTCAGGATGGCCTCAATGGCTTATAATTGAGTTGGGTCGGCATGAGCGAATGCCTCCCACATAGCATCTGGGTGGGGTCGAGGTGAACTAGTTTCAGGGAGCATCTCGGGTTCATTAACGGCACATACGGCATCCGGGTGGGGATAGGATTGGTCATACTCCAACTGCAACGGCTCGTACCCTTGGTCCGTCATCCCGATGACTCGCCCTGATCTCAAGTTCATAAATGGAAGGGAAAGGTGATGAAAAACACAAGAATCCCTTTTTTTAGTTTTAAAACTTTCCTCCTTTTTTTCTGCTTTTGATTTTTGTTTGAACAAACAGGTTATCAAGCAAATTAACCTCAAACAAAGATTTCTTTTGGGTTTTTGTTAAGTGTTTTCAAATTTTTTGGTTTTTGGCTTTCAATTTTGATTTGCAAACAAGTGACGGCACAGACTTAGAATGATTACCGCAAATTTTTTGTGTTTCAACCTTGAATTAGTGGCTTGTTAAGAGAAATAATGTCCACTCAAATAAATGGGTAGGACCCTATGCTCTCACAACACCGAGCACTCTAAGGTTGTCACTCTTTTCACAACGATAGGTAGTAGGTACTCCGGGTTTTGGGATAAAATGGTACAACCAGCCCGATCAGTGAAGAGGGAATCCTTCACGTCTGGGAACTTATGGAGGTCTTGATGGAAGCTACCCGGTCCTTCCGAGAGGGAATCCCCGGAGGAGGAGTTGGCAACCACCAAGAGGGGTGTTTGGGTGTGTAGGGCTTTGGGAGGAGAGAGCCTCCCTTCTCGGATGACCTAAAGGAGTCGAAAGAACTCTAATGCAAACTAAATGCAAGTGAGATATCAAGGAGCGAGAAGAAAACAAGAAGAAAATAAAAGCATGCAATGATCAAGAAAATATTGGAAAACAAGTAAGCAAAGCAACAATGTAAGGTGAAAGCAAATATTAATTCACTAAAGATGCTTTAGAGGAGAACTTAGACTTCCTTTTTTGAGAAAAAGAAAATGAGCAAAGATGCTTAGCAAGATAATGCAAAGTCAAAGTAAATTGATTAAAGCAAGCCTAAAATTAGATGGTACCCCCCCCCTTTTCTTTTCTTTTTTTTTAAAAAGAGGACCCACGGAAAGCAAGTAAACCGGAAGAAACTAAGTGATGCTAAGGTGAAGCAAGTAAACAAGCAAGCAAGTGAATAGAAATGCTAGGAGGGTGTAGGGATTCAAGCAAGAGCCAAAGCAAGGATGAATATGTTGGACATTCTTTTAAAATGTGAAAAGAACTCACTTAAGCAAGAGTGGTCCCACCGTGGTCGCCAAAAGGTGTAGGCACCCGGATGAGCCGGCTCGGCTCGCGCGCGCACGTCGGTGAGGGAGAGAGAAGAAGAGGAGAAGGAGAGTGTGTATGTGTGAAGGAAGGTGAAGTGTGTGGTCGCCAAGAGCCGAAGGCTCCAAAGTGTGATCGAGTATTAAGCAAATGAACTAGAAGAAGAGAGAGTTTGACCGTCGTACCTTGGGGATGTAAACAGGGGGAGATTGTTAGGTTCTAACTTCTCCTTTCTCGGCCGGCCGAGAAGGGAGAGCTTTAGGGAGTTCTTTCACCTACGATCGGATTGAGGCTTCACTCCGGTCGATCTACCTAAGAATGTCCTGCACAAAACATGAAGAAAGACAAATGAAAATCATTAGCTCTGGCGCAAGTATAGCATCATGCTTGAGAACGATTCTGAATCATGCAAAAGGGGATGAACTAACCGGATCGGGATGGAATCCCAACCCCTATTTTTGGTAGGTTTTTAAACATATATGAGATGCAAAATGATCTAAGAGATGCCAAATAACATGATGAACAGTGCTAAGATGAAAAAGAAATACAAAAACTCGATTAAACGGGCGATCGGACTCCGAAAAATGACAAAACGAGCTTCTGCCCCTCCTGGTGCCCTATATATAGGATGCTAGGAGTAGGTGCCTCCCTTATGGGGCGCGTTGACCAAGGTCAAAGCACCCTGTATACGGGGCACTAAGTCTGGCCCGAACAGATTTTCTTCCCCTCTTCGCAATGCCGCTCTGGAGTGTTGGGCGGCTTTCGGGATGAAGTAGGGGCTCCTCCCTGTAGACAATATGCAAATGATGCCAATGGAAGGTGGTTTCGATGCTGGATAAAAGAGGAGCGATGGGTAGAAGCTCTCAATGTTGGAGAATAAACATGTTTCTGGGTGACAGAAATAGAAGGTTTTTGGGTTTTTGGTGGATGATTTTGGATCGGTTTGGAGGCTTATGGGGGGTGAAAATGGCTTAGAAACGTGGTGTTAGATGAGCTCTAGGGTGGCACGAAGTTGGAACCTCCTCCAAGCTCCAAATGGAGGTCTATTTATAGCTTAAAAGAGGGCACTTTGGTCATTTTCGAAAAACAGTGCCACGCGGCATAGCGCCCTGTATACGGGGTGCCAACATCATGAGGTCTGTCGTCGATGGGGGCATACGAAACAAAATTGTCATAAATTACAACATCAAGCAGCTCGCCAAAATAAGGCCACTACAGCCATTGCTGATGTCACATCACAGGTGACTTCTGGTGATTCATCTACTTGGAAGAATACTACGCAACCGGTCACTCAAGAAAGTCAAATTGCTTCTCAATTGAAACAACTCCAACAACTCTTGCAGTCTGTTGGTCTTTTATTTGAGTCTTCAGCCATGTCTGCTACTTCTAGTACCAACTCTACTTGGATTTTTGACTCTGGGGCCTCTCATCATATGACTTTTGATAGTAGACTACTTACAAATTGTTCTTTAGTGCCAACTCAGCTTCAAATTCACACTGCAGATGGAACACCTATTAATGTTTCTCAATATGGTTCCATTACTCTTAAGTCTAACCCATCTGGTCATCTTACACTTTCACCTGTGTTGCATGTTCCTAAACTCTCACTAAACTTAGTTTCTATTAGCAAACTTGCTGATGCTGGATATAACATCTTGTTTACCTCCTCTTCTTGTGTTGTGCAGGATCCACATACCGGTCAAAAGATTGGAACAGGTCGTAGAATGGGTAGTCTCTACTGTTTGGAATCGCTACATCTTCCGCTTACACCATCATGTATGTCTGGTTTGGTTTTCTCTACTGTTGAACTTTGGCATCGTCGCCTTGGTCACCCATCTGAAGCTCGTCTTAAATCCTTGGTCAAATCTAGTGTCTTAGGTTCTCAATCTTTTTCTTTTCCCTTAATAAATTGTGAAAGTTGTAAGCTTGCTAAACATTCTGCTCTTTCCTTTTCTAGTCATGAGTCTGTATCTCTTAACCCATTTGATTTAGTACATTCAGACATTTGGGGTCCAACTCCGTTACCCTCGTTAACTAACCCAAAACCGCGGTGTTGAGTTAGAGTGGCCCAGGCTTATAAACATGGATACCTCCCCTACCTAGACAATATGGCACTATTCTAACTCGCCCCCTCACGTGCAAGCTCTTCTGGCTTTGACACGTGTATACTGTTTACGGGTGACGATCGACGGAGGAGGGTCCACAGCCCTTGCCTCTGATACCATGTGAAATTCCAAAAACACACGTGCGCTAAGGAGACCCAGGTCTAGGCTATGATAAAGGCATTGGACTATCCTCCGGTGGCTAATATGGGATAAAACCCTTCAACACTCCCCCTCTCGACCAACCACCATCATCAGAGCCACGATAGGAATACACGGGGTAGGGCCGAGCGAAAACAAAAGTAAATCCACTAGAGGACAAAGCCTACAGCCTGATCAGCTCTGATACCATGTGAAATTCCAAAGATGCACGTACGCTAAGGAGACCCAGGTCCATGCTATGATAAAGGCATTGGACAGTGCACTTTTGGAATTTCACATGGTATCAGAGCTGGTCAGGCTGTAGGCTGTGGGAACCTCGAGAATCTTTTTTTTTCTTTGAAAATATTTTTTTTGTATGTTTTGAAAAATCGACATCCGAATTTTCTAGTAAAGTAGGTGATAGACCATAAAAATACTAGATAGTCCAGGTGATATTAAAAGAGTATATAACCGAGGTTCGGGTTCTGTGAAAATTTTTTGACCTCTATCCATCGGATGGTGCGAATATCCAATGTTCATTTACATCGAGCAAACACTCGAACACCCTTGATTAACTGCCATAGCGATCTTGTTTGACGAGAGCGTGCACATCCACAACGTGTAAAGAACACAAAGGGCCCTGGCCTTTTAGGCCCGATGAGATGCAAACGAGTTTGGTTAGATTTGGTTTGGAGTTGACTTATGTTGATTTATGAATTGATTTTGATGTGGTTTGAAATGTTGATTTCAGATTTCTATTTGACTTGGATTTAAATGTTATTTGTTTTGAGCTTGTTTGAATTGTTTGGTTTGTTTTACTTCAATTGGTTGAAGTTTATTCTATTTTTTGTTTGAACTTGATATTTTAGATGTGTCGATCAATTTTGACTTGTTTAAGTTTAATTGACATGTGTTGAGTCATTTTCATGTGATTTTATCATGTCGGTTGGTGTTTTAGTACCGATTCAGGTGCATTTAGTATGTTTTAAATGTTTTGAAGTTTAGTTTAAATTGATTAAACTTGAACTTCAGATTGTTAATGATCTAAATTTGACATGTTTTAAGATGAATTTCAGATGCATTAATGCGTTATAAATGTGTTCATTTCAATTGGTTGTAAATTATTTGATGTGCACTTGTTTAAGCATTTGAATTCAAATAGATTAAGTGCATTGAATCAATTCTTCCAGATTGTGTTAGGTCTGATTTTGGTTGAATGTTAAAGCTTCAATAACCTATTTTAAGCATGTTTTAAGGTTGGTTTGAATGTATTCATAGATATGATTAAGTTAACTTTAGATTTGGTTAACCCTTGTTCGGTTTGCATCACATCCGGTCTGTTGGGCTAGTGTCGATGCCCAGTCACATGCAATCAACTCGGCACTTGAGATGTTCATTGAATATTCATGCTCATGCTGGTGTACATCAGATGTGGCAGTTCATATGCCATAATGCTTGTCGAGGTGTCAAAGTGTGAATGTCCTTCCCTTGGTGTAAAATCCACTTGATTGGGAGAATTTTGGCAGCATGCCGCCTTATTTTCCAATCAGTGTGAAATTTTACCCGTCCTACAAGGCATAGTCATTTGACTTTCCAAGTAGTGGGAAGGGTCCGTCTGCAGTGGGAAGCGTGTCCCAAGCCTACGCCCGGGTCAGCGTTCCGGTGCATGCCGGATGAGCCGCCCAATGAAGCGTTCAATTGTGGACTAACTCCTTATTTAATTTTGGCATTTCGCCTACAGATTTAGTTAAGTGAGCTTTTTAAATGTCCAAGGCCCAATAGGCCAGCTTCATCAGCACAATGGGCTGGTCTTCATGTCGCATGGCTTGAGAAGGTTGGCTTCATACCATGTCGGCCCGGTTGGCCCAATCTTGAGCTTCATGGGCCCTGGTGGCCTGCTTTGAGCTTCATGACCCAATGGGCCTGATTTTTACCTCCATGGCCTGATTGACCTGATTTGCACTCCATTTTTGCACCTTGACGTCTTGCTGTAGCAACGGAGTAGGTGAACCTCAGAGGGGCTGGAATGGGTTGGCTAAGGTGCTGTATAGGTGGGCTTTTGGTAGGACTGCACAAGGGGCAGGTTTAGGTGTGAACTAGGACTAGTTTAGGAATGCACAAAGGGCATTTTGACATGTAGAAATTAAGGCCACCCGGCTTAACTCTTGGCCCGTCCGGCGGATTCCAAGAGTCCCGGGCTGTCACCCCTCCTTCCACACATCAAAGAGGATGTTTGGTTTGTTTGGGGGTGCTGTAGGAGCTGTATTGGGTGTGTTGCACATAGGGCAAACTAGGTGACCATCAAAGGGGCCTGACATGGGAGCTCACAAGGGGGGCAGAACTTGGGCCAGCAAGGGGGCCTGTTTTGCATGCCATTCGGGGCCTGATTGGGGGAGGCATGAGGTGCATGTCCAAGTGACCATCAGTGGGGTCAAACCAAGCATGATAGTAGAAGGTTTAGAGGCCAACATGGAGGGCCAAAAGGGTGCACAAAGGGGCTGGTTCAGAGGCCTGTTTCAAGGGGCAGCAAGGGGCTATTTTTTGTGATGGCCAAATAGAGGGTACACTTGGGGCTTTCTGTAGACAAACGTGAAGGGCACTCAAAGGGGATGAATGGGCATTACTCAGAGGGTATGCCACCATGGAGAGGGGTAGAGAAGAGAAGGGGAAGAGTTGAATTAAAAGGCTACATTAGAACACACTTTTTCAACTCACTGTTTTTTCTTCTTTCTTGCACTGCAGGTGGTGTTGAAGATGATGAGCTGAAGCTGCCACCAAACCCTTATTCTCTTGCTGTTGGATGAGAAAAGGGTGTCTTCTCCTTGCTGATGTTGATGGATGGAGCAAAGAGATGAAGAGAGCTTGCTGCACTTGCTGAAGTTGGCACACCAATCAGGTGGGCTGGTTGCACTTGCTGCTTGCGCACCTGCTGGAGGGAGGTCTTTTCTCCTTCTTCTTCTTCTTCACTTGGCACACCACAAAGGGGATGGAGAGTTTTCTGACTTTCTGATGAAGACATCCAAGCAAGGATAAGATGTCTTAGAGCAGGGTAGAGGGAGGAGAGGCAGGGCTTTCGCAGGGTGATCAGCTTGCCTTCACATGGCCAGCAAGGAGGGTTTATATAAGAGTTGATGGCGCCATATGCAGGAGGAGATAAGGCTGGAGGTTGTTGAGGGAAGATAAGTATAACTCAATGGAGGTTGAGGATGATAAGGATAACCTATACTTGGTTGTTGAGAGGGATAAGGATAAACCATGGGAAGTTGAGGTGGTTGAGGATGAGATAAAGATAAACCAAAGAGAGATGGAGAGAGTTGGGAAAGCCTTGCGCACCCTCCCCTACTTTCTAGGGCTGTTTGCACACACATCAGATGAGGGAGGATGGTAGGTTCGGACATGACAGGTTGGGTTAGCCCATCTTGGGTTAGGTTTAACCCTGGTTTAATCAGAGTGCTCCCGATCCAACGACTAGCATTAATTCCGGCCAAAACCAATTAAATAAATCCCAACTTGACTTCAAAAAATTCCAGATCATGCCCTGATGGCCATTGATCTTATGCTCCATCCTGATGTGTGGTTAAGATCACTTGAATTGCAATGGATCTCTTGAGTTAGCTAGTTTCTCTGATCGGAGTGATCTCGGCCGTCAATAATGCTGAAAACTGTATCTGAGTGCAATTACCTTCTCCCATTGGCCAAATTTAATTTTTCATGCATCAATATTCATGAGATAAAAGTTTTGGGTCATGAAAATTGAAAATTTCAGCCCATGGGTCGATCCGGAGCTAATTGGACCATTATGCCCCCGGTGCGAGAACTTACGACTTTCCGTTGGGATTTGCTCTTTCTTGCATATCTCTTCATCCGGGGGTCGGATTTTCGATCTGTTTTGAGCATTGCCTAGCTCTATCCAACCTTGACAATGTGGTAAAGTTGGAATTCCATGTTAGAGTCTTAATTTGTCCCAAAGTGTCAGGGGCAAAATGGTCATTTCGGCCTTCCGGTGTCCGTTTTTTATGTTTTGGGCACCGTTGCGAAGCTCTTGACCAGGGCTATGTAATGAACACATTATATTGGCCATTTGTACCATGTAAGGCCATGCCAAGGCATTTCCAAAGCCTGTTTACATCATCTATTCACGAATTTTCCGAATCTGGGTCAGATTTTCTGCACTGGCTTCGGCATTGCTGAAACTTGTATCAAGAAAGCTAAGCGGAAAAACTTGATGCTAACATAGGCTTTGTCCTCCGGTGGATTTACTCCTATTTTCGCTTGGCCCTGCCCCGTGTATTCCTATCGTGGCTCTGACGATGGTGGCTGGCCGAGAGGGGGAGTGTTGAAGGGTTTTATCCCATATTGGCCACTGAAGGATAGTCCAATGCCTTTATCATAGCCTGGACCTGGGTCTCCTAAGCGCACGTGCGTTTTTGGAATTTCACACCAATAATGTCATACAACATTCAAATCCACCCTAACAGTGGGACCAACCTTAAGAAGAACCATTTTTGTAACATGCTTAATGGGGAATTTCTTAGATATTCACTATCTCTAAGATGCATGACATGAACAAGCAATCTCAACTATAGAGTGCTCGTATAGCTTCCTTAATTTTTGTTTTCTTTGGTTTTCAGTTCTATTTTAGTAGCTTTTAGATTTCTCACTTTTGCTTTCTCCACATCTTGAACCAATGCACTACAAAATTTATAGCCTGAGTATCATTCACAAATTTGAAACAATCCTCCTTCACATAGCAAATAACATGGCTCCATGTAATCTTGATTACAACACCCAATGAAAGCAAAAGAAAACATAAGCATCAAGGGTGAAGCACTCAAATTAGAAATTTTGTTGCACTTGCCATTGACTAATATTTTAGATCATAGACATAAATATGTGTAGAAAACATGCATATCTATACGTAACATAAACTTGCTTTACAAAGTTACCATTAAGTAAACCAATAGCACAAAGTTTGTAAGTAAATCAACAACAAATAACAAAATATTATCAAACAGAGGAATACTTAGTAGAAGCATTACCTCAACCACCATTTAGGATCTTCAGCAACAAGCTAAAAGTATGTCAAGGCCACGGTGGTGAAAACAGTGACAATTAAGAAGAATAATGTAGATTATAAAGAGAATGTTGTATATGGTGTATATTATGTGGCTCCAGACATAGGCAAATATGTAATGGAGCTCAATATAAATTATTGAGCAACAAGCTAAAAGTATGTCAAGGCCACGGTGGTGAAAACAGTGACAATTAAGAAGAATAATGTAGATTATAAAGAGAATGTTGTATATGGTGTATATTATGTGGCTCCAGACATAGGCAAATATGTAATAGAGCTCAATATAAATTATACTGAAAGATAAAAAGCCAGCCACTTTCATCTAAGGAATGGTACTCTAATACCAAGGCAATGACGGTATCTCCATGGGAAACTTGCTTGAGTGGACAGGGGCTTGGAACTCAGCCTTCTAATTCTTACCAGTTATACCACGTAAAACAAGTAAAAGAAATATCATTAGTGTCCATATGAGAACAATCACCAAGATGGTACCAAAAGATAGTGTTGTAATAACTGTATAAGCAATTGCAACAATATTCAAAAAGTAGAATGTTAGGAAAAGTGGGCTGCAGAAGAGAAGAGGCATCTCATCAATAACAAGTTCACAACATGTCAAGTTCATAAGTAAAAGAATCATTAAATTTATATATCTTTTCATTCTCTCTATACTTTCTCCTTCAACTCTATCTACATTCTCTTTCTACTATCTCTAAGCATTTTCACTCGGCATATTTTCTATTTTTCTTATATATTTTCTCTCTCTACTATTTATCTACACTTTCTCTTTCTACTCTCTATCAACATTCTTTTTTATTCTTTTCTTTTTTTATGTTTTCTCTTTCTACTATCTCTTAACATGTGTCTCTTATGATTGTCTATCTCTATTCATTTTCAACACTTACTCTCTCTATCTCCACATTCTCTTTACTATCACTTAATATTTTCTCTTTTGACATTTTATACACTTTCTCTATTCTATGTATACTTTTTTTTCTTTACTCTTTATTTATTAATTACATTTCACTATCTTGATTAACTAAGCATATTATAACATATTAATAAATATATTTAAGATGATAAGAGTAATCAAGGTATTTATTTTAATGATGTTAATGACTAATCGAAGAAGTCATCGATCGATCGTATGTCGATTGACATCACTCCTGCTTACAGGGAGTAGGGGTCACTGGTTTGAGCAAATGTTCGAATGACTGAGGACAGTCATGTCTAGTTATTCGGAAAGATAACTGTTGGTGGTGATGGAGCTCGGGTTCGATCGCTCAATCACGCACGGAGCTATATACCTCTTGGTTACTGTGTCACCGTGTCAAAAAAAGATTAATCGAAGAAGTCTCATAGGACGGTAATGGCGACAGTAAAAGCAGGAGGGCAACGCCTCCGGCAAAGCCACCCGGCGAAGCCCCCTACTCGCAGAGCCCTCGGCAACGCCTCTAGTGAAGCCACCCAGCAAAGCCCCTGCCCGCGGAGCCCTCGGCGACACCTCCGGCAAAGCCACCCGGCGAAGCCCTGCTCGCGGAGTTTTGCTCGTAGAGCCCTTGGCGACGCCTCCGGCGAAGCCACTCGGAGAAGCCCCTTGCTACCTGTGGAGCCTTGCTCGCGGAGCCCTCGGCGACGCCTCCGACAAATCCACCAGGCGAAACCCTGCTCATAGTGTTTTGCTCGTGGAGCCCTCGGCGACGCCTCTGGCAAAGCCACCCAAAAAAGCCCCCTGCTCGCGAAGCCCTCGGTGATGCCTCCGGTGAAGCCACCCGGAGAAGCCCACTGAGCCTTTCTCGTGGAGCCCTCGGCGACGCCTCTAGCAAAGCCACCCAGCAAAGCCCATATCGCGGAGCCTTGCTTGCATAACCCTCGACAAAGCCCCTCGGCGAAGCCAATCCTTGCTCGTGGAGTCCTTGGCGAAGCCCCCCGGCGAAGCCCCTGCTCACGGAGCTCTCAGCGTAACCCCAGCGTAGTTCCTGCTCGCAGAGACCCGACAAAGTCCCTCTCGCGGAGCCCTCGGTGAAGCTCCCAGTGAACTCTCTGCTCTCGACTCTCAGCGGCTCCCGAATCTCGGTGGAGCCCTCCTTCTCAGCACTTGGCCTATGGTGGTGTGAGGTCCCCGCGGCCTTCGTTAGAGCCCTCGACACTCGCTCGCAGGTCACTCGCGGCTTCACTTTGTAGTACATTTCAAACCTCGCTCCAACCCCGTCGCTTGTTTTTACTTTCTTACGTAACTTCCATTTGTTGTTTTGTAGTTGGTTTTGTTTCGGGAGGGAGGGATCCCTCCCACTCTCCTTCTCCAACGCTCTACCTAAACATGAGTTTAAGTTTTTTGTCACTTTTTGTTATGCTGGAGTTGTGGAGTCGGGTTACCTATGTTGTTTAGGTCTTTTTGATTTTTTGTTTTTGTTTGGTGTCATGTGGTAGAGATCCTTCATGGTATCTTTCCTAATCTTCTTCATAACCACTTTCTTTATGTCAAGACCGATAGCCTGGGCGATATCCACATATTTCTGGTGTGATCCTTCTGTCTCGTGGTAGTTATCGAACTCCTCTGATGGAGTTTTCTTTATTTGCTGTTCGACCTTTAGAACACTCTTATGTGCCGGTTAATGTGTGGTTATGTTTGAGTCATGTCGGAAAGATCAATTCTTTATGCCCTGTTTGTTAACACTATTAGACACCTCTATCACTATTAATTTTAAAATTGATATTAATGATAATTACTTTGAAGTGTTTGGCTAATAGTATCAATTTCAAAATTTGTAGTGCAAATAACACATGTTATGTAATACAAGTGTCAACTTGTATCAATTTTGATATTGATACTCTATCTTTTAAAAATATCAATATCAATATTAATATAGTATCATTTTTGATACTCTAACCAAACAGGCCATTAAGTACTTTAGTTATCTCTTATTTGGTCACGTGTTTCTCTAGTTTGAGTCCTCTGTTGTTGTACATTTGTATATGTACGTTTGTATGTTATAAATAAAATAAGCTGTTGTGTTGTTAAAAAAAGATAGTGAAAATAGGAGAATATTGATCTCTTAAAGAAGTTGCTGAATAGAAGGGAGAAAAGTATACGATACGATGGGTGAGAGAATGTTGGAGAGGGAGAGAGATAGAGAGTCATCACAGCGGCGGTCAAAAGGATGCTGAGGGCACCGACTGTCAATGGCCGGTCAGGTTAAGCAGCTTGTCGGTGACCGGTCAAAGGCACGGCGCGTTCGCATGGAGGCACGTGCGACAGTCCACGTGGTGTGCGCGGTTCAACCTTCTTCGTGGCACTTCAATAAACTTGATACTGAACTATCGCTTAAATGATCTTGGAGTTGTGGCTCCTTCTCACCTGAGATTGAGAGAGTTCTCACCTTTAGCCATTTAAGGTGATCCACACTAATGGGTATGAGGCTACCTTTGTTCTTTGGAAGTTTTCATTTTTTCAGTTGGATAGTTATTTTTTAAATTATTCTTAAGTCTCAACATTTAAAATAAAAAATTGTCTTTTAATTTTAAAGGTGTTGTCTTTATAATTTTTAATCAATCCAAGCTCTCGCAATGATGTGTGACAGGCATTTTCTTATTCTAGATTTTAGTGTTTGAGTTGGTTATCAAAATAAGCTATTTTTTATATTGTTAGAATTTAAGAGCTGTATTACATTTACATTGATACATATATATATATATATAAAATAGTGTGTATGATACGATGCACAAGGATCCAACGCATGATTGTTCACGTATTTTCTGATTATGAGTATGATAATATACCGAAGATGACAATATTATCTTTGCTGGAGCAAGGGTGCAAATGAACTAATGCATCTAACAAATAGCTTGAATCTTGACTGTATAAAGATTTGACTCGATTTATTTTTTATGTTCAAATAACAAACTTAGAAAAAACCAGTTTAATTCATTAATGAGTCAGACCTTGAACAATCACACAATTTTATTAATGGAACCGCGTAAGATAATCAAGCTGCCAAACTTGAACAACATTCTGCTCGACCTGCATGTCTTGTTTGCACCCCTAATTATATCAATTTTAATATTTGTAATGTAAACGAAACATATTACATTATATAACTTTCAACTTGTATTACTTTTGATATTGATACTCCAATATTTAAAAATATTAATATCAATATTAATATATTATAAAAAATAAAACTCTAACCAAACAGGGCATAAGACCGTAAATGGAGTGCATAAAGAACAGGCATGATGTTTTAATGCCTGTTCCATTTATCTAGTCGAATAATTCGTATTCGATTCGAGTCGAATGTGAATACGTATCGGATATTATAAATTTAATAATCTTTAAATTTAGAGTAGATACGGATAACATCCAGAATGTTAATTAAATTTTATTTGACTAATATATTTAATAATATACAAATACATAGAAATAAAAGTATAAAATATAAAATTTATCATTTATTTATTAAAATTAATTTAATATACTAATATATAATTAAGAATAGTTAATCATATTTTTAAATGTATAATTATATATATTATGCATATATCATCAAAGATTGATTTGGAGCGGATCTTAAACAAAGCAGAGTAGGTATTTTCGTGTCTGCTTCGATTAATATTTGAATAATATATATATTCGGATATCCGCTCCAATAAATATCTTAAATTAAATATTATCCATCTAAATAGATACGAATTCGTAACTAATTCAAATTTTATCCGTATTCATTTCCAACACTATCGGACTCCGTATCAGATTGACTTGCTCGATTTGCGATTCAAATTGATTAAGGCGGAACAGAAATGTTGAATGTGTATTGAAATGTCCATTTTTCTTTTTAAATTCAAGTGTGAAATATGTTTCCTATCTGCTAATCAATTCAAGTGTTTGAATAATAATAATAATAATAATAATAATAATAATAATAATAAATAATAAATAATAATAATAATAATGGTGATTTTAGGAGTCAGGGAGGTGTCAAGTTGCAATGCCTTTTTTTTCTTGACTATCAAATACATTTTTGTTAAAAGTATATTTTGTATTAAAAATATTTCATCATGCATCTAAATACCCTGTTAATCCGATTCTTGATTTTGATTAAGTTGGATGCAAGGTAAACTCACTCTAACAATACATTTTTTTAAAAATATTTGCGACTATAAAAAATTATTATAAATATTTTTTTACAAATAGAAAAGAAAATAGGTTTTTTTATCGTGACTACCTGTTTTGGTTATACATGATTCTCACACTTGGTTATTATATCTAACAAAATAAGATATATTTATAATTTAGTTTAAATTACATTTTATTTTAACCTAAATTTTAATCTTTCATTATGAAATGAATACCCACATACTGCTACGTGAAAGGCAAATGTGGAATATGACGGTGCTTGATATAGAATCATAGAATGAACCTAGGGTCCATTTGGTAACCTCTAAAATCAAAATCTAAGAAAAAGTTTTCCTAGAATGTACTTTTCCAGGAATTTGAAAACAATGAGGGTTGTTTGGTTAACTTTTCTGGAAAAATTTATCAAACACTTCTAACATCATAACAACTAAGATAATTCTATCTATTTATGTGTATTAAAATTATTTATTTATTATAAAATATTAATTCAAAATTAAATTAAATAAATTATTTACATCAATTATTTTTAATAAAATTTAAAATATATTTTATTATTTATATATTAGTAAAATTTGTTATTGAAAATAAAATATATTAAATTTTAAATTTAAAAATGTTTTTCTTAAATTATTTCCAGTCATTTGAATATATGTAAATCATATTTCTAAATTTTATGTAAAATTTTACTACAATATACTCATTTTATTTATTGAAATTTTTATATATAATTACTAAACATCAAGTTTATATTTTTTAAATTAAATATATGATAAAATATGTTTAACACAAAAAAATTTCGAAAAAATGCTTTATTTAAATTTATATATTGTAAACCTACAATTTGGCAACTAATTATAGTGTTATTGTATTTTCTATATAAAATAATTTAATTAATAAAATAGTTCAAACATTTTTCAAACTTAACTTTCAGTTAAAATTTTATCAATAAAATTATTAAATAAGTAGTTCACATGATAAAATTACTTTTTAACAAATTTATTTTATTTTTTAACACATAAAAATAAAATAAGTTTCTATCTACGTATTTAAAAAATAAATTTTAAATAATAAACATAATAAACATCTCTCACCGAAAACGGTATCCACTGCACAATCGCGGATGCCAAAATCGGGATTACCTCGATGCGTACGTAAAATATTTTACGTGATTCAATTTTTCTATGCAACCAAATAGGTTGCTGCAATGTATTTTCCGGAAAAGCCACGCATGCATCCGGTTTTCCCTCTAAACAAACAGACCCCTAGTGTGAAAGGTAATTCAAAAACTTGATTAACTGTCAATGGTTTCAGTCAACAGACCTGCTAGTGCTATTAGACTACTTATTTTGATTGGAAATTAGTTAATCAGTTTTCCCCTATTAAAGATCAACTTAACCCATGCATTGATAATCTGCTCCATGGGCAAAGGATCCAACAACGTAAAAATAAAAAAAAAATTAATGGGGTGTTTAGCCACAGGATAAAATAATCTTCTGTTGCAAATATAAGATTTTGCAACAAATTTTGTCAAATGAGTGCGTAACATTGATTATAATTATATATTTTATAAAGGATTTCTCTTTGAACCAACAGAAAAAAAGAGATTTTCTGTTTTTGTTTATAATATTCCACCGCCTATTTATAATGATATATATGATCTTAGCTCTTTTGTTATCATATCACACTATACATAATAATTGTATTTTAAAATATCTTATATTTTATTTTAACAAAAAAGTTATCAGAAAATTATATAAAGCTTTATCATACAATCAAACAGCCAATAAAAACACAGATATTCCACACGTGCTTTTTTAAATCAAATACATGAGAGTCCGGCACCTGTCGTGCATAGGTTAATAATAGAAGTACAACATATTGGATTAGGGATTTATTCTGTAGCAACACCTTTGCCCTTTATTGCAGTCATCTTGCTCCGCCTTTTGACCTCCTCCTCCCGTCGCTTCCTCCCGGGATGCGACGGCTCAACGGCGGCAGACGACGCCGTAGCCGTTGCTCATCTTGCCGGTGCAGTCCCAAGTTGCCTTGGAAGAGGTCATGGACAGTGCCACGTTGCCGGCGGCGGCCACAGGGGAGAACTTGCAGTCCTTGCAGTCAGAAGATAGAAGGGAGGACGTCAGGTACCTGTCTTCCCCGCCCATCACCGGCAGGGCGACGGCCCTCTTTACCGGGCTCTGGAAGTCCGGCCGATAGGTCTGCCCAAGCATTCCATCCACCACATCCGAGAGCCCCATGAACCTGAACTGCACCTCTAGGTGGGCGAAGCAGTCGTTGTCCGGGATGCCGTAGCTATGGATCCGGGAGTCCTCCTCGGTCACGGGCACGACGGTGACCATGATCTCGAAGACGCGCGGCAGCGTGAGCACGACGCTGTTCACCCTCGCGGTACGCTCGACCTCGAGGGCGCGGCCGTCGGCGGCGGACCAGGAGGCTCGGTGGCCCTCGCCGATGTGTATCGGGGCCCCGTCGTAGGCGAACTCGAGATGGTCGACGCCGCCGTCCCAGGCGGAGACGCGTCTGGAGGCCACCGTGAAGGTGTGGGCGTCGTACAAGACGCCGAGCGCCTGGATCCACGTGAAGTCGCGGCTCCTGCCGGCGGGACGCAGCCCGATGAAGCGGGCGTTGATCTGGAGGTTGGGGTCGGAGACGAGGCAGAAGTGGCGGTCGGCCTGGCCGTGGAAGTAGAACACGACGCCGTCGCCGCCGACAAACCTCGGGTCGTAACACGCCGCGCCGTTGCTCTCGCAGTCACGAACCCGCTCTAGTGCAGAGAGCAAGGACAACGCTAGGGTAAGTATGTTTGTTTGTTTTGTTTTTTTTCGAGGATAGGTCACCTCAGGAAAATTTTTGGAAGTCCGTTTGACGGAGATATTTAATAAATTTTGTGAGAGAGCAGGAAAAATTTTAATGGGGGTGTTTGGTTGCATGATAATGAGTATTTTTATTTTAATTTTTAAAAATTGTAGTAAAAGTTTATTTTAAAAGTGTTTGACATGTGTTACAATTTTTTATCTTAAATTTTTTTTCATCCTCCTCCGTGTGTGATGGAGAAAAAAAGAGGTATTGCATTTTTTTTTTCAAAAGGGCACAACCAATGCACTAAAAATGATAATATTTTTGCCAAACATTATATTTTTATAATTTTTAATTTTAAAATTTGTCAAGTTTCAATGTGTGATATCATTTTTTATCATGAAACCATATGAAAAAATAAAATGCAACCAAACACCCCATAAGCCCTTACGAATCGCTCTCTTTCTTTTCTTTTATGTCTTGTTTGATAATATTATAAGACACTTCTATCACTGTTAATTTTAAAATTAATATTGATGGCAATCACTTTGAGGTGTTTAGTTAATAGTATCAATTTTGAAATTTGTAATGCAAATAATACATGTTATGTAATACAAGTGTCAACTTGTATCAATTTTGATATTGATACTCTATCTTTTAAAAATATCAATATCAATATTAATATAGTATCGTTTTTTATACTCTAACCAAACAGGCCATTAAGTAGCACTCTTTCATGACGAGTCCCATTTCCCTTGCCAACTGGGCAACGCCCTCAGTCAACTACCTTTTGATAATTAATATTAATATGTATTTCAAAATCGATAGCGATCGAGATATGTAATGCTATTGTTAAACATGGCCTAAAATAACATTATTTTTCTAAAAGTAACAGATTTTAGTTCAAGTCATATTGCCAGAACTCAATTTTCAAAGTCGAAATCAAAATAAAGTTTAGAAACATCGACTTCTAACACAAAATGAAGTCAAAGTTTCAAATTTGACGTTTTTAATAAATCAAACTTCATAAGAGTTCTTACGACCTATTGGCAGCTATACTTTTTTCTATTCTATTTATAATTTATATTTAAATTTTTATGTAGTTTATTTCATATTATAATCTATTAAAACAAGATAATGTATTACATTTATTTTTTCATTTAATATATTGTATAATATATATATTTTATTTAATTTAAATTTAAAATTTTTATATATTTACATATCATAGTATAATTATAAATTAAATATAGTAAAAATAGTATATTTTTATTAAAAATTATTATTTAAATAAGTTATAGAATTTTATATATTATTTTATTTTTTTGTGTTATACATAATATCATAAATTAAAATAAACGGGTCCTTTTAAAATGAAACAAAACTTTTAATTAACGAGCCACAAGATCAATTGTGAAGTCAGATTTTCAAGCTTGAAATATATTTTACGTCAGAAGTCGTTTTTAAATTCGACTTTGATTCAGATCGATTTTCTTATTTCGTAAAATAAAATGATTTGTTAATCCTATAAATAATACTTCAAAATTTGCTACGGAAAACTTGGCATCAGTTGACGACGTCTATACGACGGCGATATGCAGTTTTATAACAGAAAACCTGAAGAACAAGCTCAAACTCACTCCCGCAAAAAGCCTCGCACGAGGGTTTGCTGCAGTCGATAAAGCAGGCCTTTGCTTTCTGCTCGGACGGCTTGAACTTTGGGCAGCTCCTTGGGCACTCGATGTACTTGCCGAAGCATGGCGTTGCTGGGTCGTCGCAGATCGTCGAATTAGGGGTGAGTCGGGTGACCTTCTGCCCCTTGACGGCGGCGGAGACTAGGGCCAGGAGGAGCAGCAGTACAGGGAAGAAGGTACCGCTTTGGATGCCCATGGTAATAAGAGCGATCTATGCAGTACTACCAGAGCTTCCCACACCCCCTGTTGCCGGCGCCGGAGGGTTGTGAAGAATGCCATGGACTGCGCTCCTATTTATAAACCCCGGGCTTCAGACGCGGTGCCATCTGATCTGAATGGTCTTCCCTTCGGAAGTGATCAAAGTGTCCCTCCACTGAGCAGTCGGAATAGGGGTCTCCTAGTTTAGAGCCTCGTCCGGCGAGAATCGTCTCATGGAATCCCTAGTCGGGGGCATGATATAGATCAGCGTACCGTCTTTCTCACTCGACTGACATGACACGTCGATCATATATGTGTTAGAAACATCCCAATACAAAGGTTTCTAGGGTGTCAGTAGATGCATACTTCAATCGTAATCTAACAATTTTTGAATAAGTTTATCGTGATATCAGGTGAGGGGATATCTTTGAATAACATATTGTGGATATATATATATTATAAAAATTTTCCTCAAATTTGAAGTAGGATTTCTTCTTCGCCCCTAAACTTAGGCCATGTTTGGTATTGGGATGACTAGAAACAAATTTTTTGATTATCCTCTATTCCTTGGTGGTATAAAAATTAATAATTTTTATTCTAGATTATTGTATATTTGAATAGTGATTACAATGAGATTATATTTCAGAAAAATATATTCATACTTATTACAGTATATTTAAGAAAAATATATACTTTTTACAATTTATTTTAAAATGGCAATAAGCTTATTGACATAAAGTATGTTTCGCCTGATCATTTCTTTGTATACCTAATAACGATAAAATAAAATTATAAGATTCATTATACATATATAATTTATGTTTTAACAATTATTATTAATAATATAAATATTTTAAATGTAATTTAATCAATATTTATTAACATTATAAGTAAATTAATGTTAAACTACGTTATTTATAAAATATTTAATTTTTCATATTGAGGCAAAATAAATCAGTTTAATAAATTAAATAGGATTATGCCACGTATCTACGACGGTACAAGAATTATATCCTTCTTTTTACCAAACGAGGTAGAAAGTGTAACCACATCAATATTATTCTACTATTGTTTTCATGTAACTAAGAAACATGATGATAACAAAAGGTAATAATAATATCTTTTACCTATTCTAACCATTTTTATCTCAGTACCAAACATGTCATTAGAGCTTGTTTGGTATGAGATTAGTTAGAGGAAAAATCGAGTTATCATTAAAAATGTTGGGGATAAATCATATTTAGCTTCATTAAAGTTGTTCAAAACGGTCCTAAGCAGTAGTTACATTAATCCAGGGGTTGCCTAGATTAATTGAAAGCTTGCAAGTTGCAACAGAAAGATCAAAAATTGTGCTAAGACAAGCATGCATACGAATGGGCACTCAGTAGTGGTTTGAAGAATGTACTACTACATATGTACACGATGATAATACCTAGGTACAGGCCGGAATGCGCTTGATATTTTTATTGAAAAAAATGACTTCTCATCTATTTTTCATATTTCACTTCAATCACTACTAGAAAAGTTAGTATTTATTGCGAATAATTATGCCACAAAAATTGATAATTTTGCAGTAAATTACTTTTTACAGCAACAAATATTTTTGCTGCATGTCGCTGTATAAAGTTCTCTCACAATATATTTTTAGCTGCAACAAATATATTTTTCTATAAATAGTAGTATTTACAGCAAACACAATTTCACAGTAAAATATCATTATTATGACAAAATTAAAGTTGCAGTAAAAATATATTTACCGCATAATTGATATTGCAATAAAATTATTTTTACTACTAATTAAAAGTTGCACCAAAATCTTATTTACTATAGATTTGATGTTGCAGTAAAATATCATTATTATGACAAAATTAAAGTTGCAATAAAAATATATTCACCGCATAATTGATGTTGCTGTAAAATCATTTTTACAGTTAATTAAAAATTGCACTAAAATCTTATTTACTACGAATTTGATGTTACAGTAAAATTATTATTATGACAATTAAAATTGCAGTAAAATCTTAATTGTTACGGATTAAATACTAATTTTTCAGATCTACGAGCATTAAACTTAAAAAGCTAAAAACATGTAAGACGCCAAGATAATCATAACTTGAACTGTTTAATTATTTCTTCGGCCTGTTTGACACAAGTTTAATTTAGGGATCAACACGATCCGTTAAAAAAAAACACAAGAACATGAGCTGAGGTTGATGCGTTCTACGAATATCTTCTCTGCTTTTTTACGAATTGCAAGAAATGTATGGTGCATTTGGTCAAGCCACGCATCCGTGCAACCGATGGAACTGGCAATGGCATCACTAAGATTAATCTTCTATAGTTATATTTACTAATCAATTGCGGACCTCGTTCCGGTCCTACGGCTTTGCCTCCGGTGATTCAAACGTCTTCTACACAAATCATTTTCATGGCACTCGCGGGCTCCATGGGAACTGCGGCGGGCCTCCCGCACCAACGCCTTCCCCCACGCGTAAAGATAGATGGCAGCATCGACATTCCAAGCATTCCTTATGTCGCCAACCCGTAGCAATTACGTCAACATCCCGGTGTACGATGAACCATCGCAATAGCGCACTTTAACCTTGTTCCGATTTAGAAGTACGTAGATTATTACATGGAAGGGAACATAAATCGGACTACGAAGATCTTATACATGGAAGTTAAGAACAACAAATGCCTTGACAAATTGGGAAATATTTGCGGTCGTCACTCTACTAATTTCCGGAAGAAAAAAAAATCCCACCTGAATTTGTGTTCGCTTGTCGCCAAACATTCTGAAAAAGACAGCGTCTTCACCATGCTCTTGGAGGAGCCCAGGACGGGTTGCCTTCCTTGCAAGGCGGCGGTGGCGTTGTTGCACCATCCGCCTCCTGCGGGAATCAAAACCAAACGAGGTCGATCGTGAGGACAAAACCCGAATCGAATTGCGATTCTTAGCGGGATCGGCTAATCAAACAACCGGATCACGCCGGAAACAGATGAATTCTCATCTTCGATTGGATTGAAGTGTGTCTGATTTGGGTGGGTGGGTTCATATAATTAAGCAATAAGATCGATGCATATGAAGCGAGCATTTTTCCAAAGAGCGAGAGAGAGTAGCGGTACTAACCTCAAGATGTACCAACCGATTGTTTGCCTCGCCCCAAATCCGGCGAGAAATGATAAGCCGGCGGGCTACCGTCCAAGCACCTTGTGGATATCAAAAAAAAGATCATGCTTTGGCTATTAACCTTCTACAAGATGCGGCGGCAATCCCGGATTTTCCATAGCGAGAGAAGAGTGGTAAGCACACCGGCACCCCTTGGTTACCGCGCTTTCCAAGTAAGTGATGCCCACATCGTACCCATCACCTTCAAGAAGAGGAGCAAGCGGTCTGAGAGAAGCACCCAACTACATTCACTCTCGACCGCCATTACGGGACAAGATCTTAGCACATGAACATAACGAAGAGAGAGAGAGAGAGACGAGATAATGAGGACGGTTGCACATGTCGGCATGCCCCCTCTCTCTGCGTTCTTTCGGCCTGGAAGACCGAAAATGAACATCCAAAAGATAAGGTGCAGATGGTAAGAAAATGAGCTTTTACTTGAGAAAAGAAGCAAGCAACATGATCTGACAACCAGGGGTGTGCAGTAATTTTTTAAATCTACGAGCATTAAGCTTAAAAAGTTAAAAACATGTAAGATACGAAGATAATCATAACTTTAACTTGAAAGATTGAAATTGGCAAACATTCTTTGGGATATAACACCTGGATAAAAATTTTGAATCATATAAAGAATTTTCAAAGTAGGACCAAGTCATTCCATCTACACCCTTTTAACAAGTTTCTTTGAGCTTTTCCTAAGACAGAACAAACGTCACCGTTAAACAGGTGCAGGGCTTTGGCTACGGCAAAGCCTGAATACATGCCATCCACGGCAGCACTCACTATCCCACCAAAGATAGCCAACACCTTCGCCAATTGGATGAAGTCCTCTCGATGACGTGCTCTCGTAAGTCTCTGGATGACGCATAATCTAAACAGGAGCGCTAGTCCTTGTAGAAACAAACACACACGAAGCATGCGAAACCGTTGTATACATGAAACAAAAGCAATTCAAAAAATGAAACAAAGCATGGAAGAGTTTGTTTTTCCGGGGAAGAGGAAGAATGCAACAAAATGAGAAGTTTTGACATTCGAGAGCTGCCGTATATATAGAAAAAGTAAAAACAATTGAAAAGGTGAAATGAAACGTGGCGGTGTTTTACGGACATGTCGCCTTTTTGAAAGCTTGTGGGATGATGTTCCGGAAAGCGGGACACCCATCGACATAATTAACTAGGGCTTGCCTAGACCCGCACAAGGACAACCTTGAGCCTTTTCAGGTTTTAAAAATATCAAGTTTTTACGAGGGAAACTGTCATGGATTACGGAAGGTGACTATTAGACTTCAATTCCCACTCTATTTCGGACTCTTCCACCTTCCTGTTTGCTTTCTCATCCGTTTTTCTTTGGGAGATGGTGGCAACTCTATAACACTATCGACTGATGAAATCACTTGTTTCTTTGCAAAATCTTATGATTCCAACATTATCGATTGCTATAACCTGCCAAAAATTTCAAAGGGATCAAGAGCGGTCAAGTGTCAGAAAGATGTATTGTGGCTCAACTGCTTGCAAGTGTTCAATAAATCATGTTCGAAACACATCGGGGGTGAAAGGCTCCATATAATCTATTGAATAAAGAGACAAGTTGAGTCCGATTTTATCCTTTGTATTTCGAAAGAGGATGTTTCCGATTATGAACCCAAGAAAAACACAGCCGTAAGTTTCACCAAGTAACCAATTTAAAAAAATTTGTATAGATATCTTGGATTCTCAAGTATAACCAATGAAATATCTAACATGAACTCCAAGCTGGTGATATTACCTCCACACCATGAAGAAGAGCGTCCTTGGAAATGAAGCCGAGGGTAGCTATTTTCCAAGTGAAACAACAATGTGTTAGAAGCGTAAAATGTAAAAACTCCGAGAAAACTATCAACAACTCATGAATTGAAATGAATGCACAAGGCAAAACCTCTTTATCGAACATGCATATAGAATGAAAAACTGTGTAATGTGGCCGAGGAAACAACTCATGGAGTTTTGATGCTTTGACTCCCGGCCGATAACTAGATGGAGGTAGAGATGTTCTTGGAAAAAAAGTATTCCAAATGTTAATTTCAAGATAAAGATGATGCAAGTTGATAATCAAATCAACCCGATACTTTGCTATCCGGAAAAATCTGTCACGGTACGGAACCACAAAATTTCCACCTCCCGGTGCGACGACTCTTCTTTCATATTCTCTCTGTAACAATAAATAACGATAATCCAAATAAAATCATTCACCGAAATGAGAGCTGCAAATATGTTTCTTTGCTGAGATTTTTTTACCCGATGAGGTCCGGTATTTTCTCCAAAATACCAAGTCGGAAAAGGGCGAGGTTTCTGGAGAATAATTTTAGCAAATGTATTTTACGGACATGCAAAAGATCATAACAAAACTCTATTACATTGATGCTTGAAAATCCGGGAACTATGCATCCCCACAAAGTGAGAAGAGGCATTTTTTGAAAGCGAGGCTAAACGAGTCAATCTTTTTATATTTGCCATGTAAATTTGATCGTAATAAATACTTATCCTATGCAATTATAACCTCGCACCGCCAAAGTGTGTCCCAAGTTGACAGTATCCACATCAAAAAGTTACAGGAGATAGATCCATCCAAACGGCCACTCGTCAATTAGTTACAACACATAGGAGCTCTCCCTACCTCTCTCGCCGTTCATCGATAGCGGAGGTCGAAGCAAAGATGTGAACTGGGGCCATCAATCCATTTTTCGAGATGATGCGGACATTGTGGACCACCTTGCGCCCGCAACTCTTCTTATGCCGTTTACACGAACCAGAGGAAGAATCGAGCCGACACCGGCAAACACCCACTTTAGCGTCGGAAATCGGCAGCCATAACATCGGTAACACCAACAGCCGTGAGCTCTGCTCCTTTCTTGCATAAATACGGAAAAGCAATCTACACCGGGCCATGTCTTGGCTTCAAGCGTTCGGATGCCGAGTCTACAAAAGCGAGATCGGCCTCCGCCGGTGCCGGAGAAATCTCATCTCCAAACCATCGAAGGAAACGTACGGGAGTTCGGCGATTCCCCACTAGTCTACTACGGGATCGGTATTTACGGCATACGAGAGGGCTACGGAATCTTCGCAAGAGAGAAGAGTAACAAAAAGAATATTCAAACTTACGTTAGAGGGGGAGAATTCCGCAAGACAACATACGAAATCGGACAAACAAGTGCCAAAACGGCTCTTCACTTCGAGCCGGACGATCGAGATGGTAACCAAGAGAGAGATAGAGAGAGGGGGAGGAAAACTCGAGAGGAAGAAGAACGGAAAGGCGCGGAAACACGAGGTGAAGGGCTGGGCACCACCCGGATTCTTGCTTCGGGAGAAGCTAGGAGCTCGAAGCACGCTCCGCCGTCGCTCCGCTCCCCTTCGTCCCCTGTTACTCCGGCGGTAAATCCGGAAAGAGCTTCGCTCCCGGATAGCGACCGCGCGGCCACGCTGCACAAGCAGCCTCGCGGATGCGGCGGGGGAGGCGAGCGTCCGGAGATGAGGAACTTCCGGAGAGTTCGCCGCAGCAGGGGGGGCGCGCACGCACGTACCACACACCGACTGTTGGTTACCTTACAAAGGGGAGAGCGCCACGATCGAGGCGAGCGTCCGGATGAGGAGTTTCCGGAGAGTTCGCCGCAAATACCCAGCGCCATCATCCGCGTTGAGCTTCCGGATAGTTCGCCGCAAATAGCCGGCTTTCAGAGTATGAAAAATTAAATAAAGTAAAAAAAATCATCGTAATCTCTATGAAAAGTTAAAAAATAACAATTTTATTTTTTATTTTATTTTTTTTTCAAAAAAATATTTTTATTATTAATAAATAAAAAATTTTAAATTATGTAATTCTAAACATATGTAATTAGATTATATTGAAATATCAACAATAATAAATACTAAATACTACTGTTATATTATATTATATTATTTATGACAAAAATTATGTTTGCCGTAAATAAGTATTTTTTGTAACAACATTTAAGATTGCTGTAAAAAAGTTGCCATAAAATCTTCAAGTTCTTGTAGTGAATACATAGTTTGTTTGTTAAATTTTTTTAATGTCCGGTCCAATTTTTCAAAACTTTATACCATCCACTTTAATTTTAACTGAACTTGTCAAGAAAGGGTTGACTGAAAAATAAAATGACCTATTTGCCCTTGGATCATTGTTACGTGAATACAATTTCATGTATGGAATACATATATGTATAGCTAATTTATAATAAACAAATCAATTAAGATATTAATGAAGTCATAAATGGCCAAATGTATTCAACTATAACTATCTAGTAAGTTAAATTTTATTTAACTTCAAATATCCGGTAAATGATTTGAGACCCTTCAGTGAATTAAAATTAATTCAACTTTAAATATGAATAATATTCAAAAAAAATATCAAATTATGTTCTTTAGGCGCTGTTGACACCCATGTAAATAGAAACTTCTATGTTGGCGAAATCACCAGAGGGTCCTACTCAATGGACCCTCTTAAATAGAAGATCTTGTCGGTATTGCATCTTAACAGAGGGTTCAATTTTTATAAATTTTTTGATGTCCACTCCAAAATTTCCAGTAATAGCCAAAGACGTGTTAAACTTAGAGTAAAAGGATTTTATTAACCTAGTAAGTTTTAAACACCTCATCGGCTAAATTATCTATATGATAATACTTCTAATGTATAAAAAATTGTTAAAGGATATGTGATTAAATTAGATCTAATCAATCTGACATAATAAATAGATTAATATTTAATAATTTACATTAGATTTAAATCTTGAATATTAATCAAATATAATAAATCATAAAGCAGAAATAACCATTAGGTTAATATTATATCTTTCATATTATATTTAAAACTTAATATAAAATAAATATAGCATATTTTATTCAAATGTATTAATATTTTTACCGTTATAAATCAAATGTAATTTTTAAATAAATTCGTAGCCATCATATATTTTTATCAAAACATAATAATATTTTGAAGTTATAAATTAAATATAATTAATATGATACAACATTTGTATTAGATTTTAATTTTTAAGTAAATAGTTAATAAATTAACTTTTAACAATATTTGTAATAGATTTAATTTTGAAATAAATAAGATATAAAAAAATTTTTAAACATAGTATTATTTTAAAATGAAATAATAAACAAATTGTTATTTATTAATTTATCTAAATAACATCCAGGGCATCTAGTAATGTCTCTCCCGTCTAAATGGCAAGAAAAAGAGCATCGTCCGCTCAAATCTGCGAAGGGTAATCATGGCATTAGAAAATTTTATGTAACTTTGAGACAGCCGAAGTTGACGGAAGGGATCATGCGTTGAAGAAAATTTCACCTATGGACTACTTGCAAAGAAAATTTGGTTGACGAATCTAAAATGAAATTGAATTTCTTAAATGGATCGAGAATCAATTTTCCCTTTCATATTTTACGTTAGGGGAAGCTACATGTACGTACGACAGTTCATTAGTTTCTTCTCATGTACTGCATTGACCAAAATGCAGCACCTCTACACGTATAACATAATGCTAAGATAAATGGAAGTACGATAATGTAGCTCTTTGTTGCAATCGTGCATCCATCTAACCTATAAGAAAGACACTGCATTTTGCACCCAAAAAACTGAAACTTGAGATGCCTGTCAAAGATGCTGAGACAAGTGTCATCTTTTATTTTTTAGATTTTTTTTCTTAAAATTTGCATTGCGTTATCGTAGTATTCTATATCTTTTACAAGTCTTCTTTGACGATTATCATGATGAAGCCAGTCGAATTGATGTCTCTTTCAACAGTTATTGTATTTCTAATTTACACAGCTAGAAATAATTAATATTCTATTACCAGAATCTAGGGTCCACAATCTGAATACCCAAGACATAAGAAGTTGTTTATAATTTCTCTATGTTTCTTGTGATTCAAAAGTCAAAATACCTCGCAAGGCGATGACCCTAACTCGCAAGCAAACCATCTGCCGTGACTATAAAGCTATTTAGTCTCCGTGGGCAGAAGACGGATTCCTAGGGAGAAAGCGCTTTGCAAGCCTTATTAACACTTCATTTAAGACACTTCTATCACTGGGAAGGCAAGGCAATGCATTTGCACCAGATCCAACCGGAAACGGTGCAAGTGAAAACGCAGTGAGCATAGGAGCTCCACACGAACACGGAGGAGGCGACTGTAGAAAACCTCAAACAGAGCAAATGGTCTGCGCAAGCCAATTCGGCTGTGCTTTTCTGTATATATATATGGATGAAAAACTAATACATGGGCTGGCCTTCCCGCCAAGTACTGAGCCCGGTTTACTCAGTTTACAAATGAGCCGGTCCAAGGGAAAAGGTTATGAACCGATCTAAGAGATGTACAAATAAATGGAAAAACAGAATACAAAAGAAATGGAATGAATAAAATCTCAACACTCTCCCTCAAGTTGGGGAGAACATGTGTCGAAGCAACTTGCTTTGTAACCGAGAGAAGTCCACATTGCCCAAAGCCTTTGTGAGTATGTCAGCAGGTTGATCTTTAGTGTGTACATGTTGCAACTGAATGGTCCCATCTTGAACTTTATCCCTAACAAGGTGACAATCTAATTCAATGTGTTTTGTCCGTTCATAAAAAATCGGATTGCTGGATATGTGAATTGCAACTTGATTGTCACAATAAAGTTTGACTGCCCCTGGATCAATGTGGAAATCCTTCAGGATGTACAAAATCCATTGAGCCTCACATGTTGCAACTGCAAGCGCCCGATACTCGGACTCAGCAGAGGATCTGAAAACTGTGCTTTGTTTTTTTGTTTTCCAAGATACTGATGATCTTCCAATGTATGTGACATAGCCTGTGATGGATCTTCTAGTCAATGGGCACGCTGCCCAATCAGCATCCGCATAAATGCTAACATGCAGGTCATTATCTGCAGGGAAAAAAATGCCACTGCCCGGACAGTTTTTCAGAAATTTGACTACCCTTACTGCTGCCATCCAATGATTTTCTCTAGGTTCATGCATAAATTGGCTGAGCAAATTAACGGTATATGTGATGTCAGGTCTGGTAATAGTAAGGTATATCAGCTTCCCTACAAGTCTTCTGTATTTGGTAGGGTCCTGCAGCTTATCCATTTCAACCTTGTGAAAGTCATGTCTTTGTTCTAATGGGGTGGATACCGGTTTGGTGCCCATGAGGCCTGTCTCGGACATTAGGTCTAAGACATATTTCCTTTGATTAACAAAGATCCCTATTTTATATCTTGCTATTTCCAATCCCAAAAAAATACTTGGGAGCACCCAATTGCTTAATATGAAATTGTTCATCCAGAATCTGTTGTACACGTTCCATAACTTGTAAATTATCTCCTGTCACTATTATGTCATCGACATACACCAGAAGTGCAGCAAATGAACCATTCTCTGTGTGGGTAAACAAGGAGTAGTCGGCTCTTGACTGTCTGAATCCAGCTTCAGTTATGACATTTGTCAATTTTTGAAGCCAAGCCCTTGAGGTTTGTTTCAATCCATATATGGATTTGTGCAATTTACATGCCATATTCTCCCCCTTAATGTGCAATCCAGGAGGTATATTCATATAAACATCCTCTTTTAAATCACCATGTAGAAATGCATTATTAACATCAAATTAAAACATCCTCCAATTTTTAGCAGCAACTATAGAAAACATGATCCTAATAGTAGCTAATTTTACTACCGGAGCAAAAGTATACATGTAATCAAGTCCTTCAATTTGAGAAAAACCCTTTGCAACCAATCTAGCCTTGTATCTTTCTATGGTGCCATCCAGATTATGTTTCAACTTGTAAACCCACTTACACCCAATGGGTTTCTTTCCAACGGGTAACTTTACTACACTCCAGGTTTTATTATCATACAAGGCCTCAAGTTCCTTTGTCATGGCTGTCCTCTATTCATGATACTCACAGGCATCATGATAATGTGTGGGTTCGTGTGTAGCATTGATGTTATTCAAAAAAGACACATGTCATTTGTTGAAAGAACTATAGCACACATAATCTTGTATTGTATGTCTGGTAGATGTTACCTGAACATTGGCACTCAAGGTGGTATCATAATCCTTTAAGTAGCTTCGAGGTCTCCTGATCCTTAAGCTCCTTGAATTATCTGTGGGCTGGTTTGCTGTCTCCTGAATTTGCATTTGAGCAGTGTCCATGTCATTATTCACTGGTGTGCTTGAGTTGGTAACATCCCTTGCCGGACTTGGGATAACCTGACCATCAATGCCATCATCTAGACCAGGAAATATATGTTCAAAAAAGACAACATCCCTGCTGGTGAAGACTGTTGCCGTATCAATTTCATATAGCCTGTATGCTTTCTGATTTGCAGGATACCCTATGAAGATGCATCTCTTGCTTCTGGTATCAAACTTATCGGAGTTTAGATGACCAGTAGAGCTTAATGCAAGACATCCAAAAACTTTCAATCGTTGATAGTCCACAGATTTTTGGAATAACCTGACATAAGGAATTTCTCCTCCGATTGAAGATGAAGGTTGTCGATTAAGGAGAAAGGTGGCTATCAGAACACAGTCCCCCCAAAACTTTTTGGACAAAGTAGCTTGGAACCGAAGGCTCCTAGCTGTATTGAGAATCTGTCTATGCTTCCTTTCGGCAATGCCATTTTGCTGAGAGGTAGCAACACATGTGTGCTCATGCACAATGCCATTGGATCTAACATAATCCTGAAATTCTCGAGAAAAAAACTCAGAACCATTGTCAGTTCTGATTTTCTTAACCAATGCTTGAAATTGTCTCTTGACATAAGCCAAAAAATTCATAAACATAGTATGAGTCTGAGATTTGTATTTCATAAGAAATGTCCATGTGAATCTAGTACGATCATCTACTATGGTAAGAAAATAATGTGCTCCATTTCTAGACTCAACTGTATATGGTCCCCATATATCTAAAAGTAAAAGATCAAACGGTTCCCTTGACAAACTAGTGCATATAGGAAAAGGAAAACGACTCTATTTAGCTAACGGACAAATACTGCATTCATACTTGTCATTCACTTTACATGACAAAGAATCCTCTAAACTCTTGAGACGGGCATCAGATAGATGACCCAAACGCTGGTGCCACAGTTCAACGTTGTTGATTTGTGAAGCTGATAGGCATATCTTCTTATTTGATTCAAATATGTATAATCCTTCTCTTTCATGGCCCTCCCCAATCTTCTTCCTCGAAATCAGGTCCTGTATGACAAAGTGTTTGGAAAAAAAAGTGATAGAACAATTGATGTTCTTGGTTAACTGACTGACAGATAGAAGATTAAACTTACTTTGGAACTTGTAATACATCAATAAGTTTAATGTTTTCTGTCAAAAAGATAGAACCTGAACCGCTGACTGGAAGTGTGGTATTGTCATGTAACACGATGTTCTGGTCCTTACTACCATCTTTAGTAGGAAAAATGTGATTAGCAGTGATGTGAGCTGATGCGCCAGAATCGACAATCCAATTGTAGGGGTTTATGAAATTACCTGCCATATTCACCTTGTGACCAACCATATTCACTACTCCAAGTAGCTTGAGCAACTGTGAGTACTGTTCAGTAGTCAGCATATGGTTCCCTTCAGTGACCTTGTTGAAATTCTGATTACCATAACCTGTCTGCTGGTAATTTGCGTTGGACTGTTGCTTAACTGTCTGTTGCTGATTACCACTAGACTGTTGTTCATAAGTTATGTCTCCAAATCTTTTAGAAATCCTGTAATGAGGCGGATAACCAACCAATTTGTAACACTCTTCCTTTGAGTGACCAGTCATATGACAATAAGTGCATTGTTCTTCAAACCTTGATCCCTTTGCTTTGTCAGTTTTGACACTCATGGTAGAAGCATCGGACTGTGTTGGAGACATGTAGGCATTGCGTTGTGCTTTGTCTTGTAAGACTAAAGCATAAGCTCTTCTAGTCGAAGGAAGTGGATCCATTAACAAAATTTGACTTCTAACGTGAGAGTAGATATCACTTAACCCCATCAAGAATTGCATGAGTTGCTTGCGTTTTTGAGTAGAAGGTGGCATGTCTGGCTCATACTGAGCTAGCTCATCCCATAGTCCCTTAAGTTGAGAATAATACTTCGTCACACCATCACTCCCTTGCTGACACACAGCAATATATTTCTCCAGTGTATATATTCTCAGGGCATTGGAAGGTGAGAACCGTTCCTTGAGATCTATCTAGATCTCAGTAGCGGTTTCAGCATACAGAACAGAAGGAATGAGATCTTGATGAATGGAGTTCAAGATCCATGACAGCACCATGTTGTTGAGTCTATACCATGTACCGTAGCTTTCATCTCCGAAATCCGGTGCTGAAATTGTACCATCAACGAAACCGATTTTGTTCTTGGCTGATAGAGCAATGCTCATTGCTCTATGCCAAGTAATATAGTTGTTTCCAGTTAGTACGGAGGACACAAGCATGGTACCTGGGTTGTCGGATGGATGCAGGAAGAAGGGATCACCAGATCCGTCCACTCCACCTCTGGATTGAGAAGCAGTAGATGAGCCACTAGCCATGGAACGAGTTGCTCTGATACCAAGTGAAAACGTAGTGAGCGTAGGGAGCTCCGCACGAACACGAAGGAGGCGACTGTAGAAAACCTCAAACAGAGCAAATGGTCTGCGCAACCCAATTCGGCTGTGCTTTTCTGTATATATATATGTATGAAAAAATAATACATGGGCTGGCCTTCCCGCCAAGTACTGAGCCCAGTTTACTCAGTTTACAAATGAGCCGGTCTAAGGGAAAAGGTTATGAACCGATCTAAGAGATGTACAAATAAATGGAAAAACAGAATACAAAAGAAATGGAATGAATAAAATCTCAACAGTGCAGGCCATATATACCTTGAAGCTTGACGTCCATGAAGTTCCGCTATGCGCTCTCGAACTTCGAGGGATTAAATATGCACCTGTATCACCTCGGACTAGCTAGTACTGCGAAGCTTACCAAGAGTTTCATCGCTGGCAGGACAAGCGGGCTCTATTTTGGAATGCGCTTCTCATATATGACTTGCCGGAGGAATAAAGTTCTTTTTGGCTTCATTCTTCTAGGGTTGAGGAAGGAAGGAGTTCAGAATCTTGCAGTGTGCATACAACAGATCACCTCAGTCCCTGGGTGAAAGGAGAAGCCTCAGTCCCCAATCAGAAATGACCACATACCCCCGCCACTTAAGTGACAGTTCAAAAACCGATTCGGTGAACCGTTATCGAAAAAGGTTGAACCGCTATCGACGCCTTACTAACTCGTTACCGATGGATAATGAGTTACAAAGACGTCGGTAGAGGTTCAACCTTTTTCGGTAGCGGGTTCAAGATTTTTAAGTTATGTTACTGAACCATTGTTAAACAGCTACGGAGAAAGGTTGAACTGCTACCGACGCCTTACTAACTCGTTACTGACGGGTAGTGAGTTACAAAGGCGTCGGTAGCAGTTCAACCTCTTTTGGTAACGATTCACCAAACCAATTCTTGAACCGCCACTTAAGTGGTGGGGGTATGTGGCCGTTTCTGATTGGGGTCTGAGACTTCTCCCTCCACCCGGGGATTGAGGTGATCTGCTCTCTTAAACAATAGGCTCTCTTTTTAAATTAACACACTTTATATTACGGATCTACACTAAAGTCACCCTTTTTATAAAATTTTAATTTATTAAAATTTAGGATACAACTCAACTCAACTTAACTCGAGTCTTAATTCTATGTTACTTTGGGTTGACTATATAAATTCTCTTTCTCCACTCATGTCAATTTTATGTTATCTTAAATTAGCTAGATCCTATTGAATTACCTTTCTCCAAGTTAACCTAGGTCTACCATGTTTTTTTATTTATTTTTATTTTAATATTTTCTACCTTCTTACTGGAGTCTGATCATTATGTTTACATTTAATATGTCAAAATCATCTTAATTTCTCTTCTTTCAATTTATCTACAATTGTTGATACTCTTATAATTTATTTAATATATTTATTTTAAATTCTATCTAATCTAATATAACTACTCATCCATCTAAAAATTCCCATTTCATTAACACTTATTTTAGAAATATACTTTTTCTTTTATTATCCAACATTCACCATCATACAATATTATAGGTCTTATATTTGTAGGATAAAATTTTCGTTTCAATTTTAGTAAAATCTTATGATCACACGGAACCTTGTAGTCAATCTTCACATCATCTAACATGTTTCAATTCGATTATTAACATTTTTATCACATTCTCTATCTTTTTAAATAATTGATTTAAGATATTTGAATTGCATTCTTTTAAAAAATATTACCCTATCCAAATTAACACAATGACATATTTCTTTTTTATTTTTATTAAATTTATAATGTATATATTTTATTTTAGTTCTAGTTTTTAACAAATTTACCATGACTGGTCCCAAACCTGTATGGGAAAGGAGGAGAGTTGCGGTAAGTGATAGTGAACGTAAAACAAAACTATATCTCATGATATGGATTCAAATGGAAATTTAATATAATTTTTTTTAAAAAAAATTGATAGATTCTCAAACATAGTTGTGGTGTCACTTGGCACACCGAGCTCTAGGTACGTAGGTATAGTTGTAACATCTCGATTTGTGAATATGTTAAGAGATTAAATCAGTGGACTACCAACAACACTGGTTAACTATTTTTCGAAGGTTGAGTTGAAAAAAACTCTAAAGTTAAGCGTTCTCTGTTAGGACTAGGCTGAAGATGGGTGACCTCCTTGGAAGGTTCTTAATTAGCACTATTGTTTGGCAAGTTAGTTGATTTAGTCAGTTGTTACATGTGGTATCAGACTATGACCTAGACGGAAAGTCCAATGTGACTCGCTTGGGTATGTGATGTGTGTGTGATTTTGATGAGACGTCAAGTCTTTAAAGGGGATATATTATAACACCCCTATTTGTGAATATGTTAAGGGATTAAATCAATGGACTACAAACAATATTGGTTAACCACTTCTCGGAGGTTGAGTTGAAAAAAAGTCCGAAGTTAAGCATGCTCTATTAGGAGTAAGCCCAGGATGGTGACTTCTTTGGAAAAACTCCTAATTGATTTAGTTCGTTGTTACAATAGTGCCACTACAATTATCTTATTGACAAATTATTTTTACAATTGGATCATTTTCCAAAAATAGGACAAACGTATGGCATGTTTGGTTGGTAGGGGCAATGGGTAAGGTTGGCAAGTGTCAGCAGTGCTCAATCGCATGACGGTGGTGAAATGATATAGTGGTTGTATTTAAAGACATTCTTTTTAACTAATTCAAGTATTATTTTTAAGCTTTATTTGTATTATATTTAATTATTAAAAATTTAAAATTATAAAATAATAATTATGATGATTTTACTCAAATAGCGATTTCTCCAAATACTATTTTAATATTATTATTGTGAATACTATTAAAATTTATCAATAAAAATTTAATAATGATTAATTATATTTGATAAATTTTATTATAATAATATTATTATAATTCTATATTTATATTGTGTTATGATGTACATATAACTCTAATTATAATTTAAGTTACATAATTGTCAAAATAATATCTATAATTGTAGTAAATGCAGTTCTATCCAATTATACTAAGTGTACAATCTTAATTATATTTAATGTAATTATGATTATCATAGTCAAAATCGTAATCATAACTCAACAATATCAATCATCATATACAATTACATTCCACGTAAATCTCTCATTGCCCATTAATGTAACGTGCGTTTTTTTTTTTATAGGTTAAAGATGTTTTAATTTAATTTTTAGAGTGTTTTATTGTTATTTAAATTCTTCCCCATTTATCTTCCATTTTTAGCAAATTTTCCCCGTCGCCGTATTTCCCTCACGAAACCGCCGCCTCCTCCTTCCTTCCCTCCCCGAAAACCCTTCTGCCGCATCGCTCTCGTTCCCTTCGCGAGCGTGCGCCGCCTCTTCCTCTTGAGTGCGTCGCCTCGTCTCTCTCTCTCTGTTCAGGCGATCGGCCGCGGTCTCTCTCTCCGCGAGCGCCCCGCGCGGCCAGCCGCCTCACCCGCCCGCGGTGCCACCGTCGCCGACGTCAGCAGCGAGGTCTGCTGCCTCGCGCCGCCCCCGGTCAACGCCAGCGCGCGACGCCGCCTCGCCGTCAACCGCCGCCCCCGGTCAACGCGCTCGCGCGACCGCCCCGCCCTCGCGCGGCGCTGCCTCCGCGCGACCAGGCCTTCTCTTCCCCTCGGCGCGGTCAACGCCGCCGCGGCGAGCACCGCCGCTGCCACGCGGCCGCCCACGCCGGCGCACACCCGCCCGCGTGACCTCCCACCGGCCACCGTGCGCCCCTCCCGGCTGCCGTACGCCGCCTTGGACCCGCCGTGCGCCGCCCCCCCTTATCGCCGTGAGCTCTCTCTCTCTCCTACCCTATCCCCCTCTTTCTTCTATACTTTGTCCATATCATATCATTATACTCTTCAATTATTTTCTAAATTTTTCCCTTGATCCAACAGTTTATATTTTCTTGTGTATACTCTTTTTCCAGCAACCTAAGTGGTGTGATTTAGCCCTTTTCGACCGGTTCAAGCGGTACATTGCGTCGTCAACGTTCGATATCTTTTTCGGTCGCCAAATTCCGATTTCTCCAGCACGGTTTCCGGTAGGCACTCTTGACGTGTCTACTATCATTTAAATCACATACTTTAAAAATCTCCATGACTTGTAGTAATTGGCCTAATTTGATTAACCGGGCTGGTGTTAATTGTTGTAGTTAGATAGTGCTTTTAATGATGTTATTTTCTCCTTGGTGCATATTGAGGATCATGATGGGATGTTATATATATGTCGTGTATAGCATGTTGATTGGTAGATCTTAGTCGATCATATCCCTTTTCAGTTAGTATATAATTAAGTTAATCCTTGTTACCTTTTTCGGATATTCTCCTTGTACGGTGATGATAAGTTAACCATATTAGTTAATGTCTTTTACTAGTCATAATAAATCTGATTTTTTGGGCTATGTTATGACCTTTTAACCAAGAGATAAATCCGATTGGGTGGTTTACAATATGTTTGGTTGAGTGTTGGATATGGTATCATGTTAGACTTTAGTTGTGCTTGTCACTTCATGGTTCTAGTATCATAAACAAAGTTATTTAGATGTTGTTGTTCATATCAATTGCATTGGTAGCATGTTGGTTATAGCATGATGTGGTGTATATATGTCATCTCTTGCATATTTTGGTTATGGCATGGCATAATTAAGTGGATGCATGGATGCATTGAAATCGTGATTGGAAACTCGAGCTACACTGCATTAGTTAGTCGTGACTCGAGGGCAGCGAGGGGTTAGAACCGTCCGGTGCATCCTTCGATCCCGTACCCCGCGGGCATCCTAAGTGCCACCACCGCCTAGGTGCACTATGGGATTTCGATTAGTATATGGTATTTATATATGATAGATCTCGGTGCTAGCTAGTTGAGGTGGCAAGACGACGCTTCTCTCAATATGAAACGATGTAATTTCTTTTGTAAAGGATAGGTGCATGTTTGCATTGTATGGCATAGTTGGTTTGGTGAGGTAGTTTATTTTTGTCATTCATCACATGTTTGAAATGTCTCATTTATAATCTATTGTCTTGTGGAGCCTATACTAGATGTCTATGCATGTAGGTGTCTATGTTTATTCAATCTTTTTAGAACATATCAAAATGCATATAGGTGCTGGTCATCATGGGCATAAGGCTGGTTGGTGGTGTAAAAGATGTGATTTAAGTCAATAGTTAATGTATTGACTAGTTTTACTTATATGTTTATAAAGGGGTGCAGGTCTGTGTATTTATTTAAATATCATTTTAGGGCCTTTTGGCTATCCGATCTGGCGGACGATGGAGCGCCTACTGAGTCATTTTTATGACTCACCCCGTGGTTTAATTATTTCAACAGGTCTTGAGGAGGAGGAGAATCCTGAAGCGGTCTTGGAAGAGACGCCATTGGTAGAGCAGGATTACACCGACCTTGGAGACGCTTGATATTCGTGTTCTCGGTCTTTGAGATGATTGTTTAGTTGTTATAACATTATTTTTTTTTCAGCACTTAATGAAGTCTCATTGGAGTTGTTTAGATTGTTCATTTCTGGACCTTTAGTTATGTTACGTTGTTATTTTGATCTTGGAGTTGTGATCGGTTTCGTTTGTGATTTGATGTTGATCTCGATGTTGGATTAGTTTATGTTAAATTTGGTTATGATTGGTGATTGTGTTTTTATTACCAAACCTCCCTATTTCCGGGTTTTATCCCGCTGTCATAATCCGGAGAAGAAAAAAAAAAAAAAAATTTCCGCTGCGTTTTCCGGGTCGTGACAATTAACGTCATATTTTGATTCTAGCCACATTTTGATTATATTGTTTTTCACCGATCTAATACATATACAAAAGTTTGGAAGAAAACAAGAAAAGTTTGCCGGTAATAATGGATCAAGATGTAAATTATTCATATTGTATTTGCAAAGAAGGATGCCACATTTGTACTTATCATTGGAGTAGACATAGTTTTTTCATTATTTTAATTTTTTGCAGTTGTATTTTTATCATCTATGTGTGTTTACCTATATTTGTAGGTCCCAAAATATGCAAACTTTGAATAAAATTCTCTTTTTGGCTTAAGAAAACTTATGGGTGCTTGGTTGTATAATACATTTTTGTATATTTTCATTACAACAAGTTGTATTAAAATAAAATGTGAACTAAACAATGGCTTAATAATCTTGCCATGTTTGGAGGGATGTTGTAATAAAAAAGAGTTGGTACATATATGGAGGAGTATATGTGTATTTAAAGATATTAATTATATATAGGGAAAGAGCTAAAAGGGCAACAAAATTTACTTAGAATATTATCCATATGATATCAACTACGGAAATTAAAAATCAATTTTTATGATGGCACTACAACAAAATTGACTTTTACCTACGTCAAAAATTCATAGGCAAATGTCATTTTCTCGTAAGTAATTCGAATTACCTACGGACCTTCCCATAAAAACGTACGTAAAACTAGTACATGTAGGTAAAAGTTATACCTACTGACTTATCCGTAGGTATAGGGTTTAGGGTTTACATACGTCCATAGCTATAGTACCGATCTATACTTACAATAAAACCCTTATGTACCATTTTTACCTACGTGTACTAGTCTTACGTACGTTTCGACGGGAAGGTCTTTAGGTAATTTAGATTTAAAAAAAAATTACATTTTATGTTGGTGTTACATTCACCAACCGAAAATGATCCGTAAATAAATCTCTACAAATGATAACCCTGTTCAATACAACGACCGTTAAACAGATCAAACAATCTGACCTGCTCCCACTACAAGAACTTGAAGTTTTTATAACAATTTTTTTATAGCAACTCTCCCACTATAAGAACTTGAAGTTTTTATAACAATTTTTTTATAGCAACTCAAAATGTTGCTATAAAAAATCTACTTAAAATAGTAACTTTGATTAGTTGCCACAAAAAATACTTATTTATAGTAAACATAAATTTTGTCATAAATAATATAATATAATATAACAGTATAATTTATTATTATTTATATTTCAATGTAATCTAAAATATATATGTTTAGAATTCAATAATATTAAAAAGTATATTTGTTAATAGTAAAAATATTTTTTGAAAAGGTAAAAATAGAAATTTAATTTTTAATTTTTAACTTTTCATCTATCATTGTAAAGAGTTTACGATAATTTTTAAAATATTTTAAATTCTTTTTATCACTTTAACAGCACGTATATCTGACTTAGGCGCCGTTAATACATTTTTTTTGATAAAAACTGTCAATACGTTGAATGAGTCATTTACGGAGAACACTTGTCTGGAGCCTAGAATAGGGCACGCTGCAAGGGCACACTTCAGCGAGGCACGCTAGGGGGAGCACAGTGAAATCCCGCCGTGAAGTCTCCGGAGGAACATCACAAAGAAGTCCAGCAGCAACTCCGTCGTTTGACTACAGATCTAGTGTAAGATCCTCTTTCCTTCTTAGGATCTATTTCTAAGATCGATCGATCGATCGACGGTGGTGGAGTGCAGATGGCGCTGAACAGTCATCGATCCCCTTTCCCTTCGTCAAGGGGGAGCGAGGAGCTTCCGGTTGCAGACAGAGGACGAGAACCTGGCCCCCTCCTCGTATGTGCCCTTCCACTGGCTCGGCCCCTCCATCGCTGCCATGTCCTTGTCCCCGTAGCTCCCAATTTCCGCCCACACCCGCTGTTGATGAAGCCGATCAAGATGCCTTCCCCATAGTTGGAGGCCGGACACAGCCCGGAATCTAGTCCGAGCCAGAGGAAGGCGGAGGTGTGGGTGGTGTCGGGAAGAGGAGAGCGTCCTTCTGGTGGCGACGTAGCCCCGGGCCTGACAAAGCTGCCGTAGCTGGGAATTTGATGGCGCACAGAGAAGCCCTAGATGACGTGGTTGTACACGTAGAGGAGGCTACCGTCGACCGTGGTGGAGGTTATTGCGGCGTACCACCCACGGTGGCGGAGGCTATGCGGCCCCTTTCATCGTCGATTGGCCCTTCGATGCCTGCTCCTTACGCCAGCCCTCTCTTCGATGACTCATCCATCTGACTGGCACACTTCGGCCCTTCGACACCTGCTCCTCACGCCAGCCCTCTCTCCAATGATTCATCCATCGGACTGGCGTTCTCTGGCCCTTCGATGCCGTGAATATGACCAGACTTCACCAAGTGAGCCGTGAATGTGACCAGGATAAACTCTCTGCTCGTCTTCTTAACTTCAATTCTGTTTATACCTGATCCGTGATGTTCACGAAAGTGCATAATCAAATTACTGTCAGCTAGATATTAATGTAAACAAAGTGGCCTACTTAACCTGCTGCAGAGGCTAGGAGGAGAAAATGGCTGGAGAAAACCCTGAAGCCTCCAGCAACGATGACCCAATTGTCTTCAACACCTCCATCGTACCCTGGTGGACCTGCACCTGCCTGAAGCAGAGCTACTGAATGATGTTTCTTATTTTTATAAAGCTTAAAAAGATGGCTTTATAAGAATGAAATGTTTCGCTGCAGGCTTATATAGATGCTGCTGAAGCCATGCTTTGTTGTTTTATTTGTTGATGACAAAGTGGCACTTGACAATAGGTATATTTTAATAATTTTTTTTTATGTTTTTAAGATGAAAAATGTTCCTTCAGATGCTTGTCTTAGAAACCTCTTTGTATTAAAAGTATCTCATTGATACTTGAAGTTTTGAAAGAGCTGTTGCATTATTCTGCCTTTTGCTTAAACTGAATTTCAGCAAGTGGGCATGTATGTTCAAACTCCTGTCTGAATAATGCTATTGGGTTGGGCGGCTTGTAAATTGGCTTCTTCGATTTTCCTGCCTAGTACACTAGGGCTTTGAATCTTGCCAAGAGAAACAGGTTCTGACCTCTTGATTTCCAACAAGGCAGTAAAAGAACCTTGTGGTTAAGTATCATTTGTAAGTTGGATTTTTTAAGATCCTAATCCTTGTAAGGATTCTGTTCTAGAATTTCAACAGTTGGAAAGGAAGGAGAAGGGCTTGCCACTTCAGGTGCCCAGGGAGTGTGCGGACTGTGCAGTGCAGCTACTACTTCGACGTGGGGTTGGCTGTATAGTAAACAGGTTGGATCGAGTATCCAGATTATTTTGTTTTGATTTCGTTAAAAACAATTCTCATCTTAATCAATTCTGAGTACGTACATGTTGGTTTTGTTCTGATTTTGATTTTGTTGATAGAATCATAATTGAATTAGATACTTCCTAAAATATATATTATGTACTTGCTAATCTTTAATATTTTTAAATTTATTTTTATATTTTTGTCGCTCTTTACATCACATGTTTATAATTTAATTAATGTCCTTTCCAGTGATCTTCAGGCTTTCAACAGTGAACTTATTGGCATACAATAGGACAAGCCGGTTTACTTGCCTTCCTTTCTTTGTGATTGCTATCTTGTTGAAGATTATAATGAGATGTCAGTTTTTTGTGTTCCAGGTAAGTTTTGTGTTTCAACATTATTTCTTTTCTCATATTTTAGATTCTTATGCTTTATAGATGTTAAACTGTTTCCGGTTGACTCTTTTCACATCCTTTGTCTTTGCTTCTCATGCAATGGGACGCTCTTGCTCTCTTACATATTAGTACCAGTGTCAATCAACTTACACGATTGCCTCAGGGTACCACAGCCATGGGCCTTCCCATTGCAACTGCTGCATACATGTATACATTGATATTTGTAAGATATATTCTCATTTTAATAATAATCACGTTGTCCATGTTGTATTTGCTTTCTTTTAATGATTGAAAGCTACCATGTTCAATCCCTCATTTATTTTTATATCATTCCTGCGTCTGTTTTGAATACAATGTTGTCATCAACCTCCTCACATGTGCATTTTTTGCTACTTTGTTCAAAGCCTTGAATTGTGCCTTGTTACTCACAATCATAAATCTTTTCATTCATGTTTTACACTAGATGTCTCATTGTACCATGAAGTATCAACAGAGGTTGAAGGGAACTTTCTTCTTTTTGTTTAAGGCACTTTTTGACAGTTTTCAAGGTTTAAAACTTATTTTGGAATTAAACTTTTATCAGGCTAGTGTTATTTCTATTCAATTGCACTTTATCAACTTACCGCAAGTTGACTTGGTTTTTTGACTTGGAAGAAGAAGAAGAAGCGAGACAGAGGACAATGTTCTTGATCTAAATGGATGGAAAGATAGAAAGACAAATATTTATGAAGCAACAACCAGGCTTAAGAGTATTTCAACTTTCTTCCGCTTAAAGACCTTTAGATTTTTTTTTCTCTTTTTATTGTACTTGTCAATTTTACGTATCTTGGACATCAGGTACTTGTGCATGTTCTTGCCAATTTCATGTATCTTGGACATTAGGTGCTTGTACGGAAGGATAATTGAATTTTAACTTTCTCCCGGTGATGTATCCTTTCAAGTGTTAATGACTTGACTAAGTACATTATATTAGATTCTTATGACATTCTCTTGACCTTCGTGAGAGTGTTACGTAAACATAATATTTTATTTTGTTGTCAAATGTGTTCTAAATATAAAAATCCAAAGGTAAATTTATAAAAAATGACATCCCTATGTGTAGTATACATTCCCAACCATCATACAAATCATACAATCAACCCTGCTAATTAATAACACACTCAAATAAAAATGACAGTCCTGTGCAATACAACAACCGTCAAACAAATCACACAATCGACCTGGCTTGCTCCACACACTCAAATCCAAAGGTTAATCTATAAAAATGACATCCCTGTGTGCAATATACATTTCCAACTATTATACAAATCATACAATCAACCCTGCTCATTATTAACACACTTAAATAAATTTTAGAACATTGACAAATCCAACCATTCAAAATCTAGTTGGTTTCATCACAAACTAAAACTGTTGCAACTTTCAACCTTCTTAATTATAACATTCAAGCATGCACAATTCAACATCAATTTGTTTTTCACAAACAATAAACTTGCAAAGACAGTCATCAGTTTGACTGCACAAAAACATACATTTAAAAAAGTAAGTTGATTTATAAACATACAACACAACAAGTTTAAAATTTTCAAACTTCAACCATGATGCCACAATAGACAATTTTAAAGAGTATCAGCTGCATGGCGACTAAGAGAATTATATTAAACAAATCTAGGATAACACTTTGAAATAGAATACTTTGTCAACCATTGAGAACCTTCATTAATCATATGTCATCAAAAAGTAACTTGCAATGACAAGGTAAGAAAATTAAATTATTTTTGTAAACAATATATAAGTATACAAGTAAAGATAACTTACATATTCTCTGAACCATATGATATGAGTTCCAACAACATCACGTATTCTTTGCCTATGTTCATCTTTAAAGAACAGGGGGGCATTTGGCTTCTTAACTAGAACAACAGACACTTCATAAAATATATCACCAAGTAATCTATCCATCACCAATTTTGTAGGGTCATCACTTATCAAGACCCCTTCGGCGACGCATTCCCCTTCCAAATCCATCAACTTAACCTTCTTTTTTCGTCCCTATGATTGACATAAGCAACATTTCATTAAAAAATATTTATAGAAACTGAAGCTGGATTATTTATCTGATCTATATATATCTGACAAAAAAATACATCTTCTCTATATTTAATTGCATCCTATCATTTTGGTTGCAACTTTAATTTTCACAATAATTTGATTTTGATACCAGAATAAAAAAAATCAATGAAAGACGAACTAGATTTAAATTGGAATTAGAATCGAAACTTAACAATTGACATACTAAATCTAAGTTGTTTGTGGCACTAACTATATATAAATTGTGTTCTTGAGTATTTATGTTTGTTTAGTGTAGTGAACCTAACTATTTGACCAATAATTGTACCAATTACCCTTGTTCGATTCTTAGTACGTATTCCCTAAGCAAAGGCTAATTAAGCTACCAGAGAGAATATTAAATCTGTAAAATCTACTGAAGACTACAACGTTTACTTGAAATTAAGTTTAATGCTTTGATTAAAAATTGATGAATTTGCTGCCTTATTAAATTCTGTTTTGCAGAGTTTAATTTCTAAAGGATAACAGATTTTGAAAATAAGAAGAAAAGTGATATTTGCTTAAATTACTTTGGATTGTCTAAATCTGAAATGAAGCCTGTGCATTAAATTTTTGGACGGAGGGGTGTAGAGGTGAAATTCTTCCCGAAAAGCCTACAAATTCATACTCTATTTACTAGACTTACAAATTGGATCCTAAAGCATAAAAGAAATCAACTAAAAATATGGTTTGTAAATCCAAACCCTCGTAGGTATACCAGCATGAGGTTCATGATCTTAAGGCATGTGGAATCTAATCCCAGAAGATATTAAATCAATAAAAGAAACATAATACCAACTTACATTGTCTTCGGCCAATGTTGACAGCTTGCTTGCAATCGAAGATGGAGGTATGGACTTGGACTGCATTGCAAAAAATACAAAAAATAGGAATGCATTCATATATACATTGCCAAACATATAACGTATGTGAAGAATGAATGAAAATTGAAGTTATATACCTCAACTTGGGGATTATCCTCAAGTTTAGCTACTTTTGATTCTAATTGTTGGAGACGTTCATGTAAGCTTTTTTTTTTCATTCTTCAATCTCTCAACATAATCCCCCCATAGTTGATGTGTTGATGGGCCTGTGCCAATACCTCAAATTCTACCATGTTTGTCTTCACCCATAACTTCGGTGAAGACATCGTGTTTTGATGCCACACTATGAGTGCTAGTAGATGGCTGAGATTCCTTGAAAACCTTGAGTTTACCCTTAAGTGGCCAAACCATATTAGACGACAGATATCAAATCTACAAAAAGAATATTTACCTTAACTTACAATTGCTATGGCACATTCATCATTGACCGCCTTCCCGTCCTTCTTTGTACAAGTGATGATGAAGATGTCGGTTCTATCCACATCTTTGCCATGTTTACTTTGCTAAAATTTTGGCAACACTTAACGGTTAGCATTAAACACTTCTTGCATCTTAATGTTATCAAAATACATTTATAAAATAATTATTATTAACCTCTAATTTTCGAATATCCGCGAAAGATTGAGTTCCAGCACAATGAAGTATTTTTAGTGACTCTTATTCTTCTGATTGACTTCACTCTTTCTCTACAAGTATAAAAATTTTAGAAGTTAGGCATCTATTTCATTATGAAGAAATAGACATAAAAATATATTTTACCTGAAATTTGACAGAAGTCCAGGTTGACTTTGCCTCCCACATGACAAGAGTAATGTGTAATCTGGAAGGTGGGTCTTTTTCATTCAAGAACTTCTTCCTTAAAGAATATTTGTGGTATTTCCATTTCTGGCCCAGATCTTTCATAATAAAAATTCTTTGAAATTCATCTTCATCATCAATGACATATTTTCTCTACAAGATAATGAAGGGTAACATTCATGTAGTGTATCAATATAATATGATTACAATAACATGTCATAAGTGTAACATAAAATAAGAGACTGATTAAACTTTACCTTAATGAAAGCCCATATATCAACAATATTCGATTGTGGCATCTTGTCCCAAAATGTAATGTTAATAGGACATTTCTCTCCATTTCTTGAAACTGTCCCCAGAAAGGTCCTTAGTGACTTTCCACCACTCCTAATAGGTTGTCCAAATTCATTTCACTCAACAGAAATTAGTTTGCCATCACTCAATGCATACACATTGCGAGAGTATGTGCGGCCCTGTGTTTTTCCTGGAACAACAACATCTGCATTATCTTCCAATGTCGAAGCATGTGCATCTTTATCCCTCGACTGTGTAGAAGAGGGTATGGAAGACGATGCAGAGGAGATCAACAAGTCTCCTTGTTGACCGTATGTAATGACTTTCGCAATAAACATATCCATATTAGAAACAGTAAACCAATGTTGTCATCTACAATAAAAAGTTCATATTCCTCATTAATACCTGAATGTAAAAGTGGAATCATAAATTAACAAAATTTGAGTTCAAGATAAGTACAAAATATGGATTTGAAGAGCATGGAAAGGCCTGTGGAGCCCCTTTTAAAAAAAGGTAAGCATAGTAGAGTGCGAAAAAAATCACACTCTAGATCATCTCATTGTTGAGGAATCTAGAAGATGTCAATGTCAATATTATAATTAATTGAAAACATAAACTACCACAATTAAGAAATAGGATGATAAAAGTCATACTGAGGGTACACGTAGAATGAGATGGAAGCCAAACTCTTTTTGGTGACCATTTTGCCCACATTTTGGTACAAGTCTTTCAAAAACTTGAAAAGATGATACTATTGTCATTGACTAACAAGAAATCATTATCTCATTTAAATATATTTGTACCTCCGAATCATTGACTCTTGCTTTTGAGGCTCAGTCATGACAAGGGAGTCCAAAACAATCATACATGGACCAAAATCCAACTCAAACGAATTAGCCAAGTTACGTAAGATTAGCAATCGCCAGTGTCCCCTTTAACAATGTTTATGTTAATAAGTAGCAAAGGAAATCACACATGTATTTATCACTAATTAATTTCCACTTACCCATCGACAATAGGGACAATGACATAAGTCTTAGAGCCGGCCGAGCTTAGCTCGGTTGGCACCACCCTCCCACCGGGTTTACGGGAGGGCGGGGGTTTGAGGACGCCGGCTAGCATCCGGCTCTCCCCTGGGGGGGGGGGGAGTTCTCAAGTGGGGATCGAGCCGCGGGGGGCGAGATCCCTTGTCGCCCGCGCGCGCGGCGGGCTGCCGGCCAACGCGGCCACGTGACCAAAAAAAAGACATACGTCTTAGAGAACTCCTCTTTACGCCTAATTGTATCTATGATCCTACGACTACCATTAAGATACATAGAAAATAACAAACAATCTACTATTGTTGCATTTATTTTGTAGGTTAATTGAAGCTGCATCCACGTATGGTTGCAAAATGTGAGGGATAAACAGTTAGATTAATAAGTAAATTCGAGTTGAACATTACAAATTTGAAGTCTTAAGAATCGAAAGTTGTGTCACTTGTTCTTTCTGAAATATGTCCAACTTCCTTGAAAAAGAATAACATGCATTAGTGTAGGCCACAAGTAAGGAAAAATAACAGAAAAGAAAAAGTAAACGTATCATCCTACTTCAATATAATGTAGGGGGTCAACAAGAATTTTAGTTAATAGGCCCAAATGTTGTCATAAGCACTTAACAAGTTTTTCTCTCATTTGATAGCATCACCCAACACAAGAGAAAAGGCCAAAACAAATTTGCCACTCATTTGAAACATACAGTCCCTTCAAACATGTGAGAAGAAGCACCTCTGCACCAAAACAGACAAAAATGATGTAAGACTCCTAATAAAAGATTAATTGACATTGTCTTCAAAATCAATATTATTTACATTTTACATGTAATATTTAAAATGCTTTGAAATTTATGTAGTTCATCTTATTTTACATGCAATGTTTAAAATCAATAATATTATTTAAAATGCTTCGAAATTTATGCTTCTCAAATTTGCTGATGTGTATATATTTTTTTAATGTATGTTAGAAGATGAGTTGAGGAGATTTTGATAGAAATCTCTGGTACCCAGAAATGTGCTGATATGAACCATATGTTTACTAATTCCGAGGCACCACTCTTTTAATATTTTTGCAAATGTATTCTTTTTTGGATTTTTGCCATTATTACTACTAAAGAGTTAAGTAAATATGAGGAGTTTTCATTTACAAGTTAAGTAATTGTACAAATTAGTTCTGAGGAGTTTTCATTGACAAGATGCTATTTATCATTCAATGATGTTAAATAAATGTTAGAATCATGTAAAAAAGATAACATACTCCATGAATTGCTGAAAAAGGTCAGAATCCATCTTGTTTTTGATTGACTTTGACAGATTGTATATGTCTACAATGTGTTTGATATTCTTCGGTTCTGCTTGATTTGATGAACTACTGGACCCCCATAATCCCTTGTCCCGAGAGCAGACACCATCGGTACTAAATGACAATGTCTCTATTACTTTTTTGCCCCTGTTTGTGTAAAGCACATCAATGAAGTATAGAGTACATGATATGAACTTTTATTAGAAATAAAAAGACAATTATAGTATGGCAACTTACATTACACCTCAATCTCATCTATATCAGATCTAAAAATCAGCATTTCAACCAAGTCATTATCATTATGGTTATTTGTTGTTTGCTCATGAGAGGTGGGTTGTATATCTAAGAAATCAATATTTTCTTCAAAATTATGACTTGATAGGTTGTAAAAAATCACGTGGAGTCATCTTCCTAACCATAGACCACCCAATATTCAAAGGATCCTCTAAATACCAGACTTGCTCAGCTTGTGATGCCAAGATATAAGGTTCATTTGTTCTTAACTTACATGATAGATTCACTAGTACAAGAGGTCCATCATGTTTCAGCCCTCGTTGTACATCTATCCAATCACACTTAAACAAGGAAATCTTCATGTGGCCATAATAGTCAACTTCAAAAATCTCTTCAACGACACCATAGTAAGTAATATTCTTTTCAATGTCATTTGTGGTTAAAGCTCCAATTGTAGTTAATACAACACCAGAGTTTTGTGTAACTCGTCGTTTTTCAAAGTTTCTTGTGTGAAACTTAAAACTATTAACTACACATGACTCATACTTCTTAACAACCCCAATTGGGAAATCTTTAGTCCACCGAAGATAAGATGACGTGTCCACTAGTTAACTCTTGTAAATTGTGCACTTGAGAAAAAAAATTGAGGTTCAACACATTATAATGTGGTTCAATAAATATAATGTGGTTCAAGAATGTTAATTACCTTTATTCTTAGCCATTCTCCGAACTTAGATGTATGAATATATTCCACCTCACTTTCATCCAATGTAGGGAATATTTCTTTAACTTCATTGATGTGATCGCTGCATTTAATGTGATTAGTTGATAATGATACCTACTATTTTACTCAGGTAGAAAGTAATTATTTGACGAACTCACTTGATGTAATGGTTAAGATATGTACAATTGAATGTGATATACTTGTGTATTTGCTCCAACTCATCACTTCTTAATCTCTTGTTTGTATCTAATCCACATGGATGACAAGTTTCCATGAAAATTTCCCATTCCTCCTTAACAACCTTGGGATGGTATTCTATTTGCCATCGACGTTTATTCAACCATGTCACCACATCATCATTTAGATATCAAGATGCAAATGTTATTGTTTCTGAAATAACATAACTTTCAGCAATTGACCCTTCGGGATAGCTCTTCTTTCTCACATAAGATTTTAATTTGGCCAAGTACCTGGAGAGTTAGTACCAATAAACATTGATTTAAATCAATTGACAAATTTAAATGTATAAGCAAAAGTAATACCTCACAAAAGAGTACATCCATCTATATTGAACTGGTCTAGCAATCATAGTCTCATCTGCTAGATGAATGATCAAGTGTACCATTATATCAAAGAAACTTGGAGAAAATATCATCTCCAAATTGACATAATGTCCTTGCAACTTGTAAGCCTTGTTGGTAGAATTCTTCAACAGAAGTAACTTTTGAACAAATATTCATGAAGAAGTTACAAATATCACTTAGTGATGAAGATACATTTTTGTTTGGGAGTGTTCTGACAGCAATTGAAAGTAGTTGTTGCATAATGACATGGTAGTCATGAGTTTTTAGTCCCCATAACTTCTTATCTTTATTGAGAAATTGCTTTGCAATATTTGACAAGTATCCATCGGGAACTTTAACAGATTGAAATAAATTGAAAATGGTTTCATTCTCTTTTTTGCTGCATGTGAATTGTGCTGGAGGTACCAACATCTTATTTGACCCCATTTCTCGTGGATGAAGATATTCTCGTATGCCCATCTTTACTAAGTCTTGACGAGCTTTTAGGTCATCTTTATTCTTCCCTTCAATTGATAGAAGGGTGTCTACAATACTCTCACATACATTCTTTTTAATGTGCATCACATCTAAATTGTGGCAGAGCAACAACGATATCCAATACGGTAACCTAAAGAAAATACTCAATTTCCTCCACCCTAGATACTTCTTCTCATCCTTCTTAGGTTTTCTCTCTCTTGCCTATCTTATTTACATCTTCTTTTGCAACATATAAATTAAAATACTCTAACTGTTGTACAATTTCATGTCCTGATAATGTCAAAGGCTTGTCACCCTATTCTTCATGACCATCTAATTGTTTACTCATCTTTTAAAATTTATGTTTGTTTCCTAGTCTATCTTCGATGCCTTTGTAACAGAATTTTCCACTAGACTCTAATCAAGTTGAACATGTGTCCTTACTGCAGGTAGGACATGCCAATCGACCTTTTGTACTCTAACCTGACATGTATGCATATGCTGGAAAATTGTTAATAGTCCATAATAATGCAGCATGTAGACGAAATTGCTCATATTTAGCTACATCAAATGCATCAACACCATGTCAAATGATCTCAAGTTTCTCTATGAGTGGTTGTAAGAAGACATCAATATCATTTCCATGACCTTTTGTACCAGAGATTAGAAGACAGAGCAAAATATTTGTACTCTTCATGCATTCCCGAGGTGATAAGTTATAAGGTACAAGTAATACTGGCCATGTACTATGAGTAACATTTATGTTTTCATATGGGTTAAACCCATCACTTACTAGTCCAAGACGTACATTCCGACTTTCTAACCCAAAGTCACCAATAGCATCTAAAGTTTTCCAATAAGCTGAATTAGCAGGATGTCTTAACTACCATCCTCTTCATGTTCCTCTCCACGCCATCTCATGCTGACAGAAGTATTTGAGCATGTGAAGAGTCTTTTTAATCGTGGAATGAGTGGAAAATGACGGAGTACCTTTTGAGGTACTCTTTTCTTTTTTACCACATTTATTGACTTGAAAGACTTCCATCACGATTCTCAACATTTCGCACAATTTTCAAACTTCTCATTTTCTTTTTAATATAGCATACAATTGTTTGGACATGCATCTATCTTCTTATAACCATAGCCTAGCTTGTCAAGTATCTTTTTCACCTCATAAAGCGATGGTGGTAATGATGACCCATCTGGGAGCACCTCAATCAGTAACTTTAACAAAAGGTTGAAATGTTTATTTCTCATTCCACCCATACATTTTATGTTGATCAACCTAATGAGAAATGAAAGTTTCCTAAAACTTTTGCATCCAAGATAAACGGGTTGGTTTACATCTTTCAACAATTCAAAAAAACTTTTAAAATCTTTATCATATGGCGTGTCTTCATGGCACATCGGAAAAATATCATGTAACATTTGATGTAAGTTTGAATCCTCCCGACTTTCTTCAAAGTTTTCATGACTTGATCCTTCATTGTAAAATTACCAAAATTTTTTATCCTTTACAATGCCATCAATATAAAGGTGTTCACTAATAGTCTCCTTGTCACATTTATTCAAACATGTGCAATTCACACATGGATATCTAATCTTATAACTCGATGGTTTATTTTTGTATGCATAGTTTATAAATTTCTCAACCCCATCATAGTAACCAACCATATTTTTTGGTAAATCTATCCAGCTCCAATCCATATCACTATAAAGTAAAACACAAAAATTGATTATAATACAATTCTAAGAATTTAGATTTATGATTTAATTGGGTTACCAATGCATAAAAATTGTGGTTCAGGATAAATAAAGCATATATACATAGGTTTAAAAAACCTATATATAGCTGACATGTGAGTATAGGAATCAATATAATATGATCAAAATCATTAAGAATAAATATTACAATAGATGTGTTCATGTGATAAATATAATAGAAATATGTAACACAAACTCATGGTCTACAGTATGAAGAAGCCTATGTGTTATCTCATTTTTTATTCGAGAACAAATTTGTGAAAACTTGAATTACCTTTTCCTAATAATACTTATCACTTGATACATTAGAATGCAAATATGTTAGTAACATAGGTCATGAAGAAATATAATAAATTCAAGTACATCAAGCAAAGAAGTACCAAAGCAAGTCTGATTAAGAAAACAATGCTCCAGACAAGTCTAATGAGATAATTCATAGCAAAACCTGCAAAGAAATTAAATAAAACTTGCAGATAGGAGAAGTAGAAATCAACACATGCCAACAAAATAAACTTTCTCAATTTTCGCTACACATCCTAAAATTTATCATATGAACACAATGAAACATACGTGCCAAACAGTCTTGTAATTAGAAACTTGGTTGCTGTAAGAGTACCTTGAAAAAATTTTAATTCACCTTCATCGGATTTAAGAATACATATGGTTTATCCCCTTCCCCCTCACTGTTCTTCCCTCAAACATTTAATCTTATAAATTATATACATCATAGATGGAAGAAGCCACATATGTCTTCGAAGCACAATCATCAGTTGCAGAGAATTGAGATGAAATTGAGATGATGGTGCTATATACGTTGGGATGCTGAATAGGGAATCTTACCCCTCTCTCCTTCATCGATCACTTCCATCCATCCATTCTGGCCACATTCCAACCCCTACTAGCAGAGCAAGGTATCCTCACCGTGGAGTGGATGGAGAACGTGGAGGAAGGGGGCCTTATCAAAGAGCTCTCTAGTTGTCGCTGGGGCCTCGTAGTGAAGCCTTAGAGGAAAAGCGTGGGGCCTTACTGGGGGGCTCACCAGTGTTGCCAGTCGCCAGCTTTCACCCTCTCTAGTCATCGACTTCCGCCTCTCTGGTCGCCGATCGCAGTCATTGCGGAGGAGAAGGAGGAGGATGTCGAGCGTGTAATGTTAGGGGCTACGCGAGGCGGTAAGAGAACGAGGTAACCAACATTAGGTTATGTTAATGTGTGGTTGCTCAGAGCCATCCATCCATTTTAAATAAACAGTTCAGATTACTCTATTTTAAATGTGAAGGAGTTGGATTCGTAACAAGTTAGTAGATATATTTACCTCTGAAATAATCAATAGGTATAAGGTGTGATAAAAAATCACAAATTTTTTTAAAATTATTTATTGTTTTATGTTAAGATATTTAATATTATATGTATATTTTATGTACTATATCGATATAATCATTAAATTATATATTCATATATTTTTTAGATATTAATATATTTATTATATTATGTGTAGGTGATTATACATTTTTCACTAAATATTATATTATATTCATTAAGTTTATACGTATTCATTTTATATTTTATTATATTAATGGGTTAGTATTAAATCATAGACTAATATACTATTTCTTATTTATTAATATATTTATTATTTTTTCTGTAATTATTTATACATATTCATTTAATATTTCATTCCGGATCATAATATTATATTATATTTAATTTTTTACACATATTCATTTAATATTAAATTAAATCATATATTAAAATATTATTTTTAAATATGACCAAAATTAATATATTATTTATAATACCTTATAAATACTAATATTAATATTTTTAAATATTTATTTAATATATTATTTATCTACTAACTGAGTTGGTAGGTAATACGTAAGTATTGACATCTTAATTTAGTAAGTATTGGGAGTAAGTACATGCCACTTTTACTTACCAAAGCTTACCTACGGACAATGTTGTGACGGGTAAAAGTCAATTTTATTGTAATGTGACTAATTATAATTTTAGATTATTTTAATATTTTAAATTAGAAAATTACACTAACCCATGAGCGCCCAATCGTGTTGTCATCGTAACTTTGTAGAAAATAAATATTATTTATTTTTTTAACATGTATACATATTTATCACGTTAAAGGGTGAACAATATGGTGTCCTGACTTGCTTCTGGTTCATCTAGAGAAGATGACATCGTTGCTATGCTCAGCCGAGAGGAAATTGAAGAGGCTTGTTGTCGCTTTAGCTGTCCATCACTCGCATATGTTTTCCGTAGACTAACATGCTACAATGAAGGAAGAAAGGCACGGCGGCAGTGAACTAAGGTGGCGTTTGTTTTGGCTTAATCTAAACATCTAAACTTTTAATTTCACCTCTAACCTCTTAATTAGTGGTAAAAGTGATGAATTTGATTAAGATATAAGTGATAAATTTTGTTTGATAAAATATCTAAAAATATAAATTATTAATTCATCTTTAACATCTTAATTAGTGGTAAAAAAGTATTTAGGTTGGTTAAGATATAAGTGATTTCTTTTGATTGACAAAAATATTTAATAAAATATTTCTTTGCAAAATCATCGAATAATCTGTTAATAAAATCTATTTTAAAATTATATATTTTTAGTAAAAACTTCATTTGCCATAAAATGAACAACAAAATTAAATTTATTTACCTATCAAATATTTGTCAAATATAGACGATGAGTTTGAGAAAAATGTTATTGGAGTATAATATTTAAATAAAACTTCAAAAAAAAAACATTGCGACCAACTCTGTTACGTCTGGCTGCATTGTCTGTCATGTCCAGTGCTACAACCTCTAATCCAAAAAAAGTAAATTTTCACATCTGAATTGTTCAGAGCTTATTCAGATATAAGAGGTACAATGAGACATTGGATCAGGCGGATTATCAAACATGTTAGCTCGTTAAAAGTCTGACCGAATCAGACAATAGAGCCCTATTCAGCGTAATCAAACACCGCCTAAGATGACATCGTTGCTTCTCCCTTTTTGCAACTGGCTGGTGGCAATGGTGTCGCTATCGTGATTGGGTGAGAACGAATCGAGATGACCTATTGTCGCTCCAATCGTCTAGTGCTTACTACGGAATGCAAAAGGTGGACTCTTGTGCTCTCTGTAGGGGTGTAAACGGTTCAGTTCAGTTTAATTTGGCAGTTTTTTTTTTCAAATTGAAACTGAACTGATAAGGAGAATCGAACCGAACCAAACCGGTTCAGTGAAGTCTAAACTGATTGTGGTTCGGTTCGATTTTGTTTGGTTCGGTTCATCAGTTTAATATATATTTAAATAAATAAAATAAAATAAAATAAAATATATATTATAATAATTATTTAAGATTATTATGAAGACTAATACTTTATTTATAATATATACTTATATTTTTATACTAATTAATTTAAATTTATAATAATATATATTTAAAATTGATATAATATATATTTAAATGTAATATAATATGTAAATAGAGTGGGTCAAACATTGTCAAATCGGGTCAACCGGTTTACCGGTTTGGTTCGATTTGGGGAGGTGTCGAACTGAACTAAACTAATAAGAAATTATCAGTTCGATTCAGTTCAAAAAACCGAATAAATAATCCGTCAAACCGAATCGAATCATTTGGTTTAGGAAATGGGAAGGCCTGTTGTAGCACTCGCCGTAGAATATGGAAGGTTGGCTGTGGTAAAGGAAGCAAGGCACGGCGCTCATAGGGAAAGTGAGAAACATATTTCTTCTTCTTTTTGTAGTGTATTATTTATTTTAAGATCACCTTGCTATTTTTTCCACTTAAGATAATTTTTAAACAGCGATGACAATGATCACAGCTAAAATCCAATGTCGTATGTTAGAAGTTATAACAAATATTTTGCAATAAAAACTCATATTTCTTGTAGTGTGTCTAACAAAGAAATCATTTTAAAATTATAAATTTATAATGGTAGTCAAACATCTCTTTTAACTAGTTTTATTATAAAAACATAAAATTATAATAAAAATTTAATTTATCGTGCAACCAAACATCTTTGAATCCATTTACAACTAATTTCATTTTCTGGTATTGATAAGATCACAATAAATAAAAACATAAAATTATAATAAAAATTTAATTTATCGTGCAACCAAACATCTTTGAATCCATTTACAACTAATTTCATTTTTTGGTATTGATAAGATCACAATAAATTAGAGAATGAAGATAGAAGATATGAAGCACACCACAATAAACACAAAATTTATAGTCGTTTAGTTTCAAATCGGTAACACTATTAAGATGTATATACACCACCTCACATATATTAATATGAAAATTTTAAACCACACACAATCTGTAGACAATAAACAATACATACACACATTTGGATCTTCTCACGAGGAAAACATAACTACTCTCACAATCTCAACTTAGATGTATATAACATTAACTAAGCACTAGAGATGAGTATGTGAGTGAACAGAAATAAATTCTTGAGAAACTTGACTTTGAAATAGGATGTAACATAAAGAAGCCTTGATATTGTCTTCTTACTTGAGGAAGTGAGGCATGGGCTTCTTCTTGCATGGGTTGGATTCTAGAACCTTCACAAAGTGGCCTTTCTTTGCAACTTAAAAATCTTTTTGCTTTCCTCTTTCTCCTTGGGGTTTTAACTTTAAAGATGAGAATATTTATAGATGAATACACCCATAGTCAATTCTGAGGAGGATATGACATTTTAGGTCATATGTTCTTTCTTTAAGAAAGAAATCTCACTAAATTTTCAAAAATTGCCAAGATTTATCGACTTTTTTAATTGCATCGGTCACTCTATTGATGCAATTATGTTTTAAGTTAACGAGACTAGTTTGGATAAGTGATTGATTATAGGGATTTTCAGTTTAGGTGTCTTATAATTAATTTGTAAATTTTGGTCAACCGATTCTATCAAGTTGGTCCATGTTCAGGTATATGAGATTGACCTAGGTTAAGCACGTAGAGCTGGACTATCTAATTGTACACATTGAGTAGCTTGTATTATTGTACACTCCTCATTGTTTACACAAACCATATATATAAATAGGAACAGTGAAATGGTGTCCTCAATTGAGGTATTTTTCCCACTCACTCCCAATTCTCTATTTCTCGTCTGTTTTCTATTTCTTCACGTCTTCCTTGGTTGTAGGACTCTTGCAAATTGTAGATCTCAGTGTCTTTATATCAGAACAGCTCATTCATCCTCAAGCAGTGCTTCTTCAGCATTCATATCTAGATATTCAAGTTGATATTAGAGTGAGATGTCATCTTAAACCTAATCTCTATGGCTATTTTTTCATCGTCCCATCATGGATAGCTCGTCGAATATTTCTTCTACTACTTCCTCTGTTTCTCAACTACCATTTGCTACCTCATCCTTTTCTTATTTAATTCGGTTTCGAACATATCACATTGTGTCTCAGTCAAGTTGAGCAATGATAATTTTATGGTCTAGAGAGCACATATCTTGCCGTTTCTCAGCATGAATGATTTAATTGGTTTAGTTGATGGCATAGTTCAATGTCCATCTATTTTTGTTCTTGATCCTATGGATCATTGAAGCAATTACCTAATCCTTATTACAAGGTTTAGATGCAGTTTGATAGTCTAGTTGCTACAATCCTAATTCTTTCATAAGTGAATATGTGCTTCCATTGGTTGTCGGACATGATTCATCTACTAGTATATGGAATGCCACTATTAAGACTTATTCATCTGCGTCTCACACAAGAATTTTACAGTTGAAGTCTCAACTTCAACAGCTGAAAAGGGATCTATGAAAATAACAAAGTATTTGTAGAAAATGAAATCAATAGCTAATTCATTAGCAATGGTTGGTGAGCTTGTTTCTTGTTCGGATATGATTTTATACATTTTAGCTAGGTTAGGACCGGAATTTGAATCCTTTGTTATGTCAATTACAATGAGACTAGATGTTGTTGATTTGTCTATTGATGATTTACAAGGTCTTTTGCTCAATCATGAACTTTTTTTACAAAAACATCTACAGTCTGTAAGTGAACTTAGTGCAAATCTGGCTTGTACTACTTTGAACAATCAACAATAGAACTCTCTGCATTAAGAGGAAGAGGAAGTGGTAGAGGCAGGAATTTTGGTGGTAGATGTAACATTCGTGGGGCTTTTAACAATACTAGAAGAGGTCAATCTAAGTATACACAACTACAAAATACTACTAGATGGTATAATTTTTCAGGGCCTAATCAAAATTTTTACAAGGATACCCTCAAATTTCTTTTCAATAAGCTCTTTAAGGTATGTCAACTTTGTGATAAGAGGGTTCACATGGCACTTCAATGTTAGAAAATATATGATTTCAATATATGAAATTAAGAGAATAGTTCCTCTACATAGTTCATTTCATAAATTCTTTTCATGCTTCATACTACCAATGTTGCCTCTACCAATTCCAATTCTTATCCTTTTGATTCCAGTGTGTCTTAGTACGAGTTTGATTCCAAATGGTATCTTGATTCACGGGTGAACAGTCATATGACTCCAAATATGAGTTTACTTGGCAGTCTAGTGACTTATATATATAGGACAAGATTTTGTGAAAATTGGCAATGGGGATGCATTGAATATATCACATATTGGGAATTTAGGTTTTCTCTCATTTAATCTTAAAAATATCTTACATGTTCTATGTCTTGAGAAAAATTTATTATATGTGTCACAATTTTACAAAGATAATGGTGTTCTCTTTGAATTCTTTTCAGATCATTACGTCGTCAAGGATATTCAAATTCAGAAGCCTCTTGCTCAAGACAGCAATATTTATGGTCTCTATACTTGGAACCAACTAGAATTGGGGTGCTTAGAAGTTTTGCAGCCATTGTGGGTGTTTGGCACAAGCGCATGGGACATCCAACTTTCAAGATAATCTGCCAAGTTCTTCACACCATGGGTGACGGTTTCACATCTAATGAGCATTTCTTTTGTAGTTCTTATGCTCTTGCCAAGAATCATCGACTTCATTTTCCATCTTCGTCTTATGTTTCACAATATCCATTAGAAATAATAGCCTCAGATGTATGGGGGCCATCACCACATATTAGTATTAATGGGAATATATATTATGTCACATTTATTGTCTATTATAGTAGATATTGCTGGTTATATCCTCATAGTTCAAAGAGTGATGTACATAATGTGTTCTTGCACTTCAAGCATCAAGTGGAAAACTTATTCTCATGGAAGATAAAATTCTTTCAAACTTATTGGGGTGGTGAGTTTCGATCTTTATCACATTTATTTTTTTGATTATGGCATCATTCATCGGATAGCTTTTCCATGCACCCATAATCAGAATGGTCTTCCAGAAGTAAGCATAGGCACATTATAGATACTACTTTAGCCTTACTGGATCATGCTTTTTTACCTTATGATTTTTGGGATGAGGCAGCCTACTGTGCTATCATCTTATCAATAGGATGCCCACTCCTATACTTGGTTTGTCTCCAATTCAAAATTGTTTGACAAGGGACTTGACTACAAGGTTTTAAAAGTCTTTAGCTGTGCCTGTTATCCTTTCGTTGGACCATATAATGCTTTTAAATTTAGTTGTTGGTCTGAATGCCATGTTTTCATGGGTTATAGTAAAGATCATAAAGGTTATCGATGCTATCTACCAAGACAAAGAAGATTCTATATTATCAGAAATGCCATGTTCAATGAGAATTCATTTCCATACAAGATCTTTATACAACCGAACCTAGTTCAACATTCTCCATTTGTTGTTACTTTACCTAAACTAGTTTCAAACATTGCTGGTTCCCCTTCTAGTTTTTTTACTCATGATATTTCATCTTATTTGAAGAGTATTGGGTCTACTTCATAGCAGTCCTTACCTTTGTTCAGACAGTTTGTTGTCTTCATATACTGTTAACTCCCCCACATTAGTCTGTTTCACCTTAGCAATCATATTTTGTGTCTAAGTAGGTTGATGTGTCAGAAAACACTCCTAAGAAGTTTAAATTCATTAATGATATTATGAAATAGACTACACCTGTTCCTTCTATTCCCAAAAGTAAATACGCTCTTTTTGTTGTCAATCAAATTGAAATAGAACCATCCTACTTCATGGTTGCAACAGGAATCCTGGAGACATGAAATATCGGAGAAATTTTTGACTTTATAGAAAAATGGGACACAAGTATTGGTTCCTCCACCTTCAAATGTGAACAATATTGGTTGCAAATGGGTGTACAAACTTAAAAGGAACTTAGATGGTACTGTTTTTAGACATAAAGCTTAGCTATGGGTTTCACTCAAGAATATGTTATTAACTTTAGTCTGCTAGTAAAACCATCAACTATACATTTGGTGTTGTCCATAGCAATCTCATCTTAATGAGTTATATGATAGCTACATGTTAATAATGCCTTTCTCCATGGCATTCTTGAAGAAGATATTTTCATGCAGCAGCCTGAAGGCTTTGTTGATCTAGCAAAACCTCATTTTGTGTGCAAACTAAAAAAATCATTATATGGTTTCAAACAAGCTCTTCAGGCTTGGTTTTTAGATTATGTATACATCTATTATCTCTTGGTTTTAAGGCGTCTGTGTGTGACCCATCCTTGTTTCTTCTTTACAAGAATAAGATTGTTATTTATCTTCTTGTATACATAGATGATATTATAGTGACAGGGAATGACTACAGTGCTTTTCAAACTTTGGTTCATAATTTAAATGTCTATTTTTCGTTAAGAGACTTGAAAAACTTGAGTTATTTTCTTGGTATTCAAATGCATAGACATAATTCTGGTTTGTCATTGAATCAACTACAATATATTTTGGATCTTCTTCGGAAAGCAAATCTCTTGGATGCTAAACCCATGTCCACACTAATTACTCCTCAGACTACTTTGTTTCGGCATGAAGTCAAGCCTTTGGTTGATCCTACTTTTTATAGAAGCATGGTTGGTTCTTTGCAATACATAATAGTCACTAGACCGGATGTTGCTTTTGCAATTAACAAACCTTGTCAATTTCTTTCACAGCCAACTAAAACTCATCTTATGTTGGTAAAAAGGATACTTTGGTATCTCTAAGCTACCTACAATTATAGTTTCTTAGTGCAGCCGTCAAGTTTCAATCTCCATGTTTTTTTTATGCTGATTGGGCAAGTTGCCCAGATGATCGCTGGTCTACGACTGGTTTTGGCATATATCTTGGGTCTAATCTCATTAATTAGACTACTAATAAGCAAAATACCATTCCTCTATCTAGCAGTGAGGCTGAGATGAGAGCAATGGACATGGTTGTTATAGAGTTAATTTTGACTTTACAGTTAATCAAGGAATGGGGATTGCCTATGAGCAGAGCTCCAACTGTCTGATGTGATAGCGTATCAACAATCTACCTCATTGCAAATCTAGTTTTTAGGGCAAGAACAAGGTATATGGAAGTGGACTTTCACTTCATCTGCTAACTAGTTCAAGATAAAATTATCACAATTCAACACATTTCTAGCTGGGATCAATTAGCAGATGGGTTTACAAAAGTTCTCTCAGTGCATGATTTTGAAAAATTTAGGTACAAGTTAAATGTTCTTTTCCAACTTAACTTGAGGGGGGTTTTAAGGTATATGAGATTGACCCAGGTTAAGCACATAAGCTGGACCATCTAATTGTACATGTGAAGTAATTTATATTAGTGTACACTCTGCATTGTTTACACAAACCATATATATAAATAGGAACAATGCAGTAGTGTCCTCAATTGAGGCATTTCCTCCTCTCACTCCCAATTCTCTATTTCTCGACTATTTTTTGTTTCTTCGTGCCTTCCTTGGTTGTAGGACTTTGGTGAATTTCAGTTGTCAGGGTCTTCATATTAGAATAGCTCATTCATCCTCAAGTAGTGCTTCTTCAACAAGATCCTTGAATATTTTACATGGCTAGTAAGCAAGAAGTTAAAAGATACATTTTAATTCAAGCATGCATTAAAATTTAATTGAATTGGTTAAACTAACACATCCAAACACAATTAAATTAGTTTAAACAAAAAATATACCTAACGAAACTCCAATAAAGATATTCAAGCATAATAACCAAACATCCAACTTTTCACAAAACTATTACCATACATTTTCATTGACCAAACTTCACCGACACATGTCTTCTTGTTTTTCTTCTTCTAAAGGAGGGGGTCTTTAACTTTTCAAGGCTTCGCAGAACTTCATCTGCATTATTGTCATTGAGAGACAAGTGTGAAGAGTCTCATTGTCATGTCATAGTCTACATGCTTAAGTTATGTTGGTTAGTTGCTTTAATGTCCGTGTAAAGAGTGAAGAACCAATCACATAAGGAGTCAAGGCAGCCTTTCATGAGAGTGAAGCATCTATAGAATTATGATATCCACTTTTGAGATGAAAATTGGGGACGTATCAAGCTTTAACCTAGTTCCATGTTTTGGAAATGAGGCACAATGTGTGTCTTGGTGGGGGTTTGATGAAAAGTGATGGTGTAACACCCCAGTTTGTGAATATGTTTAGGGATTAATTCAATGGACTACCAAAAGCATCGGTTAATCATTTTTCAGAGGTTGAGTTTAAAAAACTATAAAGTTAAGCATGCTATCTCTAGAGGATGGGTGACCTCCTAAGAAGTAGCATGATTGTTGGGCCAGTTAGTTGATTTAGTTGACCGTTATATATGATATCAAAGCATGACCCAGCTGAAGAGTCCAATGTGACTCACCTAGGTATATGATATGTGGTGTGTGTGGTCTTGACAAGGGCATCAGGTTAGTTATCTCTCTTCTTCTTATCACTATCTCAATAACTATGATGACATTCATATTGCTCCTCATGAAACACTCATTAAATGAGCTCCAAGTTGATGATGGTACAGACTTCATCAATGATATTGATTCCAAGAAATAAGATCACATGAGTTAGCATATTGCTATAAGGTAGACTCTTCTTGGATTGCTTAAGACAAGTCTTGATGAGGTTGACCATAATCCAGAGAAGATTAATTTGAATGCCATAGAAGATGCAACAAGACATGATGGATCACCCTTTGAAGGGAGAAAATGAGTTGGCATTTGGCTTTTCTATATGATCTAGATTTGTCATTTCCTTTTCTATCTTAGTTATGATGATATCTTCTATAGAATATTCAAAGTCAGGTGATATGGCCCCTATGGTGAGTAAATATAGGGTATCATTATACATACTATCTTTAATTAATATTGTAACGGTAAGGAATTGGCCTTTGTATAGTGGAAGTGCCATTTCCTTGGATTTCAATTTTGTTGTCTCAATTGAAACCAAAAGACATTATGGAAACTCGAATTCAAATTGAATCAAATATATATTCATAGGATTTGACAAATCCATCAATAGAAGACATGAACAAGCAATGAATAATCCACGCTCACTAAGCTATCCAAGTGCACATCATCTATCGGTATCCACATAAACTACCTTCATAAATGGATACTATTACACACCAGACTTTCTTGCTTGTCTTGAAAGGAGCTTCATCATGTGCCAGCTGTAGACACACATATGGCATAGTTGTAGAGCCAAATGGACCACTAAAGGATAGATTAGAGTGAATTATTAGGTAGAGACCTTCAAGGAAAGGATAGTTGAAAAGAATATCATCTAAGTCAAATAGTTAATTATAATGAGACCATATTACATATGCCGTACTTTATTCTATTCAGATTTTAATTGTTACACACTATGACTATAAGATATGTTAATTAGATGTTGAGAAAGTGTTTCTCTATGGTATTTTGAGGAACATGTGTATATGATACAACCTTTGGAAATAAAGTCCCAATAACAGCCAAATAGAGTGTGTATATGGTCAATTTATAAACTTAAATGAACTTCCCATCGATGATACAAAATATTTAATGAGATTAAATATTAATGACTTCGTTAAGAACGAATAGGAGCCTTGTGTATTCAAGAAGATAAGGAGAGTGCTATTACTTTCTTGACTTGTTATGTGAATGATATACTACTCATTAAGAATGAAGTAGGTATGTTATCTTAAGTGAGTCTAACTGTAAAATTAATTCTCCAAACAGAATCTGGGTTTTAGGATCTATGGACATAGATCTAAAAGCAATACCTAGTTAATGTATGTAGTAACCATAGTCAATGAGTTTGACATGGAAAATTCCAAGATAGGTTTCTTATCTATGTAATGTGGAGTTGATCTCTCTAAAAAGATGTCTTTGTAGCCTTCTTGAGAGATAAAGAGAGCACATGAGTAAAGCCGTTATATTTTTGCTATAGGGTCTATCATATATGTGATACTACGTACATGACTTGATTAATGCTCTAATTATTATAAGAAATCATCAAGTATATCCATGTGAGAGTCATTGGATTATTAAGAGATGTATCCTTGAGTACTTGAGAAGAATTAAGAATTATTTCTGAAGTATAGAGGTTAATATTTGAAGTCTTGCATTTTTACAAACACAAGCTTCTATTTAGATAAGTTTGGTAACAGTCAATATAATGGTGGTGCAATAAGCTGGAAGAGTTCCATGCAATAGCACACTGCAAATTCTACAACATATGTAAGGGAAATTACATAATGACTGCACACTACTTAAAAAGTAGTACAGATGAAGATGTTCATCTAAAATATGTAGTTGTCTCAATTTTTCCTGAAAGTGTACCATTATTTTGAAAAAAAATTGGGGGCAGAGCTGTTATCTCATCAAAATTTTAAAACTTTTGTGGTAATATCATAAAATTAGAGAGATTACAGCTTATAAAGATATAATTAAAGATAGCGTATCTACGACTAATAGCATTGAAAATCAACTAATTGAAGTAGTTACTCAAAGAGTGTTTGAGCTTCACCTCGTGTTGATAGATATTAGCGAGATGGGTGAATGACTTTAGTGCAATTGTGAAATTGATAGAAATAAATGATCTACAAGCCAATCATATATGATATAATTCTAAATTTATAGAAAATCTCATTCAATAAATTAGTTAAATCTTTATTACTAGCTCTTATTAGTTGTGTACATCGTAATAATGTCCTTGATCACATGCATTGATGATTGAATCATATTAAGATTATGATAATGTGATTGATCATCTAGAGGTATATGATTTAAATGTTCCTAGTCATAAGATCCTTAAGACATGACATCAAGGATCCATATACACTAGTGTATGCGATGTCTTCTCATTTGATGAGAATGACTGATCTCATTGATCATTAGTGTGTAGACACTAAGATAGACATACAAGTGTTCATTACTCGAATAAGTTCACTAAACTGACCAAATTAGAAACCTCGAATAGTATCTTACCGTACTATTAATTAGAATTTTCTATTATCACAGTTGTATGGTTGGACATTTAACCTGAGTTGCCAAAGATGCCTTGTTGGGTAAAACTTGTGTTTTGACCATTGATTTATAGATCACTGTTTAGATGGTGCAATATAGTGATAGATTGGGTACAAGGAAAACCCGATGGGGGCAATTGAGTGTAATCATTTGTAGACATGCTAATTTGGCCTTATTTAAAGCTTAAAAGTCTTATTCCATTGGCAACATCCCTTATTGGACTATTAAAATCAAACTGAACCACCCTTTTGGTGAGCCGAGGAGCTTACTGAAAATATGATGATGATTTACTGATCTCTGGTCAAATCTATGTTTGTCAAGCGAGGGCCATCATGTCGTGTCCTTTTTTCAGGTCACTATATGTTTTTTGATTACTATTAGAGTTTCTTGATTGCCGTCAAGTCATCACAGTCAGTACCGAGGAGTGGGGGTAAGGCATACCGAATCCATCCCTCCGTTTCATGACCAATCAATTGGCAAGAAACCCCTCTGGCATCTTAGGTTACTTGGTCATTAATTTTGGTATTTTTAGATCTTTCGACTTTTCAGGTTCCTCTCGTTGTTTTCGGTCGTCAACCCAAGTTGTACGGGTTGCCACTAACTTTTTCAGTCATTATGAGTTCTCTGGGTCATCCTTGGAACTTTCAAGCATCTCTCCAAGTTTTTCAGGTTGCTCCAGTCATTTTCGGTCATCAACCTGAGTTGTACAGGTTTCCGTCGACCTTTCCAGTTATTACAAGTACTTCGAGTCATCCTCGATTGTTCCGAGCACCTTTCTGAGTTTTTCAGGTTGATCCCGTCATTTCTAGTCATCAACACGAGTTGTACGAGTTAATGCCTACTTTCTGGATCATTCTGAGATTTCCTAAGTTATCACTGGCTTTTTTGACTTTCAAATCATCGTCTGGGCTTTCGACACCACCAGAAGGATATATTAGAAGTTATAGTCCCAAATAGAAGTCTTGAGATGTGTACTGGCTAGTTTATCGATTTAGGGAGCTGTGTTTGCGAGTCCTCTTTCATATGCAACAAACGAGAGTCAAAACGGACGTCCCATTGGCGAGTTATGACTTGCGAAGTAGATGCACATAGAAGAAAGAACTGAATGCGTCCCCGAATCGGGGGTATGGTTTGTGCACGGCCTTGGATTGAGGACACATCCAATTCCAGAAACCTAATTTATTATCCCATTTTCCAACTTTACAAATACATATTAGAAAGTTTTCTCTTTGGAAAATAGCCATTTTGACCGTGCCCCTGGATCGGGGGGGGGTGTCCATCATAGAAATTCAAATTTTAGACAATTTCTGGAAGCTTTCCCAATTTACACTGGGTCTACTTCTCCTATAAATTTAGGCCATTCGGATACGATCCAAGATTACTCTCCTCATCCTCCAACCACCTTAGGCTTGTCCCAACCTCTCCAAATCATGCTCTCTTCATACCGGTGCCCGAAAATCATCCTAAAGTGAGAGGGTAGCCGATCTATGCTCCATCATGTTGCTGTTATGATCATCGGCTTCCACAAATTTCTCTAAGCATTTTGCAGCCACGACTTCTTCAGAAGAAGTGTTCCTCATCTAGTTACCTTTTGTATCCAACAAATGGAGATTAATTACAATGTCTTCTTAGCTTGTGGCGACTTCTACACGGATGCTACGCAGACGGATCTAGAGTCTACTTTTCTCTGCCACCGAATTTTTAGTTAATTTTCATATACTTCCCAGTAGATTTAGCTCATATAGTTTTCATACAAATTGTTCCCTAGTGAGTTATATTTCATTTTCAACAACAATTTTTCAATTCGAACATCTATGGTTCCCATAACATGTCCTGCATCGACATCGCACCAGTGGTTCCCAAATCTTCATTTTCTAGTATCAGATTTATCAGGTAAATTCAAACCCTATCTCAGAAGATTCAAGAAAACTTATCTTCACCTTAAATCACCCTCAGTGAGTTTTATTTGTTTTAAAACAAATGGGAGCCCATTCTAACTTTCGTGTTGCTCTCGGTGGTTTTTGCACCAAGGTCGCGTCTTCAAGCTGTGTGCCAAATTATGCTTTTCCTAGCATCTCTTTTATTTACAATTTTTTCACAAGATTTTGTAGACGTCTACTAAATAAGTTTTCAACATAAATAATCTTCTTCTCTGAGTCTTTTTTTTCAATGCAACAAATGGCGCTCAATTTTAACATCGGGTCTGTCTGTGGCGAGCTTTGGACCGAAGTCATGTTGGATATAGTTCAACGTGCCTTCAAACCAAGGGTGCACCCACCACACCCTCAAACCTAGGGTGCGGCCTTTGTGCCCCGCTTGTGTGTAGGCCAACCAAATCGGTCTTTCTTCACCCGTTTTAGCTATGATTTGAGCTGTTTAAATTTCTACTTCTTCTTCATTCACCAAGTATCATTTATACATCATTTTTATTTAGTTTTGCATCTGCTCATATATTATAAAAAAACAAAAAATGGGTTATGGTTAACCCTGAAATCGGTGAGTTTGTTTCTGATTGCCGTTTTATGTTATTGTCTTTGCAGTTACTATATTTCACTCAGTTCTAATCCTTCTTTCACTTGTTTTCTTGTCTTATTGTTTACTAGTTGCACAGGTATATCGAGCTAGCATCGATGGAAAACTCTTCTTCATTGGCTGGCTAAAAAAGGAGAAGGTTGAACCCACACACCCGTTTCTCGCACTAAGATACACATGGTCACATCTCAAGTACTCTGTATGCCATTTATTTAAAGTGAAGCCCACGTCTCCTGACGACCACTCTTCCTCATCTATACTTCTACTTCATGTCCTCCTCTATTTCTAATTCCTTTTAATTTATTTTTCTCATCCTCCTCTAACACAACCAGAACCATCTCTCCAGTGCTCGAGTGATGCTAAGGGATGAAAGTTCAGGAATCAATGTGAATATGGTACCGATGCTATGTAACTAAACATAGTTGATGTTTGCTTTGACTTAATATAAAATTTTAAAATGTTAATTATATGTCTAATCTCTTACATCTTGTTTGATAATTATATTGCGCATTTATATCACTCTTAATTTTAAATTTTGTAGTTATAGAAAAGTGTTTGACTATCAATATAAATTAATATTGAAACTTTTAGTGAAATTGATACTTTGTTCTTTACAAATATTGATATCAAAATTGATATCACATCACTTTTTTCTAACTAAATAAGACATAATTTGTGGTAAATTTAAGTATTTAAGTTGATTAAGATATTTATATGTTAATCAATTTAAAATTTTGATAATAATTTTAACTTTTGATAATATAGTAATAAAATTATCCATTGTTAACCATGACCTCTAATGATCACATTTTACTGGCAAATTAATTAAGTAATTGTAAATACTTTACGTCATATTTGATTAGAGTATAAAAATTGATACTACATTAATTTTGATATTAATATTTGTATATAGTAAAGCATTAATAAAAATAGACATTTGTATTACATATTATGTTTTATGTTTTGTTTATATTAAAAATTTCAATATATTGATATTGATAGTTAAACACCTCATAATGATCTAAATCAATATCAATTAAAAATCGATAATGGTAGGTATGTTCGGTACAATTACCAACCACGCCCTTAGGGATAAATTAACTGCAAAACTTTCTGTAGTAGTTATAAGAAAAAGAGAAAAAATCATAATAAATAATACTAGTATCTTGAACCTACTACATTAAAATATAAAATATTCATTTTATATTCTCTAAAAAATCTTTAAACATAACGTTTTAAAGTTTAAAAAACAATTAAATTGTTAAATTAAATTAAATTAATTAAAATAACACGGACATACGTGCGGAGCATGACTTGTAGACTAATCAAACTTAATATAAGAAGCGCGAGTTCCAAATTTTCGTCCTCTTCTTATCAGCCGTTCGATCATTTTTAGATTTTTTCGATTTTGTTGTTCACCGTCGGATTTATTTCCCTCGCCGGATCGCCTTCGCGTGACGAAACTCCGCCCCTCCGCCGTCGGTTTCACCCTCCACCGTCGGTCCTGCTCTACTATACGTCTCCTCTCTCTCGTGCCCCGCGAATGCCTCCATCGTCCGCGTTAACCCCCCCCCCCTCCCTTTAGCACGCTTGTGCCAGCCAGCCGCGTCGCCCACCTCCCCACTCCCTCGTGCTCCGCCGCAGACACCCACTTTGCTTTTTCTCTTCCTCCCACCGGCGATCACCCTCCCGATCTGACTTTCTCTTCTTCGGCGGTCCCCAGCACCGATGGATTTGGGATGACATCCACCATCACCCGCACCTGCGCAGCAAGGCAGTGGAGCAAAGCTGTTCTTTTTCTTTCAGGTAGAAGGGCACCTCTCCACTGCACGTTTCCCCCCACAGCATGCAGCCTGGGTTCTCCAGTGCTTCCATTTAGGTGAATCCTCTCTCCTCTGCGTAGATTGACATTGTGCGTTCTTCATCTGTTGTCTGTGGTGGATAGGAGGAGCAATAGCCATTGTGTGGTGTTCTTTTGATCATGTCGGTTTGTGTGTCATGCCCTCATACACATTGCTCCATCATGCCCAAAAAAGTTTACTTAATGTCACAAGTACCTTACATGTCCTCATATATTTCTCTTCTTCACGCAAAAACAAACGGCGTTCGGATCTTCGCGTCGTAAAAATCCTATTTTTTTATTCTAAAAGAATGGTCATATATCCACCGAAAAGCATGTTTATTTATTTTTATTTTTCCTTTCTGGTATATGTATAACAATCGGCGATCCTTCCTCCTTGATCTTCCGTGAACTCTTCCAGAAATATATTTCATAGAACAAAGGTGAGAGATTCTGATCTTATCCGCTGCCCGCGCACTCCGTCGTTTTGCAAGAACTCTCATGATCATAGATCCTGTTTCTGTAATCGGCATCGAATCCGGATCGAAGACAAGCGAGTGATCTTCTTAATTGTCTGCTTCCAAATATATCTGCGCTCCGTCTTTTTCCAAGAACTTTCTTGATCGTGATATTGGTTTCTGTAATCCTCGAATCCGGATCGCCTAGAAGCCGCCATTTGATTGAAAAAGAGCTCGCTCCTTTATTAATAAAAGTCTATATATCAACGTTTATAACCTTATATTTAACTGAAACAATTTATTTATAGCTACGTATAATAATCTAACTTAATATAAGAAGCGGGAGTACCCAAATTTTCGTCCTCCCCATTACGACCGTTCGATCGGCAGCCATCCACCGTCTCAACCGTCCGATTAATCATTCGTCGAGAGTTTATCCGCCCTCATCCGCCGCGACCTCTCCTCCGCATCCGCCGCGACGTCTCAACGCGGCTTCTCCGCCCCCTCAACGTGGTACTCTCAACTGCTCTCTGCCTCTCTCCTGCCATTTTCTTCTACAACGCGGCTTATCTGCCCTGCAGCCTTCCGTCGCGCGATGGAACTCCTACCCTCCACCCCTCTGCTGATGGTTTCACCATCCGCCGCCGCAACACCCCTTCTCTACACCGCGATGCTTCCAGCCGCCGATCACACGTAACCTGGTTCTTCTCCTTCTCTCTCACCATCCTCTCTCCTTCGCCGCACCATGATGCTGCCAGCCACCATGTTGTCTTCAGAATTCAGATTCTGCACTTCAAATCTCGGACCTAACCTGAATTTCAGGCTTCCCACAAATTCTGCACATTGCAGGCTTTCAAGCTCTCGGCTCTTTGTTTTAGATGCAATGTTCAGATTTTTGATATTTAAATGGATTGAATTCAGATTTCAGATTTGCCTACAGACTCCTGAAATTCGGACTTAAAATGGATTCTGCATTTTCAGACTTTGTAATGTACAGATTTTCAGATTTCGGGTCTTGCAAATTTCAGATTTCCTGATTTCTTCAAATTCCAAACTCCAGATTCCTGCATTTTTCAGATTTGCAGGCTTTCTGTACCAATTCAAACTTCAGATTTCGGATTTCTAATTTTCCAGAATTTTCAATTTGCAGATTTTTTTAGTTCTGTGTGGATTGTGTAGATTTTAGGATCTGACTTATTCAACTACTTGGCTTGAGTTCTGTTTTGAATTTGGCTTGAGGGTTCAGTGAATTTCAGATTGATGATTCAATCGGTTTCTTTAAACTTGGCTTTCTTTCTTTACATATTTGGGCCTCTTGCAGAATTTTTGCAACCTCAGATTTTCTGGTCTGTACAACTTGGCTTCCGACCTCTGATTTTCCAAACTTCTATGCTCCAGACTTTCAGATTTCAGACTTCTGTTCAGATTTTGAGACCCCAGATTACGGATTTCATTTCTTTTTGCTGTATGTTTCAGGTTCCAGAACGTGGAGTTCAGACCTTGAAACTCCCGAAGTCAGATTTTTAAGCTCCAATTTCCAGAAAAACAGATTTTCAGAGATTTCTGCACCAAAACAGATTTCGGATTTAGTTCAGATTTTCAGATTTTTCAATCTCTGGATTTTAGATTTGAATTTCATATTTTAAAATTTCATAATCGAAGTTCATGTTTGAGAATTTTGGCTTGAGGACCTTTGGATTAAAATATTTGGCTAAGTTTCAAATTTAGGATTTCTTTTGGTTTCAGTTTTTAGGTATTGAAATTTGCATCGTGAATTGACAACTTCTGGATTTAGTTTTTTATGTTTCCAAATTCCAAATTTGGTTACTTGCGGATCTTGGGTTTCTTAGGTCGAGATATTTTTGCTAAAGTTTCACATTTGGTTACCCTTTAATTTTAGTTTTTATTTTAAATTTTTTGATTTGAACTTTCAGGTTTTGAGTTTTCTAAATGGTTAGATTCTTAGACATTTTGAACCCATTGGATTTTTTAGACATCAAACTTTCTACATTTTTTTTAATTTTTTTTTGTTTTTAGATTGATTGATTTGTCAATTTTCAGGTTTCTAACCTCCTCAGAGTTTCCAAATTTTAGAGTTTCTAATCTTAAGATTTTTGGATTTTCTAATCTTTAGATGTTCATATTTTTTTAAATCCCCAGGTTTCAGACTCTCAGATTCTGTTTTTCCTAGGGATTTCCAGTTTTTTTTGGAATTTCCAGGTTTTTGATTTTCATTGGTTTCAAAACTTTCAAAGTTTCCTGAACATTCAGAGTTCTCAGATTTTTGATGTTTCAGAATGTTCAGAACTTGTCATATTTCTGATTGTTTTATTCTCAGGTATTCTAACTTGCAACAATTTTGTGATTTTCTGATTTTAGAGAACTGTCAGACTTCTAGATTTTCTGATGTCTGGGTTTTTAGATTTTTTTCAGAATTTTCAGGTTCGGACAATTTGCGAATTTCTGTATTTCTTTCAAGTTTCAGATCTCTCCGGACTTGAAGATTTTCTGATTTTTTATGATTTGGATATTCACAGTTTTCGTACGTCAAGAATTTTCACACTTCAGAGATTTTTGGAATTCTGGACTTCAGAATTTTCCACTTTTCAAAATTCTCGGATTTTTGATGTTTTTAGGGATTTTTGAATTTCTGAACTTTTCCTAGCTTGCAGATTTACCGAACCTCTTGAGATTTCAGATTTTCCCCCTTTTGGCATTTTCCAGCTTTGAGAATTTTCTGAGTTGCAGATTTTTATCAATCTGTGGAGAAACTTAGATTTTTTAATTTTGACCTTTCCGGGCCTTTCAGATTGTAACATTTTTTGATTTCTGGACTTATCAAACTCCCAGCTTCTTGAACATTTATGGGATTTTAGATCTCTGACTTTTAGTTTTAGGAACTTTGAGATTTTGGGTCATGAGGTTCTCATATTTCAGAATTTGAAGGCTTTTTAGATTTTTCTGATGGTCTAAGATTTACAGGTTCTAACATCTTGATTTCCAAATCTTTTGAGAACTTCAGATTTTCCATCTTTGCAGAAATTTGACATTTTCTGTTTTGTTCTTATTTTTTCTTTTTATTTTGTTTGACTTACTTTATGTTATTACATGGGTATTTTTTTATCGTTTATGGTGTTTTGAACTTGTTTTTGTTTCTTTTATTTATTTTTTCGATATTTTTTGAGAAATTTTGGCCTGTTTGGGTATTTTTAGTTTTATTGTTTAAATTTTTTATTTATTCAGTTTATTTGATTTGCTTATTTTATTTGGCTATTAATAAGGTTTTTATCTTGAAAAACTCATTTTAAGTGTTTTAATTATCTGAAAATTATGTTTTGAGTTATTTTGAGTCTGAAATTTTTATGGTTGACTGTTTGACCAGAGCTTTTATTCTTTTAGGATTTATTTAATTGTTTTTTCTCTCTCTCTTTTTTTCATTCTTTTAAACCTATGGGGTTTTTTTGGAAGCTTCTTATTAAACCAACAATGCACAGAATTCAAATTTTTTTCATTTCTTGGAAGATTTTGATACAATTACATGGGTGGGAGTCAATCTTGGAATTTTTGCATCTAGAGTTTTAAAATTTGCATATAGATTAATTTAACTTTCAAACAATAATATTATTAAATATTTGAATAGTTTATTTCCAACAGTGATTATCTTGTCCCAATTGGATTCATGCTGGATTTCAATGGTAGGATATATAATATGGATATGTCTAAAATATATATTATACTTTCGATGGTCATAACAATCAATGTGTGCATCTACGCAACACTCTATTGATGAGCGAGATGGTGCCACAGTTGCATTGCACGTATATAAACCAATAAGTTTTGAGCGCGAAACATTTATTGAGCTTTGTGAGATTCATGATTAATTTCATTTGATCTTGTATTTTGTAGGTCATTGTGATTGCCCATTGAGTGGAGATAGTTGTGATGGCGATCGTATCCTCCTCTTGGATGGTGGAGAGAGCTTGGAGGTGAGTCGTTGGCCTTCACTCTCTCAAGGTAGACGAGATGGCTTTTTTGTGGCTATCGTGAACGGGTGGTTTTATAATGCCTAAGATACGTAAATTACTGATTAATTCAACGAAGTTCAATTTTCTGTTACTCCTCATTGGATACAAAAGGATTAATCTTAGAGTTTGTTATATGTTTACTCATGACATATAGATCTCAACTTCGGTGTACTCGTACTGCAGTAGGAGATCTCTAGAAAGCAGATTTACTTTCCAACATGTATTGTCTCATTGTGGTATTTGGCCCACCGAGTGTGTTCAACTCTTCTACGTGGTCTTGCACCATGTGTCGATGTCTGGTGTCTTTTTTTTTGATTCATTCTTTATTTTTAAGTTTAATGAATGATAAATGTCACTTTTAAATTTTTTGATATAATATTTTATATGTTGTGTAATTATTGGATAATCTACTGATAACAACTATATTTTATTTGTCAAGATTGTTTGTCACATTTCTCTGTTTTAATGATTTTCTATTTACGAAAGTTCTTATTTGTTTAGTGATAGATAAATTTGTTGATGACACCTTTATTATATATGTAAAATTATTTTAAAATATTTTTTAATTCATCCGTACACGTGCAAAGCACGTTCTTTTAACTAGTACATTTGAACGTGGGGGACAAAGTTGAAAACTCCTTTCATCGGAAACTAGGGGTGCGTTTGGTTGGCTGGAAAAGTTGATGCATGCGTTACTTTCAGGGAGAAGATTATTCAAATTTTTATTTGGTTGCGTGAATATGAGAGTCAAAGTAAATCAATTTACGTTGACTATCTCAAGTTGAAGATTTTGACATCCGCCAAAATCTGTCGTAAACCATTTTCCACAGCCGGGTGGTACGTACAGTACATAATGAATAAAAACATGTCCCTAAGTAAAAACTCACTATCTTAAATAATTTTTTTTATAACAAGTTATGTCAAATAAATATTTGTTAAATTTTAAATTAGTTAAATTTTTAAAAAAATTAAATTTTAATAAAAATTAAAAACAAATTTAACACATATTTTAAATATGTAATTTTTTTAAAGTATGACTTCTAAATAATATCTAATCACATAATAGTTTTAATTATAAGTATTCTAACTGAAAAACACTAATTCAGAATTCAAGTGGTTTATCATATAAAATAATAAAAATTTAAAAACTTATATATTTTGTAACATGATACACAACTAGAATATTTTGATAAAAGTAAAATAAAATTTTTAATAATATGTTCAAAAAAATATAGACACCTGGTTAAAACAATGAACATATTTTTTATTTTTACTTAAAGTTGCTATATAAAAAAAATTTCAAGAAAATTATTTCCTATCAACTAAATAGGAGACTTGTATGGACTTTTCCATGAAAAGTTGATTCTAGTAAAATATTTTCGACGTTTCTTCTTTTTCATGAAACCAAACGCAACTTAAAGTTTATTGCATACTTAGAAATTTTACTAAAAATAAAGTTAAGCACCGCAGATGAATATTAAACAAATTGAATATTTTAGTGAAGAATGTAAGTATTTTGGTCCTGCTGCAACGGAATCAGCTAAGTCCTAAAGGCAAACCATCCCGGGATCGAATTTCAGGGCCTCTCAGAAGAAGAATTTCACTCACCGAACGCCAAATATTTTAAATACTTTAAACATAATGTTTTAAATTTCAAAAAATAGCTGAACTGTTAAATTAAATTAATTATTTTAAATAATACTTACTTGCGGAGCATGTCTGGTAGACTAGTACACTTGAATGTGGGAGACATGAAATCAAAAATTCCTTTTATTAGAAAATAAAGTTTATCGTGTACATACTAATTTTATTAAAAAATAAAGTTAAGTACCACAGATAAAAATCAAACAATGCAAAATGTTTGTTTTAATTTTTTGATCGTGCCCAACGGACACGACTTCACGTCACAAACTCTGCAGGTCGGACAATCGAACCTGCAACCACCGTCTGTGAACGGTTAGGTTATGATCGATGCGATCGTTTTTTTTCTAAATAGAAATCGAGTTGACATGGGGAATTGAACCGAATCAAATAGATTAATTTTTTGTAAATAGAAATCGAGTTGATAAGGTGAATCGAATCGAATCAAATCGATTCAGTGACTGAATGTGATTTAGTTTAATTTAGTTCGATTCTTTAGGTTAATGTATATTAAAAAAAATAAAAATAAAAATAAAATATATATTATAATAATTATTTAAGATTAATACAAAAATTAATACTTTATTTATAATATATAATTATATCTTTATATTAATTAACTTAAATTTATAATAATATATATTTAAAATTGATATAATATATTTTTAAATATAATATAATATGTAAATAAAGTGGGTCAAATCTTGTCAAATCAATTTACCTGTTCGGTTCGATTTGGGGAGGTGCCGAACCGAACTAAATCGATAAAAAATTATGAATTTGGTTCAGCTCAAAAAACCTAATGGAACCGATTCGGTTCAATTTGATTCAATTAACCGATTTCCTGATTTTGTATGAACACCCCTAACCCTCACAGCTACGAGGAAAGAGTTGTCTAGGGTTGTAGCCCTCGGATATTATTTATCCAGGGAAACGTTAGGATCACCATAGACATAAGTAAAGAAAATCTCAATCTCTAATTAGAAACAATCACAATTCTCAACTATTTATGTGATGATTCAAGATGAATATCATAAATTGTTATTTAATTAGATTTCATAACTAATTACACTATTATTCGTAATGAATTACACTATGATTTATAATGATTTAGTCCAATTCATATGAAACATAATATATCTTGTTATGAATCAGTTACGAAGTTATGAATTATAATATAACGAATCCGTTGAACCGTTACAAACGATAGTATGATCCATTACAGTTCATGTTAATTCATCTTGAATCTTCACATAAGTGATCAGGTTACAACCGTTTCTGATTCAAGATTGAAATTATTCTCTTCTTTAAACGTCCGAGGCTATCTGAACTCTTGGGAGAAAAAGTCTCTCTAGAGAGGTGAACGGTGTCCCATAACAAATCTCACCGTACTCTTTAAATTTTTTTTGAAAGAAATCATACTGTTCAATTACTCGGTCCTTTACCCAAAGGTCGCCGTCATTGCGTGAGAACAGAGACCAAATACGCGGCGGAGGGCTCCGGCCGGCGACGACGGCGAGAGGCGGCAAGTCTCCGGCCGCCGTCTCTCTCCTCCAATGCGGTCTAATTTGGTTAATTCAAACGGAACTCTCCGGAGATCGAAAGCGGAATGAGCTTTCTAATCTAAGCCAGGCGTCTCTATCTCTCCACTTCAATATTTTCCATGCCAAACAATAGCGGTAGGATAAGATTAAGGATGAAAAGGCAAACTTGTTCTTCGATGTTGAAAACCAACCGACCATTGATCTCCGATTGCATGGAGTTGCTTGCTGGCTCCGAACACCATTTCGCTTTGACGGGTCTTCTAGATGGCCGGTTTCTCACGTTCCGTCCTCTATATATGGCCCCGGCGACGGATTCCGGGGACGATCAAAAGTGGCAGAGCAACGAAGTGCACTTGCCCGTTGCAGTTCTCAGCCCCTTTCACTTCCTGAATATCCTTCGTCTTTTCCGCCATGAAGCTGCTGGCTCCGTTTCTCTTGCTCTTCCTCCGCTCCTACGCGGTTGAGGCCGCCGGCGCGGTCCTCGACAGCGACGGCAAGGCCGTGACGCGCGGAGCCGAGTTGTTAACCAACCCAAAACCGCGGTACTGAGTTAGAGAGGCCCAGGCTTATAAGCATAGGAAACCTCCCCTCATTGTCCAATATGGGACTATTTTAACTCGCCCCCTCACGTGCAAGCTATTCTGGCTTTGACACGTGTACACTGTTTACGGGTGACGGTCTGAGGGGGGTCCACAGCCCTTGGCTCTGATACCATGTTAACCAACCCAAAACCGCGGTACTGAGTTAGAGAGGCCCAGGCTTATAAGCATAGGAAACCTCCCCTCATTGTCCAATATGGGACTATTTTAACTCGAGTACTACGTCATCCCAAGCTCCGGTTCCGGGGGCGGCCTTGGCCTCGCTCCCCGGAACGAAACATGCCCGCTCTTCGTCGTGAAGGAAAGCTCCGGCGTTGATATCGGCCACCCTATCACCTTCTTCCCCGTCGATGAGGACGAAGACAGCCTGAAGGTGTCGACCGACACTAACATCGCCTTCTCCTCCACCGTCACCATCTGTGTGCAATCAACAGTATGGAAGCTGCAGGACGACGTGGCTACCGGCGGCCGGCCTTATGTCGGGATCGGTGGCGTTACTGGGAACCCCGGCAGGGAGACGTTGTCCAACTGGTTCCAGGTGCAGAAGGTTGACAAAGGCAGCTACAAGTTCGTCTTTTGCCCGCAGGTCTGCAACTTCTGCAGGCCCCTGTGCGGTGACCTCGGGCTCCGGTTCGAGCACGGGAAGGCTTGGTTAGGTTACGGTGGGTCACCTTTCTCCGTCATCTTCGAGAAGAAGGCCTTGCCGTGAGCAGAGGAGTGCATCGTCACCATATTTTTAGAATTATAGTGTTGAATAAATGGTGTTGCTATACATATATACGGAAGGGGCATCACATCAGTACTGTTAAAGCTGACATGTTAGAACGGCTTCAAACAGTTTCAAACACTATGGGGGCTGTGTGATCAGGCCTTGGTAATGTGTTCAGTTTGATTAAGATATCTGTAGAAAAGTTGTCTCTATGCCCTGTTTGGTCAGAGGGTTAAAAGTGATGTTGTGTTGATTTTGATATTGATGTTTTCAAAAAATAAATTGTCAATAAAAAAGTTGATATATAGGTGGATACTTATATTATAATGAATATTTTGTTTGTACTACGCATTCAGATTGAGATCAATAGTCACATATCTTGTGATGATCTATATTAATGCCAATTTCAAATACAATCTTTAACATCCTTAAGTGATCATTTGTGGTCAACAATTCGAAGTACTTGATCGGCTAGCTACGAATGAATATGCTTTCTGTGTGTTCACCGTTGAAATATGGGTTTTATAGATGCTAAAGCAGTACGATAAATGATACGTAGGGTGCTTTAATTTGTATGAATTGAAGGAGATTTGATCTCCAGAAGAGAATACATGACAAGTTTGGGAGTCACTTCATATGCACACGTGTGGATCCACTCCGGTTGTATATGGGAGGGGACTTTATGTCTCTTACTTGAGTGGGTGGAACCTACTGCATTTGAGAAGAGAAAAAATGGGGCAGTTTATGCAGTGGCCGAAAAAAAAGAAACAAAACCTATCATCTTCGTGCAATAAAAGCCCCTCAGTTAAATGAGGACAGCGACTTGCACACGCGAGCGACTGGGAATGCAAGGCGGAGGAGGAGACAAATAACAATGGCCGCGCTTTCGGGTGTTCAATGCAGCACCGGCCCTAACATGTTTATTCATATGAAGAAAATGCTGTAAGGGATTCGTAACTCTACCCAAATGGGGCAACAATGTGCCCTGCAGAATAAAGCAAAGCAGCCAGATTCTAGAAGAAAAAGGAGGTGCAAAGTCTGTCGGAGGAATCCTTATATAAAGTAATTACTGCCGATCCTCCAATATGTAATTAGTTGCATTCGTTGGTAATTCAGCATCTTGCAAAGCTTAATTTCAATATCCCCTCAAGTTGGTGGGTCTAATTTCCTTGCAAAGATGGAGATTAGATCTGTATTAATCCTTGTATAAAGCCATGGTGAAGGAATCCACAGCTAATGTCATGACCTGAAAATTAAGCAACATAAAATCACAACTATGCAGCGAAAAATATAATGTCGTGATAGTGGGAGAAAACTATCATTCGGATTTTATAACTCATACAAGCATGTAGATCAACAAAAACAATCAAAGCTACATAATTCCACAAGATTTCTAAACATGAAGTCAATAACTTTAAACCAAGCCAACTTCACCTAGTTTAACTCCAACAAAAACTTGAACATTCAAAATAACTAAATTCCAAACCAAGTTCATTCATATGTTCCATCTTTGAAGAAAAATCACTAGTTTATTTTAACCACACAACATCCTAAAAGTCTAAAATAAGCAACCTGATGAAAATAAAATATCACTCTGCTCCAACTACAGGGGATTCTGGTTCTTCCACGGCCTCTACCTGAGCCTCCAAGTCAATCTCCTGATTTTCAAAACCTCCTGAAAAATATTAACTCACAACGGGGTGAGACTGGGGACTCCATAGGATTTACACTTGGAGACACGCCAAATTCGCCTAATTCTGAGCATAAAACTCATGTTTTATAGGGAAACATGTATGATTGACCTTATAATGATGCCGAGTCTTTTAAAGTTGATTTGGAGCTTCGCCGAATGAAATCGGATGTTTTTCGAAGTTTTCCGCAAAAAGCCATAATTTCTGAGCGAAAGCCACACATAAATCATGTAAACATGGAAATTGGCTGAATGACCAATACCTAATGATCATGCATTGAAGGTTATGGTCATATTCACACCCTGGACAAGTTTTGTTGCATACCGTGCCTTTCCGGTTTGCCGTCGGAGTCATTTTGACCTATATCGGATCTTATGTTCACTACCCTAACTTTCGGACAAAATTATGAATTTTTGGAGGGTGTGATGGCTTATCCGATGCTATAGAAAGCTTCTTCAGCCTGTTATCTTTCCAATGCAACACACGGTGTCGAATTCCGAGTTTGGGAGTGTTCGCAATGGCTTCCGGAAGAAGAACGCGCAAAAACAGTCCCATGCGCCCGGGTCCCTGGTCACATGCGCCTAGGACCCAGGGCACGTGCCCATGCGCCCTACCAGTGAGGCATGTGACCTCGTGCCCTCACTTGAGGGCACATGCGCCCTACCCTTGAGGCACGAGGGAACCAGTTTTTCACCGGGACTCTACCGCTGAACGGATCGACTGGATAGGACCAAAATTTTCGAATGAATAGCATGCGCCCCCACTTGGAGGCACATGAGCCCTGGGGGTAGGGCACATGCGCCCTGGGTTAGGGCACATGCGCCCTGGGGTAGACCACAAGGTCTCCTATTTTTAGTGTTGATCGCGACAGTTTTCTCCTATAAATAAACTCTAATTCCGGTCGTTCCAAAGGCATGAGCACGACCCCGCAGGCATCTCAAGATGTCCAACCTCCGTACTGCAAAGATTTTGTGATTTTTAGAAAGATAATTTTGATTTTTTAGAGAGAGAAAAGTCAGTTTAAGAGAGAGGAAGGCTGTTTTGCAGGTGATCAGCCAGGTCTCTCTTCTTTGGCCTCTACAGCAGTGTGTGGACGTCTGCTGCCAGAACTCTCTTCATCAAAGTTCTTCCACTCCAAGTTTTCTTGAGTTTTCAATCGACGGAACTTGATTCCGAGGTCGGGCCTGGTCTTGACAAGTGCAGAAGAAAAGTCGCGCCTGACAGATCCTGGACTGCTGCTCTTCTTTTTCGACAACCCAGATTTGGCCATATCTCTCTCTACTCAATTCAGAATCTTTCTGTTCTTTTTCCTATCTCTTTATTTAGTGATTCTCCATGATTATATTATTTTTTTACATTTTTTCATTACTTTTACTCTATTAATACGAAAATAAAAAAAGAGGGGTTAGAGATAACCCAAATCTGGTCAGTTTCTAGTCAATTGTGTGTTTCATGTTATTTTATTTACATATACTCCACTTTGTTTATTTATAATTGTCTCTTTCACTTGTTTACTTGTCTAGTTGCACAGAAAATAAAGCACCCACGCGTTGAGGACTCTTCTTCATCGGCCGGCCGAAGAAGGAGAAGCTTTAACCCACATTCTTCACGTTAAGATACACACGGTCATCTTTCAATCTTTAATTTTATAAATCGGAACCCGCGGTTCCTGGCGACCACATATCTTAATTTCCTTCTTCTCACCCTCCTCTCACATGACCCGAACCGTCTCTTTGGTGATCGAGCGACGCCAAGGGATGAAAGTTTGGGGATCAATGTGAGTGTGGGACCGAGGTGAGAGTTGCTTTCCATGCTTTCTTCTTTCTTTATCATCTCCTCTTGAGGTGACGATCTGGGTTCACGGACTTCCCTGAAAAGGAGAGGGCCCCGTCGAATTTTCAGAGTCGACAGCTTTGTGGCGACCACGGTGGGACAAGCAATGTCTTTAACCGTGGGTGCTTAGTGTTTGTTTGCAACTAGTTCTAGTTCTATACTGGTTGCCACGTGAGCGTTTCCTTCTTTCCACCTTTCTTAACTTCATGCCATCTCAAAATTTATGATTTCACCCATCTTTCATTAGATCTGAAGTGCCAAGTATGTCATTTAATTTCTGTCATTTTATTTAAACCGGTTCCCACGTGAACCACCCTTTTCCTTTTTAATCGGTTCCCGTGTGAACCAATCTCTTTCTTTACTTTAGTTCCCATGTGAACCAAACCCTTTTTTTCAGATCTATCCCAACTTTGATCAGATCTTTATTCACCTTTAATTGGTCCCACGTGGCCCTCTTTTGACCATTCAAACCGGTTCCCACGTGAACCACCCTTTTTTACCCAAAACCGGTTCCCACGTGAACCACCTTTACTTTTTACCCCGGTTCCCACGTGAACCAGCTTATTCTTACATCGGTCCCCACGTGGACCACCCTTTTGCTTGGCTATCAGATCTGAACCCTCTTCTTTCCATCACCTTTTCACTATCTCCATTTGGCTCACATAAGAAACAAGGTCTGGATTCTAGTTTCTAGTTGCTTGTCTAGTTTCTAATTGCTTGTCTTGTGTGATTGCTTGTTTATTTAAGTTTATGTCTTGCTTATTACTTGCTTTACTACTTGATTGCATTCTCTACTCCTTCTCTCTACTTCCTTCTTTTATACTTTTTTTGAGGTGGGAGCTCACTCTCCCATTTACCCCTCCCATCCAAAACACCCTCTTGGTGGATTCTGACCTCTCTTCTGGGATATTCCTTCTTAGTTGACTTGGTTGGCTTTCATCAAGGCCTCCATAATTCCTCATACGTGGAGTATTCCTCTTCACGATCGGGTTGGTTGTACCACTCCCCAAAACCCGAAGCATCCTATGTTACCTACACGTGGTGAGATTGTGTGAAACCTAGGTCATTGGAGATTGGAGTTAGGATCCTAACCCATTTGTTGAGAGAACAATTCTTAACAAATCCATAAACCTAAGGTTTAATCAAAATCATTGCGTAATCTTGCTTTCAAGTCTTTGCATCACTTGCTTGTCAAAAAAAAATTCAAACCCCTAACATTTTGCAAGATACTAAAAATCAGAAAAGAGTTCTTTGTTTGCTTTGCCAACTTGTTTGTTTTACCTTCTCCTTGAAATTGAAAGGTAACAATGCAATTAAGGTCTGGAAGGCACGTTGGAATGGCGGAACAAGCTGAAAATTGAGAGCACTAGATGGGTCACCAACCAATTCCGTCAGATGGTCATGCTAATCCATTGTTTGAGTCAGAAGCACAAGAGGTCCCTCAACCATCTGCTCCTCGTGATGTTGAACAACTCTTTAGGGAGTTGTCTCTCTATACTGACCCAGAAACCTACGCCCGCATACAATCCATGGTAAAGGGCAAAAGTGCCTTAGATCAGGCTGAAGCCAACCAAGTTGCTTCATCTCCTTGTCCTCTAGTTCGACCACCACTCATTCAATCACCCTTTGTTCAACCACCTATTGTTCAACAATCTATAATTCAACCATCATTAGCACAACCATCTATAGTTCAACCATCTGTAGTTCAACCATCTATAGTTCAACCATCTGTGGTCCAACCCTCATTTGTTCAGCCATCTTATTTCAACCATGTTGCTCCCTTGACTCACCAAGTCATGGGACAATCTTCAGTAAATTTGCCAAGTCATGCTCCTCAATTCCAAAATCATGTCTCTAACCACATACCCCCACTAGTAAACCAAGAACCTACTATCACCCATGCAATCATGGATCAGCTCACCCAGATGAATGAACGGTATGAAGAGCTGAGATGTCGCCTAGACTCCAAGTAAGTTCCTGAAATCTCCATTCCTTCTTTGCCAGTTCTCCACCTACCACCTTCTGAGCTACCAGTTTATCGCTGCTACAATGGTATTGGCAATCCTTTTCTCCACTTAAAAGATTTTCTCTACGAATCCTCATTCTGGAAAAATGATCGTAGGGTTCTTGCCTTCTTGTTCCGTCGATCACTAGAAGGGTCTGCATTGGAATGGTTCTACTCACTCGACTCCTTTGAGGCAGGAGACTTCGACATTGTCAAGACCAAATTTTTGCAAAGATACAAAGACCGGGTGGCACCATCATGCTGCATTACAGACTTGATTGCTGAAAAGATGAAGCCCGAAGAGGACTTCATAAAGTTTGCTGATCGCTGGAGGGGAATGGCAGAGAAACTGACAGATGTGATTTCTGAAGGGGAACAAGTAAAGATGCTTATTGGAAACACTACACCTGCCTTGAGGAATGTATTGATCATGCACCGTCTTACCACCATGAATGAACTCTATGACAGTGCCCGATACTTGCAAGCCCACTTCAAAGATGCCACCATGATAAACCCTTTTGATCCTAAAAATAGAAACTTTAGAAAAACCCCCTCTGCACCAGTTGGTCCTACAACCGAGGGAGTGGTCAACAACGAAGCTATAAACATTGTGGGGAACCAGGGAGGGAACTGTCAAAACCAGTTCATAAACCCACCACAAAACCTTTCCTATTACCCCCCTCAACAACAGGTTAGACCACAACAACCATGACAACCACAACAACCCCCTCAACCAGTCGCACAACCCCAGCAATCTCGTCAACCTACCTACAATAGGGCACCGCCACCACTCAATCAGGCACTACGAAGGGCAGGTCCTAGGAGAGAGAACTACCAACAACTCCCTTACTCCTTGACCGACATCTTCAATGTACTCATGGTAGAGAAACAGTTGGAATTGCCCAAGGAAAGAGAGGTTTGGCCAGCAAACGCAGATATGTCCCGATACTGTGCTTACCACCGGTGCCCTGGTCACATTGTAAAAGTATGTTTTCAATTCAAGGATTACATCCACGATCTGAATGACCAAGGCAGCATTGATTGGGCTAAAATGGGGGAATGCATACAAGCTATGAAGGCTAGGCAGCAGCAGCGGCAACGTCCACCGGCTCAACCTCAACACAACCTAGCTTGGGGATTGTTCAGAATCCGCTCCCATTACATGCTCTTGCTCCATCACCGGCATCAGCACATCCAAACCCAGGAATTGGTCTAGTACACTCCATTGTCCAGGGAGATGCCAGCCGTGCTCAAGGTTGGCAACGAGAAAACCAAAATGCAACCATGCCTGTCAACCAAACTAGGCCTCCTGCTAGGAACCCTCCTAGACAAATAATCCGTGCACCTGCTACTCCACAACCACCACCTAGTTCAATAACCCAACCACTGGCCGCCACTTCTTCTCGCCGACCCATCATTAGGCCAGCCCCCTCCTTAACTACACCTCTTTCAACCATTGCTACACACCGGCCCTTGCTCATTCGACCACCACAATCACTACCAAACCTGAACCCCCAGTCTATGAGCTCTACCACTCCAAAACCCCAACCTATCATACCACCAACCCCACAACCTACCACATTACCAGCACCTTCATCAAACCCATCAACCACTCCTGCACGCCGGCCTCTTCTTATCAGGCCACCAGTATCACCATCACTACCACCTCCAAACCCTACCCCTCTACCCATAAACCCAATCATCCTAGAACCATCAATCCCATTGCCTACCATACCTGCACCTACACCACAGTCCACCCCAGTTAACCCATCACCTCTACCCGACCGCCAAATAGCCCCGGTGCTTCGGAGTGGGAGGATGTTCCAGCGGCTCTTTCCCCAAGCTAGTACTCAACCGCAGGATCCAGTGGAGGAGGAACAAGTAGAAGAACCATTGCCGGGCACGGCGTATGATTTATTGAAACATTTAGATAAGACACCGGCCCGTATTTCCATACTTGAGTTGATCAAAAGATCAAAGGTGCACCAGAAGATTCTACATCAGTATTTGCAAAAGGGTCATGGTGAGTGAAGATCTCCCACCTGAGAAGATCACTACAGTGTTAGCCCCTAGAAATGAGCACCCAACACTCACTTTCTCTCAGGAGGAATTAGCAGATCCAGAGGTTAGGAGATATGCTTTGCATGTGGCTGTTATCATTTGTAATATTGAAGTAAAATCATGTTTGGTTGACACTGAAGCTTCTATCAACGTTATGCCGCCAAAAACTTTGCAGTTGTGTGGCATTTCTGAGCAAGAAATCAAGCCATCCTGTGCCATGGTGACGGCCTACGACAACTCCAAGAAGTCTGCACATGGGGTGGTCACTTTAGAAGTTAAACTTGAACCATGTGTGGTCACAACTGATTTTCATGTTCTAGAATTGGATCCAACTTTTTGGGCTATACTTGGGAGGTCATACTTGGAGGCAATAGGAGTTGTGGCCTCAACAAACCACCAGTGCATAAAGTTTCCTTTTAAAGGACAAGTGGTCAAGGTTACTAGCATGCCTATAAGGGATAAGATAAATGATGCTACTTTTACATCACCCCTAGGTCTGTCAATACAACCCCAGATCTCAGTGAGAGAATTGCCAGAAGTCAGATGCATGACCGCCTCTCTACCCGACACAGTGGGATGGCAGATAATGATGAAACTGGGTTATCAGCCTGGAAAAGGTTTAGGCAAGGATCTTCAAGGGATCACTCAGTCAATTCAAACTATGAAAAGGCCATGCAGGCAGGGGTTGGGATACGAAGAGGATTCCATCCCAAGAAGGATCTTCCAGCCAGGATATGCCATGGGACTCCACACCTTCTTCATCAAAGGGGAGACCATGATGATGGCTGAAGATGACAAGAGTTTCATTACAGTTTTCAAGAGAAGGAAGGCTCCAGAGGAAGAAGAAGAAGAATTGGAAGACCTGTGCTTATCTTTGACTCGTCTGTTCTCAAGTGGGGAAGAGCACCAGAACCACTCAAGGGCAGACCAATCTTGGATCATCTAGTTAAGCATGTTACCCAAGTCAGAACCATTCCACGAGGCCCAAATACAACAATCCCATGTTTGAACCTCGTACCATTGTTTCTAGATCTTTTGGATGGGCTTCAGAACCCACTTACCCACTTTGGGCCCATGTGCCCTCTTCAACCTTCCACCCTTACTGGGCCAGCTTGCCCATTTACTTCCCTCATCAACTTAAAAACTGAGGGCTTTTCCCAACATGGGCTCACATGCCCATTTATTTCTAAGATCGGGTCCACATACCCGTTTACTTTTTTCATCAGCTTTAGACCCATGTGTCCACTTTCTACGACTATTGGGCCCACAAGCCCCTTTTTCCCCTTTATCCTTAAATTTTTCTTTCTATTAATTTAGTCATCTTCTATCAAATCTCGAGTCATGCTGACTCATTCTATCTTTTTACTTGAAATTCCCAAAAAAAAACGTCTTCTCTGAAACTCACATTTCCATTGAGGAGACATCTCTACTCATCCCAGAGGGCGCTCCCAATCAGGGATCCCTCTTTTCTGAATCATAGATCGATTTACTCGATCCTCCCTCCACTGTAAATACCACCTTTCTAGCTTTATCTTCAGTAGGTCAGGTTAGGTTAGGAAATAGGGAAGTCAGGGGTAAACGAGATCCAAATAGGTATCTACAACAATTGGCACAAAAATGCGTAGAGTGTGCAAGGCTGCCAAACTTTTTAGAGAATACCATCCAGCTAGATGAAATCCGATATGAGGATGAGCATAACATAGATCATACTTTGAGAGCATATGAGATAGTATCAGAAAAGTATCCTGAATTTGAGGATGAAATTGAGGACTTGGCCGATGCATATGCATCTAGGCTTAAAAGATTTGAAGAACCATCAGCCACAGGGAATGAACCAACTAAGGAACTGAATTTAAGAACCCTAGAAGATCCTAAGACTATCCTCATTAGTGCAAACCTCACTCCCTCACAAGAACAACGTTTGATCAAAGTGTTGGAAGAATATAAGGACACGTTCGCATGGACATATGAAGACATGCCGGGATTAGATAAATCATTGGTTGAACATAGCTTAACCTTGAAACCTGGAACTACCCCGGTCAAACAAAAGCTCAGGAGATTCCACCATGATATTTCACTCAAAATGAAAGAAGAGGTCGACAAACTACATCAAGCAAAATTTATTAAAGTTGTCCTATATCCGCAATAGGTGGTTAACATAGTCCCTGTTATGAAGAAGGATGGACGGGTTAGGATTTGTATAGATTTCAGGGACTTGAACCGAGCGTGTCCTAAGGATGATTTTCCTTTACCTCATATCGATGTTTTGGTTGATAACATAGCTGGATTTGAAATGCTTTCATTCATGGATGGCTATTCTGGATACAATCAGATCCGGTTAGCTGAGGAGGATCAAGAGAAGACCTCGTTCACTACACCTTGGGAAACATATTGCTATGTTGTCATGCCCTTTGGGTTAAAGAATGCCAGTGCTACATATCAGAGGGCTATGATGGCTATCTTTCACGACATGATGCACACCCTTGTAGAGGTGTATGTGGATGATTTGGTTATCAAGTCCAACAGTCGGGAAGATCATTCTGAAGTGCTAAAGAAAGTTTTGCAATGAGCTAGAGAATACAACCTGAAAATGAACCCTAAGAAGTGCACATTTGGAGTTTCATCAGGAAAACTACTAAGGTTCATAGTAAGTAAAAGGGGCATAGAGATTGATCCAAACAAGGCCAAAGCGATTATTGGTATGCCTCCCCCAAAGAATATGAAGGAGCTTCGAGGATTGATTGGGAAGGTACAATTTGTCCGCCGGTTTATCTCACAACATTCCCAAAGGTGTAAACCTTTCTATGAGTTAACCAAGGCGGGGGCAGAGTTTAAATGGGATTCGAAGTGCTAGGAGGCGTTTGATGGGTTGAAAACATACCTGGCAAGTCCCCCTGTACTTAGACCACCAATTCCCGACAAGCCCTTGGTTTTCTACATCTCGGTTCTTGAGAACTCTCTTGGGGCAGTCCTTGCACAAGTTGATGAAGAGGGGAAAGAACGAGCTACTTATTACTTGTCTAAGATGTTTGATGCTTGTGAGCTGAAGTACACTGTGGTAGAAAAGACCTGTGCTGCTCTTGTTTCAGAAACTCAAACATTATTTCCTTGCTCACCAAGTCAAGCTCATTGCTCGTATCAATCCCATTAAATTTCTGTTAGAGAAGGCAGTCGTGACTGATCGATTAGGGCGATGGTAGAGTTTCTTATCCCAATTTGATATCACTTATGTCCCACAAAAGGAAATCAAGGGCTATGCTATTGCTGAACACCTTGCCCATCATCCCATACCCGTCTTTGACCCAGTCTGGTCGGAGTTCCCGGATGACGAACTAATGTCAGTTCGATCTTCCAATCTTTGGGCATTATATTTTGTCGGGGCTCTGAACTCTCATGGTAGAGGGATAGGTATTGTCCTTCTATCACCTGAAGGTGTCACCATTCCACAGGCTTTTCGGCTTAACTTTCCAGCAACAAACAACATAGCTGAGTATGAAGCCTTGTTGGCTGGGCTGGAGGCCGCTCATTTCCATGGTGCCATCGAACTGAGGGTGATAGTTGATAGTCAATTGATCTTACGCCAAGTCCTATCCAAATACCAAACTTCCCATCCAAACCTCAAACCCTACCAGGAGCTCACCACCTGCTACATCAAGCTATTCTTTAAACTCACCTTTGTCCATGTCCCCCATTCTCAGAATATCCTCACCGATGCCTTAGCTTCACTAGCTTCATCTTTATCTGTCTCGCTAGGTAGGGAAGTGCGAACTATCCACATATATAAGAGGTCAATTCCAGCAATTGAGGTTGGACATTTTCTGAAGGTTAAGGAGAGGTTCAACAGAAAGGAATACTTGGAACATAAAGAAGAAATATCCCTAATTGAGTTGGAAGAATTAGAAGAAGGTGAGAGACCTTGGTATGACGAGATTGTGAGGTATTGCCAAGATTAGTCATACCCACCTGGATCAATCACCAAAGAAAAGAAGGCAACAGAAGAGTATCCCAGAGGTATACAATCCTAGGAGGAGTGCTCTACAAGAGAAACCTAAGTGGATTCTTGCTCAGATGTCTTGATGAAGAAGAAGCTGAGTTGGTGCTGAAGGAAGCACATTCTAGAGTTTGTGGTGGTCATGTGAATGCCCAAGCCCTTGCTAAGAAAATCATCCGACAAGGGTATTATTGGCCAACTCTAGAAGAAGACTGCTCCATCTTTGTCCGGCACTGTCATTCATGTCAACTCCATGCCGACAAGATTCACTCTTCAGCATCTTCCCTTCATCTAATTCATGCCCCATGGCCTTTCGCCATGTGGGCTTTTGATATCATTGGCCCCTTGAGTGACCTCAACTCTGAAATGCGCTCAAAATCATTCATTCTGATGGCAACGGAGTACTTCACAAAGTGGGCGGAAGCAGAAGCATTCGTGGAGATTAAAGCGTCAACTGTTTGCTCCTTCATCAAACGCAACATCATTGCAAGGTTTGGGATCCCCAGCGACATCGTCACCGATAATGGGCCACAATTTATTTCTCAAGATCTGTGTGATCTTTGCAACAGGTATCGCATTTCATTGCATAATTCATCACCATACTGTCCTCAAGGCAATAGTCAAGCAGAAGCCACCAACAAAACCTTAATCAAGATCATCAAGAAATATTGTAAGTCTAGCAAATTTGCCGACTGGCCTGATAAACTTGTGGATACTCTATGGGCTTATCGTACTTCTGTAAGGACTCCCACTGGACAAACCCCGTATGCTTTGGCATATGGGATGGAAGCAGTGGTCCCCTACGAAGTATTACTTCCATCTCTCCGAGTTCAGCTCGACAGGGATATTCCTGTTGATGAGAGACGAGAATCTCTCCTTGCACAGCTTGAACTCTTGGATGAAAGAGGGCTAGCCGCCTCCGAGCATGCCCGGACTTATCAGAATAGACTTAAAAGGTTTTATCAAAAGAGGGTGGTCGAGAGAAAGTTCGAAATTGGTGAGATGGTAGTCAAACGCATATTCGTTAAGCCAGGGGGTCCCCGCTCCAAGTTGCAACCTAACTGGGAAGGGCCTTTTGTAATCACTGAAAAGTTTCCAGGTAATGCATATGAATTGACTAATGCAGATGGAGAAAAATTAAATCATCCTTGGAATGGAGTTTACCTCAAAAAGTACTTTCCATAAAAATGGAGAAACCACTGGTATAATCTCAAGTCATCGATCCTAGGTTGTTCGTGAGAAGTCAAGGGTAGGTACCATCCTACACACACAACACCTCCCGATCCTAGAATCCAGACAACCCGACACTTGTGAAAGGCAAGGCAGAAATCTAGAAATGGAAGGAGTACCCTTACCCTATTCTCTTCTACTCGGTCCAAGATAGGGAGAGAATATTAGAGAGGGGTAGTATCGAAAACACTTGCCACCCTAGTAGGAGGTCGTCTCAGAGGGTACAAAAAGGTGCCAAAAGATGGGCAATGAACCCCTCAGGTTAGAAAAAGAAAAATGATCAACCTGTCTGAATGAGTACCCAGAATGATAGTCAAGGCAAAAGGCACTAAAAGATGGGCAATGTCCCCACGGGTCAAAAACCTGTCCAAATATGTGCCACATAGAAAATAGCAAAAAAAAAAAGAGAGACCCAAAGAAGCCGAACCCCAATGGGTAATTTGAGTGAGAGTAGAGAAATCCCTCTCAACATCTTCAAACCCTATCAAAGACTTCCTCTATACTCTTCCTCCTTAAAACCCCTTGGGTAGGGTAAACCGACCAAATCTAGGTGGAATCCAAGCCGATCAAAGGAAGAAGGTTAGAAGGATTCTAGGTAGGGAACTTTATTTTTGCACGTGGCATCTACCACTTGAGTCTTGACAAACTCCAATGACCGATGAATTGTCTCAAATACCAGTATTTTCTCTCCAAAAAAGTGAATATTTGTGAATCTTTCAAAAAATCCAAAAAAATAAATATTTCAAAAAAAACCCAAAAAAGTGAATATTTAAAAAAATCCAAAAAAATGCATATTTCAAAAAAACAAAAAAAAGAATATTTTAAAATTTTAAAAAAATGAATATTTCAAGAATTCAAAAAAATTTGAATATTTCAAAAATCCAAAAAAATGCATATTTCAAAAATCCAAAAAAATATATATTTTGAAAAAAAAAAAAAATATCAAATATTTTTGAAAATCTAAAAAAATGAATATTTCTAAGAAAACCAAAAAAATGCTCAGTCATGATCATTGCCTTAGTTGCATCCATGTTTATTTGACTGTCATGCATATTTCCATTCCTGCATTACATATCCATTTTGCTTTAATTACCTTGTTAAGAAGGCTCTTCGCTTTGACCCAAGTCAAAGTTGTCCGTCATAGGCAAAGGGATGAGTCATGGTGAAGATCTAATCCCCTTTTATCAAATGTTTCAGGCATTTCAATGCAGAAGAGGAGAGGATTCACCCACGGCAGGTAAGTTCTCTCAACCCTTACCTCCATTTCATTTCAGTCATTTGTTTTATTCTACCTTGTTAAGAAGGCTCCTCCCTTTGACTCAAAATCATGACAAATGATATATAGGCAAAGGGATGAGTCATGATGAAAATTTAATCATCTTTGATAAGTGTTTTCAGGGGCCATCAGGCAACATTTTAAGTCCTAACAGGTGAATTGGTGAGATCGGTGTTCCCCAAGGGACGTCATGCCAACCTTGTGGCGAAAAGAGAGGAAGCGCCACCCAGATAAACATTATCATGGTGTTGTATTCCGTCAGAAGGCAAGACAAGGATGGACCAAAGGTGCTGATGAATCTGGTAGTCGATGCAAGTTGATAGACCACGCCTGAAGACTTCATTCAAATCCACATTCTCATAAATCTCACATCATCACCATCACTTCATTTTTTGCACTTCACCTCACTCCTACTATCTGTCACCTAGTTATATTAGGGCCACTTGATACATATTATATGCATTAATGATGAAGACCTTGAGAGTGAAAATGACTGGGCCCGAGGTCCCCTTCAACAAAATCTGCGACGACATGGTCATTTCTTCACACACACGGATAAGCCAAAATTGAACATTGGAGGGACGATGGTTCCGAATCAGGTGTCTTGACCTCAAATAGACAATCTATATCTTCAACTATTTTCTACATAATTTTCTATGTTTTCACATCTATTTCCTTTTTCATTCTTCATCATTACCAAATGCTATCCCACCATGTCTGTCCTTTCTTTCATCCCACCATGTTTTATTCTTTTCTTTCTTTTATCCCACCGTGTCTTTTATTTTATCCCACCATGGCAATTGTCATGCCATTGTTTCTTCTGTCTCATCATTCTATGTTAATCCCACCATTATCTTTCAATCCCACTATGGCTTAAGTTTGTCTTGTCTTTTTCCGAATACTCGATTTTCTGCCAGAGTGTGATTCATGGTTTTCACGATACTCGAGCAATTTTTGTTATGCTTAAACGAACCCTTTTAGAATTTGAGATTATTCCACTCAAGATTAAACTGAGTATTTTGGTGAAACTTGAATGAACTTGAGATTCCAAATATGATGGATTGGTATTCTTTTCATTTTAAGATCAACTTCTCTTTAAAACTTTAGCCCATTACAGTATAAGAACACCGCAAAGTTCGGGTTGCTGGCTGATGATGAACCTACGAATTCGAGGACTCCTCACCATGCTGAGGGTTGGCTACATCCTTTATCCTTTATCCTTTATTTTTCATCTCTCGTGTCAATGGCATGTCTTTTACCAGTCACTTATGTGAGGTTTTGATAGAACATGAAAGCGATCTAGAATACTCAGAGAAATTCATTTTGCTGGATCGGGTGGATAAGCGTGTCTATATCTACACCTTGATGTCACCTTTTCAGTCCATCACCATTCCATTCCTCTACATTCATCTATGCTCACTTGCATTTCATTACAGTTCACTCCGAATCACTCCGCTTCATTACATGCCATTCTCTTACAAAGCCGACATCAAGGCGAGGCAAGCTGTAGACACGCCAAATTCACCTAATTCAGAGCATAAAACTCATGTTTCATAGGGTAACATGTATGATTGACCTTATAATGATGCCGGGTCTTTTAAAGTTGATTTGGAGCTTCGCCGAATGAAATCGGATGCTTTCCAAAGTTTTCCGCAAAAAGCCATAATTTCCGAGCGAAAGCCACATGTAAATCATGTAAACATGGAAATTGGCTGAATGACCAATACCTAATGATCATGCATTGAAGGTTATGGTCATATTCACACCCCGGACAAGTTTTGTTGCATACCGTACCTTTCCGGTTTGCCGTCGGAGTCATTTTGACCTATATCGGATCTTCTGTTCACTGCCCCAACTTCCAAACAAAATTATGAAGTTTTGGATGGTGTTATGGCTGATCCGATGCTATAGAAAGCTTCTTCGGCCTGTTATCTTTCCAATGCAACAAACGGCGTCGAATTCCGAGTTTGGGAGTGTTCGCAATGGCTTCCGGAAGAAGGACGCGCAAAAATAGTCCCATGCGCCCGGGTCCCTGGTCACATGCGCCCAGGACCCAGGGCACGTGCCCATGCGCCCTACCAGTGAGGCATGTGACCTCGTGCCCTCACTTGAGGGCACATGCGCCCTACCCTTGAGGCACGAGGGAACCAGTTTTTCACCGGAACTCTACCGCTGAACGGATCGACTGGATAAGACCAAAATTTTTGGATAGCTTGCGCCCCCACTTGGAGGCACATGTGCCCTAGGGTAGGGCACATGCGCCCTGGGGTAGACCACAAGGTCTCCTATTTTGTAGTGTTGATCGCGACAGTTTTCTCCTATAAATAAACTCTGATTTCGGTCATTCCAAAGGCATGAGCACGACCCCCAGGCATCTCAAGATGTCCAACCTCCGTCCTGCAATGATTTTGTGATTTTTAGAGAGAAAATTTTGAGTTTTTAGAGAGAGAAAAGTCGTTTCAAGAGAGAGGAAGACTGTTCTGCAGGTGATCAGCCAGGTCTCTCTTCTTCGGCCTCTACAGCAATGTGTGGACGTCTTCTGCCAGAGATCTCTTCATCAAAGTTCTTCCTCTCCAAGTCTTCTTGAGTTTTAAATTGACAGAACTTTATTCTGAGGTCAGGGCTGGTCGTGACAAGAGGAGAAGCAAAGTCGCGCCTGGCAGATCTTGGACTGCTACTTGGCTTTTTCGACAACCCAGATTTGGCCATATCTCTCTCTATTCAACTCAGAATCTATCTGTTCTTTTTCCTATCTCTTTATTTAGTGATTCTCCATCATCCTATATATGTTTAAATTTTTTTGCATTATTTTTACTCTGTTAATAAGAAAATAAAAAAGAGGGGTTAGAGATAACCCGAATCTGGTCAGTTTCTAGTCAATTGTGTGTTTCATGTTATTTTATTTACATATACTCCACTTTGTTTATTTCTAATTGTCTCTTTCACTTATTTACTTGTCTAGTTGCACAGAAAATGAAGCACCCATGCATTGAGAACTCTTCTTCATCGGCCGGCCGAAGAAGGAGAAGCTTTAACCCACATTCTTCAAGCTAAGGTACACATGGTCATCTTTCAATCTTTAATTTTATAAATCAGAACCCGTGGTTCCTGGTGACCACATGTCTTAATTTCCTTCTTCTCACCCTCCTCCCAAATGACCCGAACCGTCTCTTTGGTGATCGAGCGACGCCAAGGGATGAAAGTTCGGGGATCAATGTGAGTGTGGGACCGAGGTGAGAGTTGCTTTCCATGCTTTCTTATTTCTTTATCATCTCCTCTTGAGGTGACGATTTGGGTTCACGGACTTCACTGAAAAGGAGAGGGCCCCGTCGAATTTTCAGAGTCGACAACACCCTTTACTTATCAATCTGATAACTAACATATAATCAAGCAATGGTATATAACATATCTAAATTGAGATATAATACAAAAGTAATATATTTCTTCTATATTAATCTCACAACCCATATCCAAACCATGAGTTAACATTAGGAAAAGGTTATGTCAAAGTCAATTAGTTGTAGACCAATACATACAGGACTATAAAACCAAACAAAAACTAACTAGAGAACCTCAAAACTTAACTTAACATGACCAATCTAAAATGGGACATATCTGATTTTTCTAACTTATCATGCTTTAACATCTAAACATAACATGCAATTAACATAATTTCATGTTCGTTCTAAACCTATAGTCATATAGCAAAGAATTGGTCGTCTTGCCTTTACACATCACATATACAGATCATGTTCACCAGCTCTAATTTATATAGTAATAACATATACTAAGCTAGCCCTTAGTGCACCTAGGTAGTGGTGATACTTAGGAAAAAACTGTGGTAATCCGGGATCTGTGAGAGGGCTGGATTTATCTAAGATACCCGCTGCCCACGGGTAATTTAACTAGAATAGGTTGGTAAAGCCTTCATAACATGTGGTACAAGAGTTCATAATAACCTTTTAAATCATGACACCTGATTATCATGCACACAAGACATAACATCTCATTCTAATGTCATTCATGCAAAACAAACTATTTTTTATCATAAACTAGACAAGACTTGTACTAACCAACTTGGTTAACATATTTTAAACAAAATTCATATCAAACTTGACAATATGAACCTAACCATATCATGCAAGACATATTACATAATCTGGAACCAAACCAAACAAATTTTACATGATCTATATGTAGACACGCAATTTTAGTCTAGTTGAAAAGCTTAAATTCTAGTTTTCATGAAGTATATGTGATTATCCTTTCAAGAAAACTGGGTTTTCCGAAAAAATTGAGGTTTTTGGGCGTTTCAAAGAGGGCGGCAAGGGCTTTGACCAAGGTCAAAGCGCCCTGTATATAGGGCACCTGGCACCCTATATATAGGGCACCAGGCGCCGTACTTATAGGGCACCAGGCACCTAGTCAAATCAATTTGATCGACTGATTTGACCACTCACTAGGACCTGTCTTATCGAACTAACATGGCTCATGAGGTTAGCGCCCCATATACGGGGTGCTTTGCCGCGTGGAATTGGTTTTTAGATTTGACCAGAGTGCCATTTTTTTGGCTATAAATAGGCACCCATTTGGAGCTTTGAAGAGATTCCAACTCCGTGCCACCCTAGAGCTCATCCAACACTACGTTTTTGAGCCCTTTGCATCCCCCATAAGCTTTCAAACCGATCCAAATTCACCTCTCCAAAAGCCCAAAAACTTGTTTTTCAGCCATCCAGAAGCATGGTTTTTCTTCAACTTTGAAGGCCTCTACCTGCCATTTCCTTCCCATATAGTGTCCAAACCCCCTACCACAAGCTTCATTTACATATTGGCTACAAGGAGGAGCCTCCACTTCGTCTTAGAAGCCGTCTAGCACTCCGAGGCGGCGTCGTGAAGAGGGGAAGAAAATCTGCCTGCACCAGACCCTGGTGCCCCATAAATAGGGCACTTTGACCTTGGTCAATGCACCCCATAATGGGGGCACCTACAGCTAGCACCCCATATATGGGGCACTAGCCGGGGCAGACCCCGTTTTGCATTTTTTTGAGTTTGTTTACCTTTCCGGCCGATCCGTTACTCCTTCCTTTCATTTTAACTTTCATTAACATGTCATTTAGCATGCATTAGGTTACATCTTTGCACCTTCATACCTCTTTAAGAACCTATCAAAACTATGGGTTGAGATTTAGTCCCAATCCGGTCAGTTCCTTCCCTTTTGCATGTTTAAGTTTGAATTTGAGTATGATTCTACACTTTCACTAGAACTAATGATCTTTTCACTTGTTTCTATGTTTTATTATGGACAATTTTAGGTAAATCCGCCCGAGGCGGAGCTTTAACCGGAACAAAGATGAAGGACTCACTAAGCTCTCTTCTTTCGGCCGGCCGAGAGAGGAGAAGTCGGAACCCAACAATCTCTCTGCTTCTAAAGGTACGATGGTCATTTCTCCATTTTATTTCTTTTTCATTCTAATATATTTTGGAGTCTTTAGCTCCTGGTGACCACAAACACTGATATCCCATCCACCAAGTCTTCAAAGCAAGCGTAAGGGCCGGAAAAGGAGATCTACAGATCTCATTTCGGGTGTTTACACCTTTTGGCGACCACGGTGGGACCGACTTTACTTTAGTGAGTTCTTATTTTCTTTCCTAAGAATGTCCACTTGAAAACATGTTTAATTTCACTATAATTATCGTTTGAGCCATTTCCATTTCCTTGCATTTTTTTGCTTGCTTACATGCTTGTTTATTTCTTTGAAGCATCATCTAGTTTCTTTCGAATTATTTGCTTTTCTTTGGTACTTTTAAGAGCATAACAATCTGATTTCTACTCTTGTTTATCAACTTATTTTACCATAGCATCTTAGAGATCATCTTCTTTCATCCCTTGTTAAGTATACTTGCCTGCTTCTTTCTAAGCCTAGTTTTCCTTTAGCAAATTTTCAAAGCATGCTTAGTTAAATTAGTGCTTTCTTGCATCTTAGTTTGATTCCAAATCATTGCCTTGTTCACTTGCTTCCCACAACATCTCATTAATCATTGTATGCTTTTATTTTTTTCTTGCTTGCTCCTTAATTCTTTGGCATTTCACTCACATTTAGTTTGCATTGGGGTTTTGGCTCCTTAGATCATCCAAGAAGGGAGGCTCTCTCCTCCCAAAGCCCCACACATCCAAACACCCCTCTTGGTGGTTGCCAACTCCTCCTCCGGGGATTCCCTCTCAGAAGGACTGAGTAGCTTCCATCAAGGCCTCCGTAAGTCCCCAGACGTGAAGGATTCCCTCTTCACTGATCGGATTGGTTGTACATTTTCATCCCAAAACCCGGAGAACCCATTACTTATCGTGATGAAGAGTGTAACAATCTTAGATCACTCGGCATTGTGAGAGCATAGGGTCCTACCCATTTATTTGAGTGGACAATATTTCTCTTAAACAAGCTACTAATTTAAGGTTGAAACACAAAAAATTGTGTTAATCATTCCAAAGTCTTTGCTATTACTTGTTTGTAAACAAAAATTGAAAATTAAAAAAAAATTCAAAATCACCTAAAAAACCAAAATAAAAATTTGCTTGAGGTTAATTTACATGATAACTTGCTTGTCCAAGAAACCAAAAAAAAAATCAAAACAAAAAGCGGGTCAAAAAAATCAAAACAAAAAAAAATACTTGACCTTTTATTTGTCAACCTTCTTTTCCTATTGTGCTTATGAATTTAAGGTTAGGACGAGTTATCAGAATGGCGGACCAAAGATACGAGTAGCTGCAATTGGAGTATGACCAGCCTTATTTATACCCTGATACCGTATGTGCCATCAATGAACCCGAATTTCTCCCCGAACCTAGTCAAACTTCTCCTCAACCCAATCCAAATTCACTTTGGGAGGCATTCTCTCATGCCGACCCCACCCAACTTCAGACTATCGAAGCCATCCTCAAGGGCAAGTCACCCACCGACCACATTCCCCCCGAAGGTGGTCTTCACAGCTCTACCCCTCAGTCAGTGGCACGTCAACCTAATGTGCCCACTCATGGCCATTCTCATACCGGGCTCGTAGCCCCAATTTCTCCTCATCCGGTGGCTAATCTAGATCATCACGATCTGAATGCTGTTGTTCCTCCTAGGCCACCAGTTTACTCTTCTAACCATTTCAACCCTAGTCACCCTTTAGTGCATCCCCCAATGTACCCTTCTTATCCGGCCACTTCGGCCCATCCAATCCCAATTCCGGTGCACCAAGCACCCACCCTCCTCCTCTTGGGGAACCCTTTGTTGATCTGGCTATGATTAACAAAATCAATCGCTTGGATGAGCAGTATAGAGAGCTTAGATGTTTGATCGACATCAAGGTAGTCCCCGAAATTTCTCTTCCTTCCCTCCCTACTTTTCATCTTCTTCCCTCGGAGATGCCGGTTTACCGTCGTTACAACGGGACCAGCAATCCCTTCATTCATATCAAGGACTTTCTTTATGAGTCGATAATGTGGCAAAATGATCCAAGGGCCCTTGCCTTTCTTTTCAGAAGATTATTAGAGGGTTCAGCTTTATAGTGGTTCTACTCGCTTGACTTTTTGGAGGCAAGTATCTTTGAAACTGTCAAAGATAAATTCTTGTAGAGATATCAAGACAGGGTCAGACCAACGTATTCCATAACCAATCTCATGGCTGAAAGAATGAGAAATGATGAGGATTTTATCAAATATGCTAATAGATGGAGATCAATGGTAGAGAGGCTTACAGATTCTATTTTGGAACCAAAGTAAGTAAAGATGATCATCACCAATGCCACTCCAGCTTTAAAGAAAATGTTGGCTTTGCATCACCCCACCTCCATGAGTGAACTCTATGAGAGAGCACGGTACATTCATACACAGCTTAGGGAATCACCTATCATGAACTTGTTTGACCCTAGACCCCGAGCTGTCAAGAAAACCACTTTTACCACAAGTGGCCCAGTGACTGAGGGCATAGTGACAAATGAAAACCTCAATGTTATAGGGAACCCACCTAGAAATTATCAATACTAGTTTAGGAACCCTCAACAAAATCAACCATTTATAAACCCTCGTCAACCTCAACCTCAACCTCAGTTCTAGCTCTGTCAACAACAAGCTCCAATCCCTCAACGACCGCAAGCCCTAGTTCCCCAACCACCACAGCAACAATTGGCCAACTACAGCCAAGCACCCCCTCCTATGGCCTACGAACCCCGAAAGGTTGGACCTAAGAGGAACCATTACCCACCTTTGCCATACTCTCTCGTGGACATCTTTAATGCACTCATGGCGGTAGGGCAAATTACATTGCCAAGGGAGAACTTAGAGTGGCCTCAAAATGCCAACATAGAATGATACTGTCTGTTTCATAGATATCCTGGGCACACTGTGGAAAATTGTTTTCAGTTCAAAGACTACATCCATGACCTTAATGAGCAAGGCAGTATTTACTAGGACTAGATGGGGGAATACATCAGTATAGTGAAAAACCAACGATAGCATGCACTAGCTCAGCAACAACAACAACAGAACCCTGGTCTAGGGATCATTCAAAATCCTTTACCTCCACATGCACCTGCACCTAGAAACCAATACGTTAATCCCATCTTTATCTCTTCTGAGGAGTATCATGATCGGGGCCAGAATTGGCAAGTTGAGGGAGCCACCTCCGCCATGCACGTCAACCAAACCGTCCTATACCCGAGATACATCAGCCAACCCCATTACTCTCAACCGGCCACCCATCATTCAAGCACCATCACGACCCATTGTAAGACCACCGGCCATACAACTCCAACCAGGACGGACCCTAATCCACCAGGTTGATCCACCACAAACATCACCACCACTAGGACCCATCATCATCCCGCCCCGAGCAACTATACCTTCACAACCTACCTACCCTACCATGCCTCAAACCACCATCATTACACCCATCCCAAGAGCTCCCATCATTCGACCTAACCCACCACCCACCACTACCATCCCAACTATAGCTCCTCAACTTGCCACAGTACTCAGGAGTGGGCGAATGTTCCAAAGGGTCTTTCCCCAGGCCGGTCAATCAAGGTTGGCACTAGAAGCAGAAGAAGAACACATTGAAGAGTCGTTGCCTGGGACATCTTATGACTTGTTGAAACATCTTGATAAAACCCTGGCACGGATCTCTATCTTAGAGTTGATCAAAAGATCTAGAGTCCATCAAGAGGTTCTCCAACAATACTTATAGCGGGTGATGGTGAACGAGAGCCTCCCCCCAGAAAAGATCTCATCAGTTCTGGTCCCGAGAAGTGAGTACAAGGCCCTTACATTCACAAAGGAAGAGTTGGCTGACCTAGAAATAAGAAAATGTGCCTTATGCATCACAGTCCACATCAATGGAGTAGGCATTAAGTCATGTTTGGTTGATACTGGACCCTCCATTAATGTTCTGCCACCAGAAATATTACATCTTTGTGAGATTTCTGAAAAGGATGTCCGGCCATCTCAAATAACAGTGACTGCATATAACAATTCGAAAAAGCCTGCCGATGGCATGATTACATTAAATGTGATGCTAGGACCCCGAACAGTCACTATTGACTTCCACATACTTGAGATGGATCCGACATACAAAGCTATTCTAGGACGGCCCTATTCGGAAGCACTAGAGGCAGTCGCCTCCACCAATCACCAGTGTCTCAAATTCCCTTACAAGGGACAAGTGATTAAGGTAACTAGCATGCCCCAAGATCATCCACCTTCTCCTTCACCACCCCTCGGGTTGCCAAACAAGCCGATTTGACAATCTTGGATCTTCTAGAAATAAGTAGGCAACCCTGGCAAGTGTGGAGAAGGAAAAGAGAGAAAAATGAAACTGTTGGTTGGCATATAATGAAGAGTTTGGGATACCTAGAAGGCCAAGGACTAGGCAAAGAACTGTAAGGCATAGCTGAGCCAATCAATCCAATGAGGTTACAACCAAAAAGTGGGGTTGGGTATGACGGAACAACTGTCAATGGTCAGAATCTCAAAAGCAAATACTTTTATGGATGCTTACAAAAGTTTTTCATCAAGAAAGAGACCATTCAACTAGCTGAGAACAAGGAAGAGCAGGAGCTGGGACAAGACAAGAGAAGAAGAACTGACGACTCTGAAGATGACTCCGACTCAAGAAAAAGTCCAACCAACTCTAAGAGGGCCTTCCCTCATTATCTCCTCTTTTGGGGCCCATACCCCAGCTTAATGTGATGTTCTCCCTGGGCTTCTTGGCCTGATCCCTATTTTTAGGCCCCCAAGCCCAACTTATGGGTCCGCGTACCCACTTCTTGCTCTTGGGCTATCAAGCCCCTCTATTAAATCTGGGCCTTTGTGCCCATTTTCTCCAACTCTTGGGCCCTCAAGCCCATCTCCTATACGTAGGCCCTCAAGCCCATCTCTTATTGGGTCCATGAACCCACCTTCTTCCATGATCATTCAGCCTACTGGCCCATCACCTCTTTCTGTCAACATTGGGCCCGAAAGCCCCCTCTATCAAACATTGCTCGAAGTCTTCCTCTCTTTCTCAATATCTATGCCTACTTCAGCTCCCGCGGTTGATCTCACCCTGAATCGGGCACAAAAGGCCCATTCTATCTTTATGTTTAGCACTTGTCAAAAAAAAAAACGTCCTCCTCGAAACTTAAATTTCGATTGAGGAAACATCTCAACTTGCCCCGGAAGGGCATTCGCCCCAAGGAGCCACCAGATTCTTGATTGACCTCCTTTGCCCTCCACTCTCTCTAATAAATTCCACTCCCTCCACCTCCTCTTCCTCCCATTATTTACCTTCTTCTTCTTTAGGTTTAGTTTCCAACAAAACAAAAATCAGAGGTAGGGGTAGGAGAGTTCTAGAAAGATACCTGCATCAGTTAGCTCAGAAAAGCTTAGAATGTGCCAGGCAACTAGAATATTTAGAAAATGCAATTCAGTTAGATGAAATCAAATATGAGGACAAGAACAACATTGATTAAACTTTAGGGGTCTATGAGATTATGTCAAAAAAGGATCCTAACACTGAGGATGAAGAAGAGATTTGGCTGATGCTTACACATCCAGATTGAACAGGTTTGAAGAGCCGTCGGCCACAGGAGATGAGCCAACCAAGGAACTCAATAATGGAACACCGAAAGATCCTAAGAATATCCTCATTAGTGCCATCCTCACCCCTTTGTAAGAGCAAGATCTAATGGGCGTATTGTAGGAATACAAGGACACGTTCTCTTGGACATATAAAAATATGCCGGGGTTAGACAAGTCATTGGTAGAACATCGATTAACTTTGAAACCTGAAGCTACCCCAGTCAAGCAAAAGTTAAGGAGATTCCACCCGGACATAGCATTGTAGATGAAAGAAGAGGTCGATAAGTTACACCAAGAAAAATTTATTAGAGTTTTCTTTTATCCGCAATGGGTGGCAAACATAGTCCCAGTCATGAAGAATGATGGAAAAGTTCAAATCTGCATTGACTTCAGGGACTTAAATTGAGCTTGTCCAAAAGATGATTCCCCCCTTCCTCATATTGATGTTCTTGTTGATAACACAACTGGATATGAAACTCTATCATTCATGGTTGGATATTTAGGGTATAATCAAATCTGGTTAGCAGAAGAGGATCAAGAAAAGACCTCATTCACTGCACCTTGGAAAACTTATTGCTATGTCATCATGCCCTTTGGATTAAAGAATGCCAGAGCAACTTATCAAAGGGCCATGGTGGTGATATTTCATGACATGATGCATAAATTTGTGGAGGTGTATGTGGATGATCTGGTGGTTAAATCTCAGACCTGAGATGAGCATGCTAAGGTGTTAAAAAGGGTTTTGTAGCGAACCAGGGAATATAAGCTTAAGATGAATCTTAAAAGGTGTGTGTTTGGAGTATCATCCAAAAAGCTACTTGGGTTCATCATCAGCAAAAGAGACATTGAGATCAATCCCAACAAGGTCAAAGCCATCATTGAACTTGAAAGAGCTGATAGGGTTAATTGGTAGGCTACAATTCATTCGCCAATTTATCTCGCAACACTCCCAAAGGTGCAAACCTTTCTATGAGTTAACCAAGGCGAAGGCCGAATTTAGATGGGATTCAAGATGTCAGGAGGCATTTGATAGATTAAAGAAGTATTTGTCAAGTCCACCTGTGCTCAAGCCTCCAGTACCAGGCAAACCCTTGATCTTATACATCTCGGTTTTGGAAGGATCTCTCGGGGCAGTATTGGCACAACTAGATGATGAAGGGAAAGAGCGAGTAACATACTATCTATCTAAAATCTTTGATCCTTGTGAGTAGAAGTACACAACCATGGAAAAAACTTATGCTGCACTAGTTTGGGTGATCCAGAAGTTTAAATATTACTTTCTAGCTCACGAGGTTAATCTCATTGCTCGCATGAATCCCATTAAGTTTCTTCTTGAGAAATCTATCCTAACTAACTGGTTGACATACTGGTAAAGCATTCTTTCTCAATTTGACATCACCTACACTCAACAGAAGGCAATCAAGGGCTATGCAATTGCCAAACATCTAGCCCATCATCCCATCCCAATTTTCAACCCTGTTCAATCAGAATTTCCTGACGAGGAATTGATATACATTCAATCCTCCAACCTTTGGACTTTGTACTTTAATGGGGCCTTAAACTCTCAGGGTAGAGGGATAGGGATCGTTCTTCTATCACCCGAAGGTGTCACCATCCCGCAAGCTTTTTAGCTCTATTTTCTAGCAACAAACAATATAGCTGAATATGAAGCCTTGCTGGCCAGATTGGAGGCCGCTTACTTCTATGGTGCCATTGAATTAAGGGTACTTGGTGATAGTCAGTTGATTCTGTGCCAAGTGCTTGCCAAATATCGTACATCTTATCCTGGGCTCAGACCATATCAAGAACTCACCGCTTATTACATCAGGTTATTCTCCAAACTTGAATTCGTCCATGTTTCTTGTACTCAAAACATCCTTGCTAATGCTCTCGCTTCTCTGGCATCTTCACTATCTGTCCTGCTAGGCAGACAGGTTTGGATGATTTATGTCCACCAACGTACAATTCCGATAGTAGAAGATGCACAATTCTTGAAGGTTAAAGAAGAGTTTGAAAGAAAGGAATCCATTGAGCAAAAGGAGGAGGTATCTTTGGTCAAGTTGGAAGAATTAGAAGAAGGTAAGAAACCTTCGTATTATGAGATTTCAAATTACTGTTAGGATCAGACATACCCACCAGGAGAAACTACTGAAGAGGAGAAAGCCATCAGAAGGGTCTCCCAGAGATACACCATCATAGGTGGAGTGTTTTACAAAAGGAGCTTGGCTGGCGTTTTATTAAGATGCATAGATGAAGAAGAGGCTGAATTGGTACTAAAAGAAGCACATTCCGGAGTGCGTGGAGGCCACATAAATGCTTAAGCCCTCACCAAGAAGATCATCAGGAAAGGGTATTACTGGCCCACTCTGGAAGAAGATTGCTCGATCTTTGTCTGGCACTGTCATCAATGTCAACTTCACGCCGACAAGATTCACTCTCCCACATCTTCCCTTCACCCGATTCATACCCCCATGGCCTTTCGCTATGTGGGCTTTTTATGTTATCGGACCCCTTGGTAACCCGAACTCCATGAACAAAACCAAACAATTTCATCCTAACGGCAATAGAGTACTTCACCAAGTGGGAAAAAGCAGAAGCATACGTGGAAATCAAGGCATCAACAGTCTGCACCTTCATCAAACGCAACATCATTGTCAGGTTCGGGATCCCAGGCGACATCATCACCGACAACAGACCTCAATTCATCTCTCAGGAGCTGCAGGACCTTTGTAACATGTATTGCATCAAATTGCATCATTCATCTCCATATTATCCTTAAGGCAATGGTCAAGCAGAAGCTACAAACAAAACTCTAATAAAAATCATTAAGAAAACGTGTAAGTCTAGCAAGTTCGCGGACTGGCCAGATAAGTTAGTTGATGCTCTATGGGCCTACCGCACTTCTATTAGAATCCCAATGGGTCAAACTCCCTATGCCTTGGCATTTGGGACAGAGACAGTAGTCACATACGAGGTACTCATTCATTCCCTCTGAGTACAGATCGATCGAGACATCCCGATGGATGAACGCCGAGATTCCCTTCTCGCGCAACTCGAACTCTTAGACGAAAGGAGGTTGGCCACTACCAAACATGCTAGGTCTCACCAGAATAGACTTAAAATATTTTATCAGAAGAGGGTGGTAGAGAGAAAATTTGAAGTCGGTGAGGTTGTACTTAAAAGAATATTTGTTAAGCCGGGTGATCCCCGCTCCAAACTTCAACCTAATTAGGAGGGCCCGTATGTAGTCTCAGCCGTTTACCCTGGTAATTCATACAAGCTAACCAATGCAAAAGGTGAAGAATTAGCACATCCCTGGAATGGTGTATGCCTCAAAAAATATTTCCCTTAAAAGAAAAACAAAAATCACAAAAAAACATGTAAATCTAAAGGTGTGAAGAATGGTAGTAACATCTAATGCTTGCATGTTCAGTGCCCCAACTGGTCACTTAGAGAAATAAGGATAGGCATCATACTACACACACTACATGCCTAGATATTGGGATCCGATGATTGGAAGTCAGAGAGAAAGCTAGGCAACACTTGGCAAAAGGAAGGTTGACTCTATCCTATTCTCTTTTTATTTCGGTCCTGAATGGATGGAAAAGATTAAAATGAGGAGTATCGAAAGTGCCCATCACCTTAGTAGGAGGACGCCTCTAAAGGTCTAACTTCTTAAAAGAAAAGGTGCCAAAAGATGGGCAATGACCCCTCAGGTCGACAAAAGAATAGACCTGTCTGAATGTGCACCAACAAAAGCCCAAAAAATAAAAAGGCTCCAAAAGATGGGCAATGAACCCCTCAGGTCAAAATCAAGCAAAAGAGAAAACCTGTTTGAATGTGGGCCATCAAAGAAAATGGGCTAGAAGGAAGGACTCGAGGAGGTCAAATCCCAATAGGCAATGTGAGCACTAGTAGAGAAACAGGTTTGACATCCCTGAACCCTACCAAGGACCTACCACCAATCCTCTTCCTTCTTTAACCTTGTGAGCTGGGTCGATCGACTAGGTCCAAGAAGAGCCATAGCCTATCAAAGGTCTTGATTTTCACAGAATCGGTTTCCACCATGTTTTAACAATGATTTCATCAAAGCAAGAAGTTATTCCATTCCGAACTGAACTGGTATTTTTGAGTAAAACCTTACGAATTTGAAGAACCCACCTTGGTTGATTGGTTGTCTCCTCTTTAATTTTCGCAATTTCCTTTTCAATGCATTTCTACCGAGTCCAGCACACCGTGCAGCTCGGGTCCTAGCTAGTAACAATTCTCCCCCATGTGGGATTTTAGTTATTAACTTTTAGTATTTTTCTTCTCCTTAGCTAATCAACCAGAGAAAAGGTTTCGATAAGATAAAGGGTAATCTCTGTGTCCAGTAAAGTTTTATTCTACTCAACTAGGACAATGAGGGCGTGTCTAAATCTACACCTTGGCGCCACCTTTTCAGTTTGTGACCACTTCATTCCACTGCGCCTCACTACACTTCACTACATTCGCCTACACTTCATTCATGTCACTCCCTTGCAAAGCCGACGCCAAGGTGAGGCAAGCTGTAGACACGCAATTTTGGTCTAGTTGGCGAGCCTAAATTCTTGTTTTCACGAAGTATATGTGATTATCCTTTCAAGGAAACTGGGGTGGCAAGGGCTTTGACTAGGGTCAAAGCGTCCTACATATAGGGCACCTGGCGCCCTATATATAGGGCACCAAGCGCCCTACTTATATGGCACCAGGCAACCTGTATATAGGGCACCTGGCACCTAGTCAAATCGATTCGATCGACCGATTTGACCACTCACTGGGACCCATCTTGTTGAACTGACATGACTCATGATGTTAGCGCCCCGTATATGGGGCGCTTTGCCACATGGAACTGGTTTTCAGATTTGACCAAAGTGCCCTCTTTTTGGCTATAAATAGGTACCCATTTGGAGCTTTGAGAAGATTCCAACTCCGTGCCATCCTAGAGTCATCCAACACTATGTTTTTGAGCCCTTTGTATCTCCATAAGCCTTCAAACCGATCCAAATTCACCTCTCCAAAAGCCCAAAAACCTATTTTTTTAGCCATCCAGAAGCATGGTTTTTCTTCAACTTTGAAGGCCTCTACCTGCCATTTCCTTCCATCCAGCATCCAAACCCCCTACCACAAGCTTCATTTACATATTGGATACAAGGAGGAGCCTCCACTTCGTCCTAGAAGCTGTCTAGCACTCCAAGGCGGCGTCGTAAAGAGGGGAAGAAGATCTATTTGTGCAAGACCCTGGTGCCCCATAAAGGGGGCACCTGCAGCTAGCACCCCATATATGGGGCACTAGTAGGGGTAGACCACGTTTTGCATTTTTTTGAGTTTGTTTACCTTTCCGGCCAATCCATTACTCCTTCCTTTCATTTTAACTTTCATTAACATGTCATTTAGCATGCATTAGGCCACATCTTTGCACCTTCATACCTCTTTTAGAACCTATCAAAACTAGGGGTTGGGATTTAGTCCCAATTCAATCAGTTCCTTCCCTTTTGCATGTTTAAGTTCGAATTTGAGCATGATTCTACACTTTCACTAGAACTAATTATCTTTTCACTTGTTTCTATGTTTTCTTATGAACATTTTTAGGTAAATTCGACCGAGGTGGAGCTTCAACCGGATTGAAGATGAAGGACTCACTAAGCTCTCTTCTTTCGGCCAGCTTAGAGAGGATAAGTCAGAACCCAACAATCTCTCCGCTTCCAAAGGTATGACGGTCATTTCTCCATCTTTTCATTCTACTATATTTTGGAGTCTTTGACTCCTGGCAACCACAAACACTAACATCCCATTCACCAAGTCTCCAAAGCAAGCATAAGGGCCCGAAAAGGAGATCTACGGATCCCGTTTCAGGTGTTTACACCATACACATCAATATCAAACTAAATTAGACATGCTTAATTTCATATACAAGAAAAAAAAATCTAAATCAAATTTGGTATAGACAAAACAAACTAAGTTCTGATGTCAACACCCATAATCTGACCTAAACAGGTTTTAAAAAGTGTAATTTGATGACTTATTATTTTTCCAAATCTCCGCATAATTATATTTCAATTCTAGATCCATTCTAGCACATAATCATATACATAAATAACATATGGTCAAATCTCATTAAAAATATTTCCACCCATCCAGATCATGCTAAACATGTTTCATAATATTCAAAATATCAATTTCAAGGCTCTATTTTCAAGAATTTTTTAGAAAAATCATTAATCTTAAGTCCAAAGTCTAAATTAGTCAAATCAAGGTCCATAAGTTAAATCATGCATATTTTATAATCAAAATAGAGTCAAATACATAGACGAGCTTGAGAAACCTACTTGGAATCTTTTGAGAGTTTTCTTGATTTTTTTTGGATTTGTTTGTTATTTTTCTTGGCCTTAAATTTAATTTCTGGAATTAATAATTTCAAAAAACAGAAAATACCGAACCGGTGCCGAACCGGGCAGTTCGACCGGCTAAATTGGGGTGGCTTGATGGCACTGGACCGGCAGTTGAAGGAGGTGGATCAGGGCGTTGGGCCGGGCTCGACCGGCGGTTCGATTGCACTGGGCCGGGCTCCCGCGGCGGTGCTCGTGACGGCAAATGCGGCGGTGCACGACGATGCGGGGCTCCGGCTCCGGAGACCAGCAGGGGAGGTGCTGGCCATGATAGCGATAGCAAGAGAAGGGTGAAGGCCGGCGACGACGGCGGCGAGAGGACTTCTCATGGCAATTCTTGCTGGAATAGGGGAGGCCGACGGTGGTGGCTACTGGCCACGACAAAGGGTAGCACGGGAAGGGGCTAGATCGCAATGACCTCAACAGAAAGAGGTGCCAAAGACTGGAGACAGCAATGGGGTGAGGGCCTGGAGGTTGCGGCGGCAAGGGGAGCTTGGCGGCGCTGGCTACCGGTGGCGATGGCGATCGCGACCTACAACGGCAACGATGAAGCATCGGAGGAGGAAGGAAGGGAGAGGGAGGTCCGAGGTAGGGGAAGTGGCACGAGAGAGAGAGAGAGAGAGAGAGAGAGAGAGAGAGAGAGAGAGAGAGAGAGAGAGAGAGAGAGAGAGAGAGAGAGAGAGAGGTGGAGAGAGGGGCTGTGTAACCGGCGGGGGCATCGCGAAGATCCGGGGTGGGGGGCGGCGATGTTACGGAGGGGACGACAGCGACGAACCCGGGAGGGGGAGGGAAAGGGGCGGCGGTTTCCAAAACAAAATTTAATGGCAGATATTACATTTTCACCCCTTAAAATAAATTTTGACCTCAAAATTTAAAATTACTTACCAAAAAGCTGGGGGTGAGACCACCTCATATCCTCCTCAATCTCCCAAGTAGACTCCTTTGATGTGTGATGTTTCCATAACACCTTGACCATTGGAGATGTCTTCTTTCTAAGTTGCCTTACCATGCAATCTATGATCCGAATAGACCTCTCTTGAAAACTTAAATTGGGATGTACCTCAACCTCAGAAAAATCAATGACATGAGTAGGATATGAAATATACTTCTTCAGCAGTGATACATGAAAAACCGGGTGTACTCTAGACATAGCAGGTGATAAAGACAATCTGTAAGCAACTTCTCCAATTTTCTTCTCTATCTGAAATGGCCCAATATACCTTGGATTCAGCTTACCACAGCAACCAAATATGGTAACTCCCTTAGTGGGGGAGACCTTTAGAAACATATGATCTCCTTCTTCAAATTGAATATCAAACCGCTTTAAATCTGCATATCTTTTTTGATGGCTCTAAGCTGTAAGTAACTTCTGCCGAATGACCTAAATCTTCTCATTACTATCTTGCACCCATTCTGGCCCAATAAGACTTCTCTCCCCAACCTCTTCCCAATAAAGAGGTGATCTACAAGGCCTACCATACAAAGCCTCACATGGTGCCATTCCAATGCTAGAATGATAACTATTATTGTAAGCAAACTCAACCAAGGGTAACTGCATATCCCAACTTTCCTGCTACTCAAGTGCTCCAACCCTCAACATATCCTCCAAGGTTTGGATCGTCCTCTCTGACTGACCAGCTGTCTGAGTATGATATGTTGAGCTAAACTTGGGTTGACAACCCAATGCTTCTTGCGGTCCCTTCCAAACTCTTATGGAAAATCGAGGATCTCTATATAAAACAATAGTAACTAGAACACCATGATACTTAACCACACCATCAAAATATAACCTGACCAAGCTATCAGTAGGTTGAGCTTCTTTAATTGGCATAAAATGAGCTGATTTAGTAAGCTGATCAACCACAACCCAAATAGCATCAAATTGCTTTTTGGTTCTAGGAAATCATGTGAGAAAGTCCATAGAAATGTGTACCCATTTCCATGATGAAATCTCCAATGGTTGCAAGGGTCCTGTTAGTTTCTGGTGTTCAGCCTTCACCTGTTGGCAAAAATGACATTTGGAAACATAATCAGCCACATCTCTTTTCATATCTTCCCACCAATATTGCCTCTTCATGTCATGATACATCTTAGTTTCCCCTGAATGAATAGAATATTGAGACTTATGTGCCTCAGCCAAAATCTCTTGCCTCAAGTCAAAATCTGTAGCTACACACAATCTCCCTTGATAACGAATGGTTCCATCTTCAAACTTAGAAATTTCAGCCCTCTTTACTAAGCCTTGAACTTTTGAGTTCCCTTCTTGTGCTAGCTTCACTTTCTCCGCCAAAGATGACCTGATAGACATCTGAGCCATGAAACAAGTTAGATGATTCACAAAAATCTTAGGTGAATAAGTAGTAATAAGCTCCATGCCTTTCCATTCTTGACATAATTGCAATGCCATTACTTTCTTTCTGCTAAGTGCATCAGCCACCGTATTTGCTTTACTTGGGTGATAGTTTAGACTAAAATCATAGTTTTTAGGTATTCCATCTCTGCCTCAAGTTGAGATCCTTTTGTGTAAAAATGTACTTCAAGTTTTTATGTTCAGTAAACACATCAAATGACTCACCATATAAATAATACATCCAAACTTTCAAAGCATGCACCATAGCTGCCATCTCTAAATCATGAACTGGGTAATTCTTTTCATGAGGTTTCAACCACCTAGAAGCATAGGCCACAACCTTATCATGTTGCATCAACACACAACACAATCCTACTCTGGATGCATTAGTATAAACAACAAATCCTCTTATACCATCTGGCAAAACAAGCACAGGTGCAGTTGTCAACTTCTCTTTCCACTTCTGAAAACTCTCTTCACACTGTTCTGACTACTTAAATCCTCTCTTCTTGGTTAAAGCTGTTAAAGGAGCTGATATAGAAGCAAATCCCTCGATAAAATAACCATAATAACCTGCAAAACTAAGGAAACTTCTCACCTCTGTTGGGTTTGTAGGTTGCTCCCAATTCTGCACAGCCTCAACCTTAGTAAAATCCACATGCACACCTGCTGTTGATATAACATGGCCCAAGAAATTCACACTTTTGTAGGCACCCGGAAGAGTCGGTGGTTTTGCGTGTGTGTGTGTAGGTGTGGTAGCCAGGAGTCGAAGGCTCCAAAATATGATTAAATGTAAAGCAAATAGAATGAAAAACAAGATTGACCGTCGTACCTTTGGGAAAGGGAAAGGGGGGAGATTGTTAGGTTCTAACTTCTCCTCTCTCGGCCGGCCGAAAGAGGAGAGCTTGAGTGAGCCCTTTCACTTCCAATCGGGTTGAAACTTCACCTTGATCGAGTCAACCTAAGAATGTCCTACATAGAAACATAAAAAAAATAAGTGAAGATCATTAGCTCTGGCGTGAGTGTAGTATCATGCTTGGTATGGACTCTGAATCATGCAAAAGGGGATGAACTAACCGGATCGGGATGGAATCCCGACCCCTATTTTTGGTAGGTTTTTAAATATATATGAGGTGCAAAATGATCTAATGCATGCCAAATAAAATGATGAAATGTTTTAAGACGAAAACAGAAGATAAAAACTCGATCAGACGGGTGATCGGACTCTGAAAATTGCAAAACTGGCTTCTGCCCTTGCTGGTGCCCTATATATAGGGTGCTAGCTACAAGTGCCCTACTTATAGGGCGCGTTGACCAAGGTCAAAGTGCCCTGTATATGGGGCACTAAGTCTGGCTCGCGTAGATTTTCTTCCCCTCTTCGCGATGCTGCTCCGGAGTGCTGGGCGGCTTCCGGGATGAAGTAGGGGCTCCTCCTTGTAGACAATATGTAAATGAAGCTAGTGGTGGGTGGTTTGGCTGGTGGATGAAAGAGGAGAGACGGATAGAGGCTCTCAAAGTGGAGAAAAAACCATGTTTCTGGATGACAGAAACAGCAGGTTTTTGGGGAATTTTGGGGGGTGATCTTGGATCGTTTGAAGGCTTTTGGGAGGTGTAGATGGCTTATAAATGTGGTATTGGATGAACTCTAGGGTGGTACCGAGTTGGAACCTCCTTCCAGCTCCAAATGGGGGTCTATTTATAGCCCAAAAGAGGGTACTTTGGCCATTTCTGAAAAGCAATTCCACGCTGCAAAGCGCCTTATATATAGGGTGCCAGCATCATGAGGTATGTCAAATCGATTAGATGAGTCCCTGTGAGTGGTCAAATCAGCCGGTCAAATCGATTTTATTTGGCTCCAGGCGCCCTATATATAGGGCACCAGGTGCCCTATATATAGGGCGCCAGGTGCCCTATAAGCAGGGCGCCTGGTGCCCTATATATAGGGCGCCAGGCGCCCTGTATATAGGGTTCCAGGTGCCCTATATACAGGGTGTCAGGTGCCCTATATACAGGGTGCTTTGACCCCGGTCAATGTCTTATCGATCTTCTTCGGAACGCGCTGAAAAGCTAATTCTTCCGGAAAACACGGTTCCCTTCAAATATTCTTAATGAAAATAAGAATTTAAGCTCTCCAATTAGGCCAAAATTGCGTGTCTACAGCTTTTCTCGCCTTGGCGTCGGCTTTGTAGGGGAATGACATGAATGTAGCGCAGGAGAATGTAGTGAAACGTAGTGAGGTGTAGCGGAATGAAGTGGTAATGGACTGAAAAGGTGATGCCAAGGTGTAGATTTAGACATGCCTTCCTTGGCCTAGTTGAGTGGAATGAAACTTTATCGGACTCTGAGATTGCCTTTTGTCTTATTGGAACCTTCCCTTTGGTTGATTGATTGGGCAGAAGAACTATAACTAAAAATCCCACGTGGGGGAGAATTGTTACTGGCCAGGACCCGAACTGCATGGTGTGCTGGACTCAGTAGAAAGTAAATTGCGAAAAAGTAAAGATGAAACCGGCAATCAACCAAGGTTGGGTTCTTCAAATTCATCGGGTTTACTCAGAAATACTGGTGTAGTTCGGAATGGAATATCTTCTTGTTTTGATGAAATCATCGTTGAAACCCGGTTAGAATCGGATCTTCCGGATAGACCAAAGCCCCCTCTAAGAGCTATAGAAAGACTATAAGGGTAGGGTTGGCATGAAAGATGAGTATGATGATGCATGAGGTGATGCATAAAGATGCATGATGCATACTGGGTTTAAAGAAATGCAAATAAGTATAAGAAAATAATTGAAGATATAGGTTAAACGCAACGGGTCAGGACATCCGTGAAGACATGGTCATCCCCATTCATTTGACTTTGGCTTATCCGAGGGCCTAAAAAGTGGCTGAATCCTTCATCGATTTTGTTGAAGGGGTTATCCGACCTGTTTGTAGGGTGCCTGGTGCCCTATTTATAGGGCGCCAGGCATCTTATAAGTGGGGCACTTGTGCGGAATTTGTTCCTGCTCCTTCCCGAGGTGTCCTTTTGGGGTCTATAAGAAGGGGGGACCCCTTATTCTTCTCCCCCACACCAGCTATAGTGCTCTCCTTCTTCCGTTGTTCTGATGGCTTCCTCCTCCTCCCCTCCGATTTGTCCAATTGCGATGAAGAGTTTTTTTGAGGTTCCGTTCAAGCCGTTCGACTTCGGCCAGCCCATGGATCCTAAGCTTCCTCCTCACCATCTGCCAACTGATCCACCCCACTTCATTCCCACCGACCCTGGGAGTAGCTCTTCTGAGACGGATCTTCTTCTCAAGATGATTATCATTTTCTTTCTTATGCTATTTCCTTCTTTATTTGCCTTGCTAATTTTTCTTTTTTTCTTGTAGATTGCTCAACTGAAGGAGCGGGTGCAGACCCTTAGCACCGAGGTGAATTTGTGTGACTTGCTTCTATTCCATTTTGCTTGATTCTGACATTCTTTCTGCTTGTAGAACAAAGATCTTCGGGCGAGGATCTCTGATCTTTCTACGGGGGGTGTTCTGCCTTCTGACAGCGGACCCTCGGATCTCCGGGATAGGGTACATGTTCTTTTGCTTTGTTTGTCATTGTTACCTTTCTTTCCTGACACTTTTCTTGTAGGTGATGGAGCTCGATCTTGAGCCCATCGTAGGTGTTCCAGATCCTGGTCCTTCTTTTTTTAGAACTCATGGACTGATGCTTCTTCTTTTGTTCCTTTTTCAGACTTCTCAGAGGATAGAGGAGCTGCACAGGAGGTATGAGTCTGATTCTTATCCTTGACTGTTTCTTCTATAGCTGATACGTCTCTATGTTATCTTGTAGGTTGGGAGGCTGGAGGCTCGTGTGGCTGAGCTATCATGACCCGAGTCTGAGCAGATCCTTCGTCTCCGTCTCGACCACTCCTCGGAGCTTCTTCGATTGGAGGCAGAGCATCAAAGATGATGATGCAGGTGCTCCTGTCTCAGTCTCAGAGCCATTCTCACCGTTCCGACTCCCGCAGGACTACGCTGAGAGGACTTACTCACTTGGGTTCTTCTTAGACTAGTAGTCATAGGAGGAGAGGTGAGGAGAGACATGCCATGCCACCTCCGGGTGATCACGCTCCGGTGGAAGGAGGCGGCGATTTGTGATGTGCTGACCCCTTCCTTATCCTTGATGTATCTTTCTGTTGCATAGTGATTGTTGTTTGTTTCCCTTCCTGACTCCCTGCATTCACTCAAAAAGCGATTAGAACTTTATTTAGGCTTAGTTCCTTGCGAGAAAAGGGCAAAACTGTCTTGATCTTTTGTCAAGAGACATAGGCCTTATCAAGGTAAAATAACAGAAGAATATAAGTATGCACAAAAGGAAATATGCAAGACTGAAATTAAACATGAATGCAAAGTCAACTAATAAATTAGAAAGCAATTTTTTAGGTGTTTTGAAATTTTTGATTTGTTTGGGTTTTGATGATTTTATGATGTTTTTGGTATTTTGAGAACTTTTATGATTTTTTTGGTGTTTTGGATATTTACTTTTTAAGAATTTTGATTTTATGAATTTGTTTCGTGTTTTTGAAGTATTTAATTTTTTTGGTTTGGTGTGGAAAAAAATGACCATCTCATCCTTTGCCTTGCTTGCCACAGGTGCCCCTTATCGTTACCTAAGGGTTAAGAGTAGACATCACGTGTTAGAAAGTACCTAGTCCAAGATCTTCTGACCTTCTATCTTCGGTAGGCTATGGCTTTTCTTGGATCCAGTCGGTCAACCCTGCTCGCAAGGTTAAAGAGGGAAGAGGATTGATGGTAAGTCCTTAATAGGATTCGAGGTGTCGAATTCGTTTCTCTACTAGTGCCCGCGTTGCCCGTTTGGGATTTGACATCCTTGGGTCCTTCCTTCTAGCCCTTTTCTTTGATGGCCCACATTTAGACAGGTCTTTTTTCTTTTGCTTGATTTTGACCTGAGGGGTTCTTTGCCCATCTTTTGGAGCCTTTTTCTTTTTGGGCTTTTGTTGGTACACATTTAGACAGGTCTATTCTTTTGCCGACCTGAGGGGTCATTGCCCATCTTTTGGCACCTTTTCTTTTATTTTTTAAGAAGTCAGACCTTCAAAGGCATCTTCCTACTAAGGCAATGGGCACTTTTGATTCTCCTCATTCTAACCCCTTTCATCCCTTCTGGACCGAAATAAGAAGAGAATGGGATAGGGTTGACCTTCTTTTGTCAAGTGTTGCCTACCTTTCTCTCTAACTTCTAATCATCATATTCCGAAACCTAGGTGTGTAATGTGTGCAGTATGATGCCTATCCTTATTTTCCTAAGTGACAAGTTGGCACACTAAACAAGCAAGCGTTAGATGTTACCGTCATTCTTCACACTTTTGGATTTTATAGATGTTTTGTGATTTTTGTTTTGAGGGAAATATTTTGAGGTATACACCATTCCAGGGATGAGCTAGTTATTCTCCTTCTGCATTAGTTAGCTTGTATGAATTACCAGGATAAACAACCAAAATTACATACGGACCCCCCCAATTAGGTTGAAGTTTGGAGCGGGGACCGCCAAGCTTAATGAATATTGTTTTAAGCACAACCTCACCGATTTCAAATTTTATCTCCACCACCCTCTTCTGATAAAATCTTTTAAGTCTATTCTGATAAGATATAGCATGTTTGGCAGCGGCCAGCCTCCTTTCATCCAAGAGTTCGAGTTGCGCGAGAAGGGAATCTTGGCGTTTATCCATATGGATGTCTCGATCGATCTGGACTCGGAGGGAAGGAATGATCACTTCGTATGGTACTACCACCTCCATCCCAAATGCCAAGGCATAGGGGGTTTGACTTGTTGGGGTTCGAATAGAAGTGCAGTAGGCCCATAAAGCATCAACTAACTTATCTGGCCAGTCCGTGAACTTACTAGACTTACAAGTTTTCTTAATGATTTTTATCAAGGTTTTATTGGTGGCTTCTGCTTGACCATTGCCTTGAGGATAATATGGAGATGAATGATGCAATCTGATGCAATACCTGTTGCAAAGGTCACGCAGCTCCTGGGAGATGAATTGTGGTCCATCTTCGGTGATGATGTTGCCTAGGATCCCGAACCTGGCAATGATGTTGCATTTGATGAAGGTGCAGACTGTTGATGCCTTGATTTCCACGTATGCTTCCACTTCCGCCCATTTGGTGAAGTACTTCATTGCCGTTAGGATGAAGGATTTGGTTTTGTTTGTGGAGTTTGGGTCACCAAGGGGTCCGATAACATCAAAAGCCCACATAGCGAAGGGCCATGGGGCATGAATCGGGTGAAGGGAAGATGCGGGGGAGTGAATCTTGTCGGCGTGAAGTTGACATTGATGACAGTGCCAGACAAAGATCAAGCAATCTTCTTTCAAAGTAGGCCAATAATACCCTTGCCTGATGATTTTCTTGGCGAGGGCTTGAGCATTTACATGGCCTCCACATACTCCGGAGTGTGCTTCTTCAAGCACCAATTCAACCTCTTCTTCATCTACGCATCTTAGTAGAATGCCGGCCAGACTCCTTTTATAAAATACTCCACCTAAGATGGTGTATCTCTGGGAGACTCTTCTTATGGCTCTTTTCTCTTCGGCAGTTGATCCCAGTGGGTATGTCTGATCCTGACAGTAATTCACAATCTCATGATACCATGGTTTCTCACCCTCTTCTAGTTCCTCCAACTCGACCAAAGATACTTTTTCCTTCTGCTCAACGTACTCCTTCCTTTCAAACTCTTCTTTAACCTTCAATAATCGTGCATCTTCTATTGCCGGAATGGTACGTCGGCGGACATAGATCGTCCTAACCTGTCTGCCTAGTGGGATAGATAGTGAAGATGCCAGAGAAGCGAGAGCATTGGTAAGAATATTTTAAACATGAGGAACATAAATGAATTCGATTTTGGAGAATAGCTTGATGTAACAGGTGGTGAGTTCTTAGTATTGTCTGAGCCCGGGATGAGATGTACCGTATTTGGCAAGCACTTGGCGGAGAATCAACTGACTATCACCGATCACCCTTAGTTTAGTGACACCGTAGAAGTGAGCGGCCTCCAGCCCGGCCAACAAGGCTTCATACTCAGCTATATTGTTCGTTGCTGGAAATTAGAGCTGAAAAGCCTGTGGAATGGTGACACCTTTGGGTGATAGAAGAACAATCCCTATCCCTCTACCCTGGGAGTTTAATGCCCCGTCAAAATATAAAGTCCATAGATTAGAAGATCAAATGGACATCAATTCTTCGTCGGGGAATTCTGATAGGATAGGGTCAAAGATTGGGACATGATGATGGGTAAGGTGTTCAGCAATTGCATAGCCCTGAATTGCGTTCTGTTGAATGTAGGTGATGTCAAATTGAGAGAGAAAGCTCTGCCAGCGTGCCAATCGGTCAGTCTGGACAGATTTTTCTAGGAGAAACTTGATGGGATTCATGCGAGCAATGAGATTAACCTCGTGAGCCAAAAAGTAGTGTTTAAGCTTCTAGACCGCCCAAACCAGGGCGGCACATGTTTTTTCTATGGTTGTATACTTCTGCTCACAAGGATCAAATATTTTGGACAAATAGTACGCTGCTCGCTCTTTCCCTTCATCATCTAATTGTGCCAATACTGCTCCAAGAGATCCTTCCAAAACTGAGATGTATAAGATCAAGGGTTTGCCGGGAACCGGAGGTTTGAGCACAGGTGGGCTTGACAAATATTTATTTAAACCATCGAATGCCTCTTGACATCTCGAATCCCATCTAAATTCGGCCTTCGCCTTGGTTAACTCATAGAAAGGCTTACACCTTTGGGAGTGTTGTGAGATAAACAGGCGAACAAATTGTAGCCTACCAATCAACCCTCTTAGCTCTTTTAAGTTCTTTGGTGGAGGCATATCAATGATGGCCTTGGCTTTGTTGGGATCGATCTCAATGCCTCTTTTGCTGACGATGAACCCAAGTAACTTTCCAGATGATACTCCAAGCACACACTTCTTGGGGTTCATTTTAAGCTTATATTCCCTGGCTTGTTGCAAAACCCTTTTTAACACCTCAATATGCTCATCTCGGGTCCGAGATTTGACCACTAGATCATCCACATACACGTCTACAAATTTATGCATCATATCATGAAATATCGCCACCATGGCCCTTTGATAAGTTGCTCTGGCATTCTTTAATCTGAAGGGCATGACAACATAGCAATAAGTTCCTCACGGTGTAGTGAATGAGGTCTTCTCTTGATCCTCTTCTGCTAACCGTATTTGATTATACCCTGAATATCCATCCATGAACGATAGGGTTTCATATCCAGCTGTGTTATCAACAAGAACATCGATATGAGGAAGGGGGAAATCATCTTTCGGACATGCCCGGTTTAAGTCCCTGAAGTCAATGCAAATTCGAACCTTTCCATCCTTCTTCATGACTGGGACTATATTTTCCACCCATTGTGGATAGAGGACAACTCTAATGAATTTTGCTTGATGTAGCTTATTGACCTCTTCCTTCATCTTCAATGCTATGTCTGGGTGGAACCTCCTCAACTTTTGCTTGACCGGGGTAGCTTCAAGTTTTAGAGTCAATCGATGCTCTACCAATGACTTGTCTAACCCCGGCATATCTTCATATGTCCAAGCGAAAGTGTCCTTATACTCTTGTAACACCCCCATTAGATTATGTTCTTCTAAAGGGGAAAGGTTAGCACTGATGAGGATATTCTTAGGATCTTCCGGTGTTCCAAGATTAAGTACTTTAGTTGGTTCATCCACCATGGCTGATGGTTCTTCGAATCTTCTTAAACTGGATGCATAAGCATTAGCCAAATCCTCTTCTTCATCCTCAATATCAGGATCCTTTTCCAATACAACCTCGTAAACCCCTAAAGTTGGATCAATATTGTCCTTTTCCTCATATCATATTTTATCTAGCTAGATTGCGTTTTCTAGATACTCCGGTAGCTTGGCACATTCTAGGCTTTTCTGAGCTAACCGATGCAGGTATCTTTCTGTAACTCTCCTACCCCTGATTTTTGTTTTGTTTTTATTGGAAACTAAACCTAAAGAAGAAGAAGGTAAATACAGAGAGGAAGAGGAGGTGGAGGGAGTGGAATTTATTGATGAAGGGCAAAGGAGATCGATCAGAGACCGGGTGGCCTCCCGGTTGGATCATCCTTCGAAGCGAGTTGGGATGTTTCTTCGATCGAAACTTTGGTTGAGAACAGGACATTTTTTTTTTGATCTTTTTAAGAAGTACTAAACATAAACACAGAAGGAGTTTGGTTGGTTGTGGTTTCTAGTGTGGACTGGGATATTGACAGGGAAGGGAATCAATCGAGCAAAGATGGGTAAAGAGAGCATCCTTCTTTGCTACCTAGTGAATCTGATGGTGGACTTGTTGGGAACGAGTCTGTTAGATCCGTGGAGACGGCAAGAGGTGAATGCCCCTAATTTTGATTGCCAGAAGACTTGTTGTGGAATGATTCGTCACTTGACCCTTCTTTAGAGAATAACCACGATATGTCGAGATACGGCTCATCTTCTAGGCTGTCAACCTTCTTCCTCTTTGCCTGTTCTTGCGGTTCTTGTTCTTTAATCATATGTATTGTCTCCCTCTTGTCGAAGAACTTGTGTAGACACCCCTTGAAGTATTTTTGACTGATCTTTTGGCCATCATCGCATGTCCCATCATATCCTATCCCATTTCTTGATGTTGTCTTTACTAGCTGGATGGGCTCTACGATGCCCTGTAGTTCTCTTCCCAGTCCTCGGCCTTCTTGGTATCCCATATTTTCCATCATACGCCACCAGAGGGTCTTGGTATCATCCTTCTTTCTTTTTCAAACTTGCCTGGGCTACCTTCCATCCTTTAGCAGATCGAGGATTGTGAAGACCGGTTGATTTGGCAAGCCAGGAGGGAGAGTAACTAGGCAATCCACAGGCATACTTACCACCTTAATGACTTGGCCCTTGAAGAGAAATTTGATGCACTGGTGATTGGTTGAAGCTACGACCTCTAATGCCTCAAGGTAAGGCCTTCCCAAGATAGCTTTGTAAGTTGGGTCCATGTCCGGGATGTGGAAGTCGATAGTAATGACTCGGGGTCCGAGTTTGACTTCGAGTGTAACCATGCCATGGGCAGGCCTCTTGGAATTGTCATATGCTGTTATGGTGATTTGTGATGACCGAATATCCTCTTCTAGGATTCCACACAATTGTAGCATTTCTGGTGGCAAGACATTGATGGATGCACTAGTATCAACTAGACAATACTTGACATCTGTTTCGTTAATGCTGACAGTGATACAAAGTGCATATTTCCTTGCTTCTGGTTCATCCAACTCTTCTTTGGTGAAAGTGAGGGCGGGGTGTTCACTTCTCGGGGTCAAGACTGATGCAATCTTCTCAGGGGGAGGGTTTCATTGACCATTACTCGTTGTAGATACTGTTGAAGAACTTCCTGGTGAACCTTGGACCTTTTGATCAACTCTAAAATGGAAATCCGTGCAGGGGTTTTGTCGAGGTGTTTCAGCAAATCGTAAGATGTCCCTGGTGCTGGTTCTTTCGGGTGTTATTCTTCTTCTTCGTGTGATCGCCCTGGTTGACCGGTCTGGGGAATAATCCTTTGAAACATGCACCCGTTTCTAAGCACCGTGGTGAGCTGAGTGGCTATGGTTGATGTAGTAGAGGTGGGTGGAGGGTTAGGTCGGATGATGGGAGGCCTAGGTAGGGGCGTAGTGATGATAGTTTGGGTCGTAGGGATGTGGGTAGGTTGTGGTGGCATGGTTGTACGAGGTGGTATGATGATGGGTCCTAATGGTGACGATGTTTGTGGTGGCTCAACCGGGCGGATCACGGTCCTACCCTGTTGGAGTTGTATGGCTGGTGGCGTTACGGTTGGTCGTGACAAAGTGTGGATGATTGGTGGTTGGCTTCTTCTGGTGGGTATAGCTTGTGGTATGGAGTGAACGGTTCGGTTAACGTGGTTTGGAGGGTTAATGTTCATGAAGGAAGCCGGTCCCTCGATTTGCCAATTTTGGCCTCTATCGCGAGGTTCATCGGTAGAGGTTAGAATGGGATTAACCCTCTGATTTTCTGGTGCTATCGCGGGTGCATGCGCGGGTAGCAGGTTCTGAATGATCCCCAGACCGGATTCTTGTTGTTGTTGTTGGATTGGTGCCTGCTGCTGCTGAGGCTAGTTCTTTACTGCCTTGATGTATTTACCCATCTTACCCCAGTCAATACTTCCCTGCTCGTGGAGGTCATGGATATAATCTTTAAATTGAAAGCAATTATCCACTGTGTTCCTCGGATATCTATGGTATAAGCAATATCTATCTGTATTGGCATTCTGTGGCCACTCTAGCTTTTCTCTTAGCAATGAAATCTTCCCTGCCTCTATAAGAGCATTGAAAATATCTATAAGTGAGTACGGTAATGGTGGGTAATGGTTTCTTCTAGGCCCTATTCTTCATGGCACATAGGCGGCGGAGGGAGGTGCCTGGTTATAGGTGGTTGGTTGGCGTGGTGGTTGAGGTACAAAGGTTTGCATGGCCAACTGCTGGGGTTGCTGGGGGACTGGTGTCTGCGTTGGTTGTTGAGGATACTGGTTTGGTGTTTGGTGACAGAAAGGTTGGGGTTGAATCTGAGGGCAAGGTGCCGGTTGGGTTTGGCGGGGGTTTCTGTATTGGGGATTTCTGTACTACTGTTGGTGGTTGTTGGGTGGTTTCTTATGATGTTGACGTGTTCGTCGGTTACCACGCCCTCGGTTACAGGCCCAGTGGTGGTGGTGGTTGTCTTTTCGGTGACTCGGGGCTTAGGGTCGAAGAGGTTTATGATGGGAGAGTCTCGAAGTTGGGTTTGGATGTACCATGCTCTCTCATAGAGTTTGCTCATGGTGACAGGGTGATGCAATGCCAATACGTTCTTCAGAGCTGGAGTGGCGTTAGTGATGATCATCTTGACTTGTTCCGATTCTGATAATGAATTTGTCAGCCTTTCTGCCATTGCTCTCCATCTGTCAGCGTATCTTATGAAATCCTCATCATTTCTCATCTTCTCGGCCATGAGATCCGTGATTGAATATGTAGGGCTGACTCGATCTTGGTATCTTTGCAAAAATTTTGCTTTGACAGTATCAAAGTTGCTGGCTTCCAAAGGGTCAAGTGAATAAAACCATTCCAACGCGGAGCCCACTAATGAACTTCTAAATAGGTATGCAAGGGCCTTCAGATCGTTTTGCCACATGACAGACTCATAAAGGAAATCTTTGATGTGAATAAAAGGATTCCCATTTTTGTTATACCAGTAGTAAATGGGCATTTTAGAAGGAGGAAGATGGAACACGAGGAGAGAGGGAAGGGATATCTCGGGGAGAGCTCGTGTGTCGATCAACCACTTGAGCTCCCGATATTGTTCATCCATTCTGTTGATTTTGTTAAGCACAGTTTGATCAATAGAGGATTCTCGGATGAGAGGGGGAAGGACAGATGTTTGATTTGCCGGCATGGCCATTGGATAGGCTGAAGTGTCCGGGCAAAGAGGGTGTATCGGGTAGTGCATTTGTGGGCGGGTTTGATTAAAATGTGCAGAAGAGTAGACCGGTGGCCTGAGCGGTGTGGTGTTATTTGGGTCCAGGTGGTTCAAGATGGCCACCGAATGAGGTGAGTTTGGAATCAAGGGTCCATTATGAGAATGGCCCGGTACTGGTGCACCGGGTTGGTCAGTTGCTAATTAGGAGGTAGAAGTGTGGTGACCACCTTCAGCATGGGTGTGATGGACAGGAGATTTTCTCTTCAAGATGGCCTCGATGGCTTGTAGTTGAGTTGGGTCAGCATGAGCGAATGCCTCCCATAGAGAATCCGGGTGGAGTCGGGGTGAACTAGTTTCAGGGAAAATTTCGGGTTCGTTAACGGCACATACGGCATCCGGGTGGAGGTAGGATTGATCATACTCTAGCTGCAGCGGCTCGTATCCTTGGTTCGTCATCCCAACGACTCGCCCTGATCTCAAGTTCATAAACACAAGGGAAAGATGATGAAAAACACAAGAATCCTTTTTTAGTTTTAATCTTTTCCCTTTTTTTGTTTTTTGATTTTTGTTTGAATAAACAAGTTATCAAGCAAATTAACCTCAAGCAAAGATTTCTTTTGGTTTTTGTGTTAAGTGTTTTCAAATTTTTGTTTTGGTTTTCAGTTTTGATTTGCAAACAAGTAATGGCACAGACTTAAAATGATTACAGCAATTTTTTTTGCGTTTCAACCTTAAATTAGTGGCTTGTTAAGAGAAATAATGTCCACTCAAATAAATGGGTAGGACCCTATGCTCTCACAACGCCGAGCAATCTAAAGTAGTCACTCTTTTCACAACGATAGGTGATAGATACTCTGGGTTTTGAGATAAAAGGTACAACCAGCCCAATCAATGAAGAGAGAATCCTTCACGTCTGGGGACTTACGGAGGTCTTGATGGAAGCTACCCGGTCCTTCCGAGAGGGAATCCCCGGAGGAGGAGTTGGAAACCACCAAGAGGGGTGTTTGGGTGTGTAGGGCTTTGGGAGGAGAGAGCCTCCCTTCTCGAATGACCTAAAGGAGTCAAAGAAACCCCAATGCAAACTAAGTGCAAGTGAGATATTAAGGAGTGAGAAGCAAACAAGAAGAAAGTAAAAGCATGCAACGATCAATAGAGTGTTGGAAAACAAGTAAACAAGACAATGATATAAAGTCAAACAAGGATGAAAGCAAGTACTAATTCAACTAAAGATGCTTAGGAAAGAAATTAGACTTTTAAAGAAAATAGGCAAAGATGCTTAGCAAGATGGTCCTTAAGATGCAAAGTTGAAGCAAGTTGATAAAGCAAGTCTAAGAATTAGATCGTGCTTTTCTTTTAAAAGAGAAGGACCAACGGGAAGCAAGTAAATCGGAAGAAACTAGATGATATTCAAGGGAAGCAAGTAAACAAGCAAGCAAGTAAGTAGAAATACTAAGACAATGTAATGACTCAAGCAAGAGACAAAGCAAAGATGAGCATGTTGGACATTCTTTTGAAGGGATGAGAAGAGCTCACTAAAGCAAGAGTAGTCCCACCGTGGTCGCCAAAAGGTGTAGGCACCCGGAAGAGTTGGTGGTTTTGTGTGTGTGTGTGTAGGTGTGTAGGTGTGGTCGCTAGGTGCCGAAGGCTCCAAAATATGATTAAATGTAAAGCAAATAGAATGAAAAACAAGCTTGACCGTCATACCTTTGGGAAAAGGGAAAGGGGGGAGATTGTTAGGTTCTAACTTCTCCTCTCTCGGCCGGCCGAAAGAGGAGAGCTTGAGTGAGCTCTTTCACTTCCAATCGAGTTGAAGCTTCATCTCGATCGGGTCCACCTAAGAATGTCCTGCATAGAAACATAAAAAAATAAGTGAAGATCATTAGCTCTGGCGTGAGTGTAGTATCATGCTTGGTATAGACTTTGAATCATGCAAAAGGGGATGAACTAACCGGATCGGGATGGAATCCCGACCCCTATTTTTGGTAGGTTTTTAAATATATATGAGGTGCAAAATGATCTAATGCATGCCAAATAAAATGATGAAATGTTTTAAGATGAAAACGGAAGATAAAAACTCGATCAGACGGGCGATCGGACTCTGAAAATTGCAAAACTGGCTTCTGCCCCTGCTGGTGCCCTATATATAGGGCGCTAGTTGCAGGTGCCCTACTTATAGGGCACGTTGACCAAGGTCAAAGTGCCCTGTATATGGGGCACTAAGTCTGGCTCAAGTAGATTTTCTTCCCCTCTTCGCGATGCTGCTCCAGAGTGCTGGGCGGCTTCCGGGACGAAGTAGGGGCTCCTCCTTGTAGACAATATGCAAATGAAGCTAGTGGTGGGTGGTTTGGATGCTGGATGAAAGAGGAGAGATAGATAGAGGCTCTCAAAGTGGACAAAAAACCATGTTTCTGGATGACAGAAACAACAGGTTTTTAGGGTTTTTGGGGGGGTGATCTTGGATCGATTTGAGGCTTTTGGGAGGTGTAGATGGCTTATAAATGTGGTATTGGATGAACTCTAGGGTGGTACCTGTCGACTCTGAAAATTCGACGGGGTCCTCTCCTTTTCAGGGAAGTCCGTGAATCTAGATTGTCACCTCAAGAGGGGATGAGAAAAGAAAGGAATAAAACTCAGAAAGCAACTCTCACCTTGGTCCCACACTCACATTGATCCCCGAACTTTCATCCCTTGGCGTCGCTCGATCACCAAAGAGACGGTTCGGGTCATGTGGGAAGAGGGTGAGAAGAAATAAATGTGGTCTCCAGGAACCGCGGGTTCCGATTTATAAAATTAAAATGAAAGATGACCATGTGTACCTTAGCGTGAAGAATGTGAGTTAAAGCTTCTCCTTCTTCGGCCGGCCGATGAAGAAGAGTCCTCAACGTGGTGGGTGCTTGATCTATTGTGCAACTAGACAAACAAACAAGTGAAATAGACAATTAGGACTAGACAAAGTGGAGTATATGTAAAGAGAATGACATAAAACACACAATTGACTAGAAACTGACCGGATTCGGGTTATCTCTAACCCCTTTTTTATTTTCGGATTAACAGAGTAAAAATAATGAAAAAAATGTAAAAAATAATAGGAGGATGTAGAATCACTAAACAAAGAGGTAGGAAAAAAACAGCAAGATTCTGAGTTGAATAGAGAAAGATATAGCCAAATCTGGGTTGTTGAAAAAAGCCGTGCAGCAGTCCAGTATCTGCCAGGCGCGACTTTCCTTCTGCACTCGTCACGACCAGCCCCGACCTCTGAATCAAGTACTGTCAATTGTAAACTAAAGAAGACTTGGAGATGAATAACTTTGATGAAGAGAGTTCTGGCAGTATACGTCCACACACTGCTTTAGAGGCCAAAGAATAGAGACATGGAAGATCACCTGCAGAACAGTCTTTCTCTCTCTTGAACCGACTTTTCTCTCTCTAAAAAACCCCAAATTCTCTCTATAAAAATCACAAAATTGATGCAGGAGGGTATTTTGATGTCTTGAGATGCCTGGGGGGTCGTGCTCATCTCCTTGGAACGACCGGAATCGGATTTAATTTATAGAAGAACAGAAGGCGCGATCCATGCTAAAAAATAGGGGGCCTTGCGCCCCACCCTTGGGCGCATGCGCCCTGGTGCAGGGCGCATGCGCCCCACTGAGGGGCACATGTGCCCCCAGTGAGGGCGCATGGCACTGTTCCCGAGGATAATGGTCTTATCCGGTCCGGCCGTTCAGTGGTAGAGTCCCGGTGAAAGTCTGGGTCCCTCGTGCCTCAAAGGTGGGGCGCATGTGCCCTCAAGTGAGGGCACAAGGTCACGTGCCTCATTGGTAGGGCGCATGGCCACGTGCCCTGGGTCCTGGGCGCATGTGACCAAGAACCCGGGCGCATGGGACTGGTTTCGCGCGTCCTTCTTCCGGAAGCCATTGCGAACACTCCCGAACTCGGAATTCGACGCCGTTTGTTGCGTTGGAAAGATAACAGGCCGAAGAAGCTTTATATAGCATAAAATCAGACATCACAACCTCCAAAACTTCATAATTTTATCTGGAAGTTAGGGTAGTGAACAGAAGATCCGATACTGGTCAGAATGACTTCAACGACAAACCGGAAAGGCACGAAATGCAACAAAACTTGTTCGGAGTGTGAATATGACCATAACATTCAATGCATGATCATTAGGCATTGGTCATTCAGCCAATTTCCGTGTTTACACGATTTACGTGTGGTTTTCGCTCGGAAATTATGGCTTTTCGCAGAAAACTTCGGAAAGCATCCGATTTCGTTCGGCGAAGCTCCAAATCAACTTTAAAAGACCCGGCATCATTCTAAGGTCAATCACACATGTTACCCTATAAAACATGAGTTTTATGCTCTGAATTAGGTGAATTTGGCGTGTCTACAGCTTGCCTCGCCTTGATGTCGGCTTTGCAAGGGAATGGCATGTGATGAAGCGGAGTGATTCGGAGTGAATTGTAATGAAGTGCAAGTGAGCGTAGATGAATGTAGCTGAATGGAATGGTGATGGACTGAAAAGGTGGCATCAAGGTGTAGATATAGACATGCTTATCTACCCGATCCAGCAAAATGAATCTCTCTGAGTGTTCTAGATCGCTTTCATGTTCTATCAAAACCTCATATAATTGACTGGTAAAAGACATGCCCTTGGCACGAGAGATGAAAAAGTGAATGATAAAGGATAAAAGGATGTAGCCAACCCTCAGCATGGTGAGGAGTCCTCGAATTCGTAGGTTCATCATCAGCCAGCAACCCGAACTTTGCGGTGTTCTTGTACTGTGATGGGCTAAAGTTTTTAAAAGAGAAATTGATCTTGAAATGAAAAGAATACCAATCCATCATATTTGGAATCTCAAGTTCATTCAAGTTTCACCAAAATACTCATTTTAATTCTGAGTGGAAGAACCTCAAGTTCTAAAAGGGTTCATTTAAGCATAACAAAATTGCTCGGGAATCGTGAAAACCATGAATCACGCTTAGGCAGAAAAATCAAGTATTCGGAAAATGACAAGACAGATTTAAGCCATAGTGGGATTGAAAGATAATGGTGGGACTAACATAGAATGATGGGAAAGAAGAAACAATGGCATGACCAATATGACATGGTGGGATAAAATAAAAGACATGGTGGGATAAAAGAAAGGATAGAATAAAATATGGTGGAATAAAAAGAAAGGAATAAAACATGAAGGGATAAAATTAGTAATGATGAAGAATGAAAAGGAGATGGATGTGAAAACATAGAAAATTATGTAGAAAATAGTTGAAGATATAGATTGTCTATTGGAGGTCAAGACACCTGATTGGGAACCATCGTCCCTCCAATGTTCAATTTTGGCTTATCCGTGAGTGTGAAGAAATGACCATGCCGTCACAGATTTTGTTAATGGGGACCTCGGGCCCAGTCATTTTCACTCTCAAGGTCTTCAACATTAATGCATATAATACGTATCAAATGGACCTAACATAACTAGGTGACAGATATTAAAGGTGATGTGAAGTGCAAAATGGAGTGTTGGTGATGATGTGAGATTGATGCGAAGCTGAGTGAAGTCTTCAGGCGCGGTCTATCAACTTGCATCGACCGCCTGATTCATCAGCGCCATGATAATATTTGACTAGGTGGCGCTCCCTTTCTTTTCGTCGCAGATCAGGCATGACGTTCCTTCTGGAACACCGATCTCACCAATTCACCTGTTGGACTTAAAAGGTTGCCTGCACACTTCTGGTTAGTACCCAACAGACAGAATTGTCATATGAAGCAGATTGTTCATGAAATGATCAATTGAAGATTTTACTATTTGAACCATCATTTGGATGTCAAAACAATGTTTTTGATGATGGTTATTTTAGCAAAAATGTGATTCTTAACATTATGGTCAATTTCTGATTTTTTGAGATTTTTCTGAATTTTTCGAATTTTTTTGTCCATGTGCCCCCGATCGAGGGCACCTGGCCATGCGCCCTGGGGTGGGGCACCTGGCCATGTGCCCCCAGATGAGGGCACATGCGCCCTGGGGCAATTTTTTTTTTCCAGAAAAATTGTACCTGATCTCCCTTCTCCTTTTGCTTCTTCAGCTCCTAAAAATACTTAATGAAAATGATTAAATTTTTATCATTACTCATCCCTTTGCCTGTATATCGTATGCCTTGATTTTGAGTCAAAGGGAGGAGCCTTCTTAACAAGGTAGAATAAAACAAATGACCAAAATGAAATAGGGGTAAGGGTTAAGAGAACTTACCTGTCATGGTGTGAATCCTCTCCTCTCCTGTATTGAAATGCCTGAAACACTTGACAGAAGGAGATTAGATCTTCATCAGGACTCATCCCTTTGCCTATTATGGTCAACTTTGACTTAGGTCAAAGGGGAGAGCCTTCTTAACAAAGTAATCAAAGTAAAAGGATATGCAATGTCGGAATGGAAATATGCATGATAATGAAATAAGCATGGATGCAACTAAGGCAATGATCATGACTAAGCAAAAAAATTTTTGGATTTTCTTGAAAACAATCATTTGGATTTTCAAAAGTATTCAATTTTTTTGGATTTTTGAAATATGTGTTTTTTTTGTTTTTTTTTTGAATTTTTGAAATATTCAATTTTTGGGTTTTTGAAATATTCAATTTTTTGGGTTTTTGAAATATGCATTTTTTTGGGTTTTTGAAATATGTATTTTTTTGGATTTTTGAAATATGTATTTTTTTGTGGATTTCGAAATATGCAAATTTTTTTTGTGGAGAAAATGCTGGTATTTGAGACAGTTCATCGGTCTTTGGAGTTTGTCAAGACTCAAGTGGTAGATGCCACGTGCAAAAATAAAGTTCCCTACCTAGAATCCTTCTAACCTTCTTCCTTTGATCGGCTTGGATTCCACCTGGATTTAGTCGGTTTACCCTTCCCTAGGGGGTTTAAGGAGGAAGAGTACAGAGGAAGTCCTTGATAGGGTTTGAAGATGTTGAGAGGGATTTCTCTACTCTCACTCAAATTACCCATTGGGGTTCGGCCTCTTTGGGTTTTTCTTTCTTTTTTTGCTCTTTTCTATGTGGCACATATTTGGACAGGTTTTTGACCCGTGGGGACATTGCCCATCTTTTAGTGCCTTTTGCCTTGACTATCATTCTGGGTACTCATTCAGATAGGTTGATCATTTTTTTTCTAACCAGAGGGGTTCATTGCCCATCTTTTGGCACCCTTTTGTACCCTCTAAAACGGCCTCCTACTAGGGTGGCGAGTGTTTTCGATACTACCCCTCTCTAATCTTCTCTCCCTATCTTGGACCGAGTAGAAGAGAATAGGGTAAGGGTACTCCTTCCATTTCTAGATTTCTGCCTTGCCTTTCGCAAGTGTCGGGTTGTCCGGATTCTAGGATCGGGAAGTGTTGTGTGTGTAGGATGGTACCTACCCTTGACTTCTCACGAACAACCTAGGATCGATGACTTGAGATTATACCAGTGGTTTCTCCATTTTTATGGAAAGTACTTTTTGAGGTAAACTCCATTCCAAGGATGATTCAATTTTTCTCCATCTGCATTAGTCAATTCATATGCATTACCTGGATACTTTTCAGTGATTACAAAAGGCCCTTCCCAGTTAGGTTGCAACTTGGAGCGGGGACCCCCTGGCTTAACGAATATGCGTTTGACTACCATCTCACCGATTTCGAATTTTCTCTCGATCACCCTCTTTTGATAAAACCTTTTGAGTCTATTCTGATAAGTCCGGGCATGCTCGGCGGCGACTAGCCTTCTTTCATCCAAGAGTTCAAGCTGTGCAATGAGAGATTCTCGTCTCTCATCAACAGGAATATCCCTATCGAGCTGAACTCGGAGAGATGGAATTAATACTTCGTAAGGGACCACTGCTTCCATCCCATATGCCAAAGCATACGGGGTTTGTCCAGTGGGAGTCCTTACAGAAGTACGATAAGCCCATAGAGCATCTACAAGCTTATCAGGCCAGTCGGCAAACTTGCTAGACTTACAAGATTTCTTGATGATTTTGATTAAGGTTTTGTTGGTGGCTTCGCTAACCATTGCCTTGAGGATAGTATGGCGATGAATGATGCAATGAAATGTAATACTCGTTGCAAAGATCACGCAGATCTTGAGAAAGAAATTGTGGCCCATTATCGGTGACGATGTCGCTGGGGATCCCGAACCTTGCCAGGATGTTGCGCTTGATGAAGGAGCAGACTGTTGACGCTTTAATCTCCACGAATGCTTCCGCTTCAGCCCACTTTGTGAAGTACTCCATTGCCGTCAGAATGAACGATTTTGAGCGCATTTCGGAGTTGAGGTCACTCAAGGGGCCAATGATATCAAAAGCCCACATGGCGAAAGGCCATGGGGCATGAATTGGATGAAGGGAAGATGCGGGAGAGTGAATCTTGTCGGCATGGAGTTGACATGAATGACAATGCCGGACAAAGATGGAGCAATCTTCTTCTAGAGTTGGCCAATAATACCCTTGTCGGATGATTTTCTTAGCAAGGGCTTGGGCATTCACATGACCACCACAAACTCGAGAATGTGCTTCCTTCCGCACCAACTCGGCCTTCTTCTTCATCAAGACATCTGAGTAAGATTCCACTTAGGCTTCTCTTATAGAGCACTCCTCCTAGGATTGTATACCTCTGGGATACTCTTCTGATTGCCTTCTTTTCCTTGGTGGTTGATCCAGGTGGATATGACTGGTCTTGACAATACCTCGCAATCTCGTCATACCAAGGTCTCTCACCTTCTTCTAATTCTACCAACTCAATCAAGGAGATTTCTTCTTTATGTTCTAAGTATTCCTTTCTGTTGAACCTCTCCTTAACCTTCAGAAAACGTCCATCCTCAATTGCTGGAATTGTCCTCTTACAAATGTGGATAGTTCGCACTTGCCTGCCTAGCGGGACAGATAGAGATAAAGCTAGTGAAGCTAAGGCATCGGCGAGGATATTCTGAGAGCGGGGGACATGAACAAAGGTGAGTTTGAAGAATAGCTTGATGTAGCAGGTGGTGAGCTCCTGGTAGGGCTTGAGGTTTGGGTGAGAAGTTCGGTATTTGGATAGGACCTGGCGTAGGATCAATTGACTATCACCTATCACCCTCAGTTCGGTGGCACCATGGAAATGAGCGGCCTCCAGCCCGGCCAGCAAGGCTTCATACTCAGCTATGTTGTTGGTTGCTGGAAAGTTAAGCTGAAAAGCCTGTGGAATGGTGACACCTTCAAGTGACAGAAGGACAATACCTATCCCTCTACCATGAGAGTTCAGAGCCCCGTCAAAATATAATGTCCAAAGATTGGAAGATCGGACTGACATTAGTTCGTCATCTGGGAACTCCGACCGGACTAGGTCAAAGACGGGTATGGGATGATGGGCAAGGTGTTCATCAATAGCATAACCCTTGATTGCCTTCTGTGGGACATAAGTGATATCAAATTGGGATAAGAAACTCTGCCATCGCCCTAACCGATCAGTCAAGACTGTCTTCTCTAACAGAAATTTAATAGGATTGATACGAGCAATGAGCTTGACTTGGTGAGCAAGGAAATAATGTTTGAGTTTCTGAACCACCCAAACAAGAGCAGCACAGGTCTTTTCTATCACAGTGTACTTCAGCTCACAAGCATCAAACATCTTAGACAAGTAGTAAGTAGCTCGTTCTTACCCTTCTTCATCAACTTGTGCAAGGACTGCCCCAAGAGAGTTCTCAAGAACCGAAATGTAGAGGACCAAGGGTTTGTCGGGAATTGGTGGTCTAAGTACAGGGGGACTTGCCAGGTATGTTTTCAACCCATCAAACGCCTCCTGGCACTTCGAATCCCATTTAAACTCGGCCCCCGCCTTGGTTAACTCATAGAAAGGTTTACACCTTTGGAAATATTGTGAGATAAACCGGCGGACAAATTGTAGCCTCCCAATCAATCCTCGAAGCTCTTTCATATTCTTCGGAGGAGGCATACCAATAATTGCTTTGGCCTTGTTTGGGTCGATCTCTATGCCCCTTTTGCTTACTATAAACCCAAGTAACTTTCCTGATGAAACTCCAAATGTGCACTTCTTAGGGTTCATTTTCAGCTTGTATTCTCTAGCTCATTGCAAAACTTTCCTTAACACTTCAGAATGATCTTCCCGATTTTTGGACTTGATAACCAAATCATCCACATACACCTCTACAAGGGTGTGCATCATGTCGTGAAAGATAGCCATCATAGCCCTCTGATATGTAGCACTGGCATTCTTTAACCCAAAGGGCATGACAACATAGCAATACGTTCCCCAAGGTGTAGTCAACGAGGTCTTCTCTTGGTCCTCCTCAGCTAACCGGATCTGATTGTATCCAGAATAGCCGTCCATGAATGAAAGCATTTCAAATCCAGCTGTGTTATCAACCAAAACATCGATATGAGGCAAAGGGAAATCATCCTTAGGACACGCACGGTTCAAGTCCCTGAAGTCTATACAAATCCGAATTCGTCCATCCTTCTTCATAACAGGGACTATGTTAGCCACCCATTGCGGATATAGGACAACTTTAATAAATTTTGCTTGGTGTAGTTTGTCGACCTCTTCTTTCATTTTGAGTGCAATATCAGGGTGGAACCTCCTGAGCTTTTGTTTAACCGGGTTAGTTCCAGGTTTCAAGGTTAATCTATGTTCAACCAGTGAATTATCTAATCCCGGCATATCTTCATATGTCCATGCGAACGTGTCCTTATATTCTTCCAAAACTTTGATCAAACATTGTTCCTCTGAGGGAGTGAGGTTTGCACTAATGATGATAGTCTTAGGATCTTCCAGGGTTCCTAAATTCAGTTCCTTGGTCGATTCATTCCCTGTGGCTGATGGTTCTTCAAATCTTCTAAGTCCAGATGCATATGCATCAGCCAAATCCTCGATTTCATCCTCGGATTCGGGATCCTTCTCTGATACCACCTCACATAGTCCCAAAGTATGATCTATGTTATGCTCATCCTCATATCGGATTTCGTCTAGCTGGATGGTATTCTCTAAAAAGTTTGGCAGTCTTGCACACTCTACGCATTTCTCTGCCAATTGTTGCAGATACCTATTTGGAACTCGCTTACCTCTGACTTTCCTATTTCCTAACCTAACCTGACCTACTGAAGATAAAGCTAGAAAGGTGGTATTTACAGTGGAGGGAGGATCGAGTAAATCGATCAATGATTCAGAAAAGAGGGATCCCTGATTAGGAGCACCCTCTGGGATGAGTAGAGACGTCTCCTCGATAGAAATGTGAGTTTCAGATAAGACGTTTTTTTTTTGGAAATTTCAAGTAAAAAGATAGAATGAGTCAGCATGACTCGAGGTTTGCTGGAAACTGACTGAATTACCAGAGAGAAAAACTTAAGAATAAAAGGGAAAAAGGGGCTTGTGGGCCCAATGGTAATAGAAAGTGGACACATGGGTCCAAAGCTGATGAAAAAAGTAAACGGGTACGTGGACCCGATCATAGAAATAAATGGGCATGTGAGCCCATGTTGAGAAAAGCCCTCAGTTCTGAAGTTGATGAGGGAAGCGAATGGGCAAGCTGGCCCAGTAAGAATGGAAGGTTGAAGAGGGCACATGGGCCTAAAGTTGGTAAGTGGGCTCTGAAGCCCATCCAAAAGATCTAGAAACAACGGTACGAGGTTCAACCACGGGATTGTTGTATTTTGGCCTCATGGAATAGTTTTGACTTGGGTGGTATGCTCAACCAGATGATCCAATATTGGTCTGTCCTTGGGTGGTTCTTGATACTCTTCCCCACTTGAGAACAAACGAGTTAAAGATAAGCACAGATCTTCCAAGTCTTCTTCTTCTTCATCTGGGGCTTTCCTTCTCTTGACAGCTATCATGGAACTTTTGCCATCTTCAACCATCATCATGGTCTCCCCTTTGATAAAGAATGTATGGAGCCCCATGGCATATCCTGGCTGGAAGATCCTCCTTGGGATGGAACCCTCTTCATATCCCAACCCCTGCTTGCGTGGCCTTTTCACAGTTTCAATTGGCTGAGTGATCCCTTGAAGATCCTTGCCTAAACCCCTTCCAGGCTGATAGCCTAGTTTCATCATCATCCGCCATCCCAGTGTGTCTGGTAGAGAGGCGGTCATGCATCTGACTTTTGGCAATTCTCCCACTGAGATCTGGGGTTGTATTGACAGACCTAGGGGTAAAGAAGCATCGTTCAGCTCGTCCCTTATAGGCATGCTAGTCACCTTGACCACCTGTCCTTTAAAGGGAAACTTTATGCACTGGTGGTTTGTTGAAGCCACAGCTCCTATTGCCTCCAAGTATGGCCTCCCAAGTATAGCCCAAAAAGTTGGATCCAATTCTAGAACATGAAAATCTGTTGTGACCGTACATGGTCCAAGTTTAACTTCTAGAGTGACCACCCCATGTGCAGACTTCTTGGAGTTATCATAGGCCGTCACCATGGCACAAGATGGCTTGATTTCTTGCTCAGAAATACCGCACAACTGCAAAGTTTCTGGCGGCATAACATTGATGGAAGCTCCAGTGTCAACCAAACATGATTTCACTTCAATATTACAAATAACCACAGCCACATGCAAAGCATATCTCCTAAATTATGGATCTGCTAATTCTTCCTGAGAGAAAGTGAGTGTTGGGTGCTCACTTCTAGGGGCTAACACTGTAGTGATCTTCTCAGGTGGGAGATCTTCATTCACCATGACCCTTTGCAAGTACTGCTGTAGAATCTCCTGATGCACCTTTGATCTTTTGATCAACTCAAGTATGGAAATACGGGCCGGTGTTTTATCTAAATGCTTTAACAGATCATAGGCTGTGCCTGGCAATGGTTCTTCTACTTGTTCCTCCTCCACTGGCTCCTGCGGTTGAGTTCCGGCTTGGGGAAAGAGCCGCTGGAACATCCTCCCACTCCGAAGCACCGGGGCTATTTGGCGGTCGGGTAGAGGTGACGGGTTAACTGGGGTGGGAACAAGTGGTGTAGGTGTAGGTATGGTAGGCAATGGGATTGATGGTTCTGGGATGATGGGGTTAGTTGGTAGAGGGGTAGGATTTGGAGGTGGTAGTGATGGTGATACTGGTGGCCTAATAAGAAGAGGCCGGGGTGCAGAAGTGGTTGATGAGTTTAATGAAGGTATAGGCTGTGGGATTGGCTGTGGTGTTGGTAGTATGATAGGTTGGGGTTTTGGAGTGGTAGAGCTCGTAGGCAGGTTTGGTGGTGATTGTGGTGGTCGGATGAGCAAGGGCCGGTGTGTAGCAATGGTTGAAGAAGGTGTAGTCAAGGCGGGGGGCTGGCCTAATGATGGGTCAGCGAGAAGAGGTGGCGGCTAGTGGTTGGGTTATGGAGCTTGGTAGTGGTTGTGGAGTAGCAGGTGCACAGATTATCTGTCTAGGAGGGTTCCTAGCAGGAGGCCTAGCCGGGTTGACAGGCATGGTTGCATTTTGGCTTTCTAGTTGCCAACCTTGAGCACGGCTGGCATCTCCCTGGACAATGGAGTGTACTAGACCAATTCCTGGGTTTGGATGTGCTGGTGCCGGTGCTGGAGCGGGAGCATGAAATGGGAGCGGATTCTGGACAATTCCCAAGCCAGGTTGTTGTTGAGGTTGAGCCGGTGGACGCTGCCGCTGCTGCTGCCTAGCCTTCATAGCTCGTATGCATTCCCCCATTTGAGCCCAATCAATGCTGCCTTGGTCATTCAGATCGTGGATGTAATCCTTGAATTGAAAGCACACTTCTACAGTGTGACCAGGACATCGGTGGTAAGCACAGTATCGGGACATATCTACGTTTGCTGGCCAAACCTCTCTTTCCTTGGGCAATTCCAATTGTTTCTCCGCCATGAGTACATTGAAGATGTCGGTCAAGGAGTAAGGGAGTTGATGGTAGTTCTCTCTCCTAGGACCTCCCCTTCGTGGTGCCTGATTGGGTGGTGGCGGTGCCCTATTGTAGGTAGGTTGACGAGGTTGCTGGGGTTGTGCTACTGGTTGCGGGGGTTGTTGTGGTTGTCGTGGTTGTAGTGGCCTAACCTGTTGTTGAGGGGGGTAATAAGAAAAGTTTTGTTGTGGGTTTCTGTACTGGTTTTCACAGTTCCCTCCCTGGTTCCCCACAATGTTTATAGTTTCGTTGTTGACCACTCCCTCGGTTGTAGGCCCAACTGGTGCAGAGGGGGTTTTCCTGAGGTTTCTAGGTTTAGGATCAAAAGGGTTTATCATGGTGGCATCCTTGAAGTGGGCTTGCAAGTATCGGGCACTGTCATAGAGTTCATTCATTGTGGTAGGACGGTGCATGATCAATACATTCCTCAAGGCAAGTGTAGTGTTTCCAATAAGCATCTTCACTTGTTCCCCTTCAGAAATCACATCTGTCAGTTTCTCTGCCATTCCCCTCCAGCGATCAGCAAACTTTATGAAGTCCTCTTCGGGCTTCATCTTCTTAGCAATCAAGTTTGTAATGGAGCATGCTGGTGCCACCCGGTCTCTGTATCTCTGCAAGAATTTGGTCTTGACGATATCAAAGTCTCCTGCCTCAAAGGGGTCAAGTGAGTAGAATCATTCCAATGCAGACCCTTCTAGTGATCGGCGGAATAAGAAGGCAAGAACCCTACGATCATTTAACCAGAATGAGGATTCATAGAGAAAATCTTTTAAGTGGAGAAAAGGATTGCTAGTACCATTGTAGCGGCGATAAACTGGTAGCTCACAAGGTGGCAGGTGTAGGACTGGCAGAGAAGGAATAGAAATCTCAGGCACTGACTTGGAGTCCAGGCGACTTCTCAGCTCTTCATAACATTCATTCATCTGGGTGAGCTGATCCATGATTGCCTGGGTGAGAGCAGGTTCTTGGTTTACTGGTGGTGGTATGTGGTTAGAGACATGGTTCTGGAATTGAGGAACATGACTTGAAGATTGTCCCATGGCTTGGTGGATTGGGGGAGCAACATGGTTAAAATAAGATGGCTGAACAAATGGGGGTTGGACCACAGATGGTTGAACTACAGATGGTTGAACTACAGATGGTTGTGCTAGTGATGGTTGTGTTAATGATGGTTGAATCATAGATTGTTGAACAACAGGTAGTTGAATGAGTGGTGGTCGAACCAGAGGACAAGGAGATGAGGCAACTTGGTTAACTTCAGCCTGATATGAGGCCATTTTTCCCTTCACCATGGATTGTATGCGGGCATAGGTTTCTAGGTCGGTATAGAGAGACAACTCCCTAAAGAGTTGTTCAACATCACAGGGAGTAGATGGTTGAGGGACCTCTTGCGCTTTTGATGAAATCGGTTGGTGACCCATCTCGTGCTCTCGATGTTCAGCTTGTTCCGCCATTCCAACGTGCCTTCTAGACCTTAGGTGCATTGAACATCAAGGAGAAAACAAACAAGTTGACAAAACAAACAAAGAACTTTTTTTTTGTTTTTTTAGTATTTTGCAAAAAGTTAGAGGTTTGAATTTTTGTTTGACAAGCAAGTGATGCAAAGACTTGAAAGTAAGATTACGCAATGATTTTGATTAAACCTTAGGTTTATGGATTTGTTAAGAATTGTTCTCTCGACAAATGGGTTAGGATCCTAACTCCAACCTCCAATGACCTAGGTTTCACACTATCTCACCACGTGTAGGTAACGTAGGATGCTTCGGGTTTTGAGGAGTGGTACAACCAACCCGATCGTGAAGAGGAATACTCCACGTATGAGGAATTACGGAGGCCTTGATGAAAGCCAACCAAGTCAACTAGGAAGGAATATCCCAGAAGAGAGGTCAGAATCCCCCAAGAGGGTGTTTTGGATGGGAGGGGTAAATGGGAGAGTGAGCTCCCGCCTCAAAAAAGTGTAAAAGAAGGAGGTAGAGAGAAGGAGCAGAGAATGCAATCAAGTAATAAAACAAGTAATGAGCAAAACATGAACTTAAATAAACAAGCAATCAACACCAGACAAGCAATTAGAAACTAGATAAGCAACTAGAAACTAGAATCCAGACCTTGTTTCATATGTGAGCCAAATGGAGATAGTGAAAAGGTGATGGAAAGAAGAGGGTTCAGATCTGATAGCCAAGCAAAAGGGTGGTCCACGTGGGGACCAATGTGGGAACTGGGGTAAGAAGTAAAGGTGGTTCACGTGGGAACCGGTTTTGGGTAAAAAGGGGTGGTTCACGTGGGAACCGGTTTGAATGGTCAAAAGAGGGCCACGTGGGGCCAATTAAAGGTGAATAAAGATCTGATCCAAGTTGGGATAGATCTGAAGGAAAGTGGTTTGGTTCACGTGGGAACCGAAGTAAAGAAAGAGATTGGTTCACGCGGGAACCGGTTTATAAGGAAAAGGGTGGTTCACGTGGGAACCGGTTTAAGTAAAATGACAGAAATTAAATGGCATACTTGGCACTTCAGATCTGATGAAAGATGGGTGAAATCAGAAATTTTGAGATGGCATGAAGTTAAGAAAGGTGGAAAGAAGGAAAGGCTCACGTGGGAACAGGTCTAGAACTAGAACTAGTTGCAAAACAAAACACTAAGCACCCACGGTTGAAGACATTGCTTGTCCCACCGTGGTCGCCACAAAGCTGTCAACTCTGAAAATTCGACGGGGTCCTCTCCTTTTCAGGGAAGTCCGTGAATCTAGATCGTCACCTCAAGAGGGGATGAGAAAAGAAAGGAATAAAACTCGGAAAGCAACTCTCACCTCGATCCCACACTCACATTGATCCCCGAACTTTCATCCCTTGGCGTCGCTCGATCACCAAAGAGACGGTTCGGGTCATGTGGGAAGAGGGTGAGAAGAAATAAATGTGGTCTCCAGGAACCGCGGGTTCCGATTTATAAAATTAAAATGAAAGATGACCGTGTGTACCTTAGCGTGAAGAATGTGAGTTAAAGCTTCTCCTTCTTCGGCCGGCCGATGAAGAAGAGTCCTCAACGCGGTGGGTACTTGATCTATTGTGCAACTAGACAAACAAACAAGTGAAATAGACAATTAGGACTAGACAAAGTGGAGTATATGTAAAGAGAATGACATAAAACACACAATTGACTAGAAACTGACCGGATTCGGGTTATCTCTAACCCCTTTCTTTTATTTTCGGATTAACAGAGTAAAAATAATGAAAAAAAATGTAAAAAATTATAGGAGGATGTAGAATCACTAAAAAAAGATATAGGAAAAAAAACAGCAAGATTCTGAGTTGAATAGAGAAAGATATAGCCAAATCTGGGTTGTCAAAAAAAGCCGTGCAGTAGTCCAGGATCTGCCAGGCGCGACTTTTCTTCTGCGCTTGTCACGACCAGCCCCGACCTCTGAATCAAGTACCGTCGATTGTAAACTCAATAAGACTTGGAGATGAATAACTTTGATGAAGAGAGCTCTGCCATAAGACGTCCACACACTTTTGTAGAGGCCGAAGAATAGAGACATGGCAGATCACCTGCAGAACAGACTTTCTCTCTCTTAAACCAACTTTTCTCTCTCTAAAAACCCCAAATTCTCTCTCTAAAAATCACAAAATCGATGCAGGAGGGTATTTGGACGTCTTGAGATGCCTGGGGGGTCATGCTCATCTCCTTGGAACGAGCGGAATCGGATTTAATTTATAGAAGAACAGAAGGCGCGATCCATGCTAAAAAATAGGGGGCCTTGCGCCCCACCCTTGGGCGCATGCGCCCTGGTGCAGGGAGCATGTGCCCCACTGAGGGGTGCATGTGCCCCCCAGTGAGGGTGCATTGCACTGTTCCCGAGGATAATGGTCTTATCCGGTCCGGCCGTTCAGTGGTAGAGTCCTGGTGAAAGTCTGGGTCCCTCGTGCCTCAAAGGTGGGGCGCATGTGCCCTCAAGTGAGGGCACAAGGTCACATGCCTCACTGGTAGGGCACATGGCCACGTGCCCTGGGTCCTGGGCGCATGTGACCAGGAACCCGGGCGCATGGGACTGGTTTCGCGCGTCCTTCTTCTGGAAGCCATTGCGAACACTCCCGAACTCGGAATTCGACGCCGTTTGTTGAGTTGGAAAGATAATAGGCCGAAGAAGCTTTCTATAGCATAAAATCAGCCATCACACCCTCCAAAAATTCAGAACTTTATCTAGAAGTTAGGGTAGTGAACAGAAGATCCGATACTGGTCAGAATGACTTCAACGGCAAACCGGAAAGGCACGAAATGCAACAAAACTTGTCCGGAGTGTGAATATGACCATAAACTTCAATGCATGATCATTAGGCATTGGTCATTCAGCCAATTTCCGTGTTTACACGATTTACGTGTGGTTTTCGCTCGGAAATTACGGCTTTTCGCAAAAAACTTCGGAAAGCATCCGATTTCGTTCGGCGAAGCTCCAAATCAACTTTAAAAGACCCGGCATCATTCTAAGGTCAATCACACATGTTACCCTATAAAACATGAGTTTTATGCTCTGAATTAGGTGAATTTGGCATGTATACAGTACCGAGTTGGAACCTCCTTCCAGCTCCAAATGGGGTCTATTTATAGCCCAAAAGAGGGTACTTTGGCCATTTCCGAAAAGCAATTACACACAGCAAAGCGCCCTATATATAGGGCGCCAGCATCATGAGGTATGTCAAATCGATTAGATGAGTCCCTGCGAGTGGTCAAATCGGCCGGTCAAATCGATTTGATTTGGTGCCATATAGGGCGCCTGGTGCCTGTATACAGGGCACCAGGTGCCCTATATATAGGGCGCCTGGTGCCTTATAAGCAGGGCACCTGGTGCCCTGTATACAGGGTGCCAGGTGCCCTATATATAGGGCACTTTGACCCCGGTCAATGTCTTATCGATCTTCTTCGAAACGCATCGAAAAGCCTGATTCATCCGAAAAACACGGTTCCCTTCAAATATTCTTCATGAAAATGAGAATTTATGCTCTCCAATTAGGCTAAAATTGTGTGTCTACAACTCTCAAGACAAAATGCACACTTACTGAATTTAGCATACAACAAGTGATCTCTCAAGGTCTGCAATACGATCCTCAGATGATGGCAATGTTCTTTCTGACTCGAAGAGTAAATCAAAATATCATCAATGAATACAACTACAAAATGATCTAAATACTCCCTAAAAATCTGATTCGTCAAACTTATGAAAGTTGTAGGAGCATTAGTGAGACCAAAAGGCATAACCAAAAACTCATAATGACCATATCGAGTACGAAAAGCTATCTTAGATATATCTTCATTCTGCATCCTCAGCTGGTGGTACCTTGACCTCAAGTCAATCTTGGAAAACACCTTGGCATTTTACAACTGGTTAAACAAATTATCAATGCATGGCAATGGGTACTTGTTCTTTATAGTAATCTGGTTCAACTTTCTATAATCAATACAAAGCCTCAATGATCCATCCTTTTTTCTGACAAATATGACAGGTGCACCCCAAGGTGACACACTAGGGTGAATAAACCCCTTGTCCAGAAGTCCTTCTAAGTTTTGCTTGAGTTCTCTCAATTCTGCAGGTGCCATTCTATATGGAGAAATAGAGATGGGAGCTGATCCATGAACAAGATCTATAGCAAAATCAATATCCCTGGCTGGTGGTAACCCAGGCAAGTCCTCAGGGAACACATCTGGATACTCACAAACAATATCAACCTCATCCACAGATTTCTTAACACCTACATCACCATCAATAGATGCACATGCAAGATAGACATCACATTGATTTTCTATCATCCTTGTTGTCTTCATGGCAGAGATCAACATCTTGGACTTCTTACAAGAAGGGCATCTATGGGAGAAGATATTTCTACCAGGAATCTGAAAAATAACCTTCTTCCTATGGCAATCAAGTATAGCATGGTGGTGCTCTAGCCTATCCATCCCCAAAATAATATCAAAGTCCTCCATATCTAGCACATACAATATGGCCCCTAAAAAGTTCCCATTGATCTCAATCTCACAATGGGGTAAAAAGTAAGACACCTTTATAACCTGCCCTGATGGAACACTAAGTCCCATAGTCTCACACTCTTCCACAATATAGTCACAACTCTTAAATAAGAAAGTAAAGAAACAGAATGATATGAAAGAATCAGTAGCTCCTGAATCAAACAATATACTATCATAAAATCCAGCGACTCGAAGAGTATCTTTTGCTACATGTGATTCCTGAGAGAGATCCCTTCACTTCATAGCAAAAACTCTAGCATGGGCACTGCGAGACTGCTGTTGTAGGGCCCTATAAGAAGAAGTCTGCCTCTGAGTTGGTGCTTGCCTCACCTGAGTTTCTGTGCTATGAGTCAAAGCACTAGAATGAGTCTGAGATGGTTGAGATGACATAGCTAGAGTATCCTCATGCCTTTGCCTGGAAAGAGGGCAATCAGCAACACGTTGCCCAAACTGCCCATAGCCAAAGCATGCTCCTGACCTACGATGACTGTCACTGCTAGCATGGTTCTTCCCACAGAAATCACATCCCCTCTGTCTAGGTGGGGGACCTGAGCTGGTGATCTCTAGCTTCTTCCTTTTCCTGGCAAAAGATTGTTGTGGCTGATCACTAGATGGTACCCTATTGCTCTAACCTGGTGCTCTAAAAGGTCCAAGGGGTCCTTCTCTACCCTGAAAGCTACCTCAAAAGCTGCTTCCATCATGGGCCAGACTACAGCAACGAGTCTACTGTAAGGAATTTTTCATGAAAATTTGGTGCAGTGGAAGCAACGATTCCTAAGGGTTCCTTAGAATCTGTCTCAATCGGAATCGAACAATAAAAATCAAAAATTGATCAAATTAGGCTCGAATATACCTGATAGGGATTCATATAATCCCATGGAGAAGAAGGAGATGAGCTTCTCAAACTCTTCAAATCGTTCAAATGTCCGGTCTCCAGCAATATCCAAACGAACTTCATCCACAGCTGGTTCTTCCTTCGCGCCGGTCTCGAGAACTCTTCTCGAATGGAGCTCCATCGACCATGGACACCTTCTAGAGAGAAGAGGAGGTAGGGAGGAGGCTAGGGATGTGGTTTTCACCCTTGGCTTGATGGGTTTTGGCTGAAACCATTAGTATTTATAAAGAATTATAAAAATTTTCATAAAAATTTAAAATCTCCATAAATTATGCCCTTGCCCCTATACTGTGGATAAGTCCTTTTGTGTGTGACCCACTAGGCCCAATAGCCTATTTGGTTGAGGCCTAGATAAAATAGAACAATTCTATTTAATTTAATTAAATCTATTATCAGATAACAGATTAATCGGCCTACCGATCATGTAGGGTACAAGTCACATCCCATTATCCCAAATGACTATGGGGATAATCTTATCTCCATTGAGCCTTTCCATCATCAGTTACCACATGGATATAAACCCTCATCCATCTGATGTCCCAATCGGAAAGGAGTATGGCATCGACTGTCAACTCCTTAGTGTACCAACTCTATAAGATCTTGTACTTAGAATTAGATCAATTAAAAAACTCCTTTTCCAATCATCTATCTACCATGGCCAGGGATTTAGAGTAGTATCCCATAGGACATTCACTCTCACTTACCGAGAGTGGATGATTCCTTGTTGTCCGTTCAATTACCTCCATTGGGTTTTCCTTGTACCCGATCCATCGCTATACTGGACCATCTAAACGGTGATCCATAAGTCAATGGTCAAAGCACAAGTTCCACCCAACAAGGTATCTTTGGCGACTCAGGTCAAAGGTCCAACCATGCAACCGTGATGATAGAAAACCATGATTGACAGTTTGGTAAGATACCATTCAGGGTTTCTAATTCAGTCAGTTCAGTGAACTCATTCAACTAATCAGCACCTGTATGTGCATCTCAGTGTCTCCACACTAATGACCAATGAGATTGGTCATTCTCATCAAATGAGAAAATATCACATATACTAGTCTATCCGGATCCTTGATGTCACGTCTCAAGTATCCTATGACTAGGAACATTTAGATCAAATACCTCTAGATGATCAATCTCATTATCATTATCTCATCATGATTTAATCATTATTATATTTGATCAAGGACTTCATTATGATATTCGTATCTAATAAGAGCTTATAATAAAGATTTGCCTAATTAATTGAATAAGATATATCTAGAAATGTTGGATCATATCATATATGATTGGCTTGTAGGGCATACATTTCTATCAATCTCCCACTTGCATTAAGGCCAATCACCCATCTGGCTTATCTATATCAGCTCAAGGTGAAGCTCAAACACTCTTTGAGTAAAAGCTTCAGTTAGTGGATCTGCGATGTTATTAGCGGTAGATACTTTTTCTTTAATTATATCTCTATAAGTTGCAATCTCTCTGATTGTATGGCATCGCCACAGAAGTTCTAAACTTCTGATGTGACATTGACTCTACCCCATTGTTTTCTCAAAATAATGGTACACTTTCAAAGAAAATTGGGACAATCCCATACCTTAGATGAGAATCTTCATCTAGACTACTTCTCAAGTAGTATGCAACCACTATATAAACTTGTTTACATATGTTGTAGAATTTACAGTGTTCTATCGCATAGAACTCTTCCAGCTCACTGCACCACCATTATTCTGACTTAATATTAAACTTATTTCATTAGAAACTTGCGTTTGTAAAACTACAAGACTTCAAGTCTTATCCTCTAGTGTATAGAGATACATTCTCAGTACTTTTCAAGTATCAAATGATATATTTCTAAACTATCTAGTGACTCTCACCTGGATCTTCCTGATGAATGGTCATAATACTTAAAGCATTTATCACATCATGTATGTAGCATCAATTAATGATAGACTCTATGACAAAGGCATAAGGGCTTTATTAATTGGATCTCATTATCTCTCAAGAAGTCTTCAAAGACATCACTTTAAAGAAATCAACTCCACACCATATAAGTAAGAAACCTATCTTGGAGTTTATTATGTCAAATTTTTTGACTATGGTGACTACATACATTAACTGAGCATTACTTTTAGATCTATCTCCATATATCTCAAAACCCAAAATATGTTAGGAGGATTAATTTGATAGCTAAGCTCACTTATGATAACACACCTACTTCATTCTTATTAAGTAGAATGTCATCAACATAAAATTTCAAGAAAGTAATAGCACTCCCACTTATCTTCTTGAATACACAAGGCTCCTCTTTGTTCTTAATGAAGTTATAAGATTTAATCTCATTAAACCTTATATACGATCTATGGGAAGTTTTACTTCAGTCCATAAATGAACTTAAAACACACTCTTCTTGGATGTTATTAGGACTTGATTCCCAATAGTTGTATCATATACACATGTTCCTCAAAATACCTTAGAGGAACACTATCTTAACATCCAATTAGCTTATCTTATAACCATATTGTGTAACAATCAAAATTCAAATGGATTAATCCGTGAAATAGGTAAGAGATCTCATCATAGTCAACTATTTTACTTCGATGATATCCTTTTCAACTATTCTCACATTTGAAGGTATCTACCTTCTATTCCACTCCAATCTATTCTTTAGTGATCCATTTATTCCTTATGGATACTATACCCTTAGGTGGATCTATCAAGTTCTAAACTTGATTAGAATAGATAAAGTTTATATCGGATTTTATTGTCTCTTCCCATTTATGAATCAATATCTCATATTGGTTCTTTATAGATCTTAGGATCAATATCCTTATTATCTTATGCCTCATATCATCTATTAGAAATATGTCCCACATATCTCTTAGGTTGAATGGACACAAGTAAAGACCTATGAACTGTCCTTGTGTAATTATTAACTAGCACCTTAATAGAAGTGTCATTGAGTTGTGGGATTGGAACATCTTCTATATATACCTTGTTCCCACTATCTTTCTTAAGAAAGAACTTTTCTTTTAGAAATATAGTGAGCTGAGCAACACATACCCTTGTTCATAAGGGTGATATATTAATATCCAGAAGTTTTCTTAGGATATCCTATAAGCCAACACTTCATAGTCTTATATTACAACTTGTTAGAGTTATACTTCTTCACCAGGTCGGACATTCCGAAACCTTAACTTGCTTAAGGTCAAGTTTTAATCCCTTTTCCATATCCTATATAGAATAATCAGAACATACTTAGAAGGTACCTCTTACGATCAAGTGGTTATAATGAGTACTTAGCCAAAATTAGACAAAGAGGAATTTTTCAAAGCTTGTCATTGCTAATATTATGTTTTACATAATATGGCTTCTCATTTTAGCTACTCAATTAAGATAAAATATGTAAAGATGTGTCTATTAGATTCTATTATCCTTCAATTATATGTGAATTATGTACTTAAGTATTCCCCTCCTTGATCTCATCAAAAAGTTCTAATACTCATTCCATTAGTATCTCTACTTCATTCTTAATCTCAGATACTTTCTCAAAGGTCTTAGATTTGTACTTCATAAAGTACATGTATCCATACCTAGAGACATCATCTTTGAAATAATGAAATAGAAATATTCTTCTTTAGCCTTACTAGATATGGGCTAACATACATCTAGATGTATGAGTTCTATCAACTCATTAACCCATTATCCATGTCTACATAAAGCTAAAGTGTAGATTGATCTAAATCAACCCATTTCCTCTTAAAAGGAGTATTCACACATAACATGAGAGCTAACATATCAAATATGATTAAACAATTCATTAAGCTCTCAATGGCAAACACTTCGTCATTCAATCTATTTGAACATCTATCAATTCCATAGCTTAGAATAAATCAACATTTATTCAAGCAGGAAATCATATAATGTTCTTGTAGAAGGATATAATAGCAATTTTAATTATTAAGACATCTCCATAAGGCTATTAAAGAATTGCACCTCCCACTAATAATGATACAACTTTTGCACCATTTCATATGTAGGTCAACATCTTCTTTATTAAGTCTTCATTTACTTGTCATCATCTACAACTCCTTGTAGATATAAAATGCATATCTGGTATCTCATACCATTAGATACATCCATAGTATCTAATATTATGATATACACATATAGTATCTAATACTATTACGTGTATATTTAAAACAAGTAAGTGTCAATGACTTGAATACATGAAGCTTCTCAAGCTCCACCTTTGTATTATATACAATACACTTTGTACTTCCTCTTACACTTACCATCATCATGATTGTGTAAGAATTTTGTCCTATTCTGGCTTTATTATCTTGACCACCTTCTTTTACTTTTAACTATCTCCTATTTCTATCTAATGATTTTACTTCTTTCTATTGGTCTCACCAACAAGAAGTAATTAAGATGTATTGTTGTTCTAACTTTCCCTTTAGTTAGCTCATCAATATGAGCCATGAGGAATCTCATATCCATATATCCATGTTGTCACTACAATTTATATCTCACAGAGACTAACATCTAGTTTAAGGTAAACAATGCATCTTGTCTATAAGATAAGATCTTATCTTTCTTTCACATCATTAGATAATCTAGGAGACACCTACTTCTCAAGTAAGATAGTTAATTGGTCAACTATGAGAACAATTCTCTTAGTTCTAAACCGGTCTAAGAAGTGTGAGCCAATAAGCTATTTGGCATCTAGTATGCCATACTAATGGTGGTTTATTATCGTATTCTACAACTAAAATATAATTTTATTAATATAACATTACAGACATTCATTAAAATTAAGATATGGTCTTTCATCCTAATTTATGCTCCCACTAATTTTTGACAAATTTACATAACCCTCATTATGCAAATACGGGATATCACGATGAAATCCTAGTGGGGACTAAGACCCTATTAACTTTATGGTGATGATCTTGTGGGAAAACAACAAGTCATCCCATACTTAATAGATAGGTAACTTTTACCAATTGCAACTCATGCAATTCTTAGTCATTCAGCCTCTAGAGTTATAACCTTGTGAGAAACACAACAAGCTATATACTCTAGTTAGGTCAAATCCGCTTGTTACGTTACGAGAATGGATTCTTAACATAGCCCTTGTGGGAAACACAACAAGGCCATGCAATGGTCCACCCCAAGGTTTGGCAAATGCCTTAGCCATGATCACAAATCCCTTGCTAAATGAGTCTTGTGGGAAACACAACAAACCCATCCAATCTAAGATTGACTCATCAAGACCATAACAATGGAAGGCTACGTGAGTCATTCTTAATGTCACACATTTATCAACCTAACTAAAACAAGGAGGGATTTTATTTTAGTCTCATCAATAATATGTGCTAAGTATATATAACACCTTTGGAATATCATATATCTAAGGTATAAAAGATAGCACATAACCACATATCAAATATGCATAAAAACAGGTGATCATGGACTTAACCCTAAGCATGCACCTAAGGCACCCCTATAGGTGCAAATCCTTACTTCAAATGCTTGAGTTGGTATGCTTCCACTTCAGAAGGGTACTTCTCCAAGTGGTCCCACTCTCCAACTTTCCACGAATTGACTTCTAACTCTTACAAGCGGCTTAAGGGTATGCAGACCCACAAATGTACATAACTTAACAAGAAAATTAGTTTTAACCAAGGGGAGTACATTAATGGAGGGAGGTTGAATGTACAATCAGATTGTATAGAGAAAGAGGAGACACACGCAAGTCCCATTTAATAACATAACCAACACAATTAAAAGCAATCACAAGCCTAGCGTAATTAAGTCCATGATCACCTCCATACACACACTAACATTCATCACATGAACATAGAGCGCATACGTATAGTTATATGAGATATGTCATATATATCAGCATAAAATTATATGCTTTATTTTTTAAATTCTTAATTTCATGCACGTTGAATTTTCATGAAATAAATAATATGAAAATAACATGACAACAACATATAAACAATTCATATGAAATAAACATACACATATAAAATATTTAGAGCATTCATGCATTCCCAATACTGTGCAAAGTCAGAAATTAATGTCCCAATTTATGTTCTGTAAAATCTCATTTTACAGAATTAATTAAGACACTAATTATATAAGTTAAACCTTTAAAACAATTTTAAAGTTTAAACATGAGTGAATCTATGTGAATAGAACTCAACATCATCTAACATGTCCCTAAACACTTTAAAACATGTTAAATAATATTATAGAATTTTTCCAGAATTTTTATGAAATCTTCTGGCAACTTTTTGAATTTTTCTATGATTTTAACAATTTAAAACTATAGAATATAGTGTCTAGCGCAATGCGCCATGCCATCCAGCACATTTTGCCACACCCACGTGCACCCGCGTGTGCCACGGGGTGCACCGCCATCCATAGGCATGTGCGCCGACCGCCTTCAACTGGGAGGATAAGTCACCCCTTAACTCGGATATATCTCCATATCCCGAGCTTAGAAAAATCTGAAAAAATATGCGTTAGAATAAAAATCAAATAAGGATTCCAAAATAATCATCCTAATATACAGTAAAAATCTAAATCGACTGAAAAATGAGGAAGAAGCGGCGGCAGTCACCGAGATTCTGTAGCAGAAATCTCCATTTTGCAATGAGGATAACTCCTTATCCCTAAAGCCAAATATTATAAAAATATACAATTTAGAATCCTCATAAAGTGAGGTTTCTAAATATGTATGTATACTTTCAAATAAATATTCTCTAGCAATGGGAAATCAGGAAGAAACAGGTCGGTGCCGCCAGACTTCGCAGAACCCTATTTCGTCGAAAAAATAAAAAATTATCTCCCTCCGCCACCGTTCAAAGATGGAGATCAAAATAAAAGGTTAGGTAATCATATTACCCATCTCCTAAACTTTTTCAAAGCCTCAATTTCCTCTGTGGATGGATATTTCACAAAATCCCCAAATTTGAGTGACGGTTCGGGCATGACAAAAACACCAACTTATGGAGCTTCTCCCGAACTCTACAGAGATTGAAACTTCAAATGATTTGTGGCATTGGAAAGCCCTATATCACGATATTCTATTGTAGCCAACCAATATATTATTTGAGTCATGCACAGATTATGGTGGCCTCGTCAAAACAGACGTTTGCACAGATTCGGGAACACATAAATAATAAGAAATAAATGTCGATTCGACGTCGGTTTTGACTGAGACTTGAACCGGGCTCTGATACCACTGTGAGAAATTGTCCATAAAAATTTGGTTTAGTGAAAGCAACGATTTTTATGTGTTCCTATATAATCTGTCTCAATCGGAACCGAAAGACGAAAATCGAAAACCGATCAAATCGGGTTTCAATATACCTGATAGGGATTCATATAATCCCATGGAGAGGAAGGATATGAACTTATCAAACTTTTCAAACCGTTCAAATGTCCGGTCTCCAGCAGTATCCACACGAACTTCATCTACAGCAGGTTATCCCTTCGCACCGGCCTCGAGAACTCTTCCCAAATGGAGCTCCATCAACCATGGACACCTTATAGAGAGAAAAAGAGGTAGGGAATAGGCTAGGGATGTGGTTTTCACCCTTGGCTTGATGGGGTTTGGCTAAAACTATTAGTAGTTATAGAGAATTATGAAATTTTTCATAAAAATCTAAAATCTCCATAAATTACACCCTTGCCCCTATACTGGTGGATGAGTCCTTTTGTGTGTGACCCACTAGGCCCAATAGCCTATTTGGTTGAGGCCTAAATAAAATAGAATAATTCTATTTAATTTAATTAAATATATTATTAGATAACAGATTAATCGGCCTACAGATCATATAGGGTACAAGCCACATTCCATGATACCAAATGGCTATGGGGATAATCTCATCTCCATCGAGCCTTTCCATCATCAGTTACCGCATGGATATAAACCCTCATCCATCCGATGTCCCAATTGGAAAGGAGTATGGCATCGACTGTCAACTCCTCAGTGTACCAACTCTATAAGATCTTGTACTCAGAATTAGATCAATTGGAAAACTCCTTTTCCAATCATCCTATCTACCCTGGATAGGGATTTAGAGTAGTATCCCATAGGACATTCACTCTCACTTACCGAGAGTGGATGATTCCTTATTGTTCGCTCAATTACCTCCATTGGGTTTTCCTTGTACCCGATCCATCTCTATACTAGACCATCTAAACGGTGATCCATAAATCAATGGTCAAAGCACAAGTTCCACCCAACAAGGTATTTTTGGCGACTGAGGACAAAGGTCCAACCATGCAACCGTGATGATAGAAAACCCTGATTGACAGTTTGATAAGATACTATTCAGGGTTTCTAATTCGGTCAGTTCAGTGAACTCATTCAACTAATGAGCACCTGTATGTGTATCTCAGTGTCTCCACACTAATGACCAATGAGATCGGTCATTCTCATCAAATGAGAAAAGTTCACATACACTAATCTATCCGGATCCTTGATGTCCCGTCTCAAGTATCCTATGACTAGGAACATTTAGGTCAAATACCTTTAGATGATCAATCTCGTTATCATGATCTCATCATGATTTAATTATCATCGTATTTGATCAAGGACTTCATTATGATATTCGCGTATAATAAGAGCTTATAATGAAGATTTGTCTAATTAATTGAATAAGATGTATTTAGAAATGTCGGATCATATCATATATGATTGGCTTGTAGGGCATACATTTCTATCATCTACTATGAATACCACCTCTGAGCCATCAACAAATTTCCTAGCCCTTTCTTCCTCATTCTCACAGATATGTGGTGCATATGCTTCTAATTCAATGAACTTACTCTCATACTCTATGACTAACATGGTACCCTGCTCAAGTTGTAAAAACTCTTGCTTTCTGGCATGATGAACATGTAAAGGAATGTACTTCTCCCTAAATAGCATGATGAACTACTCCTAAGTGATTTCCTCCTCAGGGACTCCAACAAAATGAGTACGAAGTGTAGATTCCCACCAAGCTCCATCTGTCAAATGGAGCACATGGATAGCAAGCCTGACCATGTCCTCTGGAGGACACTGCATCAGTTTGAAAATCTTCTTAATCTCTTTGATCTAGTTCTCTGCCAGATCTGGATCTCTATCTCCTAAAAAATGGGTGGACTCAGACATCGAAAATGTTCTACCATTCCACCAGGTGGGTGGTCTACACTGACATTAGCCTGCTGCATCAAACCTTGAGCCATAGCAGCATTCAAGCCCCACTGAGCCTGAACCTGAGCCTGCACAGTCTGGAATAGACCTTGAATAGCTTCTAGCAAATTTTTTGTGCCAGGTGCTTGCCCCTCATTTTGGGTTGGTGCTTGATTCCCAGCATCTTGAGGATTTACCTCACGTACTAAAACATCCTGAAGATTCTTATTATCTCTTCTACAAGTGTTACCATGATATACCATCCTATTCACAAAAATTAAAAGACTTAAGTAATCTATCATTCATACACATAACCAAAAATAAATCATAACTTCCAATCTAAAACATATACTCTAATTTAATAAAACTTAATCATGCTTGTCTCTTAAACCAACATTATCAACTTGGGCAAGTCCAAATTAGACCTTCCAGCCGGGTTATGATCTGATACCAACTCCTGTCACGACCCCGAAATTAAGCAACATAAAACCATAACTATGCAGCGTAAAACATAACGTCGTGACAGTGGAAGAAATCCATCATTTGAATTTCATAACCCATACAAGCATGTAGACCAACAAAAACAATCAAATCTACATAATTTCACAAGATTTCCAAACACAGAGTCAACAACTTTAAACCAAGCCAACTTCATCTAGTTCAAATCCAACCAAAAGTTGAACATTCAAAACAACTAAGTTCTAAACCAAGTTCATTCATATGTTCCATCTTTGAAGAAAAACCACTAGTTTTAGTTTAACCACACAACATCCTAAAAGTCCAAAACAAGCAACCTGATGAAAATAAAATATCACTCTGCTCCAACTCCAGAGGATTATTGTTCTTCCATGGCCTCTACCTGAGCCTCCAAGCTAATCTCCTGATCTTCAAAAGCAGCTTAAAAATATTAACCCACAATGGGGTGAGTCCAGGGACTCTGTAGGATTTACACCCTTTACCCATCAATCGGATAACTAACATATAATCAAGTAATGGTATATAACATATCTAAATTGAGATGTAATAAAAAAGTAATATATTTCTTTTATATTAATCTCACAACCCATATCCAAACCATGAGTTAACATTAAGGAAAAGGTTATGCCAAAGCCAATTAGTTCTAGACCAATGCATACAAGACCTTAAAACTAAACAAAAACCAACTAGATGATCTCAAAACTTAACTTAACATGACCAATCTAAAATGGGACATATCTGATTTTTTTAACTTATCATGCTTTAACATCTAAACATAACATGCAATTAGCATAATTTCATATTCTTTCTAAACCCATAGTCATATAGCAAGAAATTGGTCGTCTTGCCTTTACACATCACATATACAGATCACTGTCACCAACTTTAATTTATATAGTAATATCATATACTAAGCTAGCCCTTAGTGCACCTAGGCAGTGGTGACACTTAGGGAAAACCTGTGGTAATCCAGGATCTGTGGGAGGGCCGAATTTATCTAAGATACCCGCTACCCACGGCAAATTTGACTAGAATAGGGTGGTGAAGCCTTCATAACAAGTGGTACAAGAGTTCATAATAACTTTTCAGATCATGACACCTGATTATCATGCACACAAGACATAACATCTCATTCTAATGTCATTCATGCAAACCAAACTATTTTTATCATAAACTATACAAGACTTGTACTAACCGACTTGGTTAACATATTCTATACAAAACTCATATTAAACTTGACAATATGAACCTAACCATATCATGCAAGACACATTAAATAATATAGAACCAAACCAAACAAATTTTACATGATTCATACACATACAATATCAAACTAAACTAGACATGCTTGATTTCATATACAAGATAATAAATCTAAATCAAGTTTGGCATAATCAAAACAAACTATGTTCTGACATAAAGACCCATAATCTGACCTAAACAGTTTTCAAAAAGTGTAATTTGATGACTTATGATTTTTCCAAATCTTCACATAATTGTATTTCAATTCTAGGTTCATTCTAGCACACAATCATATAAATAAATAACATATGGTCAAATCTCATGAAAAATATTTTTACTTATCCAGAATCATGCTAAACATGTTTTATAATATGCAAAATATCAATTTCAAAGCTCTAGTTTCAAGAAATTTTGAAACAAATTACTAATCTTTATTCCAAAGTCTAAACTAGTCAAATCAAGGTCCATAAGTTAAATCATGTATATTTAATCAAAATAGAGTCAAATACATAGACGATCTTGAGAAACCTACTTGGAATATTCTGTGAATTTTCCTTTTTTTTGGATTTTCTGCTATTTTTCTTGGCCTTAAATCTAATTTTCAAAATTAATAATTCTAAAAATCAGAAAATACCGAACCGGTGCCAAACCAGGCAGTTCAACCGGCTGAACCAGGGTGTCTCGATGGCACTGGACTGTTGATTGAAGGAGGCAGATCGGGGCGCTGGGCTGGGCTCGACCGGCGGCTTGATTGAGCTGGGTTGGGCTCTCGCGGCGGCAGTCACGATGGCAAGGTACGGTGGTGCTCGCGACGGCGAACACGGTGGCGCACGACGACGCGGGGCTCCGGTGACAGCGACCAGCAGGGGAGGTGCTGTCCACAATGGCTATGGTGAGAGAAGGGCACAGGCCGACGACAACGGCGGCGAGAGGACTTCTCGTGGTGATTATGGCAGTGTTGGATGCACTGGAGGAGGAAGGAAGGGAGAGGGAGGTCTGAGGCAGGGGGAGATGGCATGAGCGAGGAAGGAAGAGAGAGAGAGAGAGAGAGAGAGAGAGAGAGAGAGAGAGAGAGAGAGAGAGAGGGATCAAGTGGGGGGGCTGTGTAGCTGTCGGGGGCATCATGAAGATCCGGGGGGGCGGCAACATTACGACGGGGACGACGGCGACGAACCTGGGAGGGGGAGGGAAAGGGGGGCGGTTTCCAATTTTTTTTTAATTCTAGATAGTACAGCTAATCTCTGTATTAATCCTTATATAAAGCCTTGGTGAAGGAATTCACAATTTGTTCATGTGTCCTACTATGTTTTGCCTCAATCAATTTGGAGTGTATTCTCTCTTAGTTGAAATGCACTCTATCTCTATGTGCTTGATATACTCATGGTACACTAGATTGGAAGCAATGTGGATTGCAATTTTATATCACAATATATAACATCAATTTCTATCTTATTGTTTAAATTCTCTAAAACTTATGTTAGCCACTAAATTTCAGTAATATTAGTTGCAATGGCTTTGTACTCTGCCTCAACAGAAGATCTAGACATATTTTACTATTTTTTTTTTCTTCAGGGAGATGGGGTTGTTGTAAGGAATTGACTTAGACAAAGTGAAAGCAACAACTCCTCATGTATCATTGCCATTATCTCGATTGGAACCAAATAATAAAAGTTGAAAACTAGATCGATCAAATCAAATATACCATCACGAGATTTAATCAATCACTCAAGATTGGAGTGGAATGAGCATAGGACAATCTATCACATCCTCTAATAGTATCCACACATGAACCTCTTCCGTAGATGGATGTCCTACATATTACACTTTCTGACATGTCACAAATGGAGCTCTATCAACTCATGGTAAAATCCAAGATGGGAAAACATTTTGGAGTGGGCTAATAGAAAAATAGACACCCTTGGCTTGATGGATTCCATGCCCCTTCATTGGTATTTATAAAACATGGAGTTTTCATAAAAACCTTTCAATTTCTATAAATTAGTTAAAATTTTATGTTTTCTTTAAGGAGGAACTCTTCCAATGGGAATACAACTGGTCAAGTAATATATACCCATTGATCATTAGAAAGATAATTAATATCCATAGGTTTCTTTAAGATAACTCACAAATTTACACTTCACAATCATATATTCCAACTATGTAGGGTTACACCTTTTCATAAGGGTCGGATATTTCAAAACCTTAATAAGCTTATGATCAAATTTTAACCCTTTCTTTCATATCTCATATAGAGTAATTATAATAGACTTAGAAAGTACTTTAATTAAGAAATAATGGGTAGCATCCAGTGTGAATCCCTAAAAAGACAAAGAAGATTCTGCAAAGGTCATTATTGTATGTATCATGCCCTACACAGTACAATTTCTCTTCTTCAGCCACTACAACAAGTTGAGAAGTCTAACAAGGTATCTATTAAGATAAGATTCTAATATCCATTAAATAATATGTGAATTCTATACTTACGTTTTCCCCTCCTTCACTTGATTGAAGAGTTGTAATATTCTTTCCATTTATTTCTCTACTTCATTCTTAAACTCTGAGAATTTTATTAAAGGTCTTAGATTTGTACTTAATTAAGAACATATAGAACATATATCTATATATCTATATATCTACATTTTTTAATAAATATGGGCCATTTGCATATGATTGTATGAGTTTTAATACGTCATTGACTCTCTCTCTATGTATACTAAATGGAGAGTTGGTCATTCTCCAACAGACACAACTCATAAGGTGTAACGATTCAAAATCATTCATCCGAATGAACCCATTTTTATGGATCATTTTGAGTCATTTCTTATCAATATAACCAAGTCTATAATTAGACTTGTCAATAGGTCAGATTCAGGTTTGACATAGGTGGATCCAAAACACTTGAACACAATTTTTACCTAGATTGACATTAACTTAGTTATCGAATTTGAGTCAACATGAATCTAAAATCTGCTTTGATAGGCTACCTACCTCTTCCTCCTTCACCCTATGAAGTGATAGGTCCTCTAATGCCACTCCATTGTCACTGGGCACCACTATTAGTGGGTGGCCACCATTGAGGATGATGACTAGTGGGTTCATCTCCTTAGGCAACTCCTCTTCTCCAAATCTACCTAGCTTGCTTCTGTCATTGTTCATACCCTCTTGGAGCTCATCGCACCAGCGTACCTATTGGCACCAAACCACAGCGTGGGCCCAGTGATCACCAAGGTATTGAATTCATGGCTCATGCTTGTTAGCTACTCACTCACGGCCTTGCTATTGATAGAAGGAGATGTCAACTAGTGGCTACCATTCTCCCATGCCTCTTCTCCCGTGTAGATAGTTTGGATGGAGGGGGCACAAGAGGAAGTCAGTGCTTGGATGTCCTTGACCTCATTATCTTCATCTCCATTGCTATCATTCGGAAGAAGAAGGTGCTACTTAAGAAAAGGTTGAAAAATAAAAGAATGGATGTAGAGAGTGAGTAGATTTATTTTGGTACCTGCCTTGATTCTTCACATAAAATAGATCTCATAAGGGTTTCTCACATTTCCCACTCTCTTTTCCCCATAGATCCCCAAAATAAATCTAAATGGTTTCTTTTAAGAGCAGGCTAAACTTGAAAGTGTTTCAACAAATCAATTTACAACCTTAAACCTGATAAGTGGTTAGGACTCAGGTTGAGCCATTGGATCAAAAGATCCATTGAGAGGTCTATCTATAATGCCAATGAATGGATTGCATTTCCTTTTAAGAGAAGTATTCACACATATCATAGAAGCTTCTATATCTAATATAACTAAACTATTTACCAAGCTTCTATTGGAAAACACTTTGCAATTCAAAGTCAAATAACAATTATCATTTTTATAAGTTCAAAATTAATCAACATTTATTCAAGCAAAAAATATAGATAATGTTCTTGACTATATAAGGATATAATAACAATCTCTAGGATAAATATATCTCCAGAAAGCTACTTATGGTTTGTTTCTTCCATGGGTAATACTGCAAATTTTGCACCATTTCCCATTTGTAGGTCAACCTTTTCTTCATTGAACCTTCACTTACTTGTATCTACAACTCTTTGCACATATAAGATGCATATTAAGTATTTAATACCATGAAATGCACAACTGGAATCCAAGACCATGATATACACATATAGTACCTAATATTGTGATATATATGATAGAAATGTATGCCCTACAAGTCAATCAGATATGATATGATTTTACATTTCTTATAATATATTATTCAATAGTAATGGCATAATCTTCATTACTTACACTATCTAGATGCGTCTATCGTAATGAAGTCCTAGGTTACATGCAATGACGATTGAATCATGATGAGTTCATGATAATGAGATCAATCATCTAGAAGCATGTACTCTAAATGTTCTTAGTCATAGAATTCTTGAGACAGGACATCAAAGATCTGGTAAGACTAGTGTATATGATATCTTCTCATAAATGAGGATGATCGATCTCATTGGTCATTAGTGTAGGGATACTAAGATACATGTACAGGTGCTCATTAGAGGAATGAGTTCACTAAACTTACTATTATTGAATCCCTGAATGGTATTTTACCGAACTGTCAATCAGAATATTCTATAATCACTATTACACAGTTGGATATTTGACCTGAGTCATCAAAGATGTCTTTTTGGGCATACCATGTACTTTGATTATTGACTTAAAGATCACTTAGTATTATGGTCCTATATAGTTAATAGATTGGGTATATGGGAAACCCGATGGAGGTATTTGAGCAGACAATAGAAGATTATCCACTATTGGAAGGAGAGAGAGAATATCCTATGAATAGTACTCAAAATTCTTGGCCAAATTAGATAGGATAATTGGAAAAAGGGTTTTCCAATTTATCAAATTACGAGTTCAAGATTCCATAGTGTCGGCATATATAGGAGTTGATAGTTGATGTCGTACTCCTATCCGATCAGGACATTAGATAGATGAAGATTTATATCCTATGGTAATCGATGATGGAAAAGCTCTTTGGAGAGTAGTTCATCTCCAAAGTCGTTTGGGATCATATGATGTGACTTGTACCCTTCATGATTAGTAAGTCGTTAAATCTATTATGAGATAATAGATTTAATTTAAAATAAGTTGTTCTTTTCATTAAGCCTTAACCAAATGGGGTCTCGGGCATAGGAGGTCACACACATAAGAACTAATTCGTAAGTTTGGGGGCTTGGGTTAATTTATAGAATAAGGAGAGGTTTTTGTGAAAAACTCTGAATTCTATTAATAATAGCGATGAGAGAACAAACCCTATCAAGCCAAGGGAGCTCTTTGTGCCCCAGCCACCCTCCTTTGCCATCTCCCACCCCCAACAACTTTCATTTGATGGTGGAGTTCCATTCAGGATGAGTGGTCGACGCCGACGCGGAGGAGAACCCGACTATAGAGGTAGTTCGTGTAGATATGACTAGAGGCCGCATGCTTGAGCGGCTTGATGAGTGTAATAACACTCAATCTTCTTCGATCAATAGAGAGTATTTTATTCTCACAAAGGTATGCATTCAAAATCATTTCGAATACCGGTTTTGGCGTCATCATTCGATTCGATCAAGACCAAGACATTAATATACGAGGAATCGAAAATCTTCTATTGCACCAATCTAATTGGACTGATTCCTTATAATATATATGTATATATACAAGTAAATAGAAGCTTCTCCAAGTTCTATCTTTGCCTTATCTACAAGATACAACTTGTAGTTTGTCTTCCAACAATGATTACTATGGTTGTAGATGTGTTATTTTTTGTCTTTCTTGGGTTCTATTTTTTTGATTGCCTTCTTGACTTTTAATCTTGCCCTTCTTTCCCATCTTATGATTTTTCTTCTTTCCATTGGTCTAACCAACAAGAAGTGTTGGAGATGTATTGTTGTCTATCTTACCCTGAATCATTAAATTAAGCCATAATGAATCTCATATCCATCTTTTCATGTTCTCTATGAGAGGTTAACATATCATATAAGACAATCAATACATCTTCTTATGATTTTGTGAGATAAATATTGTGTAAGGAATCATTATAAAAAATTTGGTGTACTAGAAGTGACGATTCCTATGGGTTAATTTAGAACTTGCCTCAATCAGAACCCAACAACAAAAATCGAAAACCAATCAAAATAGATTTAAATATACATGATAGGGATTCTTCCAATCACTTGGAGATGAAGAAGAAGAACTTATGAAGCTCTTCAAACCATTCAAATGTCTGGTCTCCAGCAGTTTCCACATGAACTTCATCCACAGCAGGTTCTCCTTTCGTGTCGACCTCAAGAACTCTTCATGAACAGAGCTCCATCACCCATGAACGCCTTCTAGAGAGAGAATGAGGTAAGTGAAAGAAATGTATACTCTATAAGCAAATCATATATGATATGATTCAACTTTTCAAAAAATATCTCGTTTAATTAACTAGGCGAATCTTCATTACTAGCTCTTATTATATGTGAATATCATAATAAAGTCCTTGATCATATGCAATAATGATTAAATTATGATGAGATCATGATAATGAGATTGATCATCTAGAGGTTTATAAACTAAATATTCTTAGTCACAGGATTATTGAGATGAGACATCAAGGATCTAGATAGACTATTATATGTGATATCTTTTCATATGATGAGAATGACCGATCTCATTAGTCATTAGTGTGGAGACACTAAGATACATATACAAGTGCTCATTAGTTAAATGAGTTCATTAAACTGACTAATTAGAAACCCTGAATGATATCTTACGTAACTGGCGATCAGGGTTTTCTATCATCATGGTTGCATAGTTGGACCTTTAACATGAGTCGCCAAAGATGCCCTGTTAGGCAAAACTTGTACTTTGACTATTGACTTATGAATCACTTTTTAGATGGTCTAGTATAGTGATGGATTTGTTACAAGAAAACCTGATGTAGGCAAATAAGTGAACAACAAGGGATCGTCCACTCTTAGTAAGTGAGAGTGAATGTCCTATGGGATAGTACTCTAAATTCCTGGTTAGGATAGATAGGATGATTGAAAATGAGTTTTCAATTATTCTAATTTCGAGTACATGATCCTATAAAGTTTGTATACTAAGGAGTTGATAGTTGATGCTGTACTCCTTTTCGACCAAGACATTGGATGGAAGAGGGTTTATATCCATGTGATAACTAATGATAGAAACGCTTAATGGAGATAAGATTATCCCATAGTTATTTGGGATCATGGGATGTGGCTTGTACCATTCATGATTGGTAGGTCGATTAATCTATTATCAGATAATAGATTTAATTAAATTAAATAGAATTTTTCTATTTTAATTAGGTCTTAACCAAATAGGCTATTGGGTCTAGTAGGTCACACACATAAGGACTTATCCATAAGTATAGCGGAAATGGTGTAATTTATAGAGATTTTAGGTTTTTATGATAAATTCCAAAACTCATTATAAATACTAAAGGTTTTAACCAAACCCTATCAAGCCAAGGGTGAAAACCATATTATAAGCACCCGAAATGGGACATCCGTAGATCTCCCCCTTCCGGCCCCTACGCTTGCTTTGGGGACTTGATGGATGGGATGTTAGTGGGTGTGGTCGCCAGGAGCCAAAGGCTCCAAAATATAGTAGAATGAAAAGAAATGAAATGGAGAAATGACCGTCGTACCTTTGGAAACGGGGAGATTGTTGGGTTCCGACTTCTCCTCTCTCGGCCGGCCGAAAGAAGAGAGCTTAGTGAGTCCTTCGTCTTCGATCCAGTTGAAGCTCTGTCTCAATCGGATTTACCTAAAAATGTTCATAAGAAAACATAGAAACAAGTGAAAGGTTCAGTAGTTCTAATGAAAGTGTAGTATCATGCTCAAATTTGAATGTAAACGTGCAAGAGGGAAGGAACTGACCGGATTGGGACTAAATCCCAACCCCTATTTAGAAGGTTTAAATATGCATGAAAAATACAAATGAGTGGCTCAATATATGCTAAATGACATGTTAATGAGGGTTAAAATGAAAGGGGGGAGTAAAAGATCGACCGGAAAGGTAAATAAACTCAAAAAAATGCAAAACGGGGTCTGCCCCTGCTAGTGCCCCATATATGGGGCGCCTGCTGCAGGTGTCCCCTTGATGGGGCGCGTTGACCAAAGTCAAAGCGCCCTATATACGAGGCACCAGGGATTGGCTTTAGCAGATTTTCTTCCCTTCTTCGCGGTGTCGCCCCGGAGTGTAGGAAGACCTCCAAAACAGAAAAAGGACTTCTTCAAGCAGCCAATACTCAAGTGAAGCTAATGGAAGAGTGTTTTGGCACTAGATGTAAGGGAAATGGAGGGTAGAGGCTCTCAAAGTTAGAGAAAAATCATATTTCTGAAGAAGGAAACTGCAGGTTTTTGGGGTTTTTGGGAGAGGGTTTTGGATCGGTTTGAAGGCTTATGGGGGGTGAAAATGGCTTAGAAACGTGGTGTTGGATGAGCTCTAGGGTGGCACGAAGTTGGAACCTCCTCCAAGCTCCAAATGAAGGTCTATTTATAGCCCAAAAGAGGGTACTTTGGCCATTTTCGAAAAACAGTGCCACGTGGCATAGCGCCCTATATATGGGGCGCCAACATCATGAGATATGTCAGGTCGACAAGATGAGTCACTGTGGGGGGTCAAATCGGCCTGTCAAATCGATTTGATTTGGATCCAGGCACCCTGTATATAGGGCGCCAGGTGCCCTATTTATAGGGCGTCTGGTGCCCTATAAACAGGGCGCCTGGTGCCCTATAAACAGGGCGCCTGGTGCCCTATAAACAGGGCGCCAGGTGCCCTTATACACAGGGCTTTGCCCTCTTTGAAATGTGCCAAAACCCTTAATTTTTCCGGAAAGCTCGGTACCCTTGAAAGGTTACTCAAATATTCTTCATGAAAACAAGAATTTAAGCTCTCCAACTAGGCCAAAATTGCATGTCTACAGCTTGCCTCGCCTTGGCGTCGACTTTGTAGGGGAGTGACACGAATGATGCATAGGTGAATGTAGCGAAGCGTAATGAGGCGTAGCGGAATGAAGTGGTAATGAACTGAAAAGGTGATGCCAAGGTGTAGATTTACACACGCCCTCATTGGCCTAGTTGAGTGGAATAAAACTTTACCGGACTCTGAGATTCCCCTTTGTCTTATCGAAACCTTCCCTCTGGTTGATTGGTTAAAGAGAAGAACAGTACTGAAAGTAAATAACTAAAATCCCACATGGGGGAGAATTGTTACCGGCTAGGACCCGAACTGCATGGTGTGCTGGACTCGGTAGAAATGCAGTAAATTGCGAAAAGTGAAAAGGAAAAAGCCAATCAACCAAGGTTGGGTTCTTCAAATTCATTAGGTCTTACTCAACAATACCGGTTCAGTTCGACATGGAAAAATTTCTTGTTTTGATGAAATCATTGTTAAAACCCGTTGGAAGCCAATTCTCTGAAAAATCAAGACCTTCTCTGGAGCTATAAAAGACCATTTTTAAAACGTTCATAATAGGACTGGAAGGAGGTTATGGCAGGACTAGGAAGCGGGGAATGGTCATGGTGGGATGATGAATGTTGGTGTATGAAATGATGCATGTTGGGTTTAAAGAAATACAAATAAGTATGAGAAAATAGTTGAAGATATAGGTTGAATATAACGGGTTAGGACATCTATGAAGAAATCGTCATCCCCGCATATTCAACTTTGGCCTATCCGCAAGCCTAGGGAATGACTGAGCCTTCACTGATTTTGTTGAAGGGGTTCTCAGGCTCAGCTACCTCTAGACTTGAGGTCTTCAACATACCAAATATTATTTATTTTGATAGATGCAATACTAAATGCAAGTCCTAATAGGGGTCGGGGTAGTCCACTTTTGTTTTTCAATTTTTTATTTTTTTGTTGTTTTTGCTTCCTTTAAGTTTCTAGGGATATGAAGCTGGCATGCCTTCTCCTATTCCTGCATCCACTTGAGAGAAGATATTAGAACTTTATTTTGGTTTAGTCCCTTGCAAGGAGAGGGTAAAGTTGCCTTGATCTTTTGTCAAGGAACATCGGCCTTATCAAGGTAACGATAACAAAAAAACATAAGTATGCATAAAAGGAAATATGCAAGACATGAATGCAAAGGCAACTAGTCAATTTAGAAAGCAAATTTTTAGGTGTTTTGAAATTTTTGATTTGTTTGGGTTTTGATGGTTTTATAATGTTTTTGGTGTTTTGGATATTTAATAATTTTTTGGTGTTTTGAATATTTAATTTTTAAGATTTTTGATTTTATGAATTTGTTTGGTGATTTTTGAAGTATTCGATTTTTGTTCGGTGTGAAGGACACGACCATCTCATATTTTGCCTTGCTTGCCATAGGTGCCTCTCATTGTTACCTAAGGGTTAAGAGTAGGCATCATGTGTAAGAAAGTGCCTAGTCCGAGATCTTCTGACCTTCCGCCTTTGATAGGCTATGGCTCTTCTTCGATCCAGTCGGTCAACCTTACCCGCAAGGTTAAAGAGGGAAGAGGATTGGTGGTAAGTCCTTAATAGGATTCGGGGGTGTCGAATTTGTTTCTCTACTAGTGCCCGCATTGCCCATTTGGGATTTGACATCCTTGGGTCCTTCCTTCTAGCCCTTTTCTTCTGATGGCCCTCATTCAGATAGGTATTTTCTTTTTTGCTTGATTTTGACCTGAGGGGTTCATTGCCCATCTTTTGGAGCCTTTTTTTGGCTTTTGTCGGTACACATTCAGACAGGTCTATTCTTTTGCTGACCTGAGGGGTCATTGCCCATCTTTTGGAACCTTTCTTTTCTTTTTAAAAAGTCAGACCTTCAGAGGCAACGGGCACGTTCGATACTTCTCATTCTAACATCTTTTATCTGTTCTGGACCGAAATAAGAAGAGAATGGGGCGTGGTTGACCTTCCTTTGCAAAGCGTTGCCTAGCTTTCTCTCTGACTTCCAGTCATCGGACCTCAAAACTAGGCGTGTAGTGTGTGCAGTATGATGCCTATCCTTATTTCTCTAAGTGACAAGTTGGTGCATCGAGCAAGCAAGCATTGGATGTTGTCGTTATTCTTCACACCTTTGGATTTTATATATTTTTTGGTGATTTTTGTTCTAAGGGAAATATTTTTTGAGGTATACACCATTCCAGGGATGAGCTAGCTCTTCTCCTTCTGCATTAGTTAGCTTATATGAATTACCGGGATAAACAGCTGAAATTACATACGGACCCTCCCAATTAGGTTGAAGTTTGGAGCGGGGACCGCCCGGCTTAATAAATATTCTTTTAAGCACAACTTCACCGATTTCAAATTTTCTCTCCACCACCCTCTTCTGATAAAATCTTTTAAGTCTATTCTGATAAGATCTAGCATGTTCGACAGCGGCCAGCCTCCTTTCGTCCAAGAGTTCGAGTTGTGCGAGAAGGGAATCTCGGCGTTCATCCATCGGGATGTCTCGATCGATCTGGACTCAGAGGGAAGGAATGATTACTTCGTATGGAACTACTGCCTCCATCCCAAATGCCAAGGCATGGGGGGTTTGACCCGTTGGGGTTCTAATAGAAGTGCGGTAGGCCCATAGAGCATCAACTAACTTATCTGGCCAGTCTGTGAACTTGCTAGACTTACAAGTCTTCTTAATGATTTTTATCAGGGTTTTATTGGTGGCTTATGCTTGACCGTTGCCTTGAGGATAATACGGAGATGAATGATGCAATCTGATGCAACACCTGTTGCAAAGGTCACGCAGTTCCTGAGAGATGAATTGTGGTCCATTGTCGGTGATGATGTCGCCTGGGATTCCGAACCTGGCAATGATGTTGCGCTTGATGAAGGTGTAGACTGTTGATGCCTTGATCTCCACGTATGCTTCCGCTTACGCCCACTTGGTGAAGTACTCCGTTGCAGTTAGGATGAAGGATTTGGTTTTGTTTGTGGAGTTTGGGTCACCAAGGGGTCCGATGACATCAAAAGCCCACATAGCGAAAGGCCATGGGGAGTGAATCAGGTGAAGGGAAGATGCGGGAGAGTGAATCTTGTCAGCGTGAAGTTGACATTGATGGCAGTGCCGGACAAAGATCGAGCAATCTTCTTCCAGAGTAGGCCAATAATACCCTTGCCTGATGATCTTCTTGGCGAGGGCTTGAGCATTTACATGGCCTCCACATACTCCGAAGTGTGCTTCTTTAAGCACAAATTCAGCCTTTTCTTCATCTACGCATCTTAATAGAACACCGGCCAAGCTCCTTTTATAAAGCACTCCACCTAAGATGGTGCATCTCTGGGAGACTCTTCTTATGGTTCCTTTCTCTTCGGCAGTTGATCCTGGTGGATATGTCTGATCCTGACAGTAATTCGCAATCTCATAATACCATGGTTTCTCACCCTCTTCTAATTCTTCCAACTCAACCAAAGATACTTCCTCCTTTTGCTCAATGTACTCTTTCCTTTTAAATTTTTCTTTAACTCTCAAGAATTGTGCATCCTCCACTGCCGGAATGGTACGCCGGCGGACATAGATCGTCCTAACTTGTCTGCCTAGCAGGACAGATAGTGAAGATGCCAAGGAAGCGAGAGCATCGGCAAGAATATTTTGAGCACAAGGAACATGAATGAATTCGAGTTTGGAGAATAGCTTGATGTAACAGGTGGTGAGTTCTTGGTATGGTCTGAGCCCGGGATGAGATGTGCGGTATTTGGCCAGTACTTGGCGGAGAATCAACTGACTATCACCGACTACCATTAGTTTAGTGACACCATAGAAGTGAGCGGCCTCTAGTCCGGCCAACAAGGCTTCATACTCAGCTATATTGTTTGTTGCTGGAAAATGGAGCTGAAAAGCCTGTGGAATGGTGACACCTTCGGGTGACAGGAGAACAATCCCTATCCCTCTACCCTGGGAGTTTAATGCCCCGTCAAAATACAAAGTCCACAGATTGGAAGATCGAATGGACATCAATTCCTCATCGGGAAATTTTGATTGAATAGGGTCAAAGATTGGGATAGGATGATGGGTAAGGTGTTCAACAATTGCATAGCCCTTGATTGCCTTCTGTTGGATGTAGGTGATGTTGAATTGAGAGAGGAAGAAACCCCCAAAGTTTGATCAATGTTATCTTTCTCCTCATATCGAATTTCATCCAACTAAATCGCATTTTCTAGATACTCCGGTAGCTTGGCACATTCTAAGTTTTTCTGAGCTAACTGATGCAGGTATCTTTCTGGAACTCTCCTACCTCTAATTTTTGTCCTATTTTTATTGGAAACTAAACCTAAAGAAGAAGAAGGTAAATAAGGGAAGGAAGAATTTTATTGGAGAGAATGGAGGGCAAAGGAGGTCAATCAAGGATCTGGTGGCTCCTTGAGTCGAATGCCCTTCCGAGGCAAGTTGAGATGTTTCCTCGATCGAAATTTGAGTTTCATGGAGGACGTTGTTTTGTGAGGAGTGCTAAACATAAAGACAGATTGGGCTTCAGGTGCCCGATTTGGGTTGAGATCAACTACGAGAGCCAAAGTAGGTGGAGATATTGATAAAGAGGGAAAGACTTCGAGCAATGTTTGATAGGGGGGGCTTTCGGGCCCAATGTTGACAGAAGGAGGTGATGGGCCAATAGGCCGGATGATCATAGAAGAACGTAGGTTTATGGACCCAATAAGAGGAGGATGTGGGCTCAAGGGCCCGGGTTTAGGAGATGGGCTCGAGGGCCCGAGAATTGGAGAAAATGGGCACAAAGGCCCGGATTTAGTAGAGGGGCTCGATGGCCCAAGAGCAACAAGTGGGTACGTGGACCCATAAGTTGGGCCTGAGGGCCTAGAAATAGGGATCAGGCCAAGAAGCCCGGGGGGAGCATCACAGTGCGTTGGGGCATCGGCCCCTAAAGATGACATAATGAGGGAAGGCCCTCGTGGAGTTGGTCGGACTTTTCCTTGAGTCGGTTTGGAAATATGACCCTCAGGTGGGTCAACAGGTGGTTCAGCCTGGGGTAGTTCATTGCTTGACCCTTCTTCATCAGTGGAAAACAAAAGAGATATTTCAGGATACAAGTTATCTTTAGGGTCGTCAGTTCTTCTTCTCTTGTCTTGCTCCATCTCTTGTTCTTCCTTGTTCTCAGCCAGTTGAATGGTTTCTTTCTTGATGAAAAACTTTTGTAAGCATCCAGAAAAGTATCTGCTTTTGAGATTCTGACCATTCGCAGTCGTTCCATCATACCCAACCCCGCTTTTTGGTTGTAACCTCACTAGATTGATTGGCTCAGCTATGCCTTGCAGTTCTTTGCCTAGTCCTCAGCCCTCCTGGTATCCCAAAATCTTCATTATATGCCACCCAATGGTTTCATTTTCCTCTCTTTTCCTTCTCCACACTTGCTTGGGCTAATTACTTATTTCTGGAAGATCCAAGATTGTCAAAATCGGCTCATTCGGCAACCCAAGGGGTGGTGGAGAAGATGGATGGTCTAAGGGCATGCTCGTCACCTTAATCACTTGTCCCATGTGAGGGAATTTAAGACACTGGTGATTGGTGGAGGCGACTGCCTCTAGTGCTTCCAAATAGGGCCGTCCCAGAATAGCTTTGTAGGTTGGATCCATCTCAAGTATGTGAAAGTTAACAGTGACTGTTCGAGGTCCAAGCTTCACATTTAATGTAATCATGCCATCGGCAGGCTTTTTCGAATTGTCATATGCGGTCACTGTTATTTGAGATGGCCGGGCGTGCTCCTCGGAGATTCCACAAAGATGTAATGTTTCTGGTGGCAGAACATTAATGGATACTCCGGTATCGACCAAGCATGACTTAATGCCTACTCCATTGATGTGGACTGTGATGCATAAGGCACATTTCCTTATTTCTGGGTTGGCTAACTCTTCCTTTGTGAATGTGAGGGCCGGGTACTCACTTCTCGGGACTAGAACTGATGAGATTTTTTCTGGGGGGGAGGCTCTCATTCACCATCACCCGCTGTAAGTATTGTTGGAGAACCTCTTGATGGACTCTGGATCTTTTAATCAACTCTAAGATAGAGATCCGTGCCGGGGTTTTATCAAGATGTTTCAACAAGTCAGAGGATGTCCCAGGCAACGGCTCTTCAATGTGTTCTTCTTCTGCTTCTGGTGCCAAACCTGATTGGCGGGCCTGGGGAAAGACCCTTTGGAACATGCGCCCACTTCTGAGTACTGTGGCAAGTTGAGGAGCTATGGCTGGGATGGTAGTGGTGGGTGGCGGGTTAGGTCGAATGATGGGGGCTCTTGGGACGGGCGTAATGATGGTGGTTTGAGGCATGGTAGAGTAGGTAGGTATGTTTGCACGGGGCGAGATGATGATAGGTCCTAGTGGTGGTGATGTTTGTGGTGGATTAACCGGGCAGATTAGGGTCCGTCCCGATTGGAGTTGTGTGGTTGGTGGTGTTATGATGGGTCGTGATGGTGCTCGGATGATGGGTGGCCAGTTGAGAGTAATGGGGTTGGCTGATGTATCTTGGAGTATAGAATGGACGGTTCGGTTGACATGCATGGCGGAGGTCGCTCCCTCAACTTGCCAATTCTGGCCCCGATCATGATACTCCTCAGAAAAAATCATGATGGGATTAACGTGTTGATTCCCAGGCGCGGGTGCATGTGGAGGCAGAGGGTTTTGGATAATCCCCAGGCCGGGGTTCTGTTGTTGTTGCTGCTGAGCTGGTACGTGCTGCCGTTGAGGTTGATTTTTCATTGTTCTGATGTATTCCCCCATCTGGTCCCAATCAATACTGCCTTGCTCATTAAGATCATGGATATAGTCTTTGAACTGAAAACAATTTTCCACGGTGTACCCAGGATATCTATGGAACAAGCAGTATCGCTCTGTGCTGGCATTTTGAGGCCACTCCGACTTCTCCCTTGGCAATGCAATTTGCCCTGCCGCCATGAGTGCATTAAAGATGTCCACGAGAGAGTACGGCAAAGGCGGGTAATGGTTTCTCTTGGGTCCAACTTTTCGGGGTTCGTAGGCCATGGGAGGGGGTGCTTGGTTGTAGTTGGCCAGTTATTGTCGTGGTGGTTGGGGAACTGGGGCTTGCGGTCGCTGAGGGATCGGAGCTTGTTGTTGACGAGGCTGGAACTGAGGTTGATGTTGAGGTTGACAAGGGTTTCTAAATGGTTGATTTTTTTTAGGGTTTCTAAATGGTTGATTTTTTTTAGGGTTCCTAAACTGGTGTTGATAATTGCTAGGTGGGTTCCCTACAACATTGAGATTTTCGTTTGTCACTACGCCCTCAGTCACTGGGCCGGTTGTGGTAAAAGTGGTTTTCTTGACAGCTCGGGGTCTAGGATCAAACAAGTTCATGATAGGTGAGTCCCTGAGCTGTGTCTGAATGTACCATGCCTTCTCATAGAGTTCACTCATAGAGGTGGGGTGATGCAAAGCCAGCATGTTCTTTAAGGCCGGAGTGGCATTGGTGATGATCATCTTCACTTGCTCCGGCTCTGAAATGGAATCAGTAAGCTTTTCTGCCATTGACCTCCACCTATCAGCATATCTGGCGAAATCTTCATCATTTCTCATTCTTTCGGCCATGAGGTCAGTGATGGAATATGTTGGTCCGACCCTGTCTTGATATCTCTGCAAAAGTTTAGCTTTGACAGTTTCAAAGTTACTCGCCTCCAAAGAGTCAAGCGAGTAGAACCACTCTAAAGTTGAACCCTCTAATGATCTTCTAAAAAGAAAAGCAAGGGCCCTTGGATCATTTTGCCACATTACCAACTCATAAAGAAAGTCTTTGATGTGAATGAATGGATTACAGGTTCCATTGTAGTGACGGTACACCAGCATCTCAGAGGGAGGTAGATGAAAAGTAGGGAGGGAAAGAAGAGAAATTTCAGGGGCTGCCTTTGTGTCGATCAAACGTCTAAGCTCTCTATACTGCTCATCCATGCGATTGATCTTGTTAATCATGGCCTGATCGACAGAAGGTTCCCTAAGATGAGGAGGAGAAGTGGGTGCTTGGTGCACCGGAATTGGGATTTGATGGGCCGAAGTGGCCGGATAAGAAGGGTACATTGGGGGGTGCACCAAAGGGTGAGTAGGGTTGAGATGATTAGAGGAATGAACTAGTGGCCTAGAAGGAGCAACGACATTCGGATTGGGATGATCTAGATTAGCCACCGGATGAGGAGAAATTGGGGCTACGAGCCCGGTATAAGAATGGCCATGAGTGGGCACATTGGGTTGATGTGCTACCGACCGAGGGGTAGAGATGTGAAGACCACCTTCGGGAGGAATGTGGTCGGCGGGCGACTTGTCCTTGAGGATGGCTTTGATAGCTCGAATTTGGGTAGGGTCGTCATCAGAAAATGCCTCCCAAAGTGAATTTGGATTGGGTCGAGGAGAAGTTTGACTAGGTTCGGGGAGAACTTCGGGTTCAATGACGGCACATACGGCATCAGGGTAGAAATAAGATTGGTCATACTCCAACTGTAGTTGCTCGTATCTTTGATCCGCCATTCTGATAACTCGACCTGACCTTAAATTCATAAACACAATAGAAAAAGAAGGTTGACAAATAAAAGCTTAAGGATTTTTTTTTTGATTTTTTACCCCTTTTTTGTTTTGATTTTCTTTTGTCGGACAAGCAAGTTGTCAAGCAAATTAACCTCAAGCAAATTTTTTTTGTTTTGGTTCTTTTTAGGTGATTTTGGGATTTTTGTTTAATTTTCAATTTTTGTTTGCAAACAAGTAATAGCAAAGACTTGGAATGATTAACGCAATTTTTTTTGTTTCAACCTCAAATTAATGGCTTGTTAAGAGAAATATTGTCCACTCAAATAAATGGGTAGGACCCTATGCTCTCACAACGCCGAGCAATCTAAGGTTGTCACTCTTTTCACAATGATAGGTAATAGGTACTCCGGGTTTTGGGATAAAATGGTACAACCAGCCCGATCAGTGAAGAGGGAATCCTTCACGTCTGGAGACTTACGGAGGCCTTGATAGAAGCTACCCAGTCCTTCCGAGAGGGAATCCCCGGAGGAGGAGTTGGCAACCACCAAGAGGGGTGTTTGGATGTGTGGGGCTTTGGGAGGAGAGAGCCTCCCTTCTCGGATGTCCTAAGGAGACGGGCGAACCCGAAACTCCAATGCAAACTAAATGCAAGTGAAATGTCAAGGAATAAGAAGCAAGCAAGAAGAAAATAAAAGCATACAATGATTAATGAGATGTTGTAGGAAGCAAGTAAACAAGACAATGAGATAATATAAAATAAAAACTAAAATGGAAAGGAGCACTTAACCTTGACTAGAAATGCTTAGCAAATTTACTAGAACAGAATTAGACATGGAAGGAAATAGGCAATCATATTTGTCAAGGCATGAAATAGGATGATATTCAAGATACTAAATTGAAATAAGATGATAAACAAAGCTAAAAATAAGATTGCCATGCTTTTAAAAAGATAAAGGGAGGGCAAGTAAATTTGAAGAAAAGTAGATGATACTTCAAAGAAAGTAGTAAGCAACGTAAACAAGCAACAATGTAAGGAAAGGGAAATGACTCACATGGAAATGAAAGTAAACATGCTTTTCAAATGGACATTCTTAGGAAAGAAAATAGGATCTCACTAAAGCAAAGTCGGTCCCACCGTGGTCGCCAAAAGGTGTAAGCACCCGAAACGGGACATCCGTAGATCTCCCCCTTCCGGCCCCTACGCTTGCTTTGGGGACTTGGTGGATGGGATGTTAGTGGGTGTAGTCGCCAGGAGCCAAAGGCTCCAAAATATAGTAGAATGAAAAGAAATGAAATGGAGAAATGACAGTCGTACCTTTGGAAGCGGGGAGATTGTTGGGTTCTGACTTCTCCTCTCTCGGCCGGCCGAAAGAAGAGAGCTTAGTGAGTCCTTCGTCTTCGATCCAGTTGAAGCTCTGTCTCAATCGGATTCACCTAAAAATGTCCATAAGAAAACATAGAAACAAGTGAAAGGTTCATTAGTTCTAATAAAAGTGTAGTATCATGCTCAAATTCGAATGTAAACGTGCAAGAGGGAAGGAACTGACCGGATTGGGACTAAATCCCAACCCCTATTTAGAAGGTTTAAATATGCATGAAAAATGCAAATGAGTGGCTCAATATATGCTAAATGACATGTTAATGAGGGTTAAAATGAAAGGGGGGAGTAAAAGATCGACCGGAAAGGTAAATAAACTCAAAAAAATGCAAAACGGGGTTTGTCCCTGCTAGTGCCCCATATATGGGGTGCCTGCTGTAGGTGTCCCCTTGATGGGGCGCGTTGACCAAAGTCAAAGCGCCCTATATACGGAGCACAAGGGATTGGCTTCAGCAGATTTTCTTCCCTTCTTCGCGGCGTCGCCCCGGAGTGTAGGAAGACCTCCAAAACGGAAAAGGACTTCTTCAAGCAGACAATACTCAAGTGAAGCTAATGGAAGAGTGTTTTGGCACTAGATGTAAGGGAAATGGAGGGTAGAGGCTCTCAAAGTTGGAAAAAAATCATATTTCTGAAGAAGGAAACTGCAGGTTTTTGGGGTTTTTGGGAGAGGGTTTTGGATCGGTTTAAAGGCTTATGGGGGGTGAAAATGGCTTAGAAACGTGGTGTTGGATGATCTCTAGGGTGGCACGAAGTTGGAACCTCCTCCAAGCTCCAAATGAAGGTCTATTTATAGCCCAAAAGAGGGTACTTTGGCCATTTTCGAAAAACAGTGCCACGTGGCATAGCGCCCTATATATGGGGCGCCAGCATCATGAGATATGTCAGGTCGACAAGATGAGTCACTGCGGGGGGTCAAATCGGCCTGTCAAATCGATTTGATTTGGAACCAGGCGCCCTGTATATGGCGCCTTGTATATAGGGCACCAGGCGCCCTATATACAGGGCGCCAGCCCTGTTTATAGGGCGTCTGGTGCCCTATAAACAGGCGCCTGGTGCCCTATTTATAGGGCGCCTGGTGCCCTATAAGTAGGGCACCAGGTGCCCTTATACACAGGGCTTTGCCCTCTTTGAAATGTGCCAAAAACCTTAATTTTTTCGGAAAACTCGGTTCCCTTGAAAGGTTACTCAAATATTCTTCATGAAAACAAGAATTTAAGCTCTCCAACTAGGCCAAAATTGCGTGTATACACATATCCTCAGCCTCTTCCCTACCTCTTCTCTCTAGAAGGTACTAATGGGCAATGGAGCTCCGTTAGGGAACAGTTCTCGAGGTTGACATGAAGGGAGAACTCACTGTGGATGAAGTTTGTGTGGATACCACTAGAGACTGGACATTTGAACAGTTTGAAGAGTTTCATAAGTTCATCTCATTTTTCTCTATGGGATTATATGAATACCAATTAGGTATATTCAAACTCGTTTTGATCAGTTTTCGATTTTTATCATTCAGTTCCGATTAAGACATATTCTAAATGAACCCATAGGAATCATTGCTTTTGCTACATCAAATATTGTAGGAGAATTCCTTATAGTAAGGAGGAGGCTGAGGATATAGTTTTCACCCTTGTCTTGATAGTTTGGCTGAGACTATTTGTATTTTAAAAAATTTAGAATTATTTATAAAAAAATCAAAATCTTTATAAATTACGCCCTTGCCATTGTACTTATAGATGTGTGACCCACTATGGCTGATAACATATTTGGTTAAGGCATAAATAAAATAGAACAATTCTATTTAATTTAATTATGTTATTCGATAACAAATTAACCGGCCTACCAGTCGTGAAGGGTACAAGGCCCCCGAGTATAACCCTGGTTAAGGAGGGTGATATCCCACGATCCTAAATGGCTATGAAGATAATTTTATCTTCATTGAGCATTTTCATCATCAATTACCACATAGATGTAAACTATCATCCATCCAATGTTCCTATTAGAATGAGGTATGGCATTGATTATCAACTCCTTGATATTCCAACTCTGTAGAATCATGTACTAAAAATTGGATCAATTGAAAAACTCTTTTTCCAATTATCCTCTCTACCCTGGCCAAGGATTCATAATACTATTCCATAGGGCATTCACTCTCACTTACCGAGAGTGGACTATCTCTTGTTGTCCGCTCAATTTCCTCCATCTAGTTTTTCTTGTACCCAATCCATCACTATGCTAGACCATCTAAACAATGATCCATAAGTTAATGGCAAAGCACAAGTTACACCCAACAAGACATCTTTGGTGACTTAGGTCAAAGGTTCAACCATGCAACTGTGATGATAGAAAACCTTGATTGATAGTTCAATAAGATATCGTTCAGATTTTCTAATTCGATCAGTTCAGTGAACTCATTCAATTAATGAGCATCTATATGTGTATCTCAATGTCTTCACATTAATAACAAATGCGATCAATCATCCCCATCATATGAGAAGACTTCACACATGTTAGTCTATCTAGATCCTTGATAACCCATTTAAGGATCTTATGACTAGGAACATTTAGATCACATATACCTCTAAATGATTGTTCTCATTATTATGGTATCATTATGATTCAATTATAATTTCATGTGATCAAGGACTTCATTTTGAAATATGCATCTATTAAGGGCTAATAAGGAAGATTTGTCTAATTAATTGAATAAGATATTCTAAAAATATCGAATCATATCATATATGATTAGCTTGTAGGGCATACATTTCTATCAAATTGTATTATCTTTCATATCATTAGATGGTTAGGAGAGACTAACTTATTAAAGTGGTTTGTTATTTGGTTGACTATGAGAACAATTTTTATAATTCAAAACAAGTCAAAGAAGTTTGGGATAGTGAGTCTGTTCATATCTAGTATGTCACATTGATGGTTCATCATCTAATTTCACATCCAAAACATTTCCCTCAAGTTGGGATGTCACCACAGCCCTAGGAACCACTTGAGGAGGAGATAGTGGAAGAGAACCCTTAATAAGAACATCGTATGACTTATTAAAGCATATGAACAAAACATTAGCAAGGATCTCTATTCTAGAGCTAATTGAAAGGTCAAATGTGCATCACTAGGTCCTTTAGTAGTATCTATAGTAGGTCATGGTTCATGAGAACCTCTCTCTTGAGAAGATCATATTGGTACTCATGCCATGAAGCGAACACTCGGCACTCACATTCACCCAAGAAGAGTTGGTAGCACCCAAAGTCAAAAAGTATGCCCTATGCATTACCATCACCATTAAAGGAATTGATGTCAAATCTTGCCTAGTGGACATATGAGCATCTATCAATGTCTTGCAACTAAAAACCTTGCAGATGTGCAATATACTAGAGATTAAGATCAAGTTATCCCACGTCACAGTAACAACTTATGGCAACTCTAGAAAATCAGCAAGCAGAATGGTCACATTGAAAGTCAAACTCAAGCCATGCACCATCACTAGAGATTTCCACATGCTAAAAATGTACCCAACCTACAAGGCCACAGTAGGACAGCCCTACCTTAAGGCATTGGAAGCTATCACCTCAACTAACCACGAATGCATAAAATTCCTATACAAATGCTCGGCGATTAAGATGACCAACATGCCTTTATTAAACAACATGGATTGCCTCTTCTCCTCACCATAATTATGGGTTAGCTGGTTCTATTAGTCTTAGACTTGTTAGAAGTCAAAGGACCATCGGTATCACTCCAAAGCATCAAAAAAGTAGATGATGGGAAATCAGATGGTAGATAGTGAAGAAACTAAGATTTCAAAGTCAAGGGTTATGATAGAAATGTATGCCCTACAAGCCAATCATATATGATATGATTCAATATTTCTAGGAATATCTCATTCAATTAAATAGGCAAAACATCGTTACTAGCTTTTATTAGAAGCGTATATCGTAATGAAGTTCTCGATCACATGCAATGATGATTGAATCATGATGAGATCATGATAATGAGATCGATCATTTAGAGGTATGTGATCTAAATGTTCCTAGTCATAGATCATTGAAACGAGACATCAAGAATTCAGATAGACTAGTGTGTGTGATGTCTTCTCATGTGATGAGAATGATCAATCTCATTGGTCATCAGTGTGGGGACACTGCTGTAGACACGCCAAATTCGCCTCATTCAGAGCATAAAACTCATGTTTTATAGGGTAACATGTGTGATTGACCTTAGAATTATGCTGGGTCTTTTTAAGTTGATTTGGAGCTTCGCCGAACGAAATCGGATGTTTTCCGACGTTTTCCGCAAAAAGCCGTGATTTCCGAGCGAAAGCCACACGTAAGTCATGTAAACACGGAAATTGGCTGAATGACCAATGCCTAATGATCATGCATTGAAGGTTATGGTCATATTCACACTTCGGACAAGTTTTTTTTGCATTCCGTGCTTTCCCGTTTGCCGTCGGAGTCATTTTGACTTGTATCGGATCTTCTGTTCACTGCCCTAACTTCCGGATAAAATTCTGAAGTTTTGTGGTGGCTGATCCGATGCTATAGAGAGCTTCTTAGGCCTGTTGTCTTTCCAACGCAACAAACGGCGTCGAATTCTGAGTTCGGGAGTGTTCGCAATGGCTTCCGGAAGAAGGACGCGCGAAACCAGTCCCATGCGCCCGGGTTCCTAGTCACATGCGCCCGGGACCCAGGGCATATGCCCATGCGCCCTACCAGTGAGGCACGTGACCTTGTGCCCTCACTTGAGGGCACATGCGCCCCACCTTTGAGACACGTGGGAACCAGTCTTTCACCGGGACTCTGCTGCTGAACAGACGGAAGAGATAAGACCATTATCCTCGGGAATAGTGCCATGCACCCTCACTAGGGGGCACATGCGCCCTTCAGTGGGGGGCATGCGCCCTGCACCAGGGCGCATGCGCCCTGGGGTGGGGCGCAAGGCCCCCTATTTTTTAGTTCCGATCACACTGCTCGTTCTCCTATAAATGGACTCTGATTCCGGTCGTTCCAAGAGAATGAGCACGACTCCCCAGGCATCTCAAGATGTCCTATCACCCTTCTACATAGATTTTGTGATTTTTAGAGAGAGAATTTCGAGTTTTTAGAGAGAGAAAAGTTGGTTCAAGAGAGAGGAAGGCTGTTCTGCAGGGGATCTGCCCAGTCTATCTTCTTCGGCCTCTACAGAAGTGTGGACGTCTTCTGCCCGAGCTCTCTTCATCAAAGTTCTTCCTCTCCAAGTCTTCTTGATTTTACAATCAACGGCACTTGATTCCAAGGTCGGGAATGGTCGTGACAAGCGCAGAAGCAAAGTCGCGCCTGGCAGATCCTACACTGCTACTCGGCTTTTTCGACAACACAGATTTGGCCATATCTTTCTCTATTCAACTCAGAATCTTTCTGTTCTTTTTCCTATCTCTTTGTTTAGTGATTCTCCATCCTCCTATCATTTTTTTACATTTTTTTGCATTACTTTTACTCTGTTATTCCGAAAATAAAAAAAAGGGGTTAGAGATAACCCGAATCCGGTCAGTTTCTAGTCAATTGTGTGTTTTATGTCATTCTCTTTACATATACTCCACTTTGTCTAGTTCTAATTGTCTATTTCACTTGTTTATTTGTCTAGTTGCACAGAATATCAAGCACCCACACGTTGAGGACTCTTCTTCATCGGCCGGCCGAGGAAGGAGAAGCTTTAACTCACATTCTTCACGCTAAGGTACACACGGTCATTTTAATTCTATAAATCGGAACCCACGGTTCCTGGCGACCACGTTTATTTCTTCTCACCCTCCTCCCACATGACCCGAACCATCTCTTTGGTGATCGAGCGACGCCAAGGGATGAAAGTTCGGGGATCAATGTGAGTGTGGGATCAAGGTGAGAGTTGCTTTCCGATGTTTTTATTCCTTTCTTTTCTCATCCCCTCTTGAGGTGACGATCTGGATTCACGGACTTCCCTGAAAAGGAGAGGACCCCGTCGAATTTTCAGAGTTGACAGCTTTGTGGTGACCACGGTGGGACAAGCAATGTCTTCAACCGTGGGTGCTTAGTGTTTTGTTTTGCAACTAGTTCTAGTTCTAGACCGGTTCCCACGTGAGCCTTTCCTTCCTTCCACCTTTCTTAACTTCATGCCATCTCATAATTTCTGATTTCACCCATCTTTCATCAGATCTGAAGTGCCAAGTATGCCATTTAATTTCTGCATTTTATTTAAATCGGCTCCCACGTGAACCACCCTTTTCCTTTTAAACCGGTTCCCACGTGAACCAATCTCTTTCTTTACTTCGGTTCCCACGTGAACCAAACCACTTTCCTTAAGATCTATCCCCACTTGGATCAGATCTTTGTCCACCTTTAATTGGCCCCACGTGGCCCTCTTTTGACCATTCAAACCGGTTCCCACGCGAACCACCCTTTTTTTTACCCAAAACCGGTTCCTACGTGAACCACCTTTGCTTCTTACCCCAATTCCCACATCGGTCCCCACGTGGACCACCCTTTTGCTTGGCTATAAGATCTGAACCCTCTTCTTTCCATCACCTTTTCACTATCTCCATTTGGCTCACATAAGAAACAAGTCTAGATTCTAGTTTCTAGTTGCTTGTCTAGTTTCTAATTGCTTGTCTGGTGTTGATTGCATGTTTATTTAAGTTCATGTTTTGCTCATTACTTGCTTTATTACTTGATTGCATTCTATGCTCCTTCTCTCTACCTCCTTCTTTTACACTTTTTTGAGGCGGGAGCTCACTCTCCCATTTATCCCTCCCATCCAAAACACCCTCTTGGTGGATTCTGACCTCTCTTCTGGGATATTCCTTCCTAGTTGACTTGGTTGGCTTTCATCAAGGCCTCCGTAATTCCTCATACGTGAAGTATTACTCTTCACGATCGGGTTGGTTGTACCACTCCCCAAAACCCGAAGCATCCTACGTTACCTACACGTGGTGAGATTGTGTGAAACCTAGGTCATTGGAGATTGGAGTTAGGATCCTAACCCATTTGTTGAGAGAACAATTCTTAACAAAATTCATAAACCTAAGGTTTAATCAAAATCATTGCGTAATTTTGCTTTCAAGTCTTTGCATCACTTGCTTGTCAAACAAAAATTCAAACCTCTAACTTTTTGAAAAATACTAAAAAAACCAAAAAAAGTTCTTTGTTTACTTTGTCAACTTGTTTGTTCCTTGAAGTTCAATGCAATTAAGGTCTGGAAGGCACGTTGGAATGGCGGAACAAGCTGAACATCGAGAACATAAGATGGGTCATCAACCAAATCTGTCAAATGGTCGTATTAATCCATTGTTTGAGTCAGAAGCGCAAGAGGTCCCTCAGCCATCTGCTCCTCGTGATGTTGAACAACTCTTTAGGGAGTTGTCTCTCTATACCGACCCAGAAACCTATGCCCGTATACAATCCATGGTGAAGGGCAAAATTGCTTCAGATCAGGCTGAAACCAATCAAGTTGCCCTATCTCCTCGTCCTCTAGTTCAACCACCACTCATGCAGTCACCCTTTGTTCAATCACATGTTGTTCAACAATCTATGATTCAACCTCCTGTTGTTCAACGACCTATGATTCAACCATCTGCAGTTCAACCATCTATGGTCCAACCCTCATTTGTCCAACCATCTTATTTCAACCATGTTGTTCCCCCAATCCACCAAGCCATAGGACAATCTTCAAATCATGTTCCTCAATTCCAGAACCATGTCTCTAACCACATACCCCAACCAGTAAACCAAGAACCTGCTCTCACCCAGGCAATCATGGATCAGCTCACTCAGATGAATGAACGTTATGAAGAGCTGAGATGTCGCCTGGACTCCAAGTCAGTGCCTGAAATCTCCATCCCTTCTCTGCCGGTCTTACACCTGCCACCTTCTGAGCTACCAGTTTATCGCCGCTACAATGGTACTGGCAACCCTTTTCTCCACCTTAAAGATTTTCTCTATGAATCCTCATTCTGGAAAGATGATCGTAGGGTTCTTGCCTTCTTGTTCCGTCGATCACTAGAAGGGTCTGCATTGGAATGGTTCTACTCACTCGACTCCTTTGAGGCAGGAGACTTCGACATTGTCAAGACCAAATTCTTGCAGAGATACAGAGACCGGGTGGCACCAGTGTGCTCCATTACAGACTTGATTACTGAGAAGATGAAGCCCGAAGAGGAATTCATAAAGTTTGTTGATCGCTGGAGGGGAATGGCAGAAAAACTGACAGATGTGATTTCTGAAGGGGAACAAGTAAAAATGCTTATTGGCAACACTACACCTGCTCTGAGAAATGTATTGATCATGCATCGTCCTACCACAATGAATGAACTCTATGACAGTGCCCGATACTTACAAGCCCACTTCAAGGATGCCACCATGATAAACCCTTTTGATCCTAAACCTAGAAACTTCAGGAAAACCCCCTCTGCACCAGTTGGTCCTACAACCGAGGGAGTGGTCAACAACGAAGCTGTAAATATTGTGGGGAACCAGGGAGGGAACCGTCAAAATCAGTACAGAAACCCACCACAGAACCCTTCCTATTACCCCCCTCAACAACAGGTTAGGCCACAACAACTACGACAACCACAACAACCCCCGCAACTAGTAGCACAACCCCAGCAACCTCGTCAACCTGCCTACAATAGGGCACTGCCACCACCCAATCAAGCACCACGAAGGAGAGGTCCTAGGAGAGAGAACTACCTGCAACTCCCTTACTCCTTGACCGACATCTTCAATGTACTCATGGCAGAAAAATAGTTGGAATTGCCCAAGGAAAGAGAGGTTTGGCCAGCAAACGCAGATATGTCCCGATACTGTGCTTACCACCGGTGTCCTGGTCACACTGTAGAAGTGTGCTTTCAATTCAAGGATTACATCCACGATCTAAATGACCAAGGCAGCATTGATTGGGTCCAAATGGGGGAATGCATACATGTAATGAAGGCTAGGCAGCAGCAGTGGCAGCGTCCACCGGCTCAACCTCAACAACAACCTGGCTTGGGGATTGTCCAGAATCCGCTCCCATTACATGCTCCCGCTCCAACACCGTCACCAGCACATCCAAACCCAAGAATTGGTCTGGTACACTTCATTGTCCAGGGAGATGCCGGCCGTGCTCAAGGTTGGCAACTAGAAAGCCACAATACAACCATGCTGTCAACCCGGCTAGGCCTCCCGCTATGAACCCTGCTAGACGGATAATCCGTGCACTGCTACTCCACACCCACCACAAAGCTCAATAACCCACCCACTTGCCGCCACCTCTTCTCGCCGACCCATCATTAGGTCAGCCCCCTCTCTAACTACACCTCCTTCAACCATTGCCACACACCGGCCCTTGCTCATCCGACCACCACAATCACCACCATACCTGAACCCCCAGCCTACGAGCTCTACCACTACAAAACCCCAACCTATCATACCACCAACACCACAACCAATCCCACAACCTACATCTTTATTAAACTCATCAACCACCTCTGCACTCCGGCCTCTTCTTATTAGGCCACCAGAATCACCATCATTACCACCTCCAAATCCTACCCCTCTACCAACTAACCCCATCATCCTAGAACCATCGATCCCATTACCTATCACACCTGCACCTACACCACCTGTTCCACCACAACCCACCCCAGTTAACCCGTCACCTCTACCCGACCGCAAAATAGCCCCGGTGCTTCGGAGTGGGAGGATGTTCCAGCGACTCTTTCCCCAAGCCGGAACTCAATCGCAGGAGCCAGTGGAGGAGGAACAAGTGGAAGAACCATTGCCAGGCACAGCCTATGATCTGTTAAAGCATTTAGATAAAACACCGGCCCGTATTTCCATACTTGAGTTGATCAAAAGATCAAAGGTGCACCAGGAGATTCTACAGCAGTACTTGCAAAGGGTCATGGTGAATGAAGATATCCCACCTGAGAAGATCACTACAGTGTTAGCCCCTAGAAGTGAGCACCCAACACTCACTTTCTCTCAGGAAGAATTAGCAGATCCAGAATTTAGAAGATATGCTTTGCATGTGGCCGTGGCTATTCGTAATATCGAAGTGAAATCATGTTTGGTTGACACTGGAGCTTCTATCAATGTTATGCCGCCAGAAACTCTGCAGTTGTGTGGCATTTCTGAGCAAGAAATCAAGCCATCCTGTGCCATGGTGACAGCCTACGACAACTCCAAGAAGTCTGCACATGGGATGGTCACACTAGAAGTCAAACTTGGACCATGTACGGTCACAACAGATTTTCATATTCTAGAATTGGATCCAACATTTCGGGCTATACTTGGGAGGCCATACTTGGAGGCAATAGGAGCTGTGGCTTCAACAAACCACCAGTGCATAAAATTTCCCTTTAAAGGACAAGTGGTCAAGGTGACTAGCATGCCTATAAGGGACGAGCTGAACGATGCTTCTTTACCCCTAGGTCTGTCAATACAACCCCGGATCTCAGTGGGAGAATTTCCAGAAGTCAGATGCATGACTGCCTCTCTACCAGACACACTGGGATGGCGGATGATGATGAAATTGGGCTATCAGCCTGGAAGAGGTTTAGGCAAGGACCTTCAAGGAATCACTCAGCCAATTGAAACTGTGAAAAGGCCACGCAGGCAGGGGTTGGGATATGAAGAGGGTTCCATCCCAAGGAGGATCTTCCAGCCAGGATATGCCATGGGACTCCACACCTTTTTTATCAAAGGGGAGACCATGATGATGGCTGAAGACGACAAGAGTTCCATGATAGCTGTCAAGAGAAGAAAAGCTCCAGAAGAAGAAGAAGAAGACTTGGAAGACTTATGCTTATCTTTGACTCGTCTGTTCTCAAGTGGGGAAGAGTATCAAGAACCACCCAAGGGTAGACCAATCTTGGATCATCTAGTTAAGCATACCACCCAAGTCAAAACCATTCCACGAGGCCCAAATACAACAATGCCATGTTTAAACCTCGTGCCGTTGTTTCTAGATCTTTTGGATGGGCTTCAGGGCCCACTTACCCACATTGGGCCCATGAGCCCTCTTCAACCTTCCACTCTTATTGGGCCAGCTTGCCCATTTGCTTCCCTCATCAACTTCAGAACTGAGGGCTTTTCTCAACATGGGCTCACATGCCCATTTATTTCTGAAATCGGGTCCACGTACCCGTTTACTTTTTTCATCAGTTTTGGACCCATGTGTCCACTTTCTGTTACCATTGGGCCCACGAGCCCCATTTTCCCCTTTATTCTTAAGTTTTTCTCTCTATTAATTCAATCATCTTCTAGCAAGCCTCGAGTCACTCAGGCTCATTCTATCTTTTTACTCGAAATTTTCAAAAAAAAAATGTCTTCTCTGAAACTCACATTTCCATCGAGGAGACGTCTCTACTCATCCCAGAGGGTGCTCCCAATCAGGGATCCCTCTTTTCTGAATCATTGATCGATTTGCTCGATCCCCCGTCCACTGTAAATACCACCTTTTCAGCTTTATCTTCAGTAGGTCAAGTTAGGTTAGGAAATAGGAAAGTCAGCGGTAAGCGAGTTCCAAATAGGTATCTGCAACAGTTGGCACAGAAATGCGTAGAGTGTGCAAGGCTGCCAAACTTTTTAGATAATACCATCCAGCTAGATGAAATCCGATATGAGGATGAGCATAACATAGATCATACTTTGGGAGTATATGAGGTGGTATCAGAGAAGGATCCCGAATCCGAGGATGAAATCAAGGACTTGGCTGATGCATATGCATCTGGACTTAGAAGATTTGAAGAACCATCAGCCACAGGGAATGAACCGACCAAGGAACTGAATTTAGGAACCCTGGAAGATCCTAAGACTATCCTCATCAGTGCAAACCTCACTCCCTCAGAAGAACAACGTTTGATCAAAGTTTTGGAAGAATATAAGGACACGTTCGCATGGACATATGAAGATATGCCGGGATTAGATAATTCACTGGTTGAACATAGATTAACCTTGAATCCTGGAACTACCTCGGTTAAACAAAAGCTCAGGTGGTTCCGCCCAGATATTGCACTCAAAATGAAAGAAGAGGTTGACAAACTACATCAAGCAAAATTTATTAAGGTTGTCCTATATCCGCAATGGGTGGCTAACATAGTCCCTGTTATGAAGAAGGATGGACGAATTCGGATTTGTATAGATTTCAGGGACTTGAACCGAGCGTGTCCTAAGGATGATTTCCCTTTGCCTCATATCGATGTTTTGGTTGAGAACATAGCTGGATTTGAAATGCTTTCATTCATGGATGGCTATTCTGGATACAATCAGATCCGGTTAGCTGAGGAGGACCAAGAAAAGACCTCGTTCACTACACCTTGGGGAACAAATTGCTATGTTGTCATGCCCTTTGGGTTAAAGAATGCCGGTGCTACATATCAGAGGGCTATGATGGCTATCTTTCACGACATGATGCACACCCTTGTAGAGGTGTATGTGGATGATTTGGTTATCAAGTCCAAGAGTCGGGAAAATCATTCTGAAGTGCTAAGGAAGGTCTTGCAAAGAGCTAGAGAATACAAGCTAAAAATGAACCCTAAAAAGTGTACGTTTGGAGTTTCATCAGGAAAGCTACTTGGGTTCATAGTAAACAAAAGGGGCATAGAGATCGACCCAAACAAGGCCAAGGCAATTATTGGTATGCCTCCTCCGAAGAATATGAAAGAGCTTCGAGGATTGATTGGGAGGCTACAATTTGTCCGCCGGTTTATCTCACAACATTTCCAAAGGTGTAAACCTTTCTATGAGTTAACCAAGGCGGGGGCCGAGTTTAAATGGGATTCGAAGTGCCAGGAGGTGTTTGATGGGTTGAAAACATACCTGGCAAGCCCCCCTGTACTTAGACCACCAATTCCCGACAAACCTTTGGTCCTCTACATTTCGGTTCTTGAGAACTCTCTTGGGGCAGTCCTTGCACAAGTTGATGAAGAAGGGAAAGAACGAGCTACTTGCTACTTGTCTAAGATGTTTGATGCTTGTGAGCTAAAGTACACTGTGGTAGAAAAGACTTGTGCTGTTCTTGTTTGGGTGGTTCAGAAACTCAAACACTATTTTCTTGCTCACCAAGTCAAGCTCATTGCTCGTATCAATCCCATTAAGTTTCTGTTAGAGAAGACAGTCTTGACTGATCGGTTAGGGCGATGGCAGAGTTTCCTATCCCAATTTGATATCACTTATGTCCCACAGAAGGCAATTAAGGGTTATGCTATCGCTGAACACCTTGCCCATCATCCCATACCCGTCTTTGACCCAGTCCGGTCGGAGTTCCCGGATGACGAACTAATGTCAGTCCGATCTTCCAATCTTTGGACATTATATTTTGACGGGGCTCTGAACTCTCATGGTAGAGGGATAGGTATTGTCCTTCTGTCACCTGAAGGTGTCACCATTCCACAGGCTTTTCAGCTTAACTTTCCAGCAACCAACAACATAGCTGAGTATGAAGCCTTGCTGGTAGGGCTGGAGGCCGCTCATTTCCACGGTGCCACCGAACTGAGGGTGATAGGTGATAGTCAATTGGTCCTACGCCAGGTCCTATCCAAGTACCGAACTTACCATCCAAACCTCAAACCCTACCAGGAGCTCACCACCTGCTACATCAAGCTGTTCTTCAAACTCACCTTTGTCCATGTCCCTCGTTCTCAGAATATCCTCGCCGATGCCTTAGCTTCACTAGCTTCATCTCTATCTGTCCCGCTAGGCAGGCAAGTGCGGACTATCCACATCTGTAAGAGGACAATTCCAGCAATTGAGGATGGACGTTTTCTAAAGGTTAAGGAAAGATTCAACAGAAAAGAATACTTGAAACATAAAGAAGAAATCTCCTTGATTGAGTTAGAAGAATTAGAAGAAGGTGAGAGACCTTGGTATGACGAGATTGCGAGGTATTGCTAAGATCAGTCATATCCACCTGGATCAACCACCAAGGAAAAGAAGGCAATCAGAAGAGTATCCCAGAGGTATACAATCCTAGGAGGAGTGCTCTATAAGAGAAGCCTAAGTGGAATCTTACTCAGATGTCTTGATGAAGAAGAAGCTGAGTTGGTGCTGAACGAAGCACATTCTGGAGTGTGTGGTGGTCATGTGAATGCCCAAGCCCTTGCTAAGAAAATCATCCGGCAAGGGTATTATTGGCCAACTCTAGAAGAAGACTGCTCCATCTTTGTCCGGCATTGTCATTCATGTCAACTACATGCCGACAAGATTCACTCTCCCGCATCTTCCCTTCATCCAATTCATGCCCCATGGCCTTTCACCATGTGGGCCTTTGATATCATTGGCCCCTTGAGTGACCTCAACTCCGAAATGCGCTCAAAATCATTCATTCTGACGGCAACGGAGTACTTCACAAAGTGGGCTGAAGCGGAAGCATTCGTGGAGATTAAAGCGTCAATACCGCTGCTCCTTCATCAAGCGCAACATCCCGGCAAGGTTCGGGATCCCCGGCGACATCATCACCGATAATGGGCCATAATTTCTTTCTCAAGATCTGCGTGATCTTTGCAACAGTATTACATTTCATTGCATCATTCATCACCATACTATCCTCAAGGCAATGGTCAAGCGAAGCCACCAACAAAACCTTAATCAAAATCATCAAGAAATCTTGTAAGTCTAGCAAGTTTGCCGACCGGCCCGATAAGCTTGTAGATGCTCTATGGGCTTATCGTACTTCTGTAAGGACTCCCACTGGACAAACCCCGTATGCTTTGGCATATGGGATGGAAGCAGTGGTCCCTTACGAAGTATTACTTCCATCTCTCCGAGTTCAGCTCGACAAGGATATTCCTATTGATGAGAGACGAGAATCTCTCCTTGCACAGCTTGAACTCTTGGATGAAAGAAGGCTAGCCGCCGCTGAGCATGCCCGGACTTATCAGAATAGACTCAAAAGGTTTTATCAAAAGAGGGTGGTCGAAAGAAAATTCGAAATCGGTGAGATGGTAGTCAAACGCATATTCGTTAAGCCAGGGGGTCCCCGCTCCAAGTTGCAACCTAACTGGGAAGGGCCTTTTGTAATCACTGAAAAGTATCCAAGTAATGCATATGAATTGACTAATGCAGATGGAGAAAAATTGAATCATCCTTGGAATGGAGTTTACCTCAAAAAGTACTTTCCATAAAAATGGAGAAACCACTGGTATAATCTCAAGTCATCGATCCTAGGTTGTTCGTGAGAAGTCAAGGGTAGGTACCATCCTACACACACAACACTTCCCGATCCTAGAATCCAGACAACCCGACACTTGCGAAAGACAAGGCAGAAATCTAGAAATTGAAGGAATACCCTTACCCTTTTCTCTTCTACTCGGTCCAAGATAGCGAGAGAAGATTAGAGAGGGGTAGTATCGAAAACACTCGCCACCCTAGTAGGAGGCCGTCTCAGAGGGTACAAAAGGGTGCCAAAAGATGGGCAATGAAACCCTCAGGTTAGAAAAAAAATTGATGATCAACCTGTCTGAATGAGTACCCAGAATGATAGTCAAGGCAAATGGCATTAAAAGATGGGCAATGTCCCCACGGGTCAAAAACCTATCCAAATATGTGCCACATAGAAAAGAGCAAAAAAAAAGAAAGAAAAACCCAAAGAGGCCGAACCCCAATGGGCAATTTGAGTGAGAGTAGAGAAATCCCTCTCAACATCTTCAAACCCTATCAAGGACTTCCTCTATACTCTTCCTCCTTAAACCCCTTGGGTAGGGTAAACTGACCAAATCCAGGTGGAACCCAAGTCGATCAAAGGAAGAAGGTTAGAAGGATTCTAGGTAGGGAACTTTATTTTTGCACGTGGCATCTACCACTTGAGTCTTGACAAACCCCAAAGACCGATGAATTATTTCAAATACCAGCATTTTCTCCACAAAAAAATGCATATTTCAAAAATCCAAAAAAATGCATATTTCAAAAACTCAAAAAATGCATATTTCAAAAATCCAAAAAAATACATATTTCAAAAATCCAAAGAAATGCATATTTCAAAAACCCAAAAAAGATGCATATTTCAAAAACCCAAAAAAAATGAATGCATATTTCAAAAGCCCAAAAAAAAATATACATATTTCAAAATCCAAAAAAAATTTATTACATATTTCAAAAATCCGAAAAAAAAAATTGAATACTTTTGAAAATCCAAATGATTGTTTTCAAGAAAATCCAAAAAAAAAATTTGCTTAGTCATTATCATTGCCTTAGTTTCATCCATGCTTATTTCATTATCATGCATATTTCCATTCCTGCATTGCATATCCTTTTACTTTAATTACCTTGTTAAGAAGGCTCTTCCCTTTGACCTAAGTCAAAGTTGACCATAATGGGCAAAGGGATGAGTCCTGATGAAGATCTAATCTCCTTCTGTCAAGTGTTATAGGCATTTCAATACAGGAGAGGAGAGGATTCACACCACGGCAGGTAAGTTCTCTCAACCCTTACCACCAATTCATTTTAGTCATTTGTTTTATTCTACCTTGTTAAGAAGGCTCCTCCCTTTGACTCAAAATCAAGGCATACGATATATAGGCAAAGGGATGAGTCATAATGAAGATTTAATCATTTTCATTAAGTGTTTTCAGGAGCTGAAGAAGCAAAAAAAGAGAAGGGCGATCAGGTACAATTTTTTTCAAAAAAAAAAAAAATTTGGCCTCAGGGCGCATGTGCCCTCATCTGGGGGCACATGGCCAGGTGCCCCACCCCAGGGCGCATGGCCAGGTGCCCCCGATCGGGGGCACATGGACAAAAAATTTGAAAAATTCAGAAAAATCTCAAAATTTCAGAAATTGTCTATAATGTTAAAAGTGACATTTTTGCTAAAGGAACTATCATTAGAAACTTTGTTTTAACATCCAAATGATGGTTCAAATAGTAAAACCTTCAATTGATCATTTCATGAACAATCTGCTTTATATGACAATTCTGTCTGTTGGGTACTAACCAGAAATGTGCAGGCAACCTTTTTTTAGTCCTAACAGGTGAATTGGCGAGATCGGTGTTCCCCAAGGAAGGTCATGCCAACCTTGTGGCGAAAAGAAAGGAAGCACCATCCAGATGAACATTTTCATGGTGTTGTATTCCGTCAAAAGGCAAGACAAGGATGGACCAGAGATGCTGGTCGATGCACCATGCCTGAAGATTTTACTCAAATCCACATTCTCATCAGTCTTACATCATCACCATCATTGCATTTTGCACTTCACATCACTCTTACTATCTGTCACCTAGTTATGTTAGGTCCATTTGATACATATTATATGCATTAATGTTGAAGACCTTGAGAGTGAAGATGACTGGGCCCGAGGTCCCCTTCAACAAAATCTACGACGGCTTGGTCATTTCTTCACACTCACGGATAAGCCAAAATTGAACATTGGAGGGACGATGGTTCCTAATCAGGTGTCTTGACCTCCAATAGACAATCTATATCTTCAACTATTTTCTACATGATTTTCGATGTGTTCACATCCATCTCCTTTTCATTCTTCATCATTACTAATTTTATCCCTTCATGTTTTATTCCTTTCTTTTTTCCACCATGTTTTATTCTTTCCTTTCTTTTATCCCACCGTGTCTTTTATCCCACCGTGCCATGGCAATTGGTCATGCCATTGTTTCTTTTTTCCCATCATTCTATGTTAGTCCCACCATTATCTTTCAATCCCACTGTGGCTTAAATCTGTCTTGTCGTTTTCCGAATACTGGTTTTCTGCTAGAGCGTGATTCATGGTTTTCACGATACCCGAGCAATTTTGCTATGCTTAAACGAACCCTTTTAGAATTTGAGATTCTTCCACTCAGAATTAAACTGAGTATTTTTGGTGAAACTTGAATGAACTTGAGATTCCAAATATGATGGATTGGTATTCTTTTATTTTAAAGATCAGATTTCTCTTTTACAAACTTTAGCCCATCACAGTACAAGAACACCGCAAAGTTCGGGTTGCTGGCTGATGATGAACCTACGAATTCGAGGACTCCTCACCACGCTGAGGGTTGGCTACATCCTTTTATCCTTTATCATTTACTTTTTCATCTCTCGTGCCAAGGGCATGTCTTTTACCAATCAATTATATGAGGTTTTGATAGAACATGAAAGTGATCTAGAATACTCAGAGAGATTCATTTTGCTGGATCGGGTAGATAAGCGTGTCTATATCTACACCTTGATGCCACCTTTTCAGTCCATCACCATTCCATTTCACTACATTCATCTACATTCACTTGCATTCCATTACAATTCACTACGAATCACTCCGCTTCATTACATGCCATTCCCTTGCAAAGCCGACATCAAGGCGAGGCAAGCTGTAGACACGCCAAATTCGCCTCACTCAGAGCATAAAACTCATGTTTTATAGGGTAACATGTGTGATTGACCTTAGAATTATGCCGGGTCTTTTTAAGTTGATTTGGAGCTTCGCCGAACGAAATCGGATGTTTTCCGACGTTTTCCGCAAAAAGCCATGATTTCCGAGCGAAAGCCACACGTAAGTCGTGTAAACACGGAAATTGGCTGAATGACCAATGCCTAATGATCATGCATTGAAGGTTATGGTCATATTCACACTCCGGACAAGTTTTTTTTGCATTCCGTGCTTTCCGGTTTTGCCGTTGGAGTCATTTTGACTTGTATCGGATCTTTTGTTCACTGCCCTAATTTCCGGATAAAATTCTGAAGTTTTGGAGGGTGTGGTGGCTGATCCGATGCAATAGAGAGCTTCTTCGGCCTGTTGTCTTTCCAACGCAACAAACGGCGTCGAATTCCGAGTTCGGGAGTGTTCGCAATGGCTTCCGGAAGAAGGACGCGCGAAACCAGTCCCATGCGCCTGGGTTCCTGGTCACATGCGCCCGGGACCCAGGGCACGTGCCCATGCGCCCTACCAGTGAGGCACGTGACCTTGTGCCCTCACTTGAGGGCACATGCACCCCACCTTTGAGACACGTGGGAACCAGTCTTTCACCGGGACTCTGCCGCTGAACAGACGAAAGAGATAAGACCATTATCCTCGGGAATAGTGCCATGCGCCCTCACTGGGGGGCGCATGCGCCCAGGGGTGGGGCGCAAGGCCCCCTATTTTTTAGTTCCGATCACACTGCTCGTTCTCCTATAAATGGACTCTGATTCCGGTCGTTCCAAGGGCATGAGCATGACTCCCCAGGCATCTCAAGACGTCCTAGCACCCTTCTACATAGATTTTGTGATTTTTAGAGAGAGAATTTCGAGTTTTTAGAGAGAGAAAAGTCGGTTCAAGAGAGAGGAAGGCTGTTCTGCAGGGGATCTGCCCAGTCTATCTTCTTCGGCCTCTACAGAAGTGTGTGGACGTCTTCTGCCCGAGCTCTCTTCATCAAAGTTCTTCCTCTCCAAGTCTTCTTGAGTTTACAATCGACGGCACTTGATTCCAAGGTCGGGGCTGGTCGTGACAAGCGCAGAAGCAAAGTCGCGCCTGGCAGATCCTGCACTGCTACTCGGCTTTTTCGACAACACAGATTTGGCCATATCTTTCTCTATTCAACTCAGAATCTTTCTGTTCTTTTTCCTATCTCTTTGTTTAGTGATTCTCCATACTCCTATAATTTTTTTACATTTTTTTGCATTACTTTTACTCTGTTATTCCGAAATTAAAAAAAGGGGGTTAGAGATAACCCGAATCCGGTCAGTTTCTAGTCAATTGTGTGTTTTATGTCATTCTCTTTACATATACTCTACTTTGTCTAGTTCTAATTGTCTCTTTCACTTGTTTATTTGTCTAGTTGCACAGAATATCAAGCACCCACCGCGTTGAGGACTCTTCTTCATCGGCCGGCCGAAGAAGGAGAAGCTTTAACTCACACTCTTCACGCTAAGGTACACACGGTCAATTTTAATTCTATAAATCGGAACCCACGGTTCCTAGCGACCACGTTTATTTCTTCTCACCCTCCTCCCACATGACCCGAACCGTCTCTTTGGTGATCGAGCGACGCCAAGGGATGAAAGTTCGGGGATCAATGTGAGTGTGGGATCGAGGTGAGAGTTGCTTTCCGATGTTTTTATTCCTTTCTTTTCTCATCCCCTCTTGAGGTGACGATCTGGATTCACGGACTTCCCTGAAAAGGAGAGGACCCCGTCGAATTTTCAGAGTCGACAACTGCGATACACACATAGGTGCTCATTAGTGGAATGAGTTCATTGAACTGACCAATTTAGGAAAACCTGATCGGTATCTTACCGAACTGTTTATTAGGTTATTCTTACATCTCAATAACACGGTTGTATTTTTGACCTAAGTCACCAAAGATGTCTTACCAGATATATCTTGTACTTTGATTATTGACTTATGGATCACCATCTTGATGGTCCAGTATAGTTGATGTATTGGGTGCAAGAGAAACCCGGTAGAGGAAATTGAGTGGACAACAAGGAATCGTTCACTCTCAGTAAGAGAGAGAGAGAGAGAGAATGTCTTATGAGATAGTACTTGTGGGAACCTCGTGAATCGTTTTCTTTCTTGAAATGTGTTTAAAAGATTTGTTTTTGAATGTTGAAAATATCGTACCTGAATTTTCTAGTAAAATAGGTGATAGACCATAAAAACTACTAGATAGTCCAGGTGATATTAGAAGAGTATAGAACCGAGGTTCGGGTTCTGTGAAAATATTTTTTGACCTCTTTTCATCGGATGGTGCGAATATCCGATGTTCATTTACATCGAGCAAACACTCGAACACCCTTGATTAACTACCATAGCGATCTTGTTTGACGAGAGCGTGCACATCCACAACGTATAAAGAACACAAAGGGCCCCAGCCTTTCAGGCCCGATGAGATGCAAACAAGTTTGATTAGATTTTGTTTGAAGTTGTTTTATGTTTGATTTATGAATTGATTTGGATGTGGTTTGAAATGTTGATTTCAGATTTCCATTTAACTTGGATTTAAATGTTATTTGTTTTGAGCTTGTTTGAATTGTTTGATTTGTTTTACTTCAATTGGTTGAAGTTTATTTTATTTTTGTTTGAACTTGATATTTTAGATGTGTTTATCAATTTTGACTTGTTTAAGTTTAATTGACATGTGTTGAGTCATTTTCATGTGATTTTATCATGTCGGTTGGTGTTTTCATACCAATTCGGGTGCGTTCGGTATGTTTCAAGTGTTTTGAAGTTTGGTTCAAATTGATTAAACTTGAACCTCAGATTGTTAATGATTTGAATTTGGCATGTTTTAAGATGAATTTCATATACCTTAATGTTTTCTTTATGTGTTATTTTCAATTGGTTTGATTTGTACTTGTTTAAGCATTTGAATTCAAATGAATTAAATGTATTGAATCAATTTTTCCAGATTGTATTAAATCTGATTTTTGTTGGATGTTAAAGCTTTAATGATCTGTTTTAAGCATGTTTTAAGGTTGGTTTGAATGTATTTTCAGATTTAATTAAGTTAACTTCAGATTTGGTTAACTCTTGTTCGGTTTGCATCACATCCGGTCTGTCGGGCTAGTGTCGATGCCCAGTCACATACAATCAACTCGGCACTTGAAATGTTCATTGAATATTCATGTTCATGCTGGTGTACATCAGATGTGGCAGTTCATATGCCATGTTCAATGCTGTCAATGGTGCAAATGTGTGAATGTCCTTCCCTTGGTGTAAAATACCACTTGATTGGGAAAATTTTGACAGCATGCCGCCTTATTTTCCAATCGGTGTGGAATTTTACCCGTCCTACAAGGCATAGTCATTTGACTTTCCAAGTAGTGGGAAGGGTCTGTCTGCAGTGGGAAGCGTGTCCCATGCCTACGCCCGGGTCAACGTTCCAGTGCATGCCGAATGAGCCGCCCAATGAAGCGTCCAGTTGTGGACTAACTCCTTATTTAATTTTGGCATTTCGCCTTCAACTTTAGTTAAGTGTGCTTTTTAAATGTCCAAGGCCCAATGGGCAACTTCATGTCAACGGCTCAATGGGCCGGTCTTCATGCTATGTCGGCCCGGTTGGCCTATCTTGAGCTTCATGGGCCCTGGCGTTTTGAGCTTCATGACCCAATGGGCCAGATTTGCACCTCCATGGCCTGATTGGCCTGATTTGCACTCCATTTTTGCACCTTGACATCTTGTTGTAGCAACGGAGTAGGTGAGCCTCAAAGGGGCTGGAATGGGTTGGCTAAGGTGCTGTTTAGGTGGGCTTTTGGTAGGACTACACAAGGGGCAGGTTTAGGTGTGAACTAGGACTGGTTTAGGAATGCACAAAGGGCATTTTGACATGTAGAAATCAGGGCCACCAGGCTTAACTCTTGGCCCGTCCGGCAGATTCCAAGAGGCCCGGGCTGTCACCCCTCCTTTCACACATCAAAGAGGATGTTTGGTTTGTTTGGGGGTTCTGTAGGAGCTGTATTGGGTGTGTTGCACATAGGGCAAACCAAGTGACCATCAAAGGGGCCTGACATGAGTGCTCACAACGGGGGCAGAACTTGGGCCAGCAAGGGGGCCTGTTTTGCATGTCATTCGGGGCCTGATTGGGAAAGGCAGGAGGTGCATGTCCAAGTGACCATCAGTGGGGTAAAACCAAGCATGATAGTAGAAGGTTTAGAAGCCAACATGGAGGGCCAAAAAGGTGCACAAAGGGGCTGGTTCAGAGGCCTGTTTTAAGGGGCAGCAAGGGGCTGTTTTTTGTGATGGCCAAATAGAGGGTACACTTGGAGCTTTCTGTAGACAAACGTGAAGGGCACTCAAAGGGGATGAATGGGCATTACTCAGAGGGTATGACACCATGGAGAGGGGTAGAGAAGAGAAGGGGAAGAGTTGAATTAAAAGGCTACATTGGAACACACTTTTTCAACTCACCGGTTTTTTCCTCTCTCTTGCACTGCATGTGGTGTTGAAGATGATGGGCTGAAGGTGCCACCAAACCCTTATTCTCTTGCTGTTGGATGAGAAAAGGGGGTCTTCTCCTTGCTGATGTTGATGGATGGAGCAAAGGAATGAAGAGAGTTTGCTGCACTTGCTGAAGTTGGCACACCAATCAGGTGGGCTGGTTGCACCTGCTGCTGGTGCGCCTGCTGGAGGGAGGCCTTTTCTCCTTCTTCTTCTTCACTTGGCACACCACAAAGGGGCTGGAGAGGTTGCTGACTTGCTGATGAAGACGTCCAAGCAAGGAGAAGCTGTCTTGGAGCAGGGTAGAGGGAGGAGAGGCAGGGCTTCCGCAGGGTGATCAGCTTGTCCTCACATGGCCAGCAAGGGGGGTTTATATAGGAGTTGATGGCGCCATCTGTAGGAGGAGATGAGGCTGGAGGTTGTTGAAAGAAGATAAGGATAACTCAAGGGAGGTTGAGGATGATAAGGATAACTCAAGGGAGGTTGAGGATGATAAGGATAAGCCATGGGAAGTTGAGAGGGATAAGGATAAACCATGGGGGTTGTTGAGCTTGTTGAGGTGGTTGAGGGAGATAAGCCAAAGTTGCTAGCTATCCCATCAAATGGGGAGTTCGGCCAGCTCCCTAACTTGTAGGGGATTGTGCGCATGGAATATGGGGAGGAGTTCGGCCAGCCAAGTGGAGGGAAGAGAGAGTGTGTGATCCAATCTAGACCATTCATCTAACAGACTCCCGATCCGACAGCTATCATTAATTTCGACCAAAACCAATTAAATAAATCTCAAATTGACTTCAAAAAATTAAAGATCATGCCCTGATGGCCATTGATCTTATGCTCTATCCTGATGTGTGGTTGAGATCACTTGAATTGCAACGGATCTCTTAATTTTACTGATTTCTCCAATCGGTGTGATCTCGACCGTCGATAATGCCGAAAACTGTAATTGAAAGCAATTGCCTTCTCCCATTGGCCAAATTTATTTTTCATGCATCAATATTCATGAGATCAAAGTTTTGGGTCATGAAAATTTAAATTTTCAGCCCATGGGTCGATCCAGAGCTAATCGGACCATTATGCCCCTGGTGCGAGAACATACGGCTTTCCGTCCGGATTTGCTCTTTCTTGCATATCTCTTCATCTGGGGGTCGGATTTTCGATCCATTTCGAGCATTGCCCAGATCTATCTAACCTTGAAAATGTGGTAAAGTTGGAATTCCATGTTAGAGTCCCAATTTGTCCCAAAGTGTCAGGGGCAACATGGTCATTTCGGCCTTCCAGTGTCCGTTTTTCATGTTTTGGGCACCGTTGCGAAGCTCTTGACCGGGGCTATGTAATGAGCACATTATCTTAGCCATTTTTAACATGTAAAGCCATGCCAAGGCATTTCCAAAGCCTGTTTACATCATCTGTTCTTGAATTTTCCAAATATGGGTTGGATTTTTCCGCACCGGCTTCGGCATTGCTGAAACTTGTATCAAGCAAGCTAAGCGGAAAAATTTGATGCCAACAGTACTATAAATCCTTAGCCAAGGTACTTAGGATAATTGGGAAAGGAGTTTTTCAATTGATCCAAATCTGAGTACAGGATCCCATAGAGTTGGAATATTTAGGGGTTGACAGTCAGTGTCGAACCCCTGATCGACCGGGACATTGTATGAATGAGGATTTAAATCTGTGTGATAATTGATGATGGAAAGGCTCAATAGATGTTATTTAACTCCCCAAAGTCATTTGGATCATAGGATGTGACTTGTACCCTTTATGATCAGAAAGCCGTAAAAACTATTATCGGATAACAGTTTTAATTTAATTTAAATAAATTATTCTTTTAAATTAATTAAGGCTTCAACCAAATTGGCTATTGGGCCTAGTGGGTCACACATAATAGATTTGGTCAATAAGATGAGGGCATGGACGTAATTTTATAGAAGTTTTAGATTTTTATGAAAAAATACATCTTCTATATATAAATGCCTTATGAAGCCAAACCCTAACAAGCCATAGGGTTGGAGCACGTTCAAAGCATCCTCTCTTCCTCCTCTCTCCTTTAGAAGGTGATCTCCCATGGTCAAGCTTGGATTTGAAAGGTTTCTGGAGGCCCGAAGGAAGGGAGAACTCGTCTATTGAAGCAGATCGTGTGGATACCGCTAGAGACCGGACACTTGAACGATTTTCAGCAAGGAGGAATGTCCTCTCTTCATCCATGGTGAGGGATTTTAGAAATCCCATGAGGTACTCTCATTCTACTTCATATTCGATTCCTGGTTTTACTCATTCGGCATAGACCAAGGCAAAGATCATGATTTCAAGGAATCAAATATTTTTCCGCTATCATGTATTGATTCCTTACAGGTTAGGCAAGGACTTGCAAGGAATCATCTAACCTATCAAACCAATGAAGATGCGTCAAACTGGCAGAATTGGCTATGATGAATATTTTGACAATAGCAAAAAAGAACCACTTGATGGTGGATGTCTTGTGAAGAGTCTATATGCCTATTTTGTCAAAGGGGAAACCATCATGATATCTGATGAGCTGTCCGGCACAACTACTGCCAACAAGAGAATGAGAATGGACAATTCAAAGCATGAACCATCATAAGTACGCCCCTACCTAGGTATACTATAGGATTTAGTTACTATATGTTACATTCTACTATATGGTAAATATGGTGTTAGTTCTATGACATGACTATAATATTCAAGTAAAGCATGTGTTATACTCAGACAAATTGTTTAGTTGTACATTTTGGCATATATATTAGTAGTCTAAATATATCTTTTTCTATTATGCTAGGTATATGTGGTTCATGCATGTCTAGTCAAGTTAGATGATCATGTTATGTCAAGGTAATTGCATATAGAATCATGTTGGTCTTTTGAGTAGTGGAAAGCACCTTATTTAATTTAATTGAAGCTAAAAACTCATGAGGTGTTTGGTTGCATGATAATAAAAGTTTTTTTAAATTTTTAAAAATTATAAGAAAAATTGTTAAAAGAGGTGTTTGGTAACCATGACTCTTTTATGTTTTAAAGGTGATTTTCTTCTTAAACAAAAAAAGAGGGTCTCACCTCTCTTTTTTTTCTTGTGGTCCCCCACTTTGTTTGGTCAAGTGTGGTAGTTACTCTTTTTTGTAATCACATCCCTCCAAACATGATAATTTTATATCATGAGTTGGTTCACTTTTTATTTTAATATAATTTTTATCATGAAAGTGTACAAAAAATTATCATGCAACCAAACACCCCATTAGTGTAAATCCTATGTACTACAATTTTAATTTTTAGGCTTATTATTCTTAATATCAATATGTCTAAATTAATATAGTAGTGAAGTTTGAGTGTAAGTCTTGCTAAGTCAAGTGTGACTCAACACTTCTAATTCTTTAACATTTTCAGGTTCACAAATTTAACACAACAAAAGCGTAGTAGTGATTCAGAATTTGAGGAACTAGTTGATTGCTTGTTCAGTTGTGGTATTGTTTAAATTGTAACTTCATAGTGTTAGTTAAATAGAATTATTAGAATTATTTATTAGATTTTGATATTAGTTTTGTTTGGCTCCAAATTGATATATTTTCATGGTTACATCGCTAGATTATATTCCACTATGCATGTTAAAAATCTGAGTTGTGACCAACATCATCTCCTTCTTCTTCTGTTCAGCTACTATGGTATCGCTTTTAATTAGAAGGATTGCAAAGAAGGGTTTCAAGGCTACAATGGCCTCCCGAAGTGCTCACGTGTGACATTTGCCCACCTCGACCCCCTCACTATGTCGGCTACTACCCAAGAGGTTCACGACCCCCGACAGCTCTTTCCCTAAGGGCCTACTGGCTCCTCGTGCACTGACTCTATTCACGTAAGCATGGAAGGACCTCCACTATCCTTTCCCCGAAAGGATCTTCCTTATGCTCGCTATCGTTGTGTCTCCATAAGCCACAACCCCCCCTAGGGGTGGCTTTACGCTCGATCGGAGGCAGCTCTAAATGGCCACGATGCTGTCAAGAGGGGTGTTCTCTCACACCATGGGCACTGTAAGAACCTTCTACGCCCGTCTAGGTTAGATCAAGAGTAGGGGTGTCAATGGGCCGGGCCCAGCCCTGCCAGAGGTCGGCCCGCTTACGACTCGATCTAAAATATATTGGTCTGGCCCATATTACATTGTTGGTCCAGTCTGACTCAACCCAAAAACATTATTAACTTGGCCTGAGCCAGCCCGGCCAGGGCCAACTTTTTATTTTATAAATAAATATTTATTAAATATGATAAATTTAATTATTTAAGATAATACTATAAAATTGATAGTAATTTAATTAAAATATATTTTTGGTAAGTGAAAGTGATATTTTTGACATAAAAAAGTGAAATTTATTTGACCCGTTTTAGTCTGCGTTGGCCCACTTCGACCCGTATGTCGGCCCGACTAAAGCCCGCGGGACAACTTTTGACCCGTCAAATAGCCTGCATTCGGCCCAGCCCGCGAACCCGCTGGCCGGCAAGACCCATTGCCACCCCTAATCAAGAGGTCTCCAACCAGTTCTAATACATGCTCCTTGCTGGGTCTCCACTCCTCACTTCCTAACGAGCTCCACGCCAGAAGCCATCAGCCACTCCCTCTGATCGAATTGTGCAAAAATTCTCCTGCTGGCCTGATGATTTATTAGTGCCTTGAAGCTTATGGATCACACTGCTTGCCTTGAAGTTATGGTTCCCGCACTCCATCCTCTAATATGCATAATCGATTCATGGAGCACTTGATCGAGATGTTGACTCCCACACTACGCCAAGGAGGTGCATTTCTTGCTTAACTTGTTAATTTGCTCTTTTAGTATGCATTGATCGCTGTGTCGATTGTGGAACAATCACGTTTCGTAGCCGATTTATGTGAGTTACAAACCAAGGCTACATTTCATTAAAATTGGTCAAGTCCTCACTTTGTGTGCTGTTCCTCGGACATACTTCTGTTAGCACGTAATGTTGTCTTGAGTCTACTTTTCCCCAATTTTAGCAATTTAGCACATTATTATTATGGTAAATTGGTAGTTAGCATTTGGCGCTAGACCGGATATGTATTAATGAATGCAGGTGAGGCCTATAGTTGCAATTATAAAGAATATATACATATTTATACACGCGCGCCCGCGCACAACTACGGTTGCCCCCGTACTTTTAGTACATTTGATACAAAAAGTATTGTAGAAATAGGACAACTACGGAACAATTTACATGTTACATACTATTCAAGAAAATACTCCTTGAATTCCAAATTGCCAATTTCCCTATCGATATTTTCCTCCATACTTGATGGAGATAACTGAGACTTCGACTAGCAGAGAAAATTACAGGTTTTTGTCAACTACATAGTGTTTAAAAGGAAAATATTACACTGGTATCTAGGGGTGGCAATGGGCCGGGACGGCCCATGGGTTCGCGGGCCGAGCCGGCTGCGGGTCATTTGACGGGCCAAATATTTTAGTCCGCGGACTTTAGTCGGACCGACATACGGGCCGAAACGGGCCGATGCGGGCTAAAACGGGCCAAATAACTTTCAATTTTTTATGTCAAAAACATCATTTTTACTTATTAAAAATATATTTTAATTAAATTATTATTAATTTTATAATATTATCTTAAATAATTAAATTTATCATATTTAATAAATATTTATTTATAAAATATATAGTTGGACCGGGCCGGATCGGGCCAAGTCAATAATTTTTGCAGACCGGGTCGGGCCGGGCCAACAATGTAATGCGGGCCGGGTTGGGCCAGGCCAATATATTTTGGACCGGGCCCTAAACGGGCCGACCTCGGGCCGGGCCGGGCCCGGCCCATTGACAGCCCTACAGTGGTATCTTCGAAGTTGAAATGAGAGGACTAGCAGGAAAGGACCATCGAAAAATTTCATTCTACAGCCCAGAGAACAAAGGCCCCTATATTTTATTAAATGCCAACTTCTCAAAAATAGTATTCAAAACGACAAGTACAGCACGATAACAACCAACGCTCACCAAGCAAAGTAGCAGTGTCTGTTAAACCAAGTTACCTGATTTTTCCTAAATTATTACCATTCAAGTATTTTTTTAATGGCCGGTAGCAAAAAACGGACAGAAAACAAAAGAAACAGCAGCATCTGAGGCGGCAAATGATCCGCAAGGCTGCAAAAGTAAGAGATGAAACAAATTGTATGACTTCAGTTGAAAATACACACGATTTTCGCGGTTATTCGGATTGCACAGACATCATATCAATGATGGATAAAGAACGTGGACCCCTTGAGAAAACTTATACCATTTTTTAAATGTTTCATTTACAAGATGTCAGGGTAAAAGAATTTGAGAACTTCAGAGGTGTCTGGCATTTAATATAAGCCAGAAATCTTTCCCCACGTGGGATTTAAGCATCATGAAACTGTGAATAATGGTCAGTGATCTAGCTGTATGCTTCTAACTTCATGTATCAGCTCCTCCAACTTAGCTAAGCAGAATTTTTGCAACAGGTAAGTACATGATCCTCAAGGAAGGAGTTGATAAGAGAAGCATAAATGCTGGGATGACTCCGGAAATGGTCAACGTGAGGTGAGGACACAAAATCATATGCCCTGACCTCATGTCCAGCCCTTTTCTGTTGTACGATGAATGATTCAACAGACTTGGAAGGAATAACCCTGTCAGAAGAGCTGTAGACGTAAAGCTGTGGGCATTTTGGTTGCTTCGAGGACAATGTATCCAGGACACCAGTAAGCCTCCTGTTCCAAAAATAAAACGAATAAGATACAAAAAAGGAAAATCAAGCCCTGATTACACTATGTATTGATTCAAGCTTGGAAAAAATAAAACTATTTCAAATATAAAATTGAAGAAAAAACAACGAGCAAGTAAAAAAAAGGTAGAATATGTGTGCCCACATTTGAGGAGAAGCCAGAAATCAACAACTATTCAACAAATTTCTAGTTTTAAGGCTTTTGTCAACTAGACTACTGGTATGATTATTGCTGAAGATTCAGTCGTGTATTCATTTTGATAGTAGCATGCGAAGATATGAATCCCCTGTGTGCAGGATGCGTGCAGAAAGCTATCTTTGATTTAATTGTGTTGGACATTTCCAATAGTAAATTCCAAAACAAGAAAGCAGGAGTTATAACTTTTCAACTTTAGCCGTGATGATGATTTGTTTGCCAAAAAACAGACTTCTGAGTTGGAGAGAGAGCAAAGCAACAAGAGACATTCCAAGCGTGACAGCACTAGCCATGAAATAGACTTGTGCATAATCATTGAAGATGGGCACATGCATCAACAAGTACGGGACGACTAGCCATCCCCATGGTACAACCAGGGTATTATTAGTGCCCATTTGCTATTAAGAATATTTAGGTGCCGTTTGGTATTGGGATAAAAGTAAAGAGAATAAAGATAAGTCATTTCTTGTGACTATCCCTATCCCTACAATGTTTGGTCCCAATTAGGATGGGTGTAGTTAGATAGGGCCATAATGGCTATTGGAGTGGAGGTTCCGACACTTAAAAGCCTAGGCCTCTCTAACCCAACACCACGGTTTTAGGTCGGTTGACATGGTGTTAGAGCCAAGGGTCAATGGACCCCCCTCTGTCGACCGTCACCCGTAACAATGTACACGTATCAAAGTTAGAAGAGTTTGCATGTGAGGGGACGAGTCAGATAATGCCATATCGGCCAATTGAGGGGAGGTTCCAGTGCTTAAAAACCTGGGCCTCTCTAACCTAACACTGCGATTTTGGGTCAGTTAACAGGTGTTGAGGGTAATCTTATCTTATCTTTGGTATGACAAAAATAAATTTGAGGATACTCAACTCAACTCAACTAAGGCCTTTATCCCAAATTACTTGGGGTCAACCATATGGATTATCTTTCTCTACTCATGTCGATTTTGTGTTATTTCTTCAGAGATATTTAAACCATCTAAATCATATTGAATTACCCTCCTCCAAGTTAACTTAGGTCTACAACACCCCTTTTTTGTTTCTGTCATTTTAATATTTTCTATCTTTCTAACTAAAGTCTCTTTAGGTTTACGTTTAATATATCCAAATCATCTTAATCTCCCTTCTTTCAATTTGTCTACAATTATCGTTACTCCACATTTTCTCTAATATATTCATTCCTTATTTTATCTAATATTGTGTGATCACTCATCCATTAACATTCTCATTTCGGCAATACTTATTTTAGAAGTATGTTTTTCTTTTATTGTCCAACATTCATTACCATACAACATTGCGGGTCTTATACTTGTACGATAAAATTTTTCTTTCAACTTTAATAGAATTTTACGATCACATAGAACCCCTGAAGTCAATCTCCACTTCATCCAACCTGCTTTAATCCTATGATCAACATCTTCATCACATTCTCCATCTTTTTGAATAATTGATTCAAGATACTTGAACTGAGTTTTTTGAGACAATATTATCCCATATAAACTAACTCCCTCACCTACTTCTCTTTGGTTCTCATTAAATTTACAATACATATATTCTGTTTTAGTTCTACCTATCTTGAAACCTCTAGTCTGCAAAATATTTCTACACATTTCTAACTTTCAATTCACTCCTTGTGTTTCATCTATCAATACGATATCGTCTACAAATATCATACATCAAGGTAATTCATCTATAACTAATGCAAAAAGATAAGGACTTATTGCAGACCCTTGATGTAAGCCAATTGAAATAGGAAAATCTCTTATTTCTCCACCAATTGTGCATACACTATTAGTTGCATCATCATACATGTTTTTATCATTTATATATACTTAACAGGCACCATTCTTCATTCCAACACCCACCATAAAACCTCTCTTGGTACTTTATCATAAGCTTTTTCTAAATCAATGAACACCATATGTAAATCTTTCTTCATATCTCGATATTTTTCTATCAAAATTCTAATAAGAAAAATAGCTTCAGTTGTAGATCGACTAGGCATAAATCTAAGTTGATTAGCTGAAATATTTGTACAGCTCCGTAATCGCCGCTCAATAATTCTTTTCCATAATTTCATAATATGGCTCATTAGTTTGATCCCTCTATAATTTGCACAATCTTGTATATCTCCTTTTTTTTCTTAAAAAAAAGTATAATGATGCATTTTCTCCATTCAATCGGCATTCTTTTCGATATTAGGATTTTGTTAAAAAGTCGAATTAAGCATTCCACTCTTAAATCTTCCAAACACTTCCACACTTCAATAGGAATATTATTCGGACCACATGCCTTACTTGTTTTCGTCATTTTTAATGCTTCTTTAATTTTTGAAAATTGAATTTTTCTAATATAATTTAAATTAAAGTTTGTCACATTCTCTATGTCGTCTATGTTTTTAGCAAAGTTGTCATTAAAAAGAGTATCAAAATAAATTTTTTATCTTTCTTTGATATCATCATCTTTAATCAAAATTTTTCCTTCGTTATCCTTTATGCATCTAATTTGATTAAAATCTTGAGACCATCTCTCTCTCTCATTTTTGCTAATTTATAAATATCTTTTTCATCTTCTATAGTTCCAAGTTTCTCATACATATGTTTAAGAGCATTATCTCTTGCTCTTCTAATAACCTTTTTTACTTCTTTTTTTACTATCTTGTATTGTTCATAAGTTTCATTGTTATCACATTTCGGCAATCTCTTATAACAATCTCTCTTATTCTTTATCGCCTTTTACACTTCTTCATTCCACCACCAAGTCTCTTTTTTAAGTGAACCATGTCCTTGACTCTCCAAGTACTCTTTTAGCTATCTCTCTAATTTTTATAGTCATATTCATCCACATAGCATTAACGTCTATGTCTAACTTCCAATCATTTATCTTTAAAAGTTCGGTTTAAATATTTGTTGTTTCATTCCTTTTAACTCTCACCATTTTATTTTAGAAGAAGACTTTCTTCTATATGTGTTTGTTTGTATTTTAATCTTAACATCTAAAATCACTAACCTATGTTGGCTTGCTAAAGTTTCACTCGGAATTATTTTACAATCTTTACAAATAGCACGATTGGATTTTCTAGTGAGAATGAAATCAATTTGATTTTTATTTTGTCCACTTTTAAATGTTATTAGATGAGAATCTATTTTAATAAAATGAGTATTTGTGAGGATAAGATCATAAGCCATAGCAAAATCTAAAATATTCTTCCCCTCTTCATTTAAATTTTCATATCGAAAGCCTCCATGAACATTTCCATATTCATGACATTTGTTTCCAACATGTCCATTAAGATCTCCTCCAACAAATATATTTTCTTCATTTAGTATACTCTACATAAGATCGTCCATATCCTCTCAAAATTTTTCTTTAATCTCGCTACTTAATCCAATTTGTGGAGCATACGTACTAATTATATTAATTATTTCTCTTTCTATAATCATTTTTATCATAATAATCCTATCTCCTACTCTTTGTATTGAAACTATTGCATCTTTTAATACTTTATCAACAATGATACCTATCCCATTTTTATTTCTCTCTTTTCCTGTATACTATAGTTTATATCCTGTATTACCTACTTCTTTACCTTTTTCTCCTATCCATTTGGTTTCTTGGATACACATAATATTAATCATTCTCCTCTCCATACTATCAACAAGTTTCATAAGTTTTCCTGCAAGAGATCCAATATTCCAAGTGCCTATTCTTATCTTTCTTTCAATATTTTCTTTCTTACTTTTCTTTTTGTAATAATGTCTATTTGCATTTGAGTTTATTCTAGAACTCATATCTTGCTCTTTATTATGGACTAACTTCTATACCTACACCCGTCCTTGATGTGAGAACCCTTGCTTATTTAACACCACAATAGGGCGTTTATGTAGCGCGTTGCATGTGGGGAACGCCCTCACCCTTGCTGTATTTTTCGCCACACCTAGGCTCCGGTGTAACACATCGTTTGGTGAGTACGTCGCAACATTTATATCATTTGAATCCATATCATGAGATGTGACTTTATTCTTACGCTGGTTGTCACCTACCGCAACCCTCCTCCTTTCTCATCCGGACTTGGGACTGGCCATGGCGGAGTTAAAGATAAATTTGAGGATAAACATATTTTTTTACACTAATTTCCTCCCGCACTTGGACTTCATTGGCCAGAACGCAATCCAACAGCAGAACAAACTCATCACCAAGGTCGGCATCTCCGACAGTGACGTCTCCATGCACTGCACCATCAAGACCATCCCCATTAGCATTTGGTTTCATAGATCCTCCTAATTCCTCCTCCTTCTGTAGAAAATGATAGCATTTCGCTCCAGTATGGAATGGTGATGCAGGTATGGCCCTGACTGCCCCAAGTACCTAGGCCCCTTCTCAGAATAGACAACGTCCTACCTGACTGGCAAGTTCGCCAACGACCACGGCTGGGGCACAGCAAGGCTTTTGGCTAACCCAGAGACCATTGCAAAGAACTGGGATCTGGAGGTCATCGGTCATCCACTGCCGGCAGGCGATGATGGGCACGCTTGGCTGCGTCTTCCCGGAGATCCTCACCAGGAAAGGCGTCAAGTTTGGGGAGGCTGTCTGGTTTAAGGTTGGATCGCAGATCTTCGCCGAGGGTGGCCTCAACTACCTCAGCAACCCCAACCACATCCATGGCCAGAGCATCCTCGCCACCCGGGCATGCCAGGTTGTGCTCATGGGCTTCATCAAGGGCTACCATATCGGAGGGGGACCCCTTGGTGAAGGGCTGGACCTGATCTACCCCAGCAGGGCCTTCAACCCGCTGGGCCTAGCTAATGACCTGGAGGCCTTTGCTGAGCTGAAGGTGAAGGAGAACAAAAATGGCCAGCTGGCCATGTTCTCCATGTTCAGCTTCTTCATGCAGGCCATCGTCACCAGCAAGGGTCCAATCGAGAACCTGTATGATCACCTAGTCGACCCCGTCACCAACAATGCTTGGGCCTATGCCACCAACTTCGTGCCCAGCAAGTGAGATGACACCAGAGCCACATCCTGGTCTCCTGCTGCCAGCTGCCATGGGAGCTAGGAAGCCCAGCATCACCGCAAGAGTTGTGAAAATGCAAGTGTCAGTGAGGGGGGGCATCCTTAAACATAAATTTATGCTTGATATTATCCCACCCAATAAGTCTGATGACTTACCCCTGACATTATCCCTAATTTTTGGAATAAACCAGATTAAACTAATCTTGGTTAAAATAAAATTTATCTGAAAAACAAACAAGGGATTAGGGATAAACCAGGTATATCCCTAATTATCCTGATACCAAAGGAGGCCTTAAGGTATAAACCAGGTTTATCCTTAACATGCTTTGTCTTGGCTGCACAACAAATTGGACCATCTGACAAAAAGCTGAAAGTTTACTTTTTCAGAATGAAAGATTTGGCAGCTCTCTTTCTTCCATATCCTAATGTAAAAAGAGAACATTAATGTTAGTGATGGGAACCGAATCGGGACACAAGAACCGATTCATGTTAATAATTGAATCAGGATGCAAGAACCGATTATTAGAATTCAATTTAGTGTAAATTTTGATTTTAGATTGATTTTAGGTCCATTTGAATAATTTTCTAAGTTTTAGAATTTTATTCTAAGACGTCTAGTCTTTTTTCCTTTATTTTAGGCATTTTAGAGTCATTAGTTTCAATTTCTAGTTTTAAAATGAATTTCTTTTACATTTTAATTGGAGGCAGCTGTTCGGCCCTATAAATAGGACCTGAACTCCTATGTACATGAGAAGGAGATGATGAATATACATTGATTTGAAGTCCCGTCACTGTTTAGTTTTACAAGTTTACCCCTCTCTCTCTCGCTGGGCTTTTCCCCTTTACCCGAGCGACGCGGATCTTCTCTCTCCCCGATGGCGTTTCGGCGCGCTGTTTTCCTCCTTCCGCCCTCGCGATGGTGAAACCCTAGCGACGGCCCCTCTTCGATCCGCCTCTTCCCGCGGTGATTTCGGCAAGCCTCCGTGGAAGAAGCTCTTCCTCCCGGCTCCTTCTTCCTAGTTCTCTTCAGTCCGGCCGGCGATTGAGCCTTCTACGGCCGTTTCCTCCCTCGGATCATCTCGATCCCTTTCTTCCGGTGGGTGTTCCGACGAGCTCCTGTGGAGATCTTTCTTCACTCGATCGGTTCCTCCTCCCGTCCCGATTGTGCTGCTGGATCTTCTACCGTTCCGTGCATCTCTATTGCTGCTATCGGTGCTCCACAACGGTCCTCCCGGAGTCGGTCACTGTTCCATAAGGTCAGCGTTGTTCCGCCAAACGCTGTGGATTCCTTGTGGGTTCCTCTAACCCCTGATTGAGAAGCTGTCCCTCCCACTCATAGATTACGGAATCGGTGGAATCGGACCGATTCCGACCGATTCCGGAATCGGATCGGTGGATACCGATCCGATTCCTGGCGGAAGGACCGATTCCGGGAATAATTCCGCGGAATCGGTAAGAATCGACTGGAATCGGTCGGAATCGATCCGATTCCGACCGATTCGTTGTGGAATCGGTCGATCCGACCGATTCCGATGGAAGACCGGTTGAACCGGCCCCGGTTCGATTCCCGGTTCGATTCTCGGACCGGGAGAATCGGAACCGATTCCCGGCCACTAAAGGGCCGGAATCGACCGCGCGGTCGATTCCTTCGATCCGCGCGGCGGTAGGGCTCCCCAGGCGATTCCGCGGCGATTCCTCGGCGATTCCGGCATCGATCCGGCGATCCAGGCGTCGATCCGAGCGATTCGACGACGATCCGTCGATCCGGGAGCGATTCACCGATTCCGGCGATTCCGATTCCACAGGCGATTCGGCGATTCCGGCGATTCGGACCGATTCCTTGAGCCGATTCCGCCGATCAGAGCTCCGGTCGGCCTTGACACAACGTCTTGTTCGATCTTTGACCGGTTTTTGGTAAGATTTCTTCGCCGAACACTTCGTACGTCCATTCTTACGCGTTTCGAACGAGTCGAGCGTCGTTAAACCTTGTGATTTCCGACCGAATTAGTCCGTCGAGTTTTAAACTATCCGTTTAAGTTCATTTTGCACGGAAAAATTCCGGATATCCCGTACGTTATTTTACGACGATTTACGGCAACTACGTAACCACTTTAAACATACCGAATGGTGTGTTACTTGGGTTGCAGCTTCCCGAACAGCGTCTAAATCATTTTTTATGTTATCTAATCAATTTTAGTGCATTGTTTACAATTTTTGCAGATATAAGCAATGGCCGATCAAGCGACGTGCTTAGGCGTGGGTTGGGAACACGGGCATATGGTAGACCTAGTCGGGGAAGAGGGTGCGATGCGAAGTGGTGCGGGAAGGAGATGAACGGGGGGGTGTTCCGGTGGAAACAACATATTGCCGAGGAGCAGGTGGGAATGTAAAGAAATGTGACAAGGTGCCCGGGGAGAAAGAGTGAGGAGATGAGAGGATACGTGACGGTAGAGCCTCTCGACGGGCTGTTCGGATCGAGCAGAGGGAGGAGTTGCGGGACGAGCTACTCGAGAGGAGGAGGGGCTGCGGTTGCCTACCTCGAAAGGGAAAGGCAAGGGGAAGGCGACGGCTCGGCCCGGAGCCGGAGAGCGAGGACGAGTCCGCGGACTCCGAGGCCGAGACGTGCTAGCCAACAGCGTGCATGCCGGAGGAGGAGGACGAGGAGGAGGGGGAGCGAGGAGGGAATGCAGGTCGAGAGTTGGCCCACTTTGGGGCCGATCGGCATCGGCTCGCCCTGCCTCGGGACCGAGAGCGACCGAGGAGACAGAGCCCTACGCCGTTCCACTTCCACCAGGCACTCGATTTACACCGAGTGACGAGTATTTATTTAGGAAACGAGTCTTGGGCGGATGGGGATAAAGCGAGGCAATGAAAGGGGTGAAGGCTACGGGAGAATGGACGAAGAGAGCCGTTCGCCACATTGTCCAGTGGTTTTTACGTACGGTATCACTTTTTAAATTAAATTTGACATTATACTGTTTCATTTACTAAAACTTAATTTTACACGATCCCATGTTTTTTAACTTGATGTAGGCATCACGCGACACGCAGGCCACCGGCCCTACTTCCGGGACGATGGTGGATGCCGTGGGTGGTCGGACCGGGTTTGCAAGCCCGGGCGCAGACACGTATACGGCGGCGGCACGGATGAGGAGGTCGGGAGTTGAGGGAGTGGATGGACGGGTTCAAGTTGGTGTGGAAGAAGAGGGTTGCACGATCGTGTGTGATGGGTGGACGGAGTATCACGAAGGAGTATGATAAACTTCTTGGTGTCTTACCGAGGGACTATATTCTTGAAGTCGGGTAGATGCTACGGGAAGATTAAAAATGCCGACTTCATTTTCTCGATGGATGGAGTGGTGGAGGAGATGGGGGAGGAGAATGTGGTTCGAGGTTGTCACCGACAACGAACCATCGTATAAGGCGTGGGAGGAAGTTGATGGAGAAGAGGAAGCACATCTTCACGGGTGCCTGTGCAAGACATTCCGTAGATCTCATTTTAGAGGATATAGGCAAGGAGGGAGGGTGTATCTACACTTGTCGAGCAAAGGGCCATCGGTTCCTTTATTTATTCGCATCCCCGCCTCCTACGTATCATGAGATCTCGCGCGGAGGGCACGATCTTGTCGGCCCGGGCCGACACGATTTGCCACGAACTTCATTGCGGCGGAGAGTTTACACAGGCACAGATTTGCATTGGTTAGGTTCGCGATCGAGGTATTACAACTATATGGTGGACAACACAAGCTGAAAAAAGCGATTGGAGATTCTTGTCGTACGAGAATGAGATCAGCGACAAGAGGTTTTGGGAGAGGATTGCCTACTATTTAGCAATCATTGAGCCACTGGTAGTTGTCTTGAGGTTGGTAGACTCAGATGACGGGGACCGGATAGACGCAATGTATGATCTTATGGACCGGGCAAAGGCGAAAATTAAAGAAAAAAATCCCGGAGGTTACAAAAGTGGTGGAAAATCATTGATGACCGATGGGACAGACCTTGCACCACGACAACCGTGCGGAGTAACTTGGTTCTTAAATTATTTTTGATGTATAATTATCTTATATGCGCGTGTTAGCAATAAAATCTTGCGAGATACTTTTTGAACCCCCGCGTCCAATATGGAGGACGAGTGATGAACGACAACGAGGTGATGCGGGGTACACTATGATTATCAGGTAATGGCCGATCTCGGCGGAGACGGGATAGATGAGATAGAAGTAAATTAGAGTTCATTAAATACCTTGGACTAGCATTACAATTAAATTTTTTATTTAAATGTTTCGGATGCGAGAAGTACGGGATGAGGTCGGTGTATACTCGGATGCCGACTGAAATATTCGGTTGACAAAGTGTCACCTGGGTATAGTAATAGTTTGATGAGCGATTTCTTTTCTTTTCGTACAAGTTATTCTTGATGATGGTAAATTGTGTTTTCCTTTTTCTCTTCTTGTGTTTTTCTTGCGGTGAGTGGTGGACTCGGGTGAACACCGAGTGGATGGAATCCACTTGCGACCATTGGTATCGAGGATTACGAGCAGCACCCGGTTCCTCCCACTTTGTGAGAGGCCGGAGTACATTCAACGATCACACGAGGAGAACAAAGGTTGACCTCGAGACGGTGGAGAAGCCGGGTCTTCCTCGTCATTATAACGAGGGCTGCGCGTAAAGAACATCGAGGATCGGCGAAGATCGGCGAGGAGCGATTTGCGGTTCGCGAGTGGCCCGTACGAGCGAGTCGTTCCTCCGCCACACCACCACCCGAGGAGGTGGACGTGGACGATTTTCCGGGGAGGAGCATGCACCTTGCCTCCCTGGATAGAGGAGAGGAAGCCCGAGGGGATCGCGCGGTACCGAGTTTGATCCCGATGACCGTGCGTAGGCGGAAGGAGGAGAGTTGGATGGTGTTGAGCGAGAGGATGCTCGGCTCCACCTCCGTCTACTACCGCGACTCGGGCAGGCCTTCTTCGCCTGCGGTATGGGCCGACCACTGCCTTTAGCCCCGGGGCCTACGGCTCAGTTCTCAGGCGGTCATTACCCGGCATTCGCGGTCGGGGAGAACGGCAAGGTTGCGCACGGAGAATGGGAGGATTGCAAAGTTGAAAAAAACTTTGGGTTCGGACTTTACGGTAGTTCGAGAGATGGTGAAGAGGTAAAGAGAAGGAAGGTAGAGGTCGCAAGGCGTCTGTCGGCCAGATGATGACTCCTTTCTCACTCCTCGTGTGATGATGACGAGGAATGTATACCGGCGACGCGGCCATCGGCGACAGGCGAGTCACCCGATTCGCGGTTTCCAAAGCCGTATTACACGGATGGCGGTCTGCACCGCAGTCTTATATTATGGAGCCACGATCCGGCGATTTGGCCGGAGTTGAAGGCGGTGGATTACACCAAGCCTCCACCATCCTCTGTACACGTCCCGGTCGTCCGCAGTCCGATCCATACGACCTTGATGGCATGGCATCGGCATTATTTTCATATGGATATGGTCCGGACAAGATGTTCGGGCGCGAGCGAGGAGCGTCGCGGCGACGGGAGAGGAGGACGACCAGCATCTTTATCCTAGATATTGGTAGTAGATTGATATGATGTAATTTTTTTGATGATGTATCAACTCTTTGATATTTGAATAAATGGAATTGGAATATGTACTTAACTTTCAAGTCTTGAAGTCTTGATTGGTGTTCATTAGTATTTGTATGATGTGATTTTGTGGATATCATGCATTGGTGATTTTTTAAAATTTTTCTAACTCATTTCCTATTTTTTTAGAATTTTTTCTGAATTTTTTGAATTTTTTTGACGAAAAAAAAAAATCCAAAAAAAAAAACCGATTCCGACCGATTCCGGAATCGATTCCCTTCCCAGGAATCGGCCGATTCCGGCCGATTCTGGGAATCGGAATCGGAATCGGTCCAACCGATTCCGATTCCGATTCCGATTCCGGAATCCTTGCTCCCACTCCAAGAAGGTTTGCGGAATGCCTTACCTCCCAAGGCACAGGTGATATCCGACCCTCCCATAATAGATTCCTCCCTACGGAGCAAGTTCTTATGGTTTAAGGCCATGAATGGCCATGTCCCGTGGTTCATAAATGTGGTTCCATTGAGATGGCTTGGCTTTCTTCCAGCCTGAGCCGATTGCTTCTAGTGATCTGATTTCTGACAGTCATATATGATATTTGTGCTTGAAGAGGAATCTGCAGGACTGGTCCACCTCCAGTCTATGAGTAATCTGTTGTTTCTGTTCATCTAGTATTCACGACAGTCTGTCTTGTTTTCTTGATTGAATATTATTCATATTACACCTCGGATTTCTGCGAGAATTGGAACCTACGAGAAATGGCAGGATTCATCCGGACCTCGCCTACATTTTCGGTATGGAAAATGATGATGAAACCAAAGAAAACTTGCCTTGGTAGCTTTAATTAGTTGCCAGTATAGTTATTGGGAGTACTCCTGAATTACACTTGTTGAAATACTGGTTTCACTGATTCCAATTATGGCTGTGATGATCATAATCTGAGCCATGTCCCTTTATCTACCGCTCTCACGATCGTTGATGTGCTTATCATTTTCACGAGGATTGTGTGCTATCGAGATATCCTCCCCGTACCGGTTGACACCGTCACGATGATAAATTGCATAATCTGTTCGTTTTAAACCGCTGGATTCTTAGCACTTCTGGTCTTTGAACTGCTTGCTATACTGTTGGGTTATGATCTGAGCTTATTACTGTTGGAAGTCTGTTCATATTTGGTCTGTTACCTACTGGTTCATATCAGTCTGCTGGTTCTGGGTTATTTTCTGTTTGGCAATTTTATCTGCTGGATTATATTTTTGGTTTATTTGGTATCCATGGGACCCCCGGTCCCGTCCCGCATCAGTTTGGTATCAGAGCTAGAGCCGACCTGTTTTGACAAGTCGGGGTCCTTAAGATGTGTGGGACACCAACATTTTTGTTTTGATGTCACCCTACCGGTGGACAATCATGCCACGGTATTTTTATCCGGGTATCCAGGCAGTTGCATTTCACAGTCTCTAGTGGATTTAATTGCACCCGGTTAAGTGATAGAAGAGAATGGAAAGGTCTATATTCAGTTTGACCGTATGGTTAAGGGTCGAACCAGACCATGGACTGTTAGGTATGTTGAGGATGCATGGTGTGAAGTAGTCCCGGATGGGCACTTCATTATTTTGGGTTCCGATTGGCTGATTGAACGTCAAGCCATTATTGCTTCCACTTTTCAGTCACTTAGCTTGAGGCCCAAAGATTATAGATATCTGAAAGAGTCCATAATCATTGAAAATATGTGTCCTCAGCCACCTAAAGTTGAACACAAAGATACTGTTTCCCCTACAGCTGAAACAAAACATTTTCAGTCTTATACACAGAAAAATTCGTCTGATCCAGTTATTGTTGACAATCAAGTTGTCATCTATGAGGCTACTCATGAACTCATAGCTGAATATGAGTTAGAGTGTGCCAATGATATTGACTATGAGCCGAATTCTGAACAGTCTGTGTCTGAACAGTCCCTGGAGACCGAATTGGCTGAACAAATGACTGAGTATATTATCAACCTCATGTCTGAACAGCAGTGTCTAGCTGAAATGGAGGTTGACACAACTATCGAGACATGGCTGAGTATGGCAGTTTTTGAACTTGTGATTAATGGGATTTCTGATCCGCCCATTGAACAGTCTTCTGAGTTGACAACAGTCCCGACTATGGCCCATATTTCTGATTTTCCAGATTTGAACCCTAGCTGTATGTATGATACAGTTTGGGTTACTTTCGGCAGTCGGTTTGGTGAATTCAATTGGTATTTTTTCTACATTCTCTCGGCTACATCGGCGTCGTTTATGAGTTTTGTAGCTGCCATTTTTATTATACGGCATTACAAAACTCGAGGACGAGTTTTCCTCAACCAGGGGAGAATGATGGGAACCGAATCGGGACACAAGAACCGATTCATGTTAATAATTGAATCAGGATGCAAGAACCGATTATTAGAATTCAATTTAGTGTAAATTTTGATTTTAGATTGATTTTAGGTCCATTTGAATAATTTTCTAAGTTTTAGAATTTTATTCTACGATGTCTAGTCTTTTTTCCTTTATTTTAGGCATTTTAGAGTCATTAGTTTCAATTTCTAGTTTTAAAATGAATTTCTTTTACATTTTAATTGGAGGCAGCTGTTCGGCCCTATAAATAGGACCTGAACTCCTATGTACATGAGAAGAAGATGATGAATATACATTGATTTGAAGTCCCGTCACTGTTTAGTTTTACAAGTTTACCCCTCTCTCTCTCGCTGGGCTTTTCCCCTTTACCCGAGCGACGCGGATCTTCTCTCTCCCCGATGGCGTTTCGGCGCGCTGTTTTCCTCCTTCCGCCCTCGCGATGGTGAAACCCTAGCGACGGCCCCTCTTCGATCCGCCTCTTCCCGCGGTGATTTCGGCAAGCCTCCGTGGAAGAAGCTCTTCCTCCCGGCTCCTTCTTCCTAGTTCTCTTCAGTCCGGCCGGCGATTGAGCCTTCTACGGCCGTTTCCTCCCTCGGATCATCTCGATCCCTTTCTTCCGGTGGGTGTTCCGACGAGCTCCTGTGGAGATCTTTCTTCACTCGATCGGTTCCTCCTCCCGTCCCGATTGTGCTGCTGGATCTTCTACCGTTCCGTGCATCTCTATTGCTACTATCGGTGCTCCACAACGGTCCTCCCGGAGTCGGTCACTGTTCCATAAGGTCAGCGTTGTTCCTCCAAACGCTGTGGATTCCTTGTGGGTTCCTCTAACCCCTGATTGAGAAGCTGTCCCTCCCACTCCAAGAAGGTTTGCGGAATGCCTTACCTCCCAAGGCACAGGTGATATCCGACCCTCCCATAATAGATTCCTCCCTACGGAGCAAGTTCTTATGGTTTAAGGCCATGAATGGCCATGTCCCGTGGTTCATAAATGTGGTTCCATTGAGATGGCTTGGCTTTCTTCCAGCCTGAGCCGATTGCTTCTAGTGATCTGATTTACGACGATCATATATGATATTTGTGCTTGAAGAGGAATCTACAGGATCGGTCCACCTCCGATCTATGAGTAATCTGTTGTTTCGTTCATCTAGTATTCACGACGATCTGTCTTGTTTTCTTGATTGGATATTATTCATATTACACCTCGGATTTCTCTTGAGAATTGGAACCTACGAAATGGCGGGATTCATCCGGACTGCCTACATTTTTTTATGGGAAAATGATGATGAAACCAAAGAAAACTTGCCTTGGTAGCTTTAATTAGTTACCGGTATAGTTATTGGGAGGACTCCTGAATTATACTTGTTGATATACTGGTTTCACTGATTCCAATTATGGCTGTGATGTTCATAATCTGAGCCAATGTCCCTTTATCTACTGCTCTCATGACTGTTGATGTGCTTATCATTTTCATGAGGATTGTGTGCTATTGAGATATCCTCCCTGTACCGGTTGACACTGTCATGATGATAAATTGCATAATCTGTTCGTTTTAAACTGCTGGATTCTTAGCACTTCTGGTCTTTGAACTGCCTGCTATACTGTTGGGTTATGATCTAAGCTTATTACTGTTGGAAGTCTGTTCATATTTGGTCTGTTACCTGCTGGTTCATATCAGTCTGCTGGTTCTGGGTTATTTTCTGTTTGGCAATTTTATCTGCTGGATTATATTTCTGGTTTATTTGGTATCCATGGGACCCCCGGTCCCGTCCCGCATCAGTTAGCTAGCTACCTCATGAATTAATTTTATGAGCCAATAAAAGGCTCCTGTTCTCTGAAGGCCAAACTATTAATGAGATATGGCTAATGAAGGAAAAGGACAAACTTTTCAATGCATTTCTATATTGATGGACATCATTTTAAACGTTTTGATTAAAAAGATGAGAATGCTTGCAATATTGACTCTGGATTACATTTTGTTCCAGATTGTTTAACAAACTTAAGGCTTTTAAAAAACAGCTTTCTGTTCACAATATAACCAACAGTTTTTTAAAGCCTTAGAAGATGATAGCATCTATGTGAAGCCAGGCTATATGCTTGCTAATGAAGAGACTAAACCTAGTAAAAATGCACATGTACATCCATTCAAATGCAAAGGCTAAATCTTCAAGGAACACAAATTGATCAAAATAAACAAACAATAATTGTGCATTTATTCAAAGATAACTGGCAAAACTTGTCAGACATAAGAATCACTTACCTATTTACAGAAGGGAGACAAAGAACCACCTCAAAAAATTTCTCCAGAATTGCCAATAAAGCAGTTTCAGCTTTGGCAGGTTTTGGCTGTAGATTATCAATATCAAGCAAGGCATCCCCATTTGACAGCTTACTATTTGACATTCCTTTAGTTGCAACGCTGTGTTTCTTTAACAATGCAGCAGAGAAACCTGAAGCCCAAACCTAGAAGCCAAGAAACATCCACCAAAGTAAGCAAAAGATCAAAACAAACCGCTGGCCCTACAAACAGAAGTTGTATATGTAGCAATACTTCCATATCCATGGGAAGATATACCAAAGTGACAATGTCAATGTATCAGTAAAAGCATCCAACACTGAAATGATTATTGTGGTTAAAGCTGTACATATTAGCCAAGAATCATGACCGTGCACTAGAAAATTTCAGCAGAAAACAAATGGGTTTCTGGACATAATGGCCATTAAGCTAAGCTCAGAAGCATTCAAATCAAGCATAAGTCACCTTTCAAGAAGGAACTTATACATTTCACTAAAAAGACCAAGGAATCTCCATGTGAGGAACTGGAGAATGATTCCAATTATGAAGTGTCAAAAGCATACTGAGTGTGCTCTACACTTAATATAAAAATGATAAATGCACCAAATTATCTAAATCCACATTGGTCAACCTTTACCTGTGGGTCAGGGGCAGCAACAGGAGCCGAGTCCACAATGCAGCCTTTTACCTTGCACAACAAAGTTGGATCTCGTTTCTGAAAGTTCTCAAGAATAACTCCGTATCTGTAGTTTAGGTACACAATCATCTTAGAATACCATCCACAAGAACACAGTACATTAAAAAGAATGAGCAAAATGTAAGCATCTTAAAGAGCAAAATGGCAGGGTTCTCACGTTAACCAGCCTGTATTGCTGAAAGTATGAAAGACCAGGTTTTCACCTTCCTCCTCTGCCACAAAGTCAGCTAGATGGTTTGCCAGCGAGACAACATTTTGCTCAGCCTTACCGCCAACATTATAGCCAATTATATCTGCCATAGGAAGAGTGAAGGAGATGACATGGAACCCTCTTGATGTGTACCAATCAGCGTATCTCCGAAGGTGCTTCTGCCTAGCTCCCAGCCATCCCAACAAGACCACCAAAGTCCGAGACTTCGCGGCGGAGCAATCCGGCTTCACTTTCATCCCCTTGGTGTTTATCTTCGGTAGATGCCATCGGTACATAACCTCCTCTGAGGATGCAGAAGCAGGAGCAATGCCTGCTACTCGTGGAGTCCCGCCAAGCTTGGCATTTTGATAAACGTTAAGAAGGGCATTTGAAGAAGCAGATGAGAAGAAGGAACTAACAGGCCTGACCAAATCGCTTGAACTGGGAGAGGAGTTCCTGCTCTCATCTACAGTCATCCAGGCCCCCGCCCCGAAGGAAATATTTGAGATAGAGACCCGCGAAACCCATGAATCTGACACCTTTACTGAATCACAAGTGGCCATCTTGGCTGGTGCTTGTGACGTGTCGGACATCGGAGGGGAGAATTTATCGGAGAGATCCGAGGACACGGCCGCGATGGCGAAAGCAGCCGCGGCGGACAGAGATCGCTGAAGGTTACCAGAGAAGAATGCCATTTTGCCACGATCAATATGGATTTCTCCCAAGACCAGATTTCTGCGCCCGGACGATCAATCGGCACCCAAAGCTTCAAAAGCAAACCTCTAATGCCGTCCAGACGATGGATCCGCGACAGCGCAAGTGCCTGCTCATAGAACAAGCATCTCAGCAACATTCATATAATAAGAGATAGTCAAGCGGGTCATTATATGCGTTCGTAATGTCTTCAGACGAAGAAAATTCAACGCCACCTTCCGTCAAAGAGGTGGAACCCCCATCTTGCTGGAAAGCGGAAACAAGAACACAAATCAAACCTAAATTCCTTCGCCGACCAAACAACAGCCATGGTCAAATAAAGCTTTTTGACCGAATATTCGGTCCCTTCATCCGCTGGTTTCTTGGTTAAAGTTTGGATGCTACCGTCGATGAAGGACGAAAGAAGGAATCTTTCCATCACAGTGCTAAACGAAAGCAGATGGAGGGGTAAAGATAGAAATTTCTCACCCTCGATACTTACCAGACAACCGGCGCTCGGCTGGATTGGAGCGGAGAGCAGGTAGAGGCCGCCACAGAAAGTTGGGTGCTTCCTCCCTGAACAACCTCTAGCCGCCCGGGTACGCGCACCCCAAAGGATGTATAAAACGTGGAAGCCTTCCCGATTGCGGTTGCCACTTCCTGGGTCTGCTGCGTAGACGAAGGCAATGGGGGAGAAAACTACGTTAGACGTCGATCAGATGGAAAAGTAAAACGACGGTTCAGGCGGAACTCACCCGCACCGGGCAGATTAGGATGAGAAACAACCGTCTTTCCGGAATATAAAAAAAACAAAATGAAATTTTGGAAACAAAGCGGGAATAAAAACGGCATCTTCCATCTCAACACCCAACCGGCCGGTCTTGGACGGTCCACGGTACGAGCTCCGGAGAAGCCAGAAACAGATAGAGAGCTCAGAAGATGGCTGCCTCACCTCCCAAGAGAAAGTTTAAGCTATGTGCTCAATTGCTCATGGCCAGACGCGCCTAGGCCGCCCTTACACCGTACTCTCTTCGTCCCCAGAACGGACGGTGCCGTCGCACCCCGGGAACGAGAAGAAGATGGGGAAAAGAGACGTGCGGACGGAGCTGCGGAACTCCCTGATGGCCGACTCCGTGAGGACGCCGGCAACCGGTACTCCGCAGCTCGTAGCTCGCCGCACTTGTAAGCACCAGCAGCGGAGGCCCGAGTCCGACATGAGCGCGGACGTCCACCCAAGGCGTCTCCCGCCAACGCGCTGGCGCCACGTCGAAGGAGTCATGCGAGTTTTTTTAATATTCTTTTAATGAGAGTTACAATATGTTATTAAATTTCTTATTTTTAATTTTTAAAATTTTTAGAATACTTACTTGAAAAAAATATCAAAACGAGTCACGTAACGTTGCCGTTGGATCCTACTGAAGCTCTATTTTGATACGGGGTACCTAGGTATTTTTATAAATATATACTAACCTGATAAATGTAAGTACATATATCAGTGAATCATATATTAATGTCTTAATGTTTTAAAAAATTTAATTTAATATCATATAAATCCAAAACTAAATCATCATAATTGGAGAAGAGAACTTTTTTTTATCTGCATTTCCAAGAAAATTGTGTTCACTCACCCTGTTTTTTGTGTAAAGTTCTTCACTTTTATGGTATTTTTATAAAAAGAAGTTTAAGATTATGGTTATGTTTGATTTGAGTTAATCATGGTCTAAACTCTAATTTGGTGAGAGCTCAGATATTTACCTATGTTTGGTAATTTCTCTAAATATAGATCTGATTATATCACTTATATCTTAAAAAGTTCTAAAACATTTAAAGGAGAGATTACGCCTTTTTAATTTTTTCCGTTTACAGACAATCCTTGTCATTGCCCCCCACGTGCGTGTCACAGCATGCCCCGGTTAGAAGCCCATGCCCTATTTTGTATAATAACCTTGATGTTTTCTCTCATTATGAATTCATCAAATAAAGTAATTTGTTCAAGACTTATCTTTTTATTCAAAATAAATTTAAAATAAATAATTTTATTGTTTATTTAAAATTTACACAAATTAATATTTAATAAAATATTATACATATCACTTTTATATTTGTTATATGATCTAGATTATTCATTGATAATATACCCTATTGACATGAGACTTTTGTGATCCCACGTGAATGCTATATTCTTTATATTATTTTAATTGCATCTATAATTCAATAACAATGTTTGAGTAGATAACAGCTAAAATTATGTTTTGATAAGAGATACAACTCTGTCAAAATTGTAAAAAAGAAGTGAGGTCAAAAATATGGTATTTTTTATGCGTACCACAGCTTGCATAAAATGCTTCTAACTACGGCTCTATTCTGTTATAATATTAAATTAATATTATATCACATTTTGGTATTGACATTAAATACATTAATACTAAAATTAGCAATATGAGTATTAGATTTAGAATGCTTTTGATTAGGCAGAACCAACTTGTGTAACCTTTGATTATTTTTAGACAATTTGGCGTGTTTGGTAAAATATCTAAACTCTTAATTTTTTGTAAAACTTTCGAACTAAATTTAAATGTTACACTCATTTATTAAATTTATATAATTTCAATGATTTGTTGTAGATTTTTAGTTTTCAGACGCAGGATGTTAAGATTCTTTTGTACAAAGTAAGGAGGTAGACATGAAAGTAATTAAGATTGTAGATATTTAAATTAAGCCAAAATAAAATGCCACCTAGGTACTTATTAGAGTATCCAAACATGTCTTAGGTTGTGTTTGATTTGACTTAATGAAATATCTAACGTCATAATTTTATTTTTAATTTAAAATTCATGTCTAATGTTTTAGGATATTTGCCTCCCAAATTAAAAAAAAAGATAGTGTACTACTTAAGATTAAGTGATTTACAAGGAAGTTACTCTTTCATTATATTCATATGTTTTTATCAAAGGTTTTAATGTTTAATCTTTGATTGATTCAGATGTAAAAATCAATTAAGTAAAAACAAAAGGGGTTTCAATTTTTTTAAACACGAGCCATCATTTTATTTTAAATAATGTCAAACCTGATCAAATTACTCTAATAAGGCGTCAACATCATGTTTGCTGTTTTTATAATCAGCAAGCAAGAAAAGTTTATAGTACTTTTTGACATGGCAATTTTCACGCCGTAAGTATAAAAAGTAGAAACTTCCAACTATAATGTAATATCTATTTTTTAAATAAAAATAAAATAACATGCTAATTATGATTTATTTTAATGATCTAATCGAACAACCCTCCACATTTCATTTGGTCCGCTTGGAGTCTCAACTGCCCCCATCTCTCTCTTCATTGATCGAGCGTTAATAAATAATTGATCCCTCACCACTGCCTTATTGCTGGTCGACCACCCGGCAGGGCTGCAACCCTTATGATGTTTGGTTATATTTTACTTTTTATAGGATTTCATGATAAAAAATGATATCACACATTGAAACATGACAAATTTTAAAATTAAAAATTATAAAAATATAATATTTAGTAAAACATTATCATTTTTAGAAATGATGATAAAGTGTTTGGTGCATAAATGAAAAGTCACTTGTGTAGCACATGGGTTAAGTTTTCTCACCATGTGCCGTGATTGTGCACTTTTGAAAAAAAATGGTCAATATCTCTTTTTTTCTCTATCACGTCGACGAGGGGGAAAAATGTTTAAGATAAAAATTGTAAGGCATGCCAAACACTTTTAAAATGTACTTTACCTATAAATTTTAAAAATTAAAATAAAAGTGCTCCTTATCATGCAACCAAACACCACATTATGCTTATCACTAGAGTTTGAATCACCTTATGGCCTGTTTGGTTAGAGTATCAAAAATGATACTATATCAGTATTGATATTGATATTGATATTTTTAGAAGATGAAGTATCAATATCAAAATTGATACAAGTTGACACTTGTATTACATAACATGTGCTGTTTACAATACAAATTTTAAAATTGATACTATTAGCCAAACACCTCAAGGTGATTACCAACAATATCAATTTTAAAATTAATAGTGATAGAGGTGTCTAATAGTGTTACCAAACAGGGCATTAGGTAATTGAAAGAGAAAAACCCCGTGGTCTCCGCTTAAAAAGAGGAGCAGCTACCACCTTGTGCACCCTACATTGCCCAATCATCACCCCCACACCACTCAATCACCTCCCATGCACCCCAAGCTACCAACCCTCACCTTCTATGCTGCTTAGTCACACTAACGATTTGTAGCCATGCATGCCTCAGATGTCGTATGCCCCCAATTCTCCCCTAACTACCACACAAGCACCATGTGCCGAGCATGAATCACCTTAGTTTTCTGACTAAGGTGATTCCCACATTCGAGAATGACGTCATGCCACATCAAGAGGAGGCACTAGTTGGCATCTATCGGTGTAGCCAAGCGATGCCTTGTGTAGCAGAAGAGCTCGAAGGAAGAAAACACAGAGACGATGAGAGAAATGGGAAATAGTGGTGGTCGTGAGGCACCACCCCCTCTCTCTATATATAATAGGCAAGTCATATAATAGGTGTGTGGACACCCAATAATAGAGAGAATATTCTCCTATATAGAGATGGTGCGTCTATAGTGCAAAGTGTAAAAGAATGTAACAAATTACATAAATTAGTGAACTAATTCTAATGATGTTCCTAATAGCACTTGAGTGGTATAGTATTTTTTATCACTATAAGATGTAATATGTTATTGATCTCCTATTTTTGATTATTAGTCCTTCAATATGTGTTGTAACATATTGCATCTCTTAATAATGAATTTTTTAAGTAGTCATGTAGCCATATTAAATGACAAGGGAGAGTGGCACAGAGTCATTTGTGACTGCGATAATCATCTCAACCAAGTGACTGAGATGATTTTCTCTCTTATGTGCCAATCCTACTACTATCCAACACTCTACACTTTCTACCTTGTCATGCTCGTGCCTACATTCATGTTCCATGTCATGCCTACTTGCCACCATCATGCCATGCATCTGCCTACTTTGAGCTCGGATTGCCTCAGTTGGCTATCAGTGAGAGTACCCGCTGGCGCCAACAAGGTAGTGCCACACCCCCCCGTAGATGAAAAGAAAAACAAAAACATTTCCCTTGCGAGGTCACATGACTGCATAAATGACGGCGCCATGGCCTCGCCTCATTCGCACTACCGAAAACTCTTGTCAATGGCTAACAAAGATGATCGGCCTACTTTTATTTTCACATGTCTACAGTTGTCACTGTAATATTTCGGGTTTTTGTAATATTATTTAGATTGTTATCGTATTTTTTTTAATTATTTTCCGTAAGGCGCTTAAATTATTTTTAAGACGTTTATATAGATACGTAAGTGTTTTTTTTTTGTGTCTTATTAATTTTGTAGATTGTTACATTTTAATTATATTAGGTGTTAATTATTTATTTAATATCTCCTTAATTTTATCTCTCTCTTTCTTAATTACATACAATCTTATTAATAATTTTTTTTTATTGTATCCCGTCGATCTCATGTCCCCCCCCCCCCTCATGTTTATCTCCTCCGACGAGTTATATATTACGTTAGATTATATCATAGTAATATATTTTTCCAGCATGTTACGTTACTTGATACGGCTGTGATTTCTATCTTGCGAACCGTTGCTTTCTATTTTGCGCTCTCTCTCTCTCTCTCTCTTATTCCTCCTCCGCGAGCGCCGCTCAATCCAATCGCCTTCCTCGGTTGAACACCCGGTGCGCGCCATCGCCGCTTTCTCTCTCCCTCCTCTCCATCGCCCGCGCGTTGGTGTTGCCCCCCCCCTTCGCGTGCCACCCGCGAGCGGCCCGCCCTCGCCGGCCGCAGCCCACGGCCGCCGCCGCCCATGCCACGCCGCCACCCCCGCGCGCCGCCCGCGCGGCGCCGCCTTCCGCGAGCGCATCGCCGCCCCCTCCGCCCGACCGTCCCCCCCTCGGCGCGGTCGGCGCCGCCGCGGCGTCCCGCGCGGCCTCCACCCTCATCGCCGTGCGCCCCCCCCGGCCGCCATGCGCCCATCGTGTGCCCGGCCGGTGCGCCCGTCGGTGCACCCCCCTGTCTTGTTGTAATCCTCTCTCTCTCTCCTATATTATTCTCCCTCTCTTGCATATATCCATGTTATACATCCAGCCCTTATTTCTTCTTATTTCGATGCCATATTTTCCTTGATCGAGGTGTTTTTCGGCGGCTACGGAGGAAGGAGAACCCCATCTTGTTTGAAGTGATTTGATTTGTGCGCTACGTTATCGACGTCGGTATCATTTCGGCGCCGATCCCCGTCTTTTCTGCCTTGATCAGGTAGGCATCCTTGACGTGGCTACTATCATTAAAATTTCATATTTAATTCTTCATGATCCATATAATTGACCTTTAATTAAAGGGATGTGTGTAGTTATGTTTTTGCGTAATTTGTGAGTTAGCAGGGGTAATTAGATAGAGGTGCGTAGTATCATGTGATATATGTTTATGTCTACTTATTTTTGTGAATATGAGATCATGTTTAGTTAATAGTATAATATGCTTTCTTTTAGCTTGTCATCCTACTACTTTTAACATATTTAGATTATGTTAATCTTGCTAAGTTAATTGTGATAGGTTAACAAGATTAGTTGGTGTGGTGATTAATATTTCCAGCATTTAGTTATATTCATGTTCAATCATGTTTAGTTAGTTATATGTGGATATCGTCTCATTTTGGTTCATTTCTAGCATAGTTGTCTAGCGTGACAATAGTGAGTATATGTTCATTTTATGTTCATTGACCTTGTATTGGTGATCATGGCATGGCATGATCGAGGTGGAATGCATGATGCATTGAAGCTTGTGAATGGAAAAGCTGAGCTACACCGGACTAGTTAGTCGTGACTCGAGGCGGCCGAGGGGTTAGAACCGTCTGGTGCATCCTTCGATCCCGGAGATCCCGCGGGCATCCTACGTGCCTGCTTGCCTAGGTGCACTATGGGATTTCGAGTAGTATATGGTATCTATATATGACAGATCTGTGGGAGGCTGGTTAAGATGGCAAGACGACGCATTCCTTGCTAATGGAAATCTGTGTACATGATATGTGCATCTAGTAGAGGATAGGTGCATATGTGTGAATGTGATTCTTGTTAGAGGATAGATGTATTTTGCATGGTATGGTATAGATGGTCTAGTGATGTATTTTATTTTGTCAAGTATCAAGATATGTTGCATGGTGTATGTATGGTGTGTCTCATTTGTAGTATATCATCATATGGAGCATATAGTAGGTGTCTATGCATATGTTCATACCATCTTTTTTTTTTGGTCATGTTATGATGCATATAGGTGCTGGTTGGTGTGATTATAGGCTTTGGTTGGTGGTGTAAAACACATGGATTAAGTCATATATCTAATGTATTGACTAGCCTATATTTACATATAATTGGTGTAGGTCTGGGTACCTATTTAATTATCATATAGGGCCTTTTTGGCTATCCGATTTGGCGGATGATGGGGTGTCTACTGAGTCGTCGTACTCATCCCAATCCTCTTATAAATTTTCAGGTAATCAGGTTTGGCGCAGCAGAAGCGAGGTGGATTGATTCCCAAGAAAGCAAATTGGATGATTCTTGTAATTTAGATGGTAATTAGATTTGTTTAGATTATAGCATAGCAATGTATTTAATTTGATTCTGTGGATGTATAAAGTGCGACCGAGTTCTCTCCATTTTTCCCATACCGATGTTTTTACGGGGGTAATTTGCCCCGGTCGCGTCGTCGGATTATCCCGCTGTGCAAGTTAAAAATCCGGGCGTGACAAATTTTGGTATCGTCAGCCTTAACTCGGCCTTAAGGTCTATGTTTGACCAGCCCGAGTTTATGATATCGGTTTGGATGAATTAGAGTCGATCATCTTGAATTATTGGACTTAGGCCTGAGTGACAATTAGAACTACACATTGAGGTTGGAATCTTCTATTGTTAGGTGACCATAATATTAGATTGATATGATAGATAGATTAGGAGGAGATAGATGGAGATATCAGGTAGGTAGATTGATGAAAGAGTGCTGAGATAGATGAGATAGGTGGATAGATAATAGATAGGTAGATTGATGGATGTGTAGTTATAAAGATAGATAGATAGATAGAATGATAATTTGATAGATTGAAAGATAGATAAATAGGTAGATAGATAGATAGAGTAGTTTGATATATAGTTAGATAGATAGATATGTTTAGAGGAAGTAGTATAGATTGATAGATAGCATGATAATTTGATTGATAGATAGAGAAGAATAGATAGATAGTTTGATAAGATTGATAGCTAGAATGATAGTTTGATAGATAGAAAGTTAGATAGATAGATCGGTAGAGGTAGATATGTTTAGAAAGAGTAGTAGATGGATAGATAGATTAGAATGAGAGGAATAGTTAGATAGATAGAATGATAGGTGTATCGTTGGATTGGAGTATGTAGACACCATCATCTTCATCTTTTCGGTAAGTCTTAATTAGAAATTTCGGGGTCGAAATTTATTTTAAGGAGGGTAGAATGTAATATTTCGGGTTTTTGTAATATTATTTAGATTGTTATCGTATTTTTTTTAATTATTTTCCGTAAGGCGCTTAAATTATTTTTAAGACGTTTATATAGATACGTAAGTGTTTTTTTTTGTGTCTTATTAATTTTGTAGATTGTTACATTTTAATTATATTAGGTGTTAATTATTTATTTAATATCTCCTTAATTTTATCTCTCTCTTTCTTAATTACATACAATCTTATTAATAATTTTTTTTTATTGTATCCCGTCGATCTCATGTCCCCCCCCCCCTCATGTTTATCTCCTCCGGCGAGTTATATATTACGTTAGATTATATCATAGTAATATATTTTTCCAGCATGTTACGTTACTTGATACGGCTGTGATTTCTATCTTGCAGAACCGTTGCTTTCTATTTTTGCGCTCTCTCTCTCTCTCTCTTATTCCTCCTCCGCGAGCGCCGCTCAGTCAATCGCCTTCCTCGGTTGAACACCCGGTGCGCGCCATCGCCGCTTTCTCTCTCCTCCTCTCCATCGCCCGCGCGTTGGTGTTGCCCCCCCCTTCGCGTGCCACCCGCGAGGCGGCCCCGCCACCGCCGGCCGCGGCCACGGTCGCCGCCGCCCATGCCACGCCGCCACCCCCGCGCTGCCGCTGCGCGAGCGCCGCCTTCCGCGAGCGCATCGCCGCCCCCCCCCGCCCGACCGTCCCCCCCTCGGCGCGGTCGGCGCCGCCGCGGCGTCCCGCGCGGCCTCCCACCCTCATCGCCGTGCGCCCCCCCCCGGCCGCCATGCGCCCATCGTGTGCCCGGCCGTGCGCCCGCCGGTGCACCCCCTGTCCGCCGGCTCCTCTCTCTCTCTCCTATATTATTCTCCCTCTCTTGCATATATCCATGTTATACATCCAGCCCTTATTTCTTCTTATTTCGATGCCATATTTTCCTTGATCAGGGTGTTTTTCCAGCAGCTCTGGAGAAGGGAGAACCCCATCTTGTTTGAGTGATTTGATTTGTGCGCTACGTTATCGACGTCCGGTATCATTTCTGACTGCCGATCCCCGTCTTTTCCTGCGCCGATCCGGTAGGCATCCTTGACGTGGCTACTATCATTAAAATTTCATATTTAATTCTTCATGATCCATATAATTGACCTTTAATTAAAGGGATGTGTGTAGTTATGTTTTTGCGTAATTTGTGAGTTAGCAGGGGTAATTAGATAGAGGTGCGTAGTATCATGTGATATATGTTTATGTCTCTATTTTGTGAATATGAGATCATGTTTAGTTAATAGTATAATATGCTTTCTTTTAGCTTGTCATCCTACTACTTTTAACATATTTAGATTATGTTAATCTTGCTAAGTTAATTGTGATAGGTTAACAAGATTAGTTGGTGTGGTGATTAATATTTCCAGCATTTAGTTATATTCATGTTCAATCATGTTTAGTTAGTTATATGTGGATATCGTCTCATTTTGGTTCATTTCTAGCATAGTTGTCTAGCATGACAATAGTGAGTATATGTTCATTTTATGTTCATTGACCTTGCATATTGGTGATCATGGCATGGCATGATCGAGGTGGATGCATGATGCATTGAAACTGTGAATGGAAAACTGAGCTACACCAGACTAGTTAGTCGTGACTCGAGGGCAGCGAGGGGTTAGAACCGTCTGGTGCATCCTTCGATCCCAGATCCCGCGGGCATCCTACGTGCCACCACTGCCTAGGTGCACTATGGGATTTCGATTAGTATATGGTATTTATATATGATAGATACGGTGGTAATGGTTGAGATGGCAAGACGACGCATTCCTTGCTAATGGAAATCTGTGTACATGATATGTGCATCTAGTAGAGGATAGGTGCATATGTGTGAATGTGATTCTTGTTAGAGGATAGATGTATTTTGCATGGTATGGTATAGATGGTCTAGTGATGTATTTTATTTTGTCAAGTATCAAGATATGTTGCATGGTGTATGTATGGTGTGTCTCATTTGTAGTATATCATCATATGGAGCATATAGTAGGTGTCTATGCATATGTTCATACCATCTTTTTTTTTAGGTCATGTTATGATGCATATAGGTGCTGGTTGGTGTGATTATAGGCTTTGGTTGGTGGTGTAAAACACATGGATTAAGTCATATATCTAATGTATTGACTAGCCTATATTTACATATAATTGGTGTAGGTCTGGGTACCTATTTAATTATCATATAGGGCCTTTTTGGCTATCCGATTTGGCGGATGATGGGGTGTCTACTGAGTCGTCGTACTCATCCCAATCCTCTTATAAATTTTCAGGTAATCAAGTTTGGCGCAGCAGAAGCGAGGTGGATTGATTCCCAAGAAAGCAAATTGGATGATTCTTGTAATTTAGATGGTAATTAGATTTGTTTAGATTATAGCATAGCAATGTATTTAATTTGATTCTGTGGATGTATAAACTGGGACCTAGTTGTCTTCATTTTTCCCAAACCGATGTTTTTACGGGGTTAATTTTTCCCGGTCGCGTCGTCGGATTATCCCGCTGTGCAAGTTAAAAATCCGGGGCGTGACAGTCACACCATGCACCCAGCCACATATATGCACCAAAGCCACACCTACGTGACCGCCCTCTATACGCATGCCACTTTCTGCCATGTTGTATGCCACCTACTGATGCACCATGCATCTAATGTTGTTGCCGCCTGGTGCCCAACCAACACCCAATCCACATCTCCTACTCGTAGACCCATTCATTACCGAACTCAAATCCCACCAAGTGAGGGGGCATAAGCTTCTCTCAACACCCCTCACATGACCATGTGCTTATCAGAGGATCCCTTCTCCCCCCACCAAAGGGGATCCATGCTCAACACTACCTAATCAGTTGCGCACATCTACTTTGATGATAGAACCACTCAAAACACCAACTATAATAATAATACTTTGATATCAATTAAGTTAAGTATCCATACTTTCCATAAAAAACATGATAAAATGTGCTTATATAATTCAGAATAAAAGGTAATAAATAGTGACATACATCATCATATAAGATATGTTTATGTAAAAGCAATGGATTCAAATATGTCTAAGAATAAAATGAGAATTAGGGCTAATTTTGGAATATTTTAGCAAAACCCATGCTTAAATTGTTATAAATAGGTATAGTGATAGGTTATTGTTAAATCTAAAAATTATATAAATTAAATTAATTACATAAAAGAAGTCATGTCGATTAGTCAAATATAAATTTTAAAATGTTTTTATATTGAAGATAAAAATGGCACAATATTAATTCCTAAAACATATATTTACAAAAAGGAACGTGCATTGCACATGTTTTAGGTGGTTAATAGACATGTATCCCAGTCAAATAAGCAGTATGTTGCATTCATCAAAAATATCCTGCATTTGTCAGAAATATCATTACACATGATATTAATATAGCATAGATGTCTATGTACATATTGTCGATTTTAAATATAAATTTTAAAATATTTACATTGAAGATAAAAATGGCACGATATTAATACCTAAAAATTATATTTACAAAAAGGAAGGTGCATTGTACATGTTTTAGGTGGTTAATAGGCATGTATGCGAGTCAAATAAATAGTATGTTGCATTTATCAGAAATATCATGCATTTGTCAGAAATATCATTACACGTGATATTAATATAGCATAGATGTCTATATAACAAAGAGGTTATTCATGTAATGCATTTTGTTTGGTTGTGTCAGAAGTTTGACATGAATAGTTATATGTGATCATCCATCATATTCATGATGTGCATTCTATTTTGTAAACTAGAGAGTTCAGTAAAAGTATTCATATGTGGTTGTCTACATAGAGGTATGCATGCACAATTTGCATTATGTATCATGGATTGGGAAGGTGGGTCATGAACACAAGGTGCTTTTGAATTATGATATATACTTTAATTGCACTTTTTATTAAAAGTTATGTGGAAGATTAAATATCAGAAAGACATTGTGTATGCGAGACAACATTTCCTTGCATTAACATACATAAAGAAAACTGTAATATGACATGATATTTTATGTTAGAATTAATAAAGTCCTTGCATGCTTACTTGAAAGCATTGTAACGAATTTATAAAGGTCTAGCATTTTTGTGTAGATAGTTACATCAAAAACTATAGCATGACAATTAAAAGTCCCTTACATATTCAGGTGAAAGCCATTTTTATATAAGTACACTAATCACTTTTGAAATGCGAGATGGAGAGAATGAGAAAGAAAGATTTGTATGATTAAGCATAGAAAAAGGTATTAAATTTCTATTTATGCAATTATATGTGATATGACATGGGGTATGTTAGAATTAGTATACCATTAAAGCATCAACTTGTATCTTACTACAAGAGAAAGAATTAAGACTAATTGAGTCTTGTGTAACTTGTCCCATATTTTCATTAAATATGCTTCTACATGTTTCCAGGTGAAAGACAACCATGAGACCAAGGAGTTTGAGGATGAGTGAATTCTTATGTTTTTAAGTTGATATGAGTTATCAATAGATTTGATGATTATAATAGGATGAGATTTAGTATGGATCTAGGAACTATTGACTATCAGGTTGTTTTAATTAGTATGGAATTTTATGTGTGCTTTGTTCTCTAAGATGGTGTTATATTTGACTTAATAAAATATTTAAAATTTTAATTTCCACTTTAATATCCCTTATAAAATACAAAACCTTAGTTATTCACCTTTGAAAACAAAAAAAATACTAGTAAAGCACTTAAAATTAATGTTGTTTATCAAAAATTTACTATTGTATTCATCCCTTTTACCAAAGATCTGGATGTCGACCTTTTGGCTAATTTAGAGGTTAAACATCAATTAAACCAAAACAAATGGGCCTAAATCTCAATAAAAATTTATTTTCAGTGTATCAGACATTTCATTGCATAATAATTTTCAACTTGTATTTTTTGATATATATGATATTTGTACACTTAAATGAAAATCTAAAACTTGAATATGAAGTCAGAAGTTGAACTTCAAAAGTAACTCTATCTCCTATACTACAAGAAAAATGGTTAATGGTGATGACTGAAAATCGTCACCAAAAGGTGAAAAGCTATCACAAAAATGTATTGGCGATGGCTTCACTGTCGTCGCAAATAAGTCTATCGTTGATAGTATAGGCAACGGCTTGAGGCAAAGCCATCGCTACTAACCTACAAACCAACAACTCCAAAGCTATCGCAAGTAGAAGCAATAACTTGCAAGCCATCACTGATAAATTTATAAGCAACAACTTAGATGGTTAGAATTGTATCCAATCATAACTAAAGATGGCTTGAGCCATCACACATGATCATATCAGCGATGGCTTAAAATTGTTCGAAACTAGAAAAAGAACACCCATAGGGCAACTTGATCTAGTTTGGTGATGACTTAAGTAGTTGCAAGTAATTGTTTGGGGATAGCTTAAGTCGTCGACAATTATTATGGGGCGATGGCTTCAATATTCATCCCAGTAATCTCGCACTAAGAAGTTTTGCCAATGGCTTATACTATCACCAATAGTTATGTGCAATAGCTGAAGCTGTCACTAGTAGATGATTAGTGACGGTTTCAACTATTAGCAACAACTTTAACTTTCTCTAATCGCCTTTCCTTAAAAAATTATATGCCCTTTTAAATATAAAAATACATTATTTAACATGGACTATAAAACCGTTTCATATGTCTATTTTATACAACAATATCAAACATCCATTTCATACAACCATCACAAAATGGCCATTTCATACATATATCCATTGCCCATTGCATACACATCCATGCCAAATATATGAATTCATGTCCATTTCAAACAAAGAATCATTTCATACATCTACTTTCTACAATAATGCTAGAACATCCATTTCATATATATATATATATGTATATATCCATTGATGCATCCATTCCATACCCATTCAAAATAGGGTACATCCCATATATAAATTCATTCATACATAATGCAATAGGAATTGCAATTAATACTTTCATTCATACAACAAACATTTCATAATATCCATTCCATACATAGAAAAGTAAAAAAACTATAATGTTTGTCTGTACAATGAAATGGGGAAGGGATACTTTCTACAACCATGCCAGAACATCCATTTCATATATATATATCCATTGATGCATCCATTCTATACACATACCCATTCAAAATATACATACATTACATATATAAATTCATTCATACATAATGAAATAAAAATTTGGAATTAATACTTTCATTCATACAACAAACATTCCATAATATCCATTCCATATATGGAAAAGTAAACCAACTATAATGTTTGTATGTACAATGAAATGGGGAAGAGATACAATCACTCCTCATCCTCCCCAAAAGACTCCTCCTCATCGTCCTCATACTCGTTGTCCCCATTCTCATCCTCTATCTCAAAGGCAGCATCAGTGTGGACGGCATATCTAGTGCCTGAAGTATTTGATTGATATTATCATACATTTAAGTTAAGCATTCTATTGTTTTTTGAAATAATTTTTGTTGATCATCTAGTTACTACTTTAGAGAAGTAATTTCAATTTGACCTTCAACAATTATCAAACCTTGCTTTTACATCTATTCTCTGAGCTCCTAGATCTCTTAGTCATAGAGGTAGAAGCACCTCCACTTGACTCACCATACCATGTGTTGTGATTCTAACTTCGCCCACCACATCGAATACCCCCTATCTATCTCTACCAAAGATGGATATCACTACAAGAAAATAGGTTACTAGGGACGGCTGTAAGCCGTCTCAAAAAACCAAAAAGCCGTCGCTAATATTTATTAGCGACGGCTTCAAGGCCGTCGCACACGCGTCGTAAATAACGCCGTCGCCAATAATATTAGCGACGGCTATTGTTAAGCCGTCCCTAGTACGTTTATTGGCGACGGCTCGTAAGCCGTCGCATAAGTTATTAGCAAAACGACCATTTATTGGAGACGGCTTAATCAGCCGTCGCCAATAATTTTACTGGCGACGGCTTAAGCCGTCGCAAAAGATAAGGAGATTAGACGGCGGATGAAGTTATTTGGGACGGGTTAAGCCGTCTCAAATAATCTTATTGGCCACGGCTAACCAGCCGTCGCCAATAAATGTATTTGCGACGGCCACGTAAGCCGTCGCAAATGGCAAGCAGAAACCCCGCACCCCAGGTCCCGGCATTTTTTCTCTGGTATTGCGACGGCTGTATAGCCGTCGCCACTAAAGTTATTTGGGACCGCTAAAGCCGTCCCTAATATTAAAAACAGCCGTCGTAATACCAGAGAAAAAATTTCGGGACCCGGGTTCCAGAATTTTTCTCTGGTATTGCGACGGCTATTTTTAATATTAGGGACGGCTTTAGCCGTCCCAAATAACTTTATTGACGATGGCTATATAAAGCCGTCGCCAATAATAAATTTCTGAAAAAAAAATAATTTGATTGGCCGGATTGGATCAATTATACGATCCAATCCGGAAAATCAATCATTCTTGAAACTTTCATAAAGATCTAAAATCGGATCTACCAATCCAAAAATTGATTTATATTAATAATTTCGGTGCCGGATTGCTCGTTTCAAACTCGGAACGGACACCGAATTAGGATGAAACAACACACATTAACATACCAAAATTGAAATTCACCAAATTTAAATTCATATTCACATACCATATTCAAAATCACATTCATACACAAAATATTTTGATACATATGAATAACATTCATAGAGTAAAAAATACATCTTAATCTATTCATCTTCTTCATCTTCATCTTCATCATCATCTTCACTCTCCTCGGCATCCTCGTAGTCCTCGTCGTCATCGCCATTTCTGTCCTCTGTTTGTTGAGGCGGAGGATGCCCCGATGTGGATGGCACATCAGGAGTCGGGAACCTTTGACTCAAGCCTTCAATGATCAGATTGAGGCGATCGAAATTATCTTGGAATGATTTTGTTGGTTGTCCAATTGTTGTTTCAATGAAGTTATTTGTTCTTCATAACGTTCATTGATTTCTCCTTGCCTCGCCACCTGATCTCTAAGCTCTCGAACTTCTTGAGTCGAGCTAGAAGCACCTCCGCTTGACTCACCATACCAAGTGTGGCGAGTTTCACCTCGCCCACCACATCGGATCCGTCCTGGTCGATCTCTACCAAACATGGATATGAAAGCTTCCTCCGCGGTGAGTGGAGGCTGCGATACCCCAGCATCCGAGGATTCAGATGCTGGGGGATTCATCAATCCTTGCATATTTTCCTATAAATAATATGAATAAAAATTAAAATCCTACCGTGATGAATTGTGGATTATAAAGAAAAATAGGTTATGATAATCAATAATTACCATCATAAGACGACTTTGGTCATTATCCCAAATGACTGCTCCATCGAGTTCTTCATGCGTTTAACTCATCTGGAATACCATCGGACGAGTTGGAGATCGACCTTCTTTTCGTACCTTACCAAAAAATTTAAAAAAAGATAAAGGTTATTACAGAATAAGAATCAACTAATATGAAATTTTAAGTTTTGACTACTTACAAAGTCTCTTTCTAACTGGTGTATATTTGTTCTTCCTCTTCTGTACGGCATTGTTAATTGCCGCCTATTACCGGCATTCTTTTCACTCAATGCCAACATATATATATACAAATGAAACAACATTAAAAAAATGCAAATGAAAAGAATAGGATCTAATTATAAGAGGAAATAAAATTTTGAGTTACTCTAGCATCATCTTGACTCCATAAATGGCACATATGATGCCATTGTTCCTCGTTGCACTATGGAGGAATGTTGGCACGAGCTTCCTCATTTGATCGTCCTGTAAAATACTGTACACAAATATTGTTAACAAAAAATTGGTTATCTCGAAATTACATTCTAAATTATATTTTACCTTTCTTTTCAAATGATTTCTTTGTTTTCTTTGCATATCTCCCATATGCCTTAATATCTGTGCATCCGATTGAGGATTCCGCTCAAAGGTAAAATGTTGCTGCATTAATATAAAAATGATTAAAAAGTTCACCAAAATTTAAATAAAATGAAGCTACTTGAATGTTACCTCTAAATCACGGAATATGGCATCCTTTTTCTCCTGCGGTAGAGCCATGTAATTATGCTCCCACAAATCACAATGAACTCTGTTCATAACTCCTAAGTAGGAGGTAAACTCCTGTCCATGTGATCCAATGCCGGATCCTCCTACTAGAACGACGTTGTAGGACTCATCAGGGCCAAGTGTTCGCACACTGATGGCCTTTGCTAGACCTCTCCCACGTCTAACTGATGTAGCTAGTTAAGTATAAATTAAAAATTACTATTAGACAACGAAGATTTTTAAAGAAAACTTTTTACTAGCATTTATTCAAATATTTACCTGAAGCATGGGAAGATGGACTACTACCATCTGTAGGAGGCGTCGTCGGAACCCGGTGAGAACGAGTCCGAGATGGACTAGGCTCATGGGGTGCCTCCCTAATTGGCTCGGAAGCAACACCCCTGGAGGTGGAAGGTCGATCCCTAGATGCCTGAGATTGACCCCGAGGTCCACCGCCCTCAGATGGTGTAGAAGTCTGAGATGTCCTACGACTTTTGCTGAAAATTCTCTTCATCTGTCACATAAAAATATTAGGCAGCAATCCCAGCTTCTAATTGTGCAATAAAAAATTTTAGCGAATCCTAGGCCGGATTGCCCAATCCGAGGCCGGATTGCCCAATTTGAGACCCGTTCCGGGTTCCGATCGGGCAATCCGGCTTCGGATTGAGAAACTTAGATTTTTTGGCCAATCCGAGGCCGGATTGACCAATCCGAGGCCCGTTCCGGGTTCCGATCGGGCAATCCGGTTTCGGATTGAGAAACTTAGATTTTTTGGCCAATCCGAGGCCGGATTGCCCAATCCGAGGCCCGTTCCGGGTTCCGATCGGGCAATCCGGCTTCGGATTGAGGGACTTAGATTTTTTGGCCAATCCGAGGCCGGATTGCCCAATCCGAGGCCCGTTCCGGGTTCCGATCGGGCAATCCGGTTTCGGATTGAGAAACTTAGATTTTTTGGCCAATCCGAGGCCGGATTGCCCAATCCGAGGCCCGTTCCGGGTTCCGATCGGGCAATCCGGTTTCGGATTGAGAAACTTAGATTTTTTGGCCAATCCGAGGCCGGATTGCCCAATCCGAGGCCCGTTCCGGGTTCCGATCGGGCAATCCGGCTTCGGATTGAGAAACTTAGAGTTTTTGGCCAATCCGAGGCCGGATTGCCCAATCCGAGGCCCGTTCCGGGTTCCGATCGGGCAATCCGGCTTCGAATTGAGAAACTTAGATTTTTTGGCCAATCCGAGGCCGGATTGCCCAATCCGAGGCCGGATTGCCCAATCCGAGGCCCGTTCCGGGTTCCGATCGGGCAATCCGGCTTCGGATTGAGGGACTTAGATTTTTTGGCCAATCCGAGGCCGGATTGCCCAATCCGAGGCCCGTTCCGGGTTCCGATCGGGCAATCCGGCTTCGGATTGAGAAACTTAGAGTTTTTGGCCAATCCGAGGCCGGATTGCCCAATCCGAGGCCCGTTCCGGGTTCCGATCGGGCAATCCGGCTTCGGATTGAGGAACTTAGATTTTTTGGCCAATCCGAGGCCGGATTGCCCAATCCGAGACCCGTTCCGGGTTCCGATTGGGCAATCCGGCTTCGGATTGAGAAACTTAGATTTTTTGGCCAATCCGAGGCCGGATTGCCCAATCCGAGGCCCGTTCCGGGTTCCGATCGGGCAATCCGGCTTCGGATTGAGGGACTTAGATTTTTTGGCCAATCCGAGGCCGGATTGCCCAATCCGAGGCCCGTTCCGGGTTCCGATCGGGCAATCCGGCTTCGGATTGAGAAACTTAGATTTTTTGGCCAATCCGAGGCCAGATTGCCCAATACGAGGCCCATTCCGGGTTCCGATCGGGCAATCCGGCTTTGGATTGAGGGACTTAGATTTTTTGGCCAATCCGAGGCCGGATTGCCCAATCCGAGGCCCGTTCCGGGTTCCGATCGGGCAATCCGGCTTCGGATTGAGAAACTTGGAGCTTTAGATTAACTTTCTATTTGTATAGGCTGAGTTTCTTGAAGTTGTACATCTTCGTCGATTACTCCAAATGTTATAGGTGCGTTAATAAGTTGTTCTTGATACGGTTCGTTTTCATCTTCACTCTCATTTCCGGAAATGTTGTAATAGTTACGAGGTAGTGATCGTACTAGTAACACCCATCCCTTATTAGAGTTATCATTTACATAAAAAACCTGTTCCACTTGGCTTGCTAGTGCAAACGGTTCATCCGTTCCTAATCTTCTCTGTGTGTTTAATGATATAAAACCATATTCATTAACCTTAAAACCTCGATCATTATCATGTACATCCCACCATTCACATTCAAAAAGTGTTAAACGGCTATTCCGATCGAACGATATCTCAATTATATCTAATATTCGTCCATAATAACCGTCACAACCAGATTGAAGATGGTCATTTACAATAACACCACTTAGTTGAGTTGATTTGGTTGAATCGGATTCCAATGTTCGAAATCTAAATCCATTACATATATAACCGTTTAATGACGAGGCAAATCTCGACGGACCAAAGTCTTCAATCCAATCTCCCACAAATCTTTTAGCTCTTCCACCAATGGTTGTAAGAATACATCAATATCATTTCCGGGAGCTCTCGGACCGGGTATTAATAATGATATCATTGTGTATGTGGCTTTCATACACATCCACGGTGGTAAGTTGTACACCATTGTAACAACATGCCACACACTATATTTTGAAGACATTTGACCAAATGGATTAAAGCCATCTGAAGCCAATCCAATCCGAATGTTGCGTTTCTCTAACGCAAATTCTGGATAAAGTTCATCCACCCTTTTTCAAGCGGGAGAATCGGCAGGATGACGCATTTCACCTCTCAATTGATATGATCGTGATTGGGTGTGCCATGGCATCCACTTAGCCGTATTGGATGATATGAATAAACGCCGCAACCTAACTCCTAATGGAAAATAATGTAAAACTTTTTGTGCTATTTTTTATTTTGATTTTTAGGATCATTTTTATATCTGGAGGTGTTACAATATGGATAAACATTTTTATCTTTATTCTCTTTCCAAAATAGAATACAATCATTTTTACATGCATGAATTTTCTCATAAGTAAGTCCCAATTCCTTAACTAATTTCTTAAGCTCATACCAATTATCGGGAACACATGCCCCATTAGGTAAGACTCCCTTAAATAAAGATAATATCATATCCATACATTTTCTAGTGAGACCATTAATGGACTTAAGTTGAATCAACTTTAATATAAATTTTAATTTAGATACATTTTTAACACCTTCATATAGAGGTGTTTCGAATCTTTTAATAATTTGGAATATTGAAAATTATCTTCATTGTGTTCTTCCTCATTATGTCGAATAGAAGATTCGTTATTTTGAATATCTTGTAACATTTCCATTACCTCATCATCTACATAATTATCTTGTGGTTCATTTAAAATTGAAATGTCCTCATCTATCATATTGACTTCAATTTCACTATGGCATATCCATTTTTGATAATTTAACCATATACCATTGCATATTAGGTGTTCTTTGACAACATTTCTTTTAAAAATAAATGTATTACAACATTTTTTACAATGACACTGTATTAGATCGTTATGTTGTCCATGTCTAAATTGTATTCTAGAATCATGAAAAGAATAGTTTAAAAATTCTTCGATCCCTTCAATATATCTAGAATCTAATCTATTAGGAATATGCATCCATGATTTGTCTAAGTTACTCATCTTAATTTGTTAAAAGATTGAAATACAATGAAGAAATGTTAATTTAATAAATAAATCAATATATAACCGAACCTCCACCGAAAGAAGAAACTCTCAAGTGTATATCTCGATTGAAGTTTGCTGAAAAAGAGATAAAATGATCAAAATTAGACTTGTTGTTGAACAATAAATGTTTATACATACCAATTAAATATTTTTATCACAAACGAAGAGTTAGACATGAAAACTAAGAATTCAGATTTGTTATATTAAGTTAAAACAAAATAAAAAATTATACATTTTTAGCTTTTTTATTTTCAGATCTCATCCCCTTTTGAGGACAAAAATAAGAAGGAATGCACACGTTATAATCTTTATTGGTCCATGCCCAACTGATGAGGCTAGTGATTGTCCTGGATTTTTATTGTCGGTATCCTGGTTGAGGGCTAGGAGGATTCAGATAAAGCCAAAGAGAGGTTCTAGAGCTGATATAAAAGGCTCTACTGCAAAGTCCCAAGAGAGGTTCCACCTGGACATCATCTTGCACTCCTTTAAAGAAGAAAGTAAAAACAAATAGCTAGAAGTGTCTATCTTATAAGATAGGCCCTACGTTATTTTTTACCTCCCACATAAAGGGGAAAATTGACAAAAGCGATAGTTAGAAGGGTCTAGCCTTCAAAGCCGCACCCTATCTTTGTCCAACTCCAAACTACTATTTATGATGAGTTATCCATGTTCAATCATGCCAATAAATTCAAATAATACATTATAGTCTTCTAATAATATTCTAAACATATTAGTTATGTAAAATAATTATTATTACGAAATTTTATGGGTTAAATATGATTTAATGCTACCAAGCTCTAAAAATGTCAGTAAAATTAAAGGGAATTTATATGCAAAGGGGCATTACCCTTGTGTATTTCTCTCAAATGCATTATGAAATATTATTCTAAGGCTCATTCCATGATTAAATAAATTATGCACCTATCTACCTTTGTTCTATCTCCTAAATAATTAAAGTGATCAAGGTGCTACATAATTGGTTTGAGGAGGTCCTAACCTATTAATTTGTTAGGGCTATTTGGCACATTTCTATTGCATATATGCTTTGTGATGTATATAAAAAAAATTAAACAAAAATTCGTTTGTTGAAGATGTATACCTCAAAGGAGGTTCGATTAACCCTAAGTAGGGTTTAAATCTGGCACAAAGGAGGCGGCGGCGGCGGCGGCGGAGCCGGCGACACCCACGGCGGTGACGGAGGTAGCTCTCCCCTCAAGGTGCCCTACGCAGGGAGGGGGCAAGCCGCCGGCGGCGGCGGCGACGGCGGCGGCCGGCGCCGGCCACGGCGGCGGCGGCGACGGCGGCGACAGCGCCGGCCACGGCGGCGGCGACGGCTGAAGCGGCGGCGACCGGCGGCGGCGACCGGCGGCGGCGGCAGGACGAGACGGTGAGCGTGCGCACGAGAGAGAGAGAGGGGGGAGTGAGCGGCGGGGGGAAGAAAGGAGGGGGTCGAGGGTTTTTTTAGCCAAACTTATTGGCGACGGCTTAAAAAGCCGTCGCCAATAACAGGATAAGTTACATTGGCGATGGCTTCCGCCGTCGCCAACAAAAGGCGACCGTTCAACGGTCGGCTTGGATTAGTGGCGACGGCTTAGGCCGTCGCCAGTAATATTATTAGCGACGGCGTATCAAGCCGTCGCCAGTTCTCCGTGGAAAAAACGCACGGGGTCCGTTTTCTGGGTATTGCGACGGCTTCGACCGTCGCCAAAAATATTATTAGCGACGGCGTATCAAGCCGTCGCCAGTTCTCCGTGGAAAAAAACGCACGGGGTCCGTTTTCTGGGTATTGCGACGGCTTCGACCGTCGCCAAAAATATTATTTGTGACGGCTAGATTTAGCCGTCGCTATTTATTAATTATTAGCGACGGCGTTAGTTTAGCCGTCGCTTTTATCATTATTGGCGACGGCTTAACAAAGCCGTCGCCAATAACCCGTCGCCAATGACCCAGTTTCCTGTAGTGTATGAATGCCTCTTCAGGAGAACATGGACTCTCTTAGACCCCAACATTTGATTGAGAGATTCATCAATCGCTCTATATTATTCTAAAAACAAAATTTGTATTAAAATTTATCAATCTTAAGTGAAAGATCAAATGTTGACAACTAAATTAGACATTTAGCATCATTTTATGACTTTTCTTATTACTGCAAATGATCGATCCATCCAACTCTTGATGTGTCAGAGTTAATTGGAAGACTTCTATATGTGTAGGGGGACATCCTTACTTTTGTACTTGTTCAAAGTAGTTAATAGGTTTAGAATATATGGAAGCTAAACCAACTAGCAAATATTAACAAATACATAAAAAACTTACAAAATATCTCTCTAACTGATGTATATTTCTTCTTCTACTTCTATATGACATTAATATATTTCATCTCGAACTCAAACTTAAACTCAAGCCTTAATCCCAAATGCTTGAGTTGGCTATATGGATTTGCCTTTTTCATTCTACACGATGCTCGATTCACTCTTATCGTATGCCTAGCTCCTCCAAGTCATACTGGATTTGCCTATGCCACATTAACTTAGGTGTACCTCTCTACTTCTTTTGCACCTGTAACATCAAGGACTCAACTATTTGTCTGACAGGTGCCTCAAGAGGATGTCATTTGATGTACTCAAACTAATGAATTTTTTCTCTTTTACTACACCCTCAATTTTTACAACTCTCACGTTATCCTTAATGCACTCATTACGGATTCTATCTACACGTGTGGCCAAACATTCACCATAGCATCCATATTTTAGCTACACTCAATTTGGTAGTATGTTTCTTCGTAGTTGTCCAACACTCATTGTCGTAGAGCATGGTAGGTCTTATATGATAGAAATGTATGCCCTACCGCCAATCATATATGATATGACTCAACATTTCTAGAAATATCGTATTCAATTAATTATGCAAATCTTTATTACTAGACCTTGTTATATGCATACATCATAATGAAGTCTTTGATCACATACAATGATAATTGAATCATGGTGAAATCATGATAATGAGATTAATCATCTATAGGTAGCAATCTAAATATTTCGAGTCATAGGATTCTTGAGATGAGTCATCAAAGATCCAGACAGACTATTGTATGTGATGTCTTCTCATGTTATGACAATGACCGATCTTAATAGTCATTAGTGTGGAGACATTGAGATATACATACTGATGTTCATTAGTCAAATGAGTTCATTGAACTGATAGAATTAGAAATGCTAAATGGTATCTTTCTGAACTATCAATTAGTATTTTGTATCATCATGTTGCATGGTTTGACATTTGACTTGAGTCGCCAAAAATGCCTTGTTGGGCGAAACTTATGCTTTGACCATTGACTTATGGATCACCATATAGATGGTGCAGTACAACGATGGATAAGGTGTAAGGCAAACATGGTGGAGGCATTTGAGCTAATAACAAAGGATTGTCCACTCTTGATAAGTGAAAGTGAATGTCATAGATAGTACTTTAAATCCCTAGTCAAGGTAGAGAGGATAATTGGAAAATAAGTTTTCTAATTGATCTGATTCCAGGTATAGGATTTTATAGAGCCGGTATACTAAAAAGTTTATAGTCAATGCCATACTCTTTTTTGACTAGGACATTAAATTGATGAGAGTTTATATATGTGCGGTAACCAATAATGAAAAGGCTCAATAGAGATAAGATTATCCCATAGTCATTTAGGATTATAGGATGTGATTTGTACCTTTCATGATCGATAGGCTAATTAATCTATTATTAGATAATATATTTAATTTAATTAACTATAATTATTCTATTTTAATTATGCATCAAATAAATAGGCTATTAAGCCTAATGGGTCATACACATAAGGACTTATAAGTAAGGGGCAAGGGCATAATTTATGAAGATTTTTAGTTTTTATGAAAAATTTTAAATTCTTTATAAATACTAATGGTTTCAGCCAAACCCTATCAAGCCAAGAGTGAAAACCACATCCTCAACCTCCTCCTACCTTCTCTCTCTAGAAGACATTCATGGGTGATGAAGCTCCATTCAAGAAGAGTTCTCGAGTCCGGTGCTAAGCGAGAACTTATTGTGGATAAAGTTCATGTATACTGCTAGAGACCATACCCTTGAACTGTTTGAAGAGCTTAAAAAGTTCTTCATATTCCTCTCAATGGATTAGATGAAGCCCTAGTAGGTATATTCGATCTCGTTTTAATCGATATTTGGTTTTTGTCATTTAATTCTGATCAAGATAAAAATTAACATGAACTCATAGGAATCGTCACTTCTGCTACACTATATTTTATAAGATGATTCCTTATATTATAACCATGCGATAGAGTTTTCCTTTTCAATTTTTGGAGGATTTACGATCAAATAGAATTCCTGTCACCTACTTCCATTTTAGTCATCCCATTTTAATCTTATGACTGACATCTTCGTCACATTCTCCATTCATATATAAGATTGAACCCAAGTACTCAGTGCAAGGACTTTTCCATCTAAGATTATTTTAAACTCTTCAACCCCTAGGGTTTCACTATATTCGAAGTGCATATGCTCCATCTTTGTGTTGTTAATTTTGAACTCCTTAGAATCTAACTCAATTTTCCATCATTCAAGTTTCTTGGTAATGTTGTCTTGAGTCTCATGTAAAAAAAAATATCGTCTATCAACATCATACACCAAGGTAAACTCCCATGTATATTCTTAGTTATTTATTCTATGACTGGGACAAAAAGATATGGGTTGAGAGCAGACCATTGGTGTAACTCGACTGACACCGGGAAGGCTTCTGACTCTCCTCTTGGAGAGGAAACCTACGTCATTGCACCTTCATACATGTCTCTAATGATGTTAATGTACTTATTGGGTACCATTTTCTTTCTTAGCACCCACCAAAGAACCTTTCTTGAGACTTGGTCATAGGCTTTTTCTAAATCAAGGAAAACCATATGCATATCTCTCTTCACATCTCTATATTTCCCCACTGAAGATCTAGCTAGGAAGATGACCTTCATAGTCGATCTACCCATCATGAATTTAAATTGATTTTTAGAGATCTTAGTACATTCTCGAAATCTCATCTTCATGACCTTCTCCCACAACTTTATAGTCTGATACATGAGCTTGATACCTCTGTGGTTCTCACAATTTTGTACATTTTTCTTACCCTTAACTAGCAGGATGATGACTCACTTTTTTCATTCATTTGGCATACTTTTGAAGATAGCATTCTTATTATAGAGAAGTTTTAGCAAATTCACTCATCTCTCACCTAAACATTTCTAGACTTCAATCAGAATGTCATCAGGACCATATGCCTTAAAGGTCCCCATACTTTCCAATGATAGGTGCACTTCTAGAAAGGTAACTTTTTGGGTAAACTCTGACCTTTCCCCCCCCCCCCCCTGATCTCTTCTCAGATCCCCTATGCCTTCTAGGATAGGCTCAATGAAGAGTATTTCAAAGTAATATTTTTACCATTCTTAAATCTCCTTATCCTGAGTTAATACCCTCCCCTCTTAGTCTTTAATACATTGAAACTATCTTAGATCCCAAGATCTCCTCTTCCTTCACTTAGCCAGACAATAAATATCCTTCTCACCAACTTTAGTGCCTAATTTGTCATATAACTTGCTATAGGCTAACCCCCTGGCTTGCCTAACTACCCACTTTGCCTCACTCTTAGCTATCTTAGATTGTTTAAAGGCCTCGTAAATGATATAGATGGGCAATTTCTTAAACACTCTCTCTTGCTCTTCACCACTCTCTACACTTCATCATTCTATTACCATGATTCCTTCATAGGTGGACCCCACTCAATAGTCTCACTGAGATTGCATATATTACCTTTATTTATTTTACCAAGTGCCTAAAAACAAATTGAGAAAGATTTAATATTTGATAAAAGATCATGCTCAAATAAAAAAGAATTAAAATTATTTTTTACCTTATTATCACCTTTGACTCATATGTCGATGCCATTGGTCATTGTTACATTATGAAGGCACATTTGCATAGGCCTCCTCCACTGATCGCCTATAAAATACTAGACACAAAATTTGTTAGTTTCAATAGACAATAAGAGAAAAAATTTACTTGATATTACCTTTTTTTAATGATTTCATTGCTTTCTCTACATCTTCCCCCCATATGTTTTAAGATCTATGCATATATAGATGTAGACCACTCAAAAGTATAATAACATTGCATAATAAATGTGTACATATTCGTTAACAATAAACTATCAATTATCATACATATATTAAAACTATCAATATAATATTTATCTTAAGATCTCTAAAGATGGCATCTTACTTGTCTTGTAGAAAAGTAATGTAATTTTGTTGGCATAAATTACAATGCACTCGATTGCAAACTCCAAAGGAGTAGGTGAATTCTTAACAATGTGAGCCTACACATGAACCCCCCCCCCCAAACTAATTTGGCGTTCAAGGTCTCTCCATGGCCTAATGTCCTTACATTATACGCTTTAGTCATACCTCTCCTATGTCTATATGATGTAGCTAATTAACCACAAAATCACAATATATTAGAAAGTGGTATGTATGTATATAATGACTCTAATAGATTTTGTAAAATGTATACTTGAGGTGAAAGAAGATAGACTACCTATACATGGTCCAGGTTGAGGAGTACCTGATAGAAATGTATGCCCTACAACCCAATCATATGTGATATGATTTTACATTTTTTCTAATATATTATTTAGTATTAATAGCATTTTCTTCATTATTTGCACTATCTAGATGTGTCTATTATAATGAAGTCCTAGGTTACATGCAATGATGATTGAATCATGATGAAATCATGATAATGAGATCAATTATCTAGAAGCATGCACTTTAAATGTTTCTAGTCGTAGGATCCTTAAAACGGGACATCAAGGATCCGATAAGACTAGTGTATATGATATCTTCTCATATGATGAGGATGACCGATCTCATTGGTCATCATTGTGGGAACATTAAGATACATGTACATGTGCTCATTAGAGGAATGAGATCACTAAATTGACTAGTATAGAATCCTTGAATGGTATCTTACCAAACTGTTGATTAGGGTATTCTATCATCACGGTTGCACGGTTGGATCTTTGACCTGAGTTGCCAAAGATGTCTTACCAGGCGTACCATGTACTTTGACTATTGACTTTTGGATCACTTAGTATTGTGGTTCTATACAGTTAATGGATTAGGTATATGAGAAATCCGGTGGAGGCAATTTAGCGGATAATAGGGGATCGTCCACTCTCAGTAGGAGAGAGAGAATGTCCTATGGATAGTGTAAGGAATCGTCCATTAAAATTTGGTGCAGCGGAAGCGACGATTCCTATGGGTTCCTTTAGAATCCGTCTCAATAAGAACCGAACGACGAAAACCGAAAACTAATCAAATCGGGTTCGAATATACCTGATAGGGATTCATATTATCCCATGGAGAGGAAGGAGATGAGCTTCTCAAGCTCTTCAAACCATTCAAGTGTCCGGTCTCCAGCAGTATCCACACGAACTTTATCCACAGCAGGTTCTCCCTTCGCGCCGGCCTCGAGAACTCTTCCCGAACGGAGCTCCATCGACCATGAACACCTTCTAAAGAGAGGAGGAGGTAGGGAGGAGACTTGGGACGTGGTTTTCACCCTTGGCTTGATTGGGTTTTGGCTAAAACCATTAGTATTTATAGAGAATTATGGAATTTTTCATAAAAACCCAAAATCTCTATAAATTACGCCCATGCCCCTGTACTTGTGGATAAGTCCTTTTGTGTGTGACCCACTAGGCCCAATAACCTATTTGGCTGAGGCCTAAATAAAATAGAACAATTCTATTTAATTTTAATTAAATCTGTTATCCGATAACAGATTAATCGGCCTACCGATCATGAAGGGTACATGCCACATCCCATGATCCCAAATGGCTATGGGGATAATCTCATCTCCATTGAGCCTTTCCATCATCAGTTATCACATGGATATAAACCCTCATCCATCCAATGTCCCGGTCGGAAAGGAGTACGGCATCGACTGTCAACTCCTTAGTGTACCGACTCTATAGGATCATGTACTCGGAATTGAATCAATTGGAAAACTCCTTTTCCATTTATCCTATCTACCCTGGCCAGGGATTTAGAGTACTATCCCATAGGACATTCACTCTCACTTACCGAGAGTGGACGATCCCTTGTTGTCCGCTCAATTGCCTCCATCGAATTTTCCTTGTACCCGATCCATCGCTATATAGGACCATCTAAATTGTGATCCATAAGTCAATGGTGAAAGCACAAGTTCCACCTAACAAGGCATCTTTGGCGACTCAGGTCAAAGGTCCAACCATGCAACCGTGATGATAGAAGACCCTGATAGACAGTTCGGTAAGATACCATTCAGGGTTTCTAATTCGGTCAGTTCAGTGAACTCATTCAACTAATGAGCACCTGTATGTGTATCTCAGTGTCTCCACACTAATGACCAATGAGATCGGTCGTCCTCATCACATGAGAAGACATCACATACACTAGTCTATCCGGATCCTTGATGTCCCGTCTCAAGTATCCTATGACTAGGAACATTTAGATCAAATACCTCTAGATGATCAATCTCATTATCATGATCTCATCATGATTTAATCATCATTGTATTTGATCAAGGACTTCATTATGATATTCGCATCTAATAAGAGCTTATAATGAAGATTTGCCTAAATAATTGAATAAGATATTTCTAGAAATGTCGAATCATATCATATATGATTGGCTTGTAGGGCATACATTTCTATCAATATCCCACTTGCACTAAAGCCAATCATCATCTGATTGATCTGTATCAGCTCAAGGTGAAGCTCAAACACTCTTTGAGTAACTGCTTCAGTTAGTGGATCTGCAATGTTATTAACGGTAGATACTTTATCTTTAATTATATCTCTATAAGTTGCAATCTCTCTGATTGTATGGTATCACCATAGAAGTTCTAAACTTCTGATGAGACATCGGCTCTACTCCATTGTTTTCTCAAAACAATGATACACTTTCAGAGAAAATTGAGACAATCCCATATCAAATATGTAGATGAAAAACTTCATCTAAACCACTTCTCAAGTAGTGTGCAACCACTATGTAAACTTGTTTGCATATGTTGTAGAACTTACAGTGTTCTATCACATAGAACTCTTTCAACTTACTTCACCACCATTATTCCGACTTAATATCAAACTTATTTGATTAGAAGCTTGTGTTTGTAAAACTACAAGACTTCAAGTCTTATCCTCCAGTGTATAGAGATACATTCTCAGTGTTTCTCAAGTACCAAATGATATATCTCTAAACTATCCTGTGACTCTCACCTGGATCTTCCTGATGAATGCTCATAACACTTAGAGCATTAATCACATCATGTACGTAGCATCATATAAATGATAGACCCTATGACAAAGGCATAAGGACTCTATTTATGTGATCTCTTTATCTTTCAAGAAGTCTACAAAGACAACACTTAAGAGAGATCAACTCCACACCTCATAGGTAAGAAACCTATCTTGGAGTTTATCATGTCAAACCCTTTGACTATGGTGACTACGTACATTAACTGGGCATTGATTTTAGATCTATCTCCATAGATCTCAAAACCCAAATTGTGTTTGGAGGATCAATTTGATAGCTAGGTTCACTTATGATAACACACCTACTTCATTCTTAATGAGTAGTATGTCATCAACATAAAATGTCAAGAAAGTAACAGCACTCCCACTTATCTTGTTGAATACACAAGGCTCCTCTTCGTTCTTAACGAAGTCATAAGATTTAATCTCATTAAACCTTATATATGATATATGGGAAATTTTACTTTAGTCTATAAATGAACTTAATACACACTCTTCTTGGATGTTATTGGGACTTGATTCCCTATAGTTGTATCATATACACCTATTCCACAAAATACTTTAGAGGAACACTATCTTAACATCCAATTAGCTCATCTCATAATCATGGAGTGTAACAATCAAAATCCGAATGGATTATTCCATGGAATAGGTAAAAGATCTCATCATAGTCAACCATTTGACTTCAATGATACCCTTTTCAACTATTCTCACCTTTGAAGGTATCTACCTTCTAATCCACTCCAATCTATTCTTTAGTGATCCATTTATTCCTTATGGATATTATATCCTTAGGTGGATCTATCAAGTTCTAAACTTGATTAGAATAGATAAAGTTTATATCAGATTTTATTGTCTCTTCCCATTAATGAATCAATATCTCATATTGGTTCTATATAGATCCTAGGATCAATATCCTTATTATCTTATGCCTCATTTCATCTGTCAGTGATATGTCTCACATTTCTCTTAGGTTGAATGGACACAAGAATAGATGTATTAGTTGCCGATGTGTAATTATTAATTAGCACCTTAATAGAAGTGTTATTGGGTTGTGGGACTGGAACATCTTCCATATATATCTTTCTCCCACTATCTTTCATAAGAAGGAACTTTTCCTTTAGAAATATAGTGAGCTGAGTAACACATACCCTTGACATAAAAGTCGTATATTTAATATCCAAAAGTTTCCTTAGGATATTCCACAAGCCAACACTTCATAGTCATATATTCTAACTTGTTAGAGTTATACTTCTTCACCAGGTCAGACATTCTGAAACCATAACTTGCTTAAGGTCAAGCTTTAACCCCTTTTCCATATCCTATATGGAATAGTCAGAACAGATTTAGAAGGTACCTTTTAAAATCAAGTGGTTATAACGAGTACTTAACCAAAAATAGACAAAGAGAAAATTTGCAAAGCTTGTCATTGTTCATATTATGTCTTACATAATATGACTTCTCATTTTAGCTTCTCAATTAAGCTAAAATGTGTAAAGAGGTGTCCATTAGATTCTATTATCCTTCAAATATATGTGAATTATGTACTTAAGTATTCCTCTCTTTGATCTCATCAAAGAGTTCTAATACTCTTTCCATTAGTATCTCTACTTCATTCTTTGAAATAATGAAGTAGAAATATTCTTCTTTAGCTTTACTAGATATGGGCTAACATACATCTAGATGTACGAAATCTAATAACTCATTAACCCATTCTCCATGTCTATATAAAGCTAAAGTGTAGATTGATCTAAATCAACCCATTTCCTCTTAAAAGGAATATTCACACATAACATGAGAGCTAACATATCAAATATGATTAAACAATTCATTAAGCTCCCACTGGCAAACACTTTGCTATTCAATCTATTAGAACATCTATCAATTCCATAACTTAGAATAAATCAACATTTATTCAAGTAGGAAATCATATAAAGTTCTTGTAGAAGGATATAATAGCAATATTAATTATTAAGACATCTCGATAAGGCTATTAAAGAATTGCACCTCCCACTAATAATGATGCAACTTTTGCACCATTTTATATGTAGGTCAACATCTTCTTTATTAAGCATTCATTTACTTGTCATCATCTACAACTCCTTGTAGATATAAGATGCATATCTGGTATCTCATACCATTAGATGCATCCATAGTATCTAATATTATGTTATACACATATAGTATCTAATACTATTAAGTGTATATTTAAAACAAGTAAGTGCCAATGACTTGGATACATGAAGCTTCTCAAGCTCCACCTTTGCATTATATACAAAACACTTTATACTTTCTCTTCCACTTATCATCATCATGACAGTGTAAGAATCATGTCTTATTCTGGCTTTATTATCTTGACCACCTTCTTTTACTATTAACTCTCTCCTATTTTTTTATCTAATGATTTTACTTCTTACTATTGGTCTCACCAACAAGAAGTAATTAAGATGTATTGTTGATCTAAGTTGCCCTTTAGTTAGCTCATCACTATGAGCCATGATGGATCTCATATCCATCTATCCATGTTGTCTCTATAATTATGTCTCATAGAGACTAACATCTAGTTTAAGGCAAACAATGCATCTTGTCTATGAGATAAGATCTTATCTTTCTTTCATATCACTAGATAATTTAGGAGACACCTACTTCTCAAGTAGAATAGTTAATTGGTAAACTATGAGAACAATTCTCTTAGTTCTAAACCAGTATAAGAAGTGTGAGCCATTAAGCTATATGGCATCTAATATGCCATACTAATGGTGATTTATAATCGTATTCTACAACGGAGATATAATTTTATCAATATAACATTGCAAACATTCATTAAAATTAAGATATGGTCTTTGATCCTAATTTATGCTCCCACTAATTTTTGACGAATTTGCATAACCCTCATTATGCAAAGACGGGATATCACGATGAAATCCTAGTGAGGACTAAGATCCTATTAACTTTATGATGATGACCTTGTGGTAGCACAACAAATCACCCCATACTTAATAGGTAGGCAACTATTACCAGTTGCAACTCTTGCAACTCTTAGTCATTTAGCCTCTAGAGTTATGACCTTGTGGTAGCACAACAAGCCATATACTCTAGTTAGGTCAAACCCGCTTGTTACGTTATGAGAATGGATTCTTCACACAGCCCTTGTGGTAGCACAACAAAGCCATGCAAATGGTCCACCCCAAGGTTCGGCAAATGCCTTAGCCATGATCACCAATCCCTTGCTGAATGTGTCTTGTGGTAGCACAACAAACCCATCCAATCTAAGATTGGCTCATCAAGACCATAACAACGGAAGGCTACGTGAGTCATTCTTAATGTCACACGTTTATCAACCTAATTATGACAAGGAGGGATTTTATTTTAGTCTCATCAATAATATGTGCTAAGTATATATAATACCTTTGGAATATCATATATCTAAGGTATAACCTGTAGCACACATCCACATATCAAATATGCACAAAATCAGGTGATCATGGACTTAACCCTAAGCATGCACCTAAGGCACCCCTATAGGTGCAAATCCTTGCTTCAGATGCTTGACTTGGTATGCTCCCACTTCAGAAGGGTGCTTCTCCAAGTGGTCCCGCTCTCCAACCTTCAACGAACCGGCTTCTAACTCTTACAAGCGGCTTAAGGGTATGCAGACTCCACAAATGTACATAACTCAATAAGAAACCTTGGTTTTAACCAAGGGCAGTACATTAATGGAGGGAGGTAGAATGTACAATTAGATTGTATAGAGAGAGAGGAGGCACACGCAGGCCCCATTTAATAACATAATCAACACAATTAAAAGCAATCACAAGCCAAGCACAATTAAGTCCATGATCACCTCCATACACACTAACATTCATCACATGAACATAGAGCGCATACGTGATAATTATATGAGATATATCATATATATCAACATAAAATTATATAATTTATTTTGAAATTCACAATTTCATGCATGTCGAATTTTTCATGAAATAAATAACATGAAAATAACATGACAATAACATATAAACAATTTATATGTAATAAACATACAAAACTAAACTATTTAGAACATTCATGCATTCCCAATACTGTGCAAGATCAGAAATTAATGTCCCAATTTATATTCTGTAAAATCTCATTTTACATAATTAATTAAGACACTAATAATTTAAGTTAAACCTTTAAAACAATTTTAAAATTTAACCATGAGTGAATCTATGTAAATAGAATTAAACATCATCTAACATGTTATTAAACACTTTAAAACATGTTAAATAATATTATATATTTTTTCAGAAATTTTCTGGAATTTTATGGCAATTTTTCGGATTTTCTATGATTTTAAACAATTTAAAATCACAAAATATAGTGTCTGGCGCAGTGCGCCGCGCGCTCCGGCGCACTGCGCCACGCCGGTGAGCGCCTGTGTGCGCCCTGGCGTGTGCCAGTCCTCCATCGCGTGTGCGCCGACCGTTAGTGCGCCGGCACGTGTGCCGATCGACTTCCCCGAACATGCGCGTAAAGCACTGTTCGTACGGGAGAAAATTAATCTCGTTAACTCGGACATATCTCCTTATTCAGGAGTCCAAAAAATCTGTAAAAATATGCGTTGGAATACTTATCAAATAGGAAATCCAAAACAGTCGGCCTAATATCCAGGAAAATTCCCAGTCGACCGAAAAATGAGGAGGAAGAGGCGGTGGTCACACAGATTCCGTAGCAGAAATCTCTATTTTGCAACGAGGATAACTCCTAATCCAGGAAGCCAAATATTCTCAAAAAATATAATTTAGAATTATCATCATATAACGTTTCCAAATATCTATATATCCCTTCATATAAAAATTCTCTATCAACAGGAAATCAGGAAGAAACAAGTTGGCGCCGCCAGATTCCGCAGAACCCTAGTTCGTCGGAAAACTTAAAAATTCTCATCCTCCGCCGTCGTTCAAAGTTGGATATCAAAGGTAAAGGCTAAATAATAATATTACCCATCTCCTATACCTTTCCAAGTCTCAATTTCTTCTGTGGACGGAGATTTCACAAAATCCCCAAATCCGGGTGTCGGTTCGGGCATGACAGAAACACCAACTTTTGATGCTTCTCCCGAACACTACAGAGATCCAAACTTCAAAAGGTTTGCGCGTTTGGAAAGGCCTATATCATGAGATTCTACAAAGGCCAACCAATATTTTATCTGAGTCATACACAGAATATTGTAGCCTCGTCAAAACAGACGTTTGCACAGATTCGGGAACGCATAAATAACATAAAATAATGTCGATTCGACGTCGATTTTGACCGAGACATGAACCGGGCTCTGATACCACTGTAAGAAATCGTCCATTAAAATTTGGTGCAGCGGAAGCGACGATTCCTATAGGTTCCTTTAGAATCCGTCTCAATAAGAACCGAACGACGAAAACCGAAAACCGATCAAATCGGGTTCGAATATACCTGATAGGGATTCATATTATCCTATGGAGGGTAAGGAGATGAGCTTCTCAATCTCTTCAAACCGTTCAAGTGTCCGGTCTCCAGCAGTATCCACACGAACTTTATCCACAGCAGGTTCTCCCTTCGCGCCGGCCTCGAGAACTCTTCCCGAACGGAGCTCCATCGACCATGGACACCTTCTAAAGAGAGGAGGAGGTAGGGAGGAGACTTGGGACGTGCTTTTCACCCTTGGCTTGAATGGGTTTTGGCTAAAACCATTAGTATTTATAGAGAATTATGGATTTTTTCATAAAAACCCAAAATCTCTATAAATTACGCCCATGCCCTTGTACTTGTGGATAAGTCCTTTTGTGTGTGACCCACTAGGCTCAATAACCTATTTGGCTGAGGCCTAAATAAAATAGAACAATTCTATTTAATTTTAATTAAATCCGTTATCCGATAACAGATTAATCGGCCTACCGATCATGAAGGGTACAAGCCACATCCCATGATCCCAAATGGCTATGGGGATAATCTCATCTCCATTGAGCCTTTCCATCATCAGTTACCACATGGATATAAACCCTCATCCATCCAATGTCCCGGTCGGAAAGGAGTACGGCATCGACTGTCAACTCCTTAGTGTACCGACTCTATAGGATCATGTACTCGGAATTGAATCAATTGGAAAACTCCTTTTCCAATTATCCTATCTACCTTGGCCAGAGATTTAGAGTACTATCCCATAGGACATTCACTCTCACTTACCGAGAGTGGACGATCCCTTGTTGTCCGCTCAATTGCCTCCATCGAATTTTCTTTGTACCCGATCCATCGCTATATAGGACCATCTAAATTGTGATCCATAAGTCAATGGTCAAAGCACAAGTTCCACCCAACAAGGCATCTTTGGTGACTCAGGTCAAAGGTCAAACCATGCAACCGTGATGATAGAAGACCCTGATAGACAGTTCGGTAAGATACCATTCAGGGTTTCTAATTCGGTCAGTTCAGTGAACTCATTCAACTAATGAGCACCTGTATGTGTATCTCAATGTCTCCACACTAATGACCAATGAGATCGGTCGTCCTCATCACATGAGAAGACATCACATACACTAGTCTATCCGGATCCTTGATGTCCCGTCTCAAGTATCCTATGACTAGGAACATTTAGATCAAATACCTTTAGATGATCAATCTCATTATCATGATCTCATCATGATTTAATCATCATTGTATTTGATCAAGGACTTCATTATGATATTCGCATCTAATAAGAGCTTATAATGAAGATTTGCCTAATTAATTGAATAAGATATTTCTAGAAATGTCGAATCATATCATATATGATTGGCTTGTCGGGCATATATTTCTATCAATCTCCCACTTGCACTAAAGCATCTACAAACCAAACTAGTATGTTCCATTTACCACACCAGCTTGTTCCCACCATTCAAATTTAAAAGGTATTAGCCTTATCTTACTTACTTGGTTTTGTTTGTAAGGGTCTAGAAACCAAACCAAAACAAACCAATTTGTTCCATTTACCTACATGGTTTGTTTCCATCATTCCCATTAAAAAAGCATTAGCCTCAGTTTACTAGCTTGGTTTGGTTTGAAATGACTTAAAAGCCAATCCAAAATTGGTTAAAGGACTTATAAATCAAATTTAAAAGGGTTTATAAACCAAATGAAACTGGTTTATTCCATTTACCAAATTAGATTATTCTCACCATTCAAATTCAAAAAGTATTATAGGGTGTTTGGTAGGTCTTTTAATTTTGAGTCAATCTCGTTTTTAAAATCAAGACTACTTTACTTCTTATTTTTAATTTTAAAATCAAAAGAGTCTAATCATTTTTGTTTGGCAAAACTATCACAATTTTTAAAATTTATAGAGTATTTTTTGGTTATGATTTTAAAATCAAAATAACTCTACGACACACTGCATGTCAATACAATGTAGTATGTCACAATATACATATTTATTTAATGTCAACTAATAAAAAATGTCAACTAAAATCTATGACAAACATCGCATGATCCCACTCTCCGGTCACCGCCCTCCTCCCGACGACGGCTCCCCTCACCCCCATGCCTGCTGCCGGAGTCCGCCGCCATGCCCCCCCCTGCGCGGAGCCGCGCCCGCTGCGGGAGGTCCGCCACCGCCTCCCCCCTTCCCCCGCGGAGCCATGCCCGCCGTGTGAGTCCGCCGCCGTGCCCCCCCCCCGCGCAGCCGCGCCCACCGCGGGAGGTCCGCCACCGCCTCCCCCGCGGAGCCGTGCCCCCCGCGGAGTTCGCCGCCGCCTCGCCCCCGCGGAGCCGCGCCCGCCGCGGGAGGCCCGCCGCCGCCTCGCCCCCTCCCCCCCCCCGGCCAGCTTCCGGAGTCCGCCGCCGTGCCTCCCCCCCCCCCCGCGCGAGCCGCACCGGCTGCGGGAGGTCCGCCACCGCCTCCCCCCCCCCCCCGCGGAGCCGTGCCCGCTGTCAGAGTCCGCCGCCGCCTCGACCCCCTGTGGAGCTGCGCCCATTGCGGGAGGTCTGCGACCGCCTCGCCCTCGCCCCTATAAGGAATCAATACATGACAGCGGAAAAATTTTGATTCCATAAAGCCATGATCTTTGCCTTGATCGATGCCGAACGAGTAAAACCGGGAACCGAATATGAAGTAGAACGAGAGTACCTCATGGGATTTCTAAAATCCCTCACCATAGATGAAGAGAGGACATTCCTCCTTGCTGAAAACCGTTCAAGTGTCTGGTCTCTAGCGGTATCCACACGATATGCTTCAATAGACGAGTTCTCTCTTCCTTCGGGGCTCCAGAAACCTTCCAGATCCAAGCTTGACCATGGGAGATCACCTTCTAGAGGAGAGAGGAGGAAGAGAGGATGCTTGGGACGTGCTCCAGCCCTATGGCTTGTTAGGGTTTGGCTTTATAAGCCATTTATATATAGAAGATGGAATTTTTCACAAAAACCCAAAACTTCTATAAAATTGCGTCCATGCCCTCATCATATTGACCAGATCTATTGTGTGTGACCCACTAGGCCCAATAGTCAATTTGGTTGAAGCCTTAATTAATTTAAAAGAACAATTCCTTTAAATTAAATCAAAACCGTTAGCCGATAATAATTTTTACGGCTTTCTTATCATAAAGGGTACAAGCCACATCCTATGATCCCAAATGACTTTGGGGAGTTAAATAACATCCATTGAGCCTTTCCATCATCAATTACCACACGGATTTAAATCCTCGTTCATACAATGTCCCGGTCGGTCAGGGGTTCGGCACTGACTGTCAACTCCTAAGTATTCCAACTCTATGAAATCTTGTACTCATGAATGAATCAACTGGAAAACTCCTTTTCTAATTATCCTATCTACCTTGGCCAAGGATTTAGAGTACTATCTCATAGTACATTCTCTCTCTCCTACCGAGAGTGAACGATCCCCTATTGTCCGCTCAATTGCCTTCACCAGGTTTCCCATATACCCAATCCATTAACTATATAAGACCACAATACTAAGTGATTCATCAGTCAATAGTCAAAGTACATAGTACGCCTGGCAAGACATCTTTGGTGACTCAGGTTAAAGATCCAACCGCGCTATTGAGATGTAAGAATAACCTGATAGATAGTTCGGTAAGATACCGATCAGGTTTTCCTAAATTGGTCAGTTCAGTGAATTCATTCCACTAATGAGCACCTGTGTGTGTATCTCAGTGTCCCCACACTGATGACCAATGAGATCGATCATTCTCATCATATGAGAAGAGATCACACACACTAGTCTATCCGGATTCTTGATGTCCTATCTCAAGGATCCTATGACCAGGAACATTTAGATCACATACCTCTAGATGATCGATCTCATTATCATGATCTCATCATGATTCAATCATCATTGCATGTGATCAAGGACTTCATTACGATACATGCTTCTAATAAAAGCTAGTAACAAAGTTTTGCCTATTTAATTGAATGAGATATTTCTAGAAATGTCGAATCATATCATATATGATTGGCTTGTAGGGCATACATTTCTATCAATCTCCTACTTGCACTAAAGTCAATCACCCATCTGGCTGATCTCTATCAGCTCAAGGTGAAGCTCAAACACTCTTTGAGTAACTGCTTCAGTTAGTGGATCTGTAATGTTAATAACGGAAGATACTCTATCTTTAATTATATCTCTATCAACTGTATTCTCTCTGATTCTATGGTTTTGCCATAGAAGTTTGAAACTTCTAATGAGACTTTGGCTCTACCCCATTGTTTTCCTAAAACAATGATACACTTTCTGAGAAGGTTGGGACAATCCCATAAGCCAGATGAACATCTTCATCTAGTCAGCTTCTCAAGCAATATACAGTCATTATTCAATCTACTTTAGATTAGTTGTAGAATTAGCAGTGTTCTCTTGGATGGAACTCTTCCAGCTCACTGCACCACCATTAGCTTGTCTTATTATTAGACTTATATGATTAGAAGCTTGTGTTCATAAAACTACAAGACTTCAAGTCTTATCCTCCATACATTAGAGATATATCCTTAATGCTTCTCAAGTACTCAAGGACACATCTCTAAATTATCCTGTGACTCTCACAAGGATTTACTTGATGAATGCTCATAACACTTAGAGCATGAAGTCATGTGCGTAGCATCACAAATGTGATAGGTCCTATTACAAAAGCATAAGGGCTATACTAATGTGATCTCTTTATCTCTCAAGAAGTCTACAAAGACATCTCTTTAAAGATATCAACTCCACACTACATAGGTAAGAAGCCTATCTTGGAGTTTGCCGTGTCAAACTCTTTGACTATGGTAACTACGCACACAAATTGGGTAAAGTCAAAAAACCTTTTAGATCTATCTCTATAGATCTTAAAACCCATTTTAAGTTTGGAGGATTAATTGATAACTAGGCTCACTTATGATAACATACTTACTTCATTCTTAATGAGTAGTATGTCATACATATATTATGTCAAGAAGATAATAGCACTCCCACTTATCTTGTATGAAAACACAAGGCATATCCTCATTCTCAATGAAGTCATAAGATTTAATCTCATTAAACCTTATCAACCATCTATGAGAAGTTTTACTTTAGTCCATAAATGGACCTTATGCACACACTATTTGGATGCTTTGGAACTTGATTCCCAAAGGTTGTATCATATACACCTGTTTCTCAAAATAGCATAGAGAAACACTATCTTAACATCCATTTGATATATCCTATAGTCATAGTGTGTAACAATCAAAATCCGAATGAATTAATTCCATGGCATAGGTAAAAGGTCTTATCATAGTCAACTATTTGACATAAATGATATCCCTTTTAACTATCCTTACTTTGAAGGTCTTTACCTTCTAATATACTTCAATCTATTCTTTAGTGATCCATTTATACCCTATAGATACTAAATCCTTAGGTGGATCAATCAAGCTCTGAACTTGATTAGAATAAATAGAGTTTATATCGGATTTTATTGTTTCTTCCCATTTTGAATCAATATCTCATATTGCTTCAATATAGATCTTAGGATCATTATCCTTTTATCTTATGTCTCATTTCTTCCATCAAAGATATGTCTCACATATCTCTTAGGTTGATTGGACATAAGAAAAGATCTATGATTTCCCCTTGTGTAAATATAAGCTAGTACTTTTATAAAAGTGTCCATGGATTGTGGGACTGGAACACCTTCCATTTATACCTGGCTCCCACTATCTTTCTTAAGGAGGGACTCTTCCTTTAGAAACATGATGAGATGAGCAACTCATACCCTTCTCCCTAAGGAAGGCATTAATATCCTTAAGTTTCCTTAGGATATCCCACAAGCCAACACTTTATAATTTTATATTCCAACTTAATAGGGTTATACTTCTTTACCAAGCCAGACATTCTGAAACCTTAACTTGCTTAAGGTCAAGCTTTAATCCCTTTCCATATCTGATATGGAATAATTGGAATATATTTGGAAGGTACCGATTTAAGATCAAGTGCCTATATTGAGTGCTAACCCCTAAATAGACAAAAAAGAATTTTGCAAAGGTTGTCATTATCCATATTATGTCCTACACAATATGGCTTCTCATTTTAGCTATTCAATTAAGCTAAAATGTATAAGAGGTGTCCATCAAAAATTAGATTCTACTATCCTTCATTTATGTGTGAATTATTACTTAAGTATCCTCTCTTTGATCTCATCAAAGAGTTCTAATACTCTTTTCATTAATATTTCATCTTCATTCTTAATCTCAAATAATTTCTCAAAGGTTTTGGATTTGTACTTCATAAAGTATATATGTCCATACCTAGAGAAGTCATCTTTGAAAATTAATGAAGTTGAAATATTATCCTCTATCTTTAATAGATATGGGCTAACATGTATCTAGATGCATGAGTTTTATAAACTCATTAGCCCTCTCTCCATGTCTAACAAATGAAGAGTTGGTCATTTTGCTTAATAAGATAAGACTTACAAATAGTGAATGATTCTAAATCATTTACCTATATGTTACTATCCGAATAGTACTCCTTAAGTCTTCTCTTATAAATATGACCATACTACTAAACAATAGATTGATCAATATCAATCTACTTCACCTAATGAGGATTATTCACACATATTATAAGAGCATAGATATCTGATATAAATAAACTCTTTATTATGCTCCTACTGATAAACACTTTACCAGTTGTCATTTTCATACCATAGAATAAATCTCCATTTATTCAATTAGGAAATGAAAACAATATTCTTTTAGAAGGATAATTAAGACAACTCTAGAAGGCTATAGAAAATTTGTATCTCCTACTAGTAATGATGCAACATTTTGTACCATTTCATATGTAGGTTAACAATCATCTTTAAGCCTTCATTTACTTGCTATTATCTACAACTCATTGTAGATATATGATGCATCTCTGGTATCTCATACTATTATATGCACCCCTAGTATCTTATACTAGAATACACATACATAGTATCTTATACTATCAAATGTGTATATAAGACAAGTAAATATTAATGACATAGATACATGGAGCTTCTCAAGCTCCACCTTTGCATTATGTGCAATACACTTTGCACTTCTTCTTCTACTTACCATCTTCATGATAGTAGAGGAATGCTATGTCAAATTTGGGTTATAATATCTTGACTCACTTCTTTGACTTTTAACTATCACCATCTATCTCTATCTAATGATCTTACTTCTTTCTATTGGTCTTACCAATAAGAAGTATTCAAGATGTATTATTCTTCATCGCTTTTAATTAGCTCATCACCATGAGCAATGATGGATATCATATCCATCTATCCATATTGCCACTACTATTTTATCTGATAGAGGCTAACATCTGATAGAAGGCAATCAATACATGAGATAAGATCTTATCTTCTCTCACTTCATTAGATAGTGTAGGAGATACTTACTTCTCAAGTAGGATAGTCAATAGGTCAACTATGAGAACTATTCTCTTAGTTCTAAACCAATATAAGAAGTGTGAGCCATTAAAATACTTAGCATCTAGCATGCTAGATTAACGATGGTTTATAATATTCTACAATAGAGATATAATTATATCAATATTATAGACATTCATTAAAATTAAGATATGGTCTTTCATCCTAATTTATACTCCCACTAATTTTCGACGAATTTGCATAACCCTCATTATGCAAAGACGGGATATCACGAAAACATCCTAGTGGGGACCAAGACCCTACTAACTTTATGGTGATAACCTTGTGGGAAACACAACAAGTCATCCCATACTTAATAGGTAGGTAACTTTTACCAATTGCAACCCATGCAATTCTTAGTCATTCAGCCTCTAGAGTTATAACCTTGTAGAAAACACAAGCTATATACTCTAGTTAGGTCAAATACGCTTGTTACGTTATGAGAATGGATTCTTAACATAGCCCTTGTGGGAAACACAACAAGGCCATGCAATGGTCCACCCCAAAGTTTGGCAAATGCCTTAGCCATGATCACCAATCCCTTGCTGAATGAGTCTTGTGGGAAACACAACAAACCCATCCAATCTAAGATTGGCTCATCAAGACCATAACAACAGAAGGCTACGTGAGTCATTCTCAATGTCTCACGTTTATCGACCTAATTAAAACGAGGAGGGATTTTATTTTAGTCTCATCAACATAGGTGCTACATATAAACATTAATATACCTTTGGAATATCATATATTTAAGGTATAATATGTAGCACACACCACATATTAAATATGCATTAAAACATAGGTGATCATGAACTTAACCCTAAACATACACCTAAGGCACCCCCTATAGGTGCAATTCCTTGCTTCAGAAGCTTGAGTTTGTATGCTCCCACTTCAGAAGGGTGCTTCTTCAAGTGGTCCCACTCTCCATTCCACCACGAGCCGGCTTCTAACCATTACAAGCAGCTAAAGGGTACACAGACCCACAAATGTACAACTCATAATAAGAAACCTTGGTTTTAACCAAGGGGAGTACACAAATGGGGGGGAGGTAGAATGTATAATCAGATTGTATAGAGAGAGAGGAGGCACACGCAGGCCCCATTTAATAACATAACCAACTTATTTAACCAAGCCATTAAAAGCAAAGCATATTTAAGTCCATGATCACCTCCATACACACACCAACATTCATCACATGAACATAGAGCGCATACGTGATAATTATATGAGATATATCATATATACCATCATAAAATTATATACTGTAATTTTGAAATTCCAAATTTCATGCTTGTCGAATTTTCATAAAATAAATAACATGAAATGCACATATAAACAATTTACATGCATAAGACAAGCAATACAAAATATTCAGATGATTCATATTTTTACAAAAATTTTCAAAGCATTAAATTAATATCCAAATCATAATTCTTCAAAATCACATTTTTTAGAATTTATTTGAACACTAATTTAGTCAATAAAGATCTTAAAACAATTTTAAAATCATTTATAAAATGATTCTATGGCAACCAAAGTCGAAAACTATTTAACAGGTTCATAAAAATTTTATAAACCTATTAAATAATTTTTCAGAACTTATATAATCATTAATTTCATTAATTTTGATCTTAAAATAATTTAAAAATCAAAATAATAGAATTCAATAACAAAAATTAGTAAAACTTTATTTAATAAGTCATTAAACACTTTAATAACTCATTAAATAAAATTTGCAATTTTTCAGAATTTTATGGAATTTTATGGCAATTTTTCGGATCAAAAATGAATTTTAAACAATTTAAAATTTATTTTCGAATTATAAAACTGGCGGCGCATTGCGCCGGCCAATCGGCGCCAGCCATGGCACCGGCGGGCTCAGCTCGGTTCTGCCATGTACCCCCGGCTTGCGCCGAAGTGCCGGCGGCCGCGCGCCGCACGCCGTGCGCCTGCGTGCGCCGCTGCGCGCCCCCGGCGCCAACGCGGGGCCGCCGCATACCCCCGCCCGGGCGCGGCTGCGCAGCTGCCACGTACCCCACCCCCGCGCTGGCTGGTCCGGATCCGATCCGGACTCTCCGTCTTCTTCGCCCGATAAGGGCGGGGCGGATTGCGGAAACCCTAGAAAACGCCCAACTTTCGGGCCAAATTTGGGGGGTCAAACGGAGTCCAAAAAATCCAAAAAAATATGCATTGGAATCCTTAAAAAATAAGGATTCTATTAATATAAGTTTCATATCATGAAAAATTCTATCCAATGCGCAGCTTACGGAGGACGTTGCCACAACCGCAATTAACCCAAACCGCAAATGCCTCTTAAATCCGGCACCTCCAAGGGCCGTTGAGTGTCCAATAACTTTTGGAAACTCTAAAAAACTTAATTTCCTATCTTTTTACGTCATTAGACAGAGGTATTTGAGTCCAAATAGGTAAGTTCAACAACTCCCCTAATTTCGGCCGGATATTCGGATATGATCATCTTAGCAACTTTCCGAACTCATTCCGGACTCTCCGGTTGGGAAAAATTCATGAGGTTTGCGTCATTGGAAATATATTATCCACGAGAATCAATTTAAACTAACCACACACAGATTGGTATCTCATACGAACTGTGGTGATCAAATCAAAACTGCTCTATATACAGTTTCGGGAAAGCAAAAATCACATGAAATCAAGCCAATTTCGATTCAATTTCGACCAAGGCTTCAAACGGGCTCTGATACCACTGTAAGTAATCAATACATGACAGCGGAAAAATTTTGATTCCATAAAACCATGATCTTTGCCTTGATCGATGCCGAACGAGTAAAATCGGGAACCGAATATGAAGTAGAACGAGAGTACCTCATGGGATTTCTAAAATCCCTCACCATAGATGAAGAGAGGACATTCCTCCTTGCTGAAAACTGTTCAAGTGTCCGGTCTCTAGCGGTATCCACACGATATGCTTCAATAGACAAGTTCTCTCTTCCTTCGGGCCTCCAGAAACCTTCCAGATCCAAGCTTGACCATGGGAGATCACCTTCTAGAGGAGAGAGGAGGAAGAGAGGATGCTTGGGACATGCTCCAGACCTATGGCTTGTTAGGGTTTGGCTTCATAAGCCATTTATATATAGAAGATGGAATTTTTCACAAAAACCCAAAACTTCTATAAAATTGCGTCCATGCCCTCATCATATTGACCAGATCTATTGTGTGTGACCCACTAGGCCCAATAGTCAATTTGGTTGAAGCCTTAATTAATTTAAAAGAACAATTCCTTTAAATTAAATCAAAACTGTTATCCGATAATAATTTTTACGGCTTTCTGATCATAAAGGGTACAAGCCACATCCTATGATCCCAAATGACTTTGGGGAGTTAAATAACATCCATTGAACCTTTCCATCATCAATTACCACACGGATTTAAATCCTCGTTCATACAATGTCCCGGTCGGTCAGGGGTTCGGCACTGACTGTCAACCCCTAAGTATTCCAACTCTATGAATTCTTGTACTCATGAATGAATCAACTGGAAAACTCCTTTTCTAATTATCCTATCTACCTTGGCCAAGGATTTAGAGTACTATCTCATAGGACATTCTCTCTCTCCTACCGAGAGTGAACGATCCCCTATTGTCCGCTCAATTGCCTCCACCAGATTTCCCATATACCCAATCCATTAACTATATAGGACCATAATACTAAGTGATTCATCAGTCAATAGTCAAAGTACATAGTACGCCTGGCAAGACATCTTTGGCGACTCAGGTTAAAGATCCAACCGCGCTATTGAGATGTAAGAATAACCTGATAGATAGTTCGGTAAGATACCGATCAGGTTTTCCTAAATTGGTCAGTTCAGTGAATTCATTCCACTAATGAGCACCTATGTGTGTATCTCAGTGTCCCCACACTGATGACCAATGAGATCGATCATTCTCATCATATGAGAAGAGATCACACACACTAGTCTATCCGGATTCTTGATGTCCTGTCTCAAGGATCCTATGACCAGGAACATTTAGATCACATACCTCTAGATGATCGATCTCATTATCATGATCTCATCATGATTCAATCATCACTTCATGTGATCAAGGACTTCATTACGATACATGCTTCTAATAAAAGCTAGTAACAAAGTTTTGCCTATTTAATTGAATGAGATATTTCTAGAAATGTCGAATCATATCATATATGATTGGCTTGTAGGGCATACATTTCTATCACCCCCCCCCCCCGCGGAGCCGCGCCCGCTGCGGGAGGCCCGCCGCCGCCTCGCCCCCCCCCCCCCCGCGGAGCCGTGCCCGCTGCCGGAGTCCGCTGCCGTCCCCCCCCCCCCCCCCCCGCGCGCGGAGCCGCACCCGCTGTGGGAGGTCCGCCACCACCTCGCACACCCCCCCCCCCGTTGCCGGAGTCCGCCGCTGCCTGGCTCTGGTGCAGTGGTGTCCGCCATTCGTCCCCGCACGCCGTGGTGCGCGCGAGACGTGGGGGAGACGGGCGAGCGGGAACAGACGCCTGGGTCTCTCCCGAAAATAAAACAACTCCTTCCCTATTTTATTTTCGGGAGAGATATTAAGAGTACGTATCTTTGTTTTCAAAAAAAGAGGAATGGGCCGGAGACGTGACGAAACACCTCTCTTTCCTTATTTTCAAATTTTATGCCCTGTTTGGTTAAAGTTTTATTTTTGGTACTATATCAATATTGATATTAATATTTTCAAATGTTTGAGTATCAATATCAAAAGTAATACAAGTGGACACTTGTATTACATAATATGCTTTGTTTGCACTACAAATTTTAAAATTGATACAAATAACCAAACACCTCTTAATGGTTCCTATCAATATCAATTTTAAAATTGATAGTGATAGAGGTACCTAATAGTGTTACCAAACAGGGTGTTAGGTAAAAAAAAGGAGAAAAAACGCTACCAAACACCCTATTAGCCTCGGTTTATCAACTTGGTTTGATTTGAAATGGCTTAGAAATCAAACTAAACTGGTTACGATTTACAATTTGGTTTGGTTTGGTTTGATAGGGCTTAGAAATCAAAGCAAACTAATCCACTAGTTTGTTTTGGTTTGAAAGGGCTTAGAATTACAAATATGGTTTGGCATGCTTTTAAAAAAGAATAATGTGTGTATATATAAATAATTTTCTGTTGAGAACTTATAACTAATGATCACCTTCTTTTTTATTTATATACTTTGCTTTTTTGGGTTGAACTCAATAGTGAACACCAATGGTATATTTATAATAGTTAGCATTGGCTTCAAGCATCATCATTGAGTTTCTACCATTAAACAGTCGACTTTAATCAAGTCGTGATAGGCAAAGTCATCACTAATGTATTATGTTGGCGATGATTAGAAAAGCAATCGCTAGTACCTACATGGACATGCTAGAAATGTGATTCCTGATTTTTTTTTGGTTTTGCGATGGTTGTCTTTCCCGGTTGCAAGTGTAATATTAGCAGCGATTTGGAGATATGCTAGCAGTTGCCAGTATGTTCTTATTGGAGACAAAATCTGTTGAATTATCTCGAATAATTTTATTAGAAATGACTTTATTCAACCGTCCCCAAAAATGGGTCGTTAATGGTCAGTTTTCCTAGAGTGCCAGAAAACTCCAACTCAATGATTTTTTTTGTTTTTATTTTTACTTCCGAACATGAAAAGTTTTAGGAATAATAAATCACTTGAATCTAGTTTCTATAATTTACAAAGATGTAGATACAAACAGGTTCAATACTCGGAATTGTTTTTAGATACATTTATCGATATTGCACTTGACGTACGATAGTGTTTCTTTTTATATTAGTGCATCAAATGACAATACAAAAATAATATTATTTTAGTTTTAACATTTTAATCAAACAACTTTTAAGAGGTGTTTGATTGATGTATAGTTTTTTTGCACACTTTTTGTTAAAAAAAGGCATTCAAATACAATCTAGTATGATCATACTTGGTTAATATCATGTAAAGTGTGGAGCACATATAAAAAGAAGAACAACAACAATAAATAAAAATATTTTACCTTTTTATCCAAGGAAAGGTTATCTGTATGAATCATATCTTTATTATTATTGTCAACTACTATTTTGACAAATTTTATCATTTTTAACTAAGAAAAGTATATTTTCTTAGAGAATACTTAATTTATCATGCAATTAAATACCTTGTTAAATGAGTCATAATATATAAATTAAACGATATTTTATTTAAAAAATACTTAATTTTTTAAATATTTTAAAATATATGCATTAAAAGAATTTAATACTTGATACAAAGAATAATATGATATTTATAATTAGTACTCCATCCAATTACTTCCTTAGATATGTTTCAGTCTTAGCGGCTTAGATCTAAATTATCTAATACATCAATATCATCTAATTACATACAAAAATTAAACTTCAAAGAACAGAACCGACGCGTAACTGAATTTCAAATTCATTTTTAATGACCCAGTTTCTGAATCTGGATTCTAAAAATTACCGAGTTACGTTCTTATTACGTTTCGTTGCGTGGGACATCGAACGTTCCGAAGAAGATACCGTGACAGCAAGAATCGCGGGATCGAGATCAGACCTTGGATTGGTAGGGTCCGATCCGATCCGGATCGGATCGGATCGGTCTGATCTAGGTCAATCCGTCGGGTGTCAGACCGATTCTAGATCGATTGTTTTTTTTTTTGCTTTCTGAAAACATATGTAAAAATTGTCAAAAAATCAGAAAAAATACATAGAACTAAGAAAAATGTGAAAAAAATGTAGGGAAGAAGAACATTAAAATATTGTTCAACCTTGAACATTTCAACTTTAAAGACAACTTTAACATTTAACATTGTTAAAAGAGATACATCATACATCAAATAAAAAACACATTTGTATCATACAATCAATCATACCCAATCACACAATAGTATAATACATGTTCTTCATAACACTCATATTACATTGCGTTAAATAAATAAACAAATACATATGTCATTGTCATCACCACCAACTATGGTAATATCTTGAATAGACTAGATCTGGATCTCTATCCTGGTCATCCTGATTGTCTTGAAATCTCCATTGATTTGGGTCAGTCATAATTGGCCCGTATCCATAGGAAAATAAAGATTGGGCCATATCGCTAAACTCATAAGTTCCATGATCAGTCGGAGGTGGAGCTGGAAAAGATGGTGGATAGGAAGACTCAGTGTTTAAGGCAAGCTCTAGATAAGAAGATGCGAACTCGTCAAAAACATTCATCCTCGTTTGACGTCCACAGCCCCTGCCACTCGAACATGAGTGTCTTTTGTCACTCAAATCATCTGGATCTGCTCCACTCGTGCGTGCACTACTAGTAGTGATAGAAATGTATGCCCTACAAGCCAATCATATATGATATAATTCGACATTTCTAAAAATATCTCATTCAATTAATTAGACAAATCTTCATTATAAGCTCTTATTAGATGCGAATATCATAATGAAGTCCTTGATCAAATACAATGATGATTAAATCATGATGAGATCATGATAATGAGATTGATCATCTAGAGGTAATTGATCTAAATATTCCTAATCATAGGATACTTGAGACGGGACATCAAGGATATGGATAGACTAGTGTATGTGATATCTTCTCATGTGATGAGGATGACTAATCTCATTGGTCATTAGTGTGGAGACATTGAGGTACACATACAGATGCTCATTAGTTGAATGAGTTCACTGAACTGACCGAATTAGAAACCCTGAATGGTATCTTACTGAACTATCAATCAGGGTTTTCTATCATCACGGTTGCATGGTTGGACCTTTGACCTGAGTCGCCAAAGATACCTTGTTGGGTGGAACTTGTGCTTTGACAGTTGACTTATGGATCACCGTTTAGATGGTCCAGTATAGCAATGTATCGGGTACAAGGAAAACCCGATTGATGCAATTGAGCGGACAACAAGGGATCGTCCACTCTCGGTAAATGAGAGTGAATGTCCTATGGGATAGTACTCTAAATCCCTGGCCAGGATAGATAGAATAATTGGAAAAGGAGTTTTCCAAGTGATCCAATTCTGAGTACAGGATCATATAGAGTCGATACACTACAGAGTTGATAGTTGATGCCGCACTCCTTTCTGACCGGGACATTGGATGGATGAGGGTTTATATCTATGCGGTATCTGATGATGGAAAGGCTCAATGGAGATGAGATTATCCCCATAGTCATTTGGAATCATGGGATGTGACTTGTACACTTCATGATCGGTAGGCCGATTAATTTGTTATCGGATAATAGACCTAATTAAATTAAATAGAATTGTTCTATTTTATTTAGGTCTCAATCAAATAGGCTATTGGGCCTAGTGGGTCACACACAAAAGGACTTATTCACAAGTACAGGGGCAAGGGTGCAATTTATAGAGATTTTGGGTTTTTATGAAAAATTCCAAAATTCTCTATAAATACTAATGGTTTCAACCAAGACCTATCAAGCCAAGGGTGAAAACCATGTCCATAGCCTCCTTCCTACCCCCTCCTCTCTTTAGAATGTGTCTATGGTCGATGGAGCTCCGTTCGGGACAGTTCTCGAGGTCGGTGCAAAGGGAGAACCTGTTGTGGATGAAGTTCGTGTGGATATTGCTGGAGACCAGACACTTGAATGGTTTTAAGAGCTTGAGAAGCTCATCTCCTTCCTCTCCATGGGATTATATGAATCCCTATCAGGTATATTCAAACCCGATTTGATTGATTTTTAGTTTTTGTCGTTCGGTTTTAATTGAGACAGATTCTAAAAGAACCCAAAGGAATCATCGCTTCCATTGCACCAAATTTTTATGGACAATTCCTTACAGTGGTATCAGAGCGCGGTTCAAGTCTCGGTCGAAACTGACGTCTAATCAACATTATTTCATGTAATTTGTGTTCATGAATATATGTAAATGTCTGTTTTGATGAGGCCACCATAATCTGTGTATGACTCAGATAATAGATTGGTTGGCTTTGGTAGAATATCGTGATATAGGGCTTTCCAACACCACAAACCATTAGAAGTTTTGATCTCTGTAGAGTTCAGGAGAAGCCCCAAAAGTTGGTGCTTCTGTCATGCCTGAATCGTCACTCGGATTTGGGGATTTTGTGAAATCTCCATCCACAGATGAAATTGAGGCTTGGAAAAGGTTTAGGAGATGGGTAATGTGATTATCTAACCTTTACTCATAATCTCCAGCTTTGAACGGTGACGGAGGAAGAGAGTTTTAGATTTTCTGGCAAACTAGGGTTCTGCGGAGTCTGGCTGTGCCAACCTGTTTCTCCCTATTTTTTGTTGTTAGAGAATTTTTCTATGAAAAGATATATACATATTTGGAAACTTCATTTGATGAGGATTCTAAATTGTATTTATGGAGAATTTTTGGCTTTTGGGATAAGGAGTTATTCTCATTACAAAATGGAGATTTCTGCTACGGAATCTCAGTGACCGCCGGCTCTTCTACCTTATTTTACGGTCGGTTGCGATTTTTCCTGGATATGAGGTGGAGATTTCTGCTACAGAATCTCGATGACCGCCGGCTCTTCTACCTTATTTTATGGTTGGTTGCAATTTTTCCTGGATATGAGGCCGACTGTTTTGAATCCTTATTCGATAAGGATTCCAATGCATATTTTTTCGAATTTTTCTGATCATGGGATATAGAGATATGTCCGAGTTAAGGGAGACATATCCCCCTGATGAACAATGTCATCTAGGGGTGAGCATAGTTTGGTTTGGTCTGGTTTGGGTCATTTTTTTTCAAACCAAACCGATTCAACCCCTCAAATCAAACCAAACCAAACCGATTTCAATTCGATTTAGTTCAGTCTAAACCAAAAATATATAAAAATATTTTAATTAATAATTTTTTACATATATATAATGGTTTTTAAACTAAAAACAATTAAAATAAATATTATTTTATTATAAAAATTATAAAAATATTAATTTTAATAATATTATAACAGTTTTTATATAATTTTTTAATCAAATCGGTTTAAATAGTTTGGTTTGGTTTAAACCGGCTTGGAGGACTTTCAAATCGAACCAAACTGAACATGGTTCAAACCGAACGAAACCAAACCAAACAGGCCGATTCGGTTTGGTTTTTTGGTTTGAACCGTTTAATGCTCACCCCTAGTGTCATCGGGCGGAGGGATGGCCGCATGACAAGTGCATGGCGCTCGACGAACGCGCCGATTGATGTCGGCACACATTGGCGTATGCAAACGTGGCGCAGTACGCCGGCACACTTGGCGCAATGCGCCAAATAATATATTTTATGATTTTAAAGTGTTTAAAATCATAGAAAATTCTGAAAAATTGCCATAAAATTCCAAAAATATTCTTAAAATGTTTATAATATTATTTAACATGTTTTAAAGTGTTTAATGACATGTTAGATGATGTTAAGCTCTATTTACATAGATTCACTCATGGTTAAACTTTAAAATTGTTTTAAAGGTTTAAGTTAAAAGAACTAGTGTCTTAATTAATTTTGTTAAATGAGATTTTACAAAATAGAAATTGAGACATTAATTTCAAACATTGCATAGTATTGAGAATGCATGAATGTTCTAAATAGTTTAGATGTGTATGTTTATTTCATATAAATTGTTTATATGTTGTTGCCATGATATTTTCTTGTTATTTATTTCATGAAAATTCGACATGCATGAAATTGAGAATTTCAAAAATAAAGTATATAAATTTATGTTGATATATATGATATATCTTATATAATTATCACGAATGTGCTCTATGTTCATGTGATGAATGTTACTGTGTATGGAGGTGATCATGGACTTAATTATGCTTGGCTTGTGATTGCTTTTTAATTGTGTTGGTTATGTTATTAAATGGGGTCTGCGTGTGCCTCCTCTCTCTCTATACAATCTGATTGTACATTCTACCTTACTCCATTAATGTACTCCCCTTGGTTAAAACCAAAATTTCTTATTAAGTTATGTACATTTAAGGGTCAGCATACCCTTAAGTTGCTTGTAAGAGTAAGAAGCTAGTTCGTGGAAGGTTGGAGAGCAGAACCACTTGGAGAAGCACCTTTTTGAAGTGGGAGTATGCCAACTCAAGCATTTGAAGCAAGGATTTGTACCTATAGGGGTGCCTTAGGTGCATGCTTAGGGTTAAGTCCATGATCACTTATTTTTATGCATATTTGATATGTGGATGTATGCTACAGGTTATACCTTAGATTTATGATATTTCAAAGGTATTATATATACTTAGCACATATTATTGATGAAACTAAAATAAAATCTCTCCTTATTTTAATTAGGTCGATAAACGTGTGACATTAAGAATGACCCATGTAGCCTTCCGTTATTATGGTCTTGATAAGCCAATCTTAGATTGAATGGGTTTGTTGTGTTTCCCACAAGACTCATTCAGCAAGGGATTGGTGATCATGGACAAGGTATTTGCCGAACTTTGGGGTGGACCATTGCATGGCCTTGTTGTGTTTCCCACAAGGGCTATGTTAAGAATTCATTCTCATAACGTAACAAGTGGATTTGACCTAACTAGAGTATATAGCTTATTGTGTTTTCCACAAGATTATAACTCTAGTGGCTCAATGACTAAGAATTACATGAGTTGCAATTGGTAAAAGTTACCTACCTATTAAGGATGGGATGACATGTTGTGTTTCCCACAAGGTCATCACCATAAAGTTAATAGGGTCTTAGTCCCCACTAGGATTTCATCATGATATCCCGTCTTTGCATAATGAGAGTTATGCAAATTCGTCGAAAATTAGTGGGAGCATAAATTAGGATGAAAGACCATATCTTAATTTTAATGAATGTCTGCAATTTGATATTAATAAAATTATATCTCAGTTGTACAATGTGATGATAAACCACCATTAGTATGGCATATTGGACGTCAAATAGCTTATTGGCTCACACTTCTTAGACCGGTTTAGAACTAAGAGAATTGTTCTCATAGTTGACCAATTAACTATCCTACTTGAAAAGTAGGTGTCTCTTATATTATCTAATGATGTGAAAAAAAGATAATATCTTATCTTTTAGAAAAGATGCATTGTTTTGCCTTCAACTAGATGTTAGTCTCTGTGAGATATAAATTGTAGAGACAACATGGATAGAAGGATATGAGATCCATCATAGCTCATAGTGATGAGCTAACTAAGAGCAAGTTAGAACAACAATACATCTTAATTACTTCTAGTTAGTGAGACCAATAGAAAGAAGTAAAATCATTAGATAGAAATATGAGATAGTTAATAGTAAAAAAAGGTGGTTAAGACAATAAAGCCAGAATAAGACAAAATTCTTACATTATCATGATGATGGTAAGTGGAAGAGGAAGTACAAAGTGTATTGTATATAATGTAAAAGTGGAACTTGAGAAGCTTCATGCATCCAAGTTATTGACATTTACTTGTTTTAAATATACACTTAATAGTATTAGATACAATATGTGTATATAATAATATTAGATACTATGGATGCATCTAATGGTATGAGATACCGGATATGCATCTTATATCTACAAGGAGTTGTAGATGATGACAAGTAATTGAAGGCTTAATAAAGAAGATGTTGACCTACATATGAAGATGAAGTACAAAGTGTATTGCATATAATGCAAAGGTGGAGCTTGAGAAGCTTCATGCATCTAAATTATTGACATTTAGTTGTTTTAAATATACACTTAATAGTATTAGATACTATATGTGTATATCATAATATTAGATACTATGGATGCATCTAATGGTATGAGATACCAGATATGCATCTTATATCTACAAGGAGTTTAGATGATGATAAGTAAATGAAGGCTTAATAAAGAAGATGTTGACCTACATATGAAATGGTGCAAAAGTTGCATTATTATTAATGGGAGCTACAATTCTTTAATAGCCTTATAGAGGTGTCTTAATAATTAAGATTGCTATTATATCCTTCAACAAGAATATTATATGATTTCTTACTTGAATAAATTTTGATTTATTCTAAGCTATGGAATTGATAGATGTTCTAATAGATTGAACGGCAAAGTGTTTGCTAGTGGGAGCTTAATGATTGTTTAATAATATTTGATACGTTAGCTCTCATATTATGTGTGAATGCTCATTTTAAGAGAAAATGGGTTGATTTATATCAATCTACACTTTAGTTTTATGTAGACATGGATAATGGGTTAATGAGTTGTTAGAACTTGTACATCTAGGTGTATGTTAGCCCATATCTAGTATGGCTAAAGAAGAATGTTTATACATCATTATTTCAAAGATGATGTCTCTAGGTAGTATGGACATATGTGTAAGGAATCGTCCATTAAAATTTGGTGCAGCGGAAGCGACGATTCCTATGGGTTCCTTTATAATCCGTCTCAATCAGAACCGAACGACGAAAACCGAAAACCGATCAAATCGGGTTCGAATATACCTGATAGGGATTCATATAATCCCATAGAGAGGAAGGAGATGAGCTTATCAAGCTCTACAAACCGTTCAAGTGTCCGGTCTCCAGCAGTATCCACACGAACTTCATCCACAGTAGGTTCTCCCTTCGCGCCGGCCTCGAGAACTCTTCCCGAACGGAGCTCCATCGACCATGGACACCTTCTAGAGAGAGGAGGAGGTAGGGAGGAGGCTTGGGACGTGGTTTTCACCCTTGGCTTGATGGGGTTTGGCTGAAACCATTAGTATTTATAGAGAATTATGGATTTTTTCATAAAAACCCAAAATCTCTATAAATTACGTCCTTGCCCCTGTACTTGTGGATAAGTCCTTTTGTGTGTGACCCACTAGGCCCAATAACCTATTTGGTTGAGGCCTAAATAAAATAGAACAATTCTATTTAATTTAATTAAATCCGTTATCCGATAACAGATTAATCGGCCTACCGATCATGAAGGGTACAAGCCACATCCCATGATCCCAAATGGCTATGGGGATAATTTCATCTCCATTGAGCCTTTCCATCATCAGTTACCACATGGATATAAACCCTCATCCATCCAATGTCCTAGTCGGAAAGGAGTACGGCATCGACTGTCAACTCCTTAGTGTACCGACTCTATAGGATCATGTACTCGGAATTGGATCAATTGGAAAACTCCTTTTCCAATTATCCTATCTACCCTGGCCAGGGATTTAGAGTACTATCCCATAGGACATTCACTCTCACTTACCGAGAGTGGACGATCCCTTGTTGTCCGCTCAATTGCCTCAATTGGATTTTCCTTGTACCCGATCCATCGCTATATAGGACCATCTAAATTGTGATCCATAAGTCAATGGTCAAAGCACAAGTTCCACCCAACAAGGCATCTTTGGCGACTCAGGTCAAAGGTCCAACCATGCAACCGTGATGAAAGAAAACCCTGATAGACAGTTCGATAAGATACCATTCAGGGTTTCTAATTCGGTCAGTTCAGTGAACTCATTCAACTAATGAGCACCTGTATGTGTATCTCAGTGTCTCCACACTAATGACCAATGAGATCGGTCATCCTCATCACATGAGAAGACATCACATACACTAGTCTATCCGGATCCTTGATGTCCCATCTCAAGTATCCTATGACTAGGAACATTTAGATCAAATACCTCTAGATGATCAATCTCATTATCGTGATCTCATCATGATTTAATCATCATTGTATTTGATCAAGGACTTCATTATTATATTCGCATCTAATAAGAGCTTATAATGAAGATTTGCCTAATTAATTGAATGAGATATTTCTAGAAATGTCGAATCATATCATATATGATTGGCTTGTAGGGCATACATTTCTATCAATATGTACTTTATGAAGTACAAATCTAAGACCTTTGAGAAATTATCTGAGATTAAGAATGAAGTAAATATACTAATAGAAAGAGTATTAGAACTCTTTGATGAGACCAAGGAGGAGAATACTTAAATACATAATTCACATATAATTGAAGAATAATAGAATCTAATGAACACCTCTTTACACATTTTAGCTTAATTGAGTAGCTAAAATGAGAAGCTATATTATGTAAGACATAATATGAACAATGACAAACTTTGTAAAATTCCTCTTTTTCTAATTTTGGTTAAGTACTCATTATAACCACTTGATCTTAATAGGTAACTTCTAAGTCTGTTCTGATTATTCCATATATGATATGGAAAAGGGGTTAAAACTTGACCTTAAGCAAGTTAAGGTTTCAGAATGTCTGACATGGTGAAAAAGTATAACTCTAACAAGTTGGAATACAAGACTATGAAGTGTTGGCTTGTAGGATATCCTAAAGAAACTTCTAGATATTAATATACCACCCTTATGAACAAGGGTGTGTGTTGCTCAGCTCACTATATTTCTAAAGAAAAAGTTCTTTCTTAAGAAAGATAGTGGGAGCAAGGTATATATGGAAGACGTTCCAGTCCCACAACTCAATGACACTTCTATTAAGGTGCTAGTTAATAATTACACAATGACAATTCATAGGTCTTTACTTGTGTCCATTCAACCTAAGAGACACATGGGACATATTTCTAATGGATGATATGAGGCATAAGATAATAAAGATATTGATCCTAGGATCTATAAAGAACCAATATGAGATATTGATTTATAAATGGGAAGAGACAATAAAATCTGATATAAACTATATCTATTCTAATCAAGTTTAGAACATGATAGATCCACCTAAGGGTATAGTATCCATAAGGAATAAATGGATCACTAAAGAATAGATTGAAGTGGATTAGAAGGTAGATACCTTCAAAGGTGAGAATAGTTGAAAAGGATATCATCGAAGTCAAATGGTTGACTATGATAAGATCTTTTACCTATTCCATAGATTAATCCATTCAAATTTTGATTGTTACACACTACGATTATAGGATAAGCTAATTGGCTTTTATGATAGTGTTTCTCTATGGAATTTTGTGGAATATGTGTATATGATACAACTATTGGGAATCAAGTCCCAATAACATCTAATAGAGTGTGTATTAGGTCTATTTATGGAATGAAATAAAGCTTCCTATAGATCATATATAAGGTTTAATGAGATTAAATCTTATGACTTTGTTTAGAATGAAGAGGAGCCTCATGTATTTAACAAGATAAGTAGGAGTGCTATTACTTTCTTGACATTTTATGTTGATGACATTCTACTCATTAAGAATGAAGTAGGTGTGTTATCATAACTGAGCTTAGCTATCAAATTGATCCTCCAAACATAATTTGGGTTTTGAGATCTATGGAGATAAATCTAAAAGCAATGCCCAATTAATGTATGTAGTCACCATAGTCAAAGAGTTTGACATGATAAACTCCAAGATAGGTTTCTTACCTATGTGGTGTGGAGTTGATCTCTCTAAAGTGATATCTTTGAAGACTTCTAAGGAGATAAAGAGATCACGTTAATAGAGCCCTTATGCCTTTGCCATATGGTCTATCATTAATGTGATACTACGTACATGATGTAATAAATGCTCTAAGTGTTATGAGCATTCATCGGGAAGATCCAGGTGAGAGTCACTAGATAGTTTAAAGATATATCATTTGTACTTGAGAAGCACAAAAAATGTATCTCTATACATTGAAGGATAAGACTTGAAGTCTTTTGTTTTACAAACACAAACTTCTAATCAAATAAGTTTGATAGTAAGTTAGAATAATGGTGGTACAGTGAGCTAGAAGAGTTCTATGCAATAGAACATTGTAAATTCTACAACATATGTAAACAAGTTTACATAGTGGTTGCACATTACTTGAGAAGTAGTCTAAATGAAGATTTTCATCTACATATTTGATATGGAATTGTCCCAATTTTCTCTGAAAGTGAATCATTGTTTTGTGAAAACAATGGGGTAGAGTCGATGTCTCATCAGAAGTTAGAACTTCTGTGGCGATACCATACAATCAGAGAGATTACAACTTATAGAGATATAATTAAAAATAGAGTATCTACTACTAATAACATTGCAGATCCACTAACTGAAGCAGTTACTCAAAGAGTGTTTGAGCTTCACCTCGAGCTAATACAGATCAGCCAAATGGGTGATTGGCTTTAGTGCAAATGAGAGATTGATAGAAATGTATGCCCTACAAGCCAACCATATATAATATGATTCGACATTTCTAGAAATATCTCATTCAATTAATTAGGCAAATCTTCATTATAAGCTCTTATTAGATGTGAATATCATAATGAAGTCCTTGATCAAATGCAATGATGATTAAATCATGATGAGATCATGATAATGAGATTGATCATCTAGAGGTAATTGATCTAAATGTTCCTAATCATAGGATACTTGAGACGGGACATCAAGGATCCGGATAAACTAGTGTATGTGATATCTTCTCATGTGATGAGGATGACCGATCTCATTGGTCATTAGTGTGGAGACACTGAGGTATACATACAGATGCTCATCAGTTGAATGAGTTCACTGAACTGACCGAATTAGAAACCCTGAATGGTATCTTACTGAACTATCAATCAGGGTTTTCTATCATCACGGTTGCATGGTTGGACCTTTGACCTGAGTCGCCAAAGATACCTTGTTGGGTGGAACTTGTGCTTTGACAGTTGACTTATGGATCACCGTTTAGATGGTCCAGTATAGTGATGGATCGGGTACAAGGAAAACCCGATTGAGGCAATTGAGCGGACAACAAGGGATTGTCCACTCTCGGTAAGTGAGAGTGAATGTCCTATGGGATAGTAATCTAAATCCCTGGCCAGGGTAGATAGAATAATTGGAAAAGGAGTTTTCCAAGTGATCCAATTCTGAGTACAGGATCCTATAGAGTCGATACACTACAGAGTTGATAGTTGATGCCGCACTCCTTTCCGACCGGGACATTGGATGGATGAGGGTTTATATCTATGCGGTATCTGATGATGGAAAGGCTCAATGGAGATGAGATTATCCCCATAGTCATTTGGAATCATGGGATGTGACTTGTACACTTCATGATCGGTAGACCGATTAATTTGTTATCGGATAACAGACTTAATTAAATTAAATAGAATTGTTCTATTTTATTTAGGCCTCAACCAAATAGGCTATTGGGCCAAGTGGGTCACACACAAAAGGACTTATTCACAAGTACAGGGGCAAGGGCGTAATTTATGGAGATTTTGGGTTTTTATGAAAAATTCCAAAATTCTTAATAAATACTAATGGTTTCAACCAAACCCTATCAAGCCAAGGGTGAAAACCATGTCCCTAGCCTCCTCCCTACACCCTCTTTTCTTTAGAAGGTGTCTATGGTCGATGGAGCTCCATTCGGGACAGTTCTCGAGATCGGTGCGAAGGGAGAACCTACTGTGGATGAAGTTCGTGTGGATACTGTTGGAGACCAGACATTTGAATGGTTTGAAGAGCTTGAGAAGCTCATCTCCTTCCTCTCCATGGGATTATATGAATCCCTATCAGGTATATTCGAACCCGATTTGATTGATTTTTGGTTTTTATCGTTCGGTTTCAATTGAGACAGATTCTAAAAGAACTCATAGGAATCGTCGCTTCCGTTGCATCAAATTTTTATGGATGATTCTTTACAAGTAGAGCCACCCTCACCTGAGGCGCTGCCTCCACTTATGCTACCACCCCCACCTCCACCTCCACCCCCTGTACGCTGTTGTTGTGTGAGTGGGACAAATTCTTTTTCATCCTCATCTAATGAAGGTGGCTGAGTGGTCTCGGTGTCAAGGAGATGATGTCGCCGTTTGATACTTGTCTTCTTCCTATTCAATGTAGGATCTCCTTGACTACTTTGTTGTGAAGGTAAGCAAACTTTCTTTAAAGCCCTGAATAATCCACCATTCTTCTTGGTGGTGGTGGTGGTGGTAGATGGACCCGCAACTGGAATCCGAGCTGGAGCTGTAGCGGCCGGGGGGGAGCTGGATGTCTCTCTAGAGAAGCTGTAGCCCAAGGTGGATCAGGAAGTGGAGCTGTGCACGGAACTTGACTTTCTTGACCTTCCTGCATGTCTTCATCCTCACCAATGACGCTGTCAAGCTCTCCTTCGGCCCATGATCTGTCATTCGGGTCGAACTCTGGCTCTCCCTTAGCGTCCTTGTCTTCCACCCATGCTGCAAGTGGATGTTCTTCTTGGAATAGATATTCCAAGTGGATCGGTCTGGGATCGACCGATCTGGACGATTTTGACCGATCCAGCCGGGACTCCTGGCTGGATCACTTGTTTGGTCCGGAATCGGATTGGTTACTACCGATCCGATTCAAGAATCGGCTGATCTCGATTCGGATCGGCCGATTCTGTGAACCATGGTGACAGGTGGGAGAACAGATCCAAGAAAAAAATAACTTGGAAGCGCCTCCACGCGTTCTCCTTGAAAGTGGGACCCACAAGGTTTTCCCCACGTTGCCTCCTTTTTGAAGCCGTCCAGCAAGACCGCGACAACCGCCCAGCATAAGGGATATTCACGGGATGATTCCAAACAGGTCTAGCCCGGTAATCAGATCTTGTCCAGATTCCGACTCCCGCAGCCACAGGTCCGCTTCTGAGAGCGGTCGAGCCCCAAATGGGTCAAATCGATATAATAATCAATATTTCTGACCAAAAACAATATAATCATCGATATTCAATTTTGATAAAGGTTTAGATGTTTTGATTCTAATAATTTTAAAATTATTATGTTTTAATTTTATTTTTATTTTGATTCTATTATTAAAATTTTTATCAATTTTTATTTTAAAATAAATTAACATATGTATTTAATTACTAAAATTTAACATAATCATTTTAACATTTTATTTTTAACCTTTTTATATTATAATTTATAATTATTTTAATTAACTATACTTATTTAATTTATTTATTAACAAAATATAAATATTTCATTTTAATTTTAATAACTTAAAAAATAAATAAATTTATTTTTATATTTTTTATTAAAATCAAATTTTATTAAAGTAAAATATAAAATTTAATTTATCAAATTCCCGTGCATACATGCCAGGAAATGAATCTTGTCCCGTCATTGGTGATTCAGCTAAAGATGTCCCTGGCCTCTCTGGAGCCAACAATCTCGAGTGCCCCACCCATTCGATATTTTTTAAAACCTTATCTTTCAAAATAAAAATCTTGAGATTTTCTTGCAAAAAAGTCCTTTCACATCAAAGATCAAACTAACTCATTATAAGATATTTATAAACATTTGTGGCATTTGTTTGACTACATTATTTTTGTTTTGCCATATTTTGGTAAAATAACTAATATTTGAATGTAATAGTAAATTCTTTAAAAATAGTTAGATTTAAGTGATTCACTAATTTTTTTGTTTTATACTTAAAATTTTGTGTTTCATAAGATTAAAAAGTGTAGATTAAAAAAAATATTTTTGAGAGTCATTTAGTCAAATCAAACACCACTTAAGCCTATTTTTAATTGGTCCTATCACTATCACACCTCTAAACTACACTTCAATCAACGTTTGTAGATTTAGGATCTATTTGGTTCCTTGAAAAGTAAAAAATATTGAATGTCATCAATGAGGTATTTGGCTGCATGATAAATTGAGTTTTTGTTATAAAATAATGTTTTTATAATAAAACTTGTTAGAAAAAGTGCTTAGCAAAATTGTGTTTGGCAACACTTTTAGATTTAATATTTTATCATGGTTCACAATAAAATAAATAAATCCATTTAAGTTTTGTTTTCAACTCTTATATTTAACAAAAAGTCCACTTAGAGGTATTTTCTTTTGCTAACTTTGATATTTTCTCTTCATAGATTTGCATGACCATGGAGTTATATTGTCTGGAGAAAGTGTACAAGGATGTTGTAAATAGAAATGTATATTTTACAAGTCAATCATATTTGATATGATTTGACATTTATTGAAATATCTTGTTCAATTAGTTGGTAATTCTTTGTTACTTGCACTCATTAGATGTCTGTATCGTGATAAAGTCATTGAAAACATATAATGATGATTGAATCATGATAGAGATTATGACAATAAATTTAAGCTAAAGGTATGTTATATAAAGTTTTTAGTCGTAGGATTTGTAAGGAATCATTCTATGACCGTGGAAAAAGCTTTTGATTTTTTAAAACCATAGTCTTTACCTTAGTCGATGCTAAACTGGTTAAACTAAGAACCCAATATGAAGTAGAATAAGAATACCTCATGGGATTTTCAAAATCTCTCAGCATGGATAAAGGGAGGATATTTCTCCTTACTAAAAATTGTTCAAGTGAACAGTCTCTAGTGGTATCCACACGATTTGCTTTAATAAGCAAGTTCTCCCTTCCTTTAGCCTCTAGAAACCCTCCAGATCCAAGCTTGACCATGAATAATCACATTCTTGAAGAGAGAGGAGGAAGGGATTCTGCTTGGAATGTGCTCCAACCTTATGGCTTGTTAGGGTTTGGCTTCATAAGTCATTTATTTAATTAAGATGGAATTTTTCACAAAAACCCAAAACTTCTATAAAATTATGCCCATGCCCTCATCTTAATGATCATATTTAATGTATGTGACCCACTAGGTCCAATAGTCAATTTGGTTGAAGTCTTATTTAATTTAAAAGAATAATTTTTTAAAATTAAATTAAAACTGTTATCTAATAATAGTTTTTATGGCTTTTCGATCGTAAAGGTACAAGCCACATCCTATTATCCCAAATAACTTCAGGGAGTCTAATAACATCCATTGAGCCTTTCCATCATCAATTACCACACGGATTTAAATCCTCATCCATACAATGTCCCGGTCGGTCAGGAGTTCGACACCAACTGTCAACCCCTAAATATTCCTACTCTATGGGATCATGTACTTGGTTTCGGACCAATTGAAAAACTCTTTTTCCAACTATTAGATTGGCGCAATGAAAAATTTTCGATTCCTTGTATATCAATGTCTTGGTCTCGATCAAAATCGAACGACATTGCCAAAACTAGTATTCAAAATGATTTCGAACATGTACCCTTGTAGGATTTAAATAATACCTATTGATCGGATAAGATCAAGTGTTCTCACGCTCATCAAGCCACACAAGCGTACGGCCTCTAGTTATATCCATACGAACCGCCTCCAAGGTCGAGTTCTACTTCGCGCCGACGTCGACCACTAGTCCCGAACATAACTCAACCATCAAATGGCAGTTGCTGGGGTGGGAGACGGCGAAGAAGGGTGGTTGGGGCGCAGAGAGCTCCCTTGGCTTGATAGGGTTTGTGCTCTCATCATTATTATTTATAGAACTCGAAGTTTTTCACACAAACCCCTCCTTGTTCTAGAAATTAACCCAAGCTCCCAAACTTACGGATTGGTCTTTATGTGTGTGACCTCCTAGGCCCAAGAGCCCATTTAGTTGAGGCCTAATTAAAAGAATAACTTTTTTTAAATTAAATCTATTATTTCATAATAGATTTAATGGCCTACTGATAATAAAGGGTACAAGCCACATCCTATGATCTCAAATGACTTCAGGGATGAACTTCTCTCCAAAAAGTATTTCCATCATTGGTTACCACACGGATATAAATCTTCATCCATTCAATGTCCCAGTCAGATAGAAGTACAACATTGACTATCAACTTGTAAATATACCGACACTACGAAATCTTGTACTCGTAGATAGATCAATTGGAAAACCCTTTTCCAATTATTCTATCTACCTTGGCCAAAGGTTTAGAGTACTATCCATAGGACATTCTCTCTCTCCTACCGATAGTGGATGATCCCCTATTGTCTGGTCAATTGCCTCAACCAAGTTTCCCACATACCCAATCCATTAACCATATAGGACCACAATATTAAGTGATACATAAGTTAATAGTCGAAATACATGGTACACCCAAAAAGATATCCTTGGTGACTCAAGTCAAAGATCCAACTGTGCAACCGTAATGATATAATACCCTGATTGACAGTTCGATATCATATCATTCAGGAATTCTATACTGGTCAGTTCAGTGAACTCATTTCTCTAATGAGCACCTGTACATGTATCTTAGTGTCTCCACACTGATGACCAATGAGATCGATCATCCTCATCATATGAGAAGATATCATATACACTAGTCTTATTGGATCCTTGATGTCCCATCTCGAAGATCCTACAACTAGGAACATTTAGAGTACATGCTTTTAAGTGATTAATCTTATTATCATGATCTCATCATGATTGCATGCAACCTATGACTTCATTACGATAGATGCATCTAGATAATACAAGTAATGAAGAAAATGTCATTAATATTGAATAAGATATTTTAATAAATGTAAAGCCGTATCACATATGATTGACTTGTAGGGCATACATTTCTATCAATCTCCCACTTGCACTAAAGCCAATCATCACATGTTTGATCTCCATTAGCCCAAGATGACCTTCAAACACACTTTGAGTCAAAGCCTTAGTTAGTGGATCTGCAATGTTTATAGTTTAAGATATTATATCTTTAATCATATCTTTTTGAGTTGCAGCCACTCTGATCAAGTAGTATTGCCATAAAAGTGTTTAAACTTCTAATAAGACAAAGGCTCCACTACAAAAGTAATGATCCATCATTTTCACAAAATAATGGTACATTATCAGAGATATTAGAAATAACTCCCTAAAATAAGATAAACTTCTTCATCTAGACTACTTCATAAGCAGTCAATAGTTTATAATTTGTAAACGCCGTAGTGTCTATAGCATGGAACTTTGCCAACTCACTACAACACCATACAGGTAAACATGTACCCTAAGGTTATCTAACTACCAGTCATATAGAACTAGAAGTCTAAGTCTAACTCAAAACTTTCAGTCCTATCCTCCATACTAGAAATGTATCATTGGTACTTCTCAAGTACTTAAGGATATACTTCTCAACTATCTAGTGACTCTCACTTAGATTTACTTGATGATTAGTCATAACACTTAGAGCACAAATCACATCAGGCTATGTACATAGTATACATGATAGACCGTATGACTAAGACATAAGAGGCTATATTCATGTATTCCAGCTTCCATTAAAAAGATTAAACTCCATATCTATTAGGCAAGACACCTATATAAGAGTTTTCATGTCAAACTCTTTGAGTATGGTGTCTATGTACAATAAATGGGTCAAGCCAAGCATTCCTTTTAAATCTAAATCCTTAGGAAGCTTCTCCCAGAAAAATTATGGAGGATTTATTTTATAGCTAGGCTTCACGGATGATAACATACCTACATCATTTATAATGAGTCGTACGTAATCTATATAAAATGTCTAGAACACAATAGCACTCCCACTAGCATTCTTATATACACAAGGTTCTTTTTCATTCCAAATGAAGTCATAAGATTCAATCTTATCAAATCTTATATTCTAATACTGAGAATATTGTTTTAGTCCATGAATAGACATTAACAACATGTACACTTTATTCGGATGTTTTGGGACTCACATCCCTTAAGTTGTATCATATACAACAGAGGTTGTATCATATACACCTCCCCTTAAATTTCACCATTGGAGAAATATTATCTTAACATCCTAGTTGACATATCTCATAGTCATAGTGTGTACCAATAAAATATAAATGGATTGAATTATAGTAATGGTTGAAAGATATTACCATAGTCAACTCCTTAACTTAGATAATGTCTTTTCAATCATCCATGCCTTGAAGGTCTCACTTTTAAATTCACTCCTATCCATCCTTTCCATTTACATTTACATCTAATGGGTACTCTACCCTCAATGGATCTACCAAGTTCTGAACTTGGTTGAAATAGATGGATATTATTATAGATTTTATTATCTCTTCCTATTTTAGAATCAATATCTAATATTGCTCTTTCATAGGTCTTTGGATCAACATCCTCACTTTATCTTCTTTCATCAAAGATATATCTCACATATCTACAAAGTTGAATTAGCATAATTAAAGACTTATGATGTATGCTATTATTAATTAGTACCTTAATAGAAGTGTCATTGGGTTGTGGGTCTGGAACCCCTTCCAAAAATTCCTTGCTCCCACTATTTTTCACAAGGAGGAACTCTTCCTCTAAGAATACAGTAAGCTGAGCAACACATACCTTTTATCTCACAAAGTGGTATATTTAAATATCTTTTAGTTTCCTTAGGATATCTCACAAGTCTACACTTCCTATCTTATATTCCAATTATTATGAGTTTTACATCTTCATCATGGTCAGACATTCCGAAATCTTAACTAGCTTAAGATCAAGCGTTAACCCCTTTTTCATATCATATATGAAATAATTAGAATATTTTTAGAAGGTACCAACATAGAGTGGTTATATTGAGTTCTTAGCCCTAAATAGACAAGGAATATTTTACAAAAGTTAGCATTACTTGTGTCATGTCACACATAACACAATCACCCTTATTTCTACTAATCAAGAAAGCTAAGGGTTATAGGGAGATGTCCATCAAAACAAGGTTGTATTATCTTTCGTATAATGTGTAAAACTAGTACTTGATTACTTCACTCCTTGATATAATCAAAAAGCCCTAATACTCTTTCCATTTATTCTTTACTTCATTTTTAACCTTTAACAATTCCTCAAAACCTCATATTTGTACTTCACAAACACACATATCTATGCCTAGAGAAATCATCTATTCAAGATGAAATAAGAATATCCATCTTTAGCCATAATAGACACAGACCAACACACATCCAAATGTACAAGTTCTAATCGCTCCTTATTCCACCCTCCATTTTCAGTAAATTGAGAGTTAGTCATTTTTCAATGAGATAAGATTCATATTTTGTTAATGATTCAAAATCATTTTCCTTCATATTTCCATCCATATGGAACTCTTTATGTCTTTTCTCATTGATATGACCATGTCTATATTAAGCTAAAGAAATAGATTGATCTATATCAACCCACTTTCTCCTAAGAGGAGCGTTCACACATACTATGAGAGCTTCCATATCTCATATGAGTAAATTATTTACTAAGCTCCCACTAGCAAATATTTTACCATTCATAATCTTAGAACAATTATCATTTGTGTAACTCAAAATAAATCAATATTTATTTAAGTAGAAAATATCAATAATGCTCATATAGAAGGATAAAATCAACAATCTTCAAGATAAGGACACCCCCAAAAGGCTATTAAAGATTTTTACCTACCATTATCAATGATACAACTCTTGCATCATTTGTATATGTAAGTTAATCTTTATAAACCAAGCCTTCATTTACTTATCATTGTTAGCAACTTTTATTGATTTAAAATGCATATCCAGTACCTCATACCTAGAGATGCATATATAACATCTTATAGAAGTGTATATCTACTATCTCATACAAGATATACATTTTTGGTATCTAATACCATAAGACATATGTTTAGTATCTTACTACTATGATATACACAAATCGTATCTGATACTTGATGTGTATATGTGTATGACAACTAAGTCAATGACTAAGATGCCAGAAGCTTCTTAAGCTCCTCATTCGCAATTTATTCAATATACTTTGCATCATTTCCACCAATCATCATCATGATAGTAGAAGAGCAATCCTATGTCTTATTTAAGCTTAATATTCTTGACAAACTTCTTGACTTTTAACTATGCCTTCAATTTCTCATCTAATGAACTCACTTCTTTTCATTGGTCTTACCAATAAGAGTATTGAATATATATTGTTATTTTAATCTTGCCTTAAATTTTCTCATCACCATGAGCCATGATAGATCTCATATCGATCTGTCCATGTTGCCTTTAGACTTCATATACATGCTAACATTTAGTGGTAGGCAAACAAAACATCTTTTTAATGAGATGAAGATCTCATCTTCTCTCACTATATTAGATGATTAGTAGGCACCCACTTCCCAATTAGGTTAGTTACATGGTCAACCATGAGAACATTTCTCATAGCTCTAAACTAGTCAAAGAAGTTAAGGTTAATGAGCCTAATGACTTCTAATATGCAAGATAATTGGTGGTTAAGAATCTAATTCTACAATGAAGATATGATTCTATTTAGAAAATATTGTAGACATTCAAAGTAAAATAAGATATGGTTTTTTATCGTAATTTATGCTTCCACTAATTTCGACGAATTTGCATAACTCTCATTATACAAAGAAGGGATAACACGATGATATCCTCGTGGGGATTAATACCCTATTAACCTTATGGTGACAACCTTGTGAAAAACACAAGTCATCTCATGCTTAATAGGTAGACAACTTTTGCCAATTGCAACTCTTGTAACTCTTAGTTATTTAGCCTCTAGAGTCATGACCTTGTGGGAAACACAATAAGTCATATACTATAGTTTGGTCAAATCCGCTTGTTACATTATGGGTATGGATTCTCAACATAGCCCTTGTGGGAAACACAACAAGGCCATGTCAATGGTCCACACCAAAGTTCGACTTTAGGCCTTGGCCTTGATCGCCAATCTCTTGCTAAGTGAGTCTTGTGAAAAACACAACAAACTCACCCAATATAAGATTAGCTCATCGAGACCATAACAATGGAAGGCTATGTGGGTCATTCTTAATGTCCCATTCTTATCAACCTAATTTAAACGAGGAAGGGTTTTTATTTTAGTCTCATTATATTATGTGCTACATATATATATACACCTTTGAATACCATATATCTAAGGTATCTAGCACATACACATACATATCAAATATGCAAAATTTAAATAGTTGATCATGGACTTTTATCCCATTAATACATGACCGGAGCCAGATCGGTATGCATTAAAGGATTCAACATCCTATGCTGGTGTTGACATGTCATCATGCCTTGAAGAACTCTTCTCCTTGCTTCTCGCTCTCTCCTCCATCTCGAGCGGTTTTCTTGTCATTATAAGAACATTAAGGGTACACAAACCCATAAATATACATTAATCAAATAAAAAACCTTGATCTTAATCAAGCGAAGTATATTTTAAAGGGAGGTAAAATATACAATCAGAATTGATAAGAGAGAAGATTAGGCGCGCAGGCCCTTAATTACACACCAACATTAAATAAGCCTCTTCACTTCACATGACATACATTATATGTCCATGATCATCTAAGAATTCACACATACATACCATCATATGAACATAATGTGAATACATGGTAATAATATGATATAACTATTATATTATAAATGTATACAATATATGTTTTAGAAATTCTTAATTTTATGCTTGTTAAATTATTCATGAAGTAAATAACATGAAATAGCCATATAAACAATTTTATATGATGCATGCAAGAAATTCCAAACAATGTCCTAGTCATCATCATGAAAAATCATATTTTAAAAAATTAATTTAGACATTAATTTCACAAGTAAAGTCATTAAAACAATTTTAAAAACTTAATAATGAATGAATCTATAATAATGGGACTCAAAACCACATAATAGATCATCAAACACCTTGATAATCTATTATATAATTTTCCAGAATTTTTTACAAGTTTTTTTTCGAATTTTTATAGCATTTTTCAGATTTTCTTTTGATTAAAAACAATTTTAAACCGAATAAATTGGCGTTGGCACATTGCGCAACTCCATTCCTGTTCCGAGTGCGCCACCCGTGCACCACAGGGACTGGCACACAACGCCATCCCTTGCACCATGGGTGCATGCACTTGCAAGCCACCGCGCGTGCGACGGTTCTATTTTTTTATATGAACAAGTGTGACATGCGCCAACTGCACGCTGCACACCAACCACGTGCTGCACGCCAACCGTGTGTAGCCTCCGAGGTCAAACCACGTTCAAAACGTGTTGACCAGTGCCACCGGATCTAGTTATCGGTCCCGATGTATAGGACTGTTCACAATGAACCGGAAAACCGGAAAACCGAACCGAACCATTCGGTTTGGTTTGGGTTGGAAAATTTTGGTTCGGTTTTTAGAACCGAACCGAACCGGTACCACACTGATGGTTCGGTTCGGTTTGAAAGCGTCCGTAAACCGAAAACCCGATAACCCGAAATCTTAAAAAAACCGCCTAACCCTGCACTGACCGTGAGGTCGAGGGTCGCGGCCGCCATCCGCCCATCCCTGATTCCCCGTCCCTCTTCCTTTCACAGCCGCAGCCCGCAGACGGGGGGATCTTGCAGCCGCGCCGCGCAGGCCCGCAGGCCCGCAGCTCTCAGCCTCTCAGTCTCAGCAGTCAGCCCGCCGGCGCCGACTCAGCCCTCAGCCCCTCACCCTCAGGCCTCAGCCCTCAGCGTCAGCGGCAGGCCGCAGCCCTCAGCCGCGCAGGCCCGCAGCCGCAGCCCTCAGCCGCGCAGGCCCGCAGCCGCCTCCGCCCATCCCTGATTCCCCGGCCGTCCCTCTTCCTTTCACAGCCGCAGCCCGCAGCCGGGGGGATCTTGCAGCCGCGCCGCGTAGGCCCGCAGCTCTCAGCCTCTCAGCAGTCAGCCCGCCGGCGCCGACTCAGCCCTCAGCCCCTCACCCTCAGGCCTCATCCCTCAGCGTCAGCGGCAGGCCGCAGCCCTCAGCCGCGCAGGCCCGCAACCGCAGCCCTCAGCGTCGCGGCCGCCATCCGCCTCCGCCCATCCCTGATTCCCCGGCCGTCCCTCTTCCTTTCACAGCCGCAGCCCGCAGCCGCAGGCGCAGCCGCGCAGGCCCGCAGGCCCGCAGCCCTCGCCCCTCAGCAGTCAGCCCTCAGCCCCTCAGCCCTCAGCGGAAGGCCGCAGCCCTCAGCCCTCATGCCCACAGCCGCAGCCCTCACTCCTCAGCCCTCAGCCGCGCAGCCGCAGCCCGCAGCCTCACCCCTTCAATGGTCAACGTGAACCGTTGACCCGAACCGAACCGAACGGTTCGGTTTGGTTCGGTTTATTTTCGGTTTGGCTCTCAAGGGAACCGGTTCGGTTCGGTTCGGTTCACCTTAACGGTTCGGTTCGGTTTGAAAAAAATTGGTCTCAAACCGAACCAAACCGAACCGTGAACAGTCCTACCGATGTATTCCTCTTCTCCACCTGATAAGGGTGAACAGTAACCATGAAAGGGGCTTATAAGACCTTCTTAAAACTAGACATTCCAGCCTCCAAAAAATCCCAAAAAATAGTAGATCGATTCTAAATCAAACAAGAAATCTAAAAATGTCATTTTATTTTTATGAAAAAATTCCAATCAATAGGAAAATAGGAAATAAGCGTCGCCATCCCTAGAGCTTCTCCTCACCGAAAAAACTCCCAATCGACCTTTGACAGTGTCGTTAGAAGCCAAAAGACACTAAAAACTCTTGGTAACCATATTACTTATCTTCTAAGTCATATATGAGACATCAAGTGTCTCTATGGAAGAAGATCTCAAGAAATCCCCAAATTGAACTGGAGATTTTCGTAAAACGAAATCACCATCTTTCAGACCCTCTACCAAACTCTTCGGTGGTCCAAAATTCAAAAAGTTTGTGGTGTTGGAAAGCCTTTTGTCACAAGATTCATCAAATAGCAACCAATCTCTAAAATGTATCTCATACGATTTATGGTTGCATCGTCAAGATGGATGTTTGTACAGATTCGGGAAAATATAAAATATATGAAACGATGTCGGATTCGAATGAGACTTCAACTTGGCTCCGATACCACTGTTATAAATTGGTTCAATTAGATTGGGGTAGTGAAAAATTTATGATTCCTCGTATATCACTGTCTTGGTCTTGATTGGAACCGAACGACATCGTCAAAATTGATATTCGAAATGATTTTGAACATGTACTTTTGTGGGATTCAAATAATCCCTATTGGTCGGAGAAGATAGAGTGTTCTCATTCTCATCAAGCCGCTCAAGCATGCAGCCTCTAGCTGTATCCACACAAACCACCTCCCAAGTTGAGTTCTCTTTCATGCCGACGTCGACCACTCATCCCAAACAGAACTCCACCATCAAATGGCTACTGTTGGGGTGGGAGACAACGAAGGAGGGTGGATAGGGCATAGAGAGCTCCCTTGGCTTGATAGGATTTGTGCTCTCATCGCTATTATTTATAGAAATTGAAGTTTTTCACACAAACTCATCCTTGTTCTATAAATTAATCCAAGCTCCTAAACTTACAGATTGGTCCTTATATGTGTGACCTCCTAGGCCTAAGAGCCCATTTGGTTGTGGCCTAATTAAAAAAACAATTTATTTTAAATTAAATCTTTTATCTCATAATTGATTTAATGGCTTATTGATAATAAAGGGTACAAGACACATTCTATGATCATAAATGACTATCAACTCCTAAATATACTGACACTATGAAATCTTGTACTTGTAATTGGATCAATTGGAAAACCCTTTTCCAATTATCCTATCTACCTTGGTCAATGATTTAGAGTACTATCCATAAGCCATTCACTCTCTGCTACCGAGAGTGGACGATCTCCTATTGTCTACTTAATTGCCTCCACCGAGTTTCCCATATACCCAATCCATTAACTATATAGGACCACAATGCTAAGTGATCCATAAGTCAATAGTTAAAGTACATGGTACACTCAAAAAGACATCCCTGGTGACTCAGGTCAAAGATCTAACCGTGCAACCATAACGATATAATACCCTGATCGATAGTTTGGTATGAAACCATTCAGAGATTCTATACTGGTCAGTTCAATGATCTCTTTTCTTTAATGAGCACCTGTACATGTATCTTAGTGTCCCCACACTGATGACCAATGGGATCGGTCATCCTCATCATATGAGAAGATATCATATACACTAGTCTTAGTGGATCCTTGATGTCCCGTCTCGAGGATCCTACGACTAGGAACATTTAGACTACATGCTTCTAGATGATTGATCTCATTATCATGATCTCATCATGATTCAATTATCATTGCATGCAACCTAGGACTTCATTACATTAGATACATCTAGATAATGCAAGTAATAAAGAAAATGCCATTAATACTGAATAAAATATTATAAGAAATGTAAAACCATATCACATATGATTGGCTTGTAGGGCATACATTTCTATAACTAAGTACCTTGGTTAAGGATTTATAGTACTATCCCATAGGACATTCTCTCTCCTACTGAGAGTGAACGATCCCTTGTTGTCTGCTCCATTACCTTCGCTAGATTTCTCTTGCACCGAATACATCAACTACACTAGACCATCTAGACGGTGATCCATAATTTAATAATCAAACTACAAGGTATATCTAGTAAGATATATTTGGCAATTCAGGTCAAATATTCAACCGTGTTATTAAGATGTAATAATAACTTGATAGACAATTCAGTAAGATACCGATCAGGTTTTTCTAAATTGATCAATTCAGTGAACTCATTCTACTAATGAGTACCTATGTGTGTATCCTAGTGTCCTCACACTAATGACCAATGAGATCGGTCATCTTCATCACATGAGAAGACATCACACACACTAGTCTATCTGGATCATTGATGTCCCATCTTAAGGATCACATGACTTTGAACATTTAGATCACATAGCTCTAGATGATTGATGTCATTATCATATTCTCATCATGATTCAATTATCATTACATGTAATCAAAGAATTTATTGTGATATATGCTTCTAGGGGTGGGCATTAATCGGGTCAACCCGATGACCCGACCCGAACCAACCCGAAATTGTCGGTTTGGTTCGGGTTGAAGACTGTATTCGGGTCCATCGGGTTGCAAAATGTTCAACCCGATGAAAACCGAACCAGACCACAAACCGAACAACCCAGCTTCCCCCCAGCCCACCAGCCAGCGCCCAGCGGCCCATTAATCTGATTGATGAGTTGTTGTGGAGGAGGAGTATATAAACATGGCAAACACTTTAAAACATCCGATGTGGGACAATTTGTACACCGCAATCGTATCGTACACCGTTCGGATGCCCACTTTTTAGTCCCACATCGGATGCCCACTTCTACCTACCCTCTAGGATTCTCTTTAAAACCCTCCATGTGGGCAAACAAAGCTACGCTCCACCCCCACCCCACATGAGCATATTATATGAGTAATAGCTCATTTTAAATTTTTGTTGAGAAATAAAGATTAAAATTTTTATTTAATTAAGTAATTTTGTTATCTTAATTTCTTTAAGTAATAAATTATGGTTTAATTCGGTTCAAACCGAACCAAACCGATTTGTAGTGGTTTGGTTCAGTTCGGTTTGAGATGGGTGTTCGGTTTGGTTCGGTTTGAATTTTTTTTGTTATAAACCGGACCAAACCGAACCGTGCCCACCCCTATATGCTTCTGATAAGTACTTATAATGAAATTTTTCCTAATTAATTGAATAAGATATTTCTAGAAATGTTGAATCATATCATATATGATTGACTTGTAGAGCGTATATTTTTATCAATCTCCCACTTGCACTAAAACCAATCACCCATTAAGCTGATCTCTATCAGCTCATGGTGAAGCTCAAACACTCTTTGAGTAACTACTTCAATCAATAGTTCTACAATGTTTTTAATGGTAGATATTTTATCTTTAATTATATCTCTATCAGTTGCATTCTCTCTGACTCTATGGTATTACCATAGAAGTTTTAAACTTCTAATAAGACTTTGGATCTACCCCCATTATTTTCCTAAAACAATGGTACACTTTTAGAGAATGTTGGGACAATCCCACATTTAGATGAACATTTTCATCTATATTGCTTTTAAATAAGTATACAATCATTTTGCAATCTACTTTAGATCAGTTGTAGAATTAGCAGTATTCTTTTGAATGGAACTATTCTAGCTCACTGCTCCACCATTATTTTGACTTATTATCAGACTTATCTGACTAGAAGCATGTGTTTATAAAATCACAAGACTTCAAGTCTTATCCTCCATACATTAGAGATACATCCTTAGTGTTTCTCAAGAATTCAAGGATACATCTCTCACATAGATCTATTTAATAAATACTCACAACACTTAAAGTATTAATCAGTTCATGTACGTCGCATCACAAATGTGAAGACCCTATGATAATAGAATAAGGGAACTACTCTTGTGATCTCTTTATCTCTCAAGAAAATCATTTCTTTAAAGAGATCAACTCCACACTACATAGGTAAGAAACCTATTTTAGAGTTTGTCATGTCAAACCCTTTGACTAACTACATACATTAATTGGGTAAGGTCATGTAACCTTTTAGATCTATCTTTATAGTTCTTAAAGCCTATATTCTATTTGGAGGACAAATTTAATAGCAAGGATCACTTATGTTAACATATCTACTTCATTCTTAGTGAGTAGTTCTATCCACATATAGTGTCAAGAAGATAATAGCACTCTCACTTATCTTATTTGAATACACAAGGCACCTCTTCATCTAAAACGAAGTCATAAGATTTAATTGCATTAAACCTTATCCACCAACTATGGAAAGTTTATTTTAGTCGACAAATGGACCTTATACACACACTATTTGGATGTTATTGGAACACAATTCCCAAAGGTTGTATCATATACATCTGTTTCTCTAAATACCATAGAGAAACACTATCTAAACATCCAATTGACATATCCAATAGTCATAGTGTGTAATGATCAAAATTTGAATGGATTAATTCCATGACATATGTAAAAGGTCTCATCATATTCAACTATTTGATTTATATGATAGTCCTTTTAACTATCCTTATCCTAAAGGACTCTACCTTCAAATCCACTCTAATATATTTCTTTAGTGATCCACTTATACCTTATGAATACTATATCCTTAGGTGGATCAATCAAGTTCTAAACTTGATTAGAATAAAAAAAATTTATATCGGATTTTATTGTCTCTTTCTATGTTAGAATCAATATCTCATATTACTTCTATCTAGATCTTAGGATCCTTATCCTTTTATCTTATGCCTCATTTCTTCTATCAAAGATATGTCCCATATATCTCTTAGGTTGATTGGACATAAGAAAATATCTATGATTTTCTCTTGTTTAATTAGTAACTTGTACCATAATAAAAGTGTCCTTGGGTTGTGGGACTACAACACCTTCTATATATATACCTTGCTCCCACTACCTTTCATAAGGAGGAACTCTTCCTTTAGAAATACAGTAAGCTAAGCAACATATACCATTCTCTATAAAGGTGTTTTATTAAATATTCATAAGTTTCCTTAGGATATTCCACAAGCCAACACTTTATAGTTTTTTATTCCAACTTGATAGGTGTCGACTCTGAAAATTCGACGGGGCCTTCTCCTTTTCAGGGAAGTCCGTGAACCCAGATCGTTACCTCAAGAGGGGATGAGAAAGAAAGGAAGAAAACTCAGAAAGTAACTCTCACCTCGGTCCCACACTCACATTGATCCCCGAACTTTCATCCCTTGGTGTCGCTCGATCACCAAAGAGATGGTTCGGGTCATGTGGGAGGAGGGTGGTAAGAAGGAAATTAAGACATGTGGTCACCAGGAACCGCGGGTTCCAATTTATGAAATAAAGATTGACTGTGTGTACCTTAGCGTGAAGAATGCGGGTCAAAGTTTCTCCTTCTTCGGCCGGCCGATGAAGAAGAGTCCTCAATGCGTGGGTGCTTGATCTTCTATGCAACTAGACAAAATAAACAAGTGAAAAATACAATTATAACTAAACAAAGTGGAGTATATGTAAAGAAAATGACATGAAACACACAATTGACTAGAAACTGACCGGATTCGGGTTATCTCTCACCCCTCTTTTTCTATTTTCAGATAAACAGACTAAAAATAATACAAAAAATGTAAAAAAATTATAGGAGGATGGATAATCACTAAAAAAAGAGATAGGAAAAATAAAGCAAGATTCTGATAAAAATAGAGAGAGATATGGCCAAATCTGGGTTGTCGAAAAGTCGAGCAGCAGTCCAGAATCTGCCAGGCGCGACTTTGCTTCTGTGCTCGTAACGACCAGACCCGACCTGAAAATCAATTTACGTTGATTGTAAAATGAAGAAGACTTGGAGAGTAAGAACTTTTTTGAAGATATCTCAGGCAGAAGAGGTCCACATACAGCTGTAGAGGCCGAAGAAGAAAGACCTGGCTGATCACCTGCAGAACAACCTTCCTCTCTCTTGAACCGACTTTTCTCTCTCTAAAAACTCGAAATTCTCTCTCTAAAAATCACAAAATCAATGCAGGAGGGTGGTTGGACGTCTTAAGATGACTGGGGGGTCGTGCTCATGCCCTTGGAATGACCATAATCAGAGTTAATTTATAATAGAACGACGAATCTTATCAAGACTAAAAAAAAGGGGACCATGCGTCCTGCACCAGGGCGCACCACAAAGCTGTCGACTCTGAAAATTCGACAGGGCCTTTCCTTTTCAGGGAAGTCTGTGAATCCAGATTGTCACCTCAAGAGGGAATGATAAAGAAAGAAAGAAAACTCGGAAAGCAACTCTCACCTCGGTCCCACACTCACATTGATCCCCGAACTTTCATCCCTTGGCGTCGCTCGATCACCAAAGAGACGGTTCGGGTCATGTGGGAGGAGGGTGAGAAGAAATAAATTAAAACATGTGGTCCCCAGGAACCGCGGGTTCCGATTTATGAAATTAAAGATTGACCGTGTGTACCTTAGCGTGAAGAATGTGAGTTAAAGCTTCTCCTTCTTCGGTCGGCCGATGAAGAAGAGTCCTCAACGCGGTGGGTGCTTGATCTTCTATGAAACTATATAAACAAACAAGTGAAATATACAATTATAACTAGACAAAGTGGATTATATGTAAAGAAAATGACATGAAACACACAATTGACTAGAAACTGACCAGATTCGGGTTATCTCTAACCACTCTTTTTCTATTTTCAGATTAACAGACTAAAAATAATGAAAAAAATGTAAAAAAATTGTATTAGGATGAATAATCATGTAACAAAGAGATAGAAAAAAGAACAGAAAGATTCTGAGTACAATAGAGAGAGATATGGCTAAATCTGGGTTGTCGAAAAAGCCGAGCAGCAGTCCAGGATCTGCCAGGCGCGACTTTGCTTCTGCGCTCGTCACGACCAGCCCCAACCTCATAATCAAGTTATGTTGATTGCAAACTTAAGAATACTTGGAGAGGAAGAACTTTTATGGAGATAGCTCAGGCAGAAGACGTCCACACGCTGCTGTAGTAGCCAAAGAAGAGAGACCTAACAGATCACCTGCAGACCAGCCTTCCTCTCTCTTGAACCGACTTTTCTCTCTTTAAAATCTCGAAATTCTCTCAATAAAAATCACAAAATAAATGAAGGAGGTATCTTGGACGTCTTGATATGCCTGGGGGTCGTGCTCATGCCCTTGGAATGACCAGAATCAGAGTTAATTTAAAGGAGAACGACGAATCTTATCAAGACTAAAAAATAGGGGACCTTGCGCCCTACCCCAGGGCGCATGCGCCCTGGTGCAGGGCGCATGTGCTCCACTGAGGGGCGCATGTGCCTCCCAGTGGGGGCGCATGGCACATTTTTTCAAAAAATTTGGTCTTATCCGCTCAATCTATTCAGTGGTAGAGTCCCGGTGAAAAACTGGTTCCCTCATGCCTCAAGGGTTGGGTGCATGTGCCCTCAAGTGAGGGCACGAGGTCACGTGCCTGAATGGTATGGCGCATGGGCAAATGCCCTGGGTTCCGGGCGCATGTGACCAGGGACCCGGGTGCATAGGACTGTTTTTACGCGTCCTTCTTCCGGAAGCCATTGCGAACACTCTCGAACTCAGAATTCGACGCTGTTTGTTGTGTTGGAAAGATAACAGGCCGAAGAAGCTTTCTATAGCATTGTATCAGCCATCACACCCTCAAAAACATCAGAATTTTGTCCGGAAGTTAGGGCAGTGAACAGAACATCCGATATCGGTCAAAATGACTCCGACGGAAAACCGAAAAGGCACGGTATGCAACAAAACTTGTCCGGAATGTGAATATGACCATAAACTTCAATGCATGATCATTAGGCATTGGTCATTTAGCCAATTTCTTTGTTTACACGATTTACGTGTGGCTTTCGCTCAGAAATTATGACTTTTTGCGAAAAACTTCGGAAAACATCCGATTTCGTTTGGCGAAGCTCCAAATCAACTTTAAAAGACCCGGCATCATTATAAGGTCAATCACACATGTTACCCTATAAAACATGAGTTTTATGCTCTAAATTATGCGAATTTGGCGTGTCTACAGCTTGCCTCGCCTTGATGTCGGCTTTGTAAGGGAGTGGCATGTAATGAAGCGAAGTGATTCGGAGTGAATTGTAATGGAATGCAAGTGAACGTAAATGAATGTAGAGGAATGGAATGATGATGGACTGAAAAGGTGGCATCAAGGTGTAGATATAGACATGCTTATCTACCCGATCCAGCAAAATGAATCTCTCTAAGTATTCTAGATCGCTTTCATGTTCTATCAAAACCTCATATAATTGACTGGTAAAAGACATGCCATTGGCACGAGAGATGAAAAATAAAGGATAATGGATAAAGGATGTAGCCAACCCTCAGCGTGGTGAGGAGTCCTCGAATTCGTAGGTTCATCATCAGCCAGCAACCTGAACTTTACGGTGTTCTTGTACTGTGATGGGCTAAAGTTTTAAAAGAGAAATTGATTTTAAAAATGAAAAGAATACCAATCCATCATATTTGGAATCTCAAGTTCATTTAAATTTCACCAAAATACTCAGTTTAATTCTGAGTGGAATAATCTCAAATTCTAAAAGGGTTCGTCTATGCATAACAAAATTGCTCGGCTATCATGAAAACCATGAATCATGCTCTGGCAGAAAACCAAATATTCGGAAAACGACAAAACAAACTTAAGCCATAGTGGGATTGAAAGATAATGGTGGGACTAACATAGAATGATGGGATAGAAGAAACAATGGCATGACAATTGCCATGGCACGGTGGGATAAAAGACACAGTGGGATAAAAAGAAAGCAAAGAATAAAACATGATGGGATAAAATTGGAAAGAATAAAACATGATGGAATAAAATTGAGAAAAGAGATGGATATGAAAACATAGAAAATTATGTAGAAAATAGTTGAAAATATAGATTGTCTATTGGAGATCAAGACACCCAATTAGGAACCATCGTCCGTCTAATGTTCAATTTTGGCTTATCCGTGAGTGTGAAGAAATGACCAAGCCGTCATAGATTTTGTTGAAGGGGACCTCGGGCCCAGTCATTTTCACTCTCAAGGTCTTCAACATTAATGCATATAATATGTATCAAATGGACCTAACATAACTAAATGACAAATGACAAGAGTGAGGTGAAGTGCAAAATGAAGTGATGGTGATGATGTGAGATTGATGAGAAACTGAGGATGAAATCTTCAGGCAAGCTGCATCGACCGCCTGATTCATCAGCATATCTAGTCCATCTTTGTCTTGCCTTCTGACGGAATACAACACCACGATAATGTTCAGCTGGGTGGCACTTTTTCTCTTTTCGCCACAGGGTTGGCATGACGTTCCTTGGGGAACACCGCACCACTTCACCTGTTAGACTTAAAGGTTGCCTGATGGTCCTTCTCTTTTGCTTCTTTAGCTCCTGAAAACACTTAACAAAGATGATTAAATTTTCATCATGACTCATCCCTTTTCCTGTTTATCGTTTGCCTTGATTTTGAGTCAAAGGGAGGAGCCTTCTTAACAAGGTGGAATAAAACAAATGACTTAAATGAAATGGGGTAAGAGTTGAGAGAACTTACCTGTCGTGGTGGGAATCCTCTCCTCTCCAACATTGAAATGCCTGAAACACTTGATAGAAAGGAGATTAGATCTTCACCATGACTCATCCCTTTGCCCATTATGGTCAACTTTGACTTAGGTCTAAGGACGAGAGCCTTCTTAACAAGGTGAAATAAATAAAAAATGGATATGCAATACAGAAATGAAACTATGCATGACAGTTAAATAAACATGGATGCAACTAAGGCAATGATCATGACTAAGCATTTTTTTTGGATTTTCTTGAAAAAATCATTTTTTTAGATTTTTGAAATATGCATTTTTTTGTATTTTTGAAATATTTATTTTTTTGGATTTTTGAAATATTCATTTTTTTGGATTTTTGAAATCTATAATTTTTTGGGTTTTTGGAATATGTACTTTTTTGGATTTTTGAAATATGCAATTTTTTTTGGATTTTTAAAATATTCCTTTTTTGGGGGGTTTTGAAATATTCATTTTTTTGGATTTTGAAAATATTCACTTTCTTTTATTTTTTTTGGAGAAAATGCTGGTATTAGAGACAATTCATCGGTCTTTGGGGTTTGTCAAGACTCAAGTGGTAGATGCCACGTGCAAAAATAAAGTTCCCTACCTAGAATCCTTCTAACCTTCTTCCTTTGATCGGCTTGGATTCCACCTGGATTTGGTCGGTTTACCCTACCCAAGGGGTTTAAGGAGGAAGAGTATAGAGGAAGTCCTTGATAGGGTTTGAAGATGATGAGAAGGATTTCTCTACTCTCACTCAAATTACCCATTGGGGTTCGGCCTCTTTGGGTCGCTCTTATTTTTTTGCTTTTTTCCATGTGGCGCATATTTGGATAGGTTTTTTGACCCCTGAGGACTTTGCCCATCTTTTAGTGCCTTTTGCGTTGACTATCATTCTGGGTACTCATTCAGACAGGTTGATCATTTTCTCTTTTCTAACCTAAGGGGTTCATTGCCCATCTTTTGGCACCCTTTTGCACCCTCTGAGACGGCCTCCTACTAGGGTGGCGAGTGTTTTCGATACTACCCCTCTCTAATCTTCTCTCCCTATCTTGGACCAAGTAGAAGAGAATAAGGTAAGGGTACTCCTTCCATTTCTAGATTTCTGCCTTGCCTTTCGCAAGTGTCAGGTTGTCTGGATTCTAGGATCGGGAAGTGTTGTGTGTGTAGGATGGTATCTACCCTTGACTTCTCACAAACAACCTAGGATCAATGACTTGATATTATACCAGTGGTTTCTCCATTTTTATGGAAAGTACTTTTTGAGGTAAACTCCATTCCAAGGATGATTCAATTTTTCTCCATCTGCATTAGTCAATTCGTATGCATTGCCTGGATACTTTTCAGTGATTACAAAAGGCCCTTCCCAGTTAGGTTGCAACTTGGAGCGGGGACCCCTGGCTTAACGAATATGCGTTTGACTACCACCTCACCGATCTCGAATTTTCTCTCGACCACCCTCTTTTGATAAAACCTTTTAAGTCTATTCTGATAAGTCCAGGCATGCTCGGCGGCGACTAGCCTTCTTTCATCTAAGAGTTCAAGCTATGCAAGGAGAGATTCTCGTCTCTCATCAACAGGAATATCCTTGTTGAGCTGAACTCAGAGAGATGGAAGTAATACTTCGTAGGGGACCACTGCTTCCATCCCATATGCCAAGGCATACGGGGTTTGTCCAGTGGGAGTCCTTATAGAAGTACGATAAGCCCATAGAGCATCTACAAGTTTATCAGGCAAATCGACAAATTTGCTAGACTTACAAGATTTCTTGATGATTTTGATTAAGGTTTTATTGGTGGCTTCTGCTTGACCATTGCCTTGAAGATAGTATGATGATGAATGATGCAATGAAATGCGATACCTGTTGCAAAGATCACACAGATCTTGAGAGAGAAATTATGGCCCATTATCGGTGACGATGTCGCTGGTGATCCCAAACCTTGCAATGATGTTGATGAAGGAGCAGACTGTCGACGCTTTAATCTCCACGAATGCTTCCGCTTCAGCCCACTTTGTGAAGTACTCCGTTGCCGTCAGAATGAATGATTTTGAGCGCATTTCAGAGTTGAGGCCACTCAAGGGTCCAATGATATCAAAAGCCCACATGGCGAAAGGCCATGGGGCATGAATTGGATGAAAGGAAGATGCGGGAGAATGAATCTTGTCGGCATGGAGTTGACATGAATGACAATGCCGGACAAAGATGGAGCAGTCTTCTTCTAGAGTTGGCCAATAATACCCTTGTCGGATGATTTTCTTAGCAAGGGCTTGGGCATTCACATGACCACCACAAACTCCAGAATGTGCTTCCTTCAGCACCAACTCGGCTTCTTCTTCATCAAGACACCTGAGTAATATTCCACTTAGGCTTCTCTTATAGAGCACTCCTCCTAGGATTGTATACCTCTAGGATACTCTTCTAACTGCCTTCTTTTCTTTGGTGGTTGATCCAGGCGGGTATGACTGATTTTGGCAATACCTCGCAATCTCGTCATACCAAGGTCTCTCACCTTCTTCTAATTCTTCCAACTCAAATAAGGAAATTTCTTCTTTATGTTCCAAGTATTCCTTTCTGTTGAACCTCTCCTTAACCTTTAAAAAACGTCCATCCTCAATTGTTGGAATTGACCTCTTACAGATGTGGATAGTCCGCACTTGCCTACCTAGCGGGACAGATAGAGATGGAGCTAGTGAAGCTAAGGCATCGGCGAGGATATTCTGAGAACAGAGGACATGAACAAAAGTGAGTTTGAAGAATAGCTTGATGTAGCAGGTTGTGAGCTCCTGGTAGCGTTTGAGGTTTGGATGAGAAGTTCGGTACTTGGATAGGACTTGGCGTAGGATCAATTGACTATCACCTATCACCCTCAGTTCGGTGGCACCATGGAAATGAGCGGCCTCTAGCCTGGCCAGCAAGGCTTCATACTCAGCTATGTTGTTAGTTGTTGGAAAGTTAAGCTGAAAAGCCTGTGGAATGGTGACACCTTCAGGTGATAGAAGGACAATACCTATCTCTCTACCATGAGAGTTTAGAGCCCCGTCAAAATATAATGTCCAAAGATTGGAAGATCGGACTGACATTAGTTCATCATCCGGGAACTCCGACCGAACTAGGTCAAAGACGGGTATGGGATGATGGGCAAGGTGTTCTGTAATAGCATAGCCCTTGATTGCCTTCTGTGGGACATAAGTGATATCAAATTGGGATAAGAAACTCTGCCATCACCCTAACCGATCAGTCAAAACTATCTTCTCTAACAGAAACTTAATGGGATTGATACGAGCAATGAGCTTGACTTGGTGGACAAGAAAATAATGTTTGAGTTTCTGAATCACCCAAACAAGAGCAGCACAGGTCTTTTCTACCACAGTGTACTTCAGCTCACAAGCATCAAACATCTTAGACAAGTAATAAGTAGCTCGTTCTTTCCCTTCTTCATCAACTTGTGCAAGGACTGCCCCAAGAGAGTTCTCAAGAACCGAAATGTAGAGGACCTAGGGCTTGTCGGGAATTGGTGGTCTAAGTACAGGGGGACTTGCCAGGTATGTTTTCAACCCATCAAACACCTCCTGGCACTTCGAATCCCATTTAAACTCGGCATCCACCTTGGTTAACTCATAAAAAGGTTTACACCTTTGAGAATGTTGTAAGATAAACCGGCGGACAAATTGTAGCCTCCCAATCAATCCTCGAAGCTCCTTCATATTCTTCGGAGGAGGCATACCAATAATTGCTTTGGCCTTGTTTGGGTCGATCTCTATGCTCCTTTTGCTTACTATGAACCCAAGTAGCTTTCCTGATGAAACACCAAATGTGCACTTCTTAGGGTTCATTTTCAGCTTATACTCCCTAGCCCTTTGCAAGACCTTTCTAAACACTTCAGGATGATCTTCTTGGCTTTTGGACTTGATAACCAAATCATCCACATACACCTCTACAAGGGTGTGCATCATGTCGTGAAAGATAGCCATCATGGCCCTTTGATATGTAGCACCAGCATTCTTTAACCCAAAGGGCATGACAACATAGCAATATGTTCCCCAAGGTGTAGTGAACGAGGTCTTCTCTTGGTACTCCTCAGCTAACCAGATCTGATTGTATCCAGAATAGCCATCCATGAATGAAAGCATTTCAAATCCAGTTGTGTTATCAACCAAAACATCGATATGAGGTAAAGGAAAATCATCCTTAGGACACGATCGGTTCAAGTCCTTGAAGTCTATGCAAATCCGAACTCGTCCATCCTTCTTCATAACAGGGACTATGTTAGCCACCCATTGCGGATATAGGACAACTTTAATGAATTTTGCTTGGTGTACTTTGTCAACCTCTTCTTTCATTTTGATTGCAATATCAGGGTGGAACCTCCTGAGCTTTTGTTTAACCGGGGTAGTTCCAGGTTTCAAGGTTAATCTATGTTCAACCAACGAATTATCTAATCCCGGCATGTTTTCATATGTCCATGCGAACGTGTCCTTATATTCTTCCAACACTTTGATCAAACGTTGTTCTTGTGAGGTAGTGAGGTTTGCACTAATGAGTATAGTCTTAGGATTGTCCAGGGTTCCTAAATTTAGTTCCTTGGTTGGTTCATTCCCTGTGGCTGATGGTTCCTCAAATCTTCTAAGTCCAGATGCATACGCATCAGCCAAATCCTCGATTTCATCCTCAGATTCAGGATCCTTCTCTGATACTACCTCATATGCTCCCAAAGTATGATCTATGTTATGCTCATCCTCATACCAGATTTCATCTAGCTGGATGGTATTATCTAAAAAGGTTTGGCAGCCTTGCACACTCTATGCATTTCTGTGCCAATTGTTGCAGATACCTATTCGGAACTCGTTTACCCCTGACTTTCCTATTTCCTAATCTAACATGACCTACTGAAGATAAAGCTGGAAAGGTGGTATTTGCAGTGGAGGGAGCATCGAGTAAATAGATCAATGATTTAGAAGAGAGGGATCCCTGATTGGGAGCGCCCTCTGGGATGAGTGGAGATGTCTCCTCAATGGAAATGTGAGTTTCAGAGAAGACATTTTTTTTTTGAGATTTTCAAGTAAAAAGATGGAATGAGTCGGAATGACTCGAGGTTTACTAGAAGATGACTGAATTAATAGAGAGAAAAACTTAAGGATAATGGGGAAAAAGCTCGTGGGCCCAATGGTAACAGAAAGTGGACACATGGGTCCAAAACTGATGAAAAAAGTAAACGGGTGCGTGGACCCGATCTTAGAAATGGATGGGCATGTGAGCCCATGTTGGGAAAAGCCCTCAGTCCTGAAGCTGGCGAGAGAAGTAAATGGGCAAGCAGGCCCAGTAAGAATAGAAGGTTGGAAAGGGCACATGGGCCCAAAATGAGTTGTTAGTTTGGTGGAAGAGAGTGGGCTTGGAAGCCCATCCAAAAGATCTAAGAACAACGGCACGAGGTTTAAACATGGGATTGTTATGCTCGAGCCTCGTGGAATGGCTTTGACTTGGGTGGCATGCTCAACCAGATGATCTAAGATTGGTTTGCCCTTGAGTGGTTCTTGGTACTCTTCCCCACTTGAGAACAAACGAGTCAAAGATAAGCATAGATTTTTCAAGTCTTCTTCTTCATCTGGAGCCTTCCTTCTCTTGACAGCCATCATGGGACTCTTATTATCTTCAGCCATCATCATGGTCTCCCCTTTGATAAAGAATGTGTGGAGTCCCATGGCATATCCTGGCTGGAAGATCCTTCTTGGGATGGAATCCTTTTCATATCCCAACCCCTGCCTGCGTGGCCTTTTCACAGTTTGAATCGGCTGAGTGATCCCTTGAAGATCCTTGCCTAAACCTCTTCCAGGCTGACAGCCCAGTTTCATCATCATCCTCCATCCCACTGTGTCGGGTAGAGAGGTGGCCATGCATCTGACTTCCGACAAATCTCCCACTGAGATCTGGGGCTGTATTGACAGTCCTAAGGGTGATGTAAAAGTAGCATCCTTCATCTCATCCCTTACAGGCATGCTAGTCACCTTGACCACTTGTCCTTTAAAGGGAAACTTTATGCACTGGTGGTTTGTTGAAGCCACAGCTCCTATTGCCTCCAAGTATGGCCTCCCAAGTATAGCCCGAAAAGTTGAATCCAATTCTAGAACATGAAAATCCATTGTGACTGTACATGGTCCAAGTTTGACTTCTAAAGTGACCACCCCATGTGCAGACTTCTTGGAGTTGTAGTAGGCCGCCACCATGACACAGGATGGCTTGATTTGTTGTTTAGAAATGCCGCACAACTGCAAAGTTTCTGGTGGCATAACGTTGATAGAAGCTCCAGTGTCAACCAAATATGATTTCACTTCAATATTACATATGATAACAGCCACATGCAAAGCATATCTCCTGACCTCTGGATCTGCTAATTCTTCCTGAGAGAAAGTGAGTGTTGGGTGCTCACTTCTAGGGGCTAACACTGTAGTGATCTTCTCAGGTGGGAGATCTTCACTCACCATGACCCTTTGCAAATATTGTTGTAAAATATCCTGGTGAACCTTTGATCTTTTGATCAACTCAAGTATGGAAATACGGGCCGGTGTCTTATCTAAATGCTTCAACAAATTGTAGGTTGTGCCCGGTATTGGTTCTTCTACTTGTTCCTCCTCCACTGGATCCTGCAGTTGAGTACTAGCTTGGAGAAAAAGCCGCTGAAACATCCTCCCACTCCGAAGCACTGGGGATATTTGGTGGTTAACTGGGGTGGGCTGTGGTGGAACAGGTGGTGTAGGTGCAGGTATGGTAGGCAATGGGATTGGTGGTTCTAGGATGATTGGGTTAGTGGGTAGAGGGGTAGGATTTGGAGGTGGTAGTGATGGTGATACTAGTGGCCTGATAAGAAGAGGCCGGGGTGCAGGAGTGGTTGATGGGTTTAATGAAGGTGTAGGTTGTGGGGTTGGTTGTATGATAGATTGAGGTTTTGGAGTGGCAGAGCTCATAGGCTGGGGTTCAGGTTTGGTGGTGATTGTGGTGGTCGGATGAGCAAGGGCCGGTGTGTAGTAATGGTTGAAGGAGGTGTAGTTAAGGAGGGAGCTGGCCTAATGATGAGTCGGCGTGAATAAGTGGCGGCCAGTGGTTGGGTTATTAAGCTTGGTGGTGGTTGTGGAGTAGCAGGTGCACGAATTATTTGTCTAGGAGGGTTCCTAGCAGGAGGCCTAGCTGGGTTGACCGGCATGGTTGGATTTTGGTTTTCTAGTTGCCAACCTTGAGCACGGCTGGCATCTCCCTAGACAATGGAGTGTACTAGACAAATTCCTGGGTTTGGATGTGTTGGTGCCGGTGCTGGAGCGGGGGCATGTAATGGGAGCGTATTATGGACAACCCCCAAGCCAAGTTGTTGTTGAGGTTGAGTCAATGGACGCTGCCACTGCTGCTGCCTAGCCTTCATTGCCTGTATGCATTCCCCCATTTGGACCCAATCAATGCTGCCTTGGTCATTCAGATCGTGGATGTAATCCTTGAATTGAAAACACACTTCAACAGTGTGACCAGGGCACCGGTGGTAAGCATAGTATCGGGACATATCTACATTTGTTGGCCAAACCTCTCTTTCCTTGGGAAATTTCAACTGTTTTTCTGCCATAAGTATATTGAAGATGTCGGTCAAGGAGTAACGGAGTTGTTGGTAATTCTTTCTCCTAGGACCTCCCCTTCGTGGTGCCTGATTGGGTGGTGGGGGTGCCTGATTGTAAGTAGGTTGACGAGGTTGCTGGGGTTGTGCTACTAGCTGAGGGGGTTGTTGTGGTTGTCGTGGTTGTTGTGGCCTAACCTGTTGTTGAGGGGGGTAATAGGAAAGGTTCTGTGGTGGGTTTCTGAACTGGTTTTGACGGTTCTCTCCCTGGTTCCCCACAATATTTATAGCTTCGTTGTTGACCACTCCCTCGGTTGTAGGACCAACTGGTGCAGAGGAGGTTTTCCTGAAGTTTCTAGGTTTGGGATCAAAAGGATTTATCATTGTGGCATCTTTGAAGTGGGCTTGCAAGTATCGGGCACTGTCATAGAGTTCATTCATGGTGGTAGGACGGTGCATGATCAATATATTCCTCAAGATAGGTGTAGTGTTGTCGATAAGCATCTTTACTTGTTCCCCTTCAGAAATAACATCTTTTAATTTTTCTGCCATTCCCCTCCAGCGATCAGCAAACTTTATGAAATCCTCCTTGGGCTTTATCATTTCAGCAATCAAATCCGTGATGGAGTGTGATGGTGCCACCCGGTCTCTGTATCTTTGCAAAAATTTAGTCTTGACAATATCGAAGTCTCCTGCCTCAAAGGAGTCGAGCGAGTAGAACCATTCTAATGCAGACCCTTCTAGTGATCGACGGAACAAGAAGGTAAGAACCCTACGATCATTTTTCCAGAATGAGGATTCATAGAGAAAATCTTTAAGGTGAAGAAAAGGATTGCCAGTACCATCATAGCGGCGATAAACTGGTAGTTCAGAAGGTGGCAGGTGGAGAACTGGTAAAGAAGGAATAGAGATCTCAGGAACTGACTTGGAGTCCAGGCAACATCTCAGCTCTTCATAACGTTCATTCATCTGCGTGAGCTGATCCATGATTGCCTAGGTGAGAGCAGGTTTTTGGTTTACTGGTGGGGGTATGTGGTTAGAAGCATGGTTTTCGAATTGAGGAGCATGACTTGGCAAATTTACTGAAGATTGTCCCATGACTTGATGGGCCAAGGGAGCAACATGGTTGAAATAAGATGGCTGAACAAATGAGGGTTAAACCACAGATGGTTGAACTATAGATGGTTGAACTACAGATGGTTGTGTTAATGATGGTTGAATAATAGATTGTTGAACAATAGGTGGGTGAACAAAGGGTGATTGAATGAGTGGTGGTTGAACCATAGGACAAGGAGATGAGGCAACTTGATTGGCTTCAGCCTAATCAGAGGCAATCTTGCCCTTCACCATGGATTGTACGCGGGTGTTTGTTTATGGGTCGGTATAGAGAGACAACTCCATAAAGAGTTGTTCAACATCACGAGGAGCAGAAGGTTGAGGGACCTCTTGCGCTTCTGACTCAAACAATGGATTAACAAAACCATCTGACAGAATTGGTTGGTGACCCATCTCATGCTCTCGATGTTCAGCTTGTTCCGCCATTCCATCGTGCTTTCCAGACCTTAATTGCATTGAACAAGTTGGCAAAATAAACAAAGAACTTTTTTCTGGTTTTTGGTATCTTGCAAAAAATGTTAGAGGTTTGAATTTTTGTTTGACAAACAAATGATGCAAAGACTTGAAAGCAAGATTACGCAATGATTTTGATTAAACCTTAGGTTTATGAATTTTGTTAAGAATTTTTCTCTCAACTAATGGGTTAGGATCCTAACTCTAATCTCCAATGACCTAGGTTTCACACAATCTCACCACGTGTAGGTAACATAGGATGCTTCGGGTTTTGGGGAGTGGTACAATCAACCCGATCGTGAAGAGGAATACTCCACGTATGAGGAATTATGGAGGCCTTGATGAAAGCCAACCAAGTCAACCAGGAAGGAATATCCCAGAAGAGAGGTCAGAATCCACCAAGAGGGTGTTTTGGATGGGAGGGGTAAATGGGAGAGTGAGCTCCCGCCTCAAAAAAAGTGTAAAAAAAGGAGGTAGAGAGATGGAGCATAGAATGCAATCAAGTAATAAAGCAAGTAATAAGCAAAACATAAACTTAAATAAACAAGCAATGACACAAGAAAAGTAACTAGAAACTAGACAAGCAACTAGAAACTAGAATCTAGACCTTGTTTCTTATGTGAGCCAATTGGAGATAGTGAAAAGTGATGGAAAGAAGAGGGTTCAGATCTGATAGCCAAGAAAAAGGGTGGTCCACATGGGGACCGATGTAAGAATAAGCTGGTTCACGTGGGAACCGAGGCAAAAAGTAAAGGTGGTTCACGCGGGAACCGGATTTTGGGTAAAAAGGGTGGTTCACATGGGAACCAGTTTGAATAATTGAAAAAGGGCCACGTGGGGCCAATTAAAAGTGAACAAAGATCTAATCCAAGTGGAGATAGATCTGAAGGAAAGTGGTTTGGTTCACGTGGAAACCGAAGTAAAGAAAGAGATTGGTTCACGCGGGAACCGATTTAAAAGGAAAAGGGTGGTTCACGCGGGAACCAGTTTAAATAAAATGATAGAAATTAAATGAGGTACTTGGCACTTCAGATCTGATGCAAGATGGGTGAAATCAGAAATTTTGAGCTGGCATGAACTTAAGAAAGGTGGAAGGAAGGAAAGGCTCACGTGGGAACCGGTCTAGAACTAGAACTAGTTGCAAACAAAACACTAAGCACCCACGGTTGAAGACATTGTCTGTCCCACCGTGGTGGCCATAAAGCTGTCAACTTTGAAAATTCGATGGAGTCCTCTCCTTTTCAGGGAATTCCGTGAATCCAGATCGTCACCTCAAGAGGGGATGAGAAATAAAGGAAGAAAACTCGGAAAGCAACTCTCACCTCGGTCCCACACTCACATTGATTCCCTAACTCTCACCTCGGTCCCACTCTCACCTCGCTCGATCACCAAAGAGACAGTTCGGGTCATGTGGGAGGAGGGTTAGAAGAAGGAAATTAAGACATGTGGTCGCCAGGAACCGTGGGTTCCGATTTATGAAATTAAATTGACCGTGCGTACCTTAGCGTGAAGAGTGTGGGTTAAAGCTTCTCCTTCTTCGGCCGGCCGATGAAGAAGAGTTATCAACGCATGGGTGCTTGATCTTCTGTGAAACTAGACAAATAAACAAGTGATAGAGAGAATTAGAACTAAACAAAGTGGAGTATATGTAAAGAGAATAACATGAAACACACATTTGACCGAAAACTGACCAGATTCGGGTTATCTCTAACCCCTCTTTTCTATTTTAGGATTAACAGATTAAAAATAATGCAAGAAAATGTAAAAAATGATAGGAGAATGTAGAATCACGAAAAAAAGATATAGTAAAAAGAACAGCAAGATTCTGATAATAATAGAGAGAGATATGGCCAAATCTAAGTTGTCGAAAAAGCCGATCAGCAGTCCAGGATCTGCCAAGCGCGACTTTGCTTATGTGCTTGTCACGACCATCCCCGACCTCAGAATCAAGTGGCGTCAATTGAAAGCTGAACAAAACTTGGAGAGGAAGAACTTTGTTGAAGAGATCTTGGGCATCAGACGTCCACACGCTTTTGTAGAGGCCAAAGAAGAGAGACCTGACTGATCACCTGCAGAACAGCCTTCCTCTCTCTTGAACCGACTTTTCTCTCTCTAAAAACTTGAAATTATCTCTCTAAAAATCACAAAATCAATGCATGAGGGAGGTTTGACATCTTGATATGCCTGGGGGGTCGTGCTCATGCCTTTGGAATGTCCGGAATCTGAGTTTATTTATAGGAGAACGACGAAACTTATCAACACTACAAAATAGGCCACATGCGCCCTACCCTTGAGGCACGAGGGAACCAGTTTTTCATCGGGACTCTACCGCTGAACAGATTGAGCGGATAAGACCAAATTTTTTTGGAAAATGTGCCTTGCGCCCCCACTGGGAGGCACATGCACCCCTCAGTGGGGCGCATGCGCCCTGGGGTAGGGTGCAAGGTGGCCTATTTTGTAGTGTGGATAAGATTCGTCGTTCTCCTATAAATAAACTCCGATTCCGGTCATTCCAAAGGCATGAGCATGACTCCCTAGGCATATAAAAACGTCCAAGCTCCCTCCTGCATTGATTTTGTAATTTTTATAGAGAGAATTTTGAGTTTTTAGAGAGAGAAAAGTTGGTTCAAGAGAGAGGAAGGCTGTTCTGCAGGTAATCAGTCAGGTCTCTCTTCTTCGGCCTCTACAGAAGCGTGTGGACGTCTGTTGCCCGAGCTCTCTTCATCAAAGGTCTTCCTCCCCAAGTCTTCTTCAGTTTGAAGTCGACGGCACTTGATTCTGGGTCGGGGCTGGTCGTGACGAGCGCAGAAGCAAAGTCGTGCCTGGCAGATCCTGGACTGCTTCCTGGCTTTTTCGACAACCCAGATTTGGCTATATCTCTCTCTATTATTATCATAATCTTGCTGTTCTTTCTCCTATCTCTTTGTTTAGTGATTCTCCATACTCATATTATTTTTTTACATTTTTTGCATTATTTTTAATCTGTTAATCCGAAAATAGAAAAGAGGGGTTAGAGATAACCCGAATCTGGTCAGTTTCTAGTCAATTGTGTGTTTCATGTTATTCTCTTTACATATACTCCACTTTTTTTAGTTCTAATTGTCTCTTTCACTTGTTTATTTGTCTAGTTGCATAGAAGATCAAGCACCCACACGTTGAGGACTCTTCTTCATTGGCCGGCCGAAGAAGGAGAAGCTTTAACCCACACTCTTCACGCTAAGGTACACACGGTCAATTTGATTTCATAAATTGGAACTCGCGCTTCCTAGCGACCACATGTCTTAATTTCCTTCTTCTCACCCTCCTCCCACATGACCCGAACCATCTCTTTGGTGATCGAGCGACGCCAAGGGATGAAAGTTCGGGGATCAATGTGAGTGTGAAACCGAGGTGAGAATTTCTTTCCGAGTTTTCTTCCTTTATTTCTCATCCCCTCTTGAGGTGACAATCTGGATTCATGGACTTCCCTGAAATGGAGAGGACCCCGTCAAATTTTCAGAGTCGACAGCTTTGTAGCTGTAGACACGCCAAATTCGCCTCATTCAGAGCATAAAACTCATGTTTTATAGGGTAACATATATGATTGACCTTATAATGATTCCGGGTCTTTTAAAGTTGATTTGGAGCTTCGCCGAACGAAATCGGTTGTTTTCTGAAGTTTTCTGCAAAAAGCCATAATTTTCGAGCGAAAGCCACACGTAAATCATGTAAACACGGAAATTGGCTGAATGACCAATGCCTAATGATCATGCATTGAAGGTTATGGTCATATTCACACCTCGGACAAGTTTTGTTGCATACCGTGCCTTTCCGGTTTGCCGTCGGAGTCATTGTGACTAGTATCGGATCTTCTGTTCACTGTCCTAAACTTCGGATAAAATTATAAACTTTTTGAGGGTGTGATGGCTGATCCAATGCTATATAAAGCTTCTACGTTATGTTATCTTTCCAATGCAATAAACGGCGTTGAATTCTGAGTTTGGGAGTGTCCGCAATGGCTTCCGGAAGAAGGACGCGCAAAAACAGTCTCATGCGCCCGGGTCCCTGGTCACATGCGCCCGGAACCCAGGGCACGTGCCCATGCGCCCTACCATTCAGGCACGTGACCACGTGCCCTCACTTGAGGGCACATGCACCCTACCCTCGAGGCATGAGGGAACCAGTTTTTCACCGGGACTCTACCGCTGAACAGATCGAGAGGATAAGACCGAATTTTTTGAAAAATGTACCATGCGCCCCCACTGGGAGGCACATGCTCCCCTCAGTGGGGTGCATGCGCCCTGCACCAGGGTGCATGCGCCCTGGGGTAGGGTGCAAGGTGGCCTATTTTGTAGTGTTGATAAGATTCGTCGTTCTCCTATAAATAAATTCGGATTCCGGTCATTCCAAAGTCATGAGTATGACCCCCCAGGCATCTCAAGACGTCCAAGCTCCATCCTGCATTGATTTTGTGATTTTTATAGAGAGAATTTCGAGTTTTTAGAGAGAGAAAAGTCGTTTCAAGAGAGAGGAAGGTTGTTCTGCAGGTGATCAGTCAGGTCTTTCTTATTTGGCCTCTACATCAGCATGTGGGCGTCTTTTGCCCGAGCTCTCTTCATAAAAGTTCTTCCTCTCCAAGTATTCTTCAGTTTTCAATTGACGAAACTTGAATCTGAGGTTGGGGCTGGTCGTGACAAGTGCAGAAGCAAAGTCGCGCCTGGCAGATTCTGGACTGCTGCTCGGCTCTTTCGACAACCTAGATTTGGCCATATCTCTCTCTATTCTTATCAGAATCTTGTTGTTCTTTTTCCTATATCCTTGTTTCATGATTATACATCCTCCTATCATTTTATTATATTTTTTGTATTATTTTTAATATGTTAATCCGAAAATAAAAAAGAGGGGTTATAGATAATCCAAATCCGGTTAGTTTCTAGTCAATTGTGTGTTTCATGCTATTTTCCTTACATATACTCCACTTTGTCTAGTTATAATTGTCTCTTTCACTTGTTTGTTTGTCTAGTTGCATAGAAGATCAAGCACCCACACGTTGAGGACTCTTCTTCATCGGCCGGCCGAAGAAGGAGAAGCTTTAACCCACATTCTTCACGCTAAGGTACACACAGTCAATTTAATTTCATAAATTGGAACTCACGGTTCCTGGAGACCACATGTCTTAATTTCCTTCTGCTCATACTCCTCCCACATGACCTGAACCATCTCTTTGGTGATCGAACGATGACAAGGGATGAAAGTTCGGGGATCAATGTGAGTGTGGGACTGAGGTGAAAGTTGCTTTCCGCGTTTCCTTCTTTCTTTCTCATCCCCTCTTGAGGTGACGATCTGGGTTCACAGACTTCCCTGAAAAGGAGAAGACCCCGTCAAATTTTCAGAGTTGACAGCTTTGTGGCGACCACGGTAGGACGAGCAATGTCTTCAACCATGGGTGCTTGGTGTTTTATTTGCAACTAGTTCTAGTTCTAGACCGATTCCCACATGAGCCTTTCCTTCTTTCCACCTTTCTTAAACTTCATGCCATCTCAAAATTTATGATTTCACCCATCTTTCATCAGATATGAAGTGCCAAGTACCTCATTTTATTCTTGTCATTTTATTTAAACCGGTTCCCATGTGAACCACCCCTTTTCCTTTTAAATCGGTTCCCACGTGAACCAAACCACTTTTTTTTCAGATCTATCCCCACTTGGATCAGATCCTTATTCACCTTTAATTGGCCCCACGTGGCCATCTTTCAATCATTCAAACCAGTTCCCACATGAACCACCCTTTTTTACCCAAAACCGGTTCCCGCGTGAACCACCTTTACTTTTTACCCCGGTTCTCACGTGAACCTGCTTATTCTTACATCGGTCCCCACGTGGACCACCCTTTTGCTTGGCTATCAGATCTGAACCCTCTTCTTTCCATCATCTTTTCACTATCTCTATTTAGCTCACATAAGAAACAAGGTCAAGATTCTAGTTTCTAGTTGCTTGTCTAGTTTCTAATTGCTTGTCTTGTGTGATTGCTTGTTTATTTAAGTTTATGTTTTTCTTATTACTTGCTTTATTACTTGATTGCATTCTATGCTCCTTATTTACACCTCCTTCTTTTACACTTTTTTTGAGGTGGGAGCTCACTCTCCCATTTACCCCTCCCATTCAAAACACCCTCTTGGTGGATTCTGACCTCTCTTCTGGGATATTCCTTCCTAGTTGACTTGGTTGGATTTCATCAAGGCCTCCGTAATTCCTCATACGTGGAATATTCCTCTTCACGATCGGGTTGGTTGTACCACTCCCCAAAACCCGAAGCATCCTATGTTACCTACATTTGGTGAGATTGTGTGAAACCTAGGTCATTGGAGATTGGAGTTAGGATCCTAACCCATTTGTTGAGAGAAAAATTATTAACAAAATTCATAAACCTAAGGTTTAATCAAAATCATTGCGTAATTTTGTTTTCAAGTCTTTGCATCACTTTCTTGTCAAACAAAAATTCAAACCCCTAACTTTTTTTTGCAAGATACTAAAAAAAACCAGAAAAAGTTCTTTGTTTTTTTTGTCAACTTGTTTGTTTTCTCCTTAAAGTTCAATGCAACTAAGGTCTGGAAGGCACGTTGGAATGGCGGAACAAGCTGAACATCGAGAGCACGAGATGGGTCACCAACCAATTCCGTCAGATGGTCTTGTTAATCCATTGTTTGAGTCAGAAGCGCAAGAGGTCTCTCAACCATCTGCTACTCGTGATGTTGAACAACTCTTTAGGGAGTTGTCTCTCTATACCGACCTAGAAACCTACGCCCGCATACAATCCATGGTGAAGGGCAAAATTACCTTAGATCAGGCTTAAGCCAACCAAATTGCCTCATATCCTTGTCCTATGGTTCGACCACCACTCATTCAATCACCCTTTGTTCACCCACCTATTGTTCAACAATCTATGATTCAACCATCATTAACACAACCATCTATAGTTCAACCATCTGTAGTTCAACCATCTATAGTTCAACCATCTGTGGTCCAACCATCATTTGCTCAGCCATCCTATTTCAACCATGTTGCTCCCTTGGCCCATCTAGTCATGGGGCAATCTTCAGGGAATTTGCCAAGTCATGCTCCTCAATTCCCGAACCATGTTTCTAACCACATACCCCCACCAGTAAACCAAGAACCTGCTCTCACCTAGGCAATCATGGATCAGCTCACCCAGATGAATGAATGCTATGAAGAGCTGAGATGTCTCCTGGACTCCAAGTCAGTTCCTGAGATCTCTATTCCTTCTTTGCCAGTTCTCCACCTGCCACCTTCTGAGCTACCAGTTTATCGCCACTACAATGGTACTGTCAATCCTTTTCTCCACCTTAAAGATTATCTCTATGAATCCTCATTCTGGAAAGATGATCGTAGGGTTCTTGCCTTCTTGTTCCGTCGATCACTAGAAGGTTCTGCATTGGAATGGTTCTACTCGCTCGACTCCTTTGAGGCAGGAGACTTCGATATTGTCAAGACCAAATTTTTGCAAAGATACAGAGACCGAGTGGCACCATCATGCTCCATCACAGACTTGATTGCTAAGAAGATGAAGCCCGAAGAGGACTTCATAAAGTTTGCTGATCGCTGGAGGGGAATGGCAGAGAAATTGACAGATGTGATTTCTGAAGGGGAACAAGTGAAAATGCTTATCGGGAACACCACACCAGCTCTAAGGAATGTATTGATCATGCACCATCCTACCACCATGAATGAACTCTATGACAGTGCTCGATACTTGCAAGCCCACTTCAAAGATGCCACAATGATAAACCCTTTTGATCCCAAACCTAGAAACTTCAGGAAAACCCCCTCTGCACCAGTTGGTCCTACAACCGAGGGAGTGGTCAACAACGAAGCTATAAACATTGTGGGGAACCAGCGAGGGAACCGTCAAAACCAGTTCAGAAACCCACCACAAAAACCTTCCTTTTACCCCCCTCAACAACAGTGTAGGACACAACAACCACGACAACCACAACAACCACCTCAGCCAGTAGCACAACCCCAGCAACCTCGTCAACCTACCTACAATAGGGCACCGCCACCACCCAATCAGGCACCATGAAGGGGAGGTCCTAGGATAGAGAACTACCAACAACTCCCTTACTCCTTGACCGACATCTTCAATGTACTCATGGCGGAGAAACAGTTGAAATTGCCCAAGGAAAGAGAGGTTTGGCCAACAAATGTAGATATGTCCCGATACTGTGCTTACCACCGGTGTCCTGGTCACACTGTTGAAGTGTGTTTTCAATTCAAGGATTACATCCACGATCTAAATGACCAAGGCAGCATTGATTGGGCTCAAATGGGGGAATGCATACAAGCTATGAAGACTAAGCAGCAGCAGCGGCAGTGTCCACCGGCTCAACCTCAACAACAAACTAGCTTGGGGATTGTTCAGAATCCGCTCCCATTACATGCTCCCGCTCTAGCACCGGCACCAGCACATCCAAATCCAGGAATTGGTCTAGTACACTCCAATGTCCAGGGAGATGCCAGCCGTGCTCAAGGTTGGCAACTAGAAAGCCACAATACAACCATGCCTGTCAACCCGGCTAGGCCTCCTGCTAGGAACCCTCCTAGACAAATAATTCGTGCACCTTCTACTCCACAACTACCACAAAACTAAATAACCCAACCATTGGCCGCCACTTCTACTCGCCGACCCATCAGTAGGCCAGCCCCCTCCTCAACTACACCTCCTTCAACTATTGCTACACACCGGCCCTTGCTCATCCGACCACCACAATCACCACCAAACCTGAACCCCCACCTATGAGCTCTACAACTCCAATACCTCAACCTATCTTCCCACCACCTCCACAACCTCCCACATTACCAACACTTTCATCAGCCACTCCTGCACCCCAGCCTCTTCTTATCAGTCCACCAGTATCACCATCACTACCACCTCCAAATCCTACCCCTCTACCCATAAACACAATCATCCCAGAACCACCAATCCCATTGCCTACCATACCTGCACCTACACCACCTGTTCCCCTACAAAGCTGTCGACTCTAAAAATTCGACGGGGTCCTCTCCTTTTCAGGGAAGTCCGTGAATCCATATCGTCACCTCAAGAGGGGATGAGAAAGAAAGGAAGAAAACTCAGAAAGCAACTCTCACCTCGGTCCCACACTTACATTGATCCCCAAACTTTCATCCCTTGGCATCGCTCGATCACCAAAGAGACGGTTTGGGTCATGTGGGAGGAGGGTGAGAAGAAAGAAATTAAGACATGTGGTCGCCAGGAACCGTGGGTTCCAATTTATGAAATTAAATTGAAAGATAACCGTGTGTACCTTAGCGTGAAGAATGTGGGTTAAAGCTTCTCCTTCTTCGGCCGGCCGATGAAGAAGAGTCCTCAATGCGTGGGTGCTTGATCTTCTGTGCAACAAGACAAACAAACAAGTGAAAAGACTATTAGAACTAAACAAAGTGGAGTATATGTAAAGAAAATAACATGAAACACACAATTAACTAGAAACTGACCAGATTCGGGTTATCTCTAACCCATCTTTTTCTATTTTCAAATTAACAGACTAAAAATAATGCAAAAAAATGTAAAAAATGATAGGATGATGGAGAATCACGAAACAAAGAGATAAGGAAAAGAACAGTAAGATTCTTAGTTGAATAGAGAGAGATATGGCCAAATCTGTGTTGTCGAAAAAGCCAAGCAGCAGTCTACGATCTGCCTGGCGTGACTTTGCTTCTGCGCTCGTCATGACCAGCCTCGACCTTGGAATCACGTTCCATCGATTGCAAACTGAAGACTTGGAGAGGAAGAACTTTGATGAAGAGAGCTCGGGCAACAGACGCCCACACACTGTTGTAGAGGACGAAGAAGAGAGACCTGACAGATCACCTGCAGACTAGCCTTCCTCTCTCTTGAATCGAATTTTATCTCTCTAAAAACTCAAAATTCTCTCTCTAAAAATCACAAAATCAATGCAGGAGGGAGGTTGGACGTCTTGAGATGCCTGGGGGGTCGTGCTCATGCCTTTGGAACGACCAAAATTAGAGTTAATTTATAGGAGAACGGACGATCTCATCAAGGCTAAAAAATAGAGCACATTGCGCCCTACCCTAGGGCGCATGTGCCCTGGTGCAGGGCGCATGCACCCCACTGAGGGTGCATGTGCCTCCCAGTGGGGGCGCATGGCACATTTTTGAAAAATTCGGTCTTATCCGCTCGATCTGTTCAGCGGTAGAGTCCCGGTGAAAAACTGGTTCCCTCGTGCCTCAAGGGTAGGGCGCATGTGCCCTAAAGTGAGGGCACGAGGTCACGTGCCTCAATGGTAGGGTGCATGGGCACGTGCCCTGGGTTCCGGGCGCATGTGACCAGGGACCCGGGCGCATGGGACTGTTTTTGCGCGTCCTTCTTCCAGAAGCCATTGTGAACACTCCCGAACTCGGAATTCGATGCTGTTTGTTGAATTGGAAAGATAACAGGCCGAAGAAGATTTATATAGCATTGGATCAGCCATCACCCTCCAAAACTTAATATTTTATCCGAAGTTTAGGACAGTGAACAGAAGATCTGATACTAGTCAAAATGACTCCGACAGCAAACCGGAAAGGCACGGTATGCAAAAAAACTTGTCCGGGGTGTGAATATGACCATAAACTTCAATGCATGATCATTAGGCATTGGTCATTCAGCCAATTTCCGTGTTTACACGATTTACGTGTGGCTTTCGCTTGGAAATTATGGCTTTTTTGCGGAAAACTTCAAAAAACAACTGATTTCGTTCGGCGAAACTCCAAATCAACTTTAAAAGACACGGCATCATTATAAAGTAATTCATACATGTTACCCTATAAAATATGAGTTTTATGCTCTGAATTAGGCAAATTTGGCGTGTCTATAGCTTGCCTCGCCTTGATGTCGGCTTTGTAAGGGAGTGGCATGTAATGAAGCGGAGTGATTCAGAGTGAACTGTAATAGAATGCAAGTGAACGTAAATGAGTGTAGCGGAGTAGAATGATGATGGACTGAAAATGTGGCATCAAGGTGTAGATATAGACACGCTTAGCTACCCGATCCAGCAAAATGAATCTCTCTAAGTATTCTAGATCACTTTCATGTTCTATCAAAACCTCACATAATTGATTGGTAAAAGACATGCCATTGGCACGAGAGATGAAAAATAAAGGATAAGGATAAAGGATGTAGCCAACCCTCAGCGTGGTGAGGAGTCCTCGAATTCGTAGGTTCATCATCAGCCAACAACCTGAACTTTGCGGTGTTCTTGTACTATGATGGGCTAAAGTTTTAAAAGAGAGATTGATTTTAAAATAAAAAGAATACCAATCCATCATATTTGGAATCTCAAGTTCATTTAAATTTCACCAAAATACTCAGTTTAATTATGAGTGGAATAATCTCAAATTCTAAAAGGGTTCGTTTAAGCATAACAAAATTGCTCGGGTATCATGAAAACCATGAATCATGCTTTGGCAGAAAATCAAGTATTTGGAAAACAACAAAACAGACTTAAGACATAGTGGGATTGAAAGATAATGGTGGGACTAACATAGAATGATGTGAAAGAAGAAAAAATGGCATGACCAACATGACACGGTGGGATAAAAGAAAGGAAAGAATAAAACATGATGGAATAAAATTGGTAATGATGAAGAATGAAAAGGAGATGGATGTGAAAACATAAAAAATTATGTAAAAAAATAGTTGAAGATATAGATTGTCTATTGGAGATCAAGACACCTGATTAGGAACCATCGTCCCTCCAATGTTCAATTTTGGCTTATCCGTGAGTGTGAAGAAATGACCATGCCGTCGCAGATTTTGTTGAAGGGGACCTTGGGCCCAGTCATTTTCACTCTCAAGGTCTTCAACATCAATGCATATAATACATATCAAATGGACCTAATCATAACTAAATGACAAATGGTAAGAGTGATGTGAAGTGCAAAAATGAAATGATGGCGATGATGTGAGATTGATGAGAATGTGGATTTGAATGAAGTCTTCAGGCGTGATTTATCAACTTGCATCATCTGCCTGATTCATCAGCATCTCTGGTCCATACTTGTCTTGCCTTTTGACAGAATACAGCACCACGATAATGTTCAGTTGGGTGGCGCTTCCTCTCTTTTAGCGACAAGGTTGGCATGACATTCCTTGGAGAACACTGATCTCACCAATTCACCTGTTAGGTCTTAAAAAGTTGCCTGCACATTTCTAGTTAGTACCCAACAGACGAAATTGTCATATGAAGCATATTGTTCTTGAAATAAACAACTGAAGTTTTTACTATTAAAACCATCATTTAGAGGTCAAAACAATGCTTTTTATGATGGTTTCTTTAGCAAAAATGTCATTCTTAATATTATGAACAATTTCTGATTTTTTGAGAATTTTTCTGAATTTTTTGAATTTTGTTGGCCATGTGCCCTGGGGTAGGGCACCTGGCCATGCGCCCTGGGGTGGGGCACCTGGCCATGTGCCCCCAGATGAGGGCACATGCCATATTATACCAGCAGTTTCTACATTTTTATAGAAAGTACTTTTTGAGGTAAACTCCATTCCAAGGATGATTCAATTTTTCTCCATCTGCATTAGTCAATTCATATGCATTACCTGGATACTTTTCAGTGATTATAAAAGGCCCTTCCCAGATAGGTTGCAATTTAGAGCAGGAACCCCTGGCTTAACAAATATGTGTTTGACTACCATCTCACTGATCTCGAATTTTCTCTCAACCACCCTCTTTTGATAAAACCTTTTGAGTATATTCTGATAAGTCCGGGCATGCTCGGTGGCGGCTAGCCTTCTTTCATCCAAGAGTTCAAGCTGTGCAAGGAGAGATTCTCATCTCTCATCAACAGGAATATCCCTGTTGAGCTGAACTCGGAGAGATGGAAGTAATACTTCGTAGGGGACCACTGCTTCCATCCCATATGCCAAAGCATACGGGGTTTGTCCAATGGGAGTCCTTATAGAAGTACGATAAGCCCATAGAGCATATATAAGCTTATCAGGCCAGTCGGCAAATTTGCTAGACTTATAAGATTTCTTGATGATTTTCATTAAGGTTTTATTGGTGGCTTCTGCTTGACCATTGCCTTGAGGATAGTATGGTGATGAATGATGCAATGAAATGCGATACCTGTTGCAAAGATCACACAAATCTTGAGAGAGAAATTGTGGCCCATTATCAGTAATGATGTCGCTGGGGATCCCGAACCTTGCAATGATGTTGCGCTTGATGAAGGAGCAGACTGTTGATGCTTTAATCTCCACGAATGCTTCCGCTTCAGCCCACTTTGTGAAGTACTCCATTGCCGTCAGAATGAATGATTTTGAGCGCATTTCGGAGTTGAGGTCACTCAAGGGGCCAATGATATCAAAAGCCCACATGGCGAAAGGCCATGGGGCATGAATTGGATGAAGGGAAGACGCGGGAGAGTGAATATTGTCAGCATGGAGTTGACATGAATGACAGTGCCAGACAAAGATGGAGTAATCTTCTTCTAGAGTTGGCCAATAATACCCTTGTCGGATGATTTTCTTAGCAAGGGCTTGGGCATTAACATGACCACCACAAACTCCAGAATGTGCTTCCTTCAGCACCAACTCGACTTCTTCTTCATCAAGACACCTGAGTAAGATTCCACTTAGGCTTCTCTTATAGAGCACTCCTCCTAGGATTGTATACCTCTGGGATACTCTTCTGATTGCCTTCTTTTTCTTGGTGGTTGATCCAGGCGGGTATGACTGATCTTGGCAATACCTCGCAATCTCGTCATACCAAGGTCTCTCACATTCTTCTTATTCTTCCAACTCAATTAAGGAGATTTCTTCTTTATGTTCCAAGTATTCCTTTCTGTTGAACTCCTTAACCTTTAGAAAATGTCCATCCTCGATTGCTGGAATTGTCCTCTTACAGATGTGGATAGTCCGCACTTGCCTGCCTAGCGGGACAGATAGAGATGAAGCTAGTGAAGCTAAGGCATCAGCGAGGATATTCTGAGAATGGGGGACATGGACAAAAGTGAGTTTGAAGAATAGCTTGATGTAGCAGGTGGTGAGCTCCTGGTAGGGTTTGAGGTTTGGATGGTAAGTTTAGTATTTGGATAGGACATGGCGTAGGATCAATTGACTATCATCGATCACCTGTCACCCTCAGTTCGGTGGCACCATGGAAATGAGCAGCCTCCAGCTTGGCCAGCAAGGCTTCATACTCGGCTATGTTGTTGGTTGCTAGTAAGTTAAGCTGAAAAGCCTGTGGAATGGTGACACCTTCAGGTGACAGAAGGACAATACCTATCCCTCTACCATGAGAGTTCAGAGCCCCTTTTGCTTACTATGAACCCTAGTAGTTTTCCTGATGAAACTCCAAATGTGCACTTCTTAGGGTTCATTTTTAGCTTGTGTTCTCTAGCTCGTTGCAAAACTTTCTTTAGCACTTCAAAATGATCTTCCCGACTCTTGGACTTGATAACCAAATCATCCACATACACCTCTACAAGGGTGTGCATCATGTCATGAAAGATAGCCATCATAGCCCTCTGATATGTAGCACCGACATTCTTTAACCCAAAGGGCATGACAACATAGCAATATGTTCCCCAAGGTGTAGTGAACGAGGTCTTCTCTTGGTCCTCCTCAGCTAACCGGATTTGATTGTATCCAGAATAGCCATCCATGAATGAAAGCATTTCAAATCCAACTGTGTTATCAACCAAAACATCGATATGAGGTAAAGGAAAATCATCCTTAGGACATGCTCGGTTCAAGTCCTTGAAGTCTATGCAAATTCGAACTCGTCCATCCTTCTTCATAACAGGGACTATGTTAGCCACCCATTGCGGATATAGGACGACTTTAATGAATTTTGCTTGGTGTAGTTTGTCGACTTCTTCTTTCATTTTGACTGCAATATCAGGGTGGAACCTCCTGAGCTTTTGTTTAACCGGGGTAGTTCCAGGTTTCAAGGTTAATCTATGTTCAACCAATGAATTATCTAATCCTGGCATGTCTTCATATGTCCATGCGAACGTGTCCTTCTATTCTTCCAACACTTTGATCAAATGTTGTTCTTGTGAGGGAGTGAGGTTTGAACTGATGAGGATAGTCTTAGGATTGTCCAAGGTTCCTAAATTTAGTTCCTTGGTTGGTTCATTCCCTGTGGCTGATGGTTCCTCAAATCTTCTAAGTCCAGATGCATATGCATCAGCCAAATCCTCGATTTCATCCTCGGATTCAGGATCCTTCTCTGATACTACCTCATATGCTCCCAAAATATGATCTATGTTATGCTCATCCTCATACCGGATTTCATCTAGCTGGATGGTATTATCTAAAAAGTTTGGCAACCTTGCACACTCTATGCATTTCTGTGCCAATTGTTGCAGATACCAATTTGGAACTCGTTTACCCCTGACTTTCCTATTTCCTAACCTAACCTGACCTACTGAAGATAAAGCTGGAAAGGTGATATTTACAATGGAGGGAGGATCAAGTAAATCAATCAATGATTCAGAAAAGGGGGATCCCTGATTGGGAGCACCCTCTGGGATGAGTAGAGACGTCTCCTCGATGGAAATGTGAGTTTCAGAGAAGACGTTTCTTTTTTTGTAATTTTCTAATAAGAAGACAGACTGAGCCTGAGTGACTTGAGGCTTGCTAGAAGTTGACGGAATTAACAGAAAGAAAAACTTAAGGAAAAAAGGAAAAAAGGGGCTCATGGACCCAATGGTAATAGAAAGTGGACACATGGGTCCAAAACTGATGAAAAAAGTAAATGGGTATGTGGACCCGATCTTAGAAATAAATGGGCATGTGAGCCCATGTTGGGAAAAGCCCTTAATCTGAAGCTGATGAGGGAAGCAAATGGGCAAGCTGGCCCAGTAAGAGTGGAAGGTTGAAGAGGGCACATGGACCCAAAGTGGGTAAGTGGGCTCTGAAGCCCATCCAAAAGATCTAGAAACAATGGTACGAGGTTCAAACATGGGATTGTTGTTTTTGGGCCTCGTGGAATGGTTCTGACTTGGTTGGTAGCTTGCTCAACCAGATGATCCAAGATTGGTCTGCCCTCGAGTGGTTCCTGGTGCTCTTCCCCACTTGAGAACAGACGAGTCAATGATAAGCATAGGTCTTCCAAGTCTTCTTCTTCATCTGGAGCCTTCCTTTTCTTGACAACTGTAACAAAACTCTTGTCATCTTCAGCCATCATCATGGTCTCTCCTTTGATAAAGAAGGTGTGGAGTCCCATGGCATATCCTGGCTGGAAGATTCTCCTTGGGATGGAATCCTCTTCGTATCCCAACCCCTGCCTGCGTGACCTTTTCATAGTATGAATCGGCTGAGTGATTCGTTGAAGATCCTTGCCTAAACCTTATCCAGGCTGATACCCCAGTTTCATCATCATCTGCCATCCCACTGTGTCGGGTAGAGAGGCAGTCATGCATCTGACTTCTGGTAATTCTCCCACTGAGATCTGGGGTTGTATTAACAGTCCTAGAGGCAAAGAAGCATCATTCATCTCGTCCCTTACAAGCATGCTAGTCACCTTGACCACTTGTCCTTTAAAGGGAAACTTTATGCACTGGTGGTTTGTTGAAGCCACAGCTCCTATTGCTTCCAAGTATGGCCTCCCAAGTATAGCCCGAAAAGTCTGATCCAATTCTAGAACATGAAAATCTGTTGTGAACGTACATGGTCCAAGTTTGACTTCTAGAGTGACCACCCCACGTGTAGACTTCTTGGAGTTGTCATAAGCCGTCACCATGGCATAGGATGGCTTGATTTCTTGCTCATAAATACCACACAACTGCAAAGTTTCTGGTGGCATAATGTTGATAGAAGCTCAAGTGTCAACCAAACAAAATTTCACTTCAATATTACAAATAATAACAGCCACATGCAAAGCATATCTCCTGACCTCTGGATCTGCTAATTCCTCCTGAGAGAAAGTGAGTGTTGGGTGCTCACTTCTAGGGGCTAACACTGCAGTTATCTTCACAGGTGGGAGATCTTCACTCACCATGACCCTTTGAAAATATTGTTGTAGAATCTCCTGGTGCACCTTTGATCTTTTGATCAATTCAAGTATGGAAATACGGGCCGGTGTCTTATCTAAATGTTTTAACAAATCATAGGCTGTTTCCGGCAAGGGTTCTTCCACTTGTTCCTTCTCCACTGGATCCTGCGGTTGAGTACCAGCTTAGGAAAGAGGCGCTGGAACATCCTCCCACTCTGAAGCACCGGGGCTGTTTGGCGGTTGGGTAGAGGTAATGTGTTAACTGGGGTGGACTGTGGTGGCACAGGTGGTGTAGGTGTAGGTATGGTAGGCAATGGGATTGGTGGTTCTGGGATGATTGGGTTTATGGGTAGAGGGGTAGGATTTGGAGGTGGTAGTGATGGTGATACTGGTGGCCTGATAAGAAGACGCCGGGGTGCAGGAGTGGCTGATGAAATTGTTGGTAATGTGGTAGGATGTGGGGTTAGTGGTATGATAGGTTGAGGTTTTGGAGTGACAGAGCTCATAGGCTGGGGGTTCAGGTTTGGTTGTGATTATGGTGGTCGGATGAGCAAGGGCCGGTGTGTAGCAATGGTTGAAGGAGGTGTAGTTAAAGAGGGAGCTGGCCTAATGATGGGTCGGCGAGAAGAAGTGGCGGCCAATGGTTGGGTTATTGAGCTTTGTGGTAGTTGTGGAGTAGAAGGTGCATGAATTATTTGTCTAGGAGGGTTCCTAGCAGGAGGCCTAGCCGGGTTGACAGGCATGGTTGTATTGTGGCTTTCTAGTTGCCAACCTTGAGCACGGCTGGCATCTCCCTGGACATTGGAGTGTACTAGACCAATTCCTGGGTTTGGATGTGCCGGTACTGGTGCTGGAGCGGGAGCATGTAATGGGAGCGGATTCTGAACAATCCCCAAGCCAGGTTGTTGTTGAGGTTGAGCCGGTGGACGCTGCCGCTGCTGCTGCCTAGCCTTCATAGCTTGTATGCATTCCCCCATTTGAGCCCAATCAATACTGCCTTGGTCATTCAGATCGTGGATGTAATCCTTGAATTAAAAACACACTTCAACAATGTGACTAGGGCACCGGTGGTAAGCACAGTATCAGGACATATCTACATTTGTTGGCCAAACCTCACTTTCCTTGGGCAATTCCAACTGTTTCTCCGCCATGAGTACATTGAAGATGTCGGTCAAGGACCTCCCCTTCGTGGTGCCTGATTGAGTGGTGGCGGTGCCCTATTGTAGGTAGGTTGACGAGGTTGATGGGGTTATGCTATTGGTTGAGGGGGTTGTTGTGGTTGTCGTGGTTGTGGTGGCCTAACCTGTTGTTGAGGGGGGTAATAGGAATGGTTTTGTGGTGGGTTTTTGAACTAGTTTTGACGGTTTCCTCCCTAGTTTCCCACAATGTTTATAGCTTCATTGTTGACCACTCCCTTAATTGTAGGACCAACTAGTGCAGAGGGGGTCTTCCTGAAGTTTCTAGGTTTAGGATCAAAAGGGTTTATCATTGTGGCATCTTTGAAGTGGGGTTGCAAGTATCGGGCACTGTCATAGAGTTCATTCATGGTGGTAGGACGGTGCATGATTAATACATTCCTCAAGGCAGGTGTAGTGTTGCCGATAAGAATCTTTACTTGTTCCCCTTCAGAAATCACATCTATCAGTTTCTCTGCCATTCCCCTCCAGCGATCAACAAACTTTATGAAGTCCTCTTCGGGCATCATCTTCTCAGCAATCAAGTCTATAATGGAGCATGATGGTGCCACCCGGTCTCTGTATCTTTGCAAAAATTTGGTCCTCACAATATCGAAGTCTCCTACTCAAAGGTGTCGAGCGAGTAGAACCATTCCAATGCAGACCCTTCTAGTGTTCGACGGAACAAGTAGGCAAGAACCCTACTATCATTTTTCCAGAACGAGGATTCATAGAGAAAATCTTTAAGGATTGCCAGTACCATCATAGCGATGATAAACTGGTAGTTCAGAAGGTGGCAAGTGGAGAACTGGTAAAGAAGGAATAGAAATCTCAGGAACTAACTTGGAGTCCAGGCGACATCTCAACTCTTCATAACGTTCATTCATCTGGGTGAGCTGATCCATGATTGCCTAGGTGAGAGCAGGTTCTTGGTTTACTGGTGGGGTATGTGGTTAGAGACATGATTCTGGAATTGAGGAGCATGACTTGGCAAATTAACTGAAGATTGCCCCATGACTTGATGGGCCAAGGGAGCAACATGGTTGAAATAGGATGGCTGAGCAAATGATGGTTGAACCACAGATGGTTGAACTATAGATGGTTGAACTACAGATGGTTGAACTATAGATTGTTGTGCTAGTGATTGTTGAATCACAGATTGTTGAACAATAGGTGGTTGAACAAAGGGTGATTGAATGAGTGGTGGTCGAACCAGAGGATAAGGAGATGAGGCAACTTGGTTGGCTTCAGCCTGATCTGAGGTAATTTTGCCCTTCACCATGGATTGTATGCGGGCGTAGGTTTCTGAGTCAGTATAGAGAGACAACTCCCTAAAGAGTTGTTCAACATCACGAGGAGCAGATGATTGAGGGACCTCTTGTGCTTTTGACTCAAACAATGGATTAACATGACCGTCTGACGGAATTGGTTGGTGACCCATCTCATGCTCTCGATGTTCAGCTGGTTCCGCCATTCCAACGTGTCTTCCAGACCTTAATTGCATTTTTACCTTTCAACTTCAAGGAGAAGGTAAGACAAACAAGTTGGCAAAACCAACAAAGAACTCTTTTTTTGGTTTTTTTAGTATTTTGTAAAAAAAATGTTAGAGGTTTGAATTTTTGTTTGACAAACAAGTGATGCAAAGACTTGAAAGTAAAATTACGTAATGATCTTTTGATTAAACCTTAGGTTTATAGATTTTGTTAAGAATTGTTCTCTCAACAAATGGGTTAGGATCCTAACTCCAATCTCCAATGACCTAGGTTTCACACAATCTCACCACATGTAGGTAACATAGGATGCTTCGGGTTTTGGGGAGTGGTACAACCAACCCGATCATGAAGAGGAACACTCCACGTATGAGGAATTACGGAGGCTTTGATTAAAGCCAACCAAGTCAACTAGGAAGGAATATCCCAGAAGAGAGGTCAGAATCCACCAAGAAGGTGTTTTGGATGGGAGGGGTAAATGGGAGAGTGAGCTCCCGCCTCAAAAAAGTGTAAAAGAAGGAGGTAGAGAGAAGGAGCAGAGAATGCAATCAAGTAATAAAGCAAGTAATAAGCAAAACATAAACTTAAATAAACAAGCAATGACACAAGACAAGCAATTAGAAACTAGATAAGTAACTAGAAACTAGAATCTAGACTTGTTTCTTATGTGAAAATGAAGATAGTAAAAAGTGATGGAAAGAAGAGGGTTCAGATCTGATAGCCAAGAAAAAGGGTGGTCCACGTGGGGGACGGATGTGAGAATAAGATGGTTCACGTGGGAACTGGGGTAAAAAGTAAAGGTGGTTCACGCGGGAACCGGTTTTGGGTAAAAAAGGGTGGTTCACGTGGGAACCGGTTTGAATGATTGAAAGAGGGCCACGTGGGGCCAATTAAAGGTGAATAAATATCTAATCCAAGTGGGGATAGATCTGAAAGAAAGTGGTTTGGTTCACGTGGGAACCAAAGTAAAGAAAGAGATTGGTTCACGCGGGAACCGGTTTAAAAGGAAAAGGGTCGTTCACATGGGAACCGGTTTAAATAAAATGACAAAAATTAAATGACATACTTGGCCCTTCAGATCTGATGAAAGATGGGTGAAATCAGAAAGTTTGAGATGGCATGAAGTTAAGAAAGGTGGAAAGAAGGAAAGGCTCACATGGGAATCAGTCTAGAACTAGAACTAGTTGCAAATAAAGCACTAAGCACCCACGGTTGAAGACATTGCTTGTCCCACCGTGGTCGCCACAAAGCTGTCGACTCTGAAAATTCAACGGGGTCCACTCCTTTTCAGGGAAGTCCATGAATCTAGATCGTCACCTCAAGAGGGGATAAGAAAGAAAGGAAGAAAACTCGGAAAGCAACTCTCACCTCGGTCCCACACTCACATTGATCCCCGAACTTTCATCCCTTGGCGTCGCTCGATCACCAAAGAGATGGTTCGGGTCATGTGGGAGGAGGGTGAGAAGAAAGAAATTAAGACATGTGGTCGCCAGGAACCGTGGGTTCCGATTTATGAAATTAAATTGACACATGACCGTGTGTACCTTAGCGTGAAGAATGTGGGTTAAAGCTTCTCCTTCTTCGGCTGGCAGATGAAGAAGAGTCCTCAATACGTGGGTGCTTGATCTTCTGTGCAACTAGACAAAAAAACAAGTGAAAAGACTATTAGAACTAAACAAAGTGGAGTATATGTAAGGAAAATAACATGAAACACACAATTGACTAGAAACTGACCAGATTCGGGTTATCTCTAACCCCTCTTTTTCTATTTTCGGATTAACAGACTAAAAATAATGCAAAAAATGTAAAAAAATAATAGGATGATGGATAATCACGAAACAAAGAGATAGGGAAAATAAAATCAAGATTCTGAGTTGAATAGAGAGAGATATGGCCAAATCTGGGTTGTCGAAAAAGTCGAGCAGCAGTCCAAGATCTGCCAGGCGTGACTTTGCTTCTGCGCTCGTCACGACCAACCTCGACCTTGGAATCACGTGTCTTCTATTGCAAAATAAAGACTTGGAGAGGAAGAACATTGATGAAGAGAGCTCGGGCAGCAGACGGCCACACACTGCTGTAGAGGACGAAGAAGAGAGACCTAACAGATCACCTGCAGACTAGCCTTCCTCTCTCTTGAACCGACTTTTCCCTCTCTAAAAACTCTAAATTATCTCTCTAAAAATCACAAAATCAATGCAGGAGGGAGGTTGGACGTCTTGATATACCTGGGGGGTCATGCTCATGCCTTTGGAACGACCAGAATCAGAGTTAATTTATAGGAGAATGGACAATCTCATCAAGGCTAGTAAATAGGGCACATTGGCCCTACCCCAGGGCGCATGAGCCCTGGTGCAGGGTGCATGCGCCCCACTGAGGGGCGCATGTGCCTCCCAGTGGGGGCGCATGGCACATTTTCCGAAAAATTCGGTCTTATCCGCTCAATTTGTTCAGCAGTAGAGTCCCGGTGAAAAACTGGCTCCCTCGTGCCTCAAGGGTAGGGTGCATGTGCCCTCAAGTGAGGGCATGAGGTCATGTGCCTCAATGGTAGGGCGCATGGGCCCGTGCCCTGGGTTCCGGGCGCATGTGACCCCACCCGGGCGCATGGGACTGTTTTTGCGCGTCCTTCTTCCGGAAGCCATTGCGAACACTCCCAAACTCGGAATTCAACGCCGTTTGTTGCGTTGGAAAGATAACAGGCCGAATAAGATTTATATTAAATTGTATCAGCCATCACACCCTCCAAAACTTCATAATTTTATCCGGAAATTAGGACAATGAACAGAAGATCCGATACTAGTCAAAATGACTCCGACGGCAAACCGGAAAGGCACGGTATGCAACAAAACTTGTCCAGGGTGTGAATATGACCATAAAATTCAATGCATGATCATTAGGTATTGGTCATTCAGCCAATTTCCGTGTTTACACAATTTACGTGTGGCTTTCGCTCGGAAATTATGGCTTTTTGCGGAAAACTTCGGAAAACATCTGATTTCGTTCGGCGAAGCTCCAAATCAACTTTAAAAGACCAGGCATAATTATAAGGTCAATCATACATGTTACCCTATAAAACATGAGTTTTATGCTCTGAATTAGGCGAATTGGGCATGTCTACAATAGGGTTATAATTCTTCACCAGGTCAGACATTCTAAAACTTGCTTAAAGTCAAGCTTTAACCCATTTTCCATATACTATATGGAATAAATAGGAATATACTTAAAAGGTACCATTTTAATATCAAGTGCCTATATTGAGTAATAATCCTAAATAGATATCTTTGTCCATATTATGTCCTACACAATATGGATTCTCATTTTAGCTACTCAATTAAGCTAAAATGTATAAGTGGCATTCATTAAAATTAGATTCTACTATCCTTCAATTATGTGTGAATTATATATTTAAGTATTCCCCTCCTTGATCTCATCAAAGAGTTCTAAAATTCTTTCTATTAATATTTCTACTTTATTTTTAATCTCAACTAATTTCTCAAAAGTTTTTGATTTGTACTTTATAAAGTACATGTATCTATACCTAGAGATATCATCTTTGAAATAACAAAGCAGAAATATTATTCTCTAACTTTAATAGATATGGGCTAACATGCAACTAGATGCATGAGTTCTATAAACTCATTAGCCCTTTCTCCATATCTAACAAATGGAGAGAAATAGATTGATCAATATCAATCTACTTTATCTAAAGAGGATTATTCGCACATTATGAGAGCATACATATCTAATATGAATACAATCTTTATCAAGCTCCCATTGGTAAACACTTTACCAATTATTATAGAACTATTATCATTTAGATACCATAGAATAAATCACCATTTATTCAACTAGGAAATGAAAACAATGTTCTTTTGTAAGGATAATTAAGACATCTGTAGGGACTATAGAAATTTGTATCTTTTACTATTAATGATGCAACATTTTGCACCATTTCATATGTAGGTCAACAATCTTTTTTAAGCTTTCATTTACTTATTATTTACTATCTACAACTTTTTGTAGATTTATGATGCATATTCAATATCTCGTACTATTATATGCATCCCTAGTATCATATACTATGATGCACACATATAGTATCTAATACTATTGAATGTGTATTTAAGACAAGTAAATCTTAATGACTTAGATGCATGAAACTTCTCGAGCTCCATCTTTACATTATGTGCAATACACTTTGCACTTCATCTTCCACTTACCATTATCATGATAGTAAAATAATACTATGTCTTACTTGGGTTTTAGTATTTTGACTTACTTCGTTGACTTCTAACTATCTTTTTTATTTGTATCTAATGATCTTACTTCTTTATATTAGTCTCACCAACAAGAAGTATTTAAGGTGTTTTGTTCTTATTTACCTTTAATTAGCTCATCACCATGTGCCATGATGGTTCTCATATCCATCTTTCCATGTTGCCACTATAACTTTTTTATCTCATAGAGTCTAACATCTTGTATAAGGCAAACAATACATCTTTTCAACACTATTTTATGAGATAATATCTTATATTCTTATATCATTAGATAGTCTAGGAGACACCTACTTCTCAAGTATGATAGTTAATTAGTTAACCTTGAGAACAATTCCCTTGGTTTAAAACCGGTCTAAGAAGTGTGAGCCATTAAACTACTTAGCATCTATCATGCTACACTAATGGTAGTTTATCATTATATTCTACAACTGAGATATAATTATATTAATATTACAGACATTCATTAAAATTAATATATGGTTTTTCATTCTAATTTATGCTCCCACTAATTTTTAATGAATTTTCATAACCCTTATTATGCAAAGACGGGATATCACGATAAAATCCTAGTGGGAACTAAGAACCTATTAACTTTATGGTGATAACCTTATGGTAACACAACAAATCATTCCATACTTAATAGGTAGGCAACTATTGCTAGTTGCAACTCTTGCAACTCTTAGTCATTTAGTCTCCAGAGTTATGATCTTGTGGTAGCATAACAAACCAAATACTCTAGTTAGGTCAAACCCACTTGTTGCATTATGAGAATAGATTATTCACATATTTGTGATAGCACAACAAAGTCATGCAATAGTCCACCCCAAAGTTCGACTAATGCTTTGGCCTTGATCTCCAATTCCTTACTGAATGGGCCTTATGGTAGCACAACAAACCCATCTAGTCTAAGATTGGTTCATCAAGACCACAACAATGGAAGCCTACATGAATCATTCTTAATGTCTCATATTTATTGACCTAATTAGAACAAGGAGAGATTTTATTTTAGTCTCATCAGTATAGATGCTACATATAAATATTAATATACCTTTAGAATATCATATATTTAAGGTATAACCTGTAACACACAACCACATATCAAATATGTATTTAAACATAGGTGATCATGGACTTAACCCTAAGCATACACCTAAGGCACCCCTATAGGTGCAAATCCTTGCTTCAAAAGCTTGAGTTAGCATGCTCCCAGTTTAGAAAGGTGCTTCTCCAAGTAGTCCCGCTCTCCAATCTTCCATAAACCAGCTTCTAACTATTATAAGTGGCTTAAGGGTACACAGACTCACAAATGTACAAATCAAAATAAGAAACCTTAGTTTTAACCAAGGGGAGTACAAACTTAGGAAAAAAATAGAATTTACAATTAGATTGTAGAGAGAGAGAGAGAGAAGGCACACACAAATCCCATTTCACAACATAATCAACATAATTAACTAAACAATCACAAGCCAAGCAAATTTAAGTCCATGATCACCTCCATACCCACACTAACATTCATCACATGTACACAGAGCACATACGTAATAATTATGTGAGATATATCGTATATACCATCATAAAATTATATACTGTAATTTTTGAAATTCTCAATTTCAGGATTGTCAATTTTTCATGAAATAAATAACATGAAATACACATGTAAACAATTTACAAGCATAAAATAAGCAATATCAGACAATTCAAATGATTCATGCTTTCCAAAAATTCCTTAGAGCATTAAATTAATGTCCAAATCAAAATCATTCAAAATCACATTTTTCAAAATTAATTTGGGCACTAATTTAACCAATAAATATTTTAAAATAATTTTAAAATAATTTATAAAATGATTCTATGGTAACTAGAGCCTAAAATATCTAACAAGTTCATAAACATTTTATAAACCTATTAAATAATTTCTCAGAACTTATTTAGTCATTAATTTCATTAATATTGATCTTAAAATAATTTTAAAATTAATATAATAGAATTCAATGATAAAAACAGCAAAACATATTTAATGAGTCTTTAAACACTTTAATAACTCATTAAATAATTTCTTTAATTTTAATTTTTTTGATTTTTTTGGTATTTTTTAGATTTTCTAGAGCTAAAAAAATTTTAAACAATTTAAAATTTATTTTTAAAAATTTTTAGGCACAAAGAGCCACACGGTGCTACGCCAGTAGACTTTGAATCCAATCCAGAGTCGTCTCCTTTGCCCAATAAGGACCGAGGAGCACTGTAGCACTACACACAAACCCCAATAGACACCCAGAGTCTAAAAAATCCAAAAAAAAATACTCATTGGAATCCTAAAATAACAAGGAATCCATTAGGATGTATTTCATATCATGAAAAAATCTATCAAGAGCACAGTTAATGGAGGAAGTAGCCTCGGTCACGGAAAACCCTAACCATAAAATCTTCCAAATCCAGTGCCGCCAAGAGCCATTCAATGCCCAATAACTAAATAAAACTAAATAAAACTCAATTTTCTACCTTCCCACTCCATTAGACAGAGCTAATTGCATCTAAATAGGTTCATAAACTCCCTTAATTTTGGCCCGTTTTTCAGACATGATGATCTTAGCATCTTTCAGTTGGCCAAAATTCATGAGATTTGTGGCATTGGAAAGATCTAATCCATGAGAATCAATTGAATCTAACCACACACATTTTTGTATCTCATATGCATTGTGGTGATTAAATCAAAACTACTTTGTGCACTATTTCGAGAAAGCATGAAATCACAAAAAAATCAAGCCATATTCATTTCAACTTTGACCAAGGCATCAACCTTTCTCTGATACCACTATATGAAATCATTCTGACTGTGAAACAAATTTTTGATTCCTTAAAACCATATTCTTTGCCATGGTCAATATTGAACTAGTAAAATCGAGAATTGAATATGAAGTAGAATGAGAATACCTCTTGTGCTTTTAAAAATCCTTACCATGGATGAAGAGAGGATGTTCCTCCTTGCTTAAAATCATTCAAATGGACGGCTTCTAGCAGTATCCACATGATCTGCTTCAATAGACGAGTTCGCCCTTCCTTCAGACCTCCAAAAACCTTCTAGATCCAAGCTTGACCATGGGTGATCAACTTCTTGAGGAGAGGAGGAAGGATGCTACTTGGGATGTGCTCCAGCCCTATGGCTTGTTCGGGTTTAGCTTCATAAGCCATTTATTTATAAAAGATGGAATTTTTCATAAAAACTCAAAACTTCTATAAAATTACACCTATGCTCTCATCTTATTGACCAGGTCTAAAGTGTGTGACCCACTAGGTCCAATAGTCAACTTGGTCGAAGCGTTAATTAATTTAAAAAAAATAATTTCTTTAAATTAAATCAAAACCATTATTTGATAACAATTTTTACGACTTTCCGATAATAAAGGGTACAAGCCACATTCTATAATCCCAAATGACTTTGGAGAGTTTAATAACATCCATTGAGCCTTTTCATTATCAATTACCACACGGATTTAAATCCTCGTCCATACAATGTCCTAGTCGGTCAGGGTTCGGCACCAACTGTCAACTCCTAAATATTCCAACTCTATGGATCTTATACTCAGGTTCAGATTAATTGAAAAACTCTTTTCACCTTGGATAAGGATTTATAGTACTATCTCATAGGACATTCTCTCTCTCCTACTGAGAGTAAACGATTCTTTGTTGTACGCTCAATTATCTTCACTAGGTTTCTCTTGCTCCCAATACATCAACTAGACTAGACCATCAAGATGGTGATCTATAAGTCAATAATCAAGGTACAAGATATATCCGGTAAGACATCTTTGGCGACTCAGGTGAAATATCCAACTATGCTATTAAGATGTAATAATAACCTAATAGATAGTTTGGTAAGATACCGATCAGGTTTTTCTAAATTGGTTAGTTCAGTGAACTCATTTGACTAATAAGCACCTATGTGTGTATCATAATGTCCTCACACTAATGATAAATGAGATCAATCATCCTCATCACATGAGAATACATCACACATACTAATCTATCTGGATCATTGATGTCCCATCTCAAGGAACCTATGACTTTGAACATTTAGATCACATACCTTTAGATGATTGATGTCATTATCATGATCTCATCATGATTCAATCATCATTGTATGTGATCAAAGACTTCATTATGATAAACACTTCTAATAAGAACTAGTAATGCAGATTTGTCTAATTAATTGAATGTGATATTCCTAGAAATGTCGAACCATATCATATATGATTGATTTGTAGGGTATACATTTCTATTAGGATCATTAAAATAAAACATTAAGAATCTAGATAGACTAATGTATGTGATGTCTTCTTATGTAATGAAGATGACCAATCTCATCGATCATTAATATGGAGACACTAAGATATGCATATAGGTTCTTATTAGTTAAATACATTTATGACTAAATTAGAAACCTTGAATGGTATCTTACCCAAATGTCGATCAAGGTTTACTATCATCACAATTGCATGATTGGACATTAGACTTGAGTTACCAAATATGCATTACCAGGAGTACCTTGTGGTTTGACTATTGATTCATGGATCACCCAGATTGATGGTCCATTATAGTTAATGGGTAGGGCACAAAGAAACTTTGTGGAGGCAATTAAACGAATAATAAAGGATTGTTCACTCTCAATAAGTGAAAGAGAATGTCTATGAGATAATATTATAATTGTATAGCCATTGTATATAGTATAATTAAAAAAAGAGTTTTTCAATTGATCTGATTTCGAGTACAAGATCAGAGTGTCAGTACATTAAGGGATTGATAGTCAATATTTTATCCTTATCTAACTGGGGCATTGGATAAACGAAAGTTTATATCCATATGGTAACTGATGATCAATATTCTCAATGGAGATGAGATCATTCTCAAAGTCATTTGAGAATATGGGATGTGACTTGTACCCCTCATGATTGAAAAATCATTACATATGTTATTATATAACAAATTTAATTTAAAATAAGTAATTATTTTAGTTAGTTTTAACCAAATGGACTATTAGGTATAGTGGGTCACACACATAAGGACTAATATGTAAGTATGGGGACATGGACATCAAAGTCAAAGTCAAAGTCAAAGTCTTAATCCCAAATGATTGAAGTCGGCTACATAGATTCTTCTTTATCATTCTACACTTGCCTCATCTATCTCCTGTCATGTGCCTAGTTTCTCTAAGTAATAATGGATTTGCCTAAACCATGTTAACTTGTGCCTACCTCTCCACTTCTTATGCACTAGCAACATCAAGGCCTCAACTTGTCTAACAGGTATCGTAAGAGAACGTCATTTGATATGCCCAAAGTAATGAAGTCTTCAATATTTTACTATATCCTCAATTCTTGTAACTCTTACCTTATCCCTAATGTACTCATTGCGAATTCTATCTACCCATGTGTGGCTACACATCTATCGTAGCATCCACATTTCATCTACACTCAATTTGATAATATGTTTCTTCTTAATTATCCAACGCACTATCATAGAGAATGGCAGGTCTTATAGCCATCCAATAGAATTTTCTTTTCAATTTTTGGAAGATTTTACAATGACATAAAATTCTCATCGCCTACCTCTATTTAAGACATCCCACTTTAATACTATGGTTGATCTTTGTCGCATTCCCTGTCGATATGTAAAATAAAGCCCAATTATTTAAATGAGAAATGTACACTAGGTTTGTTTTGAACCTAGCTCTGATGTGGAACAAGAGTTGTTACATTTGGTATATTTATTTTATTTTCAATTGATTTGAGTATTTTATACGAATTTACTCTATAGTCTATTATGGTGTTTTGTTGATTAAATATATTTTGAAAATTTTGCTTTATATCACTTGTAGCTTTTTTATTATGAACTATGTGCTGATAAATATCTAGACTAACACATAGATTACTATCTAGAGAGAGATCTTCATTCCGTTCAGTAGTCATTATCACTCTGGATATTCTTGATCTTTGCTCAAATATTCCCCTTATGCCCAAAACTCAGAGCAATGCGTCCGATCGAAGAGAGAAGGAAGAAGCGATAGTAGATGCGAGCGTCCGAGAACGTAGCGATGGAGGCGCTGAGAACGTAGCGATGGAGGTGAATAGAAGCAAGTAGAGACGCAGAACAGACACTCAAAGGATCACACACTAGTAAGTAGATACGTGGAACAGACACTCCCAAACTATTCTTATTTCTGAAGCTTACAAGGTACCCTTACAGTCTAACTTACAAGTTTTTATATAAGACTTCAATCAACACTATTGTGGACTTCAGAGGACATGAAATCCAAAAACCGTGGGCTCAAAACCAGGTGCACCCATGGTTTTACAAAAGTTATTCGATCGGCTCCCCGAGGCTCAGATCGGATCTAAAACAGTACCTTAGACTAGACCTCAAAAGTTGTATTTATCAAAATGGGTGCATCTTTGGGCCCCATCGTTCTTTGATTCGATACCCTTTGTCAGTCGACAAAATAAAGTGACAAAATTTACAATTATTGTCTTCGATGGTGTAAGTGCCGCTACTACTCCATCTCATCTACCCAACTGCTGAAGACTTCTCTCCATATTGTTTTCCCATTTGGGCCCAAAATATTTGTATCGAGTTGCTCTTGGTATCCATGTCAATGGCCATGGTGACTTTTATGAACCATCTTTGCTTGATCACAAATCAATATTCTCCCATCCGTCCAGCTTGGAACATCAATGGGCCATCTGCTCTCTTTTTTTATATGTAAAATATTTTTCTTTTGTTCATCATTTATATTCATTGTCTCATCGAGCTCTTGATATTCTATATCAAAGGAATATTGTGGTCTCATCCTCCATATTTGTATTGATGGGAATGTGTTTCCAATAGTAACTTCAGTGAAGGTTGCTGTTATATATATTTCAAAGCCTTGTATTAATAACGGGATCTATCCCACTATAGTTTTAACTATCATAGAGAAGTTTAGATTATTAATTTGTTCTCTTGTGACGATTAATTTATTTATGACCCCTTGTTCAAGAGGATGGATTTATTGGTCGTCAATTTCATAATGTACTAATGTTATTCTTTGCCTGTCTATGTTTTTTGTTATACAATCTTTATATTATTGTAATAATGGTAGGACTGGGTCATTCCATATTTTGTTGTCAATGAGGGTTTTAATTTCTACTAGCAAATTTTTATTAATATATTCATAGAGTGCCATTCCTTTTTTCTTTTTGAAGCACATTGGAGAATATTGCTATGTTTTCCATGTAATTTATAATATTTAATTGTTCCTCTGGTTCTTCATTATGAATATTTTCTCAATAAAGGGAATTAAATGATTGTTGAAGATACCAGTATAGTTGCTTAGTTCTATCATATTTTGCTTCTTGAGTTTTATTATTTGATTTTGAAGTGCCACATAAATATTTTGGTGATGATGATTATTGTTTTCTAGCATCATAATATATTCTTCCATAGTGAGAAGGGTTGTTATATACTCAGAGTTGCTTTGCAGACCGCCAGTTACCTTCCATAATTTAGTTAGATTTTCATAAGTTTTTTTGCTTAAATTATTATTGCTTCTATAAGAGCTTCTAGCTTGAGTTATTTGGTGTATTACTCGCTGGTTTTGTGCTTTTGCCATATCAATAATAATATTTCCTTCTGCGAAATTGATATTTATTTTTGGCTCACCCTTATTGATAGGTGTAATATAGGAATTTAGTGACATGTTCGTCCTTGGCATGATAGTTGAAGAAGATGCTTTATTGCTTCCTTTATTTGACATAGCTGCTTCGAAGAAATTATTTTTCATTTTGAAAAGGTCGAGATAAATAATCAGCAACTATATTTTGATGTCCTGGCATAAAATGTATTGAGTAACTATAATCTTCTAACTGCATTAACCAGCATACTATTCGATTATTTTGATCTTCTTTTCGATTTTTAATGTAATGATATAATCCTTTATTGTTAGTATTAATTTTAAAAGTTGTTGGTAATAACCAATATTTAAAACTTTTAATAGTTTTTAATATATTTAAAAATTCTTTTACATATGTAGAATAATTTATTTCATGTTTAGAGAATTTTCCAGAATTATATCCAACTACATCTTCTTTTTCTACGGTTAATGTTCGTGCCCAGTAAAGTTGACTGGCATCGGTTGATACTACTAATTTATCAGTTTCTCTATGTATGATGGTTTTTGGGATATTTGTTATTATTGACTTGATATATTTAATTTCTTTGTCTGCTTCTGGAAAGAGTAAAATTTTTATTTTATCCGTTTCCCATCGCGTTACAATTTTATCATTTTATTTTTTGTATTTTTTATTTTCTGAATTATTTTTTTCTTGTAACTCTTTTGTTAGTTCACTTAATCGAGGAATATATTTTCTTTCATAATTTAAAATTTTTATAAAACTTTGTAATTGTTTTAAGGTTGTAAAGGTATCTGGAAATTCTTTAATTTTACTTATAATGACTTTGGAGTTCAATAGAACCTTGATCAATGATTTTCCCTAGATATTCTATTTTTTGTTTACAGAGTTCAATTTTCTTGTGTGATAAAATTATTCCATTTTTTATAAGAATTTATTTTATTATTTGTAAATGATGTTTATGTTGATTATAATCATCAGAGAATACTAATATATCATCTATGTAAACTATAATGAAATCATCAGATAAAATTGAGTTCATCCATTTTTGAAAAATTTGTGGAGCATTTTTTATTCCGAATGGCATTATATTCCATTCTAGATGTTCATAAGGTGTAGAAAACGAACTTAGTTCCTTAGACTCTTGGTCTTCTAATCTTATTTGCCAAAAACCTGATTTAGCATCAAATTTGCTGAACCATTTTTTGTTTTGTAATTTTTTTAAAGATACTATCACAGCTAGGTATATGGAAACCATCGAATTTTGTATGTTTATTTAATTTTTTTATAATTTATTACCATTCTTGCCTTTCCTCTTTTTTGTTCTGAGTGATTTCTTACCATAAAGTCAGGAGATATATGAGGACTTCTACTTGGTTGGATTAGTTTCATTTGTTTTAATTCTGTAATTTGCTTTTGAAATTCTAGTACATTTTCTTTAGAATAAACTAAAGATTTTGTTCTTAGATTTTTTCCTTTATGTTCTGGCATAAGTTCTATTTTGCAATAACTTCGGCTTCTCTCAAATAATTTTAAAGGGTTTTCAAAGAATAGTTCAGTTAAACTATTTATATAAACGTCTTGGAAACTTTCTCTAGATATATTTATTGGAAATTTAAAGATCTTTGGTACTATAAAGTATCGAGGTACTAAAATTTTTTTATTATTTTTAGTAAAGGTGTTGAACATTTTATCAATTGTTATAGGTGAATATTTATTTATGAAATTGTTACCTAGGATCATATTACCTAGTCCTTCTTTTATTATATATACTTCAGGAATGATAAATTCTTCTTCAATTTCATCCTAATCTAAAATATATATAGATATGTTTCTTGATATTTTATTAGAGTTGGTGCTTCCTATTAGACCGCTAAACAATTGAGGTTTTTTTAACTCTTCATTGTTGGTTATGAGCCAAATTTTTTTCTTCTATAATGCTTTTTGTAGCTCCTAAATCTAATATAGGAAAAAGGTTATAGTTTTGCCCATTTCCTAATTTAATTTTAATGCATATTCTGTTTATCTGTCTTGTGATTGTTTCCATTAAATAAAATTATAGATTTTATTTATCATAAGATCTGCTAGTTTGTTTTTCTTTTTAATTCTGATGATTGACATTTTTTCAAAGCTTTTGATTATAATTGTTATTTCTCCACTTTATGTGGATTTTATGGTTCCTTCTATAATTTGTAAGTCTACGTTTTTTAACCAACCATTTTTTTCCTTTTATTATACCATAAAATTCTTCTGGTATCATAAAACCTAAACCAATATATAATATTTTTCTTTCTGTAGGTTGTAGAGTTACATTTTCATTTGATAATAATGTAAAACCTATTTCTGATTTTTCTGGCCATTCAACATTTTTATCATATTTGATGACATAAATTTTATAATATTTGAATAAATATTCTTTTACTTCTCTATTAAAGGGTCTTTCCATTCTAATCATATTTAACGAATCTGTTAGAATTTTTTCTACAGTTATTTGTTTTGATTCAATCGTGAAAGTAATACTATAAGGATTTATTGTAATTGAATTATTGATTTAAGATATCGTTACCAATTATTAATGCTACAGCATCTGGAGGGGTATAAAGAGTTTTGAATTTTAGACTATGTAAGTCTTTATTAACATCTTTGATTCTTATTTCATTGATGATGGCAATATTTTCAAAAGTTACTATGTTACCATCGAATGTTATATGTTGTTCTATGTGTTTGCTTTTTTCGATATTATCTTCTATGAGTTTACTGTTAATATGTGATATAGAGGCTCTAGTATCGATGATAGCATTAATCCAAATAAATTTAATTGGACTTATTTTTACCTGTACTTTAATCATGGTTAATTTAGGATATATCTTTTTAGCTATAGTCATTATTTAATTTTGATCATGTTTTAGATATTTATCTATGCAATAAGAGTATAGGGGTTGTTCTATCTCTTCTTCATTAATATCTTTTATCGTTAATTTGCTTGAAGGATATTCTAAGTTTTTTAGTTTAATTTATTTACCCTCTATTATCAATTCTTTACTTATTTGAGGTTTATTTTTTTGTTTTAAATCTTCTAAGGCTATATGCCATTCTTTTGGAAAACTAATTTTGTCTATTTTTGGTTCAATTATTTCAGAATAATTTTGTTGGTCCTCTAACATTATTATATTCTGATTGACTGGTCTGGTTGGCATGTCGTTATGTTCTGATAGACTAGCTAAGAGCTTAGTAGTTATTGTTAATGGTTTACTTCCGGGAGTCATTTCTATATTTCTAAGTTCATGATAAATATATAAACCTTCATCTATGTTTTTATCATTTAAACTTATTGAGTATTGGGGAAATATTCTAAATTTAAGATATTGATAAATTAAATTGCTTTGAATCATTCCTATTATAGATTACGCTGGATTTATAAACATTTTATCTGCTATTATGATCGTTGTTGGTGAGTCTATTCCTTTCCTAAAGTTAGCTTTTATAGTAATATCTATAGCTCCTAGATGTAGATATTTAATTTTATCTTTTCTTTTAGAATTTTTTAACATTTGGGTTATTTTGTCTTTATTTATTATTTGAATGTTGGTAATAGATCTATTAGTTTCTACCGAATCAATTGTTTGTTCAAATCTTTCTACTAATAATTTATCTTTTCTCCATAGATTCCATTTTAACTTATAAACTTTACTTTTCTCTATTTCCCAAGGTGCATTTTGAATTTTATTGTAAATCTCTTCATTGAATATTATGGTTTGTCGATTTTGTTCGTCCTGATTTTCTTCTATTTGATATATTTCGGTGGTTGATTCATCATCTTTGGTTGATTCTTGTGTAGTCATCATATAAATATATTGAATATTATTTTGTTGAAAAGGATAATATTCATCTATAAAAGCTTCTATTTCACTGTTACTATCATCATATTCTTCATCTGTGGTGTTATAAAAGATATCATCTTCACTTTCAGTTATTAGTTCGTATTCATAATGTTCAATGTCCGATAAGTCGTAACCTATTCTTATATCATAAATTTCTTCAACAATATTCATGTCTAAAATATTTTTTTGTTTTCTTTTAGGACACATATTAGCATAATGACCTTCTTCTCCACATTTTAAAACATTTACATTTTTTATTATTAGGTTTATTTTTTAGGTATTGTCCTTTAGGGTTTGTTGTTTTGGGTTTTGGTTTAACTTGGAATTTTTTTCTCTTATAAGGATATCTTTTAGGTTTTGATCGATTATTAAGATTTTTAGTAGGTTTCTTATAAGTTTTTTTTTTGTTTTTGTTAGGTCCACCACGCTTGTTGCGCGCTGGCTTACAACCATATAATAAGGTTGGTAGTAATTTTTCACAACCACTAGTTATGTTTGTGGAGGTTGAATATTTTTCGTATAAATGTTTTGATTTATTAAAAGATTGCATTATTGATGATTATCTACAATAATTTCTGAAACAATTTATTGCACAATTTATTCTAGTAGATAGGCTATCAGTTCCAGCTCTTCTTGTTTCAGTTTCTTTAAAAAAGTATGATAATAATCTTTTAGTTTGATATTCCAAGGTGATGGAAATTTATTAAAGTATTCTAGTTCCCAGTGGTTCCAATGGGTTGGTGGTAATTTCCACACATAGGTAGAGTAGTCAGTAGAAAATTTAGTTAGGTAGCATATATTGCATAATTTCATCTTACCTAGTATAGTTTCTATATCATCTGTATTTATAGCATCTGGCCTAGTAGATGAGGTAAAAATTTATAATAGAACAAATTGTAGTTGCATTAAAGCGTTTTCAAAAGATGATTGATCCTGTATTTCTTTAAAAATTTCTTGTTCATATTGTGATACTAGTACATAAGCTGCACTATCTCTCATTTTACTTATTTTAAAATCTATTAAGTTGGATAGTGTTAGATTTGGGTAAAAAAATTATAGGGAAAACATGGAATGGCAACTACAATAAGCTGTTTATTTTATTTTCAATTGATTTGAGTATTTTATATGAATTTACTCTATAGTCTATTATGATGTTTTGTTAATTAAATATATTTTGAATAGAAGCAAGTAGAGACATAGAACAGACACTCAAAGGTTCACACACTAGTAAGTAGAGACATGGAACAGACACTCCCAAACTATTCTTATTTTTAAAGCTTACAAGGTACCCTTACAGACTAACTTACAAGTCTTTATATAAGACTTCAATCAACACTATTGCGGACTTCAGAGGACATGAAATCCGAAAACCGTGGGCTCAAAACCGGGTGCGCCCATGGTTTTACAAAAGTTATTCGATCAACTCCCCGAGGCTCAGATCAGATCTAAAACAGTACCTTAGACTAGACCTCAAAGGTTGTATTTATCAAAGTGGGTGCATCTTTGGGCCCCATCGTCCTTTGATTCGATACCCTTTGTTGGTCGACAAAATAAAGTGACAAAATTTACAATTATTGTCTTCGATGGTGTAAGTGCCACTACTGCTCCATCTCATCTACCCAACTGTACAAAGGTTATTCGATCGGCTCCCCGAGGCTCAGATCGGATCTAAAACAGTACCTTAGACTAGACCTCAATGGACTATTAGGTATAGTGTGTCACACACATAAGGACTAATATGTAAGTACGGGGACATGGACATCAAACACAAACTCAAAGTCAAAGTCTTAATCCCAAATGATTGAAGTCGGCTACATGGATTCTTCTTTATCATTCTACACTTGCCTCATCTGTCTCCTGTCGTGTACCTAGTTCCTCTAAGTCATAATGGATTTGCCTAAACCATGTTAACTTGATTCTTCGATGGTGTAAGTGCCGCTGCTGCTCCATCTCATCTGCCCAACTGTTGAAGATTTCTCTCCATATTGTTTTCCCATTTGGGCCCAAAATGAGAAAACAATATGGAGAGAAGTCTTCAGCAGTTGGGCTGATGAGATGGAGCAGTAGCGGCACTTACACCATCGAAGACAATAATTGTAAAAATTTATACAATAAGATATATAATTTATAATATTGCCATTAAATTTATATATAATAATAATATATAAACTTAATATATAATATCATCATAATATATAAAGTTAATATATAAAGTTAATATTTAATATCACTTTAATATATAATATCACCATAATATATATATAATAGTAATATATAAACTTTATATTTATTTTAGCCCAAATGGGAAAAAAATATGGAGAGAAGTCTTCAGCAGTTGGGCAGATGAGATGGAGCAGTAGCGGCACTTACACCATCGAAGACAATAATTGTAAAAATTTATACAATAAGATATATAATTTATAATATTGCCATTAAATTTATATATAATAGTAATATATAAACTTAATATATAATATCATCATAATATATAAAGTTAATATATAAAGTTAATATTTAATATCACTTTAATATATATATAATATCACCATAAAATATATATATAATAGTAATATATAAACTTTATATTTATTAATACATATTGAGAGAAGTCTTCAATATTTTACTATATCCTCAATTCTTATAACTCTTACCTTATCCCTAATGTACTCATTGCGAATTCTATCTATCCATGTGTGGCTACACATCTATCGTAGCATCCGCATTTCATCTACACTCAATTTGATAATATGTTTCTGCTTAATTTTCTAACACACTATCATAGAGAATGGCAGGTCTTATAGCCATCCAATAGAATTTTATTTTCAATTTTTAGAATATTTTATAATGACATAAAATTCTCATCGCCTACCTCTATTTAAGCCATCCCACTTTAATACTATGATTGATCTTTGTTGCATTACCTGTCGATATGTAAAATTAAGTCCAATTATTTAAACGAGAAATGTACACTAGATTTGTTTTGAACCTAGCACTTTCATGATATGTTTTTTAATTATAATTTTTAAATACAAAATATTAAGAATAATCATGTTAATTAAATAAATGTTTTAATAATAAAATATTATTATATTTTGAATAAAAAATATTATGATTAAAACTTCATTGATAGTGCCTCATGTGTCAGGGTGCAAGCGAACCAATATACTCAACAAATAGTTCGACACTTAACTCGCTAAAAACTCTGACTCGAATCGAAGTTAAATAAACGAGTTTGAATAGAAAAAAAACTCGACTTATAAACGAGTTGAGTCTAAAAAGAGACTTGTTCGGCTCGGTAAGTTCACGAGTAACTTAGTTAAATGTTCAATTAAATACTTGATTGAGTATTTGATTAACTATTTATTTAAATAATTAAATTATACATATATTATATTTATTATATATTTATTTTTTAATATCATGCAAAATTATTTTTTATATCTAAATAGTAGTTTAAAATATGTCTTAAATCGAGCTCGAGTTTTAAGTAAACAAGTTCAATCTCGAGTTTGAAAACGAGTTTGAATATGAATTTAATTCGAATTTTAGCACAATTTTTATTCTAGTTCGAGCTAAGTCGGTTCATTTATATATACGAGCGACTCGGCTAACCGAGCTCGAATTTGTCGAGTTTAAATCGAGCCGAGTTCGAGCAAGATTTTTGAAAACTCGTCGATTATCGAGTCGAGTTCGAACAGTTAAATAATCGATCAAGACGAACTCGAACAGAGTCCTACTCGACTTGGCTCAGCTCAACTCGATTACACCCCCTAGTCATCTCGTTATTTTGAGCGTAAAACAGAAATTTGTCGTAATCATTAGAGTGCGTGATAAGTAAAATTTTGGTCAATGCAATTTTTGGTAAACCCATTTGTTGAAGGGAGCGAATGATCTCCTTTATTATCGATCTCACCCGATGGAAAGAATCTATCTGGCGTGAACAAAAAAAATAAAGAATCTATCTGGGATCAGAAGACACTAAAAAGCACCGCCTCTTTATTTCCCACGGATCAGGTGCATCTTACGGCGGCGGTGTACGTACATTCCTCACGCTTCACAGGGTCTACCAGCGAGCACTCATCAACAAGGAGGGATGGAAGAAGGTTATGCCGATGCGGCAGTGCCGAGCAGGAAGCTGACCGTGGAGGTTTGCAACGCCAGGAACCTGTTGCCCAAGGACGGCCAGGGGACGGTGAGCGCCTACGCCCTCGTGGACTTCGACGGGCAGCGCTGCCATACCAAGACGCGGCCCGGACGAGCTTGTCGAGTTCCTGACATCACGATCCCGCCGCCATGGCCGCCGAGGTGAATGTCTATCACGACGACAGGAAAAGAGTTCACGAACTAAGATTTTCCACGGGACGCGGGCCCAAGATCACGAGGCCGCCGATGAACATAAATGTGAACTGACATCTTTGTTTAGCTTGATGAACATCTTTAGCGAGGCTAGGCCCAGCCCATGATCAGGTTTTAGACGGGCTGGTGGGCTAAGTTCGTCCACTTGACACAGGCCTATGCTTGAGCACGCGCCCATGCGACCACGCGGACCTGCCGCGAGACCCGTTGCACCCGAGCACGCCCAGACCGTCGCCCAGGCACCATGGTCCTGACCGCATCTGCGATTGCATGGCCTTCCCGGCCTGCCGTGGCCCAGCCCAACAAGCCACCGGCTCACCATTGAACGGTCCAGGTCCAAGCCCAGCGGCCCTTCGATGTGCTGTCTCAGTCGCACTTGGTCTGGCCCGGCCCCGTGGCCCAGCTAGAGACCCAGTGCAACCTGGCGGGCCCAATTAGGCCCAATCTGCTAGAAGCCCATTGCCACGTTGCCCGCAAGCAATATGTTTTAAAGAAAATTCAGGATGAGAATAAATGAGAGAGAAATTCCAGAAAATTTCAAGAAAGCTCAGATAGCTGTACCAAGCTCATCTATGTGTATTTGACTCCATTTATTAAAATTTTACATGAAATCTTTTTATATCCTAGATGTGCTAGAAGTCTAGTAGTCATTGTTAGCAAGAATTGTGAGTTTATAGCCTGTTTGATAACTGTATCAAGACACAACCTTGATCTCTCTTCTTGTAATATTCCGGGTTTTCGAAATATTATTTAGGATATTATCGTTGTGTTTTAATTATTTGTGTACGGTGCTTAAATTATTTTTAAGACGTTTATATATAGATATGTAAATATTTTTATTTATTTATATTGTGTCTTATTAACTTCATAGATTGTTACATTTTATTTATATTATGTCTTATTAGTTTAGTGGATCGTTTATAGTTGATATTAAATATTTATTTAACCTCTTTAATACTCTCTCTCTCCCCAATTAAATCTCTCTCATATCCAAACTAATTCACCCATCGTTTCCTTATTTTAGTTTCTTCTCCTCGCACCGGTTTCCTTCTTTTTCTCCCCCTCTCCTTTCCTCTACCCAGGCACCATCGCCGCGCTCTCTCTCTCTCTCTCTCTCTCTCTCTCTCTCTCCATCGCGCGACCGCGCCTCCGCGCGACCGCGCCTCCGCGCGGCCACCTCCTCGTCGTGCGGCCATCGCCGCCAATGCCATGCAGCCGCTCGGCGGCGACCAGCCAGCCACCGCGGCCCCCGCCATGCAACCGCCCACAGACGTCCGCCCCTTCGTCGCCACCCGCCTGTGCAACACCCCGACGGTTAACACCGCCCGTGCGCGCCTCCTTGCAGCTGCGGCCACCCTCCTACGCCGCGCCTTGCGGCCGGCCGCCTTCTGCGGCCGCCGTCCCACCCTTGCGCCGCCTGCCGCCGGCGACCACGCATCCACACCTCGCCGCCCGGCCGCCGCCCCGTCGTGCCCTTCCCGCCTCGCGTGAGTGTGCGCGGCCAACCGCGCATGGGTCTGCGCCCCGCGCAGCCCCGTCGGACGCCACCGACATCAGCGCCCGCACATCGCTTCGTCCCCGCCGCAGCCGCGGCATCGCAAGCCTCCAAGCGCCAGACCATCTCCGCCGTGCGCCGTGCTCAACGCTGCGCCAACCCTCTTCACTCCGTGCGCCGCCCTCGCGTGCGCGCGTGCGCGTCTTCGCCCGGCGTCGCCCCACCCCTGGTCAACGCATGCCCTGCAGCGCCGCCTCGCTGTCCACCCCGCGCGGCCAGCTGCCGCTGCCCGCGTGGTGCCTTGCGCCAACGTCTGCTGTGCGCCACCTCCCCCATGGACCGCCGGTGCACCCCGCCCCTATTGCCGCCGTGAGCTCCCCTTCTCTATCTCCTATTCTCTCCTTCTCTCTCTTGAATATCTTTTTTTTTTGGAAGTCTCTCTCTTGATTACCGATCATATAATTCCTCTTATTTTCCCTCTCCATTGATCCGATGGCATAACCCCCCCCCACCATTTTAATTGTATTTTCCAGCAGCTTTGGAGAAGGGAGAACCCCGTCTTGTTTGAGCGATTTGATTTGTGCACTACGTTCTCGACGTCTGATATCGTTCTCGGCTGCCGATCCTTAACGTGTCTACTATCATTAAAATTTCTATTTTAATTCTCCATGATCTATAGAATTGGCCTTTTTATTAAAGGGGTGTGTAGTTACGTTCTACGTAATTTTTGAGTTAGCATGGGTTAATTAGCTAGATGCATAGTATATATGTTGATAGGTGCTTGTCGTTGTTTATGTGTATATATATGAGATCATACTTAGTAGTAGTGTAATATTGGTCCTTTTAATTTGTCATCCGGTTGTATATTAGTGTATATAGAACAAGTGAACATTGTTATGTTTGTGATCATAGATTAACAAAAATTAGAGGTTAGGGTGATTAATCTTCCAGCATCTAGTTATGTCTATGTTTAATCATGCTTAGGTGTTTGTATGTTGATATTGTCTCATTTTAGTTCATTTTGAGCATGGTTGTCTAACATAGTTTGGTTGCGTATATATTCAAGTTAATGTTCATAGTTTGTGTTGTTATGTCATGGCATAGTATTGTTAATGTTCGTTGATCTTGCATGTTGGTGGTCATGGCATGGTATGATTGAGGTGGATGCATGATGTATTGAAATTGTGAATGGAAAACTGAGCTACACCAGACTAGTTAGTCATGACTCGAGGGCAGCGAGGGGTAAGAACTGCCTGGTGCATCCTTTGATCCCAGATCCCGCGGGCATCCTACGTGCCACCACTGCCTAGGTGCACTATGGGATTTCGATTAGTATATGGTACTTATATATGATAGATCTGGTGGTAGCTGGTTGAGATGGCAAGACGACGCATTCCTTGCTAATGAAAATATGTGTAGAGGATATGTGCATCTATTAGAGGATAGGTGCATATGTGTGAATGTGATTCTTGTTAGAGGATAAATGCATTATTGCATGGTATGGTATAGGTGGTCTAGTGAGGTATTTTATTTTGTCAAGTATCAGGCTGTGTTGCATGGTGTGTATGCATGGTTTGTCCCATTTGTAGTATATCATCTTATGGAGCATATAGTAGGCATCTATGCATATGTTCATACCATCTTTTTAGGTCATGTTATGGAGCATATAGGTGCTGGTCGGTGTGATTATAGGCTTTGGTTGGTGATGTAAAACACATGGATTAAGTCATATATTGAATGTATTGACTAGTCTATATTTGCATATCATGGGTGTAGGTCTGGGTACCTATTTAATTAACATCTAGGGCCATTTGGCTATCTGATTTGGCGGATGATGGGGGTGTCTACTGAGTCGTCGTACTCATTTCAATCCTCTTATCAATTTTCAGGTAATCAGGTTTAGCGTAGCAGAAGCATGGTGGATTGATTCCCGAGAAAGCAATGTTCTTATGTAATTTAGATGGTAATTAGATTTGTTTATATTATAGCATAGCAATGTATTTAATTTGATTCTGTGGTTGTATAAATTGGGACCTAGTTGTCTTCATTTTTTTTCCAAACTGATGTTTTTACAGGGTTAATTTTCCCCGGTCGCGTCGTCGGATTATCCCGCTGTGCTTGTTAAAATCTGGGGCGTGACACTTCTCTTGTTCTCTAGGATACACAAATGCAACATGCAGTGATGTAGACTTTAGAGGTAGAAATGCAGGGCACACTGATGTATGCATCTACTACCACTTGTACAAAACCCCCGCACCAAAAAGAGCAGTCTAGTCACAAAAATACTATCTAAGACTGCCAGGTCTTCCCCTGATCCATGTCAAGAATACAGGATTCAATCTTCCAGTAGACCAAGCCAAGGGAACCCAAAACCAAGTGAACTAAAACAGCAGTGATTCATTCAACTCAGCCATGATGCAGCACGAGTTGGTTGGTCAGAAGTAGCTTATTATAGATGATTCCAGAATAGGATTGTTGGTCTAGACTCAAGATCTCTTGATCTCAACAAACATCAGGCTGGAGAAGACCAGCCATAGCTAATCCAAATTCTATATCCAGATCAGCCAATTCTGCAAAGCTTACTCCAAATGAGAATATTAAACCAAGACACAATGAAGGCAAGGGAAGAGTCAATGCACCAACAGCAACATGCTCAATGGAATGGCACAATAATAGATGTCAAGCAGAGGTAGTGGTGACATGGGGAGAGGGAAACTAATGACAAAGATACAGGTGTTTAGGAGTGAATAGAGGCAAACTCAGTGGAGGTAAAGCTATCTTTGGTGTTGGGAAACAATATTATTAGGTTCCCATGATAGGACTTACCATGAGTGGAGAAGAGATGAGAGGGCAACTTTCTTCTTTTTTATATTGTTATGGTTGAATATGCTATTCAAAATACTGACCACAATAGAAAAGGTAAATCCCCTGTTACACATCAAATATTATAATTTCCAATTAATTTCCAAAAAGTAAAACTCAAAGGAAGAGGTAAAAGATGCATCAATTTTAAAAAGTATCGAGTGAATACCAATGACAGAAGTTAGTGAAAAGGGAGAAAAACATATTGTTAGAAGAAGTTGATCGACCAGTATCCTTTGATGTTAGAGTTGTTACAACTCATTCCAACAAATGGAGCATATCTTCGAATAACTAGTTTATCTACAAGACATAATTGAACTGAAATACACACTGTTGCATCAATCATATGGTAAGTTTGTCGAATGTTAAGAAAAAAATGTAATAATGAGGGCCTTTACTTACACTTGTCTTCCTTTTACTATTTATATAAATAAATTTTACTTTTCCTTTTGTTGATGTCATTTCATGGTTAATTAAACCTTTTTGTTCTAACACAGTAGGAAACTAACAAATAAGAGAAGAGGGACTTGGGAGAAGGTTGTGCAGACATTAGCTTCAACATAGTAGGGAACTAATAGATAAAGATTAAACTAAACAACATATAGAAGAACAATAGAACGAGTGTGAACCAGATAAATATACTCACCTTCATATTTGGATGATCACATAAAAGACATGTAAGGTAATACCCAGTAGTTAACGTTGTCTTCCGTAATGGATTACCCAACTATAATCCAAAGTAAATTCAACTTCTAAATTTAAGCATAACATTCAGAAATAAATACTAACTTTTGATCCATCCATCATACTAAGTGATTATGACAACATATTGAAGTCAAAGATTTACAAATAGAATTTTCTTATTACAAATAGAACCTACTAAGTACAAAAAGAACTTAGAAATTACAAATAGAACTTGCTAATTACAAATAGAAATTGCTAATTACAAACAGAAATTGCTAATTACAAATAAAACTTACTAATTACAAACAAAACCTGGAAAAAAACTCAAATTTATTACAAACAAATCTTGCTAATTACAAATGGAACCTAGGAAAAAAAACTAAAGAATAGAACTTCACAAACAAGCATTCATATATACATTTGTTATATACACTATTCACAACCTTCCTATATATAGACCATCCTCATTGTAGAAATATACAACAATCAAGTATGTTTCACAAAGAAAAATTCAAAAAACTATATAGAACATAAAATCGAAACATATAAAATAACAACAATAAAGCATCCATAATCCACCAAAACCATGATATGAGTTTGAAATACCACCACAACCATGATATGAATTTTAAATAACACCACAACCATCATATGAGTTTAAAATCCATTACAACCATCAATCAATTTCAACAGACTTAGTTGTCAACCATCCACAATTATCATTAATCATTCCACATAAAAAATAACCTTCAATGAAAAATAAATAAAATTTTAAAAAATAATTATGTAATTAAACATTGTGAGTAAAATATGCAATTAGACATAACTTACATAGTCCTTAAACCATATAATATGAGTTCCAATGGCATCACACATTTTATGTCTATGATCATACTTAACGAACAGTAGGGCATTTGACTTTTGAACACGAACAACAGACACCTCATAGAATTTATCTCTAAGGTATCTTGACATTACCATTTTCTTGAGGACATTGCTTGTGAACAAACCTTCAGCAACACATACCCCTTCCATGTCTACCAACTTAACATTGTTTCTTTTTCCCTACAAATAATATAAGCAAAATTGAAAGGCTATGAATGATTCAAATTAGGCTGATTCAGGTGAATATTCAAATTCCAATTAACAAATTTAAAGGCCTTGAAAGCCAGATCATATATAAAGCATAAGTAGATATATATACAAAATGTTTATCATGTTTTAGGTATTAAATAAAGATAAACAACATCACTTAAATTATTTTCAGCCGAAGTTGACCATTTGATGGCCACTGAAGATTGAGGTACGAACTACACAATAATGCAAAAAAAAAACAATTATCATAAGTTATTGGTATATGCATAGTCCGAAACATATGTTTTATGATTGAAATTCAAACTTTTATACCTCAACATGGGGATGGGGTGCACCCTCAAGTTTAGTCACTTTTGATTTCAAAAGCTGAAGGCATGCATGTAAGGTCTTATTTTCAATGTTGGACTTTTCAGCTTTTCCCTCCCCCCATAGTTGATGTGGTGTTGGCCATGTGCCAATACTCCTAATTCTCCCATGTTTGTCTTCACCGAGAACTTTGGCAAAGACATCATCCTTTGTTACCATTGAATAAGAACTAGTAGATGGTTAACATTGTTTGAATGCTTGAAGTTTACCCTATAATGGCCAAACTATTTTAGAACAAAGATATGAAACATATACAAAAGGCAAAGGTAGCTAGCTTCATAGTCCTGTGCTAGGTACTAAAATATATAATAAGCTATCAGCTATTCGATGCATGAAAAAATACATACTATGGTTGTTAGCTATCACAAATGGATGAAATGAACCAAATGCCTGACCTGAGAGGAGCCAACTATCTACTCCAAAAATGGGTTTGTCATCTTCCTGATCGCCACCTCAAGAAAGGGAAGAGAAAGATAGAAGTAAACGTGAAAAAAGCTCTCTCACCTCGGTCCCACACTCACATTGATCCCCGAACTTTCATCTCTCGGCATCACTCGAGCACCAGAGAGATGGTTCGGGTCATGTGGGAGGAGAGTGAGGATGGAAAAGAGCTTAATGCATAAAAGAATGAAGCATGTGGTCACTAGGAATTGCGGGTTCCGATTTAAATGAAATAAGATAGAGATTTGACCGTGTGTACCTTAACGCGGGAAAGAGTGTGTGCGGGTTCGTCCTTCTTCTTCTTCGATCAGCTGATGAAGAAGAGTCTTCAACTGATGATAGCTTGATAAACCTATGCAACTAGTAGACAAAGAAGACACAAAAACACATGAAACAAGGATTAGAACTAAGTGAAGTGTAGTAACTATAAAGAAAGTGGCATGAAAAATAGCAATCAGAAAGATACTCACCGGTTTCGAGGTTAGCCCTAACCCCTTTTTTTGGTTTTTTATGACATGTGAGATTATGCAAAAAAAACTAAATAAAAATAATGTTTAAATGATGCTTGATGAATGACAAAGAAGTAAAAACTTGAACGGCTCAAATCAGAGCTAAAATGGGTAAGATATCACCGATTTGGCTAGACATCACATTGGGGTGAATGCACCCTTGACTAGAGGGTGCGGTGGGCATGCCCTAGGGTTGAGGGCACGGTGGGTGCACCCTAGGTTTGAGGGTGTGGAGGCACTATCTGGCGCGACTTTCATGTAAAGATCGCCATAAGCAGTCCTAATGTCAGAATTGAGTATTGTTTGTTGTAATGGACAGAGGATTTGGAGGAGAAGAGTTTATATGTTTACAACTTCTTCTAAATATGTTCGTAAAGCCCTGTAAAAATTATGTAAGTAGACATAAACTAGAAACAGTTCCAGATTGTGTGACTTTATTAAAGTGATCACCACGGACAATCTGTAAATCAAAATAGACTCCCGTTTGTTTTAAAATTAAGAATACTTATAGAGGATTATTTTTGATGAAGACACTTTAGATTGAATTATATGATAAATAATCTGAATTTACATGATAATCTGTATCTTGGACAATGAAGTTCTAGAAACTCTCAGTGCAATGTCGATGTAGGATGCGCTATGGACACCACAAATATCTGAATTGAATGATTTTTGTTGAAGATAAAATAGGACTCATTGGTGAATAGTTTCTATGAAGGATGTATATGAATTCACCATTAAATGTATTGAAATTGACTGAGAAAATGATGACTTAGAAGAGAAGACTTCGGATCTATCTGCGTAGCGCCGATGTAGAAATTGCCACGAGTCGAGGTGATGTCATAATGGATCTCTGTTTATTGGAGATGAAAGATAGCTTGATGAAGCACACTTCTTCTGAAGGAATTTGGTCCGTAAAATGATCAAAGAGTTCTGTAGAAGTCGATGATGTAACATTTGAGTTTTTTATATATAATATTAGTTCATGATTTAGATATATATTGAATATAATATTATTGTAAAAATAAGATTTATAAAATAATATTTAATTATTTTATATCTCTTTCCTTTCTACATAACCAGTTCCCTAGCAAGGTAAGACTTCCAATTTGGATCAAATCCCCCCCTCTCTCTGTATATATATCTTTCTTATTTTCTCCTACCTTATTTACCTACCACGTCATCTTCTCCTTCTTCTTTACTCTCCCCACTGTGTGATGTCGCCAGCCTCCTTCTCTACATGTGCACCTGCGGCCGCCCGCGTGAAGCGCCGCCACCCCCTTCTTCTTCCCTCCCATGGTCACCTGGCCACTTCCCGCAGTCAACCACTCTGCCGCTGGCCACCCTCCTGCGCGTGCATGCGCGACCCGCCGCTGTCGCCTTTGATCCTCCCCAGACCAGCCGGCACCTGGCCACCCTCCTGCCTTGCATGCCAGCACCTGGCCGCCACTGTCGCCTTTGATCCTCCCCAGACCAGCCGGCAGCGTGAAGAGTCGCTGCTTGCCTCCACCCTCCTTCGACCAGCTGTTCCCACCCTGGGCCTCGCACACGACTGCGCCTCGTGCACGTTGACGCCGCCGCCCACGGCTTTTCCCGCCTCCCTCTTCCACGTCATCCACGGCCGCACCTCCCATTGCATGCGCAGCCACCGCATCATCTCGTAGGAATCGCCATCTCGCCCCCTCTGAAGCTGCCGTGCTTGCCCGCACTCAGCCGCACGTCACCACCGCCACCCCGTCGCCGCTTCACCACCGGCCGCCGTGCTCCACTGGTCAACCCCCCCCCAACATGTTGACGCCGCAGCACAAGCCACACTCGGCTGTGCTCGGGATTCATCCGTCGCGCCACCGCTCCCTCGTGCGTAGCGGTGAGCCCCGCCCCTTTTCTATCTCTTGTCCATCGTCTCTCTTATTCAGCAATGTATCTTAATTTCTCTTTTGTTTATCTTGCTTTCTTTCTTTTTCTCTATTTGACATATTCTTGTTGGTTAATATTACCTCATTTTCCTTATAGCTTGTACTCACTGTCTAGCAAAAATTCTCCTTGGACTCAGTTAATTTTTATTGCCGTCATTCATGTAGGCATCTCAACTATCTCTTATCATCTTAAATATATTAATTAAGACATTAAAATATGATTAGTTAACTTTGGTTATAAAAATGTATTTAGTTAGTTAGATGGGTTTAGTTATGTGCTTAGTTTCAATTAGAAGTTAATTTAGGTGTTTATACTTAGATGTTTATTTATATATGAATGATATCATGTTTAGATAGTTTGAGTGTATTTAATTATGTAATTTAGATTGTAGCATATCATGATCTTATATATATGTATATCCTGATTTAAGCTATGAACCAACTATAATTGTTAAGAGTTAATTAGTAGACAACTTAGAGTTGATTTAATATAAGTAGAGTGTATGTAATTGGTTTAATATTATCAATTACATGGCATATTAATTCATAGTAGTGTCGACTCTAGAAACGGGTTCCAGATCGGCACCTCAAGATAAGAAGGTGAAAGATAGAAGAGGGGGAAAAAGGGGGGAGTGAATTGAAAACACTCGGAAAGCGGTAAAATGCCCTCACCTCGATCCCACACTCACATTGATCCCCGAACTTTCATCTCACGGCGTCGCTCGAGCACCGGAGATGGTTCGGGTCATGTGGGAGGAGAGTGAGGAGGAGATGAAATTAAAACATGAAAGATGTAGTCACTAGGAACCGCGGGCTCCGCTTTATAGAATAAAAATAAGAGATGAGTTGATTTGACTGTGTGTACCTTAGCGTGGGAGATTGGGATGTGGGTTCAACCTTCTTCTTCCTCGGCCGGCCGATGAAGAAGAGTCTCCAACCGATGCTAGCTTGATAAACCTGTGCAACTAGCACAATAAACCAAGTGAAAGAAAATGATTAGAACTATGGGAAGTGTAGCAACTGTAGAGAGAATATGAGAAAGAAGCAATTGGAATCGAACTCACCGGATTGAGGCGAGTCCTAACCCTTTTTTTTGTATTTTTGATTATGTAAAAATGATGTAAATAAACTAAAAGATGCTTTAAAACAATAAATAAACTGAGTTAAGGGAGCTGAGAAAGCTTGTGGAATGGATCGGCTTGAGTTGAAGCCGAGTTGGTTGAAGAAGGCCGGTTCGGTAGCCTTTGCACCCTTCTAGCACGACTTTGGTGCAAAGGATGCTACGGACGACCCCGATGTCAGAATCGAGTGCCGTTTATTTCAAAATAAATATAATTCACCTAGCGTGGTTTTATATGAAGACAAATTTTCTTGAATCTTATAATAAGTAATCTTAATTTACCTGATAAGCCGGATCATGGACGATGAAGTTCTGGAAACTCCCAGCACAATGTCGATGTAGGACATGCTATGGGCACCAAAGATATCCAAATTAAATGATTCTTGTTATATATAAAAGAGGACTCACCGGGAAACAATTTCTATGAAGGATTTATAGGCTGAATCCACCATTAAATATACTGAAATTGACTGAGAAGATGATAACTTAGAAGAGAACACTTTGGATCTGTCTGTGCAGCGCCGGTGTTGAAGCCGTAACAAGCCGAGGGAATATCATAATTGATCTAAGTTTGTTGGAGATGAAATATAACTTGATGATCCACACTTATTATGAATAAAGTAAGTCCGTAAAATGACTATAGAGATCTGTAGAAGCCAATAATCAGCAGTGCAGCACGTCGGAGCATAGACCGGCTTCTTTTTCACTTTGGGATGATCTCTGGGCATCGGGACGAAGAGAGGACGATTTGGGGAGGTTGGTACGATCCAAGGGTGGCTGGAGGGTGAGGATAAGAGTGATGGAGGATGGGGATGCCCTTCTTAGGTCGTTCATATGAGTCTCCCTTTATAGGGGATGCAAAACAGGTCAAAAAATAGCAAGTTTTGATACATCCGACCATAGGTTGGATTTCCTTCAATTAATGTTGCTAATTTTTATCCTGAGGCATCTATAAACTTATCCAAATTATTTAGAGGGATTGGAAACCGTGGATCACTTTTCTCATGTTCAAAATATGTATCCACTTGAAGAGGAAACAAATCTAGTCTAAAAATGGCAAGTTTTGATGTATAAGACAACAAGTTGGATTGCCATCATTTGATGATGCTAATTTCTACCATGAAGCTTCCAGATAATTTAACAAGTGATATGGAGGAGAAAAAAAGAAGGTAAGGTTGTGAATTTGTCAGATATGTGCCCAATGGGCTGGGCTTGCGGCTTGATAGGTGCTGCGTGAGGACAGAACTGCGCATCTGACTTCCAAAGGATGCTGCGGACAAATGGGAGATCAGAATTGAATGCCGTTTGTTGAAATGGAAAGATAACTCATAGAGGAAGATTATTGTTGTTGAAGACTTCTTCATTGGAAATCCACAGAATCCTGTGAAAAATTTTCAAGTAGAGGATATGCTAGGAAAAGCTTAATCTAGCACACCACCAAGAGTCTCTTGTTCGGCAAACACGGATTTGATTAGAAATTAGAAAATCATCCTCATATTCCCAATAAGCACCTCAGCTCATCCAAAAGGGTGGTTCATCATGATTTTGATGGTCTAAAAGAGATGTTGCCAATGGAATAATGGTTTAAGCTCTAAATAAGGCCAAATTGGCGTGTCTACAACTAGATTGCATGATTTTAGAATAGTGCATTACCTTGTTAGTTGTGTATTAGATTGGTCAGTCATGACTTAGAATGCATGTAGGTGTAGTTATAGTCTTTTTAATTACGCCATTGCATAAGGTTGCATATAGTTGTGCTTTGTGTTTAGGTTGTTATTTAAATGTCTGGTTAAATTAATTGGTGTATGTCTAAGTAATATATGCTTTCAGCTTGTGAGATGTAGTTGATGTAGTGTGCTGCATTTTGTAATGTGATTGATAGAAATGTATGCCCTACAAGCCAATCATATATGATATGATTCGACATTTCTAGAAATATCTCATTTTATTAATTAGGCAAATCTTCATTATAAGCTCTTATTAGATGCGAATATAATAATGAAGTACTTGATCAAATACAATGATGATTAAATCATGATGAGATCATGATAATGAGATTGATCATCTAGAGGTATTTGACCTAAATGTTCCTAGTCATAGGATACTTGAGACGGGACATCAAGGATCCGGATAGACTAGTGTATGTGATGTCTTCTCATGCGATGAGGACAACCGATCTCATTGGTCATTAGTGTGGAGACACTGAGATACACATACAGGTGCTCATTAGTTGAATGAGTTCACTGAACTGACCGAATTAGAAACCCTGAATGGTATCTTATCGAACTGTCTATCAGGGTCTTCTATCATCACGGTTGCATGGTTGGACCTTTGACCTGAGTCGCCAAAGATGCCTTGTTGGGTGGAACTTGTGTTTTGACCATTGACTTATGGATCACAATTTAGATGGTCCTATATAGCGATGGATCGGGTACAAGGAAAATCCGATGGAGGCAATTGAGCGGACAACAAGGGATCGTCCACTCTCAGTAAGTGAGAGTGAATGTCCTATGGGATAGTACTCTAAATCCCTGGCCAGGGTAGATAGGATAATTGGAAAAGGAGTTTTCCAATTGATCCAATTTCGAGTACATGATCCTATAGAGTCAGTACACTAAGGAGTTGACAGTCGATGCCGTACTCCTTTCCGACCGGGACATTGGATGGATGAGGGTTTATATCCATGTGGTAACTGATGATGGAAAGGCTCAATGGAGATGAGATTATCCCCATAGTCATTTGGGATCATGAGATGTGGCTTGTACCCTTCATGATCGGTGGGCCGATTAATCTGTTATCGGATAACGGATTTAATTAAATTAAATAGAATTGTTCTATTTTATTTAGGCCTCAACCAAATAGGCTATTGGGCCTAGTGGGTCACACACAAAAGGACTTATCCACAAGTACAGGGGCAAGGGCGTAATTTATAGAGATTTTGGGTTTTTATGAAAAATTCCATAATTCTCTATAAATACTAATGGTTTCAGCCAAACCCCATCAAGGCAAGGGTGAAAACCACGTCCCAATCCTCCTCCCTACCTCCTCCTCTCTCAAGAAGGTGTCCATGGTCGATGGAGCTCCGTTCGGGAAGAGTTCTCGAGGCCGGCGCAAAGGGAGAACCTGCTGTGGATGAAGTTCGTGTGGATACTGCTGGAGACCGGACACTTGAACGGTTTGTAGAGCCTGAGAAGCTCATCTCCTTTCTCTCCATGGGATTATATGAATCCCTATCAGGTATATTCGAACCCGATTTGATCGGTTTTCGGTTTTCGTCGTTCGGTTCTGATTGAGACGGATTCTAAAGGAACCCATAGGAATCGTCGCTTCCGCTGCACCAAATTTTAATGGACGATTTCTTACAATTTACACTTCACCAGACTATGTTAGTGGCCAATGGGCAGTGGCGAGTTAGAACAGTCCGGAGCATCCTTCGATCCCGGATATCGTAGTTCATCCTAAGTACACCCCTGCTTAGGTGTACTATGGGATCTAGCTTACTATATGTTACATTCTACTATATGATAAATCTGGTGTTAGTCTTGGAAGATAGCTACAATGTCCAAGTGAAGCATATGGTTTACTTAGACAAAGTTGTTTAGTTCTTCATTTAGTTTGCATTATGACATGTAGATTAGTGAATTATTGCATTTAATTCAGGTTTCATGATAAGACTATATGGTAGGTGCATGTAGAGTTGTGTAGGGTTGTTATGTCATGATTAGAATAGTATGCATTTAGTAAATCATCCTAATATGGGTAGAAAAAGCATCATATTTAATTAATTGAACCTTGATAATTAGCATTACTTATAGTTATTATAATTTGATTTTTGTTTAAGGTTTATATCCTTATTATCAGTAGGACTTGTTTAGTATAGTGAGTTAGTTGGGTGTAAGTCCTACTGGGTTTATGTGACTCACCCCTTCCAATCTTTAATATTTTCAGGATTACAAGTTTAGCGCAGCAGAAGCGTAGTGGTGTTTTGGAATTGGAAGAGTTAGTTGATTATTTGTTCAATGTTGGTATTTAAATTGTAATTTCATAGAGACAGTTTGGATAGAATTATTGGAATTATTTATTGGATTTCGATATTAGAGTGTTGCTCCAAATCGATGTATTTTTAGGGGTTAGTTCCCCGGTTACGACGTCGGATTATCTTCCGCTGTGCATGTTAAAATCCGATCCGTGATAGATGATCAACAATGTAGCACGTCGGAGTGCGCGGTGAATGCTCCCCATATCGGGGGCACGTTCGGCACATTACTTCTAAAAATTTCTTGAAAATCTGAAAAATTGCTAAAAATAGAGTTGACATAATGAATGCGCCCCTGACCTAGGGGCACGATCAAAAGAATTGTTTTTGAAAAGAGGAAAACTTCCAGAAACCGGTTTGGAAGGTCCAAACCGAGGCAATTTCCAGTTGTTGAAACTGACTGCATCCTCAGAACGGGGGTGCACTGACTACGCCCTTGGTCTGAGGGGGTGCAAGCCGCACTCCGGTTCAGGGGCGTGGTACACTCTCTCTCCTATGTGCGCATGTTCCGTGAGCCATACTTGCAAACGGGACGTCCGATTCGACTCCCGTTTGTTACGTTGGAAAGAGGGCTCTCAACTACAACTCCTCAAGTTGATAAACTAGCTGGCATGACTCCCGAGACTTCCATACAGAAATTTGACTACCGGTTTACCCTCCCGCAGAATATCGAAAATCAAGGCAGTGATCCAAAAAGGCGCGATTTCAGTCAAGGAACCTAGGGTCAGCTCGGGATGGTTTAAAACCACAACCGAACGAGTCTGGTATGAGAGGAAAACTCAAAATCATCGAAAAATCTTAGAATAACCCGGTAAACGTAAAATGAACCTCGAAAAAGTCGAGAATAACTAGGAAACCCTAAAATCAACCGAAATGGCTGTATGGCACCGGTTGGTGATAATAAATGGCTCGGGTTGACTCGGAGGATCTGGAAAGGCCTGGTGATGATCTAAAAGACATAATACGTGGTCTAGGACAGCCATGATAGTATAGATCGAAAAGTCGTGACAAAGGCCGTTATAGACCGACGACTGCCGAAATGACTTGTCGAAAACCCCAAATGTTGAGGAACTCACGCAGGACTTCCGAGACCTTCAATTATGGATCATTAAGGGTCGATCATTGAGCAGGCTTCGTGTTTCCACGATTAACGTGTGGCTCTCGCTTGAAGGTTACGACATTGCTTCGAAAATCTTTGGCCCATTCTGAACTCATGCGGCTCTCCATTGGCGTCCTTAGCTCATCTCCACAAGGTGACTCAGATATGATAATGGTCATATTATGAGTATTTCCAATGGAATAAGGATTTTTAAGCCCCAAATAAGGCCAAATTGGCATGTCTACAACTTGCCTCGCCTTGATGTCGGCTTTGCAAAGGAATGATATGTAGCGAAGCGAAGTGAAATGTAGCAAAGCGAAATGAATTGTAATGGAATATAGTAGAGTGAAATAGTGATGGACTGAAAAGGTGGCATCAAGGTGTAGATATAGACACACTAATCGATCAAATTCAGCAAAGGGAATCTCTTCGTGTTCCTTGGATTACTGCCACATTTCGTCAAACCTTTTTATGTCCGATTGGTAAAAGATGTGCCAAGGGCATGAGAGAAGAGTAGCCTACCACCAATGTGGTGGGGAGTCCCCGAATCATGGGTTCATAGGTTCATCATTAGCTAGCAACCTGATCTTTGCGATGTTTCTGTACTGTGATGGCCTAAAAGTTTTAAAAGAGAATTGTTTTGAAAAATAAAAGAATACCAATCGAGCATATTCAGGCTCTCATATTCGTTTAAGTTTTCCAAAAGACATGATTTGATTCAGAATGGAATGATCTCATATTTTAAAAGGCAAATGTTTAAGCTCAATTAATAGACCGTGAGAATAATGGTGGCACAAGAATTATGATCAAAATGGGTGCCCATGGTAAGATATAAAATGGGGACTACAATGGTGGGATAAGTAGCAAGAAAGTGTAACAACGGCCATGGTGGGATAGAAATGAAAGATGTTGAAGGACACAAGGTGATTATGATAGATGACGAACATGGTGGGATTAATGAACACGGTGAAATATTGAAAAGATTATGGGGTGTTTGGTTGCATGATAATGGAAGTTTTTATTTTAAGTTTTAAAAATTGTAAGAAAACTTGTTAAAAGAGGTGTTTGACAATCATGACAATTTTATGTTTTGAAAGTGATTTTCTTCTTAAACAAAAAAAGAGGATCTCACCTCTTTCTTTTTTTCTTGTGGTCCCCTACTTTGTTTGGTCATGCATAGTAGTTACTCTTTTTTGTTATCACATCCCTCCAAACATGATAATTTTATGTCATGAGTTGGTTCATTTTTTATTTTAATATAATTTTTTATCATGAAAGTGTACAAAAAATTATCATGCAACCAAACACCCTATTAGAATTGGGATAAATGATGGGATGAAGAGGATTAGTGAGATTTAGAGGATGTGATGACCATAGAGGGATGCATAGATGATAAGCAAGAATGTGATGGAACTAATGCAAAACTATATGATGCATACTGGGCTAAAAAAGTCAAAAATTTACTTAACAAACTAGTTGAAGATATATATTGAACATTAGAGGTCAGGATACCCAATTAGGAACCATCGTCCCTCGATATTTAATTTTGGCTTATCTATGAACATGAAGAATAACCTGACCGTCGTGGATTTTGATGAAGGGGATCTCGGGTCCAGCCTTCCTTGCACTCACGGTATTCAACATCAATGCATAAAATAAATAGTAATGCACCTAATATATGCTAAGAAAGATAATGATAACAGTGAGTTTGCGATGTGATGACATGCATTCTCACAAAAAAGTTCATGTGCCTTGATGAAGACACAGAGCAAAAGCTCCTCGGCAAAGTAGAGGTAGAGGTTATGATGACACCTCCGCCTCAGAATCCTTAAGGGAGGGAAGTGGCGAGCATCGCCTTGTTAAAGTCTTGCAAAAGGTTCCTTGGCAAAGTTGAGGCCGAGATTATGGTAACACCTCCTCCTAAGAATCCTCAGGAGAAGGAAGTGGCGAGCATCGCCTTGTTGTGTAAAGTTCTCCATATTTGTTCTTCGTGCCTGAAACACTTAGAAAATGAGATTAGAATGACAATGTGACTTATCCCCTTGCAAGGTGCGGTCTATCTTGACCTTTGTCAAGGGGTGTAAAGTTCTCCTTGTGCCTGAAACACTTAAAAAAACAAGATTAAAATGACAATATGGCTTATCCCCTTGCAAGGTGCGGTCTACCTTGACCTTTGTCAAGGGGTGTAAAGTTCTCCTTGTGCCTAAAACACTTAGAAAAAGGAGATTAGAATTGCAATGTAGCTTATCCCCCTTGCAAATTGCAGTCTATCTTGACCTTTGTCAAGGGGTGATAGCCTTCTTAAGAGTGTAGAAATAAAGTAGCAAATATGCAATGAAAAAAATGGAAACATGAGAGACTAAAGGTAAATATGAATGTAAAGACAAAAATTCAAACCAAGCATGGTGATTTTAAAAAAAAATTTAAAATTTTTGTTGGAATTTTGAAAAAGAAGTGTTTGTGAAAAGGTTCAGTTTTTTTAATATTATGAAAGCATTCATTTTTTTGGAGTTTTTAAAATATTTAACTTTTTGTGAGTTTTTTTTGGAAAATATTGAATTTCTTTGGGAGTTTTGAAGATATTCAACTTTTTAGAGTTTTTTAAAAATATTCATTTTTTGGAAGTTTTGAAGATATTCAATTTTTTTGGAGTTTTTGAAAATATTCAAATTTTTTATTTGGGAGAGAAAACAGTATTAACGACAGTCCTCATCACTCGATAGCTATTCTAGGTTCATTGTTAGATACCATGTGCAAAAGAATGGGTCCCATACCCAGAATCATTCTGACCTTCAATCTTTGATCAGCTAGAGTTTAGCTTTGATTTGGTTAGTCAACCCACATCCTGGGAGAGTTAAGAATGAAAAATTGATAAAGAATTCCTTAATAGGCTTTGGAGATGTTGAGAGGGATTTCTCTACTCACACCCAATTGCCCGTTATGGTTTGACCTCTTTGGGTTTTTTCTTCTTTATTGACAAACCTATTTTTGTGGCACACATTCGGATAGGTGCTTTGACCTGTGGGGTCATTGTCCATTTTTTGGCATCTTTTTTCATTTTCTACATTTTGGGTACTCATTAAAACAGATCCATATTTGTTTAAATCTATGGGGTTCATTGCCCATCTTTTGGTACCCTTTTTTTCTTTTGAGAAGTTGGACTTTTCGAGATGGCCTCCTACTAAGGTGGTGGATGCTTTCGATACTCTCCTCCTCTAATCCCCTTCACCTATCTTGGACTGAATAGAAAAGAATAGGGTGAGGGTTTTCCTTCCCTCTCTAAACCTTGCCTAGTTTCTCTCGGGTGTTGGGTCATCCAAATTCTAGGATTGGGATGTGTTGTGTGTGTAGGATGGTATCTACCCTTGAATCATAGAGAACAACCTAGGATATGCGGACTTAAGTCATATCAGTAATTCTCTCCATTTTTTAGATAGATTACATTCCATGGGTGAATCAATTGTTAACATGCCTTGCAATGTAAATAATTTATTTTGATAAAACAAAAAAGTAGTTATTGTCAATCATAAATTTTCTCTCAAGTAAAATTGTCATGTGAGATTTAAAATCATTTCAAAAAAATATTGCCTTATGAATGACATAATGATGATGAATGCAATTTCATGTAATACCTGAGAGAAGGAGTTCATTATTGGTGACAACATTGCTTGGGCTTGCCTTGCCTTGCCTTGTTGCTTCCCCTTTTAATATGCTCCATATTCCATCAGATCGAAGAGTCAAAGTCATACAGTGAAGTGAAAGATGTAGAGGATTTGACTTGGCATGACAAAGTCAAGATTGATGATGCAGAAAGGCAAAGATTGTGGTATCACCTAGGAAATTTCTCTACCCTTAATTCTTTTTTGAAAGTAAAATTTGAAAAAGGAGAGAGAACTGGAAAAAAAAGAAAGAAACATGCTTGAAAATAGAAGTGAGTTAAAATGGGCTCTTAGGCCCAAGAGTTGAGAGTGGCCTTGAAGGCCCGGGAATGGTTGGAATCATGGGGCATGTGGGCCCAAGAGTTGAATGCAGGCCAGAGGGTTCAGTTGATGTCGATGGACATGAGGGCCCGATTGGAGGTTGAGCCCAAGGGACCCAACGAAAAGAGCGGGCACATGGACCCGATTTATATGGTTAGAAGTGATAGAAATGTATGCCCTACAAGCCAATCATATATGATATGATTCGACATTTCTAGAAATATCTCATTCAATTAATTAGGCAAATCTTCATTATAAGCTCTTATTAGAAGCGAATATCATAATGAAGTCCTTGATCAAATACAATGATGATTAAATCATGATGAGATCATGATAATGAGATTGATCATCTAGAGGTATTTGATCTAAATGTTCCTAGTCATAGGATACTTGAGACGGGACATCAAGGATCCGGATAGACTAGTGTATGTGATGTCTTCTCATGTGATGAGGACGACCGATCTCATTGGTCATTAGTGTGGAGACACTGAGATACACATACAGGTGCTCATTAGTTGAATGAGTTCACTGAACTGACCGAATTAGAAACCCCGAATGGTATCTTACCGAACCGTCTATCGTGGTCTTCTATCATCACGGTTGCATGGTTGGACCTTTGACCAGAGTCGTCAAAGATGCCTTGTTGGGTGGAACTTGTGCTTTGACCATTGACTTATGGATCACAATTTAGATGGTCCTATATAGCGATGGATCGGGTACAAGGAAAATCCGATGGAGGCAATTGAGCGGACAACAAGGGATCATCCACTCTCGGTAAGTGAGAGTGAATGTCCTATGGGATAGTACTCTAAATCCCTGGCCATGGTAGATAGGATAATTGGAAAAGGAGTTTTCCAATTGATCCAATTCCGAGTACATGATCCTATAGAGTCGGTACACTAAGGAGTTGACAGTCGATGCCGTACTCCTTTCCGACCGGGACATTGGATGGATGAGGGTTTATATCCATGTGGTAACTGATGATGGAAAGGCTCAATGGAGATGAGATTATCCCCATAGCCATTTGGGATCATGGGATGTGGCTTGTACCCTTCATGATCGGTAGGCCGACTAATCTGTTATCGGATAACAGATTTAATTAAATTAAATAGAATTGTTCTATTTTATTTAGGCCTCAACCAAATAGGTTATTGGGCCTAGTGGGTCACACACAAAAGTACTTATCCACAAGTACAGGGGCAAGGATGTAATTTATAGAGATTTTGGGTTTTTATGAAAAATTCCATAATTCTCTATAAATACTAATGGTTTCAGCCAAACCCAATCAAGCCAATGGTGAAAACCACATCCCAAGCCTCCTCCCTACCTCCTCCTCTCTTTAGAAGGTGTCCATGGTCGATGGAGCTCGGTTCGGGAAGAGTTCTCGAGGCCGGTGCGAAAGGGAGAACCTGCTGTGGATGAAGTTCGTGTGGATACTGCTGGAGACCGGATGCTTGAACGGTTTGTAGAGCTTGAGAAGCTCATATCCTTCCTCTCCATGGGATTATATGAATCCCTATCAGGTATATTCGAACCCGATTTGATCGGTTTTCGGTTTTCGTCGTTCGGTTCTGATTGAGACGGATTCTAAGGAACCCATAGGAATCGTCGCTTCCGCTGCACCAAATTTTAATGGACGATTCCTTACAAGAAGCATGGTTGTGATTTGGAAGATTTATGATGGGCTCGCGGGTGCCATTGAAAGGTATGGACATGCGAACCCGAATTTGAAGAGGTGGGGGCATGGGGGCATGCAGGCCCGAAGTTGAAGAAGTATGGGCATGCGTGCCCGAGGTTGATGGAAGTTGGGCATGGGGCCCAATTTAGAAGGAATTTTGGCACATGGGCCCAGTTGCAGGAAAACATGGGCACGTGAGCCCGGTTGAGGTGAATTTCGGGCACGTGGGCCCGATTGAGGTGAATTGCGGGCACGTGGGCCCAATTGAGGTAAATTAAGGGCACATGGGCCCGATTGGGGAGAATATTGGGCACGTGAGCTTGGTTGAAGGAAAGGGGCACGTGGGCCCGGTTAGGGAAAAAGGGTGCATGGGCCCGATTGAAGGAAAGGGGCACATAGGCCTGGTTGTAGGAAAGGGGCGCATGGGCCCGGTTGAATGAAAGAGCGCATGGGCCCGGTTGGATAATGGGGGAACGTAGGCCTTGTTGGATAAAAGGGGCACTAGGCCCTGTTGAGGGAAAGGGGTGCATGGGCCTAGTTGGTGAAAAAGGGAGCATGGGCCTGGTTGTATAAAGGGGGCATGTGGGCCCGGTGGAAGGAAAGGGGCTTAAGAGCCTAGTTGAGGAAGAGGGGCACATGGGCCTAGTTTGAGGAAAGGGGTATATGGGCCCAATTGAATGGGATAAAGTGTTGGCCGTGGCCCTAAGATTGAAGACTTTGGGCCCATGGGCCAATTCCATGGTGATTGTGAAGAGAATAAGGTAAATGTCGTGGCCCTAAGATTGAGGAATTGTGGGCCATAGGACCGATTGTTGATTGGGAGGTTAATAAAGAAAGAGTCGTGGCCCTAAGATGGATGGATGGTTGGCTCGCAGCCCTAAGATTGATTTTTAAGAATTCTCCTGCCTACCTGGAAGAGGTCCCAATATGCCTTTGCTAAGGTCTCTGGCCTTCAGAAGGTTTGTAGATTCTTTCTCCATTTTGTTGACCGATTCGATCTTCTTACTTTCATGTTCAAGGGTCAATTCAATTTGACCATCTTCAAGTATTAATTCCAGTGATTGTAATGGTTGATCTATACCTGGCGAATCCTTGCCTTGTCCATGATAGTCAACTAAATTTGTGATTTCTTCGTCTAAGCTCCCTACAGAGGCTTCTTCTCAAGTTGATCTAGGGAAGAGGGCATGCCTAGTCTGAGGAATTCTAAAAATATAGAAGAGTTTGGTTCAATCTCTCCTACTGACTGACTTTGATTTTGAGAGATAGCAATGATATGATGAGAAGTTGATTCCTCTGCCAGGGCAGGAGCACAAATGGTTGGAGTGATTGAATCATCTACCGGGGCAGGAGCATGAGGGGTCAGAGTGACTAAATCGTCTACCATGATAGAAGCATGGATGATCGGAGTGACTGGTTCCTCTACCAAGGCAAGGATTCGTTCCTTTGCTGAGGCAGGAGCAATAGACGAAACAACTAGCTTGATAGACTGAGGAGAAACCCTATATTGAGGGATTGATTGAAGTGGTGCTGACATAGAAGTCAATCCAGGCTGAGGAGCTATTGGTGAAATTGGTTGAGGAGTTCAGGCTTGGATGGTTGGCTGAGGGGTTGTTGGTGGAATAGGATAAGAAGCCAAGGGCCGGATGATCAGTCGAGGGGCCTTTGGAGAAGTTGGTGAAGTCAAAGGCTGGGGAGCCAGTTTACGTAATGAAGTATTTGCACAATAGACCAGAGGAGCTTGATTGTGCACAGTTGGTTGCGCCAATGGCAAGGGTTGCACGACTGGCTGAGGTTGGGGCATGGGTGGCCTAATCAACTGGCGTCGAGGAGTTGGTTGATAATGATGATCTGAATAGGGTTGAGGAGAGCTCCTAGGTTGGTGCATAGAATCAATCTTCTCAGCCATGGGGCTCAATTCATCATGATATTGCATTACTTCTAAAAATTCCCAAAAAAATCCAAAAAAATGCTAAACAATAGAGTCAACATAATGAACGCACCCCCGACCCGGGGGCGCAATCACAATAATCATTTTTGAGAGAAGGAAAACGTCTAAAACTGGTTTGGATGGTCCAAATTGGGGCAATTTCTGGTTTCCAAAATTAACCACATCCTCAGACCGGGGGCGCATTGACTACGCCCTCGGTCTAGGGGCACACAGGACACACCCTCACTACGAGGGCGCAGTGACCATGCCCCCGGTTCGGGGGCGTGGTACACTCTCTCTCCTACGCACGCGTGTTCTGCGAGCCATAACTTGCAAACAAATCATCTGATTCGACTCTGATTTGTTGCGATGGAAAGAGGGCTCTCAACTACAGCTCCTTAATTCAGTAAACCAGCAGGAATGACTCCTGAGACTTCCGTACGGGGATTTGACTATTGGTTTACCCTCCTATGGAATACCGAAAACTAAGGCGGTGATCCGAAAAGGCACGGTTTCGATCAAAGAACCTAGGGTCAGCTCAGGATTACTTAAAACCATGACCGAACAAGTTCGGTATGCTCAGAAAACTTGGAATCATCGAAAAATCCGAGAATAACCTGGTAAACGTGAAATGAACCACGAAAAAATTGAGAATAATCGAGAAACCCTAAAATCGACCGAAATGACTGTATGGCATTGGTTGGTGACAATAAATGGCTCGGGTTGACCCAGAGGACCCAGAAAGGCCTGGTGATGATCGAAAAGACATAATACATGGTCCGGGATAGCCCTGACAGTGTAGATTAAAAAGTTGTGACAAAAGCTGTTATAGACTGACGACTGCCGAAATGACTTATTGGAAACCCCGAATGTTGCAAAACTCACGCAGGACTTCCGAGACCTTCAATTATGGATCATTAAGGGTCGATCATTGAGCAAGCATCATATTTCCATGATTAACGTACGGCTCTCGCTTGAAGGTTACGACATTGCTTCGAAAAACTTTGGCCCATTCTCAACTCATGCGGCTCTCCACTCACCTCCTTAGCTCATCTCCCCAAGGTGATCCGGATCTGATAGTGGTTAGATAATGAGTATTGCCAATAGAATAAGAGTTTTTAAGCCCCAAATAAAACCAAATTAGCATGTCTACCCCATCTTCAAGAAGTCGTTATAATCTAGTAATATTTGAGAATGTACATCCAACTACCACTGAATAAGAAAGTCATGATCCTTTAATTCAAAATGTAACTCTCATTGACCAAATCATATACTATCCAATCAAATAATGTAACATAATAATTTCTGACCAACAAATGAGCTGTACCGAAATCATTTATGGGACAAATAATATAAAGTGATGATGAAAATAAATCAAAATGACCATTCTAATTTTGCAAAAACAAATTTAGATAAACCCAACTAACATATATCCGATTTTGTAGAAAAATTAAATAAACCCAAATGATCATTCTATAATTGACCGAGTGAAATGAAGAAAATATGATCTAGATTTAAAAGATCATGAATTTTTTATTCATAAACTATTCAAGCTAGTGAAGATGAAAAAGTTGTAGATCTTCAGCTTTACCAAAATAGGTTAGCTTCAAAAGAAATTTATAATAGCAATATAGCCCGGAAGATAAAAGAAGTAAATAAGTTAACTATATACTTACGATTGCTATTGCACATTCATTATTGATAACCTTTCTATCCTTTTTGGTATGAGTGATGATGAAGATATCTTTTCTGTCCACATCTTTAACACTTTTCATCTTCTAAAATTTGAACAATTATGAGCATTTAAAAATTGATATTAAACATTTCTAATGCATAAAATAGTTAGTATTAACCTCTTTTGTCCTAATATCTGCATAAAACTGAGTTCCAACACAATGAAAGGTCTTTTGAAGGCACTTAGTTTTCTGATTCACCTCACTCTTCCTCTATATGTAACAACTCACAACAATTAGTAATGTAATGCATAAAATGTAAATAATAATGATGAAAATAATAGTTTACCTAGAAATCAATAAAAGTCCAAGCTATTTTTGCTAACTCCAACATTTTAAGAGTAATGTGCAATGCATGAGGTGGCTCTTTCTCATTTACGAACTTCTTCTTAAAAGAATATTTATGATATTTCCATTTTTGACCAAGATCTTTCATTATAAATATCTTTTGTGATTCATCTTCATCATCAACATCATATTTTATCTACAAAAAATATTAACCATGTATTCTAGTAGTCATCATCATGCCATAAGACATAACTATAAGATAGAAGATAAGATAATCATTCAATTTACCTTGATAAATGCTTATATGTCATTAACATTTGATTCTGGCATCTTATCCCAAGATGTCACATTGATGGGTTATTTCTCACTATTCTTTGCAACTATCTCTAAAAGGGTCCTTAGTGACCTTCCACTGGTCCCAACTAGTTGTCCAAATTCATTATATTCAACAACAATCAGTTTGTCATCCTTCAATGCTTACACATCACGACAGTATGTGCTGCCCTAAGTTTTCTTCAGTGGAACAACATCCGCAATTAGATTGTCTTCCATATTCTTGTCCCCTATTTGAGCATCTGCATTGTTACTATTGGAGATGTAGAAGACGATATGGAAGAGGAGGTAGAGGAGAACAATAGGTCTCCATCTCGACCATATTTTACAACTTTTACGATAAAAGTGTCAATGTCGGACACATTAAACCAATCTTTTGTCATCTACAACAAGAAAATTTAAATACCTCATGAATACAAGAATCTAAATGATGAATTATATTTTAAGAGACATTGAATTTACAGTGTGTATAAAATATGGGTATGAAGAACGAGAAAAGGCTTGTGGGGCACCCTTTAAGAAAAGGTAAGCATAGTAGAGTGTAAAAAACCCACACTCCAAGTCATCCTTTGTTGTGGAACCTAGATTATGAAAATGTCAAGTGTGCAATTAATTAAAACACTAAAAGTAGAACATTTTTATTGATAAAACATTAAATTCATGCTGAGGGTATGTACAATGGAATGGAGGCCAGACTCTTCTTGCTGACTGTTTTACCATCACTCTCATATAAGTCTTTCAAAAACCTGAAGAAAACATAGTCTTGTTATGACACATGTACCAACTTATAAAAGTTAAAGTCACATAAATACATTTTTATCTTCTAACGGTTGGCTCTTGCCTTTATGGCACAGTAACATGAAGAGAGTCCAACATGATTGTACATGGTCCAAAATTAGAGTCAAAGGAAGTGGCCAAGTTACATAAGCTTAACAATCTCCAATATCTCCTATAATAACTTTTTATTAGTAACTAACAAAGAAAAGAGCCCATCTCTTGTCACTAATTAATACAAATGACTTACCCATCAACTATGGGAACAATGACATGTCTTGGAGAACACTTTTCAATCCTTAAGTGTTTCTATAATCCTACGCCTACCAGTAATATACATAGAAAATAGTGAACAATCTAGTATTATGGCATTTATTTTGTGGGTCAATTGAAGTTGACCTCACATATGGCTACAAAATTTCAATGATAAATAGTTAGATGAATAAGTAAATCAAAAATTGATATCACACAACACATACCCATAAACCATATCTTGTGTCAGTTGTTCATAATTGTCATCTGTCCAAAAAATTAGAAAAACTTCATCATGCATGAAAAATGTCAGGCATAAGGAAGCAATTGGAGAAGCCAACTATTGCATAAAGCACATAACAAGTTGGCGAAGTTATAAGTCACCAATGATCCATATATCCATAACAACCTCAAATATGACAAGAAGCACCTCTACACCAAAACAGAGAAAAAATATGTAATATTTTTAAGAAATAAATAATAACAACCTCCATGCAAGTAAGTGTGCTTGAAAACTACTACTATAGAATTTGTACTTCTATCTTTGAAGCATTCAAATAAATTGACCTTTGGAATCTCCAAAAAAGGAAGGTGCCAATGTCCCTCATTTTTATTGTACAAATAAGTGGGATCTATCTGCATGAGGAGCAAGTGCTAATTCTTCTCCAGATTAGCTAAAAATACTCTTTCTCTAGCATTATTCTAACTATCCATTCATTGGTCTAATATCCATGTTTTATATTGTTTTCATCTCTTTATAGAAATGCCTCATCTTCGCCTATCTGATTGCATGTTGGCATCAAACTTTTTCGCTTAGCTTGCTTGATACAAATTTCAGCAATGCCAAAGCCGGTGCAGAAAATCTGACCCAGATTCGAAAAATTCATGAATAGATGATGTAAACAGGCTTTGGAAATGCCTTGGCATGTCTTTACATGTTACAAATGGCCAAGATAATGTGCTCATTACATAGCCCCGGTCAAGAGCTTCGCAATGGTGCCCAAAACATGAAAAACGGACACTGGAATGCCGAAATGACCATTTTGCCCCTGACACTTTGGAACAAATTGGGACTCTAACATGGAATTCCAACTTTACCACATTGTCAAGGTTATAAAGAGCTGGGAAACACTCGAAACGGATCAAAAATCCGACCCCCGGATGAAGAGATATGCAAGAAAGAGCAAATCCGGACAGAAAGCCGTATGTTCTCGCACCAGGGGCATAATGGTCCGATTAGCTCGGGACCGACCCATGGGCTGAAAATTTCAATTTTCATGACCCGAAACTTTGATATCATGAATATTTATGCATGAAAAATAAATTTGGCCAATGGGAGAAGGTAATTGCACTCAGATACAGTTTTTGGCATTATCGACGGCCGAGATCGCACCGATAGGAGAAATCGGTAAAATCAGAGATCCTGGGCATTTAGGGAGATCTCAGCCACACATCAGTATGGAGCATAAGATCAATGGCCATCAGGGCATGATATGGAATTTTTTGAAGTCAATTTGAGATTTATTTAATTGGTTTTGGTCGAAATTAATGCTAGCCGTTGGATCGGGAGCAGTCTGATTAAACCAGGGTTAAACCTAACCCAAGATGGGCTAACCCAACCTGTCATGGCCGAATCCCATCCTCCCTCATCTGATGTGTGTGCAAGAAGCCCTAGAAAATAGGGGAGGGAGGCGCACCCACCTCCTCCTTCCTTGGCTGGTGGGTCCCACTCAACCACTTCCCTCAACCACCTCCCATGGCTTATCCCTATCTCTCCCTTGGTTTATCTTCATCCTAAATAATCCTACAACTAACCAAGCTTATACTCATCCAAGCCTTGGTCGAACCATCCTTCTTTCCACATGTCATGTGCGCACACCTCCTTGAAAGGAGGAGATGGTGCGCACCCTTCTCTCTCTCTCTTTCTAGTTGGCGCATAATCATCCTCAACAGCCAACTATGGGTTACCCTTATCATCCCCAACCTCCCTTGAGTTATCCTTATCTCCTCTCAACAACCTCCAGCCTTATCTCCTCCTGGAGATGGCGCCCCTCAGCCCCTATAAAAGCCCCCTCAGCTGGCCATGTGCAGGACAAGCTGATCACCCTGCGGAAGCCCTGCCTCTCCTCCCTCTACCCTGCTCCAAGACAGCTTCTCCTTGCTTGGACGTCTTCATCAGCAAGTCAGCAACCTCTCCAGCCCCTTTGTGGTGTGCCAAGTGAAGAATAAGAAGGAGAAAAGACCTCCCTCCAGCAGGTGCGCCAGCAGCAAGTGCAACCAGCCCACCTGATTGGTGTGCCAACTTCAGCAAGTGCAGCAAGCTCTCTTCATTCCTTTGCTCCATCCATCAACATCATCAAGTATAAGACCCCCTTTTCTCATCCAACAGCAAGATAATAAGGGTTTGGTGGCACCTTCAGCCCATCATCTTCAACACCACCTACAGTGCAAGAGAGAAAAAAAACTGGTGAGTTGAAAAAGTGTGTTCCGATGTAGCCTTTTAATTCAACTATTCCCCTTCTCTTCTCTACCCCTATCCATGGTGGAATAACCTCTGAGTAATGCCCATTCATCCCCCTTTGAGTGCCCTTCACGTTTGTCTACAGAAAGCCCTAAGTGTACCCTCTATTTGGCCATCACAAAAAACAGCCCCTTGCTGCCCCTTAGAACAGGTCTCTGAACCAGCCCCTTTGTGCACCCTTTTGGCCCTCCATGTTGGCCTCTAAACCTTCTACTATCATGCTTGGTTTGACCCCACTGATGGTCACTTGGACATGCACCTCCTGCCTTTCCCAATCAGGCCCCGAATGGCATGCAAAACAGGCCCCCTTGCTGGCCCAAGTTCTGCCCCCTTGTGAGCACCCATGTCAGGCCCCTTTGATGGTCACCTAGTTTGCCCTATGTGCAACACACCTAATACAACTTCTACAGCACCCCCAAACAAACCAAACATCCTCTTTGATGTGTGGAAGGAGGGTCGATGCTTTGAGACTCTCGGAATCCGCCGGACGGACCGAGACTACTCGGGCGGGCCTTCAATTCTCATGCCCTTTGTGCATTCCTAAAACCAGTCCTAGTTCATACCTAAACCTACCCCTTGTGCAGTCCTACCAAAGCTCACCTAAATAGCACCTTAGCCAACCCATTCCAGCCCCTCTGAGGCTCACCTAGCCCTCTGCTACAGCAAGATGTCAAGGTGCAAAAATGGAGGGCAAATCAGGCCAACCGGGCCATGGAGGTGCAAAGCAGGCCCATTGGGTCATGAAGTTCAAAGCAGGCCGCCAGGACCCATGAAGCTCAAGATTGGGCCAACCGAGCTGACATAGCATGAAGACCAGCCCATTGTGCTGATGAAGCTGGCCCATTGGGCCTTGGACACTTAAAATAAACCTTAATTAAATCTGAAGGCAAAATGCCAAAATTAAATAAGGAGTTAGCACCACCACGTGGGCGCTCCACCTTGGGCAGCTAGCCCGGACCCGTATCCGGTATGTTGACCCGAACGTAGGCGCGGGCCGGCTCCCGTTGCAGACGATCCTTCCCACTACTTGGAAAGTCAAAAGACTATGCCATGTAGGACGGGTAAAAATTCCACACCAATCGGAAAATAAGGTGGCATGCTGCCAAAATTTTCCTGGTCAAGTGGGATTTTACAACAAGGGAAGGACATTCACACATTTGCACTTCGACAAGCATTATTCTTGGCATATGAACTGCCACATCTGATGTACACCAGCATGAGCATGAATATTCAATGAACATTTCAAGTGCCGAGTTGATTGCTTGTGACCGGGCATTGACACTAGCCTGACAGACCGGATGTGATGCAAACCGAACAAGAGTTAACCAAATCTTAAGTTAACTTAATTAAATCTGAAAATACATTCAAACCAACCTTAAAACATGCTTAAAACATATCATTAAAGCTTTAGCATTCAACAAAAATCAGATTTAATACAATCTGGAAAAATTGATTCAATACACTTAATTTATTTGAATTCAAATGCTTAAACAAGTGCAAATCAAATAATTCACAACCAACTGAAAAGAACACATAAAGAAAATATTAATGCATATGAAATTCATCTTAAAACATGTCAAATTCAGATCATTAACAATTTGAAGTTCAAGTTTAATTAATTTAAACCAAACTTCAAAACATTTAAAACATACCGAACACACCCGAATTGGTATGAAAACACCAACCGACATGAGAAAACCACATTAAAATGACTCAGCACATGTCAACTAAACTTAAACAAGTCAAATTGATCAACACATATAAAATATCAGGTTCAAACAAAAAATAAAATAAACTTCAACCAATTAAAGTAAAACAATCCAAACAAATCAAACAAGCTCAAAACACTTAACATTCAAATCCAAGTCAAATGGAAATATGAAATCAACATTTCAAACCACATCAAAATCCATTCTTAAATCAAACATAAATCAACTTCAAACAAAATCTAATCAAACTTGTTTGCATCTCATCGGGCCTAAAAGGCTAGGGCCCTTTGTGTTCTTTGTATGTTGTGGATGTGCACGCTCTCATCAAACAAGATCTCTATGGCAGTTAATTAAGGGTGTTCGAGTGTTTGCTCGATGTAAATGAACATTGGATATTCGCACCATCCAATGGAGAGAGGTCAAAAAATATTTTCACAGAACCCGAACCTCGGTTCTATACTCTTCTTTTTATCACCCGGACTATCTAGTATTTTTATGGTCTATTACCTACTTTACTAGAAAATTCGGATGTCGATATTTCAAAACATACAAAAAACAAAAAATCTTTTCCAAGAATCAAAAATAATTCCCGAGGTTCCCACATTGCACTAGCTTTTAACTACTAAAACTAAAAATATACCAACTATTTCTTCTATGTATGACCCCTTTATAGGTAATGTATGTGTTAGTGGTGGAGTTATGGATTATTGATTGTAGTTTTGTAAAAAAAATCTAACTTTTAGAGCATCATGTAGAAAAATTAAGGACCTTTTATGGTGTCTGATGATGAATGTAAATGGCCAGAAACATGGTGCCCTGAATTCTGACATTAAAAATGACTGAATAGTGATATATTTTCTACAATACTTAGGAGAAACATACTAAAATGTTCACGTTTCTTCACTATTTTCTTCCAATCATTGTTTGACCTCTCTTCTTTAGGGTGTTCACTACTGGATTTATAGGTGGAGATGCCATTTATAGGCCAGAAGCTAACCCTTTGTCATCCTCTCTATTTTCAACACAATCCAGGGACCATGCATGATGCTCAGCTTTCTGAACTTTTAGAAATCCAAGCTTCTAGAGACTAAGCATGCCTAGTTCAGATTCATTCTGACCAGACATACTTGTTAAGTTCAACAAGGTATACATATACATATATGCTAGTCTAGTTCAAGAAGTTACATACACCTGTAACAACAAACCTATATACATGACTGCCAGACAATTACACATTATTTACAAAGAATAATCTCATCACCAATGTGTAACATGTGTGATATAAGTGTGCAGTCCTATCAATTTTGATTGTATATGTCCATATGCATTCCTATAATTATGTAGGCAAAAGTACTATTGTGTTCTTTGTCATTTCTAGTATGTTAACATTTGCATTTTTATTTCCATGTATGATTAAGGAACATGATGGTAGAAATAAATTTAAGAAAACATACTCAATGAATTGTTGAAACAAATCAGAATCCAGCTTCTTCAGTGTCTTTGGCAGTTTGTAAATGTCATCAATGTGCTTTATTTTCTTTGGTTGTGGGGGATTGGATGAATTATCTAGGCCCCACAAACCCATATCCTTTGAGCCCATAGAGTTGCCACCATCTGACTTAAATGACAAGCTCTCCATAACCTTTTTTTCCTTGTTTGCACAAAACACATCAATCAAATTTGAATACTCGATAAAGAAAAGATTATAAATGAAATGCATGATATAAAAGACAACATACATTACACTTCAATGGCATCTATATCTAATCTATGAAAAAGTATTTCATCCAATTTTTTTTCATTTAGGTTTATTGTTGTTTACTCATGAGGTGCGGTTTGTATATCTAGGAATTCAATAATTTCTTTGGAATTATCACTTGATAAGTTGTAAAAATCGCGTGCGGTCATCTTTTCATATCACCACTCTAGCCTTCAACATCCTCAAAATCATAAACCAGAGGTTAAAATCTCGTACGGAAGTACCAAGATGTGTGCCATCTGATTTACGGAGTTGGGGATCTGCATTTGTGTGTCCTCTTTCCTATGCAACAAACGGAAGTCAAAATGGACATTGCATTTGCAAATTGCGGCCTCCGAACCATATATACATAGGAGAGAGACGCGAACGTGCCCTCACCCGAGGGTGTAGTATGCACACCCTCACGCGAGGGCGCACTATGCGTGCCCTCAGTTGAGGGTGTGGCATGCATGCCCTCCCCCAAGGGTGTGTCCAGTTCCAAAATCTGATTTCCTCCCTCCATTTTTGACTTTCCAAACTTATTTAGGAAGTTTTCTTCTTTTCAAAATGTTTATTGTGAACACATCCTCGACCCGGGACGTGCCCATTTTATAAAAAATCAACTTAAAAACTTTCTGAATCAATTTAGCCATATTTTAGCAAGTGGTGCCAAACGCCCCCTCGGGGTGAGGGCACAGTATGCACGCCCTCACCCAAGGGCGTGGTATGCACGCCCTCTATTGAGGGCACATCCAGTTCCGAAGTCTGATTTCTTGCCTCGATTTTTGGCTTTCCAAATTTATTTTGGAAGTTTTCCTTTTTCAAAAGTGTTTATTTTGAACGCGTCCTCAACCTGGGACGTGTCCATTATAAAAAAATTGATTCAAAAACCTTCCAAATCAGTTCAGCCGTATTTTGGTAAGTGGCACCGAATGCACCCTCACGGTGAGGGCGTGATATGCACACCCTCACCCAAGGGCACAGTATGTGCGCCCTCGACCAAGGACACGTTCGGTTTCTTTCTATATCTTACACCATGTATGCTTCTCCTATAAATTGAGGGTCATTCACAATGATCCGAGGTGACCACGTATGCTCTAACACATCCATAGGTCATCCAAACTCTTCCCCAAGCTCTCTTTCACGTTCTACTATGATCCATTGGTGAGAGATCGACCCCGACGTGAAGAAGAAAGCCTGATTCATGCTCTCGACATTGACGTTCTTCATCAGCCTCTACATGTGCTGCAAAAGTGATCAACAAAAGAAATTACGTCCTCTTTCATTTTCAACTAACGGCACTCAATTCTGATATGTCTTTGGTCTGTGGTGATTGCTGCATCGAGGGTGCGCAACCAGGTTCTATTTTTACATATGTTCACTTCTAGAAATTCTACAGGTTTGTACTGGCATATTCTAAAGAAGTTATCAACTTAATATATTTTATTCTCCAAGTTATATATCCTTATAAATAAATGGCACTAGATTCTAACAACAGGGTCAACCATAGCAGCTTCTACGCCAAAGTTGCGCCAGCAGGATACTGCACTCACATGAGAGCAGGCCATCCGAACCAGCTTCTTTTGCTTGTTCAGGCTCCTATCTGAGCTATCCTACTCTCTAAGTCCTTTATATTTCATCTAAAGCATATTTAGGTCATTTTAATTTATTTTTGCATTATTTTTATCATCTAAAATACAAAAAAAAGATTAGGGCTCGCCCCAATCCGGTGAGTTCAAATCCAATTACCTTTTTTCTTATCTTTCTTCTTACAATTTCTACACTTCACCTAGTTCTAATCAATTTTCTACACTTGGTTCATTGTTCTAGTTGCATAGGTTAATCAAGCTAGCATTGGTTTGAAACTCTTCTTCATCGGCTGACCAAAGAAGAAAAAGGTTGAACCTGCACACCCATTTCCCACGCTAAGTACACTCGGTCAATTCGCTCTTTTATTTTCATTGTATAAAGCAGAGCCTGTGGCTCCTGGCAACCACCTACTTTCATTCCTTTATTCATTAAGTTTGTTTACATCCCACTAGTAGACATGCCAATTTGGCCTTATTTGGGGCTTAAACTCTTATTCCATTGGCAACATCTCTTTTAGACCATCAAAATCAAGTTGAACGATACTTTTGGATGAGCCAAGGAGTTCACTAGAAATATAAGAAAGAGCTTTTGATCTATAATAAAATTAATTTTTATTAAATGAGAGCCCATTCTAATTTTCATGTTACTCTTGATGGTCTTTGCACCAAAGTCGCGCCGCTTGGTTGTGTGCCAGATTATGCTTTTCCCAGCATATCCTCTATTTGAAAATTTTTCACAGGATTATATGTACGTCTAATGAAAAAGTATTCAACATGAATAATCTTATTATATGAGTCCTATTTCCATTGCAATAAATGGCATTCAATTATGATATCCCATTTGTCCGCAGCACCCTTTGGAAGTCAGATGCGCAGTTCTGTCCGCACGCAGCACCTATCAAGCCCAATTGCATGAAAGCCCAGCCCATTGGGCACATATCTGACCAATTCACGACCTTAACTTTATTTTTCCTCTTCCATATCACTTGGTAAAGTATCTGGAAGCTTTATGGTTGAAATTAGCATCATCAAATGATGGCAATCCAACTTGTTGTCTTATACATCAAAACTTGCCATTTTTGGACCAGATTTGTTTCCTCTTCAAGTGGAGACATATTTTGAACATGGGGAAGGTGATCCACGGTTTCCAATACCTCTAAATCATTTGGGTAAGTTTCTAGATGCCTCAGGATAAAAATTATCAACACTAAATGGAGGAAATCCAACCTATGGTCGGATGTATCAAAACTTGCTATTTTTTGACCTGTTTTTTATCCCCTATAAAGGGAGACTCATATGAATGACCTAAGAGGGGGATCCCATCTTCCAGCACTCTTATACTCATCCTCCAGCCACCCTAGGCTCATCCCAACCTCCCCAAATCGTCCTCTCTTCGTCCCGGTGTCCGGAGATCATCCCAAAGTGAAGAAGAAGCCGGTCTATGCTCTGACGTGCTGCACTGCTGATCATCGGCTTATACAGATATTTATAGTCATTTTCCAGCCTTACTTCCTTCAGAATAAGTATGCTTCATCAAGATATATTTCATCTCCAACAAACAGAGATTAATTCTGACATTCCCTCGGCTCGTGACAGCTTCAACACTGGCACTGCACAAACAGATCCGAAGTCTTCTCTTCTAAATCATCATTTTCTCAGCCAATTTAAGCACACTTAATGGTGGATTAAACCTATACATACTTCATATAAATTGTTCCCCAGTGAGTTATCTTTTATTTAAAATAAGAATCATTCAATTCCGATATCTTTGCTGCTCGTGGCACATCTTGCATCAACATCGCGTTGGTGGTTCCCAGATCTTCACTTCCAACAACAAAACTTTCAGATAAATTCCTACCACTTATAAAAGGATTCAAGCAAACTTGTCCTCATATAAAATCACACTCGGTGAGTCCTATTTATTTTTAAACAAACATCACTTTATTCTGACATTGGTGTTGTTTGTTACGGTCTCTGCATCAGAGCCGCGCAGTTTACATTGAATCTGTCCAACCCGGTTGTCACTTTGCATGGGTTGTATTGTCTTTAACCATTCATATTCTCTTTGCTAACTCTTCATTCATATCATTTAGTTCATATTTAAGCATCTTTTTTTATTCAGTTTTTCATCATTTTATACATCATAAAAAAACCAAAAAAAGGGGTTAGGGCTAACCCCGAATCCGGTGAGTTTGTTTCCAATTGCCATTTTGTGTTATTGTTTTTACAGTTACTACACTTCACTCAGTTCTAATCCTCCCTTCACTTGTTTCCTTGTCTTCTTTGTCTACTAGTTGCACAGGTACGTCAAGCTAGCATCGGTTGGACTCTCCCTCATCGGCCGGCCAAAGAGGAAGAAAGTTGAACTCACACTCTCTCCCGCGCTAAGTACACACGGTCAATTCAACTTAATCTTGTCTTTTATTCCATAAAGCGGAGCCCGTGGTTCCTGGCGACCACTTTTTTATTCATGTTCTATGTTCATCTCCTCCTCACTCTTCTCCCACATGACCCAAACCATCTCCAGTGCTCGAGCAACGTCGTGAGATGAAAGTTCGGGGATCAATGTGAGTGTGGGACCGAGGTGAGGACTCTTTACCGTTTTCCGAGTGTTTACCAATTCACTCCCATTTTTCCCCTATTCTATCTTTCACCTTCTCTTGAGGTGCCGATTAGGAACCCATTTTCGGAGTCGACACCACTCTCCTCTCACATGACCCAAACTGTCTCTTCGGTGCTCGAGCGATGCCGAGAGATGAAAGTTCGGGGATCAATGTGAGTGTGGGACTGAGCTAAGAGTTGTCCATGTCTTCCTTCCTTTTTCTCATCCCCTCTTAAGGTGGCAATCTGGATAATGACCGACCCATTTTTGGAGTCGACATCTTTGTGGCGACCACGGTGAGACAACCAATGTTTTCAACCGTGCTAGCTTGATTCATCTATGCAACTAATTGTTTTCTAATTTGGTTCCTGCGCGAACTGGCTCATCTTTCACCTTTCCCATTCTCATTTACCTTATATGCTTTATATTTACCTTTTTTTTTAGATTGTACCCATGTATATCAAATTTACTCTCTTTTAATTTCAAAATTGGTTCTCGTGTGAACCACTTTTTTCTTCTTAAAAACTAGTTCTCGCATGAACCAACCCTCTTTTTCAACCCGTTCCCTCGTGAACCAACCTACTTTCATATCAGTCCCCGCATGGACCACCCTGTTGCACTATCTTCAAATTGGCTCCACGTGGCCCCCTTTTCTTTTTGTCATCATTTACACCAGTTCCCGCATGAATCACCTTTTTCTTCTTAAAAACTGATTCCCACGTGAACCAACCCCCTTTCCGAACCGGTTCCCATGTAAACCAACCCACTTTCAGATAGATCCCTACGTGGACCATCCCTTTGCACCACTTTTAAGTTGACCCCACGTGGCCTTCCTTTCCTTTTCCAACCAAACAAACCGGTTCCCGCATGAACCACCCCTTTCCTTCAAAAACTGGTTCCCATATGAACCACCCACCTTTCCAAATTTTGGCTCCTACATAAGCCACTTTATTTTCAGATTGGTCCCTACGTGGACCACCCTTTTCCTTACACTTTAGATCTCTCCCCACGTGGACACTCATTCATAAACCGATTCCCACGCAAACTACCTTTTAGTTACTAGTTTCTAGTTTCTTGTCTTGTTCTATGATTGCTTGTATTGCTTGCATTTGATAGCTTAATTTCATTTCATGTTTGTGCATATTGAGTGCTTCTTCTCCTCCTACCATCCATTTTTACTTTTGCAATATCTTTTTGCATTGGGTATCGAACTTGTTCCAATCCGTAGGGCATTCGAGGCCAGAGCGCTCTCTCCCAACACACCCTTACCCTCCAAACACTTTCTTGGTGGATTCTAACCTCTCTTCTAGGATGTTCCTTCCTAGTTGATTTGGTTGTTTTCATCAAGTCCTCCGTAAGTCTCCATCCATGGAGTATTCCTCTCCGCACGATTGGGTTGGTTGTACCATTCATCCCAAAACCCCGAAGAACCCAAGTACTTACTCGTGGTGATTGTGTGACAACCTTAGGTTTTAGAGATTGGAGCAATAGGAACCATACCCAACTTGAGTGAACAATTGCTAACAATCTATCTAATCTAAGGTTTAAACCCAAAAATTGTTGAGTAGTCATTCTAAAAACTTGTTTGCACAACTTGCTTGCTCACCAAAATTAAAAACAACAAAAAAATTCTTTCTTTCAAAACACCTAAAACAAAAAAATAGTCTCTTTAATTTTGTGTACAACTTGTTTACCAACAACATAATTGAAACAAAAAAAATCAAACAAAATAAAACATAACAAAAACTTTTTTTCAATTGCATATTCCACTTGCTTTTTCAACCATCTCTTTAGAAAGTTTGACAAGATGTCCATGATGCAAGGTCCGAAAGACACATCGGGATATCAGACTACTATAGGCAAGAAGAAGAATACGAGACGGGTCACTACGAGCTTCAACAACCCATGGTCTAACCATAGGGCCATGTTAATGTCGTCATGGAACCTGATGTTCAAGATCCCATCCATAAATCTACTCCACATAGTGTGGAGCAATTTCTTAAAGATCTATCTCTCCATCTTGATCATGAAACATTGGCAAATTGTGTAGTCCCTGGAAAAGGGCAAGATGCCCACCAAACAAGATCCAGTTGAGGGTGACCAGGCCCCTACACCACCTCGATCAACAGTTAGGCCTATTATCATCTCCTCTCCTAGGCAACCTGGCCTCATCTCCACTTACCCAGTCATGGGGCACCCGTCAAATCCTATGTTGGTTCCTCCCTCCAACCCACCACTTCCGTCTCATCTTGCAACTCACATTCCAGCACCAATGGCTCAGGAACCCAACCTCACTCATGCCTTTATTGATAAGCTCAATCGAATGGATGAGCATTTTAAAGAACTAAAGCACCGATTGGACTCCAAGGCTGCTCCTAAAATTTCAGTCCTATCCTTCTCAGTTCTACACCTTCCTCCTTTAGAAATCTCAGTCTTCCAACATTACAATGGGACTGGTAATCCCTTCACACACCTCAAGAGTTTCTTGTATGACTCTACCTTTTGGAAGAATGACCGTAAAGCCCTTGTTTTTCTCTTTTGACAGTTATTGGAAGGATCCACCCTTGAATGGTTCTATGCTCTCAATTCTTTTGAGGCGGTGGACTTCGACATAGTGAAGGCAAAGTTTCTGCAAAGGTACAGGGACCAGGTGGGGCTAGCCTACTCGATCACAGACTTGATTGCTAAAAAGATGAAGCTAGATGAAGACTTCATCAGATTTGCTGACCAGTGGAGAGGGATGGTAGAAAAATTGGTTGACACCATTTCAAAGGGGGAACAAGTGAGGATGCTTATTGGGAATACCACACCAGCCCTTCGCAACCTCTCCATGAGTGAACACTGTGATAGTACCCAATATCTTCAAGCCCACTTTAGGGATGCCTCTGTGATCAATCCTTTTTACCCTAAACCCCGCAACACTAGAAAACCCGCACCTATAGGACCTACCACTGAGGGGGTTGTAAGCAATGAGAGTGTCAACACCATAGGGAACCAGGGTGGGAACCACCAAAATCAATACCAGAACCCCCCATTGAATCAACAATACCGACCAGCTCCTCAACGAGCCCAACAACCACCATAGCAACCTACCTACAACCAAGCACCACAACAGCAACCTGCCTACAACTGAGCACCACAACAGCAACCTACCTACAACCAAGTACCACTGCCATCCAACCGACCTAGGAGGGGAGACCAAAGAGAGAATACTACCCTCAGCTGCCCTTACCCCTCACTGATATTTTCAATGCATTGATGGTTGAACGGTAGTTGGAGCTCCTGAAGAAGAGAGAGGCATGGCCGACACATGAAGACATGCCAAAGTACTGCGCCTACCATCGGTACCCAGGGCACACTGTGGAGGTTTGTTTCCAATTTAAGGACTACATTCATGATCTTAACGATCAAGGGAACATCAACTGGGCACAGATAGGGGAGTCTATATAGGCAATGAAAGCATGGTAGAATCAACCATGGCACCAACAACATTAAGCACAGCTCAAGCACCCGGTACATGCACCCGCTCAAGCATCGGCACCGGCACCACCAAACCCATGGATCAACCTTGTTCACTCTGTCATCAGGGAGTCAACCAACCACTCCCAAGGTTGGCAGGTGGAGGATCAAACTGCCACCATGCCCGCAAGACCAGCTCCACCCCCAACTTGTACCAAACTCTCCAAACCAATAGCCACCCCGGCCGACAACTTACCCAAGCACCCCAAAACCCAACCTTACCAACACTACCATCACCAACTATTAATCCTCCACGACGTCTAATAATTAGATCGCCCCCGACATGCCAAGCAACACCTAACCCACCAACCACCACCACTTTATGGCCCCTCATCATCCGATCGTCACCTAACCCACCAACCACCATCACTCTATGGCCCCTCATCATCTGACCATCACCTAACCCACCAACCACCATCACTCCATGGCCCCTCATCATCCGACCATCACCCAACCCATCAGCCACTACCACTCCACAATCTCTCATCATCTGATCATCAACACCAACACCTTAACCACCACCTAACCTATCAACCACCACCATAATCCAACTCTCACAACCCTTACCTACCTTAGTCCCCTCAACACCCTAACCATCTATACCATCACCACCTTCACCACTCCCCCCTACCTTGCTAGCACCGGTACTTAGGAGCAAGAGGATGTTCCAACGGGTCTTTCTTTATGTTGGGATGTAGTCACAGGAGAAAGCAGAAGAGGAGGTGATAGAAGAACCATTGCCTGGCATAGCATATGACATGTTGAAGCATCTAGATAAAATGCCAGCATGGTTTTTAACTCTGGAGCTTAGAAAAAGGTCAAAGAATCACCAAGAAATTTTGTAGCAGTACTTGCAGCAGGTCATGGTCAATGAGGACCTCTGGCCCAAAAGATCATCATTGTCTTGACCCCTATGAGTGAGCACCCATTACTCACATTCACACAAGAGGAGTTGGCATGGCCAGAGATCAAAAAGTATGCCATGCACGTTGTAGTGGTCATCAGAGACATAGAGATCAAATCCTGCTTTATTGACACCAAAGCGTCTATAAATGTCATGTCGCCAAAAACATTGTAGCTATGTGGCATCTCCAATGAAGAAATTGAGCCTTCCACCGTTATGGTGATAGCCTATGACAACTCTAGGAAGCTAGCACAAGGGGTGGTCACATTGGAAGTAGGGCTCAAACCGTGTGCTGTCACCACCGAGTTCCATGTTCTAGAACTAGACCCCACATTTAAAGCTATATTGGGATGCCCATATCTCTAGACAATAGGAGCTATTGCCTCAATCAATCATCAATGTGTAAAGTTCCCATACAAAGCAGGTCATCAAGGTAACCAACATCCCAATTCTGAATGATGTAAGTGATTTCTCTTCTGCATTGCCACTGTCAGAATCTATTTAGCTGCCAATCTCAACTATAGAGCTGCCCGGGGTCATGACATTGACGACCTCACCCCCAGATATGGTTGTTTGGCAGATGATGAAGAGAATAGGATATCAACTAGGAAAAGGGTTGGGTAAGGAGCTGCAAGGGGTTTTACACCCCATCGAAGCTGTGCAGAGACCAAGAAGGCAAGGGCTCAGCTATGAGCCAAGTTTCATTCCAAGGATGGTCTACCGGCCAAAACATGCCATGGAGCTCCAAAAATTCTTTATCAAAGGAGAAACCATGATGATGGCTAGAGACAAAGAAGAACCAGTCACTACAACCAAGAGGAGGAGGGCACCAGAACATGAGGAATAAGTGGATAACCAGAGTTCATCTCTGGCCCTATTGTTCATGGAAAAGGAAGAGCAGAAAGAACCACTCAAGGGTGAGTCCATTTCTAAACAACTTGTCAACTCAAGCAAACCTCCATTTAATATCCCGCGTGAGCCATATCCTATGGTCACATATTTCAAGGTCCTCACACCTCTTCTCTTGAATGCATTTGATGGGCTTTCTAGCCCAATTCCCACCTTTAGGCCGGTATGGCCACCCAAATTGATCACTATGCCTAAGAGCCCATTCAAATCTTCTTATCCCACTGGGCTTCTATGCCTGCATGAAGCCAACACTGGGCCCATGTGCTCACCAATTGGGCCCATGTGCCCCCTTAGAATTTCTCCCTAGCTTTGGGCCCGTGTGCCCGTTCTTTGTTATTGTAAGGCCCGCAAGCCCATTTTTCTTATTTCTGCTTAAGCTTTTTGTTCCGTTGAGCCCCACCAGCTCAACCTCTTTTTCTTATTAAAAACACCCAAAAAAATGTCTTCTCACAAACTCACCTTTCCATTGAGGATACGTCTCTACTTGTCTCAGAGGGTTCTCCCGACCAGGGACCGGTCTTCTCCAAATAACTGATCGATCTACTCAATCCTTCATCCATTGTAAATACTAGCTTTTCAATTCAATCTTCTGTAGGAGTAGTTAGGCTAGGAAAATAGAAAATTTGAGGTAAGAAAGTTTTGGAAAGATATCTCCAATAGTTAACTTAGAAATGCAAAGAATGTACAAGGCTGCCAAATTTCTTGTAAAATGCTATCTAGCTTGATGAAATCCAATATGAGTATAAATTTAATGTAGATCATACACTGGGAGTCTATGAGGAGGTATCGGAAAAATATCTTGATTTCAATGAAGGAATTGAGGACTTGGCTGATGCGTATGCATCTAGACTTAAAAGGTTTGAGGAACTATCAGCCACGGTGGATGAGCCGACAAAAGAATTAAATCTTAGAACACTGGAAGATCCCAAGACCATCCTCTTGAGTGCTAACCTCACTCCCACTAAGGAACAGAGCTTAATCAACATCTAGGAAGAAAAAAGGACACGTTCGCATGGATATACGAAGATATATCGGGGTTAGACAACTCATTGGTTGAACATCGTTTAACTTTGAAACCTAGAGCTACCCCGGTCAAACAAAAATTAAGAAGATTCCACCCTGATATTGCACCTAAAATAAAAGAAGAGGTCGACAAGTTGCATCAGGCAAAATTTATTAAGGTCATCCTTTATCCACAATGGGTGGCAAACATAGTCCCTATCATGAAGAAGGATGGACGAGTTCGGATCTTTATATATTTCAGGAACTTGAACCGAGCGTGTCCTAAAGATGACTTTTCTCTACCTCATATTGATGTATTAGTTGACAACACCGCTAGATTTGAAATGCTTTCATTCATGGATGGCTATTATGGGTACAATCAAATCCGGTTAGCCAAAGAGGATCAAGAGAAGACTATGTTCACTACACCTTGGGGAACCTACTGCTATGTTGTCATGCCCTTTGGACTGTAGAATAATGGTGCTACATATCAGAGGGCTATGATAGTTATTTTTTACGACATGATGCATACCGTTGTAGAGGTGTACGTGGATGACCTAGTCATTAAGTCCAAAAGCCGAGAAGAACATCCTGAAGTGTTAAGAAAGGTTTTGCAAAGGGCTAGAAAATATAAATTGAAGATGAACCTAAAGAAATGCACATTTGGAGTATCCCCAAGAAAATTTATGGGGTTCATAGTGAGAAAAAGGGGCATAGAGATCGACACAAACAAGGCCAAAGCAATCATTGGTATCACTCCTCCGAAAAATATAAAAGAACTTTGAGGATTAATCGGGTGGCTACAGTTTGTTTGCCGGTTTATCTCACAACATTCCCAAATATGTAAACCTTTCTATGAGTTAACCAAGGCGGGATCGAGTTTAAATAGGATTCAAAGTGTTAGGAAGCATTTGATGGTTTGAAAAGATACCTGGCTAGTCCCTCTATGCTTAGACCATCAATCTCTGGCAAGCCTTTAGCTCTATATATCTCAGTTTTGGAGAAGACCTGTGCTACACTAGTCTGGGTAGTTTAGAAACTTAAACACTACTTTCTTGCTCATGAGGTCAACCTTATTGCTCGCATCAATCCCATCAAATTCTTTCTGGAGAAAACTGTTATAACTAATCGGTTAGGTCGATGGCAGAGCTTTCTTTCACAGTTCGATATCACCTATGTCCCCCAGAAGAAGATTAAGGGATATGTCATTGCCAAACATCTTGCCCACCATCCTATACCCATCTCTGACCCGGTCTAGTCAGAGCTCCCGGATGACGAACTAATGTTGATCCGATCTTCCAATCTTTGGACATTATATTTTTACGGGGCTCTGAATTCACTCAATATGGGATAGGAATCATCCTTCTGTCACCTGAAGGTGTCACCATTCCACAAGCATTTTAGCTCAACCTCTTAACAACCAACAATATAGTTGAATATGAAGCTTTGCTAGTCGGGCTGGAGGCCGCTCACTTCTATGGTGCCACTAAACTGAAGGTGATAGGTGATAGCCAACTAATTCTATGCCAAGTCCTAACCAAATACCAAACTTCTCATCCAAACCTCAAACCCTACCAAGAAGTCACATCTTGCTACATCAAGCTATTCTCCGAACTCACTTTTATCCATGTTCCTCGAGCTCAGAATATCCTTGCTGATGCCCTAGCCTCCTTAGCTTCATCTCTATCAGTCCCGCTAGGCAAACAAGTGTGGACTATCCATGTCTATAGGAGGTCAATGCCGGCAATTAAGGATGGACGATTTTTGAAGGTCAAGAGAGGTTTGGCATGAAGGAATACCTAGAGCACAAAGAGGAGATCTCTCTGGTTGAGTTGGAAGAATTAGATTAGGGTGAGAGGCCTTGGTATGGTGAGATTGCAAGGTATTGTCAAGATTAGTCTTATCCACCTTGATCCAATGCAAAAGAGAAGAAGGCCATCAGAAGAGTATCCCAGAGGTATACCATCCTAGGAGGAGTGCTCTATAAGAGGAGGCTGAGCAGAATCTTACTCGGATGCGTTGATGAAGAAGAAGTAAAGTTGGTGCTAAAGAAAGCACATTCTAGGGTCTGTGGGGGCCATGTCAATGCTTAGGCTCTTGCCAAGAAGATCATCCAGCAAGAGTATTATTGGCCAACCCTAGAAGAAGACTGCTCTATGTTTTTTCTGGCACTGCCACTCTTGCCAACTCTATGCCGACAAGATCCATTCTTTCACATCTTCCCTTCACTTGATTCATGCCTTATGGCCCTTCGCCATGTGGGCTTTTAATATCATTGGCCCTCTAAGTGATCTTAACTTTAAAGTGCGCTCCAAATCATTCATCTTGACGGCTATAGAGTACTTCGCTAAGTGGGCAAAAGTGGAAGCATTCATGGAGATCAAGGCATCAACACTATGCTTCTTCATCAAGCGCAACATCATCACAGGTTCAGGATTCCCAACGACATCATCACCAACAATGAACAACAATTTCTCTCTTAAGATCTACGTGATCTTTGCAATAGGTACCGCATTGCATTGCATCATTCATCTCTGTACTATCTACAAGGCAATGGTCAAGCAAAAGCCACCAATCAAACCTTGATTAAGATTATCAAGAAAACCTGTAAGTCTAGCAAGTTCACGAACTGGCCAAATAAGCTCATAGATGCCCTATGGGCTTATCGTACTTCTATGTGGACCCCACTGGTCAAACCCTGTATGCCCTCGCATATGGGATAAAAGTAGCAGTCCCATACGAAGTATTCCTTCCATCATTCTGAGTTTAGCTCGACAGAGACATCCCCGTTAATGAGAGATGAGAATCTCTCCTTACACAACTTGAACTCCTAGATGAAAAAAGGTTGGCTGCCTCCGAGCATGCCCGGACTTATCAAAATAGACTCAAAAGGTTATATCAAAAAAGGGTGGTAGAGAGGAAATTCGAAATCGGTAAGATGGTAGTCAAACATATATTCGTTAAGCCGAGTGGTCCCCCGCTCCAAGTTGCAACCTAACTGAGAAGGGCATTTTGTTATCACTAAAAAATATCTAGACAACGCATATGAGCTAGCCAATGTCGGTGAAGAGAAATTGAATCATTCGTGGAACGGTGTTTACCTCAAAAAAATATTTTCCTTGAAAAATTTGAGAATCTCTGGTATGATATTAAGTCATCGATCTTGAAGTGTTCACTAGAAGACAAGGGTAGACATCACTTTACATACACAACACCTCCCGATCCCAGAATCTAGACAGCCCAACACTCAAAAGAGGCAAGGCAGAACCCTGAAGGCGGAAAGGCACCCTTACCCTCTTCTCTTTTGTTCGGTCCAAGAAACGTGAAAGAGATTAAAGAAGGATAGTATCAAAAATGTTTTCTGCCTTAGTAGGAGGTCATCTCATAGGGTGAAAAAGGGTGCCAAAAGATGGGCAATGAACTCCACAGGTTTAAACAAATATGGACTTGTTTAAATGAGTACTCAGAAAAGTAGAAAATGAAAAAAGTACCAAAAGATGGGCAATGATACCACAAATTTAAGCAAATATGGGCCTGTCTAAATGAGTACTCAAAAATTAGAAAATGGAAAAAAGGCACCAAAAGATGGGCAATGATTCCATATGTCAAAGACTTGTCTAAATGAGTGCCACATGTAGAAAATGGAAAAAACCCGAAGAGGTTGAACCCCAATGGGCAACTTGGGCATAAGTAGAGAAACCCTTCTTGACATCTCTAAATCCTATCAAAGACTTCCTCCACTATCCTTCCTTCTTAAACTCCTAGCGTAGGGTGAACTATCCAAATTCAGGGGGAACCCAAGCAGATCAAGTGAATAAGGCAAAAAAGATTCTAAATAGGGAACACCATTTTCACGTGGTGTTTACTGCTTGAATCTTGATTAATACTCAAGGATCGACGAATTATCTCAATACCAAAACATTCTCCACAATTTCAAAAATCCAAAAAAATTGAATATTTTCAAAAATTTTAAAATTTTAAATACTTTCAAAAACCCAAAAAATGAATATTTTTAAAAAATTAAAAATGAATACTTTTAAAAATCTAAAAAAATGAATAATTTCTAAAATCCAAAAAACATTGAATAATGTCAAAAAAAATTAATATTTTTAAAAATTCAAAAAAAATTAATGCATCATTTAACATGGCTTAACCTTGATTTTTTTACTTGCATCCATGTTTATCTTTCTATCTTGCATGTTTCCATTTTTGCATTGCATATTTATCTTTATTATCACCCTGTTAAGGGAGCTCTTCCCTTTGACCTAAGTCAAGGCAGACGGCGGTAATAGGCAAAGGGGTGAGTCATGGTGAAGATTAATCTCCCTTATCAAGTGTTTCAAGATTTCAAGAAAAAGAGAAGATGATTTTCGCTATGATAGGTAAGTTCATTTTATTGTGTCATTCATTCTTTTATTCTGCCTTGTTGAGAAGGCTCTTCCCTTTGACCTAAGTCAAGGTAGACAGCAATAGGCAAAGGAATGAGTCATGGTGAAGATTTAATCTCCTTGATCGAGTGTTTTAGGAATTCAAGGATAAAAGGGGAACAATTCTCGACATGACAGGTAAGTCCTCTCAACCCTTATTGCATTTCATTTCTTTTAGTCATTTATTTATTCCACCTTGTTAATAAGGCTACCCCCCTTGATATATAAGCAAGGCAAGATGACAATAAGCAAGGGGGTAAGCCATGGCACAGATCTGACCCCTTTATTGAGCATTTCAAAAACAAACACAAACCAAGGAGGGGGCAGTCTCACCAAATATGTATGTTTCTTACCCTTACGCCTACTATTTTTATTTTATTACTATCATTTACCATTTTTAAGAGGCTCCCGCGCCTTGACAAATTTGCAAGGGGGATAAACCATATTGCCGTTCTTATCTCCTTTTCTGAGTGTTTCGGGCATGAAGAATGAACATGGAGAACTTTACACCCCTTGACAAAGGTCAAGGCATATTGCAACTTGCAAGGGGGATAAGCTATATGGTCATTCTAATCTCCTTTTATGAGTGTTTTAGGCACGAAAAACAAACACAAAGAACTTTACACCCCTTGACAAAGGTCAAGGCATACTACAACTTGCAATGGGGAAAAGCCATATGGTCATTCTAATCTCCTTTTCTAAGTGTTTCAGGCATGAAGAACAAACATGGAGAACTTTACCTCTTGATAAAGGCATAAAGAACAAACAAGAACTTTACACAAGAAGGTGATACTCGTCACTTCCCTCCATTAAGGATTCTTAGGAGGAGGTGTCACTATAACCTCGGCCTCAACTTTGCCGAGGAACCTTTTGCAAGACTTCAACAAGGCTATGCTCACTGCTTCCCTCCCCTGAGAATTCTTAGGAGGAGGTGTCACTATAACCTCAGCCTCAACTTTGCCGAGGAACCTTTTACAAGACTTCAACAAGGCTATGCTCATCGCTTCCCTCCCCTGAGAATTCTTAGGAGGAGAAGTCACCATAACCTCGGCCTCAACTTTGTCGAGGAACTTTCTTCAACCACTCTGTGTCCTCATCAAGGCACATGAACTCTTTTGTGAGAATGCATGACATCACATCACAAACTCACCATTATCATTTCTTCTCTTAGCAGATATTAGATGCAATATTATTTATTTATGCATTGATGTTGAAGACTGTGAGTGTGAAGAAGACCATACCTGAGATCCCCTTCATCAAAATTCACGATAGTTAGGTCATTCTTCATGCTCGCGAATAAGCCAAAATTAAATATCGAGGGACGACGGTTCCCGATTGGGTATCCCGACCTCCGATGTTCAATTTATATCTTCAACTAGTTTGTTAAGTAAGTTTTGATTTTTCTTAAGCCCAACATGCATCATGTAGTATTAGTCTCATTGCATTTTTCGTTGTCATTGTATACATCTCATCATGATCTTCACCTTCTCACCATGATCTCTGAACCCCACTGGGTATGTACTCCCATCATTTTTCCCAATTCTGATCTTTTCAATATCCCATCGTGTTTGTTAATCCCACCGTGCCCATTACCTATTGTAATCACCTTGTGTCCATCATATTTTATTTATATATCATTGTGGTCGTTGCAACACTTTCTTACTATTCATCCCACTGTGGCAATCACCTTATCCCACCATGGGTGTAGACATGCCAAATTGGCCTGATTCGGAGCCCTAGACTCCTATTCCGCTGGCGATATCCTTTATTTGACCGTTATCTGATTTGGATTACCTCATGGAGATGAGCTAAGGACGTTGGTGGAGCCCCTCGTGAGTTGGGAATGTACCAATAATTTTTGGAATAATGTTGTAACCTTCGAGCGCGAGCGGCACGTGAACCATGAAAACACGAAGCCGGCTCAATGACTGACCTTTGTCGACTCCAGAAACGGGTTCCAGATCGGCACCTCAAGAAAAGGTGAAAGATAGAATTGGGGAAAGGGACTGAATTGAAAACACTCGGAAAGCAGTAAAGACTCCTCACCTTGGTCCCACACTCACATTGATCCCCGAACTTTCATCTCACGGCGTCGCTCGAGCACCGGAGATGGTTCGGGTCATGTGGGAGGAGAGTGAGGAGGAGATGAACTTAAAGCATAAATAAAAGGTGGTCACCAGGAGCCGCGGGATCCGCTTTATGGAATGAAAATAGAAAGGAAGTTGAATTTGACCATGTACCTTAGCGCGGGAGATTGGGATGTGGGTTAAACCTTCTTCTTCTTCAGCCAGCCGATGAAGAAGAGTCTCCAACCGATGCTAGCTTGATAGACCTGTGCAACTAGAACAATAAATCAAGTGAAAGAAACCGATTAGAACTATGGGAAGTGTAGTAACTATAGAAGAAGAGATGAAACAAAAAGGCAATTGAAATAGAACTCACCGGATTGGGGCGAGCCCTAACCCCTTTTTTGTGTTTTTAATTATGTAAAACTGATGCAAATGAATTAAAAAATGTTCTAAAACAGTAAATAAACTGAATCAAGTGGGTTGAGGAAGCTTATAAAGTGAATCGGCTTGAGTTGAAGCCGAGATGGTTGAAACAAGCCAGTTCGGGTAGCCTTGCACCCTCCTGGCGCGACTTTGGTGCAGAGAATGCTACGGACGAACCCGATGTTATAATTGAGTTAAATTTCTTGGAGTAGACATAAAACTAGGATAGGAAGAGTTCCTATGTTGATGATTTCTCCAAAATCTTTTTTTATAAGTCTGTAAAAATTCTGAAAATGGGTGGATATAGAAAACAGAACCTGGATGTACGCCCTCAGTGCATCAACTACCACGAACAAACGGAAAGTTGGAATTGAGTGATGTCAGTTGGAGATGAAAGAGGACGAAGAGAGAAACAACTTCTATGTTGAAGACTTTTGCATCAGGAGTCACGGATTTTCTGTAGAAGTCGATGAAGTTGGTTGATGCAGAACGCCCGGATTGAGCCTTCTCCTTCACTTCGGGATCGATATCTTGACGTCGGATCGGCTTTGGACGTCGGGACGGCCTTGGGAGAGAGCTTGGACGACCTCAGGACGAGCTAGGCATGGGGGATTAACCTTGGGTCATTGAGAATGTCCCTCAATTTATAGGGGAAGGAAGCCGGTGCAAAAAAAGGAAACTGGACCGACCACGCCCCGGCTTTTCAAAGGGGACGAGGGCGCGCAGGGCGCGCCCTCACTTCGGGGGCGCGGTCTGTGCGCCCCCAAACTGGGGGCGCGGTACGTGTCTCACTGCTAAAATTCTCTAGAAACTTCTAGAAATTGCTAAAAATCAACTTGACATACGTAACGCGCCCCGAACCGGGGGCGCAGTATAAATAATCGAAAATCATCCGCGGAAACCTTCCAAAAATCCGGTTTAGAAGGTGCTAATCGGGACAATTTCTGATTTTTGGAAACTGACCGCACCCACGCTTTTCAAAGGAACCGGGGGCGCGCAGGGCGTGCCCCCATTTTGAGGGCGCGCCCTCCCTTTTCAAAGGGAGCGGGGGCGCGGTAGACTCTCTCTCCTGCGCGCGCATTCTGTGAGCCGTATCTTGCAAACGGGATGTCCGATTCGGCTCCCGTTTGTTGCGTTGGAAAGAGGACCTTCAACCGCACCTACTCAAGTCAGTAAACCAGCTGGCATGGCTCCCAAGACATTTGCACGGGGCTTTCTACCGGTTTACCCTCTCGCGGAAAGCCGAAACCCATGGCAAAGATCCGAAAGAGCACGGTTCCGGTCGAGAAATCTCGGGTCAACTCAGGATGACTTAAAATGATGACCGAACAAGTCCGGTATGATCAGAAAACCCAAAGTCATCGAAAAATCTGAGATTAACCCGGTAAACGTGAACCGAAACTCAGAAAAGCCGGGAAACCCTAAAATTGACCGAACCGGACGTATGGCCATGATTGATGAAAATATTCGGCTAGAATCGACCCGGATGACCCGAAAAGACCCGGTGATGACCGAAAAGGCCTAACACAGGGTCCGGGATAGCCGTGTCAGTACAGATCGAAAAAGCCATAACGAAGGCCGTCATTGACCGACGCCTACCGAAATGACTTCTCGGAAACCCTGAATGTTACGGAACACATGCGGGACTCCCGAGACCTTTAGTTATGGACCATTCAAGGTCGGTCATCGAGCAGGCTTCGTGTTTTTACAGTTCACGCGTGGCTCTCGCTTGAAGGTTTCAGCATCATTCCAGAAATCATTGGTCCATTCTCAACTCACAAGAGGCTCCACCAATGTCCTTAACTCATGTCCATGAGGTAATCCGAATCAGGTACCAGTCAAATAAGAATGTCACCTTTGGAATAAGAGTCTGGGGCTCCGAATCAGGCCAATTTGGCGTGTCTACAACCTTGAATGGCCCATACTTGAACATCTTGGGAGTCTCGTGTGTGTTCCGTAACATTTAGGGTTTCCAAGAAGTCATTTCGGTAGGCGTTGGTCTATAACGGCTTTTCGTTATGGCTTTTCGATCTGTACTAACACAGCTATCCCGGATCACGTGTTAGGCCTTTTGCAGTCATCACCGGGTCTTTTCGGGTCATCCGGGTCGATCCTAGACAAATTTTTTCATCAAACAGGGACATATGGCCGTTTCGGTCAATTTTAGGGTTTCTTGACTTTTCCGAGCTTCGGTTCATGTTTACCGGGTTAATCTAAGATTTTTCGATGATTTCAAGTTTTCCAACCATACCAGACTTGTTCAGTCACCATTTTAAGTCATCCTGAATTGACCCGACATTCCTCGACCAGAACCATGCCCTTTCGGATCTCCACCACGGTTTTTGGCTTTTCGCGAAATGGTAAACCAATACAAAGCCCCGTGCGAACGTCTCGGGAGTAATGCTGGCTAGTATACTGACTTGAGGAGGTGCGATTGAAGGCCCTCTTCCAAATGTAACAAATGGGAGTTGAATCGGACATCCTATTTGCAAGTTACAACTTGTGGAACGCATGCACAGGAGAGAGAGAGTGTATTGCGCCCCCACCCCGCTTGAAATGGGAGGGCACGATCACCACACCCTCACACTAGGGGTGCGCCCTGTGCGCCCTCAGTCCGAGGGAGCGCCCTGCGCGCCCTCGCTCCCTTTGAAAGGTAGGGGCGCAGTCTATTTCCGAAAATCGGAAGTTACCCCAATTAGCACCTTCTAAACCAGATTTTGGAAAGTTTCCCCTGCTTAAGATTGATTATTTTGACCGTGCCCCAGGGTCGGGGGTGCATTCATCTTATCAAATCCAATTTTTAGCAATTTCTAGAAGGTTCCGACGATTTTTAGCAATAAGACGCATAACACGCCCCCACCTTCTTTGAAACAGGGGGGCGCGTAGACCGCGCCCCCAGGGTGAGGGTGCGCTCTGAGCGCCCTTAGGTGGAGAGTGCGCCCTGTGTGCCCTCATTTCCTTTGAAAGCCGGGGGCGCGGTCAGTACAATTTCCATATTTTGCACTGGTTTCCATTCCCTATAAATTGAGGGCTATTCCCAACAAACCAAGGTTAAACCCCCATGCCTAGCTCATCCTAAGGTCATCCAAGCTCCCTCCCAAAGCCATCCCGACATTCAAATCCATGCCAACGTCGAGAGATCGATCCCGAAGCGAAGGAGAAGGCTCAATCCATGCGTTCTGCATCAACTGACTTCATAAGCTTCTATAGAAAATTTGAGGCTTCTGCTGCAAAAGTCTGCAACAGAAGAATTGTTCTTATCTTCGTCCTCCTCATTTGCAACTGACAGCATTCAATTCTGACTTGTTGTCTATCCATGGCGATTTCCACGCCGAGCGCATGCATCCAGGTTCTACTTTTCTATATCCATCCAGGACTAATTCCGAAGAAGTCATCAATAGGAGATCTATTCCTTTTTGAGTTCTCTATCCATAGAAATAAACGGCACTCAATTCTGAAATCGGGATCATCCATAGAATTTTCTACACTGAAGTCGCACCTGGAGGGTGCAAGGCTACCCGAACCGGCTTGTTTCAACCAACTCAGCTTCAACTCAAGCCGATCCACTCCATAAGCTTTCTCAACTCATTTAACTCAGTTTATTTACTATTTTATAACATATTTTGGTTAATTTTGCATCATTCTTACACAATCAAAAACACAAAAAAGGGGTTAAGGCTCACCCCGAAGCCGATGAGTTCGGTTTCAATTGCTTATCTCTCATCTTCTTATTACAGTTTCTACACTTCTATCAAGTCTAATCAAACTCTTCACTTTGTTCATTGTTTTTAAGTTGCACAAATTAATCAAGTTAGCATCGGTTGGACTCTTCTTCATCGGCCAGCCGAAGAAGAAGGTTGAACTCACATCCCAATCTCCCTCGCTAAGGTACACATGGTCTAATCAACTTATCTCTGGTTTCTATTCCATAAAGTGGAGCCCGCGGCTCCTGGCGACCACCTCTTTTATTCATACTTTAAGTCAATTCATTCCTCACTCTCCTCCCACAAGACCCGAACCATTTCAGGTGCTCGAGCGACGCCGTGAGATGAAAGTTCGGGGATCAATGTGAGTGTGGGACCGAGGTTAGAATTTTACCGCTTTCCAAGTGTTTTACGATTCACTCCCTTTCCCCTATTCTATCTTTCACCTTCTTTTAAGGTGCCGATCTGGAACCCATTTTCAGAGTTGACAGCTTTTTGGCGACCATGGTGGGACAACCAATGTTTTCAACCGTGCTAGCTTGATTGAACCGTGCAACTAGTTGTTTTCCGATTTGGTTCCCACGCGAACCAGCTTGTCCTTTGCCCTTTCCATGTCAATTTACTTTTAAAATTGCTGTTTACTCTTCCTTTAAGATTGTCCCCCATGTGGACTTGATTTTCTTGTCTTTAATTTTAGCCCAGTTCCCGCGTGAACCACTTTTCTTCTTATAAACCAGTTCCCGCGTGAACCACCTTTCTTTTTTGCAAACCGGTTCCCGCGTGAACCAACTTACTTTTAAATCAGTCCCTGCGTGGACCACATATTTTCAGCACCTTCAGATTGGCCCCACGTGGCCCTCTTTTCATTTTGTCACCTTTTACACCGGTTCCCACGTGAACCACCCCTTCCTTCATTAAAATTGGTTCCCACGTGAACCAACCCCCTTTTCCAAACCGGTTCCCGCGCGAACCAATCCACTTTCAGATCGGTCCCCGCATGGACCACCCTTTTGCACCACTTTAAATTGGCCGAAGTGGCCCTCCTTTTTTTTCCAATCAAACAAACCGGTTCCCTCGTGAACCACCCCTTTTCCTTCAAAAAAACGGTTCCCGCGTGAACCACCTACCCTTCCAAAACCCAGCTGCCACGTGAGCCACTTTATTTTCAAGCTGGTACCCCACATGGATCATCCTTTTACCTTCATTCCAGATTTGTCCCCACTTAGACATTCCATCACAAGCCGGTTCCCGCGTGAACCACCTTTTAGTTGCTAGTTGCTAGTTGCTAGTTACTTGTTTTACTTTATCATTGCTTGTCTTGCTTGCATTCACTTGCTTGATTTATTTAATAGCTTTAATTCATTTCGTGTTTGCATATTGATTGCTTCTTCTCCTCCTACCCTCTATTTTTCATTTTTGCATTAGGTTTTACATCGGGTACCGGACTTGCTCTTATCCATAGGGCATTCGAGGCGGGGGCTCTCTCTCCCAACACACCCTCACCCTCCAAACACCTTCTTGGTGAATTCTTACCTCTCTTCTAGGATATTCCCTCCTAGTTGATTTGGTGGTTTCTATCAAGACCTCTGTAAGTCCCCATCCGTTAAGTATTCCTCTCTGCACGATTCGGCCGGTTGTACCTTTTCCAAAGCCCGAAGAACCCAAGTACCTACTCATGGTGATTAAGTGACAACCTTAGGTCTTGAAGATTGAAGCAATATGAACCATACCCATTTGAGTGAACAATTACTAACAATCTATCTAATCTAAGGTTTTAACCCAAAAAATTGTCGAGTAGTCATTTTAAAATCTTGTTTGCATAACTTGTTTACTCACCAAAAATTGAAAACAATCAAAAAATCCTTCTTGAAAAAGACTTAAAAAAACAAAAGAAAAACCTCTTTAATTTTGTGTTCAACTTGTTTTCCAAACAACCAAATTGAAACAAAAAAATCAAACAAAACAAAACATAACAAAAAATCTTCAATTGTGTGCTTTGCTTGCTCTCTTTTTTTTAACCATCTTTGAAGAAAGATCGACAGGATGCCTGTTGACTTTGAAAATTTGATGGGCCCTCTCATTTTTAGGGAAGTCCGTGAACCCAGATCGTCACCTCAAGAGGGGATGATAAAGAAAGAAGAAAACATGGAAAGCAACTCTCACCTCGGTCTCACACTCTCATTGATCCCCGAACTTTCATCCCTTGGCGTCGCTCGATCACCAAAGAGACGGTTCGGGTCATGTGGGAGGAGGGTGAGAATAATAAAATTAAGACATGTGGTTTCCAGCAACCGTGGGTTCCGATTTATGAAATAAAGATGACCGTGCGTACCTTAGCGTGAAGAATGTGGGTCAAAGCTTCTCCTTCTTCGGCCGGCCGATGAAGAAGAGTCATCAACGTGTGGGTGCTTGATCTTCTATGCAACTAGACAAACAAACAAGTGAAAAGACAATTAGAACTAAACAAAGTGGAGTATATGTAAAGAAAATAACATGAAACACACAATTGACTAAAAACTGACCGGATTCGGGTTATCTCTAACCCCTCTTTTTCTATTTTCGTATTAATAGACTAAAAATAATGCAAAAAATGTAAAAAAATATGATAGAAGGATGTATAATCACTAATCAAAGAGATAGGAAAAAGAATAGCAAGATTCTGAATAGAATAGAAAGAGATATGGCCAAATATGGGTTGTCGAAAAAGCCGAGCAGCAATCCAGGATCTGCCAGGCGCGACTTTGCTTCTGCGCTCGTCACGACCAGCCCCGACCTCAGAATCAAGTGCTGTTGATTGTAAAATGAAGAAGACTTGAGGAGGAAGAATTTGATGAAGAGAGATCGGGCAGTAGACGTCCACACGCTGCTGTAGAGGCCGAAGAAGAGAGACCTAGCAAATCACCTGTAGACCAGCCTTTCTCTCTCTTGAACCAACTTTTCTCTCTCTAAAAACTCGAAATTATCTCTCTAAAAATCACAAAATAGATGTAGGATGGAGGTTGGACGTCTTGAGATGCCTGGGGGGTCGTGCTCATGCTTTTTGGAATGACCAGAATCGGAGTTTATTTATAGGAGAAAACTGTCGTGATCCAAGCTACAAAATAGGGGACCTTGTGGTCTACCCCAGGGCGCATGTGCCCTACCCCAAGGCGCATGTGCCCTCAAGGCAGGGCGCATGTGCCTCCAACTGGGGGCACATGCTATCCATTCGAAAATTTTGGTCTTATCCGGTTCAATCTTATCAGCGGTAGAGTCCCGGTGAAAAACTGGTTCCCTCGTGCCTCAAGGGTAGGGCGCATGTGCCCTCAAGTCAGGGCACAAGGTCACGTGCCTCAGGGGCAGGGTGCATGGGCACGTGCCCTGGGACCCGGGCGCATGTGACCAGGGACCCGAGCAAATGGGACTATTTTGCGCGTCCTTCTTCCAGAAGCCATTACGAACACTACCGAACTCGGAATTCGATGCCGTTTGCTGCGTTGGAAAGATAACAGGCCGAAGAAGCTCTATATAAAATTGGATCAGCCATAACACACACCAAAACTTCAGAATTTTATCCGGAAGTTAGAACAGTGAATAGAAGATCTGATACTGGTCAAAATGACTCCGTCGGCAAACCGAAAAGACACGGTATGCAACAAAACTTGTCTGGAATGTGAATATGACCATAACCTTCAATGCATGATCATTAGGCATTGGTCATTTAGCCAATATCCGTATTTACACGATTTACGTGTAGCTTTCGCTCAAAAATTATGACTTTTTGCAAAAAACTTCAGAAAGCATCCGATTTCGTTCAGCGAAGCTCCAAATGAACTTTAAAAGACCCAGCATTATTATAAGGTCAATCACACATGTTACCCTATAAAACATGAGTTTTATGCTCTGAATTAGGCAAATTTGGCTTGTCTACAGCTTGATGGTATTCTCTAAAAAGTTTGGCAACCTTGCACACTCTACGCATTTCTGTGCCAATTGTTGTAGATACCTATTTGGAACTCGTTTACCCTTGACTTTCCTATTTCCTAACCTAACTTGATATATTGAAGACAAAGATGGAAATGTGGTATTTACAATGGAGGGAGGATCGAGTAAATCGATTAATGATTCAGAAAAGGGGGATCCCTGATTGGGAGCACCCTCTAGGATGAGTAGAGACGTCTCCTCGATGGAAATGTGAGTTTCAGATAAGACATTTTTTTTGGGAATTTCAAGTAAAAAGATAGAATGAGTCAGAATGACTCAAGGTTTGCTAAAAGCTGACTGAATTATCAAAGAGAAAAATTTAATAATAAAAGGGAAAAAGGGGCTCGTGGGCCTAATGGTAATAGAAAGTGGACACATGGGTCTAAAACTGATGAAAAAAGTAAACGGGTACGTGGACCCGATCTTAGAAATGGACGGGCATGTGAGCCCATGCTGGAAAGAAACCTCAGTTCTGAAGTTGATGAGGGAAGTAAATGGGCAAGCAGGCCTAGTAAGAGTGGAAGGCTGGAAAGGGCGCATGGGCCCAAAGTAGGTAAGTGGGCCCGGAATCCCATCCAAAAGATCTAGAAACAATGGTACAAGGTTCAAACATGGGATTGTTGTACTTGGGCCTCGTGGAATGGTTCTGACTTGGGTGATATCTTGCTCAACATGATGATCCAAGATTGGTCTGCCCTTGAGTGGTTCTTGGTGCTCTTCCCCACTTGAGAACAAACGAGTCAAAGATAAGCACAAGTCTTCCAAGTCTTCTTCTTCATCTGGAGCCTTCCTTCTTTTGATAGCTATCATAGAACTCTTGTCATCTTCAGCCATCATAATGGTCTCCCCTTTGATAAAGAATGCGTGGAATCCCATGGCATATCCTGGCTGGAAGACCCTCCTGGTGATGAACTTCCCTTCGTATCCCAACCCCTGCCTGCATGGCCTTTTCACAGTTTGAATCGGCTGAGTGATCCCTTGAAGATCCTTGCCTAAACCTTTTCAAGGTTGATAGTCCAATTTCACCATCATCTGCCATCCCACTGTGTCAGGTAGAGAGGCGGTCATGCATCCGACTTCTGGCAATTCTCCCACTGAGATATGGGGTTGTATTGACAGTCCTAAGGGCAAAGAAGCATCATTCATCTCGTCTCTTATAGGCATGCTAGTCACCTTGATCACTTGTCTTTTAAAGGGAAACTTTATGCACTGGAGGTTTGTTGAAGCCACAGCTCCTATTGCTTCCAAGTATGGCCTCCCAAGTATAGCTCGAAAAGTCTGATCCAATTCTAGAACATGAAAATCTGTTGTGAACGTACATGGTCCAAGTTTGACTTCTAGAGTGACCACCCCACATGTAGACTTCTTGGAGTTGTCATAAGCCGTCATCATGGCACAGGATGGCTTGATTTCTTGCTCATAAATACCACACAACTGCAAAGTTTCTAGCGGCATAATGTTGATAGAAGCTCCAGTGTCAACCAAACAAGATTTCACTTCAATATTACAAATAATAACAGCCACATGCAAAGCATATCTCCTGACCTCTGGATCTGCTAATTCCTCCTGAGAGAAAGTGAGTGTTGGCTGCTCACTTCTAGGGGCTAACACTGCAGTTATCTTCTCAGGTGGGAGATCTTCACTCACCATGACCCTTTGCAAATATTGTTGTAGAATCTCCCAGTGCACCTTTGATCTTTTGATCAATTCAAGTATGGAAATACGGGTCGGTGTCTTATATAAATGTTTTAACAAATCATAGGCTGTGCCTGGCAAGGGTTCTTCCACTTGTTCTTTCTCCACTGGATCCTGCGGTTGAGTACTGGCTTGGGGAAAGAGCCACTGGAACATCCTCCCACTCCGAAGCACCAGGGCTATTTGGCGGTCGGGTAGAGGTGACGGGTTAACCGAGGTGGACTGTGGTGGAACATGTGGTGTAGGTGCATGTATGGTAGGCAATGGGATTGGTGGTTCTGGGATGATTGGGTTAGTGGGTAGAGGGGTAAGATTTGGAGGTGGTAGTGATGGTGATACTGGTGGCCTGATAAGAAGAGGCCGGGGTGTAAGAGTGGTTGAAGGGTTTGATGAAGGTGTTGGTAATGTGGTAGGTTGGGGGTCGGTGGTATGATAGATTGAAGTTTTGGAGTGACAAAGCTCAAAGGTTGGGGGTTCAGGTTTCGTGGTGATTGTGGTGGTCGGATGAGCAAGGGTCGGTGTGTAGCAATGGTTAAAGGAGGTGTAGTTAAGGCGGGCGCTGGCCTAATGATGAGTCGGCGAGAAGAAGTGGCAGCCAGTGGTTGGGTTATTGAGCTAGGTGGTGGTTGTGGAGTAACAAGTGCACGGATTATCTGTCTAGGAGGGTTCCTAGAAGGAGGCCTAGCTGGGTTGACAGACATGGTTGTGTTGTGGCTTTCTAGTTGCCAACCTTGAGCACGGCTGGCATCTCCCTAGACAATGGAGTGTACTAGACCAATTCCTGGGTTTGGATGTGCTAGTGCCAGTGCTAGAGCGGGAGCATGTAATGGGAGCAGATTATGAACAATCCCCAAGCCAAGTTGTTGTTGAGGTTGAGCCGGTGGACGTTGCCGCTGCTGCTGCCTAGCCTTCATAGCTTGTATGCATTCCCCCATTTGGGCCCTATCAATGCTGCCTTGGTCATTCAGATCGTGGATGTAATCCTTGAATTGAAAACACACTTCAACAGTGTGACTAGGACACAGGTGGTAAGCACAGTATCGGGACATATCTGCATTTGTTGGCCAAACCTCTCTTTCCTTGGGCAATTCCAACTGTTTTTCTTCCATGAGTACATTGAAGATGTCGGTCAAGGAGTAAGGGAGTTGTCGATAATTCTCTCTCCTAGGACCCACCTTCTTTGTGCCTGATTGGGTGGTGGTGGTGCCCTATTGTAGGTAGGTGACGAGGTTGCTGGGGTTGTGCTACAGGCTGAGGGGGTTGTTGTGGTTGTCGTGGTTGTTGTGGCCTAACCTGTTGTTGAGAGGGGTAATAGGAATGGTTCTGTGGTGGGTTTCTGAACTAGTTTTGACGGTTCCCTCCCTGGTTTCCCACAATGTTTATAGCTTCGTTGTTGACCATTCCCTCGGTTGTAGGACCAACTGGTGCAGAGGGGGTTTTCCTGAAGTTTCTAGGTTTGGGATCAAAAGGATTCATCATGGTGGCATCTTTGAAGTGGGCTTGCAAGTATCAGGCACTGTCATAAAGTTCATTCATGGTGGTAGGACGGTGCATGATCAATACATTCTTCAAGGCAGGTGTAGTGTTGCCGATAAGCATCTTTACTTGTTCCCCTTCAGAAATAACATCTGTCAGTTTCTCTACCATTCCCCTCCAGCGATCAGCAAACTTTATGAAGTCCTCTTCGGGTTTCATCTTTTCAGCAATCAAATCTGTAATGGAGCATGATGGTGGCACCCGGTCTCTGTATCTTTGTAAAAATTTGGTCTTGACAATATCGAAGTCTCCTACCTCAAAGGGGTCGAGCGAGTAGAAATGCAGACCCTTCTAGTGATCAGCGGAATAAGAAAGCAAGAACCCTATGATCATTTTTCCAGAATGAGGATTCATAGAGAAAATCTTTAAGGTGAAGAAAAGGATTGCCAGTGCCATTGTAGCCGCGATAAATTGGTAGTTCAGAAGGTGGCAGGTAGAGAACTGGCAAAGAAGGAATAGAGATCTCAGGAACTGACTAGGGGTCCAGGCGACATCTCAGCTCTTCATAACGTTCATTCATCTGGGTGAGCTGATCCATGATTGCCTAGGTGAGAGCAGGTTCTTAGTTTACTGGTGGGGGTATGTGGTTAGAGACATGATTTTGGAATTGAGGAGCATGACTTGGCAAATTTACTGAAGATTGTCCCATGACTTGGTGGGTTAGGGGAGCAACATGGTTAAAATAAGATGGCTGAACAAATGATGGTTGAACCATAAATGGTTGAACTATAGATGGTTGAACTACCGATGGTTAAACTATAGATGGTTGTGCTAATGATGGTTGAATCACAAATTGTTGAACAATAGGTGGTTGAACAAAGGGTGATTGAATGAGTGGTGGTCGAACCAGAGGACAAGGAGATGAGGCAACTTGGTTGGCTTCAGCCTGATCTGAGGCAATTTTGCCCTTCACCATAGATTGTATGCGGGCATAGGTTTCTGGGTCGGTATAGAGAGACAACTCCCTAAAGAGTTGTTCAACATCACGAGGAGCAGATGGTTGAGGGACCTCTTGCGCTTATGACTCAAACAATGGATTAACATGACCATCTGACAGAATTGGTTGGTGACCCATCTCGTGCTCTCGATGTTCAGCTTGTTCCACCATTCCAATGTGCCTTCCAGACCTTAATTGCATTGAACAAGTTGGCAAAATAAACAAAGAACTTTTTTCTGGTTTTTAGTATCTTGCAAAAAAATGTTAGAGGTTTGAATTTTTGTTTGACAAACAAGTGATGCAAAGACTTGAAAGAAAAATTACGCAATGATTAATTTATTAAACCTTAAATTTATGGATTTTTTTAAGAATTGTTCTCTCAACAAATGGGTTAGGATCCTAACTCCAATCTCCAATGACCTAGGTTTCACACAATCTCACCACACGTAGGTAACATAGGATGCTTCAGGTTTTGGGGAGTGGTACAACCAACCCGATCGTGAAGAGGAATACTCCACGTAAGAGGAATTACGGAGGCCTTGATGAAAGCCAACCAAGTCAACTAGGAAGGAATATCCCAGAAGAGAGGTCAGAATCCACCAAGAGGGTGTTTTGGATGGGAGGGGTAAATGGGAGAGTGAGCTCCCACCTCAAAAAAAGTGTAAAAGAAGGAGGTAGAAAGAAGGAGCAGAGAATGCAATCAAGTAATAAAGCAAGTAATGAGCAAAACATAAACTTAAATAAACAAGCAATCACACAAGACAAGCAATTAGAAACTAGACAGACAACTAGAAACTAGAATCTAGACCTTGTTTCTTATGTGAGCCAAATGGAGATGGTGAAAAGTGATGGAAAGAAGAGGGTTCAGATCTGATAGCCAAGCAAAAGGGTGGTCCACATGGGGACCGATGTAATAATAAGCTGGTTCACGTGGGAACCGGGGTAAAAAGTAAAGGTGGTTCACGCGGGAACCGGTTTTGGGTAAAAAGGGTGGTTCACGTGGGAACCGGTTTGAATGATTGAAAGAAGGCCACGTGGGGCCAATTAAAGGTGAATAAGGATCTGATCCAAGTGGGGATATATCTGAAGGAAAGTGGTTTGGTTCACGTGGGAACCGAAGTAAAGAAAGAGATTGGTTCACGCGGGAACCAGTTTAAAAGGAAAATGGTGATTCACGTAGGAACCGGTTTAAATAAAATGACAGAAATTAAATTAGGTACTTGGCACTTCAGATATGAAGAAATATGGGTGAAATAAGAAATTTTGAGATGGCATGAAATTAAGAAGGGTGGAAAGAAGGAAAGGCTCACGCGGGAACCGGTCTAGAACTAGAACTAGTTGCAAACAAAACACTAAGCACCCACGGTTGAAGACATTGCTTGTCCCACCATGGTCGCCACAAAGCTGTTGACTCTGAAAATTTTATGGGCCCTCTCTTTTTTAGGGAAGTCCGTGAACCCAGATCGTCACCTCAAGAGAGGATGATAAAGAAAGAAGAAAACATGGAAAGCAACTCTCACCTCGGTCCCACACTCACATTGATCCCCGAACTTTCATCCCTTGGCGTCACTCGATCACCAAAGAGATGGTTCGGGTCATGTGAGAGGAGGGTGAGAAGAAGGAAATTAAGACATGTGGTCGCCAGGAACCGTGGGTTCCGATTTATGAAATAAAGATGACCATGCGTACCTAAGCGTGAAGAATGTGGGTCAAAGCTTCTCCTTCTTCGGCCGGCCAATGAAGAAGAGTCCTCAACGTGTGGGTACTTAATATTCTATGCAACTAGACAAACAAACAAGTGAAAAGACAATTAGAACTAAACAAAGTGGAGTATATGCAAAGAAAATAACATGAAACACACAATTGACTAAAAACTGATCGGATTCGGGTTATCTCTAACCCCTCTTTTTCTATTTTCAAATTAACAGACTAAAAAGAATGCAAAAAAATGTAAAAAAATGATAGGAGGATGGAGAATCACTAAAAAAAGAGATAGGAAAAATAACAGCAAGATTATGAATAGAATAGAGAGAGATATGGCCAAATCTAGGTTGTCAAAAAAGCCGAGCAGCAGTCCAGGATCTGCCAGGCGTGACTTTGCTTCTGTGCTCGTCACGACCAGAACCGACCTCAGAATAAAGTGTTGTTGATTGTAAAATTAAGAAGACTTGAGGAGGAAGAATTTTTATGAATAGATCTCAGGCATTAGACATCCACACATTGCTGTAGAGGCCAAAGAAGAGAGACCTGGAAGATCACCTGCAGACCAGCCTTCCTCTTTCTTGAACCGATTTTTCTCTCTCTAAAAACTCAAAATTCTCTCTCTAAAAATTACAAAATCGATGTAGGATGGAGGTTGGACGTCTTGAGATGCCTGGGGGGTCGTGCTCATGCTTTTTGGAATGACCAGAATTGGAGTTTATTTATAGGAGAAAATTGTCGCGATCCAAGATACAAAATAGGTGACCTTGTGGTCTACCCTAGGGCGCATGTGCCCTACCCTAGGGTGCATGTGCCCTCAAGGCAGGGCGCATGTGCCTCCAAGTGGGGGTGCATGCTATCCATTGGAAAATTTTGGTCTTATCTGGTTCAATCCGTTCAGCGGTAGAGTCCTAGTGAAAAACTAGTTCCCTCATGCCTCAAGGGTAGGGCGCATGTGCCCTCAAGTCAGGGCACAAGGTCACGTGCCTCAGGGGTAGGGCGCATGGGCACGTGCCCTGGGTCCTGGGCACATGTGACCAGGGACCCGGGCGCATGGGACTGTTTTGCGTGTCCTTCTTCCGGAAGCCATTGCAAACACTCCCGAACTTGGAATTCGACACCGTTGTTACGTTGGAGAGATAACAAGCCGAAGAAGCGCTCTATAGCAATGGATCAGCCATCACACCCACCAAAACTTAAGAATTTTATCCGTAAGTTAGGACAGTGAACAGAAGATCTGATACTGGTCAAAATGACTCCGACGGCAAACCAGAAAGGCACGTTATGCAACAAAACTTGTCCGAAATGTGAATATGACCATAACCTTCAATGCATGATCATTAGGCATTGGTCATTCAGCCAATTTCCATGTTTACATGATTTACATGTAGCTTTCGCTCAGAAATTATGGCTTTTTGCGAAAAACTTCGGAAAGCATCTGATTTCGTTCGGCGAAGCTCCAAATGAACTTTAAAAGATCCGGCATTATTATAAGGTCAATCACACATGTTACCCTATAAAACATGAGTTTTATGCTCTGAATTAAGCGAATTTGGCGTGTCTACAATGCCCATGATGCTAAGGTTCGAAAGACACGTCAGGATGCTACTACTACAACATGGGTCACTATGTGCTATAGCAACCCATGGTCCAACCAGAGGGCCATGTTAATGCCATCAGGGAACCCGAAATTCAAGATCCCACCCATCAGCCTACTCTGCTCAGCATGGAGCAACTCCTTCAGGGTCTATCTCTCCACCTTGATCCTAAATCCTTCTCAATTGTGCAGTCACTAGCAAAGGGTAAGATGCCTGTCAATCAAGGTCTAGCCAAAGTCAACCGACCTGCCTCACCTCCCCAATCGGCAGTTCGACCTCTTACCATAACCCCACCTGAGTAGTCCTACCATGTTACTTCATCTACTCACCCCATTGTGAGTCATTCTTCAGCTTGCACACCAACCCCTCTCTTCCACCAGAGTGCCACGTGCACACTCCCTGGTGAATTCCTCTCCACCTGTTGCTAGGGATCAAGAAACACTTGAATTTCTCCTCTATACTATCTACATCCCTTCATCACAAATGTCAATCTACCATTGTTACAATGGCTCAGGTGATCCCTTCACCCATGTCAATGATTTCCTGAGCAAATCATCTCGATGGCAGAATGATAGAAAGACCCTTGCTTTCCTTTTTCAGGCGATCATTAGAGGGTGCAGCCCTAAATTGGTTTTTTTCATTGAACGAAGTAGAGATATAGGATTTCGAAATTGTCAAGGCCAAATTCTTGAAATGATATGGGCCAAGCTATTCAATAATTGGGGAAGCAAAAGAAGATGAGGAATTAATGCAATATTTTGATGAATTGAGGCCCAGGCTTGAGAAGAACATTGATGCTATGCACCAATCTAGGAGTCCTCCCCAATCCCATCCTGATCATCTTCATCGGCTGATTCCTTGACGCCAGTTTATTAGGCCACCCATGCCCCAATCTCGGCCGGACATGCAACCTGTGTCAATGGCACAATCAATTGTGCACAATCAAGCTCCTCATATCAATTTTACCAACACCTCATTATCAAAATCAAATCCCCAGACTTCAACTCCACTAACATTTTCAAAGGCCTCTCGGCCAATCATCCAGCCCTTGGCTTCTCAGTCTACTTCATCAACAACCCCTCGGTCAACCGCCTTGACTCCTCAGCCATGTTTACCAACAGCTCCTCAGCCCGAACTGACTTCTATGCCGACACCAATTGCACAACCCTTGGCTATTCAATCGACCCTCAAAATAGGTTCACCCTAAGTCGGTTAAGTCCCTTGTTTCTTCTATTGCTCCTGCCTTGGCAGAGGAATTAGTTACTCCTATCATTCATGCTCCTACCCTGGCAGTGGAACCGATCAATCTGATCATCCCTACTTCTACTATGGATGATGATTTAGTCTCTTCAACCCTTCAAGCTCCTGCCCTAGCAAATGAATCAATTGCTCCAATCATTTGTGCTCCTTCCCTGGCAGAGGAATCAGCTTCTCAACATATCATTGCTATCACTCAAGATCAAAATCAGCTAGTAGGGGAGGTCGAGCCAAACTCTTCTATTTTTCTAGAATCCCCTAAGCTAGGAATGGCCTCTTTCCTAGAACAACCTGAAGAGAAGCCTACTGTAAGGATCACAAATTCAATTGATTGTCAAGGACTAGGCAAGAATTTGCCAAGTATAGATCAAATGTTGTCATCATTGGAATCGATCCCTGAAGTTGGGGAGATAGAATTGACCCCTGAACGAAAAAATAAGAGGATAGAATTGGTTAGTGAAATGGAGAATGAGTCGACAAGCCTCCAGAAGGGCATAGACAAAGGGATACTGGAACCTCCTCCAGATAGGCAGGCAAATCCCTTAGCATCAATCTTAGGGACATGACCCTTACCCCATTCTTCTCCTAAGCAACAATCCGGCCCATGGGCCTACGATCAATCAATCTTAGGACCACGACCCTTTCTTTATTCTCTTCCAAATCAATGATCGGGCTCATGGGCCCACAATTCCTCAATCTTAGGGCCACTGCCCTTTCTTTATCCTTCTTACAATCATTAATCGGGCTCATGGGTCCAAAATCTATCAATCTTAGGGCCATAGCCCACACCCCATCCCACTCAATTGGGCCCTTATGCCCCTTTCTCAGGCTCTTATGCCACTTTTCATCAATGGGGCCCATGTGCCCCTTTCCATCAGTCGGGCCCATGTGCCCCCTTTATCCAACAGGACCAATGTGTCCTAGCCATTCAATCGGGCTCTTATGCCCCTTTCATTCAACCGGGCCCACGTGCCCCTTTCATTCAATTGGGCGAACGTGCCCCCTTTATCCAACCGGGCCCATGGGCCCCTCTTCATCAACCGGGCACGTGTGCCCCTTTTCCCCAACCAGGCCTACGTGCCCCTTTTCTTCATTCACGCCCACGTGCCCACAATTCACCCCAATTGGGCCCGCGTGCCCACAATTCATCCCAATCGGGCCAACGTGCCCACAATTCACTTCAACCGGGCTCACATGCCCACATTTGTTCACAACCGGGCCCATGTACCCAAAGTCTTTCTAAATCGGGCTCCTATGCCCACCTTCCATCAACCTCGGGCACACATGCCCACACTACTCCATCTTCGGGCCTGCGTGCCCCTATTCCTTCTCAATCGGGCCCGCGTGCCCTGACTTCTTCAAAATCAGGCTCCTATGCCCCCACTTCTTCAACTTTGGGCTTGCGCATCCATACTCTTCAATGGCGCCCACGAGCCCATCATCAATCTTCAAAATCATGACCATTCTCTCAATCACCTAAATTGGGTCCATGTGCCCACTCTTTTCATTGGGTCCCTTGGGCTCAACCTCCAATCGAGCCTTTAAGCCCATCACCTCCAATCGGGCCCTCATACCCATCAACATCAACTGGGCCCTTTGACCCGCATTCAACTCTTGGGCCCACGTGCCTCTTGATTCCAACCGTTCCCGGGCCCAAGAGCTCATTTTAATTCACTTTTATTTTTCAAGCATATTTTTTATTTTTACGATTCTCTTTCTTTTTCCAAAAAAAAATTTCAAGGGTAGATAAATTTCCTGGGTGATACCACAATCTTTGCCTTCTGCATCATCAATCCTGACTTTGTCATGCCAAATCAAATCTACCACATCTTTCACTTCACTATATGACTTTGACTCTTCGATCCGATGAAATGTGAAGCATATCAAAAGTGGAAGAAATTGAGCAAGGAAAGGCAAGGCATGGCAGGCAAGGCAAGCACAACCAAAGTCGTCATCAGCAATGAACTTCTTCTTCTCTTAGGTATTACATGAAATTTCATTCATCATCATGTCATTCGCTAGACGTTGTTCTTTTAAAATAATTTTAAGTTTCACACTTGCGTGACAATTTTAAAACTGAGAGAAATTCATTATTGATGATATTTGTAGCTACCTTGTTTTTAGTAAACAAATTATTTACATTGCAAGGCATGCGAACAATGAATCACCCATGGAAAGTAATCTACCCCAAAAATGGAGAGAACTACTAGTATGACTTAAGTCCACATGTCCTAGGTTGTTCTCTTGGATTCAAAGGTAGATACCATTCTACACACACAACATGTCCCGATCCCAGAATCTGGATGACCCAACACCTGAGAGAAGCTAAGCAAGGCTCAGAGGTGGAAGGAAAACCCTCACCCTACTCTCTTCTGTTCGGTCCAAGATAGGTGAAGGGGATTAGAGGGGGAGAGTATCGAAAGCATCCATCGCCCTAGTAGGAGGCCATCTCAAAAGGTCCAACTTCTCAAATATAAAAAGGGTACCAAAAGATGGGTAATGAACCCCACAGGTTTAAGAAAATATGGGCATGTCTGAATGAGTACCCAAAAATGTAGAAAATGAAAAAAAGGGGCGCCAAAAGATGGGCAATGACCCCACAGGTCAAAGCATCTATCCGAATGTGTGCTACAAAAATAGGTTTGTAAATAAAGAAGAAAAGACCCGAAGAGGCCAAAATAATTACCCCAATGGGCAATTAGGTGCAAGTAGAGAAATCCCTCTTGACATCTCCAAAGCCTATCAAGGACTTCCTATCAATTCATCATTCTTAACCCCCCCAGGGTGTGGGTGGACCAACCAAATCGAAGCTAAACTCTGGCTGATCAAAGGTTGAAGGTCAAAAGATTCTAGGTAAGGAACCCCATTTTGCATATAGTGTCTACCAACGAACCTAGAAAAACAACCAAGTGATGAAAACTTGTGTCAATACTGATTTTTTCTCTCCCTCCCAAAAAAAGTTGAATGTTTTCAAAAAAACTCCAAAAAATTTTGAATATTTTCAAAAACTCCAAAAAAGTTAAATATCTTAAAAAACACCAAAATATTTTAAATATTTTAAAAAACTTTAAAAAAATAAAAGAAAAGAAAGAATATTTTTAAAAAATCCCAAAAAATTTAAATCTTTTCGAAAAAAAAGAAAACTTCTTTTTCAAATTCAACAAAAATTTTTAGAATTTCCAAAATTTTCATCATCAAGCTTAGTTTTAATTTTCTTCTTTACATTCATATTTACTTTCAATCTCTCATGTTTCAAATTTTTCATCGCATATTTGCTATGTTATTTTTACATCTTTAAGAAGGCTACACCCCTTGACAAAGGTCAAGATAGATTGCAACTTGCAAGGGGGATAAGCCATACTAGAATTCTAATTTCGTTTTTTGAGTGTTTCAGGCACGAAGATCAAACAAGGACAACTGCATAGCAAGGCGATGCTCGCCACTTCCCTCCCCCAAGGATTCTTAGGAGGAGGTGTCACCATGACCTCGGCCTCAACTTTGCCAAGTAGCCTTTTTCAAATTTTCAATAAGGCAACACTCGCCACTTCCCTCCCTTGAGAATTCTCAGGAGGAGGTGTCATCATTACCTCGGCCTCAACTTTGCCGAGGAACTTTTACTCTATGTCTTCATCAAGGCACATGATCTCTTTTGTGAGAACGCATGTCATCACATCACAAACTCACCATCATCATTTCTATTATTAGCATATGTTAGGTGCATTACTATTTATTTATGCATTATTGTTGAAGACCGTGAATGTGGAGAAGATCAGACCCGAGACCCCTTCATCAAAATCTACGACGGTCAGGTCATCCTTCGCGCTCACGGATAAGCCAAAGTTGTGCTGTGAGGGACGATGGTTCCCGAATGGGTATCTTGACCTCATAGACAATTTATACCTTCAACTAATTGTTAAATAAATCTTGTTTTTGTTTTCTTGAGCCCAGCATGCATCATGTAGTATAACTTGCATTGCATTCCATACATCATGTCATAATCTTCACTTTCTCACCCTAATCTCTGAATCATGTACCCTGATTCCAATAATTCTAAATCCCACCATGTTTTATAATCCCGCCATGTTTTCTATTCCTACCGATTTTTCTAATATCTCACCATGTCTGTTAAATCCACCGTGTTCGGTAATCACCTTGAGCCTTTAAATCTTTCATTTTCATCCCCACTGTGGCCATTGCAATACTTTCTTGATATTCATCTCACTATGGCAATCAATTCGTCCCGCTCAGGGCCTCCTATTTGATCAAAACTCACATCGCCGTTATTTTCACAGTCTAAGCTTCAACATTTGCCTTTTGGAATTCGAGATCATTCCATTCTGAATTGAATCTTGTCTATTGGAAGACTTAAATGAATATGAGAGCCTGAATGTGCTTGATTGGTATTCTTTTACTTTTCAAAACAAATCTCTTTTTAAAACTTTAGCCCGTCACAGTACAGGAACACCGCAAAGATCGGGTTACCGGCTAATGATGAACCTATGAACCCATGTTTCGGGGATTCCCACCACGTTGGGGTTGGCTATTCTTCTCTCATGCCAATGGCACATCTATTACCAATCGAACATAGGAAGACTTGATGAAACATGGCAATTAACTAGGAGACTTGAGGAGATTCGTCTTGCCAAATCTGGTTGCTGAGCGTGTCTATATCTACACCTTGATGCCACCTTTTCAGTCCATCACCATTTCTCTCTACTACATTCCACTACGATCTATCTCACTTCGCTATGCTTTCTCTACATTTCACTATGCTTCACTACACGCCATTCCCTTGCAAAGCCAACATCACGGCGAGGCAAGCTGTAGACATGCCAAACTGGCCTGATTCGGAGCCCTAGACTCCCATTCCATTGGTGATATCCTTTATTTGACCGTTATTTGATCTGGATTACCTCGTGGAGATGAGCTAAGGACGTTGGTGGAGCCCCTCGTGAGTTGGGAATGGACCGATGATTTTCGGAATAATGCCATAACCTTCGAGCGAGAGCCGCATGTGAACCGTGAAAACACGAAGCGTGCTCAATGACCGACTTTGAATGGTCCATACTTGAATGTCTCGGGAGTCCCGTGTGTGTTCCGTAACATTTAGGGTTTCCAAGAAGTCATTTCGGTAGGCATTGGTCTATAATGGCATTTCGTTATGGCTTTTCGATATGTACTGACACGGCTATCCCAAACCATGTGTTAGGCCTTTCCGGTCATCACCGGGTCTTTTCGGGTCATCTGGGTCCATCCTAGCCGAATATTTTTATCAATCGGGGCCTTACGGCCGTTTCGGTCGATTTTAAGGTTTCCTGACTTTTCCGAGCTTCGGTTCATGTTTACCGGGTTAATCTTAAATTTTTCGATGATTTCAGGCTTTCTGACCATACCGGACTTGTTCGATCACCATTTTAAGTCATCCTGAGTTGACCCAAGATTTCTCGACCAGAACCGTGCCCTTTCGGATCTCCGCCACGATTTTTAGCTTTTCGCGAGAGGGTAAACTGGTAGAAAGCCCCGTGCAAATGTCTCGAGAGTAATGTCGGCTAGTTTACTGACTTGAGGAGGTGCGATTGAAGGCCCTCTTTCCAATGCAATAAACGAGAGCCGAATCGGACATCCCATTTGCAAGTTACGGCTCGTGGAACGTGTGCACAGTAGAGAGTGTGTACCGCGCCCCCGCCCCACTTGAAATGGGAGGGCATGGTCACCGCGCCCTCACAATGGGGGTGCGCCCTACACGCCCTCGCTCCCTTTGAAAGGCAGTGGCATGGTCTATTTTTGTAAATTGGAAGTTACCCCGATTAACACCTTCTAAACCGGATTTTGGAAAGTTTCCCTTGCTTAAGATTGATTATTTTGACTACACCCCCGGGTCGAGGGCGCATTCATCTTATCAAATCCGATTTTTAGCAATTTCCAGAAGGTTCCGGTGATTTTTAGCAATAACACGCATAACACGCCCTCGCCTTCTTTGAAACAGGGGGGCACGCAAACCGCGCCCCCAGGGTGAGGGCACGCTCTGAGCGCCCTCACTTCCTTTGAAAGCCGGGGGCTTGGTCGGTCTAGTTTTCATATTTTGCATCAGTTTCCATTCTCTATAAATTGAGGGCTATTCCCAATGAACCAAGGTTAAACCCCCCATGCCTAGCTCATCCTGAGGTTGTCCAAGCTTCCTCCCAAATCCATCCCAACGTTCAAATCCGTGTCGACGTCGAGAGATCGATCTCGAAGCGAAGAAGAAGGCTCAATCCGTGCGTTCTACATCAACCAACTTCATTAGCTTCTACAGAAAATCTGAGGCTTATTCTGTGAAAGTCTTCAACATAAGAATTGTTCTTCTCTTCATCCTCCTTCATTTTAAACTGACGGTATTCGATTCTGACTCGTCATCTGTCCGTGGCGAATGCTGCGCCGAGGGCGTGCATCCAGGTTCTACTTTTCTATGTCCGTCCACTTTCATATTTTTACAGGCTTGTACAGATAGATTCCAGAGAATTCATCAATAGGAGATCTGTTCCTCTTTGAGTTCTCTATCCATAGAAACAAACAACACTCAATTCCAACATTAGGATCATCCATATAATTTTCTGTACTGAAGTCGTGCCTAGAGGGTGCAAGGCTACCTGAACCGGCTTGTTTCAACCAACTCGGCTTCAACTCAAGCCGATCCACTCCATAAGCTTTCTCAAATCATTTCACTCAATTTATTTAATATTTTATAACATATTTTGATTAATTTTGCATCATTCTTACATAATCAAAAACACAAAAAAGGGGTTAAGGCTCACCCCGAAACCGGTGAGTTCGGTTTCAATTGCTTATCTCTCATCTTCTTAGTACAAGTTATACACTTCTATCAAGTCTAATCAAACTCTTCACTTTGTTCATTGTTTTTAAGTTGCATAGATTAATCAAGTTAGCATCGATTGGACTCTTCTCCATCGGCCGGCCGAAGAAGAAGAAGGTTGAACTCACATCCCAATCTCCCGCGCTAAGGTACACATGGTCTAATCAACTTATCTCTGGTTTCTAATCCATAAAGTGGAGCACGCGGCTCCTGGCGACCACCTCTTTTATTCATGCTTTAAGTCAATTCATTTCTCACTCTCCTCCCACATGACCTGAACCATCTCCGGTGCTCAAGCAACGCCGTGAGATGAAAGTTCGGGGATCAATGTGAGTGTGGGACCTAGGTGAGAATTTTACCGCTTGTTGAGTGTTTTCCGATTCACTCCCTTTCCCCTATTCTATCTTTCACCTTCTCTTGAGGTGCCAATCCGGAACCCGTTTTCGGAGTCGACAATGGGTACCTATTTGATCATCATTCTTGCATTACCATTACCCTCACGGTCAATCGATTAAGCTTAAACAGGTTGCCTTCTAGAATTCGAGATCATTCCATTCTGAATCAAATATTGTCTCTTGGAAAACTTAAACAAATTTGAGGGCCTGAATATGCTCAATTGGTATTCATTTATTTTATAAAACAATTCTCTTTTAAAACTTTAGCCCATCAAAGTACAAGAACACCCCAAAGATCGGGTTGCTAGCTGATGATGAACTTACGAACCCATGATTCGGGGACTCCCTACCATGTTGGGATGAAACATGGTAGTGATCCAGGAAACTTGAGGAGATTCGCTTTGCCAAATCTGGTCATTGAGCCTGTCTATATCTACACCTTGATGCCACTTTTTCAGTACATCACTATTCCACTCCACTACACTCCACTACAATTCATTTTACTTCGCTACATTTCTTTACATTTCATTTTGTTACATTACAAACCATTCCCTTACAAAGCTGACATCCTGGAGATGCAAGCTATAGACATGCTAATTTGGCCTTATCTGGGGCTCTAAACTCCTATTCCATTGGTAATACTCATTATTTGACCATTATCCGATCAAAATCACCTTATGGAGATTAGTCGAGGATGTCAGTAGAGAGCCACATGAGTTGGGAATAGACCAAAAATTTTCAAAGTAATGTCGTAATCTTCAAGCGAGAGATGTGTGTTAATCGTGGAAACACGAAGCCTGCTTAATGATCGACCTTTAATGATCCACAATTGAAGGCCTCGGAAGTCCCACGTGAATTCTGCAACATTTGAGTTTTCAGCAAGTCTTTTCGGCAGTCGTGTGTCTATACTGGCTTTTATCATGGCTTTCTGATTCATATTGTCACGACTATCCCAGACCATGTGTTATGTCTTTCCGATCATCACCGGGTGTTTCTGGGTGTTCTAAGTCAACCCTAGCCGTTCATTGTCACTAATTGGTGCCATATTGTCATTTCAGTTGATTTTAGGGTTTTTCGAATATTCCTGGCTTTTTCGAGGTTCACTTCACGTTTACCAGGTTATTCTTGGATTTTTTGATGATTTCGAGTTGTTCGATCATTCCGGACTTGTTCGGTCATCATTATAAGTTATCCTGAGCTGACCCTCGGCTCCTTGATTGAAATCGTGTCTTTTCATATCACTGCTCCGGCCTTCGACATCCTCGGAAACGTAAACCGGAGGTTAAAATCTCATACAGAAGTCTCGGATTGTGTACCATATGTTTTATGGAGTTGGGATCTGCGTTTGTGTGTCCTCTTTCCTATGCAACAAACGGAAATCAAAACGGACGTCGCGTTTGCAAATTGCGGCCTCCAAACTGTATACGTGTAGGAGAGGGACCCGAATGCGCCCTCACATGAGGGCGTGGTATGCGCGCCCTCCCCCAAGGGTACGTCCAGTTTCGAAATCCAATTTTCTACCTCCGTTTCTGACTTTCCAAACTTATTTTGGAAGTTTTCTTCTTTTAAAAATGTTTATTGTGAACGTGTCCTCCACCCGAGACACGTCCATTTTAGAAAAAAAAAATTGATTTAGAAACCTTACGAATCAGTTCAACCACATTTTGGTAAGTCACGCCAAATGCGCCCTAGGGGTGAGGGTGCAGATGAAACAATTAAAACCATAAACACCCTTAGTTTGACTCATGGATAGGAAATGATGCAAATATAGAAGTCTTGATTATAGGAGATAGAAATCTTGAGCCACCTTCTAGAGATGTTTGAGTTCTTATATATTCAACTCAACTCAACTATAGTCTTAGTCTCAAATTACTTAGGGTTTGCCATATGAATTCTCGTTATCTACTCATATCAATTTTGAGTTATTTCTTCAATATATTTAAATCATCTAAATCATATTAAATTATCCTCCTCTAAGTTAACTTAGGTCTATCATGTCTTTTTTTTTGTTATTTTAATATTTTTTTACTTTTTCTTACTAGAGTCTCCATATATCTACATTTAATATGTCCAAGCTATCTCAATCTCCCTTCTTTCAATTTATCTATAATTGTGGTTACTCATACATTTTTTCTAATATATTCATTTCATATTCTATCTAATTTAGTATGACCACTCTGATAGAAATGTATGCCCTACAAGCCAATCATATATGATATGATTTGACATTTCTAGATATATCTTATTCAATTAATTAGGCAAATCTTCATTATAAGCACTTATTAGATGCGAATATTATAATGAAGTCCTTGATCAAATGCAATGATGATTAAATCATGATGAGATCATGATAATGAGATTGATCATCTAGATGTATTTGATCTAAATGTTCCTAGTCATAGGATACTTGAGATGGGACATCAAGGATCCGGATAGACTAGTGTATGTGATGCCTTCTCATGTGATGAGAACGACCGATCTTATTGGTCATTAGTGTTGAGACACTAAGATACACATACAGGTTCTCATTAGTTGAATGAGTTCACTGAACTGACCAAATTAGAAACTCTGAATGGTATCTTACCGAACCGTCTATCAGGGTTTTCTATCATCATGGTTGCATGGTTGGACCTTTGACCTGAGTCGCCAAAGATGCCTTGTTGGGTGTAACTTGTGCTTTGACCATTGTCTTATGGATCACCGTATAGATGGTCCAGTATAGCGATGGATCGGGCACAAGGAAAACCCGATGGAGGCAATTAAGCGGACAACAAGGGATCGTCCACTCTCGGTAAGTGGGAGTGAATGTCTTATGGGATAGTACTCTAAATCCCTGGCCAGGGTAGATAGGATAATTGGAAAAGGAGTTTTCCAATTGATCAAATTTCGAGTACAGGATCCTATAGAGTCGGTACACTAAGGAGTTGACAATCGATGCCGTACTACTTTCCGACTGGGACATTGGATGGATGAGGGTTTATATCTATGTGGTAACTAATGATGGAAAGGCTCAATGGAGATGAGATTATCCCCATAGCCATTTGGGATCATGGGATGTGGCTTGTACCCTTCATGATCGGTAGGCCGATTAATATGTTATCGGATAACAGATTTAATTAAATTAAATAGAATTATTCTATTTTATTTAGGCCTCAACCAAATAGGCTATTGGGCCTAATGGGTCACACACAAAAGGACTTATCCACAAGTACAGGGGCAAGGACGTAATTTATGGAGATTTTGGGTTTTTATGAAAAATTTCAAAATTCTCTATAAATACTAATGGTTTCAGTCAAACCCAATCAAGACAATGGTGAAAACCACGTCCCTAGCCTCCTCTCTACCTCTTCCTCTCTTTAGAAGGTGTACATGGTCGATGGAGCTCCGTTCGAGAAGAGTTCTCGAGGCCGGCGTGAAGGGAGAACCTGATGTGGATGAAGTTTGTGTGCGTACTGCTGTAGACCGGACATTTGAACGGTTTGAAGAGCTTGAGAAACTCATATTTTTCCTCTCCATAGGATTATATGAATCCCTATCAGGTATATTCTAACCCGATTTAATCGGTTTTTGATTTTCGTTGTTCGGTTTCGATTGAGACAAATTCTAAAGGAACCCATAGGAATCATCGCTTCCGTTGCACCAAATTTTTGTTGACAATTCCTTACACACTCATCCATCTTAACATTCTCATTTTAGTAACACTTATTTTAGAAGTATGTTTTTCTTTCATTGTCCAACATTCCATAATGTACAACATTGTAGGCCTTATATTTGTACAATAAAATTTTTCTTTCTACTTTAATGAAATCTTATAAGCACATAGAACCATTGCAGCCAATCTCCATTTCATCCAAAATATTTTAATACTATGATTAACAACTTCATCACATTCTGCGTCTTTTTGAATAATTTATCTAAGATACTTGAATTGGGTTCTTTGAGATAATATACCCTCATCCAAACTAATGTCATCACCTACTTCTCTTTGGTTTTCTTTAAATTTACAATGTATATATCCTATTTTAGTTCTACTTATCTTAAAGCCTTTAGTCTCTAAAATATTTTTTCATAGTTCTAACTTTTTATTCACTCATTCTTGTGTCTCATCTATTAATATGATATCGTATGCAAATATCATATACCAAGGTATATCATCCTATATAGTATTTATTGATTCATCCATAACTAATACAAAAAGATAAGAACTTATCGTAGACTCTTGATATAAGCTAATTGAAATAAAAAAATCTCTTGTTTCTCTTTCAATTGTGCATTTGCTAGTGGTTGCTTCACATTATGTGTCTTATATCATTTGTGTATACCTAACTATCACTATCTTTCATTCCAACACCCACCATAAAATCTCTCTTGGAACTGTATCATAAGCTTTTCCTAAGTCAATAAACATCATATGTATATCTTTCTTCATATCTTGACTTTTTTAACAAACTTTTAATAAGAAAAATGGCTTCAATTGTAGATCAACTAGCCAAATTTGTTAGCTGAAATATTTGTACAATTTTATAGTCATTGATTAACAACTCTTTCCCATAATTTCAATATATGGCATGCATTAGATCCCTCTATAATTTAGCAGTCTTATAACTTTGTTTTATTGAAAATAGGTATGATGATGCTTTTACTTCATTTATTTGTCATTATTTAAATATTAGAATTTTGTTAAATAGTTGAGTTAACCATTCCACCGCTAAATCTTCCAAACATTTCTACACTTCCATAGGTATGCTATTTAAACCAAGTGCCTTACTTGTTTTAATCATTGCCATTACTTCTTTAATTTTGAGAAATTGAACTCTTCTAATATAATTCAATTTAAACTTTGGCACACTCTTTATGCCATCTATGTTTTTAGAAAAGTTATCATTAAAAAGAGTACCAAAATAATTTTTTCATCTTTCTTTAATATTATCATCTTTGATCAAAACTTTTATTTTTCTTTATCCTTGATGTGTCTAACTTGGTTAAGATCTTGAGACCTCTCTCTCTCATCCTTGCTAATATATAAAAATCTCTGTTGTCTTATTTAGTTCCAAGTTTCCCATACATATGTTTAAAGCCTCATCTCTTGTTTGTCTAATAGTTCTTTTTGCTTCCTATTTTGCTATCTTGTATGTTCATAAGCTTCATTGGTATCATGCTTAGCAATGTTTTATACTAAACTCTCTTATTCTTTATCACCTTTTTCACTTCATCATTCTACCACCAAATCTTCTTTTAAGGTGGACCATGTCCTTTAGACTCTCCGAGTACGTTTTAGTAATCTCTAATTTTTATAGACATGTTCATTCATGTCACATTAATGTCTACATCTAACTTCTAATCGTTTATCTTAAGAAGTTCATTCTTAAATGTTTGTTGTTTCATCCTTTAAACTCCCATCATTTTATTCTAATACAAACATTTCTTTTAAATATGTTTGTTTGTGTTTTAATCTTAACATCTAATACCACAAACTTATGTTGACTTGTTAAAATTTAACTCAAAATAACTTTACAATTCTTACAAATAGCATGATTATACTTTCTTGTGAGAAAGAAGCCAATTTGATTTTTATTTTGTCCACTTTTAAATGTTATTAAATGAGATTCTTTTTACTAAAATAAGTATTTGTTAAAATAAGATTATAAACCATAGTACAAATCAGAATATTTTTCTCATCTTCATTTAATTTTTCATATCCAAAACCTTCGTGAAATTTTTCATATTCATGTCATTTATTTCCAACATGTCCATTGAGATATCCTCCAATACATATATTTTCTTTATTGGGTATACTCTGCATAGGTAACCCATATTCTTCCAAAAAAATTTTAATTTTGCTACTTAATCTAATTTACAGAACACACGTGCTAACTATATAGTAATTATCTATCTTTCTATGATCATTATTACCATAACAATCCTATCTTCTACTCTTTTTATTGAAATAGTTGTAGTCTTTAATATTTTATCAACAATGATACCTACCCTATTTTTATTTTTTTTCTATATTCTATAGTTTATAGCATGCATTTTCTACTTCTTTACATTTCTCTTCTATCCACTTGGTTTCTTGGATACACAATATTATTCTTTCTTCTCTCTATTGTAGGTACCCAGGAAAAGGGAAAAGGAGAAAAGGGAGAAACTAGTGAGGAGTACCTTCTTGCCCTCCTTTCGGTGATTTGGTGAGGATGGAGTTAGTGGTTGTGGTTGCAAGGAGCCAAAGGCTCCAAAATAAAATAAAATGAAAGAAAGTGAAGAAAAATGGCCATCATTCCTTCGAAAGTGGAGAGATTATAGGATTCTGACTTCTCATCTCTCGACCGTTCGAAATAAGGGAGATTTAGTGAGTTCCTTTCTTTTCCATCCGATTGAAGCTTCACCTTGTCCGGATCAACCTAAGAATGTTCACAACAAAGCAAAGAAACAAGTGTAAAGGTCCTTTGTTCTAGAGAAAGCATAGCATCATACTCAAATTTAGATTTAAACATGCAAAAGGAAAGAAACTAACAGGATTGGGACTAGATCCCAATCCCTATTTAGAAGGTTTAAAGATGCATGAAGATGCAAATAAGTAGCCTAATGTATGCTAAACAACATGTTAATAAAAGTTATAATAGAAAAGGATCGAACACGTGGGTAAAAAACCCTAAAAGAACACCAAAAGAAGGTTTATCCCTACTAGTGCCCCACTAATGGCTACTAGCTATAGGTGCCCTATTGGTAGGGTGCATTGACCATGGTAAAAGTGCCCCACTGATGGGGCACTAGGGCCTAGTTCTGGCAGAACTTCGTCCCTTATTCATGGCTTCGCCTTGAAGTGTTGGATGATCTCCAAGATGTGAGGAAAGCATCTCCAAATAGCCAATAAACTAGAGGAGTCGGTGGAAGGGTGGTTTGGTACCAGATGTGAAGGGAATGATTTGTAGAGGCTCTCAAAGTCGGTAAGAAGACTATATTAGTAAAGAAAGAAACTATGGATTTTTTAGATTTTGTAAGAGAGTTTTAAGATGGTTTAGGGGCTTAGATAGGGGTTGTAAGGCTTTGGGCATGGAGTGGTGACAAAGAGAGAGTGGGGGTGAGCTTGGAACCTTCCAAATCCTTTAAATGGGGGTCTTTATAGCCAAAAAAATGGGCATTTCAAGAAAATGCAAAAGATAGTCACACGAGGCAAAGTGCCCCATCGATCGGGTGCTAGCATCATGAGGCCATCTCATCGACAAGACTTTATATCAGGGGTTCAAATCGACGGTCGAGTCGACTTGACCAAGGTATTCGGTGTCCTATTGATAGGATGCCTAGCGCCATATAACCAGGGCACCTAGTGCCCTGGTTATGGAGCGCTTTGACTTTAAGGGGGCACTAGGCCTAGTTTGGCCCGGAATGTGTTGGAAGCTCCATTTTTTAAAAAAATATGGTTCCTTCGGAAGGATACTCAAATATACTTTATACAAAAAGAAGTTAGGCTTTCCAACTAGGCCAAAATTGCGTGTCTACAAGTATATCATGAGATTTCAAAAAATCTCTCACCACAAATGAATAGATGACATTTCTCCTTGATAAAAATCATTCAAATGAATGGTCTCTAGCTATATCCACACGATTTGCTTCAATTGATGAGTTTATCTTTCGGTTCTCGAAAAGCCTTCCAGATCCAAGCTTGACTATGGGAGATCACCTTTTTAAGGAGAGAGGAGGGAGATAGGCTACTTGGGTCGTGTTCTAACCATATGGCTTGTTAGGGTTTGACTTCACATACCATTTATTTATAGAAGTTGAATTTTTCATAAAAAACCCAAAACTTCAATAAAATAATTTCTATGCCCTCGTCATGTGGGTCGGATCTAATGTGTGTAACCCACTAGGCCCAATAGTCAACTTGGTTGAAGCCTAATTAATTTAAAAGAACAAATCCTTTAAATTAAATCAAAACCATTATCCAATAACAATTTTGATGGCTTTCCGATCTTGAAAGGTACAAGTCACATCCTATGATCCCAATGACTTTGGAGAGTATAAAATCATCCATTGAGTCTTTCTAACATCAGTTACCGTATAAATTTAAATCCTCATTTATCCAATGTCCTGGTCGATCGAGGTTTTGATAGTGACTATCAACCCCTAAATATTCCGACTCCATGGGATCATGTACTCGATTTTGGATCAATTAAAAAAAATCCTTTTTCCAATTATACTAAGTACCTTAGCTAAGATTTAGAGTACTATCGCATAGGACATTTTCTCTCTCCTACCGAGAGTGATCAATCCCTTGTTGTCTGCTCAATTGTCTTCATTGAGTTTCTCTTGAGCTAAATCCATTAACTGTACTAGACCATTAGGATAGTGATCCATAAGTCAATAGTCAAAGTGCAAGTTTCATCCAGTAAGATATTTTTGACAACTCGGGCCAAAGATCCAATCATGCTACTATGACGATAAAATACTATAATAGATAGTTCAGTAAGATACCAATCAGATTTTCTAAATTGGTCAGTTCAATGAACTCATTCCACTAATGAGCACCTATGTGTGTATCTCAGTGTCCCCACACTAATGACCAATGAGATAGGTCATTATTATCATGTGAGAAGATATCACATATATAAAGTATATCCGAATCCTTAATGTCCTATTTCAAGAATCATATGACTTGAAACATTTAGATGACAAACATAAAAATGATTGATCTCATTATCATGATCTTATCATGATTTAATTATCATTGCATGTGATCAAAGACTTTATTACGATAATCATATCTATTAATATCAAGTACCGAAGATATGCCAATTAATTGAATGAGATATTTTTGAAAATGTTGAATCATATCATATATGATTGGCTTATAGGGCATACATTTCTATCACAAGCTCTTTTCTTTCCATGTCTCCTTGTTTGTCTTCCTTGAGCTAGATGCAGAGGGACAGTAACCTTCATACGGTCTTCATTTCTTACCCATTTGTTCCCTAGCTTGCTCCTTCGACCTCCTCAAAGGGGGGCACTCGATGCTATTCCTCCTTGTTGTCCCTCTATAATCCCCTTTGTCACCTCTATCTATATTCATGAACTCTTGAACATTAAACAAACCGCCTTCTTGGCACGTCATCTTCTTAAATGCTGTAGTGGATGTCATCCTTTCCTTTTTCAATGACTAAATCCCCCCATTTGGATGGCATGTTCACAGCTCCTTTAGATTCCAACAAATTTTGGTTTCTAAGCATGTTGCAAATCTTCCTTGAGAAGAATTCAACACCTTAGATCAAAAAGATGAGATAGATTAGGGTGTTGAGAGAGATTCTACAAGACCTAGATAACATTTGAAACTTTGAGAAGTAGTCGAGCAAGCGACTTACCCTTTGGGTCTCCATATTATTATGAGTGTTTATGCCCTTGGATGGGAGGTGTGCTACCTCCAAGCCTTCATGGCAAAGATATTGGCATTTCTTGAGAGGTTGGTAGGAAGCAGTGACAACGATGGTGTCCTTCGGCCTCAGGGTTCTTGCTAGATTGGAGGCTTGCTAACATGACCTGAATCCAGAAGTTAATCACCGATTTGGGTTAGGTCCTAGATTCAAAATGTTTATTTGGATTCAGGTTTAATTTTCCTTAACAGATTCTAGTTCAGATTTTCTTATATCCGACCCATTTATGGGTCTAGAACCAACGGCTAGATCCAACACCAATCATTCAAGGATTGGTTGATCAAGTGTAGAATCGTATTGCCTCAAATAAGAATGGCTGATTCAGATCTAGCATTCCATATATATGATAGACCCTAAATAATTTGCGATCAAAACTTGACTTAAGTTGAATTGCCCTTTTAATAAGTAGATCTTGTCCATCCATTTATGCTTAAAAATATGTGAATTTGTGCATCATTACATAAAAATACATCATTTCTCTCACTAATATTTGCATTATTCTTCTTAGGTTGGCTTCTCTCTCTAGCACTCTCTTAGATTTGTTTGACATAAAAAAATAGTTTGCTTAAGCACTTTTCTTCTAGCTGTTTCATGACATGTATTAGATTGTAGAAAGAAGGCGAAATTAACTCCTACCCCTACTTTTCTATCCCTATTTATTTTTTAATCTCATTAACCTATTTATTTAATTTTTACTACTAAAGTAATTTACTTTTAACTCCTGCCCCTATTAGGGTCAACACTGTTAAGTAGGGATGAAAGAAAAAATTTGGCAAACCAGTAACTCGAACTCCATCGAATTGATTCAGCTTGATTCGAAGGGTTGTCCATTCGGTTCGGCTCCCCGAATTGAACTAGGCCGATAAACTGGTTGAACCAATTTGACCCATTTTATTTATGTATTATATTAATTTTAAATATTTATTATATAAATTTTAAATATATATTATTATACATTTATGTTAATTAATATAAAAATATAATTATATGTTATAAACAAAGTACTAGTCTTCATGCTAACCTTAATTAATTATTATAACTTAAAATTTATTTTATTTTATTTAAATATATATTAAACTAATGAACTGAATTGATTCGGTTCACAATCATTTCAAGATTCAATAGAACCAGTTTGGTTTGGTTCAGTTCAATTTTTCGTTCGGTTTCGATTTCGAATAAAATAGGTCAAAACTGAACTAAACCAAACCATTTACACCCCTACCATTAAGTCTACCTATATATTATTTTTTCCCTTTTTTATTTCAGCCAGCTATTATTTTATTTATTTTATTGTGGTCTTTCTAATATTTTACCGTTCATTTTGCTGCACACATTTTCGCTAGTTCACTCTCAACATATAATATCTCGTCGTAGGTAAATGGCATCTCACACTATTAAATATTTTTAATATTTATTTATATTTAGTTAGAATATAAAAATGATACAATATATATTTTATATAAATATTTTAAAAAATAAAATATCAATATAAAAATTAATAAAAGTGGACATTTGTATTGTATATCATGTTTTTTTGTATTGTAATTTTTATAATTAATATTTATAGTCAAATATATTTTAATAATTTATACATTAGTTTTGCGTAGAAAAAGTGATCTATTATTTTTTGTGTAACTTATTTTTATTAAAATATAATTAATTATTTTTTACTTGTAAATCATTCTACAAAAATATGTCTTAAATCTAATAAAATAATACAAATTTTAAATAACTATTTTCATTTTAAAATGTGATTTTTATTTAATTTTTTAAAAAATATTATTTTATTTAAAAAAAATTTAAATTATGCATCGTATTATTTTTTATAATATATTTTAAAATAAATATTAACAAATAATATTTTATTTAAAAATTGTGCTACTGAAAATAACAGCATTACATCGCTTTATTTCAGCCGATGCCCATAGGAGCAAGATCTTAACTAATTTCTTTTTCATTGATCATGTGTAATCAATTAAGTGCCTGAGTCCCTCGCCACGCCTTGGGCGAGGCTTGGGCGGGAACGGCAAAAGAGAAAATTTCAAAATAAGTAGACCGATATGATTAAAAACAAAGGGTCTGTTTGTTTAGTCGTAAAACCTGCTGCATACATAAGTTTTCCCGATTTTTTTTTACATCGCATTATTTGTTTATCCGTAAAACGGAAGGTCAATGGAAAAGTTGATCCCTTGACCATCTCATCGAGGGAATTTGGCGTCCGGAAATTTTGAGCCGACGCCGTTTTCCGCGGGGTGCTGTTTCGAGCCAGGGACGAGGGTTTTCGGGAGAGGCTCGAGGCGGCCGGGAGGCGACGAGGAGGAGGGCTCGGCGAGGAGGGAGGAGCTTCCGGCCGGGGAGGCGACAAGGAGGAGAGCTCGACGAGGAAGCTTCCGGCCGGCCAAGAGGCGACGAGGAGAGGGCTCGACGAGGTGCTTTCGGCCGGCCAAGAGGCGGCGAGGAGAGGGCTCGACCGGGGGGGGTCGGCGAGGGGGAGGGCTCGGCACGGCTCCGACCTTTGCGACGAGGAAGAGGGATCTACAAGGCGAGAGGTTTCCAACAACGCTAATCTACCTCTCCCCACCCCCACCCCCGCGCCGCCGTGATTTCATTTCCCCTTTCTCGTCTGCATCTTCTGGTTTTGGGGGTCGGCAGAGGAGGGGTTGGGTAGGGGTCGGCAGAGGAGGGGTTGGGTAGCAGCCAGGAGGCGGCCTCTGCCTCCTCCGACTCACGGGCGTTGGCGTTAGCCTCGTCGTCGCAGGTCTTGAGGAGAGGATCCGGCACGGCGCCGGGCTTGACGGCGGCGGGGGAATCATAGAAGGGGCGACCGGGACGTGCTCGTGGCATTGGGCATGGAGATTGGCGAGAATGGATATCGGCGTCGCGAGGAGATGCGAGAGAGCAGCCGCGTACGCCTTGCAGGTGACGGCTGCAGGGTGGCGTTGGGCAAGGTGACGGCTGCAGGTGGCGTTGGATATCTTCAAGAGTTTTTGAGATTTTTCCAGATTATACGAAACTTCGGGATTTATTGCAATGTGTTTGCCGATTTGAACTGGATCATATCAAAAGGGGCACTAGCTGATCCGGTCTCCAATTCCAATTCTGCAAGCCTTGTATGTTGGTCGTTTATGTGATGGGGACTGGTTTAAGAAATTTTGGGACTTGTTTGTAAATATTTGGAGCTTTTATTTTGGATGGGGATTGGTCTTTTATTTGGACTTGTTTGTGATGGGGATTGGTCTTTTGGATGGGGAAATGATTGGGCAGACTGGCTCTGATGCAGGTAGCTGCTCGTATTTGAGGTGCCATCATTTTATCTCAAATAATTTTGTTATTCACAAACGATAAGAATGTGGGCGTCTTATGTCATATTTTTACAGCACCTGTTTATCCTCCGTGTCTCTTAAGTTAAAATGATGTAGGAGCTACTCAAGCGATAGCTGCAGTTTCCAACTCCTTTCAATATTCAGAGTGGATATTAAACAAAGGGAAGCGGCCATTTCCATTTGACAGGAGCAGTTTTTTTATGTTTTAATTTAACAAAATCCGGCCTGCCAGCTGGTCTAGCTGAGTTCAACCCAGTTCAAGCTCACAATCCGCTAGGTTGGCTAATTCAAGGTAGAGATGAACAGGGTGAGGCTACGGGTCCAATTGGTTCCAAGTCTGATTAATCCCTGACCAATTTCTTAGTTTCCAGGGATTAGCAGATCCACTGCATCCAACTGGAATTGGCCCTAGCCAAGCACAAGGCAAAGACAACCTTGAAATCCTTGAAAATATGTTCTTAATTAGGTTTCATGACCATAGTTTATAGAAAATAAAACTTCCGGTAAATAATATGGTAAGACCAAAATGTGATGCAACTGCAAAACATGAAACATGATTTGGTGGTAAGACAAGGCAGTCAAAAGTGTGTTCTAGGGAGCTGAAAATTTTATCAAGGGTCTGGTTGGTTGATAGAATGAATGTCATGATAATGTATTTAAAACAATGTGGAGATTATGTTCGGTGCAAATTCAATGGAAGGGGGAGCTCAACGGCTCCATGAAATGACCGGAATGCAAATGAGTAAAATAATAGTAACAAACATAAACATTTGTAATTCTGGGTTTTTTTAAACAGAAACTTGAGCCTCCGGTGGGGGATCCAGAAATGTTAATTGAATTTTCAAATCAGGGGGGGGAGCCTACGTTAAACAAGTCAAATGCCAATCGAACCTTGAGCCAATCAACGGAGAAATCTGAATACCCCATAAAATTTGAAATCTGAATTTGTGCAGAACCCATTTAAAAACCTGCAATCTGGAAATCAATTAAAAATGCAGAATCTGCAAGAAATATGGAGTCTGAATTTTAAAGATTCAAAATCTGAACTTTGCATTTAAAACCAGGAAACCGAAGCCTGTAAGATATGCAGAATTTCTAAGCAATAAAAAGGGATATGAGAATCATTTTACAACTTACAAAAAAATAAAATTAAAGAAAATGACAGCAAGGTCATGCATGTACACAACAGTTTACTACTTAACACCGACTAGGTTATCAGACAATTCAGAACTTACACTAGATAATGTTTCTAAACAATGCTGATAAGAAAAGGATGCATCTTATTAGACCCTTAGCCAACTATACGATGACTACTACATTGGTTCTAGGCAAAGCCCTAGATAGAAGCATAACTTTGTTCTCAAACTTTGTAATCTAGTTACAAAATGTTACAGTGTAAATGCTACAGTGGTGCCATTTAGATGCTCATCTTACATACATAAATACATATATAGATATAGATATAGATATATTATATGCTTGACAGTATACCAGCGCTAGTGAACTGAAATTCTCAGCTCCATGACAGAAGAAATCAAGTTAGAAAATTTCAAATACAAACCTTGGGCATCATATCAGGAGAAGCGATCAATTTATCAAATTCCATGAATCCTCCCTTTATCTGTTCTATAAGGTCTTCTCCACCAACAATATCGGCACCAGAATTTTTTGCTTCATCAATCTTTTCACCTGGTAAAAAGAGTTCAAGAAAAGTTTTGGTGATTATGTGAATGATTATTGGCTTTAGACGAAAAAGAAAGAAATGTACCACATGGATGAGCTTTATTCAAATATGAATTTTAATGATTCAAAATCTGAGCTTTTATTCATAGATAAAAAATCTGAGAAAAGTTTTTGAGGGGATCAGCAAACCAAATGTATGAAATTTACGGAATCGAACATTGCAATCATGAAATAAACTCATAGCCCGTTCCAAATCTGAGCCTCTTAAATTTAAACTAGTAGATAGGTCTATTTTGCTAAATTTTAGATTAAAGTTTAATGAACTTGTTTTATTGCTCCTGTCTGAATCCCCTTGGGACTACCAGGATCCCTCTCACATCAGGTCCTTAGGATCTGCCAGAGAGCCCCGGCTTCTCTGCATTTTCCACTGCTCCCACAGCCAATACCTTATAATTGTTAAAGTACATGGTCATGTTTTTGCTTATAAGAAGCTGTAAAAGTAATCTCGTGTAGATATACGGTAGAGCTCAAAGATAATTGAGAGCATGTGACTTTCTTCCTGTTTATTTTTGTTGCAGTCATTGTTATGATTTGTTTACACTTTTATCATTTTAATTTATAGATGGAGGTCAATAATTTCACGTATGATGATGAAGTTGATGCTACAGTTGTGGGAGCTTTAGCAGCATGTGTTGGGGCACTAGAAATTCTTATAGAATTTAATGAAGAGGATAAGGAAATAGAAAGCATTCCAAGGTTATCTTATAACAAACGAAATGAGATTAGAAGAAAATACATGCATAGTATTATCGGTGTAGATGACACAACGTGTATAAAGATGATAAGGATGAATAGGATGACATTTTACCAATTATGTGGAGTTGTGCGTCGAAAGAACTTGCTACATGACACCATTCATGTTACTGTACAAGAACAGTTGTTAATGTTCCTACATACAATAGCACATAATGTGAGAAATGGAGTCATGAGTGTAAATTATCATCGCTCTGGAGAGACCGTTAGTCGTTATTTTAATCAAGTTTTAAAGGCTATTCGACAATTGCACAATGATTACATACACCCACCGGATGCATCTATACCAAATGAGATTCAAAGCAGAGATACCATATTTGAATAAACCTATTGACTTATATGAAGAATTAGTGGCCATTTGTGGAGATGATCAGGCGACTGGGAGTTTTGCTCGAGCTATGGCCGATCCCATGGTCGATGTGGAAGGCATAGGGATACCTATAAATATTGATGAGGATACGGCGGAAACTACACCATCTAGGAGCTTAGATACTCAATCTACTTCCCAACAAGTGAAAGGGGGTGGGGGAAAGAGAAAGAGAGAGCTAGATTTAAAGTTTGATCATTTGGCAAATAAAATTGGTGAGCTAGCTTCAGCCATCTCAAAGAGTAGGAATCGTGATATATCAAAAGAATTATATGCAGAAGTGATGGGATGCAAAGGTTACGATGAGATAGAGTTGGTGAAAGCCTTTGATCATCTTCTTGAAAATGAGATACAAGCAAGATCTTTTCTTGCTAGAAGTGATGCTCTACGTCAAAAATGGTTGGAAGAGTTTTTTGGTTACGGTCCACTTTAAGGTCAAACATCTATTTTCACAACTTGTCAATATCTTCTTTCATTATGTTTGAGTAGATCATGTTTCACTCTCCATTTTCTTGTTTCAGGCATATAGCAATCTTAGTGAAATGGAGGGTCTATGTTGCATTCAACCGGCCGGGTACTTGGAAGTGCAATGCACTTGAGAGGTAATAAAAATTACATCTAAGCTTTTTTAGCATTCTTAGCTTGCAACTGAAATGTCTTGAATTGAGCTTTAGAGCCTAGTACGTAAGGAATGAAAAATTGCAGACATATTCGAATCCTTTTCTAGGCTAGGATCACATCTCTCTTTGGTTATTCAATTGATAGTTAGGAGTGGTGTTGGCTTGGATGATTGGTGGAGAAACGAGCAGTTCTGGGTCATTGGTGGTGTCTCTGCCCATCTCTTTGCAGTTCTGGGTCATTGTAAACTGGTTGATTTGGCGCAAGTAAGAAGGTAGGGTTATCTCTTATGATTTTTTTTCTCTTTAGTAAACATGCGAGTCCATGTAATTTTTTTTCCGTATGGCGATGGATGTCTTCTTCTTCATTTCTTTAGAAAATCTCCGATGACAATCCATTGGACCGACGTGTCTTCTAAAATCCAAAGATGTAGAGATATGTACTATTAAGGCTGCCATATGAACTAAATGTTCCCTTCTGTTTTATCAGCTCAATCATTATTATTTTAAATCCATCAACCCTTTTGCATTCGGGAGCCACATCCTTCACGCTCGTAGGCATATCAAGGTGTGGAATAGATTTGATATTTACAATGGAGAGTGAAATCTATTTGGCATGATAGATAATGCAGAGATAACTTCACCGTACCGTTGTCATGGTTTGGTAGTTTCTCTGGGTATCCATCAATCCAATATACCTTAGTAGAGGATCAGGCCTTAAGGAATGATCGGACTCATTAGCTGCATGCTTAGGGCAAATTATCTATCCCGTTCATGAACAGATTTATTTCTGATGAAGGCACCAGATCACCATTCGCAAAGGCAACCTAAAAGATTAGAAGATTACTCAACTGAAGCTTCTATATGTCGGGGGTTTTACTTGTCAACTACGATTTATCTAATCATTACGTTTTTTGATTAAAGGTGTAGTGCAAAGTATTAAATAAAGTATTTTGGTGGTGGAGATTGTTCCTTGTCATGTAGCAACCTTAATCGTTGTTTAGCTTGTCAATTTCTAGATGCGGTGAAATTGTTACGCACCCTTGATGAATTTAACTAAGCTGTAGTTAATTAGGTTTCTTAATATTACGTATGATATTCACTTTGAATTGTGAACAAAGGGATTACTTTTATGAGTTTTTTCGGTGATGAGCGGGCCTTCCTGTGATTCTGTTGATTTGTTCTAGAAAGAATACCTATGCAATTGATGATCCAGCATTAGCAACCTTCTTAAAAGTGGGATACGCTATGTACATAATATCTTCTCCTGTGATTATTACACCCATTTGTGGGACACATATATGTTCACTATTCTTTCAACATCCATGTTTATTACGTTGTTTATCAGTTGTCACTATAGTTGTGCAGGTACAGTCATCCCGAATCAGGTTCAGGAGCCTTGCGCTCACTGGTTTGAGTTGCAGGATTTGTATCTCTATAACATGCTTCACCATATCTCACTTGTGATTTTAAATGATAGAACTTTCACCTTCTTTTTTTGTATTTTCAGATGTAGAAACGTCTGCATCCAAATTATACTAGAGAGTCGGAGGTCTTGCGAAGCAAATCGTATCTCTTGAAGAAAATTTGTTTTTCCTTTTTTTCTCCATTGTTTCCATTTTGTATGGCTGCGGTGTATCTTATTTCTATTGGAGACTATGGTATGGTGCATCTTTTATCTTTGGTTAGCATATGTTGAGACAAATTTTTGAATGATATGTTGGCTATGGCCGATTTTGCGGTTCAATTATCTTTGCTTTTTTGTTAGGTAATTTTTTAATTTTTTTTGGGTAGTCTTGTTTAATGCAATCCAGGAAGTAATGTTTGAATGCAAATAGTAATGCGAGATATTTTTTTTTGAGTTCAAAAAAAATGGAGATATTTTAACCTTTTGGGAAGCAAAAATAGATCTGCAGCTTCTTTTGGGATATAATAATCTCCTGATTTTTTATTCTATTTTAATGTGGTACGATGACAAAATTGTGTTCTTTTATTGATAAGATGGTATAAGTAAAAAATGTATAATTTTAAACAAGGCAATAAAAAAATTAAAATAATGATTTATGGAAATTGTATTAATAATGGATATAAGAGTTAATTATTATAAAAATTAATTTTTATTAATTTTTATTACTTTATAATTCTTTTTATATCAAATTTAAATATATGAAATTATTTAAATAGATTTACGTACAACCAAACGAATGAAAATATTTTCGGGAAAATAATTTACGAACAACCAAATGACCGAAAATATTTTCAAGGAAAATAAATTACAAGGAACCAAATGATAAATGATGTTTTTGATTTCCTTGGAAAAGGTGCTCCATGAAAAACGTTTTCCATGATTTTACTTTTACATGGAACCAAATGGACCCAAAGTAGATGGATTTAGGACTCAACAAAAAATTTATCTAAACAGTAAAACTTAAAGATAATTCCTCTGTTTATTTAAAATTGAAAATTGAAAATCAATAGAAAGAACTGATAATTACAGCATGGAAAACATGATTGGTCGGAGCTTCCAGGTGGAGAGGAGCCGGATCGACCAATAACGGCTTCTTAGGCCATATTTGCTGATACAGCTTGTCATTAATCATTTTCACCTATTGTTTTCTTTGGAAATTTTGTTATTTTATCATCTTTTCAGTCTATATTTATTCATTTCCTTGGGCATTTATCCTTGAATAATAAGAAGCTAGAGCTCTATATTTGAAGTAATATTTTATATTCAACTAATGATACAAATATAGTTAACGTATCATTATGTAGTTTCTGCTCAAAAGCGGTAATAAATATCTTTTATTTTGCGTGTTTTCATAATGTTTGCTTCAAATATGATATTTTAAGAGGGGCTAATATGTATTGACCAGGAGTGAGCAACCCACTCCAGATATCTCATTGAAGATTAAGGTGACATTTGTTTTGGCTTAATCTGAAAATTTTAACTCTTAATTTCACGTCTAATCTCTTAATTTGTGGTAAAAAGTACTTAATGTAATTAAGATATAAGTGATTAGTTTGTTTGATAAAATGTCTAAATTAAAATCTTATTAAGATCTATTCATACCAAGATATAAGGTATAATATATACATTAATAGTGCATATTTTGAGCATACAACTTAGGCCATACACCTAATGTAAATATTTAAATTTAAATTTATTATAAGAAACTAATATGACATCTATAAATATATTCTAAATAGATTAAAAATTAAACATTTTGAATTTATTTTAAAGAGATAAAACATGTAATAAAATGTTAACAGTACAATAAATATGCATAATTATTTTTTTCTATATTAAGGAATTGTATTTTTCAAGAAATAATGAACCAACACCAACACGTGAAGGTTCTAGAAATGTGAACATTGCAAATGTGCACGTACACGGGGTAACCGTCCGAAAAATAAAAAGTAACTTTTAACATCTAAATATTTAAGAGGTATTTTCAGACTTAAGAGATTCGGTAAGAGAAAAATTGAAAATTTTATCAAACATCTTGCAATCACTGACCGAATCAGAGGTCAGAGGTTGGTTCAGCGTAAACAAACGAAGCTGTCTTAATTAACTAATTGTGAGAGGGAGGATTAGAGGAATCCTGCCGTGCAAAGATACCAATAAAAACCGAATAACTTGCTGTTCAAATTTAGCTCATCTGTTTTACACGAGCTCGGACACAAGCTCGGACACAAGCTCTTCAAAGTAGACTCAAATCTTTATTTAAATTTGTTCGTTTAACATGATAAACAAGTCAAATTTTTATCAAATCAAGTTCTGCAATACTTGTCCAAGCGTACCAGTTGGTTTGCACCCCTAAATACATGCGGAGGTGAAGTTATTCTAAAAATTACAAATTCAACCACGAGCCCTCGGTAACATGGGGTGAATGGGCATTGCATCGAGGAAGAGATGCAGAGTCGCCAAGCTTCCTAGTAGGGAAAAAACGAGAGGAGTGGAGAACAATGACCTAATGGGGTGTTTGGTTGCATGATAATAGAGATTTTAATTTTAATTTTTAAAAATCGTAAAAGAACTTGTCAAAAGAGGTGTTTGACAATCTTGACAATTTTATATTTTGAAAGTGATTTTCTTCTTAAGCAAAAAAAGAGGATCTTACCTCTTTCTTTTTTCTTGTGGTCCCTCACTTTATTTAGTCATGAATAGTAGTTACTCTTTTTTGTTATCACATCCTTCCAAACATGATAAAAGATAATTTTATGTCATGAGTTGATTCACTTTTTATTTTAATATAATTTTTATCATGAAAATGTACAAAAAATTATCATGTAACAAAACACCCCATAAACGTTATCCCTGTGGATCCGTTCCAATCAGTTGTCCAGTAAAGAACATTATACAATTAAAACTAGCCACCCAAGGGAAAGGGAAAGCCATAGCCTTTGTCAAGTCTCAACAAATTTCTATCGGATGATAATAATAATCCGTAGAGAGTTGATTAAATTCGAGCAGCGAAGCAGACGAGACACTGGCACATGACATAAGCACGATTAGTAGCGGTACTTGGTGGAATAATCCTTGGGAGCAATCACTAGACCACGGCCTTTCCTAGCACCTCTATAGACAGTCTCGACGATGTCGATGAACTCCTGCTTGTCTTTAAGGGCCCAATTGATCTTGTTGTTGTTCCCCGTCCCGAGATCAATCATGATATGCTTGTTCCGGAAGAAGAACATCACGGTGGATGGATCATATAGCTCGTACATCGTGTTGAAGTCTGGTACCTCTGTGATGTCGACGAGATAAATCACAGTGAAATTCTTCATCGTTTCCGCAACGCCAGCTAAGACTTCGTCCATCTGCAGGGAACAGATAGTTAATTCACCTATACCTGCTGGAGTGAAACAAATATATCTAAAGAGCATAAACATGAACACCATGGAGAACACCGTCCAGCTAATTTCACTAATATCAAAGTCAACAAAGAGAAACACGGTAAAGCAAAATTAAAACAGCGAGTAGATCAAAAGAAGATGCTAACTTCTGCTGCTCTCCACCATGGCAAATGGTGGGGATATCAAAATGATGTATATACTATTGAAGTTGTGGCAATGTCTCCCATAATTCGACACATTGGCCAAGACCAGTTCCCCTTTAGTCCCTAGGCAGACCTACAACTCAACCCCACCTAGAAAGATGCCTCCCTTTAGCAGTATGCTGACCACCTCCCCAAAAGAAGACTGCTCTAATAGCTTCAATCTTCCTACAGACTTGAGAATTTAGGCAGCTTTAGGGTCCATTTGGTTTCAAGTAAAACCAAAACAAAAGAAAATATTTTTCACGTAATACTATTTCCAAGGAAACCAAAAACATAGTTGGTCATTTGGTTGTCTGCGAATACTTTTCTAAAAAAATTTAACAAACTCTTCAAAAGTGAGCATAACGGCCATATAAAAATTTATCAATATTTATATAATTAACACATTTATTTATAACAAAATCTTGATAGAAATTGAATTAAGTTATTTTGTATCAAGTTATTACTAATATCATATTTATTTTTTAAAATTAAATTTTTGACAAAAATTAAAACTATTTTTTTAGAAATAGTCAAAATTCATATTTTAAAATTTACAATGCACTGGCAACTAAATAAAATATATAGTACTTAACAGTTTAACATAAAATGATCTTGTAATTTATATATATAATAATTTAATTAAAATAGATCGATTACCTGCAAACTCAAATTTCAATTAAACTTTTAACAATAAATTTATTAAATAAGTAATTTGTCTACTCAAATAAATTTTCAATAAAGTTTTTTACTTTTCTAACACAATAAATAAAATACATTTTTATATACTGATATATGTCTTTAAAAGATTAATTTCAACCGGTAAAGTTATTAAAATTGGCAATATCTATTTAATAATATTTTATTAAACAACATATATATATATTAAAAAAGTATGCCGCCGAAAACGGCATCCGCTGTGTTTTAGCGGATGCCAAAATCCGGATTGATGTAAAGTGGGAGGCATTTTGTTTTACGTGATTCAATTTTTACGTCCAACCAAATAGCTTGACTGATGCCATTTCCCGAAATGTTGCGCATGGGACAGGTTCTGCGGACAAACAAACGGACCTTTAGTGAAAAACTCCCCGTCTCCCTGCTGAAACTGAAAGTAAATTTCCATCTACACCAGAAGATGGCCTTCACACTTGTAAATTATGGGGGACCAGTGGATAGAGAATAAAAAGCATTGCCAAAAGACCCAAGTATTTAATAGGGAAAGTAGAGCTTTTCCTCCCAAAACACTTGCAACGTCCGTTAATTCCCTCTCCAAGGTACCAACATTGCACGCTCCTAGCAAGTTGATCTTCATCCGTAGTTCTCAAAGAAAGATTTGAAGCTTTCGGATCATTCACCTTCTCTCAGTCAACTACTCAAGTTAATATCATTGCAAGCAGCAGCTCTAATCCTGCCCCAGTCCCCCCCACCAACAAAACAAAGTTCTGATCCTCAGATTGACCGAGTTGTTAGAATGGCATAGAACATATCATCATTCATCTACAATCATAACTTTATGACCAGGTGCAACAAGGTTTGCATCTCATTATCTCCCTTGAGAGCTTAATAAAACACAGACATCCTCTAATGCAAGTGATCATTTCACTAACAATGGCAAACTGAATTAACCGAGCTAATCCTTCAAATAAGAGGAAAAGGAAGAAGGTAGATGAGATTAGAGTGGAGACTTCTAGAAAGTTATAAGAAAGACACTTTCTATAGTGCAACCTTTTCTTAAAATAGTTGACAGAGACAAGAAAGCATATATAGGCTACCAATGCAATGCACTTGAGCAGATGAAAAAGAAAATCTCATCGATCGTCAGTGGAGGTCAATGACGGGCATTGTATCACCCTATATGTGCAACAGATAATGTTTCTTGTCATTAAGTTTTAAGTTATAAACATACATGATCAATTGTTTAATGGCATGCAAAGTGTATTATGTAAGTTAATTTTTCAATCCAAGATATGATTATAGTTCTATCTACTATATATCTGATGAGCTTCTAGATAGTGTAAAGTCACTAATCCGTAAGACTGGTGATTATTCTATCATATAACATACAATAAGTTGTATAACTATAAGTTAATGTCAACACATTTTAGGACGTCTAAAGCACAAAGAGTAATTATGTTGCTAAGTACCAATATGTATTCTTCCTATATTTTTTTTCAAAGCTTTTTGACACATTCTAATACAAACTATTCTCACGTAGTTGACTGCTGGATGGATCGTGGCAACACAACATATGTGAAGACCTAACCTCAATTGCAATAAAAGTTCTAAGTCAAACTGCAACGACTTCAGAATGTGAAAGAAATTAGTCGACATTCAACCTGATCCATACAAAGCAAAGAAATGAACTACCATTAAAATTGCTGCTATAGCAATTAGTCTACTGCCACTACCTTATGACATTAAAACCTAAAAATTTGCAAAAGTTGAAAGATTATCATAAAGAGGAGTACAGATGAAAAGATGAAGCTATAGGTAGGTGGAGTCAATCGATCAACATAGTATGAAGACAATTTGAACAATATCTTTGATAAGCAAAATATATCGCAAACATGGTCAACGATCAAGAAGGACAAGGAGAACTAGCCTTCAATGAATCAACATAGAAAACTGACTTTGGACTATAGAAGAGTTGAAAAACATGCCACTATCCGATGAATTTCAAATTCCTCTGTCATCGACAAAAAGACAAAAAATTAGAAAAATCAGCACAGTAATATAAGAAATCGGTAAAGTTAAACAGGTTACAACTAATCCTTTAGACATTACAGATTAGGATATAATTAGCGAAGTACGAGAAAACATATTGGAGCCAAATATCAGGGTTCAATACCAAACATCCGATGATTCAACTTTGAAGAGTAGTAGCAATGGGTCCGTTCGATGAAGAAACAACTCTAGCACCAAGGACATCTGCAAATCCAAAAATTTTTGCATTATCTAGTCATTTTTACGGTCGATGAGCAATACACATATACCACACAAGATTGTAATCATAATGTGTGGATAGAGGGTAGAGAAACACAAGGAGGTAGAGGCTCAAGTCAACATTATCACTATTATGGACTTGAGTCATGTTAAGACTCTTGGGTTCCTACATTCCACAAAGATGTTATAGGATGTTTGAAAAAAAAAAGTTATGGAACTAAGAGTTCCATACACTCCACATATGGTCGGTATGGGGATGAAACTTAGTGAGACTATCCTAAAATGCTTGAAGAAAGGAGTGTAGAATACAACCAACATTTAAACAATTTTAATGCAATGTACTCTTCCCAAATGTCTTGGAGAGAATATATAGAAAACAAAACCAAAATGTAAAATTCAAATTCCTTTTTGTAATATTTTGTTTATTTTTAAAAAAAATAATAGTTTTTTTATTTTTGAATTTTTTATGGATTTTTATTTTGAATTTGAACTAGGTCCAATCAGATCCGGGTAACTAACCTGGGTCTGGCCAACATGATCCCGACTCAAGACCTGGCCTGCCTTGGAACAAGGGCTACACCACTTGCAAATTTTCTCACAATCCTGTCTGCACTTTGTATTTTGTTTTTTGTGATTTTGTACCTGCTTGTTGTTCACTTTTTGTGCTGCTTCTGGTGTTTTTTTCTAGATGATATACTTGCTGGATAGATCTTTTTGGGCTTCTTTCTATTTCGTTTTCTTCTCTTATGTACCTTTCTAGCTTTATCTAGCAGTTGCCATTTATTGTGGTTAGCCTCAAAAAACAACATTTCCTTTCTCCACCTTTGGTCTTGGATAGTCTCATAAACTATCATATAGAATTCGTGATCCAGATATTCTGAATCTATTTCAACAAAAAGGAACAAATTTAGATCCATTTTATGTATACTAAACCTTTTTTTGAAAGTGGGGAAAGCCACAATTCATTAATTCTGAATAAATAAAAATTACAAAAAGAAGTTTAAAAAAGGAAAATAGAGAATGGAGAAGAGAGAACCTAGATTATTACCAAGAAGATAGCAATCTAGATGTTACAAGTAAAATTGCTTCCATTTGAGGATATCATACTTAAAAGAAGACCAAGCTTCGTAAGATCCAGAATGACCAAAAGTTCGGTATTTGACAAAAAAAACCATGTGCCGTGCGATGATGGTTGGGTTAGTGAAAGAGTCCTAAACAATCCTCATATTCCACACACACCAAATTGACTAGAGCATATACACAGCTTCCTTCCATCGACTTTCTGTTCTGCCAATGAGAGAGCAAAGCTTCTCTCTTTTCAAATTCTAACCAACAAGTGTCCTTATCTTTTGAAAAGAGATTTTCATAGTGAGTTAATAATTCTACAGCACAACAATAGGTAATCAAGGACTCATGGAAAGCTCTAAAAAATACACGAGCCCAAAGAAAGTGAGAAAATGTTGAAGATCAAGTGATCAACAACTTTGAAGTATGTTTCAACAAATTTTCCATAAAATTTCTGATCTTGATTGCAGTGTAGGATCCCATATGGTCCTCTGCCAGTCTACTTCCAAGCCCCCTCGAATCAATTTTCTGCTAGCTGATTTTATGGTGAACTGCCTATCCTCCCTAGGTAGCCACAATTTGTCCTCCAAGTCAGTTGAGCATCTCTGATCTTTGATTAGGTCCAGTAACTCAGTGAACTCTGCAATTTCTCCTCTTCAAGATTTCTTTTTAATTCAGGCTCCACCATAAAGTGTGATCCACACATCCTGAATTCTTTGTTCTGGATTGATAGTGATTTTGAAAACTTTCGAAACCTGTCATTCAGAGGGACATGCTCTACCCATCTGTCTTTCCAGAAAAGGGTTTTGGCTGTCATTGGCAATATTTATAGCTGTTCAAGAATTGAAAAAGTGTCAAGTTTGAAAGATGCCTTTCCAATATACTCGAAATTCTGCCACTAGTGCTAAAAGCAGTGACCCAAGTTCAACCAATATTGAAACCGATACTACATTCCGGGCAAACTATCCTACCCTACCCATGGAGATCTGAGTTTCCAGAACCACTTAAATAGTAACGTTTTATTTGAAATATCTAGGGGCAAAAGACCAACCCCACCCTCTTTGATGTCCCTGCATTACAACTCTATTTAACAAGATACAAAACTTTCCCACCTTCACTGCCTTGCTATAAGAATCTAGCCCTGCCCTAATGCATTCGAGTTTTTTATACACCTCTTTGGGAACTTTCAGAATGAAAAAAAAAGTAAAGGGAAATACTTTGTGACACATTTAGATAGAATCCACCTCTTACCTGCAGAGAGCATCTTATTTTTCCACCCCTCAAACTTATTTTCAAATTTATGGGTCTCGATCATCTTTTCTCATGTCATGATCAAATAAAGATAAGTCCAAATATTTGAGTGAGAAGTGAGAACTCGGACTAGGAATGTCAAAAAATTTGTGCTTTCTTTAGCAATTCTTCGACATTTAAGATGATCAACTCACACTTGTTTCTGTTGATTTTCAGTCCCGTCATAGCTTCCAACCAGTATGCAAGACTTTCAGATTGATTCATTTCTTTTCATCATTAGAGACAACCAGGTGCGTATCATCAGCAAATTGAAGATGGGTAACATGATACGGGTAACATGATATTTGTTTGCCCCCACAAAAACACAGTTAAACCACCATGACTAGCTCTTTCTCACATGGTACTTAAAACTGGACCGATAAGCACAAAGAGAAGAGGAGATAAAAGGTCACCTTAATGAAAGCCCCGTGAGTTCTTGAAGAAATCAAAAGACATACCATGAATATCCGTAGAAAATTTGGCAGTGCTGAGATAGTTCATAATCCAATTGATTCGTTTGTTGTTGAACCCTATGAGTATCATGATTCTGTTTAAACAGTTCCAGTTTACCCTATCCCATGCTTTCTAGAAATCAAGCATTAAAACAAACCGCTTATTCTTGTTGATTTTCATGTCATAGATGCTGTCATACAATTATCAAGAATGTAATGACCTTCAAGGAAAGCTGACTGAGAAGAATTCACCATTTATGTAAGTGAGGGCATGGAATGCCATCTTGCGAGATCTCGCCGAGATCTCGCGAGATCTCGGTCTCGCCAAGGAGGCCGAGAAACGAGATCACCGAGATCTCGTCCCATGTAGACTGGTCCATAAAAAAATTTTCTTCGGGGGGCTTTGCCCCCCTGATACCCCCCACAAGGGACACTACCCCCTTGACCCCCCGCGACCTGACCGCGCAGGTCGATCCGCGACTACTCTGCGCCCCGTTTATGATAGTGTAAACACATTTAATATATTTCACTAACACTTATACTATCACATAAAAATGTGTTACAAGTTTAATACCATATTAGTATTTAAATAAGATTACATATAAGTTTAAATTTTTTAGAAGTACAAAAATTATCTTTTTGGTAATGAAAGTGCTTGTAATTGTTCATTCACATAGTTGATGTATAAAATGTGTTATATATTTTCATGTAAATTCATTTATGTACTCCTATTTTTATAAGATATTATGTTATGTTTCATACATATATACATTTTGATATAAGAATCCGAGATCTGATCTCCCGAGATTTTTCCGAGATCTCTTCGAGATCTCTTCTCTTTCACCCCCCCCCCCCGAGACGAAGCCGAGATCCGAGATGGCAAACCTTGAGTGAGGGCTGAGCTTGTTAGCTAATAATGTCAAAATTTTATAACTGCAATATAAAGGCTGATGGGTCTTAAGTCTCTAGCGTCCCTTCGCATCTTCCTTCTTAGGGTCAGAACAACAAAGTGATGCGGGACAAACCGGCTAATCCGGCCAAACCGAACAAAAAAACGACGCAAACCGGCGCTAACCGCCGTTAAACGACTAAACGGACCCAAAATAAGCCTAAACTGGCCCGAACCAGTCGAAACAGGCCCGAATCGGGCTCGAGATGGACTGGACCGGCTCGGAACACCTTGAAATGGCCCGAACCGGACTGAACCGGACCGAACCGGGTCCGGACCCGATCGAACCGGCCGGCCGGCCGGTCGGCCGCGAACCGGCCCGGCGAGCCGCCGCGGGCGTCGCCCGCTCGCGAGGCGCGAGCGTACCCGGAGGGGGTCGTGGCGCTCTTTGCTCGCCTCCGGGGCGGTCGCGTGGCGGCCATCTCACCGTCGACTCCCGTTGACGTGGTAGCATCGCGGCGGTTCCGAGATGTCGCGGGCCGCGACAAAAGACCGCGAGCGGGCGTCGCGGAGTCTTCGCGGCGTGCGCGGCTTGCGGGCGGGACGGCGAGCGAGACGATGTCTCCGTGGCGCTCGGCGCGGGCGGAACAGGGGAGGAGCAGGTCGGCGGAGGAAGGCGTCGTCCCCATCATTGTCTGTTCGGACGGACCCGAGGGCGTGGAGAAGGGGGGAATGGAGCGGGGAAGCCGTCCCCCTCGGAAGGTTGCCGCGCGGGATGGATGCCGCGGAGCGGAGGGATGCCGCGGGCGGGGAGCGATTGAATGGAAGAGAAGGCCGCGAGGGGACCGCCGGTCCTCCTCTCGCTTCTTCTTCTCCGTCTTCTGTCGTCCCTCTGCAGCGCGGGAAGGGGTGGATCCCGCCGCCGGGGAGGGCAGAGCCGGGGGGCGCCGGGTCTTCACCCTCCCGTAGCTCTTTCTCCTCCTTCTTCTTCCTTCAATGTCTTCGTGCGTTCGGAGTTGGAGGTGCAACCGAGAAGATCGTGGGGCCGGGCGAAAACGTCGCGGTGTTGTTGTAGCGGAACCGAGAAGGAGAAGAGAGGAGAACGGCGCGGAGGCCGGAGGATGAGGGGGAGAAGATCGGCGCACCTCGCCGTGCTTGGAAGGTGGAAGGGAGACCCGGGGGACCTTCCCGGAGGTGAAGAAGAGGGCCGGCCTCACTGCCGGGGGTGGGGAGGAACTGGGGCCGCAGCCCCCTACGCGGGAGAACAACCCAAAGGGCTCCAAAAATTGATCTATTGCTTGATTCACTATGTACATCGGGTTCTCCTCATATAGGGGGAGAGGAGAACATTTTAAGAAAAAGTACTCCCTAAAAATCTATTTACATACCAGTCCATTTTAAGGACTCAATTTAAAAAAATGCTCAAAAATGTCCCCATCATTCTCTCCGACCGGGAGAAAACTCGACCTCGAGTTTTAAAACCGGTTCGGACGTACCCAAGACTCGACTCGTGAGAACGAGCCGATTCCGGGCTCTGATACCAAACTGATGCGGGACAAACCGGCTAATCCGGCCAAACCGAACAAAAAAACGACGCAAACCGGCGCTAACCGCCGTTAAACGACTAAACGGACCCAAAATAAGCCTAAACTGGCCCGAACCAGTCGAAACAGGCCCGAATCGGGCTCGAGATGGACTGGACCGGCTCGGAACACCTTGAAATGGCCCGAACCGGACTGAACCGGACCGAACCGGGTCTGGACCCGATCGAACCGGCCGGCCGGCCGGTCTGGCCGCGAACCGGCCTGGCGAGCCGCTGCGGGCGTCGCCCGCTCGCGAGGCGCGAGCGTACCCCGGAGGGGGGGTCGTGGCGCTCTTTGCTCGCCTCCGGGCGGTCGCGTGGCGGCCATCTCACCGTCGACTCCCGTTGACGTGGTAGCATCGCGGCGGTTCCGAGATGTCGCGGGCCGCGACAAAAGACCGCGAGCAGGCGTCGCGGAGTCTTCGCGGCGTGCGCGGCTTGCGGGCGGGTCGGCGTGCAGACAATGTCTCCGTGGCGCTCGGCGCGGGCGGAACGGGGAGGAGCGAGGTCGGCGGAGGAAGGCGTCGTCCCCATCATTGTCTGTTCGGACGGACCCGAGGGCGTGGAGAAGGGGGGAATGGAGCGGGGAAGCCGTCCCCCTCGGAAGGTTGCCGCGCGGGATGGATGCCGCGGAGCGGAGGGATGCCGCGGGCGAGGAGCGATTGAATGGAAGAGAAGGCCGCGAGGGGACCGCCGGTCCTCCTCTCGCTTCTTCTTCTCCGTCTTCTCTCGTCCCTCTGCGGCGCCGGAAGAGGTGGATCCCGCCGCCGGGAGGGCGCATCCGGGGATCGCCGGGTCTACACCCTCCCGTAGCTCTTTCTCCTCCTTCTTCTTCCTTCGATGTCTTCGTGCGATCGGAGTTGGAGGTGCAACCGAGCAGATCGTGGGGTGGGCCGAGAAACGTCGCGGTGTTGTTGTAGCGGAACCGAGAAGGAGAAGAGAGGAGAACGGCGCGGAGGCCGGAGGATGAGGAGGGGAGAAGATCGGCGCACCTCGCCGTGCTTGGAAGGTGGAAGGGAGACCGGGGGACCTTCCGGAGGTGAAGAAGAGGGCCGGCCTCACCGCCGGGGGTGGGGAGGAGCGGGGCCGCAGCCCCCTACGCGGGAGAACAACCCAAAGGGCTCCAAAATTGATCTATTGCTTGATTCACTATGTACATCGGGTTCTCCTCATATAGGGGGAGAGGAGAACATTTTAAGAAAAAATACTCCCTAAAAATCTATTTACATACCAGTCCATTTTAAGGACTCAATTTAAAAAAATGCTCAAAAATGTCCCCATCATTCTCTCCGACCGGGAGAAAACTCGACCTCGAGTTTTAAAACCGGTTCGGACGTACCCAAGACTCGACTCGTGAGAACGAGTCGATTCCGGGCTCTGATACCAAACTGATGCGGGACAAACCGGCTAATCCGGCTAAACCGAACAAAAAACGTAGTAAACCGGCGCTAACCGCCGTTAAATGACTTAAACAGACCCAAAATAAGCCTAAACCGATCCAAACCGGTCCCAAACAGGCCCGAACCGGGCTCGAGATGGGCTGGACCGGCTCGGAACACCCTGAAATGGCCCGAACCGGACTGAACCGGACCGAACCGGGTCCGGACCCGATCGAACCGGCCGGCCGGCCGGTCCGGCCGCAAGCCGGCCCGGCGAGCCGGCTGCGGGCGTCGCCCGCTCGCGAGGCGCGAGCGTACCCCGGAGGGGGGGTCGTGGCGCTCTTTGCTCGCCTCCGGGCGGTCGCGTGGCGGCCATCTCACCGTCGACTCCCGTTGACGTGGTAGCATCGCGGCGGGTCCGAGATGTCGCGGGCCGCGACAAAAGACCGCGAGCGGGCGTCGCGGAGTCTTCGCGGCGTGCGCGGCTTGCGAGCGGGACGGCGAGCGACGATGTCTCCGTGGCGCTCGGCGCGGGCGGGGCGGGGAGGAGCAGGTCGGCGGAGGAAGGCGTCGTCCCCATCATTGTCCTGTTCGGACGGACCCGAGGCCGCGGAGAAGGGGGGAATGGAGCGGGGAAGCCGTCCCCCTCGGAAGGTTGCCGCGCGGGATGGATGCCGCGGAGCGGAGGGATGCCGCGGGCGAGGAGCGATTGAATGGAAGAGAAGGCCGCGAGGGGACCGCCGGTCCTCCTCTCGCTTCTTCTTCTCCGTCTTCTCTCGTCCCTGCGGCGCCGGAAGAGGTGGATCCCGCCGCCCGGGAGGGCAGATTCGGGGATCGCCGGGTCTACACCCTCCCGTAGCTCTTTCTCTCCTTCTTCTTCCTTCAATGTCTTCGTGCGATCGGAGTTGGAGGTGCAACCGAGCAGATCGTGGGCTGGGCCAGAAACGTCGCGGTGTTGTTGTAGCGGAACCGAGAAGGAGAAGAGAGGAGAACGGCGCGGAGGCCGGAGGATGAGGAGGGGGAGAAGATCGGCGCACCTCGCCGTGCTTGGAAGGTGGAAGGGAGACCCGGGGGACCTTCCCGGAGGTGAAGAAGAGGGCCGGCCTCACTGCCGGGGGTGGGGAGGAACTGGGGCCGCAGCCCCCTACGCGGGAGAACAACCCAAAGGGCTCCAAAAATTGATCTATTGCTTGATTCACTATGTACATCGGGTTCTCCTCATATAGGGGGAGAGGAGAACATTTTAAGAAAAAGTACTCCCTAAAAATCTATTTACATACCAGTCCATTTTAAGGACTCAATTTAAAAAAATGCTCAAAAATGTCCCCATCACAAAGCCAAAATTGAGGCCCCTGGTGCAGGTTGGCCTCCTTTTAAATTCCTAGACCAAACAGTTGACGAAGCCCCAACACTTCTGAAAAAAGCCAGCAGAAAAACCATATATATCCTTGAGTTTTGTATGGATCTGGATCTATCATAAGCACTTTCCTTGAAGATGGGACTTCGCATGGCTTTTGCTTAGTCATTTGATAAATTGTTAACCAAGTCAAAATTTAAATACGGTACCAATCTAATTCCTCCTGAAATAAATCATCGTAGAATCTCACCGTAGCGTCACCAATTTGCTTTGTACCTTCATAAAAGGTCCCGCCAACAAGGAAAGAATGAAAACAATTTTGCTTCTTCCGCAATGAGACCCAATTATGAAAGAAGTGTTCTTGTCCCATTCCTAGAGCTAAATTATTTAGACCTTTGTTACCATTTGATTTCTTCCCTTAAGTTCCACTCCTTGTATTTATCCCTTACTTCCATAATTCTCTCTGACGACCGTCAACGTTAATCATGTTCATCTAATCTTTTGAACAAATCAACCTCTTTGAGAAGCCTCTTCCTTCAGCACTTGAATGTTCGTTCATAGCATCAGCCCAACTCTTAATCTTGGACCTCATCAGCCTAAGTTTTTAGCGTAGCATAAGTTTCTGATACTGTAGCTTCCTTCAACCAAGACAAAAAGTTAGGGACCTGCACCAAGATAACTCAAAATCAAAATCTTCTTGTAGATACTGCAGGTAAACCACAAAGAACCAATCCATTTTGGATTTCAAGATTGCATTTGACCAAGAGAACTTCAAACCATTATCAGAAATTTCAATAAGGCCATTGCTATTGATCCATTTATTGAAGTACAGTTCAACTTTTTTGCTGGATTGTTGATGGCATTAAAATCACCATAAATGCACCAAAATGCATTAGCTTGAGCAACCAAGAGATCAGATAAGTCATTAAAGAAAACTTCCTTATCAGCTACCTTTTAGGGTTCATACATGTGATCAAAGAACCACACTTTCTCATCCGCCTTAAAGATAAATTTCATAGCATGAATATGACTGCTACGATGAATGCAAGAAGCATCAAGTACCTTATCATTCTGCAATATGACAATTCCACTTCTCTCCAACGTCAGGGACCTAGAAAATCCATTCATAATACCACACTTTAAGAAGTCAAAATCGCGCTGGTTTGCAAACTCAGATTTCATCTCCTGAAGCATGTAAACAATTGGCCTAAACAATTGGCCCATATGTCATCATTAGGCTTTTGATCTCCCTAACCATCTATCTGCCCTGCGAATCCCGATAATTCAAAGAAATAAATTGGCATTTAATGAACAATAAACTATTTGCCTTCTCTTCCTCTCCTTGTCGACTCCATCGCAATATTGGTATTCCAAAGGAACTTGTATTCTCTTGCCACCACATTTGTCTGGGTCGGTCTGGAAAACCTTGGCCAGGTCCACAGACAGCATAACATGGACCTTCATTTTCTGGAAAAAAAAACAAAATCCCTCATCGCAACTTCCCTTCTTGCATTCTGCAAAACAGATACCCACAACTTCCCCACTATGAATAATGTTGTCGCCCAATAGAAACACTTCCATATCTCTTCGATCTTCCATGCTCTGGATGGTACTATCATACTTGTCTATCATCCTTGTCTATCAGAAGAAGAGTGATCATAAGCTCCTTGTTCAGGCACCCATATTGTCAGTGGGACCTTTCAAGCCCAAAGGCAATGAATGCTCCTCGCAAGCATTGAGGATTCCAACATGTGGGGAGTGGAGGACACCATCTCCATTCGACCACAAGAATCAGGTGGGGAAGGAGGCGTGCCAGACCCGACAATGCTTTTAGTGACCCCCACCCGGTAGGGTGAGCCCAGCAGCTTCAACTGCCTGCAGTTTGTCTTTTTACCAAAGCCATGAACCGGTCCTAAGGACTCCGGGTTGCCAGCAGAAAGTAAAACCTTCATCAAAGCCTCCTAAACAGGGATGAGAAGGCCTGGCTTGCCTTCGACTCAGTTTGACAGGTCCTATTCAACTTGACTATCACATAAGTTTAAATGGTCCACGGTTAAATGGGTTCACATCCACCCGAAAGTCTACTTGCCTCCGAATGGCCTCCGGAATCTCTGGGATCCATTGTACCTTACTAATAACCATCCCCCTCCCACTAGTGACCATTCTAGAACCCCTCCTGAAAATCATGCTGTTTTCCACACATTGACTGGGATTCTCAGGAGCATTTTCTTCGCATCTGCAGAACTTAACACCCTTCCAGTGATTGTTCAGACAAGCTGATCTAGACTTCATAATTCCGCCCATCCAAAGAGACTGAAATGACAACTGGAAAATCAGACATTCTCTCCACAGCAATCTCGATCGAGATCTCACTGCCTGCCAGCCAAAATAGATCTTCACTTTAGAATGACAAGACAGAACCGGCATGGCTCAATTAATTTTTAAAATCTAACCAAAATTCAATTTCTCATTGTTTATTCATTGATAAATTCCAAAACCCTTTCAATTTAATTCCAAATTGAGCATCCCAATCCAATGGGCCCACTTTCCCAAAATTCAAATTTATCCTATTTTTATTGTATAAAATTTAGGATAAATGTCCAAAATTCAATGAAAAATCAATGAATTCATCAAAACCCATAAAAAATCTTAGAAAATCATTAAAACTTATTTCTGAAAATTCCAAAAAAATATTTTCTCCCCCAAAAAATCCAATATTGGGCTAAAAATCATTTTTCATGCCCAATATTATTTTTGAAATCCATTTAAAGTTACCAAAAATTTTCGTATTTTTGGGCACAGAAAGTAATTTTTTTGGCCTTACTGGCATTTTTCCATTAAAACATTCAAAAAAACAGGAAATAAATCCCAAAAATTCCATGAAAACTCATAAAAAATCCAAAAAATCTCCAAAATAATTTCTTTCAGGCAGGACGCAGTTGGCATGAGCCCCACCACCCAAAGAATGGGTCAAAATCATGAAAAAATCCTTAAAAATAAAAAAACATTCCTATTTTACTCCAACTCCCCCAAGCCACCTCTTGAGACTCAGTCCAACGACCCATCTTTCTCTTTCCTCTCATAAACGGCCTCTTTTGAGGCCTTGTGTGATTTTTCAGTCGCAGTCCTGCCCTAGGTGAAGGAAAAGAATAAGAAGAGAGGTGCCAACCCTCCTCCTGCTGTGCACCATCCTCAGGAGGCCAAGGAGAAGAAAAAAATATATAATCAACTCCCTAGGAGGGCAATGATCAACTTCTTAATATATACAAGAAAGTTATGCATAATAGGGTGTTTAGTTGTATTTTTAATATTAATACAATCTTGTTTTTGAAATTAAAGTCGCTTCTTATCTCAATTTTAATTTTAAAATTACAAAAACACAACTCTTATGTGTTTGGTAGAATAATAACAAGTTTTAAAATTCATAGGAAGATGTTTGGCAATAACTTCAAACTAATATATTATCTTTCTAGTAGTAGTTCATCCTGCCAGAGACCTTCTCTACCAACAGAAATCATAAAGACCTTCTTTGTCGCAGCTCTTTCCTCCTCTACCGCCACCCATAGACCCCCCCCCCTTGCCATAGCTCCCTTCTCCGCCACCCCCAGACTGTCCGATCCCCCACCCCATACCCCTTTCCGCCACCCCTACGCATTCCGGCCCCCCACCCCCAAACCCCCTATGGGCCCTCCTTACAGCAACTAAGATGAGGTCTCCCCTCTAGTGACAACAACAAGGTTTGTCGGGAATCGAAAGATCTGGGTGGCATTGGAGGGCGGTGCTGACAACCTCAAGGCCACTTTCTTCCAACTTCTCTGCTTCCGACAGGCTACTTCCTCCTCGGCTGCTAATGTGTAGCCAAACAACAGGGCCCTCTTCAAGTGGTCCTTGCCGGGTTGGGATGTCACCGCTGCTGCTGACGACGGCAGCCTAGTGTTATGAGACCTCAACTATGAAGGTGATGGGTACTTCTTGATGTCGATGGCACCGAAAGGGTACCGGCCAATGGGGTTGCTGATCACGGTCACGCCAAAGGGCATATGGAATGACGGCAAGGGCTTTGCTGTATCCGGCGTGAGGCCTTCCGTTAGGGGGTCCATGGCCTCCACAGTCTTCATTGGCGGCTACACGACAGTGCAATCGGCGCCGTCTTCTCTGTTGCCAGCGGTTTCTTGCCTTAAGAACAATGTCACTGCCTTGTCGTGGTCACTAGTCGCGGAAGGAGAAGAACGAGGATGGAGGAGGAACCTGACCGTGTCATGGTCGCTGGTCGCCGCTACAAGAGTTAAGAGCACATTGAAGGCGAGTCCAGAGGTCCAGGGGATCACACTGCAGAGCTCTAGTAGCCTTGCACTCACGAACAAAGAAGATGACGCGTGCCACAGTTGAGGATGAAACTACCTTCACGCTGGACTTGTTGAAGACGATCCACGTTGCCCACCTCCGCCTCCGTGTCTCTCTCAAAAATAAAACAAGTCTTACCTTGTTTTTTTCCGAAGGAGATTAGATGTACAGAGCATCTTAATCTTAACAAAGAAAGAGGAGTTAAAGAGTGCAACCAAAGACCTTAACTCTTTCACTTTTAAAAATTATGTCGAAAAGAGAGAAAAAACTGCAACCCACCCTATAAGTCTTAAAATTTGAATTTTAAAAAGAGAAGGTCATGCGAACTATTTTTTTGAATTAATCAATCAAGTAATTGAAGAGATAAGAGATAATCGAGTTGTCCAAATAGTAACAGACAATGTAATTCCATATAAAGTAACTAGAAAAATGTTAATAGTCAAGAGATCACATTTGTTTTAAGCACCATGTTTCTTTAAGAAAAGATCTTGTAAACTATTTGTTTCAATTAGTCAACTAGGTAATCAAAGAGATGTGATATGATTGAGTTGTCCAAGTAGTAACAGATAACACAGATACATATAAAACAACTGGAGAATGTTGTTAGTCAAAAAATCACATTTGTATCAAGCATCATGCTTTACCTATTCTCTAGATTTAATGTTAGATAATATATGCAAGGATTCATAAATTGATCATGTAGTTAAGACATCATAATTCATCTACAACCATAACTTTATCTTAAATTTAATGAGGAAGCATATGAAGGGTTGAGAACTCATACGGTCTTGTGCAAGTAAGTCCGGCTCTCATTACATTTCCTTAAAAAATTTAATCCAATAGAGGTGTCCTTTTACACTGATGATACTTTCACCGGTGGGATGTCTAGTTGGATTGCTAGAGTTGCTCCTTCAGATAAGAAGGGGGAAGGTTAATAAAACATTAAAGAGTGGAGATTTCTAGTGAATTGTAAAAAAGACCCTTTATATAGTGCAACTCTTAGTCAAAATTCTTAAAATAGTAAATGAAGATAGAAAAGCAGACATAAGCTACCTATTTGATATACTAGAGCGGGCGAAGAATAAAATCGCAAAGCCGGTGTCAAACTTCAACAAATTGTGAGATATTATCGATCGTCAGTGGAAACAAAGGTTGTATCATTCAATACATGCAGCATGTACTTTCTTTGTCATTAAGCTTAATCATATACCTGCAACATATTGGTATGCTCTCTACTAACTTGTATATATTGTCATATCATTTTTAATCGTAAATATGGTTATAGTCCTTTCTTCAAAGCACTCAATGAGATTATACACATTGTGATATTGGTCATCTATCGAATACTTGGAAATGACGATTGATCAATTATAGCATGTAACAAAATGTATGACTAAAATGAAGACATTCCATTTGGACATCAAGGGTACAACAAACAATTATGCTCATAAATCCTAGTGAGTACCATCAGATTTTTTTTTTTTTGAAATTACGATGATCACTCCTATCAAGGCCACCTAACACATCATATGGATACGGATAGCCCAACGACATACTCGTAAAGACTTCCCAACCTTGCACCACCGCCATGGTCGCCCATCCCATGCCAACTCCGCCACCCACAACGATGAAACCTAGACCTACCTTCACCTACCTTGACAAGCCACGGCTCCACCAGCCCCTAACTATCTAGAAACCTCCCCACCCATCATGAGCTGTCCGTGGAGATTCTGATTCTGAAATAGGGCAATCTTTACCTGAGCCTTGATTATTTTTTAAGATGGCCAAAAAGCCAAAAAATTCTAATAATACGGAAGAAAAAGTAAGAAATATAATGAAACAGACAGAAAAAGACCCCAAAATCATCTACCAGCAGAGATAAAGAAAGAGAATGACCACAAAACAAAAGCTTGAAAAATAAAAAAACTTGTCTATGAAGAAAGAATCATCTGTTTGGTGCCTTTTTAGAGCAAATAACCAATCTCTCACACGTCATAAGTCGAAGGATTTGCCCAGTTTCTCAAAATGGTCATCAAAGATGTCTATTCCTCGAGTGTCAAATGGACCAATGCATAACAAGAAAGGTAAGCTTCGAAAATAAAAACTCCGAAACCCTAAGTTCAAACTAGGCCAGGCTGTAGTACTGACCAGTTCAGATCACTAAATCTTCCAACCTTTGAATAAGATGTCCTACTCAACTCGAGCCTTAGTCCCAAATTACTGGAGGTTGATCATATGAATTCTTTCTCCACCCATGTCGATTTTGAGTTACCTCTTCAGAGATATTTAAATCATTTACATCATATTAACATTTTCTACTTTTCTTACTAGAACCTCCGTAGATCTACGTTTAATATGTCCAAATCATCTTAATCTCTTTTTTAACAAATTATCTATAATTGTTGTTACTCATACATTTTCTCTAATATATTCATTTCCAACTCTATCTAATCTAATATGACCACTCATCCATCTTAACATTCTCATTTCAACAACAATTATTTTAAAAGTATATTTTCCTTTTATTATCCAACATTCACTACCATACAACATTGTAAGCCTTATACTTGTACGATAAAAATTTTATTTTAAACTTTAATGAAATCTTACAATCACATAGAACTCATGTGGCCAATCTTCACTTCATCCAACATGCTTTAATTCGATGATTAACATCCTCATCACATTCTCCATTTTTTTAAATAATTGATCCATGATACTTAAATTGGGTTCTTTTAGATAATATTATGCCATCCAAATTAACATCATCACCGAATTCTTTTTTATTTTCGTTTAATTTACAATGATATATTTTGTTTTAGTTCTACTTATATTGAAATCCATAATCTCAAAAATATGTTTTCATAGTTCTAACTTCGTATTCACTAATTCAGGTGTCTCATCTATCAATATGATATAGTCAACAAAAAACATAAACCAAAGTATATCATCTTGTATAGTTTTCGTTAATTCATTCATAATTAATACAAAAGGATACGAACTTATTGCAGATCCTAGATGTAAGTCAATTAAAATGAGAAAATCTTTTTTCTCCTCTAATTATTTCATCAATACATATCTTTTATGATTTGTATATACCAACAGACACCATCTTTTGTTCTAATACCCACCACAAAATCTCTCTTTGTATTCTATCATAAACTTTTTCCAAGTCAATAAAAATCATACATAAATCTTTCTTCATAACTCGATATTGCTCTATTAAACTTCTAAATTCTAAAAAGAAAAATACCTTCAAATGTAGATCGACCATGCATAAATCTAAATTAGTTAGCTAAAATATTTATACATTTCCGTAGTCGCCGCTTAATAACTTTTCCATATAATTTTTAAGTATGACTCATGAATTTGATCCCTCTATCATTTACACAATTTTGTATATCTCATTTTTTCTTAAAAATAGGCATAATGATGTTTTCCTTTATTCATTAGGCATTCTTTTAATATTAAAATTTTGTTAAAAATTTGAGTTAACCATTCCACCCCTAAATCTTCCAAATATTTCCATACTTCAATAGAAATACTATTTGGACCACATGTCTTACTTGTTTTCATCATCTTCAAAACTTCTTTAACTTCTAAAAAATGAATTCTCCTAATATAATTTAAATTAAGTGTTCTCACATTCTCAATGCCGTCTATGTTTTTATCACAGTTGTCATTAAAAAAAGTACCAAAATAATTTTTTCATCTTTCTTTGATATCATCTTCTTTAATAAAAATTTTCCTCCTTTATCCTTGATGCATATAACTTGGTTAAGATCTTGAGACATTTTCTCTCTCATATTGGCCAATCTATAAATATCTTTTTTGCCTTCTTTAGTTTCAAGTTTCTCAAATATATGTTTAAAAACATCATCTCTTGCTCATCTAATTGTTCCTTTTGCTTCCTTTTTTGCTATCTTGTATTGTTCATAAACTTCGTTGTTATCACTCTCAGACAATTTTTTATGTCAATCTCTCTTATTCTTTATCACTTTTTACACTTCTTCACTCCATCTACAAGCCTCATTTTTAGGTGAACCAAGTCCTTCAAACTCCTCAAATATTTTTTTAGCAATCTCTTAATATTTATAGACATGTTCATCCACATAACATTGACGTCAACGTCTAACTTCCAATCATTTATCTGAAGAAGTTCATTCTTAAATATTTGTTGTTTCATCTATTTTAACTCCCACCATTTTATTTTAAGAAAAACATTTATTTTAAATGAGTTAGTTTGTATTTCAATCTTAACACCTAAAACCACTAACCTATGTTCACTTGTTGAAGTTTCACTCAGAATATATTTACAACCCTCACAAATAGTCGAATTAGACTTTCTTGTGAGAATGTAGTCAATCTAACTATTGTCTTGTCCGCTTTTAAATGTTATTAAATGAGATTCACTTTTAAGTTCAAAAAAAAGAGATTCACTTTTAATAAAATAAGTATTAGTTAGAATAAGATCATAAGCCATAGCAAAATCTAGAATATTTTTTCCTTCTTCATTTAAATTTCGATATCTAAAATCTCCGTGAATTCGTTCACATTCATGACATTTATTTCCAACATGTTCATTGAGATCTCTGATAATAAATACATTTTATTCATTTGGTAAATGATGTAACCTCAAAAATCAAGAAAGATTTGATGTTTCTTTGTTTTGGAAATTCATTTTCCTTTTGAATTTGGATTAGACCTTAGCATTGACTTCTTAGGAAAATAGATGGTATTCCATAAAAGCAAGGAGGGTTGGGTCGGGGGTCGCGACCGGGTCGCGGGACCCCCAGGCCGACCCGGTCGCGACCGGGTCGCGACCCGGTCGCGACCCCCTTATTTTAATATTTTTTTTTTGAAAAATTCAAAAAAATAAGAAAAATGCGGAAAAAAATCTGAAAAAATACAGAAAAATTGGATAAATTAAATAACATGATTTAAACAAATAATGCATGAATTTTATTCCAACGTGATGTGTTGTACGATTTGTAGGTAGTTGATGTACTCTCCCCATGTCATTTGGGTTGGTACGAAAGCTTGATACGTGTACCGTAGCGATCGTATTACGCTCCTCGGAAAACTATCCTAAGACTTGATCCGAAAACGAGTCACCTGTAACTATAGGTCGATTGGATCGAAGTATCCGATGACTACACGTAATTCATTCCACTGCGATCGTATGTGGGGAACGAGAGCCTTGGGATGAATCGTACGCACATAGTCGGAGGCATCGTGGTCGTCTGCTCAACTCCCGTGGCTACGATGACCTCCTCACCTTGTGGCGGCCTTCTGCATGATCGGTATCTTGGGTCGCATGAGTATGTTGCTCCTCGCCGGTAAAACGTAGCGACGTGGTAGGAGATATGGGAGGATGGGGTCCGCACTTGTACTTGTAAAGTGTCGTGCCCCCGTATCGAGCACCATCATCGCTACTCTTTGACGACGAATCCTCGGACGTCGGTGCGCACTCGGATGTTCGGCTCCCGGCGTATCTTCTCGATCGTCTTCGGCCATTGTCGACATCTGCACGTATCGAAAGGATCGGTCCTAACTTGTTTACCTTTTCGCCTACTTTGCGTGCCTTGGCTGGTTCCTTCTCGGTCCTCGGCGCTTTGCTAGTGAGGGAGGGATGCGGAATTCTTCGGTTCCCAAGGGACATCGTCGAGCACTCCTTCGGCCCATTGTCGGTCTTGGGGGTTGAACTCGGTTCTCCCGACCCTTCTCGATCGTTTACCCGTGCTTAAGGAGTTCTTCTCGTAGAAGATTTGATCGAAATCGATATCCTCCTCTTCGATTGGCGGCTCGTCGACCGAACGTCCATTGCACATGTGCTATCCGACTCTTTTGTTCCATGCAGTTGCACTTCGTTCTATCGAATTCCTCGACTTTAACCTCGTATGTTGTAGTGACGATACGAGGTCTTCAAGCCTCCTTGATGTCAACTGTTCTCTGCTTTGTGTGAATCGAGTGAATGTAGACCAATTTCGCTCGCATCCGGCCGATGTGGTTTGACTTAGGACCACGATGGCTACGTCCCAGCGAGTCCTCGTACCACTGGTACTTTACCGTAGTCCATCGTCGGTTGCATAAATTGAATGTCGTGCATTATTATCTAAGTAAGCTTTAATTAATTAAGTGATGAAAAACATTTCTACGTACCCGGACTTAGTATCGTCGCGGCTCGTTGACTCTGCTCGTTAAAGTGATAACTCCGCGATGCAGCAATCGTACATCTTGTTGCGAGCGATAATAGCCCGGTCGTCGTCGCCAAGCAACCGTCGGATGACGCTCTTCGCGTCATCCCAATAGCTCGTTCGTCGCCTTGAAATGTGGACTATAGCGATGTCTTGGGTTGAAAAAGTAACCTACGAAACAAATAGTATTAGTAAACAAGTTATACGCAACTTTGAATAATAAAAGATTAGTAAATGTTTAAGAAAATATACCTTGCATGTATCGGTTGATGTAATGTACGCTCCCGTGACGATACATAATATCCCTGGCAGCGAAGTCGGACACGGTCTTGGAGATTTCTTCTTTGGCTCTCAATCGCATAATATAAATACCCCGTATACGCTTTTCTATCTCCGTCGACTATCCTTAGTACCTTCGCTATGGGTTGGACGATGTCTAACGTCTTCTTCTGACTTTCCGAAAATCTCCACTCTTTATTGTCTCTTCTACTTTTCTCCCCTTTCTCTGTCCGATGGGTTACATCTAGCCGTCAACCCATCCAACTACTGACCGGTGAAATGACCATTTGAGTTAGAGCTCTCCTTTGACTCGAAATAAACTTTCCTAAGAAATATAGTGGGAGGCGAACCGGGTTGCCTTTAGGGCCGTAACGACTCTCGCCCCATGGTGTGTTCCCTCGTAAGTGCGAGGACAAAGTTGTGGTTATAAATAAATGAAGAAATATTGGGCTATTAACTTAACTGTACATTTGAGGATCCTTGCGTATATCCTCCAACATCGAAATCTAAAGAGTGTGCGGAACGGGGTGTCAATACAACTTTGGTCTTTTGACCGCCAAGCGTATCTGACCGGCCGCCTTGTATGCCGCCGCGTTGTCTGTGACTACTTGAACTACCGGCTCTCTCCTATTTCTTGTATCCTCCATCATCAATTGGTAAAGATGCTGCATTCTTCTGTCACGATGCGTCGACCGACTTCGAAAAGGCCGTGCCGGCTTGGTGTACACTAGGAAATTGATCGTAGTCTTCTGGTAATACCAGTAAGTATAAGATGATAAATAAGTTATACGAAAAAGAATGTTAATACATCAATATGAATGAGTAAACGAAAATTTAATTAGGTCCATCCGTCAAGTCGGTGTTATCGTGCGACCTCGTTCCTCAGGATGCGTTCGAATGGCTTTGCGCGTACTTCTTTGTTTCTTGCACCTCCGTAGGAAGATATACATTGTATATCTCCTTTGGAGTTTGGACCGAGCACTCCCCTCCCGACGTACTGCGATCGTGTCGATCATGTTCTCGTAGTATGGTCCCTTCGCGGCATTTGCCGGAATGCGTAGTGAAAGAACCACCTTGACGTTGCCGTGCCCGAGTCGATCTATCCTTACATAATTTGAGGTTCTTCGTCGCCGTCGTGATTGTTGTTTGACGTTGACGTGGTACGCAGTGATTACGGGATCACGGGACCCTCTTCTTGGGTCGTCGTCTTGTGTGAGATCATGAACACCGATCTTGCGGTTGGTTGTTGGATCCTCTTCGCTACCTCGACCACTCGGCTTCCGGACCGGCACCCATCATTCGGCCGGTATGTCATAGAACTCTTCCTCGGCGAATGATCTTCGACTTGCTTCCATCCTCGTGAGAGTTCGTCTTTTTAAAAAACATTTAAGTATCGAGGCTACTTAATTATCCTTTAAAATAGAATAATGAACAACGTTTATGAGTAACACCTCCACATACCTTCGTACTCTTCGTCTCAAAAATATCCGGCCTCTCTTGTCGGTACGCCGTAAATGTGTACGGATCGTCTCCCCGGTTGTTGGATTTCTTCTCGGACGGTCTCTTTATGTCTTTGCTAGTTCCCTTCGTTTGCTCATCGCTTGTAGGTGCCTACGAGGTGAGCTACGCGACCTCGGCCGAGTCCGTGTCGAGGAAGAACATTTCCCGCCATTACTGCAAGATGAAATTTTAAGCGATAAATACCGCCGAATATTACTTTGTATGATATTTACATTGCACTTTTCTCTCACTTCGTGGAGATCAAATTGCAATGCAGCAACTAGGATCGCTCAGGTTCGCGCTTGTAGTTTGGGTTGTTTGGCTTGGAGAAGACATTTTTTAACTAAATAATTACTTACGTAAGTAATTAAGTATTTAAAAAAGTAATGAGGTTAATTAGTGAGTAGTAATGTAAGTAAAGTTTTAATTATGTAAAATAAATGAGTAAGTAATTATATAATTAAATAAGTAATTAAGTATAGCTTGGAAGTAATGATGTGTTAAGTAACTACTAAACTAAATATCTAACTAATCTTCTAAGTAACTAAGTATGCACGAGTAAGCGAAATAAGTATTAAAAAGAATAAACTACTTAACCATTGTCGATAGGCCCTAATATTAAATAAATATACTAAATGAACTAATCCAATGCTTGATGAAATAATTAAGTAAATGAGGCAAAAAAATTTGAGCGAATGAAGACGAATGAGAGCATGAATGAGAGGTTGAGAGTGAGTGGGGGGGTGGGAGTAAGGAGAGCCGCAGGGGGCTTTAAATAGCCCCCGAGGGGCTGAATGGGGGCTGCGCCCCAGACCGACCAACGACGGTCGTATGACCGTTGCCCGACGGTCGCGGCCGATGTCGCGCGTGGCCGTTGCCGGGCCGGGCTCGCGCGACCCGGCCGGGTCGCGCGACCCGGTCGGCCGGGTCGCGCGACTCGCGCGTTCCCGGCCACGACTCCGCGACCCGGCCGGGGGAGTCGCCCCGACCGGGTCGCGACCGAGCCGGTCGGGCCTAAACCCGACCGGGTCGGGGCCGGGTCGCGACCCGGGTCGCGACCCGGCATACCATGCATAAAAGTATTAACTAGGGTCAAAATTATATGTTGAGGTTGTTAGGTTCTTTGAAAATTTGTTTTGACCTCTCCCCGTCGGATGGTGCGAAGATCCGACGTTAATTACATCGAGATAACTCGAATACCCTTGATTAAACGTCATAGCAATCCATTGGAACAGAAAACATGCATCCACAAAAATAAACATTCACACACATGGACATAGGAGAAAACAATCCCATAAAATTTGATGGAATGCAAGCACTCAATTTTAATTTTAATTTGATTTGAGTTGAATTGAATTGATTTAAATTAAATTTGTTGGTTTGAATTTTGATTTGATTGGTTAATTTGAATCTGTTTGAATTTAGTTTGAGTTGAATTTAATTGGTTGAATTGCTTTTAGTTTGGGTTGGAGTTTGAGTTACTTTTTAAGTTTGGTTCAATTTGAATTTGTTTATTTAAAGTTAACCTGTTTTAATGTTTGACTTTGAGAAATTGGCTTGGATTGAGTTAAACTTGGGAGATTTGGTTTGGATTAGATGGGCCTTAAATTATCTTATTCTTCAGGTTCTGTTTGGGATTTGAAACCGACTGAGATTTTTTATTTGGATGTGGGTTATTAATTCATGTTATTATCCTAGGAACTTGATGAATGAATTTTATGCTTCTGTTATGATAGGCTTTTGTCTTTTTCAAATTGGATTTGGTTGAGACTCAGTTCCAGAAATTGAATTTGGTTTATGGGTTTTAATCTACCTTTGGTTCGAATGAACTCTGTTTGATCAAAGCCGGTTTTGAATTAAGTGAGTTGGTTAAAGTTTCATTTGTTAACTTCCGATTTGTTCAGATTACAGATTCGAGTTTCAATTTGCTTGTTGGTTTTAGTTTGATTTGATTTAAGGTTTATTGGATTTTACAGTTTTCAGACTGTAGGTTTGCTTGGGGTTTAATTTCAGAATTCATTTGAATTAAGTTCCGTTTGATTAAAATTGGGATTGAGACTTGATGCCTGCTGATTGAATTTATTGAATACATCCCCTTTTGTTCTTTTAAGTTCTTATTTCCAGGTTCATGATTACGTGAAATTTCTGCCTTTGAGTTTGTTTTTTTCTTCTCATCAGGATGATCATGATGTGTTGGATCGAATTCACACTTCATTTAATAAGTTGATTGGGTTGATTGTAGTTTAATATGCAGATTTTGGGTTTTGGACTTGTATGCTTTAAATCCAAATTTAAAGGTTTTAAAGGTTTCAGATTTTCAAGTTTGGTTTCAGAGATCAGATTCTTAAGAATTAAGTACCTCCCAGGTTTCAAGTTGACCAGGTTTCAGATTTTTAAGTTCAAATTCTACTCTTCAAATCTCGGACCTAATCTGAATTTCAGACTTCTTACAAATTCTGCACATTTTTACAGCCCTCGGCTCCTTGCAAAGTTCAGATTTTTGACTTCTTCAAATTTCAGACTCCAGAGCCTGCAGTTTCTGCACCTTAATTGATTTCCAGATTGCAGGTTTCTCTTTTCTTAAACGGGTTTCTGCACCAAAACAGATTTTCAGATTTTCAACTTTCAGGATTTCAATTACAGATTTTTCAGTTCAGATTCCCTGCAGATTTCAGATTCTGCTGCGGATTCAGCACCTCCCATCTTCAAATTTCAGATTTTAATCTTTGAATTTCGGAGGTGATTCCAGATTTCAGAAAATTCAGTTTCAAGTCTGATTTTCGGTTTGTGATTTTACAGATTGACAGATTTCGGATTTAGTTCAGGTTCAGAATTTTCAGATTTAACTTGGGTCCGTTCTGATTAAGTCAGCTCTGATTTAAGCCAGATTTGCTTTGAATTCTATTGATGGATTATGTTACAGGTTGCATAAGAAAATTGGATTTTGGAAAAAGACTTGATCCCTGGCGGTTCTGTTCTCTCCAAAATCTACCTCCAGATGGTTAAACTTGGGATTTAATTTCCTTAACCGACCCTCTGCAGATTTAGAGATTCTGCCCCTGGAATTCCCCTGATCAGACAGCATGCCCTCAGCCCTTGATTTTTAACAGGATTTCAGATTTCTTAAATGTTTTGTTTTTTTTATTGAAATTTCAGATTTAAGTTCAGTTTTCAATTTTATCTAGTGCTTGCATTCATTCATTCCGGCAGGGACTGTTTTCTCCTTGCATTGAACATTGAATTCTTCACCGTTTGAAGTTCACAAGTCCTCCTGCTTCCTCTCTTTTACAAGAAAACTGTGACATCTCCTCAGTATGTGTCAGTCTTGAGTGTAGTATTGAATACATTCCAGCCTTTTATAGGCCTCTGGAAATCTGTCTTGTCATTTCAGCAGTTTGAATATGGTCCTGCCTTTGATAGGCACATGAAGTCTTCTCCCAACCGGTTCAAGGTTGAGCATACCCGGCTTTTGATAAGCTTGTGGGTACTCATCCCATGGTTGGTCTTCCTCATTAGCCTATGGTTTGGGCATATTGGCATGTTGATCATGCACAGCCTCTCCATGGCATAATGGGTAAAACAACTCCCTCTTGGGGCATAGTAAGACATTGGGGTCTTTTAACTAGACCTTTGTATGTCCACCTTAAAGGGTCAAGGGGCGTGCTTAAAGCCGGCTCATTGCTTTTCCTCTTTGTTTTTGAATTCTTTTAAATTAAGCCAAGACCATGAGGCGGGTTTTTAGCCGGCCGGATGCTCGTCTCGGTTTGTTGATTAATTAAGTAGATTGTTATTTAATTTTTGTTTATTGTTTGTTTTATTTTATTTTATTTTGAATTACGGGTCAATAGGTGTGCTTAAAGCCGGCCTATTGCTTTCCCATTTATTTTCATTCTTTTAAGTTATGACGAGACCATGAGGCGGGTTTTTAGCCGGCCGGATGCTCGCCTCGGTTTGTTTAATATTAAGTGCATTTTTATTTAATTTTCAATTGATTGTTCCTTTTTTTAAAAAATTCACTGATCGTCGGATCTTGTTGAACCCCCCTGTCGATCAGCTGCTCCTGGTCGACGGGGCAATTCCCTTTTTTTTAACATGCTTTTGCAAGTGGGCCCCGCAGTGGTTGACCGGCGGGTCAACAGGCCCCTCCGCAGCTTCTCCTCGCAAGCGCAGCTTCTCGCGTGCGCGGCATGCGGCTGCGCACAATTTTTTTTTTATCTCCCCTTTTCCTGGTGGGCCCCATGCCTATTTTGACCCGAGGTCAAAATTGGATCCGACGGGCCTCCCTTCTCCTCATATGCGCCAGCTGGACTAAGGTTGCAAAAAAAAAAAAAAAACCGGCGGCCCTTTTCTCCCCCCGACCAGACGACGGCAGCGGCGGCTTCGACGGGGCCTCGGCAGCACCCGACGACGGCGAAGCTGCTCCTGCGGCCTCCAACGTCGACCCCAGAGGGAAAACGAGCTTCCAACGGCAACTTCAGAGAAGAAGGGAACCCGGCGAACCTTGTTGGCTGCGGCTTCCAAGCTCGCGACGCTCGCGGCACCTGCAGAGGGGTTTCCGGCGGGTGCGGCTTCAGGCGACAGCTTCTGGCGGCAGCTTCCGGCGGCCTCCCAGCTTCTCCTAGCTCCGAGGACGATAGAAGAACTCCCGGCGGCCTCCTACGGCGGTGAGGGAACGACCGGACGGTACTCCTCCCTCACTATCTCCCTTTTCTCAGCCTCTCTCTCTCTGTTCGTCGATCTCTCCTAGCCCTTCACGCGGGGTTCAGTCGAGCTTATATAAGCATGAGCCGTCTCCTTCCCCTGCTAGGAATCCTCCCGAGATGGGAGTTGCGGCTCCGAGAAGGACTCGGAGTAATCCCGAAACTCATGGGATCGACCTCCCCCTTCCCTTCTTATCCTCAACCGACTTCTTACGGCAGCTTCTTGCTGTTGCTAACGTCGGATCCGGGGGAGAGTCCGATGGGGAATAGATTTCCTACCCTACTCGGACAGCTCCTCCTCTTTATTTATTATTTTTTTTTCTTCTCTCCCCCTTTTTTTTGACGTGGACTGGTTATATAGGAGATGATATCCATGGGCCGACGATTGCTGGCTCCATGGACCGCTAGCCCGATTGGGCTGCTTCAGACTTCAGCTCCTGGCCCAACCGATCTTCTTTCAATTGCTGGCCTGCTTTCTCTCTTCTTCTTTTTTAACACTTACGTGGCATACCCTTCATCGTACATAACTATTTTTTTGAGCGCCAACAGTAAACTCTACATAAGGTCATCCATGTCTTCTTGAAACTTTTCTTTAATCTCTTTACTTAATCCAATTTGTGGAGCATAAACACTAATTATATTAATTATCTCTCTTTTTATAATCAATTTTACCATAATAATTCTATCTCCTACTCTTTTTACTAAAATAATTTCATCATTTAATGTTTTATCAACAATGATACCTACCCCATTTTTATCTTATTTCTCTCTTTTTCAGTATACCATAGTTTATAATCTATATTTCCTACTTCTTTACACTTCTCTCATATCCACTTGATTTCTTGGATACACAATATTAATCTTTCTCCTCTCCGTACTATCAACAAGTTCTATAAATTTTATTGTAAGAGATTTATTATTCCAAATACCTATTCTAACCTTTCTTTTAATCTTTCTTTTTTAGATTTCTTTTATAATAATGTATATTTTTGTTTTGAATTTGTTAAAGAACTTATATATTGTTCTCCATTATGAACTAACTTATTTACCCACACTCGTCCTTGATATGGGAACCCTTATTTAACACCACATTAAGACACTTATGTGGTGAGTCGTATACAGGGAACGCCCTCATCATTGCTATATTTTTGCCATACCCGAGCTCCAGTGTACCTTGTCGTTTGGTGAGCATGTCCCAACGTTTATATCATTAGAATCTATATCATAAGATATGACCTTGTTTTACGCTAACTGTCACCTACTACAACCCTCTCTCCTTCTCCTTTGAATAAGATGTTCTATAAAAAATTAATAATCCCGCAGTTGACAAAAGGATGATCCACTATTTCCACCTTGCTGTCATAAAAGATACAGTAAATAGGTAACTTCTGGTGGGTATTCTTTGCTTTTCAATCTTCCATAGAAAAATCTTTATGTTTATGGGTAGCGGTTGCTTCCACGTAGCATAATGCTAATAAACTTCTAACACTCCCTAGGCCAATTTATATAATGTTGATCTCACATTAAAGTTACCCTTGTTGTTGGGAAGCCAAACAAGTATGTCCTCCCTGCTCTCAATGTACCTACAATCCTCAAAGAACGTCAAGAGATTAGATAGCTAGCAAATTTCATCCTCCTTAAGATTTCTTCTAAAAGATAAGCACCATTTGGCTATAACATCCCAGATTGCAAAAACCTTTGCTCTAGGATTGCTACATATACTGTAAACGATGAGAAACCTGTAAGCCAAAGAGGTGTAATATGTCTACGGTCCTCCAAGAAAGAAGTTCTCATGCCATCCCCCAATGCACCAGTAGAAGATGAATTGAAAAACTCCCAGTTAAAAAGGATACACCTACATATGCTAAAGGCTTTGCTGCTACCCCTAAAATGCTTAATCCACTAGTCATCTAAATAGATGCCATACTTTCAACAAACAATTCTATTCCAAAGAGAATCCTTGTTAGAATTTAGTTTCCACAATTACTTGGTTAATAAAGCAATGTTGATGGCTTGCAAGGGGCCGGCGCCACTTAGCCCTAAGGGGGTCGTGGTCAATGATGCTTCGCCCCTGGGGGCTGTTGTGGAGCGTCCACCGTGTGCTACATACCCCCCGAGCGAGGACATCTTCAAACCTCGAGTGTGTGCAGGCTTCTTGGTCGGGGAATCTTTGCGTCGTCGTTTTTCACGGCGCCATCTTCGTGCAAGAGGAGGAAGTGGAAGACGTAGTCGTCGTTGCCACGGTGGGAGGGGGAAGCCAGAGGGGGCGGTCAACATCTATTTATGTCATCCCAGGAGGAGGGCCCCTCCACCGGTGTCATCTTCAAGTAGAAAGGAAGAGCCGGTGAGTTGTCATGGGGTGCTCTAGCATGGCCATCGACATCATTTGGGGAGATCAGAATCGCTAAAGTTGCAAGAAAGAGATAGTGTTCCAGTGGTCAACGACTTTGCGCAGAAAGGAGGAACTGATAGAACCCTCAAGGCCAGCTTGGTCTTCTCTGTCATCTTCTCCTCCTCTTCTCGTCGTCACCGATCGGGGGGGTGTGGATCAAGGATTGTCATCTCGGATCTCGGCTTCATCTTGGAAGCGTGAAAGAGGAGATCTCCTGAGATTCCCGGAAAAATCTCGGGATATCGGATCTCGGATTTCATTTATGCAGGGTATACTTTACCCAATGATTGCCGTCTCACATTTATATTTTATCTCATGGAGATTGAAGATAAAAGGTCTTGAAAAATCTCAAGAGATTAGATCTTGAAAATATTAATCAATGTGCATATTTAAATGTAGAATGTCATATAATCTCTTTAAAAAGGTCAAGGGAACTTATATTAAATATTAAAATAAACTGTGAGAGAATTAAAAACGTAATACAGAAATGATGAACTATTGTTAGCATGAGGCATATAAAGGATCTTATGTCAGACCAAAGTTTCTTCTTGAACAATATGGATAGGAGATTGATAACATTTTGGGTCAATTGTACATATATAGTCATTAAAATATTAAGTTATGAAATTTTATCAAACAATAATGTTTAGATGAATATTTGGATGGATTCCATAATAAAATTGACAATATAAGAAGAAAACTTAACAATATCATTTAAAAGTTGGGGATAATAATAGGCGGAGAAGATCAAGTATCACAGGTACTACATAGATATTCTCGTTTCGGCCATCTCGTTTCTCGGACACACGGAAGAAAAGAGATTCTCGGGAGATCTCGAGAGATTCTCGGGAGATCACATTCTATGGTGTGGATGTACTCTGAGGATTGTCAAAGATGGGGGTGTTAACAATGGTGTAGGTCGACATTGTTGGAGGTGCCTAAACAAGCAAAGATGGGAATGAACGGAGATGTCGTCGATTCTTCATTTCCAACGTATGGGTCTCCTTAAATAAAGGAGCCAACTTTACAACAAAAGTAGCTGAACCAGGCTTAGACGGGCACAAAACACCATGAACTAGAGTGAGCCGGCCAGTTTAAGCATTGACCCGGCCTCTAGCGGATCGAACCAGGCCAAGCTGACGCTGAACTAGTGCGAATTGGGACGAATTGGGCTCGAACCCAGTTGAACTAGGTTTGGACCCAGTCTGACCGGCTCGGCCAGGCGGGTGGGCCAACCGGGTCGGGTGAACCAGCGCCAGCTTGGGCCGACATGACTTAACCCTAGGGGGTCATGGCTGGCGATGGTTTGCCCCCGTAGGGGTGTTGTAGAGTGTCCGCCGTGCTTCGCGTACCCCCTGCAACAATGTCTTCGGAACCCTAACACGTGCGGGCTTCTTGGTCGGGGGTCTTCGCATCGCCATCTTCCGTGGCACCATCTTCATGTGGGAGGAGGAAAGGGAGGATGTCGCCACCGTCGCCGTCGCCGTCACCACAATTAGAGAGGGAAGCCAGAGGGGGCGGTCGGTGTTTGCCGACATCATCGCAGGAGGAGGGTCGGGAGGGCCCCTCCACTAACATCATCTTCGAGAGGAAAGGAGGAGCTGGTGGGTTGTCGTAGGGTGCTCCAGCGCAACCGTCGGCATCATGTGGCAACACCGCAAGAAGGAGATGGTGTTCCAATGGTCAACAGCTTCGCGCGGAAAGGAGGAACCGGCAGAACCCTCGGGGCCGGCTTGGTCTTCTTCGTCATCTTATTCTCCTCTTCTCATCGTCACCGATTGGGGGGGTTGTGGATGTACTCTAGGGATCGTCGGAGATGGGATCTTAACAATGGTGGAGGTCAATGTCAGAGGTGCCAAAACAAGTAGAGATGAGGATAAACGAAGATGTTATCGATGGTGTCGAACCTATGAAGGGGGGAGGAGACGGAACGGCTTGAAGGCTGCTGAAATAAGGAGGAAAAGGCGCAGACACCAAAGGGTTGTGGAGAGAACTGGTCCTCACTAAAGGTGAAGCTGGAGGTCCTCCATTGAGGAGGGGGGGAAGGGGAATGGGACAGCGACCTTGCACACTGGACCAGCCCTAGGGCTCCCAAAAATTCCAAATCTCATCCTCCCTATTTCCAATGTATGGGCCTCCTTAAATAAAGGAGCCAACTTTACAAAAAGACCTCCGATGTGACTATTTACAAACATGTCCTCTTGAGGACTCTAATACAAAAAAATCAAAAATAAAATTCAAATATTTACAAATAGTTCTCAAATGACATAAAAAATAAACCCTAAAAATGGACCAGATCGGATCCCCATCAACTAAACTCCATATTTTAACGTTTGAGGCACAAGGATTCAAAGTGGACCAAACTTGTAGTAATTCAAAAGTGCTACCTGGTCCTAACCATAGAATCTTCCAACTCCAGAATAGAATTTTCCAAAAAGAGTTTATGATCCCGCATTTGAGAAAGAGATGACCCAAATTTTCTTCTCTACTCCCACAAGAAAACACAAGCAGTGGGCACGAGATATCTCAAAAAATCTTGTCAAGGTAGTACCTAGTTGGAAGTCTTTGTCCGTCAATCTTCTCTTAGAAAATCTTAATTTTAGTGGGCACGAGTGGCCCCCAAACTACATGGTACCACAGGGCTTCCTCACCCTCCAAGAGCAAGTCTACACAATGCAGACTTCACAATGAATGTAGCTTTATTGTAAGGCAACCAGACAAGTTTATTCTTTCGCCCTTCAATGCACCTGCGGTCATCAAGAAGTAGCATCAATTTGGAGAATTCACATACTTCCTCGTTCTTGAAGTTTCTTCCAAATATTAGACACCACTTTGTTCTGTCATCCTAGTTGCTACACCTTAGCTTGTGAATTTTGACTAATCTTGCATAAGTTGGAGAACATACATCAATGGGAGAATGTCCAATCCAATGGTCAACCCAAAAATGAGTTCTACTATTCCCCACCTCAATAGTGGTAGCGGAAATAAAGAATTCCCGACTGCAAAGAATCTTTCCTAATGTTTGAAACTCTGCCTCTGTCCTAAAAATCTCTAATCCAGCTGCCTATGTCTTGGAAATCTCTAATCCATGACTCATCATCTCCAATGACATATTTAAAGCACAATTTTTGCCCGCACATCTCCATTGCTGTAAACCTCCAAAGCCATTTGGATAGGAGAGTGATGTTGATGGTGTCCAAAAGCAAGAGACACACACCTCTTTCTTTCATTGTTTTGCGGACACAGTCCCACTTAACAAGATGCAGACCATTTCTATCGTTGGTACCTTGCCAAAAGAACCCGACCCTAATGCGCTCTAGCTTGTTACAAATGTCTTTAAGAACCTTAAGCATGGAGAAGAAATATAAAGAAATACTTTTTAACACAAACTTTGATAAGATCTATTTACCTCCTGTAGATAATATCATGCTTTTCCAACCTTGTAACTAATGTTCTGTCTTGTGTACCACACACTGCCAATCCATAGACTTAGTACCTTTATCAAAAAAAAAGATGTAAACCAAGATATTTAATGGGTCAGGAGGTCCATGGTATACTGAAAATACTTTGTAAACGGTCAATAAGTTGATGTCAAGAAGTTCACATCTGTCCTTGTTGATCTTCAGTCATGTGACAGCCTCTAACATGAAAAACAAAATTCTTAAATAAAAACATTTATCCATCCTCGTAGAAGAAGAGAGCAAAGTGTCATCCACATACTAAAAGTGTAACACGTTCCCTGTCAACCCCCAATTCAATGCCTTGAATCAAGCCAAGCTGTTCAGTCTTCTCCCACATAATACCAAAGTGGCATTTCATTTAACTTAATAGAATGTCTAAAGTTTTAATTTAATCTTTAATCTCTATAGTGAACACAAAAATCTTAGTTATCCACCTCCGAAAAAAAACTAAAATGAATTACATAAAATTAAGTGGCTTATCAAAGATTTTATCAAAGACATTTTATCAAAGATTTTCAATGTCTAAGTTGTGACCAATTCAGAGGTCAAATATCACTTAAGCCAAAACAAATAGGATGTAAGAACTTTGCCAATGAGAATAAACAATAGAGAGATAAAGGATTGCTTGCCCGAGATCTCTTGAAAGAGCAAAAAAGTCAAAAATTTTCCCACTAATACCAACCGGAGGTTTTGCAATATAAATGCAGAACTCGATCTACCTGATACATTGAACATTGAAAACCATGAGTTGCATGATCCTTAAAAGGTAATTCCATCTTAACCTAGCTTTCTTGAAGTCCAACTTCAAAAGTGTGGGAACCTCGATAAAATAATTTTTTAAAAGTCGTTTGAAATGAGTTCATTTTTTTTTGAAATATCGACATCCGAATTTTCTAACAACATAGGTGATAGCTTATAAAAGTACTAAATAGCCCTAGTGATATCATAAAATTATGTAACCAAAATTCGAGTTCTGTGAAAATATTTTTGACCCCTCTCCATCGGATGATGCGAATATCCAATGTTCATTTACATCGAGCAGCTACTCAAATACTCTTGATTAACTACCATAACAATATGTTTGTCGAGGGTATGCACATCAACATCATGTAAATAACACTATTAGGTAGCACTATTAGGTACCTCTATCAATATTATTGACATTGAAATTGAAAACAAATCGAAATCAAAATTACTCATTTCAATATTATCGAAATATAATGCCATGTTTGGTAACACTATTAGGTACCTCTATCACTATCAATTTTAAAATTGATATTGATAGGAACCATTAAGAGGTGTTTGGTTAATTGTATCAATTTTAAAATTTATAATGCAAACAAAGCATATTATGTAATACAAGTGACAACTTGTATTACTTTTGATATTGATACTCCAACATTTGAAAATATTAATATCGATATTGATATAGTATCAAAAATGAAACTCTAACCAAATAGGGCATAAAACATCAATTTCTTATCGGAAGTAGAACCTACCAATTTTGATACCAAATCTGATCTGTTTGCAGCCCGACTCTAACCAGACAGAGCCTAGGGAAATAAAAATCAGATGAAGGTAAAGCTAACACCCAAACACCAACGTATTTAGCTCTAAAAACTTCGACCACAAAGGAGCAAGTCCTTCAAGAGCAGAAAAAACGAATTCAAAAAAATCAGCAAACCAATCAACTGCAACCCTGATCTGATTTTATCTAAATTATCCACCCATCAAAACCATGCACCCCACATCCACCACCATGGCAAGAAGTAAGATACCAAAGAGACTCTTTCAGAAAACCTAATATGAAAAATCACGGGGAGATTATCAGCCAAGACCGTTGCACACGAAGCGAATTGGAGAACCAAGCTATACTCGGAAGATTGAACCGTCGTACGTTTCTGGAATAGTGTCCTGTAAAGAAAGAAGCCGATACCTGCATACAGGTCTCATCCCAGTCGTGGCCGAAGCGGATGACGACGAGGCGCTCCTCCTCAGCAAGGATCGCCTGGTCGACCGCCCAGCCAGAGTGCAAGTGCGGCAGAAGGTAAGACATCGGCTCTCGAGCGCCTCCACGGACCCTTCTCTGCTCCCCTGTTCCTCCTACCTCCCTCCCCGACTTGGAAAGTACGCGGAGGGACTAAAAAGTAACTTTCCAGGCACGAGGCGAGCAACGAAGCTATGAAACAAATTTCAGTACCGCTGAATCAACTGAGGTGCAGCATAATGCCCTCCCTTTTTTAAAATAGGTGTTACGATGAGATCTCTATTATTTATACTGGTTTTTAAATATATGTTTGAATTTATTTTCACCGAAATAGTCATAATTTAACGTCACTCATTTTTATCATTAATTCATCAGTAAAATGTTAAAATAACAAGAACACCCTTTTCGATAACCTTTCTCACTCTTCAATACAAGAAAGAAATGATTCGGATTGGTCAAAATTAGATTCAAAACGAAATAAAATAAAAAATATATATTAAAAATTAAAATTTTAAACAATAAATATATTAAAATTTTTATTATAAACAAAAAAACAAATATTATATTCAATTTTTATTTTACATTTAACGTATGAAAATTAATTTAGTTAATTATTGATGAATAAGACTAATTTTAAAATAGAACAAGATCTCATGGATGTTTGAAATAATTTTTAAATATTTATATACAAGGAGGACCGGGTCTGGGGTCGCGACCGGGTCGCGGGACCCCCAGGCCGACCCGGTCGCGACTGGGTCGCGACCCGGGTCGCGACCCTATTTTTTAAAGATTTTTTTTTTGAAAAATTCGAAAAAATAAGAAAAATGCGAAAAAAAAATGTGAAAAAATACAGGAAAATTGGATAAATTAAATGACATGATTTAAATGAATAATGCATCAATTTTATTCCAACATGATGTGTTGTACACTTTGTAGGTAGTTGATGTACTCTCCCCATGTCATTTGGGTTGAGTACAAAGCTTGATACATGTACACATGACGACGATCATATTCGTCCGTCCCTGGGAAACTATCCTACACTCGCATCCAAACGAGTCACCATAACTATAGGTCGATTGGATCGAAGTATCCGATGACTCCACATAATTCATTCCACAAGACTCTTGATCGTATGGGGAACCAAGAGCCTTTGGGATGAATCATACACATAGTCGGGGGCATCGTGGTATTCTCGCTCCAACTCCATGGCGACGATGACCTCCTCTACCTTGTGGCGGCCTTCTACCATGATCGGTATTCGGGGTCGCATGAGTATATTGCCTCGCCGAGAAACGTAGCGACGTGGTAGGAGATATGGGAGGATCCGAGGTCCCTTGTACTTGTAAAGTGTCCGTGCCCCCGTATCGAGCACCATCATCGCCGCTACTCTGACGACGAATCCTCTGGACGTCCTGGTACCGCACTCGGATGTTCGGCTCCCGCGCATCTTCTCGATCGTCTTCGACCGTATCGCACCGCAATATCAAAAGGGATCACCATAACTTGTTTACCTTTTTGTCTACTTTCACAGACTTGGCCAGTTCCTTCTCCGTCCCTTCCGGCGCTTTGCTAGCGAGGGAGGGATCCGGGAATTCTTGGCCAAAGGGACATCGTCGAGCACTCCTTCGGCCCATTGTCGGCCTTGGGGTTGAACTCCGGCTTCTCCCAACCCTTCTCGTCGTTTACCCAAGCTTCTAAGGAGTTCTTCTCGTAGAATATTTCCGATCCAAATCGATATCCTCCTCTTCAATCGGGCGGCTCGTCGACCGAACGTCCCGCCGCTTCGTGCTATCCAACTCTTTTCGTTCCATCTCGGTTCTCCGTTCATTCTATCCAAATTCCTCAACTTTAACCTCATGTTGTAATGACAATACACGAGGTCTTCAAGCCTCCTCGATGTCAACCTATTTCTCTCGTTTTCAGGTGAATCAAGCCGAATGTAGACCAATTTCGCTCGTTGCACTCGAAGCCGATGTGGTTTGACTTAGGACCCCGATGGCTACGTCCGCCAAGTCCTCGCACTCGGTACTTTTACCATGGTCCATTCACCAATCGCCGCATAAATTGAATGTCATGCATTATTATCTAAGTAAGCTTTAATTAATTAAGTGATTTAGAAACATTTCTACGTACCCGGACTTAGTATCATCACATTTCGTTCAACTCTCGCTCGTTCCAAAGTGATAACTCCGCATTCTCGTAATCATACATCTTGTTGCAAGCGATGATAGCCCGGTCGTCGTCACCAAGCAACCGTCGGACGACGCTCTTCACGTCATCTAATAGCTCGTTCGTCGCCTTGAAATGTGCACTATAGCAAGATTCGGGGTTGAAAAAGTAACCTACGAAACACGGCCTCCGGGTATTAGTAAACAAGTTATACACAACAAGTGATTACAAAAAAGATTAGAAAATGTTTAAGAAAATATCCCTGCTGCATGTAGGGGTTGATGTAATGTCCGCCCCCGGCGACTATCTATAATACCCCACCCCTTGGGGAAGTCCGACACGGCCTTGGACATTTCTTCCTTCGCTCTCTCAACCGCATCGAATAAGTACCCCCATGTCTCGTTTTTCTATCTCCGTCAACTATCCTTAGTACCTTCACTATGGGTTGGACGATATCTAACGTCTTCTTCACAACTTTCCAAAATCTCCACTCTCTATTGTCTCTTCTATTTTTCTCCTCTTTCTCTTATCCGATGGGTTACATCTAGCCATCCAACTACCCCAACCCGGTGAAATGACCATTCGAGTTGAGCTCTCCTTTGACTCAATAAACTTTCTAAGGAAATATAATGGGAGGCGAACCGGGTTGCACCGGCCGTAACAACTCTCGCCCCTTGGTGTGTTCTCTCAAGTGCAAGGACAAAGTTGTGGTTATAAATAAATGAAGAAATAAACTGCCAGCTTAACTACCCCGTTTTCATTTGAGGATCCTTGCATATATCCTCCAACATCAAGTCTAAAGAGTGGGCGTGGTGTCCAATACAACTTTGGTCTTTTGACCATAAGCATCCGACCGGCCGCTTTGTATGCGGCCGCATTGTCCGTGACTACCGAACTACCCGCTCTCTCCTATTTCTTCTATCACTCCATCTATCAATTGGTAAAGATACTCGCATTCTTTACTCGTCCCGATGCGTCGACCGACTTCCAAAAGACCGTGCCGCTGACCGTACATAGGAAATTGATCATTGTCTTCCTAGTAATACCGTTAAGTATAAGATGATAAATAAGTTATACCAAAAAAGAATGTTAATACATCTAATATGAATGAGTAAACGAAACTTTAATTACCGGTCCATCCGTCGTCATTAACGTGCAACCTTGTTCCTCCTGCATGCGTTCAAATGATCGCACGTACTTCTTGTTTCTTGCACCTCCATAGGAAGATATACATTGTATATCTCCTTTCTGGGTTCGGGACCCAGGCACTCCCTCCCGACGTCCGCGATCGTGTCGATCATGTTCTCGTAGTATGGTCCCTTCGCGCATTTCCGGAATGCCGTGGTGAAAGAACCACCTTGACGTTGCCTCCGCCAATCCTATCCTTACATAATTCGAGGTTCTTCATCGCCGTGATTGTTGTTTGACGTTGTCGTGGTCTGGTGATTACGGGATCCACGGGACCTACTGCCGGGTCGTCGTCTTGGGTGAGATCATGAACCTGATCTTGCGGTTGGTTGTTGGATCCTCTACCGCTACCTCGACCACTCCCAGCACCAGACCCTTGACCCATCATTCGGCCGGTATGTTCATGTGTCTTCCTCGCGAATGATCTTCGACTTGCTTCCATCCCTCGCGAGAGTTCATCTTTTTAAAAAACATTTAAGTATCAAGGCTACTTAATTATCCTTTAAAATAGCATAATGAACAACGTTTATGAGTAACACCTCCCATACCTTCGTACTCTTCGTCTCCAAAATATCCGGCCTCTCTTGTCCTGGTTCCGTAAATGTGTACTGCGATCGTCTCCCCGTTGTTGCAATTCTTCTCGACGGTCTCTTTATGTCTTTTGCTAGTTCCCTTCGTTTGCTCCATCGCTTGTAGGTGCCTCGAAATCGAGCTTCGACCTCCGGCGGAGTCCGTGTGCAAGGAAGAACATTTCCCTTCACGCCTCGCAAGATGAAATTTTAAACGATAAATACCGCCGAATATTACTTTGTCGCAATATTTACATTGCACTTTTCTCTCCGCTACGGAGATCAAATTGCAATGCAACCAAGTTGATCACCCGGGTCGCGCCGAGAATTTGGGTTGTTTGGTTTGAGAAGACATTTTTTAACTAAATAATTACTTAAGTAAGTAATTAACTATTTAAAAAACTAATGACGTTAATTAGTCACTACTAATCTAAGTAAACTTTTAATTATGTAAAATAAATGACTAACTAATCATATAATTAAGTAAGTAATTAACAATACGTTCCAACTAATGATGTGTTAAGTAACTACTAAACTAAATATCTAACTAATCTTCTAGCTAACTAACTATGCAAGTAAGCAAATAAGTATTAAAAAGAATAAACTACTTAACCCACTAATCAATGGAACTAATATTAAATAAATATACTAAATGAAATAATTAAGTAAATGAGACAACAAATTCGAGCAATGAGAGCAATGAGAGCAAATCGAGAGTGAGAGTGGGGGGTGGGAGTAAGGGCAGAGCCCTCGGGGGCTTTAAATAGCCCCCAAGGGCCGGCGGGGGCCGGCGCCCCTGCATCGTTGGCAACGGGTCATACGACCGTTGCCAACGGCTCCGGCAACCGCCACGACCGTTGCCGCGACCGGTCGCGCGACCCGCCGGGTCGCGCGACTCCGGTCGGCCGGGTCGCGCGACTCGCGCGCCCCGGCCCCGACTCCGCGACCCGGCCGGGGGAGTCGCCCCGACCGGGTCGCGACCGAGCCGGTCGGGCCTAAACCCGACCGGGTCGGGGCCGGGTCGCGACCCGGGTCGCGACCCGGCATACCATGTTTATATATATGAATATATTTAAATTTTATACAATTTATAAGATCAAATTTTAAAACACTTTTTTTATTATTTTTCAAAGTCATACTTAGGGTGGATACTAACTAATACACAGAACAAGTAACTTGAAACTCAGTTCACTTAAAAAGAAATAAACTCATATTGTCAAGGACCTGACTGAACGTATCCTTACTTGACACAATTAACTTATAAGTGAAAATTAACACTAGGTCCAATTTAGAATATTTATTTTCACAATGAATCCAATTTCAATATCACTTTTAATTGATTGTAAACAAATGTATAACTTCCGCTTTATTTGTGGAAAGATGGCTATTAGAAGTTGTAAGAATTTCTCAAAACCCTTTTATAGTTATCAATGGCAGTTAGATGCACATTCTTATAAAAAACACTATTAAATAACTGCTTTTAAGAGTGTTAGGACATTGTAAGGGTGGGGTGCTGCTAGTGCTAGGGTGCCTTGAAAGGTCATTGTTTCCTAATGGCAGAGGCAATAATTATTGCTCCCAAACACTAGGCACTCTTGCTACAAATGCTTATCTAGGAACAACAACAAAGGAAACTTGTAGTTATGCACAATCACAAATGAATGTTTTAGTATTGCCTTCACGATGCCAACCATGGATGCAGCCGCAAGCTGCACCACTGGTGTTGATTGCATAGCATTATACCTGCAAATGGATTCGATCAACCTAACAGGTTAGCCTGAATCTGAAATAAAAATAAGGGTTTGGATATTCAGCTGTTGACCCCAAAATATCTCATTTTTAGGTTCGGATGCACCCGTTTTGAATGAAACCCAAACTCTATTTCTTGGGTTCAATATTGAAACCTGATAGATGACTCGATTATTATGCCAACTCCCAAAAAGTGCCCGGCATCACCTGCCATGTCCTGGTTGCCGAACCTGAATGGCACGATGCTCGATGATGATGAGGCATCGGTGACCACCTCGGAGGTGTGGTTGGTATTGTAGGAGCCCTAGCTGCTCAATTACAACCTCTCCTCAGCTGACTCGGCCACCTCCTCTTCAACTGTCTCCTCGGCCTCAACGACCTTAACCCCTCTTCCAATGGCACTGGCACCGGCGTCCTACTGGACCACCACACCGAGATGCTCTTTTTGTGCCAAAGCTCGTCTAGGTTGTTGCCATCGCAGTTGTCAGTGGGAGCTGGCATGGGGGATAGAATGTTTACTTGGTGCCGAAGTCACCGAAGGCATCCATCCTTTGGATCGGCATCCTTGATACCTTCTCTCTCCAATTTTCCACCTATACGGGTGCTCTCTGAGGACCATAGCCCCAATCTCAAGACAATGGGCATCAGTCAAGATGATCAGTTTGCTCATATGACAGTCTGAGGCATTAGCATCCAACTCCTGAAGGATGGCCTTCTCCAGCCAGACCTCGACGTCGCACATCATCTCAGGGCTAAACCTTAACATAAGTACACAGAACTCGGTCTCGTTGAGGGTGTTGTCATCGTCCAGGTAGCCCTCTCTCACCATGGTCTCTGCCTTCGTCATCGTCATGTCTCCCATCCCCAGTAGCGTGGAGTTCTGTGCCAGGCTCTCCAACATGATGAGCCCACGCCGCAGGCCCCCCAGTAGTCAGAACCCGCCACACAGCTCTGACATGAAGTCATCAGCCTCCAACTTCTCAACCATTAGAGGCAACAGGTCCTCGTACTCCTTTGCCACCACTTGGGGCCCTTCTTTGCAACACTCGGGGGCTACCCTTCACCTCAGCCATATCACCACCCCATGGCACTATGTTGCTTGCTTCGCCGGAGTGGCATTTTGTCTCCTTTGATCTTGCTATGTTGCCTCCCCCCATGGTCAGTCCAACCCTTTTAATTGCTGCCATGTGGAGGGGGTGAAATAAGCTCCACCCACATGATTTGTCATCTCCTATACCGACATGGACACTGGTTTCGCTAGCTAAAACCCTAATCATTTCCCTTGCTCTCGCATCAAGCACCACCACCACCTTGTCTCTTCATGATCAATTCTAAGCACTCCGCACGAAAACTAACAAGAATCTCCGAGGATCAAGGTTGTCAATGTCGACACCGGCATGGTTGAGAAGCTACCACCTAACAGGTGACCTGAAACAAGAAAATCACTTCAGATCCAAATCAAAGACCTGATATGAAAGTCCAACAGACTTCATTTCAAGGTTGGGTTTGGGTTATATTTATTGGGTTTGGACTCGAATCCTTATGGATCCGATCTAAATACAACCCGTTGATAGGTTTACATAGCATTAATCAACTCCATTCCAAGTGATGGTCAACCAAACTCCAATATCAATATTGTGCATGTCAACAAGCAGCAACAACTTGAAAGAAAGTTCTAGTGACAACTTCGACAAGAACACCCTGCAAGAAGAAGTGCTACCACCACCACACTCCTCGCCTGATCCAAAACATTGAAGCATAGGGACCAACAAAGCCCTTTCAATTTTATTCACAGATCTAAAAGAAGATAAAGTGGAGTTGTAAATAGCAAACCCAATGCAAGTTTAACATAAATATACTTTTATTGTCGGATTTGAAGAAGATGAAGGGGAGTTCCTAGCTTTTCTGATTATTCTAAGTTTCTTGGGTCACACCCAACTTGTCTAGTCATTGTTCCGAGTTCTTTTGGGTTGTTCCTTGACTTTTTGATCGATATTGTGACTTTCTATATGACCACCTGGGCCTTCGGCATCATCGGGAGGATAAACCATAAATTAAAATCCTATATGGAAGTATCGGGATGTGTACCAAATGGTTTATCAATTTAAGGAGATACATTTGTGAGTCTTCTTTTAGATGCAACAAATGGGAGTCGAAATGGACATTTGATTTGCAAGATACAGCTCGCGAACTCGACATGCACAGGAAAGAGAACTGAATGCTCCCTCACTTTGAGGGTGCGGCCACCGTGCCCTCACCCTGAGGGGTGACTGAGGGTGCATCTAGTTCTAAAAATCCAATTTTTTCTTCATTTTTCGACTTTCCAAACCCTTTTTTGGAAGTTTCCTTTTATAAAAATGTTTATTTTGATCGTGCCCTTAAGTAGGGGGCACATCCATTTTATGAAATCAAATCTCGGCAGGTTTTCAAAATTTTATGGGTAGAAAATGGAAATACTGCACTGGATGCACCCTAAGAGTGAGGGCGTGGCCACTGTATGCCCTCGAGTGAGGGTGCGGCCACCGTGCCCTAAACCCCCCTCTGGTATCTTTTCCCTGTTTGTGCCAAGTTTGCTTCTCTTATAAATTTTGGGCTATTCTCAACCAATGCATCCCATTTGGAGCTCTTCCTCAACCTCCCAAGCTCTCTCTTACATTCTTCTTCATCTTGGTGTTGCAAAATCGCTCCCGAAGAAAGAAAAGAGGTTCGATCTGTCCTTTTCGGCATCAACAGTTTTCATCTGCCACCAAGTATTTCTAGATATGTGTTCTGCCAAAGTTGTCAGCAGAGAAAATCTACTACTCCACGTTTTCGTTTGTTTGCAACAAACAACACTCAATTCTGACATGCCGTTTGTCCAAGGTGATCGTTGCAACAAGGTCACGCAATCAGGTTCTATTTTCAACTTTCCTCCACCTATAAATTTTTTGCATGATCATCCGGGCATATTCTGAAGAAGTTATCAACATTAAAACTCTTCCTCTTCAAGTCCTCTGTCCATTTCAACAAACAACACTCAATTCTGACATTGGGGCTATCCATAGGAATCTCTACATCAAAGTCGCGCTGAGGGTTCCAGATTGCAGGTTGACCAAATCGGTCATTCTTCACCAATTTTTACTCCAATTGAAGTAATTTCACTTCCTACATCTACTTTTTCTTTCTTTTGAAGCATTCATAGGTTATTTTCATCATGTTTTCATCATGTTTTATATCATAAAAAAGCAAAAACAAAAAAAGGTTAGGGATTGCCCCAATCCAGTGAGTTCTTTTCCAATTTCGTGTTTTTTGCTCTTTCCTTTACAATTTCTACACTTTCCATAGTTGTAATCAGTTTCTTTCACTTGGTTCTTTATCTCAAGTTGCACAGGTACATCAAGATAGCATCAGTTGAGGACTCTTCTTCATCAGCCGGCTGACGAAGGAGAAGGTTAAACCCGAATACTCATTTCCCGCACTAAGGTACACCCGGTCATCTTTTGCATAATTTGCACTTCATTTAATTTAAATAGGGGCCCATGGCTCCTGGAGACCATCTTTTCTCACTTATACTTCACCCCTTTCTTATTCTAATTTATTTTAATGTTTATTTTCTTCATTCTCTCCCACACGACCCTAACCATCCCTCCGGGACCCAAGTGACGTTGATGGCCGAATGTTCGGGGATCAATGTGAGTGTGGGCCAAGGTGAGAGTTTCTCCTCACTTCACCTTTCCGAGGTGCTGACACGGGACCCATTTTCAGAGTTGACAACTTCTTGGCAACTACAGTGGGACAACCATTGTCTTTAGATGTGCTTGTTTGATGTTATAGTGCATCTAGTCTCTTTTTCAAACCAATTCCCACGTGAGTCACCCTTTCTTTCACCTCTTTCAGATCAGTCCCCATGTAGACCCAACCTAATTTTTCACTTTTTCAAATTTGTCCCTGTTTGGACCCCACTTTTCCTTTTACATTCACAATCTGGTTCCTGTACAAACCACCTTTTAGTTACTAGTTGTTTGCTTTGTTTCTTGGTTATTTGTCTTGCTTGTGTATCTTATTCACTTGCTTGATTTGCATCATTGAGTGCTTTCATCTCATTCATGTTATTTCATGTTTGCATAAATTTATTGCTTCTCTTCTTCTTTCTCTTCATTTGCATTATATTTGCATAAGGTACCAAACTTATTCCGATCCATAGGGCATTCGAGGCGGGGGCTCTCTCTCCCAACACATCTTCACACTCCGAACACCTTCTTGGAGGATTCCAACCTCTCTTCTAAGATATTCCTTTCTAGTTGACTTGGTTTGTTTCCATCAAAGCCTCCATAAGTCCTCATCCATGGAGTATTCCTCTCTGCACGATTGAGCTAGTTGTACCATTCATCTCAAAACTTGAAGAACCCAAGTAACTCATACATGGTGAGTTTGTGATAACCTTAGGTCATTGGTGATTGAAGTGATAGGAATCAATCCTACAAGTGTTGAGTGAATAATTTTAAAAAATCTATTAAACTAAGGTTTGAACAAAATCATTGCATAATCATTCAAAAATCTTTGCATAACTTGTTTGTCAAAAAAAATTCAAAACAAAAAAAATAAAACACCAAAATAACAAAAAAGAGTTCTTTGCTTTAACTTGTGTTCAACTTGCTTGTCTACAAATAGTGAAATAAAATCTCTCAAATAAAGAAAAAGCATTACAAAAAAGAAAACTTTGCTCTCTGGTAATTACTTGTTTGTCTACAACAACCAAAATTAAAAAGGTCCAGACTAACATACCATCAAAAGAAAACCAAAGAAGAACTGTTTGAAATCAAGACCTAGTCAAGGCAAACTAGGTCTATTATTTTTATGTCTACGATGGTGAGGTTGGGCGAGATGTTTGGCAGGGTAAATTGCTACACTACAGAAGCCAAAGAACAATAAAGGAGGACCCAAGGATGAGCCTATGAGCAAAGTTTTACTTTGGCATCATATGATACTCCTCCTCAAGATCGTAATAATTAAGCTCATCCCTCCTTTGATCATCAATCCTTCTTGAAGGAGTTACATCAAGCCGATCCCAATTTAGTCTTCCATGTCATTCAAATTGTAATGGGTGACAAATGGCTTGACGACCACGGATTTCAACCCGGCGTACCCCAAGCTAGCCATTCCCACATTGGTCATGATATTTCTCATTCTTCTTACTCTAAGATGAGTTCACCTAGCCTGACTTCGAGTCACCCCAATCCACCTCAACCTTCAGCTTGCATACTAACCCACCTCCCTCCCATTCGGGTGCCACATATACACCCCCTAATGTATTCCTCTTCACTCGTCACCTAGGAATTTTCTATTGATCAGGAGACCCTTGACTTTCCTATTTCTAATATCTTTGCCCTTGTTGTCAGGGTTGAGGGAGTGCCTTGTTCTGCCATCTATGCTCAATCTATACTACCTTTATCCTAGTCATATACATAATCTTTGAAGTGGAAACAATTATCTACTATATGACTTGGATACATATGGTACATGAAGTATTTATTAGTGTTTATTGTGCCTGTCTAGACTGACTTTTCCTTTGGGAGCACTATTTGCTGAGTTGTCATCAGGGCATTGAAGATGTCAATAAGGGAATAGAGAAAGGGTGGATAATGGTCTCTTCTTGGCCCTAATTTTCTTGATGCATAGGTAATTAGAGGTGGTGCTTGATTGTGCAGGTTGTTGGAATTGTTGAGAGTTTGTTTATTGTTAGATGAGGCAGTGTTGGTTTTGATTATGTTGGTTCTAGAGCTGATGAGGCCTTTGAAACTATTGGGGTTGATGAGGCTGAAGTTGGAAACTTGGTCTATTATTGTTTGATTGGGTATTCCTAAATTAAGGCAGGTAGTTGTATGTTAGGTTCTCTACCAAACTCACATTTTCATTGTTTACCACCCCCTCAGTTACTGACCAGTGGTCATGTAGGTGGCTTTCTTGGTGGCCCAAGGCCTTGGGTCATAGAGGTTCATTAAGGGTGTGTATTTAAGTTGGGTATAGATGTAACGTGCCATTTCATATAGCTTAGCAATAGTATTTGAGTGGTGCATGACAAAAATATTACTCAAAGCTAGTGTGGCATTGACAATGAGCATCTTGACTTGTTCAACTTTTGAGATTGGGTTGGTCAATCTTTCTGCCATGCTTCTCTACCTATTAGCATATCCCACATATTCTTCGTCATTTTTCATTATTTCTATCCAAAGATCAGTAATTAAGTAGCATGGGCTTGTTCTATCTTCTTTCTATCTTTGCAAAAGTTTGACCACATCAAAGTTTAGGCCTTAGATAGGTTGCATGAATATAATCATTCAATGGCAAGCCCCTCCAATAATATTTTAAAATGGTATGCTAGGGCCTGACAATCATCCTACAAGAATAAAGATTCATATAAAAATCCTTGACATGAATGCAAGGATTTTTTATTCCGTTATAATAGTAGTAGACTGGCAATTCTGATGGAGGGAGATAAAAAATCAAAATAGGAGAAGAGAGATTTCTAGAGCTGCCTGGTTATCAATCATGCAGCGAAGCCTTTTGCATTGCTCCTTGAGTTCATTGAATGCAGTAGATCGACAGTGGCTCTCAGATGATTAGAGGAGGAGGAAGAGGAGGGTGAATTGGTGCTTGGTGCACCAGTATTTGATTTTGATGGGTTGAGGTGGCTGGATAGGGAGGGTGTATAGAAGGGTACACCATAGGAATAAATGATTAATGTCCAGGTGATTGATATTTGCCACCAGAAATGAGGAATTGAAGGCCATAGGACCAATATCAGAGTGACCATGTGGTGCCACATCGAGCTAGTGGGCCACAGATTAGGGGGTTGAGATATGAGGACCACCTTACGGGGGAGGGTAGTTAGTAGGAGATCTACCTCTAAAGGTGGTTTGAAGAGCTTGAAGGAGTTGATCAGGATTGGCTTGAGATAAAGTCTCTTGAAGGCGAGGAGAATTGGGTTGGATGGACATGGAGAGCCTCACATGGGGCCTCCAGATCATTAACGACATAGACATGACCGGGTGTAGCCTCGAAGTTACTTGGTTGGGCTTCTTGTAAATCATAGTGGGCCTCATAGTCCTCGGGCTCATAGTAGCCCGCCATGACAATACGTCTGGACCTTAGTGACATAGGCATAAATGAGAAAGATAAAAGAAATAAAACTTTCTTTTGGTCTTTTGATTCTTCCTTTTTTTTAGTTTTGAGTTTTTGTTTTGAAAACAAGTATTACCTAAATCAAAGTTTTCTTTGGGTTTTTGGGTTTGTTCTTAAGGATTTTTTTTTCTTTCTGTTGTTGTGAACAAAGAAGTGTTACCACAAGTAACAATTTCTGCTAATTTTTTAACCTTTTGAAAAAGAGTTTCTACTTTTTTATTTTTAGTTTTTGTGCACAAGTAAGTTAAAAACAAAAACTTGAAATGATTAGCATAATTTTTTGTTTACTTTAAATTAATAGGTTTTTAAGAGAATAGTGTCCACTCACTTAATGGATGGGACCCTATGCTCTCACAATGCCGAACTAATCTAAGGGTGACACCTTTCTCTTACAAATAGGTGATAGGTACTCTAGGTTTTGGAATATTTGGTACAACTTGTCTGATCGATGAAAAAGAAATCCTTCACATCTAGGGATTTACAAAAATCTTGATAGAAACAACTAGGTCAATGCAAGAGAGAATCCCCAGATGAGAAGTTTGTAACCACCAAGAGGGTGTTTGAATGTGAGTGACTTTAGGAGAGTGAGCCCCCCTTCTAGGATGACCTATGGAGTCAAACAAGCCGATACCCCAATGCAAATAAGTGCAATAGAATGATCAATGATTTAAGAAGTAAATAATACTAATTATGCAATGCAACAAGAAAAGGCAACAATGATGATGATGACGATACAGAGAAAGCACTCAAATCATGGAAACAAAGTAGAATCATGTATTAACATGAAATAAGCATAAAACAATGATGATGACATAAATGAGACAAGTAAAGTGCAAATCAGAGATTAAATAAGCAAATGTAATAGGTTCTAGAAAGCTGAGCACCCTACTGATCGGGTGCTAGGCACCCTATTGATGGGGTGGTAGAGAGACATGGAAGGAAATGCTTGGAAAGAGAGCTGAAAGCAAGGCCTCGTGGAGACCAAAATAAGAGTGCAATCTAAAAGACTGAAACAAAGGATGCCGCGGATGGGCAAGAGCAAGTGCAAAGATAGAGCAACACCTCGTGGAAGACTAAATGACAAGAAAAATAAAAGGTTTAGAAGTGAGACAATGCTTAAAAAATAAGGCAAATCAAAAATGAAAGTTGAGGCCTTGTGAGAAAAGGAATGAGAGAATACTTTGAGACTTAACTAAAATACAATGCAATAAGATAAAAAAGCTTGAAGAAAGCAAATGGGCTCATGTGGGATCCGATTGGAAAGTGAGCTTGCAAAGCTCAAAGGGTGGCACCCCATTAAAAGGGTGCTTGGTGCCCTATTGGTGGGGTGCTACCCAGAACAAAATTTGAAAACTTCGAAAAGGAGGTGGTAAACAAAAATGGAAGGACAACAAGTAAAGGATGCAACAATGGTAAATAAGATGCTATGAAAAAAGGAAGTAAGAACTAGAATGAGAGAGACTATTCTAATTAGACGTTGAAAGGGGAGGAACAATGAAGAGCTACTCAAGCATAGGTGGTCCCACTATGGTTGCCAAAAGATGTGGGCACGACATTTTTGGATGGGAAATATCTCTCATTGATGCTCAAATAGAAGTGCTTTTCTCTTTCACTTCTCTTTTGTTTTACACAAACCATGATCCCTAAACGTTTTGCTCTTGGCATCACTTGGATACAAAAAAAATCGGTTCTAGTTTTGAGGGAAGGGGGGAGTGAGAAAAAGCAAGGGAATAAAATGGTGTAGAAAGCATGAAGTGTGTGAGTTGTGATCAACAGAAGCCATGGGCTTTAAATGATGATAAAATTAAACATATTGACCAACATACCTTAGCGGAGAGATTGCTTGTAGTTTCCAACTTCTTCCTTTTTGGCCAACCAAAAAAGAAGAAGCTTCAAGTAGCTCTTGTGTGCCCATACTAGTTGACTTGTTAGGAATCCCACCTACTTGTTTATCCCTATGTTGTCCAATTAAAACAAACAAACGGATGAAAACAACATTAGAACTATGAATAGGGTGTAGTATCTAAGTAGTAAAAAGCATAAAAATGACAAAAGGGAAAGAAACTTATAGAATTAGGATTAGCTCCCAACCCTTTTAAGAGAATAGAAACACTATTTAAATGTCGTAATGAACATAAACTATGCTATATGAATGGATGCATGGAGACAAGATAAATGGAGAACAAAATGAAAGAAAGTGGGGATTATGGCCCCTTGGTGCCCAATATAGGGTGTGCCTACCACCCTATTGACGGAGCACTGGGGCTTCGAGATCTGATGTCGGCTCCAATCATTTCCTCGCTCTACTTCAAGTGCTTCTAAAGGCTTGGAGGAGATTTGTGAGTCTCCTTAGGTACTATAGACACTCTGGGGTAGTAGGGGATGATGGAATGATGAGTGGTTGGTAGATATGGTTGGTTGGAAAGAGTGGCTTGAAAATGGTATTTTTGGAGGGGAATGGGACACTTTTAGTGAGTTCTTGAGAGTGGGGGAGTGTTGGGGTCTGTAGGAGCTCAAGAATGTATTAGGAGTAGGGTGGACAGAATTTCCAACCCTTGCATTACTAAAAGTATCTCCTTTTATAACCAAAAAGAGAGAAAATTAGGATTTCAAAAAATATGTCATTTTGCAAAGCACCTTGCATAGGGGGCACTAGGCATCCTGTAAGTGGGGTGCTAGGCATTCCCTATAAGGGGTGCTTAGCACCTTCATTTATTACACCGTGAAAGAAAGCGACCTATTAGGGCAAAAATGGGTGTCCGAACCAAGGTCCCCTTAAGGAGGCGCATTGACCTGAGTGGCACAATAAATGCTCAGGTGCACATCTCTGACATGCATTGTTCGGGGGTCAAATTTGCAACTCGATCAAGTCAACTAGTAGGAGACGCATTTGTGGGCCAAATCTCTCATTTAGGGGGCTCTTGACACCCTATGGATGGGGCACCTGGTGTCTATTGTTAGGGTGCTAGGTGCCTGCACCAGCCTCCAGAGGATGTTCCTTTCAAATTTGTCAGTGCAAAATCAAGTATTATTTATGAAAACATGAGTTTTAATGCTCCACGATGTAGGTCAAATTTATGTGTCTATAGGCCAATAAGTCCATTTTAACTTTTCATTAGCATCAGGCTCTCAAGTCCATTTCTATCAATAATTCTTAGTGCATCTTTCTCTTCTTTTTTTCCCAATACAATAAAAACCTAAGGTAGAGAAATCTTGGGGTGATAGCTCAATCCCTATCGAACACATCATAAAGACTCTTTTGTATCTTTTAAAATTCATGTTGACTCCAAATCTTTGGTAAAGGAGGATTACTTATGCAGGTCAAGGCATCTACAAGCATAGGTGCCTAGGACACTGGCAACATTGTCACCAACCAAGAACATCATCTTCCCTCAGGTATTTTATGAAATTGCATTTATCATTATTATGTCATCCTCAAAGAAGTATTCTTGAAAAAAAAATTACAAGTCTATATTTTTGATCCAAACATGCAAAAGACATAATTGAGAACTACTAGTATGACTTAAGTCTGTATGTTTTAGTTTGTTCTCTAAGAGTCTAAGGTAAATACCATCTTACACACAGCACATTCCAATCTCTGAATTTAGACAACCCGACACTTGAAAGAAGTTAGGCAAAGTTTTGAGGTGGAAAGAAAACCCTTACCCTATTCTCTTATTTTGGTCCAAGATAGGTAGAAGGACTTTATTGCCCTAGTAGGAGGCTATCTAACTAGGTTTCATTCAAAAACCAAAAAATGCGTGTAAAAGAAAAGTAAGAAAATCATCAAAAAGAAGGCATGAAAAAGAAGGCAAATATCCTGTAAGTTTCAAAGAAAAACCTAGTCACACTGTGCCATAAATGTCAAAAGAAAAGAGCTAGTGTTATAATGTTAAAAGTCCTAAAGAGGTCAAACCCCAACAAACAATGGGATGTGAGTAGAAGACTCCCTCTCAACATCTGTAAAGTCTATCAAGGACTTTCTATCGATTCTTCTTTCTTAACCCTAGGCTATGTGTGGACCGACCAAATCGAGGTTAAACCCTGATCAATCAAAAAATGAAGGTCAAAAGATTTCAGGTAGGGAACTCTCTTTTCATGCGGTATCTAATACTTGAACTTACTATAACAACCAAGGACAGATGAATTAGGTTAATACATGTATTTCTTTCTACCCAAAATACTTCAAAGAACACAAAAAATTTAAAAATGCACATTCTAAAAAATCAAAGTAAAAAATAAATTACAAAACTAAATAAAATCTAAATAAAATTGAGTGCATCATCATTGCTTAACCTTCACCTTTGCATACATGCTTATTGTCTAGTCTTGCATGTTTCAATTCCTGCATTGCATATTTATTGTTTTGTTATTTTTGCCTTATTAAGAAGGCTCTTGTCATTTGATAATGGTCAAGGTAGACTATCATGTAAGGGGTGAGCCATGTGGAATGCCTAATTAATCTTCTTTTCAAGTGTTTCAAGCTAGAACAACAAAAGGGAGGGGGCAAAGCAAGAGAAAGAAATGTCACATAATGCATACAATAGTGATAACAAAAGATACATTAGTGCTCACCACTTCCATCTCTAAGCATTCGCAAGAGGAGGTGTCACCACAACTTTAGCATCAACATCTACAAGGAGCTTACTTTAAGAAAATTTATGGCTTTTTGTTCCCTCATCTAGGCATGTGAACCACTTCAATAAGAATGCATGTACAACATCGCAACCTCATTCATATCCTTTTTTCTTTTTGTATATATTAGGCATATTAATATATGTGTATGCATCAATATTGGAAACCACTAGTCTAGATAGAAGCTAAGCTTAAGAACCTCTTCAATAATATCAACGACTATTTAGCCATTCTACACTTGGATAAGCCAAAATTGTATTTTGAGGGATGATGGTTCTCATGTGGATATTGTAGACACGCCAAATTTGCCTAATTCAGAGCATAAAACTCATGTTTTATAGGGTAACATGTGTGATTGACTTTAGAATAATGCCGGGTCTTTTAAAGTTCATTTGGAGCTTCGCCATACCAAATCATATGTTTTCCGAAGTTTTCTGCAAAAAAACCATAATTTCTGAGCGAAAGCCACACGTAAATCGTGTAAACATGGAAATTGGCTGAATGACCAATGCCTAATGATCATGCATTGAAGGTTACGGTCAGATTCACACTCCGGACAAGTTTTGTTGCATACCATGCCTTTCCGGTTTGCCGTCGGAGTCATTCCGACCAGTATTGGATCTTCTGTTCACTGTCCTAACTTCCGGACAAAATTCTGAAGTTTAGGAGTGTGTAATGGCCGATCCAATGATATATAGAACTTCTTCGGCCTGTTTTCTTTCCAACGCAACAAACGGCGTTGAATTCCGAGTTCGGGAGTGTTTGAAATGGCTTCTGGAAGAAGGACGTGCAAAATAGTCCCATGCGCCCGGGTCCCTGGTCACATGCGCCCAGGACCCAGGGCACGTGCCCATGCGCCCTACCCCTGAGGCACATGACCTTGTGCCCTGACTTGAGGGCACATGCGCCCTACCCTTGAGGCACGCGGGAACCAATTTTTCATCGGGACTCTACCGCTGAATGGATCGGACCGGATAAGACCAAAAATTTTGGAAGGATAGCATGCGCCCTCACTGGGAGGCACATGCGCCCTGGGGTAGGGCGCAATTTCCCTATTTTTTAGCCCGGATAAGACCAGTCGTTCTCTTATAAATTGAGGCTGATTCCAGTCGTTCCAAAGGCATGTGCACGACCCCCCAGGCATCTCAAGACGTCAAACCTTTCTCTTGAATTGATTTTATGATTTTTAAAGAGAGAATTTCGAGTTTTTAGAGAGAGAAAAGTCGGTTCAAGAGAGAGGAAGGCTGGTCTGCAGGTGATCTGCCAGGTCTCTATTCTTCGGCCTCTACAGTAGCGCGAGGACGTCTGCTGCCCGAGCTCTCTTCATCAAAGTTCTTCCTCTCCAAGTCTTCTTCAGTTGCAATTGACGGCACTTGATTCTGAAGTCGGAGCTGGTCGTGACGAGCACAAAAGCAAAGTCGAGCCTGGCAGATCCTGGACTGCTGCTCGGCTTTTTCGACAACCTAGATTTGGCCATATCTCTTTATATTCTTATCAGAATCTTGCTGTTCTTTTTCCTATCTCTTTGTTTCATGATTCTCCATCCTCTTATTATTTTTTTACATTTTTTGCATTATTTTAGTCTGTTAATCCTAAAATTAAAAAAGAGGGGTTAGAGATAACCCGAATCCGATCAGTTTCTAGTCAGTTGTGTGTTTCATGTCATTTTATTTACATATACTCCACTTTGTTTAGTTCTAATTGTCTTTTTCACTTGTTTGTTTGTCTAGTTGCACAGAAAATCAAGCACCCACGCGTTGAGGACTCTTCTTCATCGGCCGGCCGAAGAAGGAGAAGCTTTGACCCACATTCTTCACGCTAAGGTACGCACAGTCAATCTTTAATTTCATAAATCGGAACCCGCAGTTCTTGGTGACCACATGTCTTAATTTTTTTCTTCTCACCCTCCTCCCACATGACCCGAACCGTCTCTTTGGTGATCGAGAGACGCCAAGGGATGAAAGTACGGGGATCAATGTGAGTATGGGATCGAGGTGAGAGTTGCTTTCCGTGTTTTCTTCCTTTCTTTCTCATCCCCTCTTGAGGTGACGATCTGGATTCACAGACTCCCCTGAAAAGGAGAAGGCCCCGTTGAATTTTAGAGTTGACAGATATCTTGAACTTTAATAGGTAATCTATATCTCCAATTACTTTTTAAGTATCTTTTGAATTTCATTAGCCTAACATGCATCATGTAGGCCTTTGTATTGGTATCATTTCATGAATCACATGCTTCGTATGCATTACATTGTGTTTCTATTTTGTGATTACATGTTTATTTTGTCCCACCATGTATTTTTCATCACCTCTTTATTTGATCTTTATATTGTTCTCTTCAAGTCACATTCATATCTTTTATCCCACCGTGGCATCATTATTCACAGCCCAATAATCCCACAATCTGATATAAACTATATTATGCATTTTTATGACCCCACATCATCCCACGATGATCATCTTTTGTGTCCACCATGTGTTACATCCCACCGTTGCCTTATGTTTCATTATTTTATTATTCATCATATTTTCATGTTCCACCACCATGTTTTTAGGTTCCACTGTGTTATTTATCTCATCGTGTCCATGCTCCGTGCCCCATCTTGTTCTATGTGTCACTGGGGATTTGATACAGTCATGACACCTATGTAACTTTTTATTGTGCTATAATGCAAATTGAATGGAACTTGAGATCCATTATGAGTTCAATCAAATATTTTGGATAAATTAAGTGAACTTGAGAGTACAAAAACTCTAATTTTACTTTATTCTATCATGATACAAGCACACCACATAACTTAAGCTGCTAATCGTTGATGAACTTATAAATCTGCGATTTAGGGACCTCACCATGTTAGAGGTTGGCTACTTTTTATTTACTTTCATGCCTGCATCAAATCTTTTCACTAATCAAACATAAGAAGGATTGATGGAACATGGTTGTAATATGAAAGACTTGAGGATATCGTGTTGTCGAGCGAGGTCGATAAGCGTGTCTATATCTGCACCTTGCAATTCCTTTTTAGTCCATTACCATTCCAATACACTACATTTGTCTTCGCTCAATTTTGTTCTACTACGTTTTCATTACATTCATTTCGCCCCACTACATGTCACACTTGCAAAGCTAATGCCAAGGAAAGGTGAGTTGTAAGCATGCGAAATTGACATAGTTTGAAGTTTAAAACTTTTGTTGTAAGGATAATAATTAAGTTTTAATCTCTTATAATAGATGTCAGGTCTCTTCTGAAGCTTCTAGGCATTTTTTTTACAAAGTATACTGGCCGGGGCGCATGGGTGAAATGAAGGGGTGGGGGCGCATGTGACCCAGTTGCCATCTTGTCTATTGATTTCAAATTTTTGATCGGATCTTTGTTCTAAGACAAAACTCAGGATTTTATGGATCATCTCTATGCTCCCCAGGTTAAGGAAGCATGTGCCCTCATCTAGGGGTGCATGGAAATCTTTTAAAATCTTTAATCTGACTGAATCTAAGCCGATCTCAAGGGAAATTTTGCCCCTGGTTCATACGCCATAGGTTGAGGATGCATGCACCCCAAACTAAGAGTGCATGTTCCACTTCAATTTATAATTTTTATAAGAATTTACCAAATTATGGCAAGATTTTGTGCCTATCTTATGTGTCCCCAACCTCGGACATATTAGTTAGTCTATCCTAAATCAATGCTTTGATTTGATTTCTAGCATGATTTCCAATCCTCTGTATACTTGAATGATCTTTAAACATTCGGGAGGGGAGCTAGCACGTCTCTACATCTCATATTTGAGTTTTAAGGTTTTTATAGAGAGAATTCAGTAAGTTTTAGAGAGAGAAACTTTAGTTCATGATCGTTGTTGTTGGGTCATTTATAGATTCCATACAGAAAATTTGGCATGTGCAGTGATCGATCCAACTATAGGAGCCTCCTAGGCCTATTAGCTTTCATTTGCAACAAATGGTGGTTGCATTGGATCTCCCATTTGCCCGCGGTCTCTAGGTGAAGTTGCACCACTGCAAGTCCTATCTCGGACCAATTTCTAACATCAACACCGAAATTCGCCTTTTGTTCACCAAATCAGCCCATATTTGCTCTCTTTCACTTCTAGCTTTATGTTTTAGTTGTTTCTTGTCATTTTTACATGCTTTTGCATCACATTTGTTTAAGAAAAATCTCAAAAAGTAGGGATGAGGGCTAACCCCAAGTAGGTTAGTTCTACTCCTAACTCAATTCTAATCAGTTTTTTTTTCTCTTGTTTTATTTTCTTTGGATTGCAGAAGAACAATTGAACTGAATTGAAGGGCTCATTGGTCGAAGTCTTCGACCAATGGACGAAGAGGAAGTTAGAACTCATACACATTGTCTCCCAAGTACGTAGGTCATACTTTCTTTTTAAATTCATTGAAACCCGAAGTTTTTGGCGACCATACAATTCACCCACCTTCCCTTTACCCTTCTTTCCCTCCTCCTTTACTACCCACAAATCGAACCACCCTTCATTTTCAAAAAGAAGAGAGAAGTCCAACGGGTAGTCTAGTTTCATATCGAAAAGTTGACCCCTTTGCATTTGAGTTTGCAAGGTGCATGAGGTCAAGTTTTCTTCTTCTCATAGTGTATGTTTTGTGGTGGGGATGAAAAGGTCATTGCAATCCCTTTTATTCATAGTGAATCCACCTGAGGTTGTAATACTCAGTGTATAAATAGATATTTAATAGATAGATTGGAGTGAATTGAATGGTAGAGACTTTCAAGACAAAGATAATAGAAAAAGAATATCATTTAAGTCAATGAGTTGACTATGATAAGTGTTTTTATTTGTTGTCATAGTTCAATCCATTGGACTTTGCATGTTGCACCATATGACTATGAGATATGTCAATCGGATGTTACGACAATATTTCTTAATTGTAATCTTGAAGAAGAGATGTATACGATACTATCTTAGATATTTGAGTTTTAAGAACATCCAAATATAGTAAATAATTAAGGTATATTCATGATCTGGAATAAACTTCCCATAGTTAGAATAAAAGATTTGATGATATTAAACCTTATAACTTCACTGAAAACGGAGAGGAGAGTTGTGTGTACAGAAAGATAACTAGGACTGTCATCACTTTCTTGTTATTTTACATAAATGATATACTACTCCATGTTTGTTGTCAAAAAAAGACATTACTCAACGAGAATGATATAGGTACATTATTATCAGTAAATGCATGACTATTAAATTAATCCTTCATGATTGATCTATGTAAAACATCTTACATTTTGGAGACTACGATCTATAAGATAGATCTAAAAGAAAACTTGTCATTACCCCCGATATAACATTTGAACTTATATTTTTTATGTTGACACTATGGACAAATATACAGTTTATCAGGGTCAAAATTATAAGGTAACTTGATGAGACTTTGGAGTCAAGACTGTAAATCTATAATAGGTAAGCTCCAATATTACGATTGTGTGGAGTTATTTTTTTTTACAAATTCGATAAAAATGGTTACATCATACGTGCCTCATATATCATATAAAAGTTTTGGAGAAAATGAAATTTCAAAATTATCACAAGTGAATTAACTGCCAATCCAAGATGTAAGCCCACTATCTATATCTCCGGCCACTTCGAGCCTTGATCTGAACTTTGACATTTAAGTGGATAGCTAACCTTTAGAGAGCCTTAACACCCCTGTTGAATACCTTCTTGTCCAAACTTGGGTCTTAATCCTTTTGTGTAATTAGTTTGGCAGAACCGACTGAGCCCCTTATGCACGCTATCTCACATCAGTGCTATATATACAAATAGAATATTGAATGAATTAGTTTATATTCAGATAAAAATTGATGATAAAAATATAATATAAAGATATTCTTATTTTTAAAGTCATTTAAGATCGTAGTTGTATGATTGAAAGATTAAAATTTTATTTATTTAAAAATATATTTAATTTTAAAAAGTATTCTTAATAAATATGAAATCAAATAAATCATTATTAACATAGTCGTATACAATCCAACTCATGTGTTGTACGGAGTACGAACAATATTTATAAAAAATTAATTTTCTCTCATTAATCCAACAGGTATATAGATACTATTTGTACTTGTCATCTATATAACACTATTTCTTTACCGTCATATGTTAAGAAGTTTGCTTACTTAATTCTTCTGTCCAGATAAATGGTATATTTTTCTTAAGAAGTTTTTGTAAAGGACTTCTAATTTTAGAACAATTTTCTATAAATTTCTCTGCATAATTTAATCATCCTAAGAATTTTTGCAATTGTTTTTTATCTGTTAATTGATCTGGAAATTGACATATTTTTTCATAAATTTGAGGTTGTAATTATATTCCTGTTGAATCTATTGTTAAACCTAGATATTCTATTTTTTCTTTTGCCAATTCTGTTTTCTTTTTGGATAACACTACTCCATGTTCTTTACATTTATTTGCAAAAATTTTTAAATGTTCTTCATGTTCTTTCCAGGTATTCGAATATATCAAGACATCATCTACATATACAAGACAAAATCTATTTAAACATTCAAATGCTTTATCCATTCTTCTCTGGAATATTTGTGGAGCATTCTTTAATCCAAGTGGCATTACTAACCATTCATAATGTCCTTGTGGTGTACTAAATGCTGTTAAAGGTATAGATTCTTCATCTAATCTTATCTGCCAAAATCCTGATTTACAATCAAATTTAGAAAAAAATCTTTTTTCTCTAGTAAGATTTACTAATGTTTCTTTGTGGTAAAAAGTAACCATCAAATACTGTATAATCGTTTAACTGTTTATAATTTACTACCATTCTCGCTTTTCCTTTTTTAATTTCACTATGATTTCTTACCATAAATGCAGGGCTACTATGTGGACTTTTTGATTTTATTATTATTTTCATTTGTAATAATTCTGCTATTTGTGTCTTAAATTCTTCTATATCTTGAGAATTATATTTCAGTGGTTTTACTATTATAATTTTATTTTTATCTTTTAATTCTATATGAGCATAATCTCTTCCTATATCCCAGAATGCTAAAGGATTTTCTGAAAAATTACTTTCAAATAATGTTTCTAAATCTTCAACTGTCATTTGTAATTATAATAAGGGTTTTCTTAAATCAAATTTATCAGTTTCAATTTTTAATCTTATTTTATTATCACCATGTTGGCTGTGTGTCCATTGTATAGGTAATTTTCTTTGATAAGCTTTTTTACTTCGAAATATTGTTATCCAATGATTACATGGACTCTTAAATTTTAATAATATTGGTGTTTGAATATAAACTTTAAATTGAGAAATAAAATCATTTCCTATTATCATGTCATTATTTATAATAGAACTAACATATATCATTTTTATTTTTACAATGTATTTTCCATGAGAATTTTAAAATCTCTTACTCCTTTATCCATAACATGAACTTTTCCTGCAATATCTATACCAGTTTTTCTTGATACTTCTGATATTAATTCTTGTGGTAAAATACCTTCTTTACATAATGTCATTCCTGATCCATTATCTATAAAAGCAAATATATATTCTACTTCATAATTTTCTCTCATTAATTCAACAGGTATATAGATACTATTTGTACTTGTCATCTATATAACACTATTTCTTTACCATCATATGTTAATATAATCTTATCTTCATGTATTTGAAAAGGTTTCATTTTTATTAAGAAATTTGTTGCTAATAAAATTTCTCTATCTTGCCAACTATAATTACCATGTATTTTTAATGGTATATTAAAAGTATAATCTTGAATTTTTATTTGTACTATTGTCTCATAATGTATTTCACTAAGTTTTCCTTCAAAATTTCTAAATATATAAGGCTTATCTAATTTTCTTTTAGGTAAATTTTTCGTCATCTTTTCCATAATAAAATCTGCAAAGGCTCCAGTATCTATAAGTATTTGAGTATCTTTCCATTCTATACCATCATAATATCTTCCTTTTAATAAATATTGTATTAATGTACTTTCTCGTGGTGCATCTTGTGAAGTTGAGGGATATGTTATTAATAATGGGTCTTTTCTTTCTGAATTAGATCTTATTGAATCTCTTCCTTGTAATCTTCCATTATTTATTCTTCATGATAATCTTGGTCTATCATTTATTAATAAAGGTTTTTTAGTTATATCTATATCATAAAAATCTGGTATTTCGATTTCTTCTATAGTTGGTTTATGAATTCTTCCAACTTGTTGAAATATAGTTGGTAATGTTATAAAATCTGAATTTTTAAATATATCACTATAATGTGTATTACTCAGAGCATAACTAACCATATAGGTTATTGAATAAGGCATACTACCTTCTTCCATAAATTCTTTTCTTTTGAAATCTTGTACTAAAGATAATACTTGATTAATATTTTTATCTTTAAAAGATATGCCAAATTTAGGATTAACATGAAATATAAGTTTCTAATAACTTAAATTTCCTTGAATAATTTCTAAGATAGCATCTTTTCTATTTGGTATTCTGTTGTCTAATAGTACTAATTCTATAGGTGTATCTATACCTTCACGAAATGTAACTTTAATCATAATTTGTATAGTTCCAATATGTATCCAACCTATTTTTTCTCCTTCTTTAATTTTTCTACTTTTTTGTTGAATATCTTGTTTTGTAATTAATGGAATATTAATTCTATTATTTACATATTTAACATCCATTGGAAGTTCTTTCTTGGTTATACCATAGTATAATATATGTTTTCTTCTAAGTTTATTTATAAAACTATTTTCAAATCCACTATCTTTTGATAAACTTAAATCTCTTTTTCTTATAGCATCATATAATTTTCTTTCAATAATTATATCTTGTGAATACGATCCTTCTTCTTCTTCTATTTCAATAATTAATTCTTTATCTTTATTTACTGTTGTAAGATCAGTATTCATATTCCGAATCTGAAGTTATCTCATAGTAACTAAAGTCACTATCTATTTCTGACTCAGAGTTTGTTGGTGTTAAATATTCTAATATTTGTTGAAATTGTTTATGATTAACTCGTTTCTGTGAACATTGATTTGCATAGTGTCCTACTTTCTGACATATAAAACACTTACATTTTTTTGTTGGTTTCTTATCAGATTTTTTCTTCTTAAATATTTTCTTATATTTTTGTTTCTGATGTTTCTTATGTTTTCTAATCTTATAACCTTTCTTAAATTTTTTTCTTTCTAGGATAATCATATCCTATATCAATTGGATAAGGTATGTTTTGACAACATAATTTTTGTTCCTTTTCTAAGTATTTTAATCTTTTAGATTGTCTTAATAATCTTGCTTCATAACAATAATCTGATATTTTCTTTCTTGTAAATGCTATTCTAGCACCTAATGTATCCATTCGTCTTCTAGTAGTTTCTTCTATAGGTTCTTTACTTATAGTCATCTGCATATTAATCCACATTTTTAATTCATCTTGATAATCTTTCCATAATTTAGATCCCCATGGTTCTGGTATCTTAGAAAAATATATTCCTAGATAAGGATCTTGTTTACTTTTATAAAAAAATTTATAATAATATTTATGAAATATACAATTATACTGTTTTAAATAACATATATCACAGTCTTAAATTTACTATAAGATTATGAAATTTATCTTTTTAATTGCTTTAGTTATATCTTTCTGTAACTGCCAATTTTCTCCTAGAAATTGTCTTTTTATTGCATTTTCATGACTCCTATTATTATTGTACTGTCTCCATTTATAAAGTTTCGTTCAACTTCTGTAAGATTCTTCCACCAATCTTCGACAATTCCTTTAAATGTTATATGTATAAATTTTATTGTTGTTGGATCATCATATCTTTTATCTTGAGCTGCTGCATATGTTGCTTTAGCCCAGGTTGTTATTGCATCTTCGACATCTATAACATTATTAATATCTAGAAATATTCCATTCCCTAGAATAGCTTCTAACTTCATAGTATCAATTGGTGTTTTAATATAACTTCGTTCCTTCATTTTAAATTTAAATCTATCTTGTGATTTTCTTCTTGGTTCAAAATCTTGGTATCTACCTCCATATCTCTGTTGTTCATATTGTTCATAGCTTATATCTGGTTTTGGTTCTCCAGAACCTGAAGCTTTTGTTACATCCATCTTAAGATTCTCTTCATCCTTATCATCTAATTGAAGTTCTGTTAACTTTTGTTCTATTTCATCTAAATCACTTGTTGACATATCCATAAACCTATTTTCTAATTGTTCTAACTCATACTCTTGATTCATAACTAAGTTAATAATACTCAATTGTTTTGATTCTACATCTGGCCAAGTAATTATATGTTGATCAGAGTAATATTCTATTGTCTTCTGTATCTCGACTAACATCTCTTGTATTCTTTCAAAATTTTTATCTATACTAGACTGAACTTCTACTGACAATTCTTCATAACTCATGTTCTTCAGTACTTTGGCGTTGTTCTACCAGAGTTTCCACCTCCAGTGCTATACATTTTCTTTAGGAAGATCCTGGTTTCCAGCCTATGAATTATAAAAATTTATTTTATTAAATAAAAGTTATTAAGACCTTATGAATGCTATAAATTTTCTTCATTACCCAATATTAAGACTTCTTAATAATAATATAGTTTTTCTTCATTACCGAATACTTATGAATGATCTTTTTTAATAATGTTAATAATCGTACAAACAATATTTATAAAAAATTATTTTTTTATAAATTTTTTTATTTTATATAAATAATAACAATTCTAAGGTCAAGAAATTCATTGAACAACTAATAAATATTATATAAAACAAAAGTTTATATTAAATTTGATATTAAAATTTTATTTTTTTTAAAAATTAATATCAATGTTAATATGATATCATTAAGCCAATTATGTTGTACGAAAACGTTTTGTTGATTCTCATTTTCTCTGTCTCACGATTAGTTTTACAGCCGTCGGGTCTCTCCCGTGCAGCGTTTTATTCATCTGCATGTCTTGTCGGGGGCAGAGCCTGTCCGAGAGGGTGGAAGGTTTGAGAAGGTGCTCGAAACCCTCGATCGAGGCGCGACATGGCCACCACCACTGCTGCATCGCTGCTCCACCTGCCCGTCATGAATCGCGCGCTCAAGGTGAGAGTGAGACCTTGAGAAGTGGCGCCGTTGTTCAAAGCTCGCTTTGACGCTTCACTCTGGTCCATCCTTCTTTTGTTCCTTCTGCAAGTTGCTCTCACATGAATTTCCTTTCCTGTTCTCCGCAGTGGAAGAGGAGCGACGCCAATATGCCCATTCCACTGGCCTCTTTGTTGCCTTCCCGGAGCAGGCGAGGCGTGGTTAGAACAGGGGCCTTCTGCAATCCCCTGGAAAACCCCATCCTCAAAGAAGCTCTCAAGGTACCCAAGATTCGAAGTTTTGTTTTCTCAGTCTTCCTCCGCTCTTTCTCGCCGAATTTTTGATGAACTAACTTGATTGTCCAAGTGAAAATTTTCATGTCACACATTTTTACCACGACTGAGCTGTTTCACATGCTCGCTGCTCTCGGGAACAAATCCAAGTTTCAGCTCTATGTGCATAATGTTCTAACTTATCTTCATTTTTGCTGGAAGTTTAGTCTTTCTTTCTCTTAATGATGGGATGAATGGCGGCATCGTACGTCTGCTGGATTGATTTGCCTGACATCAGACGTTTTACATGTTTGATAGCTCCGTGCCGACGGGAGCTAATTGCATTCCCTGTTCCATAGCTATGACGTAACTTAGTATATAAAGATGTTTTTTATCAGTGACAAAGGCGTAAGCTCCCTTTTTCGAGTTATACTTCCTGGAGAACGGAAGGAGTTCTGGTACTGCTTTTTAGCTGTATTTAGTGTACTTCGTAAGGAAGACAATAAAGAATGCAGAACTTCTGCTCTTCAGTATATGTGTAAAGCCCATGGATGATAATCCACTGCATTTCAGATACTTTTCCTCCACTTTGTGGATAGTTGGTACTTGGTGCATGCACACTTCACTACTAGCTTGGACTTTCTCTGAATTAGATTATACACACTACTTGTAGTCTACTCTACTTAATATGGTTAGTTTATTTTCTTTCATGGTATGCCATCTCTCAACAATGCCATGGATAGCTTCAGTCACGTCAAGCAGTGTGTGACGAAGCCCCTTGATTGCTTTGGTCTCTTATGCCTCTCTTGACACAGGATACACCCTGGTTGTATGGTGATCAAAATCATGGGAGGGTTAGATATTCTATGTCACACCTTAGTGAAATGATGTTTAAGTTAAAAAGATGGGAATGATAAAAAGGTGCATCTCCATTTGAATTGAAGGAGAGTTGGATTGACCAAGTTGAGTCATGGCTTGGAGCAGGGGGAGAAAGTAGCCATAGCTTCTGCCATCCTTGCTAGCATGTATTATAGTCTTGGCATTGTTTCCTGGAGAGAAGAATAAGAATATTTAATTTTAAAATAGATTAAGACTAATGAACTAAAGGATAAAATAACAAAGTGATGAAACCATCCAATAATTGTGGAATACCCAATCACTTAGGGGGTACCTTCACTCAACTCAACTCAACTCAAGCCCTGATTCCAAATTATTCAGGGTTGGTCATATAGATTCTCTTTCTCCGCTCACTTTGAATTTAAGTTATATTTTTAGAGATATTTAAATAATCCAATTTATATTGAATTACCTTCTTTCAAGCAAACTTAAGTCTAACAAATCTTTTTATTTCTATGATTTTAATAATTTTATTTTTCTAAACAGATATTCCTTAGGCCTATGTGTAATAGGTCCAAACCTCTCAATTTCCCTTCTCTTCAATTATCTACAATTGCTGCCATTTCGACATTTCTCTAATAAATTCATTATGCACTTTACTAATCTAGGATGAGTGTATGACCATACATCTATCTTAATATTCACATTTTAACAACATTTATTTTGGAAACATGTTTTTATTTTTTTGTCTAGCATTCATTACCATATAACACTACAGGTTTTATGGCTATATGATAAAAATTTTCTTCCAACTTTAGTAGAATCTTATGACTACACAGAAACAGTGTAGCAAATCTCTACTTTATCTATCATATTTTAATCATATGGTTAATATTCTTATCATACGCTTCATCTTTTTGAATTATTTAACCAAGATATTTAAATTGTTTGTTTTGAGATATTTTCCCTCCATCTAAGCTCTTTTCTATATTCTTCCCGTTGATATACATTAAATTTTCATTACATATATTTTATCTTTGTTTTATTTATCTTGAAACTCTTACACAGGTGTTACTCTAAACTAACTTCTTATAAACTTCTTATGTTTCATTTATCGTTACAATATTGTATTCAAATATCATACACTATGTTATATCATCATGTATATTTTTTATTAATTTCATCTATAAGTAGTGCAAAAGATAAAGACATATTGCAAACCCCTGATGTAAGCCAATTGAAACAAAAACTTTCTTGTTTCATCTCCAACTGTGTATACATTAGTAATTATTTCATCGTACATATCTTTTATCATTTGTACATACCTATCGAATACAATGTTTCACTCCATCACTCTCTGTAAAGTATCTTTTGAAACTCTATCATAAATATTTGAAGTCAATAGACACCATGGTGAGGACACTCGTGCACGCGTCCGGTTCGATCCAGCCTACGTTTACCGACGGCGTCGACATCCGGTCACGTCTTTGTGGATAGATGATGAGTGAGCGTATTATTCTTTATTTTATTTTATTGATTAGCTCATGACACATGTTGGGTATTTTTTGGGTTTATTTTGAGTAAAGTCAACACATTTCATACTTGCACACTTGTTGATATGACATATATACATATGGGATTGGGTACATAGAGGTATAGATAAGAATTTTGGGTTTATTTGATCTTTTGTCATAGGCCTGTATAAGGCCCTCATTTTGTATACGGTTGGACATGATGAATGAAATGAGAAAAAATTCAGTCTCCCTCTCGGTCCCTCCCGTCTCCCCCCTTCTCTTAGGTCACGGGGTGCCGCCGCCGCGCAGCTTCCCTCCTCACCTCCCGTAGTAGACGGGCAACTCTCCGGCCGCGATCGGCTATCAAGTTCACCTCCCGCACAAGGCGGCTGCCTCTTCTGGTTCCGGTTTTTCTATCCCCCCTCGCTCCGTCACCGATGGGCGCAACCGCAGCCGCCTGCCGTATGGAGTGATCCCGCTTCGCCGCATCCAGTCCGTCCTCACGACACCGCGCCAGCATTCAGTGGCGAGACGCCCGGAGTTCTCCTACGGGCACGCGACTGGGAGACACCGCCAAGAGTTGTCGCCGCACGAATCGAATCCTATCAGTGCCACAGTTCCATGGCTTGTGTGGCATTCCGGCGGATTGATTGATTTCTACTAGCACTACAGTGTTATGGTGTCCGCACTGTTGTGTTCGCGACCAGGCCGCCCGTGGTTGTTGGCCTATTGAAGTTGATCACGCGTCACCTGTACAGCACCCATCTCTTGCTCTGCACAGCATCGGGTCAGCCCCCACGGAGCTACAGTCCCGTGTAGGCCCTTCGCACGTTAACAACAATGAATCAGCAGCTCGGGCAGGCTGGTAGGATTTCTGCTCCGCGCCACAGTTCCGCGCAGCAGTCCGGTGGGATTCTACCAGCGCTACATTCCCGTCGGGCCAATGATTTGTGGTGACATGGATAGTCGACCTCCCTAGCAACGGGAGCGCAGGTGCATCCCTGCTCAGCTGTCGTTGCTTGCTCATTTCCTTATGCACCATTTGCCGTGTCGATTATGTGAGCTATTTGCGCCAATTAAACATATGCTGCCAGGTTATTTGTGATTATGCGAGTTTTGCCTAATTCGGTTAAATTAGATCATTTTTATTGATAGTCAAGTGTCCTTGCTCGGTGGTATCCATACGTTCGTTGGCCCCTCCCACTCTGAGGGATCGATCTTCGGGCACGTTTCTATTTGTACGTAGTTGTTATCTTGGTTATACTACACTTGTTAGCGTATTGGCATATCTACTTTTGCTGTTTATTGCTAATTACGGTTTGGCGCCGGTTGGTCCCACATCAGTCTTGGTATCAGAGCAGGTCGAGTTAGGACATCTTGCTTAGTTGATATAAGTATTTGAGTGTCTCATTTGCATACGCACCCGTAGTGGTGCTCACTACCTCCCTGACTTCCCTATGTCTGACCCTCTACCTGACCACCCTGATCTAGCTATGGACCCACACATTGCACACCTGTCTCACCGGGTCGACACTTTAGAGGTCCTAGTTAGAGATGTCAACGACCGTATCACACACTTAGATGATCGATTTATTCAGTTTGAGCAGGTCCTTCGTGACATCACTGGTCAGCTAGCAGCGCTTCAGTGGCACCCACCTCCTCCTGATCTTGGTCGGCCTGTTGATGATGTCTTCGTGGCAGCCGATCATAGGCCGCCTCTTTTTCAGGGCCGTCCCCCGGCCCCTCGTGCTCCCCAAGGTGGTCACCCTGACGGACGTGGTCCACACGTCGGATTTGACGACCATGAATTCGGGCATCATCCTTTTCATGACCACGCGGATGCCGATGATCGGATTATCCGCAATGTTAGGGTCGATGCCCCAACTTTGACGGGTCACTTGACCCGAGTATTTATTTAGATTGGGAGGTTGGCATGGACCATTACTTTGATTGGTATGACATGTTTGATGGTCGGCGAGTGCGATTCGCCAAGATGAAGCTTACAAGTCAGGCCAAGATGCATTGGCTCAATATCGAGGCTCTCCTTATGCAGCGACAGCGGGAGCCCATCGAAACCTGGGATGAGATGAAGGCTAAACTTCATGAGAAGTATATGCCTTCGTCATATCGCCATCGTCTAATTGACCGTTGGCAAGCCCTTACCCAGGGCAGCCGGCCAGTCGCTGCATACATCACTGATTTTGATAGCTACCTACTTAGATGCGATGTACAGGAGGAGAGTGCTCTGACACTCGCCTGATTTCGAAAGGGGCTACGGCCTGAGTATCAGCGAGAGCTGTTTCGTCAGAGCGTTGTTACTATTGAGCATGCCTACGAGGTTGTCACAGAGTATGAGCAGTTTGAGGCATTATTTGACTACCCCGCACGCACTAGGCCTCCTACTCATGTTCAGGGAGACACTCGGGGCACCTTTGCTCCGCCAGCTCGTGCCCCTCCTGTCAGGTTTCAGGAGTTGCCAGCTCGCCCGCCCCCTTCTTATACCCTACTAAAGGTGCGGGATTGTCAGCTCGCAACCCTCCCCTCTTACTTCCCCCTCTTCCTACTCGCCCCCTGTGGCCGCTCCTTCCCCTCTCAAAGCCGAAGATAAGGGCAAGGCCCCTATGGTTGGAGAGTCCTCGCGTCCCATACCTCACGGGAACTGTTTTGGTTGTGGGCAACCTGGGCACATGCGTGCTCAATGCCCCTACTCTCTTTGCCTAGATGGTCAGCCCCTTGATTCCCCCTCAGCCCAACCTGAGGAGTTCACCTATGTGGCTAACCCTAACCTGTCAGATGAGTTCCATGGGGAGGATGTGATTTCACTCGACGCACCTCCCACTATTCCCCAGTCAGGGATAGAGGAGAGTTCATTTGGGATAGTTCATTGTGTTTTCACACAGCCTGTCCCAAGTGATGATTGGCATCGTACCACCATCTTCCACACTTATTTTCGGCTTGGGGGAAAGGCATGCATGGTCATTATTGACAGTGGAAGTTGCATTAACGCCATTTTCGCTCGTCTGGTTTCATGCCTGGGACTCGCTCCGGCGAACCACCCTCACCCCTACCGAGTGTCCTGGGTGGACTCCACTTCCATACCTGTCTATACCCGGTGCTTGGTGCCTCTCCATTTCCCTCCCTACTTTGGGGAGATTTGGTGCGATGTTCTACCCATGGAGGTTGGGAGTATCATCCTCGGTCGACCTTGGCTATTTGATGTAGACGCGACCCTCTATGGTCGGTCCAACACGTGCGTCTTTGAACACCAAGGTTGGCGCATCATTCTCTCTCCATCACGCCCTCCGGTTCCAAAATCTGCCGGTAACTCGCCACTCCCTCTCCCTTCGGCGGCTCAGTCTCCTTCACCGGCCCCGTCGACAGCTATAGTCCCTACCCCCTCTACTGCTTCCACTAGCCCCACTCCTAGTGTTGGTGGTACCCTGCAGCTTGTCACTTCTCCTTCTAACACCCACGAAAGGAGCCATGTGGTGTGTCCTATGCATCTACCACCTCCTGCTCGACTCCTACACTTGGTCAGTCATCATGAGTTCGAGCATAGCATTCGAAAGGCACCCGTATTTGCTGTGGTCGCTCGGGAGATTCATCCTGAGCCTAAGACCCCGCACCCGCCCGAGGTTGACACACTTTTGCAAGAGTTTAGCGACGTATTCCCTGAGGATCTCCCCATCGAGTTACCTCCGATGAGGGATATTCAACACGCTATCGACCTTGTACCCGGATCCACGCTCCCAAACCTACCTCATTATCGTATGGATCCCTCGTCTCACGAGGAGCTGAGGAGGCAGGTTGAGGAGTTGCTGAGCCGTGGGTTTATTTGGGAGAGCTTGAGTCCTTGTGCGGTGCCCGCCCTTTTGGCACCTAAGAAGGATGGCTCATGGCGGATGTGTGTCGACAGTCGGGCCATTAACCAGATTACTGTCAAGTACCGGTTTCCCATCCCCCGCTTGGACGACATGCTAGACATGCTCGCGGGATCCACTATATTCTCCAAGATTGATCTGGAGAGTGGCTATCACCAGGTCCGTGTTCGACCAGGTGATGAGTGGAAGATAGCCTTTAAGACGAAGGATGGATTGTACGAGTGGCTAGTAATGCCATTTGGACTGTCCAACGCCCCTAGCACATTCATAAGGTTGATGAACCAGCTTCTTTGGCTTTTTATTGGGCGGTTTGCGGTAGTCTACTTTGATGATATCTTTGTTTATAGCCACTCACGGGAGGACCACTTTAGCCACCTTCGGGAAGTGTGTCTCACCCTTCGTCGAGAAAGGTTGTATGGGAACCCTAAGAAGTGTGTCTTCTTGACTTCTTCCATTACCTTCTTGGGTTTCATCGTTTCGGCTGATGGTGTCTCTGCCGACCCTGAGAAGATCCGGTCAATTACTGAGTGGCCAGAGCCACGAAGCATTCATGATATTCGGATCCTCAGCCTTGCTACTTTCTACCGCAGGTTCGTTAGAGGGTTCAGCTCTGTCGCTGCCCCTATCTCGGATTGTCTCCGCAAGGGTGTCTTTTCTTGGTCTAAAGCCGCCACTTCGACTTTTAACACCCTTAAAGAGATGATGACCCAAGCACCTATACTTCGATTGCCTGATTTCTCTAAGGCAAGGATCGCGGGATCGGAATCGGAATCGGGATCGGTGGGTACCGATCCGATCCGGATCGGATCGGATCGGACCGATTCCGACCGATTCAATGGAAGAACATCGATCCAGAATCGGTAAGAAAAAAAAAAGCAAAAAAAAAAAAACGATCCGATTCCGATTCCGATCCGATTCCGGACCGATTCCGGCCGATTCCGGCCGATTCGGACCGATTCTGGCCGATCCGACTGGAATAGCAAAAAAAGAAAAAAAACGATCCGATTCCGATTCCGATTCCGATTTCGATTCCGGACCGATTCCGGCCGATTCCGGACCGATTCCGACCGATTCCTACTGATTCCGACCGATTCCGCAGAATTCATGCCGGAATCGGTCCTTCCGCATGGCACCGATCCGATTCCGGAATCGGTCGGAATCGGTCCGATTCCACCGATTCCGTAAACAATGCTCTAAGGTGTTCGAGGTCGCCTGCGATGCTTTTGGAGTTGGCATAGGTGGAGTCCTATCTCAAGAAGGCCACCCTGTGGCCTACTTCAACGAGAAACTGTCATATGCCAAGTTGAAGTACTCCACTTATGACAAAGAACTCTATGCCGTGGTGCAGGCCTTGAGGCATTGGCGACACTACCTTCTTTCTCAGGAGTTTGTCCTCTTCTTCGATCACGAGGCACTCCGCTTCCTTCACTCCCAGAAGAGACTTAACCCCCGACATAGTCGTTGGGTTGAGTATCTTCAGTCCTTCACCTTCGTCCTAAAGCATAAGGCTGGAGTTGAGAACCGGGTGGTTGACGCCTTGAGTCGACGGGTACTCTTGCTCGCTGCAGTTAGTGTTGAGGTCACCGGGTTCGAGAGGATCAGGGACGAGTATCCTGATTGTCCTGACTTCGGCCCCATTTTCTCGACTCTCTAGTCTGGTCCGTCCATTGATTTTAGTGAATATCTCCTGCAGGACGGCTATCTCTTCCTAGGCTCCAGGCTTTGCATTCCTCGGACTTCTGTTAGAGACTTCCTGATTTGGGAGCTCTATGCTAGTGGTTTAGCTGGACATTTCGGTCGTAACAAGACGATCGAACTTTTGGAGCATCGATTTTATTGGCCAAGCCTGAAGCGCGATGTGGCCCGCATTGTTGCCCAGTGCCGCACTTGCGTTTCGGCGAAGCAAAGAAAACAGAATACCGGTCTCTACACACCTTTACCTGTCCCAGAGTCACCGTGACAGGATGTTAGCATAGACTTTGTCCTTAGTTTACCGCGCACCTTGCGCCACCACGACTCTATCTTTGTGGTAGTGGACTGATTTTCGAAAATGACGCATTTCATTCCTTGCTCCCAGACATCCGATGCTTCTGTGGTAGCTCGCATTTACTTTTCTGAGATCGTGCGCTTACATGGGCTGCCTAAGACGATTGTCTATGATCGTGATGTCCGATTAACCAGTTATTTCTGGAAGACTCTCTGGCATCTCTTGGGGACCAAGCTCAAATTCTCCACAGCCTACCATCCCCAGACAGATGTCCAAACTGAGGTCGTCAACAGGAGTCTAGGCGATCTCTTGCGCTGCCTAGTTGGTGACCATGTTCGCACGTGGGACCTCATCTTGCCATTAACAGAGTTTGCATATAATGATTCGGTCAACAGGTCCACGGGATTGAGCTCATTTGAGATAGTCACCAGTCAGAGGCCTAGGCGACCCGTAGATCTCACCCCTTTGCCACTAGCTACCCGTGTGTCAGCCTTCGCCGAGTCCCTAGCTGAGCACATTCGGAGTCTGAACAGTCACATTAGGCGCCAAATAGAAGTTAGCAATGAGCAGTACAAGTGACATGCCGATTTGCATCGACGAGCTCAGGAGTTCCAGGTTGGCGACTATGTCATGGTCAGGGTTAGACCTGAGCGATTCCCATCTGGGGTCGTTAAGAAGCTTCAAGCCCGAGGAGCCGGTCCTTTCTGAGTGGTAGAGCGGATTGGGGCCAATGCATATGTTGTGGATTTGCCTACCGAGTACGGGATTAGCTCGACTTTCAATGTTTCTGATCTAGTAGCTTCCTGGCAGCGATCCCAGGTGAGATTACAGACCTTCACCCCATCCCTTCGAGTGACCCCAGCCACGAGCGTCCACCTCCGGCCCCTGCATCTTCATGACACGAGCAAATTGAGTGTATAATGGATGAGCAAGTTGTGACGACACGAGCAGGGGTGTACCAGCGCTTCCTTGTGCGTTGGAGAGGCCGACCGCCCTCGGAGGACACTTGGCTGACCCGGGCCGAGTTGCAGCAGTGGGACCCCAACTTGTTGGAGTGCTACCAGAGCGACATCGACTCGGGAGGATTGGTGAGAACACTCGTGCATGTGTCCGGTTCGATCCAACCTACGTTTACCGACGGCGTCGACATCCGGTCACGTCTTCGTGGATAGATGATGAGTGAGCGTATTATTCTTTATTTTATTTTATTGATTAGCTCATGACACATGTTGGGTTTTTATTTGGGTTTATTTTGAGTAAAGTCAGCACATTTCATACTTGCACACTTGTTGATATGACATATATACATATGGGATTGGTTACATAGAGGTATAGATAAGAATTTTGGGTTTATTTGATCTTTTGTCATTGGCCTGTATAAGATCCTCATTTTGTATACGGTTGGACATGATGAATGAAATGAGAAAAAATTCAGTCTCCCTCTCGGTCCCTCCCGTCTCCCCCCTTCTCTTAGGTCACGGGGTGCCGCTGTCGCGTAGCTTCCCTCCTCACCTCCCGTAGTAGACGGGCAACTCTCCTTCTGGCTGCGATCGGCTATCAAGTTCACCTCCCGCACAAGGTGGCTGCCTCTTCTGGTTCCGGTTTTTCTATCCCCCCCTTGCTCCGTCACCGATAGCCGCAACCGCAGCCGCCCGCCGTATGGAGTGATCCCGTTTCGCTGCATCCAGTCCGTCCTCACGACACTGCGCCAGCATTCAGCGGCGAGACGCCCGGAGTTCTCCCACGGGGGAGACACCGCCAAGAGTTGTCGCTGCACGAATCGAAACCTACCAGTGCGCCTGTGTCGCATTCCGGTGGATTGAGTGTTTGATTTCTACTAGCGCTACAGTGTTATGGCGTCCGCACTGTTGTGTTTGCGACTAGGCCGCCCGTGGCTGTCGGCCTGTTGAAGCTGATCACGCGTCACCTGTACAGCACCCATCTCCCCCCGGAGGATTCCTACAGTTCTATGCAGCAGTCCGGTGGGATTCTACCAGCGTTACATTCCCGTCGGGCCAATGATCTGTGGTGACATGGATAGTCGACCTCCCTAGCAACGTGAGGGCAGGTGCGTCCCTGCTCAGCTGTCGTTGCTTGCTCATTTCCTTATGCACCATTTGCCGTGTCGATTATGTGAGCTACACGTTGCGCCAATTAAACATACGCTGCCAGGTTATTTGTGATTATGTGAGTTTTGCCTAATTCGGTTAAATTAGATCATTTTATTGATAGTCTAGTGTCCTAGCTCGGTGGTATCATACGTTCGTTGGCCCCTCCCACTCCGAGGGATCGATCTTCGGGCACGTTTCTATTTGTACGTAGTCGTTATCTTGGTTATACTACACTTGTTAGCATATTGGCATATCTGCTTTTGCTGTTTATTGCTAATTACGGTTTGGCGCCGGTCGGTCCCGCATCACACCATATGTAAATCTCTCTTATTTCTCATGATTTCTCCATCGAGTTTCTAATAAGAAAATTAACTTTTATATATACTGACTTATCATAAATTCAAATTGACAGGCTGAAATATTCGTATTATCAATTAATTATTGCTTCGTAACATTCTCATATAATTTCATAATATGACTCATGAACTTGTTCTCTTTATAATTTGAGCGGCGTTGTGTATCTTTCTTTTTTTAGAAAATCAGTATGATGATGCTCCTTTTTCTTTCATTCTGACATATTTTTTAGAAAGTACTATTTTCTTAAAAAATCGAGTTAACCATTTCACTGCTTAGTCTTCCAAACATATTCTTATTTCAATAGTATACTATCGATGCTATATTGCTTGCTGGTTTTCCTCTTTTACAATGTCGTTTTAACTTTTAAAATTTTAATTTTCTTAGTAGAATGCAAATTAAACTTTGTTACTTTTTATGTCTTCTATACTTCTAGCAAAGTTCTCATTAAAAAGAGTATCAAATAACTTTTTCATTTTTCTTTACTTTCATCATCTTTAATCAAAGTCTTCCCTTCATTATTATTGATACATCTCACTTAGTTGATATCTTGAGATCTTCTCTTTCTTATCCTTGCTGCTCTATAAATACTTTTTATTGTCTTCTTTAAATTCAAGTTTCTCATACATGTGTAATTTTTTTGCTTCACTTTCGTTACTTTATGGTTCCTAACTTAGTTGTTATCACATTTAAGTGATCTTTTATAGAAATTTCTCTTCTTTGTTATTATCTTTTGTACTTATTTCACCACCGTGTGGTGAGAAATTGATATGAATCTCTTTGAATTTTTAATTTTTTTGTTATAAGGGTATATTTGTAAATATTTCTTGCTTTGACTTTAATTATTAATATTAGCTTTATAAAAGATGTAACTCATGATGAGGAACTAGTGGAATTTTTTGGAAGTGTTTTTGTCCTCCTTCCTTTCCTCCCCTAGGAGGCATGCACCCTTCACTCCTCTTTCTTCCTCTGTGCTCGATGGCCTTTGGTCCTTCTTGTCTTCTCTACTCAATAAATAATCCCATTATGCCTTCAACAACCTAGGCAGTTGATGCAAGACTGCCTCTAAAATCAGATTTAGGACAACTATTTTGTGATATGCTTACCTGTCAATACTATGATGACTCAACTCCAGAACTAAATCAAACTAGAAGTGGACCCTGAGTTATATCCCTAGGGTGGACGGAACCGAGGTTGTTGTCCCACTACTTGAGTTTACGATGCTCGAAAACAATGCCAATCCTTAGTTTGAGATAGGTCCTGGCCAAAATGCCAACAATGATTTATTTGAACTAGTTAATCACCTATCTCATGTGTGGCACGATAGTTGAATAAATAATAAATATAAAATGTAATGTGAGACAGAGAGAGAGTTGTACCTACATGTTGGGGTGTCCATCAGTTAGAAAGCATTTTTCATCAAACTCATGTTAAGATTAACCCATATTAAACCAACTCTTATTCCTCTCTCTTGGCTGGTGCACCATCATCATCTTTGTGCACATCACCCTTCCCGGACTCCTCTGGATAGAATTCCTCCTTGAAAGACTCCCTGGTTGGAATTCCTATGAGAGAAGACTTCTTTGTGAGATAGGACTCTTACCCTTATCTCATCTCCACCTTATCACTTTTTTTTAGACTCCTTGGTCAACGAGAGACTGGAAGAACAACTTGGTGCACCAATTCCTCTCCCTTACCCTCACTTGTACGCACATAGCTTTCTCAGAACCGCACACATCAGCTTGGTGAGACTCTTTTGGTTAGAATTCCTCCCACAAGAGACTTCTTCAAGACTTGAGACTATTCACCTTATCTCTCATCAGATTTTATGCCTTAGACTCCCCATTGGAAGGGAGACTAGGAGAACAAAAAGAGGAGTGCACCAATTCCTCTCTCCATCCATCAGATCTGTGCACGACACCTGCTCTCTCTCTCTCTCTCTCTCTTTCCTGGTGTGATCCAGCCCTCAACTTCCTACTCATCTGCAGCACTAGAAGGAGGAGGAGGAGGAAGAGGAGAAGGCAGCCTGATCTTTCTCCTTCTTGCTACAGCACCTGTAGGTCTCCTCCTTCCTGTGCCAACATCCTGCAACAGCAACAACTACATCCTAACAAGAGCATCTTCCTCCTGCTCCCTTTGTGCATAGCTTCTTCTCCTTCCATCATCGGGAGCAGCACACCAGCGATAGCACCAGCACAAGGAGAAGAAGGACCCGGCGCCCCATCCTCCAGTCCCCTCTGTGTGCCAAGAGAAGAGGAGGGAATCCCCTCTTTTCCCCTTCAACGGAGGCAAGTAGGCAACGGCAGGCCCCTGTGCGGCCTCCCTTCCATCTTCAGCAGGACCTGCAGTAGAAAAAAGGTAAGAAGAGCAAGATGTAGTCTTTTAAATTCTCTTTCACCTCCTCTTCCTCTTCCTCCATTCCCCCTCCATTCAATGTCCTTAGCAACAGCCCATGTTCGGCCCCTACTTCTGCCACCCACACAGCCCTTGCTGTCCCCCTCCATAGGACTTTGTGCACCCCATTTAGGCCATCCAAAAAGCACCCTTTGCTGTCCCCAATCACACATTGTTCGATCACCCAAGTCAGTCCCCATTGCTGACCACTTAGACCACTCTTTAGGCAGCCAATTAGACCCCTTGCTGTTGACCCATATCCAGCCTGTTATACATCCAAAGACAGCCCCTTGCTGTCCTCCTTTAAGGCCATCCAATCAGGCTTCCATTTCAGCCCCATGTGCGACCCTTGCACAGGCCAAAAAAATCAGACCTGTTAGACCCCACAATTAGGCCTCATTTATGTCCGTACATAGCCTTCTTGATGAGCCCATAAGCAATCACCAAAACAGCCCCTTTGATGGCCTCTAAAACAGCCTCTTTGCTGGTTTCTACCCAAGCCCAAGTCTGTCCCTGTTCGGCCCCTCTACTGGTCACCTGAACAGATCCCAAAAACACCTCCTAATCAGGTCCCTACACAGCCTGCTATCAGCCTCTCTTGGTCAGGCCTCTAAATAGCAGCCAAGCAGTCCCCTGTTTTGCCATCCACATAGGTCTTCAATTAGCACTTCTCTGATCCCCTTGCTGGCCCCATGAACAGCCCTTCGGCTTCCCCTTTCGGCCATCCAATTAGCCTCGTTTCTGTCCACCTATGCAGCAGCCGAACAGAGCCCATGTCAGCCTCTGTTTGGCCCATCACAACAGCATCTAAACAGGCCCTTGTGCGCCCCTTTGTTGGCCCCCTAGCATAGCACCTGTTTGGTCCCAAATCTACCCATTGTGCAGTCCCTTTATAGCTTATTAAAACAGGCTCAAAACAGCACCATTTTAGCCTCTTTTAGGCTCTCATAGCCCACCATTGCAGCAAGGAAAAAGGCACACAAAATAGTTCATGTAGGTTGCAAAAAACAGGCCCTACTGGCCATTGATGCTCAAAGCAGGTCTTTCTGGCTTAAGAGATTGAAGACCGGCCCATTGCGCCATTGAAACTAAGTCTAGGAAGTTAGTCCACCATTGGATGTTGTCTTGGACATTTCAAATAAAAAAACAAAGTTTGGAGACTTAGTCCACCACTAGACACTGTCTTAGACTTCAAACAAAAAACTATGTTTGAAGAGTTAGTTCACCACTAGATGCTGTCTTAGACAACAAAAAGAACTAAGTTTGGAAAGTTAGTTCACCATTGGACGCTGTCTTAGACTTCAAACAAAAAAAACTATCTAAGGAGTTAGTCCACCACTGGACACTTCCTTAGACTTCAAAAAGAAACTAAGTTTAAGGAGTTAGTCCACCACTGGATGCTCTATTTGACGGCTATTCTGGGTAAGCTCTTGGTATGTCGATCTGGGTGTAGGCATAGGACAAGTTCCTATAGCAGATGGACCTTTCTCACTATGTGAAAAAGTCAAAAGATTTAACCATATAGGACGGGTAAATTTCCATATTGATCATAAAACAAGGCGATATGTTTTCAAAAATTTCTTGATCCTGTGGAAGTTTACATCATGGTAAGGAAATTTACATCTACACTTTGACGGTTCATGGACATGCATATATTCACATTTGGACAACTCTAGACTTGGCATATGAATTGCCTATGAACTCTATACACCGACATAGACAAATGCAATGAACTTCAAGTGTTGACTCGACATAACCACATGTGACCAGACATTGATGTTAATCCGACGGATCGGATGAGATGCAGGTTGAACATAAAAATCAAATATGAAAATTCTTAACCAAATATGAAGACAAACTCAATTGAATATGAAAAATGCAACAAAAATCAGAACGTAAACAAATCTGGATATTTAAGCGAAAACACTTAAGTTAGTAGAAATTGACTTCCAAATCAAGAGAACCAAAACTCAAAACAAAACAAGTAAAACACATCGAATACACTTCAACACATTTTAAATTCATTTCAAAACATGAAAAATCTAGACTACTTAACAATCTGAAACTTAAATTTAATCAAGTTAAATTGAAGTTTGAAAACACTTAAAACATACTAAACGCACTCAAATCGGTGTCAAAACACCAACCAATACGACATAACAACAAAATTCCTTAAGTCAAATATCAACTAAACTAAAATATATTAGATTACTTAAAACACCTGCAACTCATTCAAATTCAAACAACTTCGACAAAAAAACATCAGAAATCAATTCAAAATTAAACTAAGTCAAGATCAAATAATTCAACTTGAACACAAAACCAAGGCAAACCCAAGTTTGAAACTCATCAATTTTAAACTAAGTGAAAAAAAATCAAACTAAATCAAACTTCAACTGAACTTAAATAAATTTGTTCATATCTCATTGGGCCCAAAAGGTTAAAGCTCTGTGTTCCTTTCATACTGTGGATGTGCACGCTCTTGAAATAGATTGCTAAGGGTGTTCAAGCAGTTGCTCGATGTAAATGAACATCAAATATTCACACCATCCGACGGAGGGGTCAAAATGAAATTTTCACAGAATCTAAACTTCTGTTCTATACTTTTACAATATCACTAGACTATCTAGTACTTTTATAGGCTATCACTTATTTTACTAGAAAATTCAGACATCGATATTTCAAACACAAATAATTTTTTTAAAAATTTAAAAAGATTTAACGAGGTTCCCACAAACATTGTATTTGACAAGGTACACAAGAAGAGGAAGCGGAAACGAAGATAAAATTAGTTATTAGGCAAAGATCTTGGATGTTAATCCGACGGATCGGATGAGATGCAGGTTGAACATAAAAATCAAATATGAAAATTCTTAACCAAATATGAAGACAAACTCAATTGAATATGAAAAATGCAACAAAAATCAGAACGTAAACAAATCTGGATATTTAAGCGAAAACACTTAAGTTAGTAGAAATTGACTTCCAAATCAAGAGAACCAAAACTCAAAACAAAACAAGTAAAACACATCGAATACACTTCAACACATTTTAAATTCATTTCAAAACATGAAAAATCTAGACTACTTAACAATCTGAAACTTAAATTTAATCAAGTTAAATTGAAGTTTGAAAACACTTAAAACATACTAAACGCACTCAAATCGGTGTCAAAACACCAACCAATATGACATAACAACAAAATTCCTTAAGTCAAATATCAACTAAACTAAAATATATTAGATTACTTAAAACACCTACAACTCAGTCAAATTCAAACAACTTCGACAAAAAAACATCAGAAATCAATTCAAAATTAAACTAAGTCAAGATCAAATAATTCAACTTGAACACAAAACCAAGGCAAACCCAAGTTTGAAACTCATCAATTTTAAACTAAGTGAAAAAAAATCAAACTAAATCAAACTTCAACTGAACTTAAATAAATTTGTTCATATCTCATTGGGCCCAAAAGGTTAAAGCTCTGTGTTCCTTTCATACTGTGGATGTGCGCGCTCTTGAAATAGATTGCTAAGGGTGTTGACGATTGCTCGATGTAAATGAACATCGAAATATTCACCATCCGACGGAGGGTCGAAATGAAATTTTCGCGAGAATCTAAACACGTACATGCTTTTACAATATCCTTTAGACTATCTAGTACTTTTATAGGCTATCACTTATTTTACTAGAAAATTCAGACATCGATATTTCAAACACAAATAATTTTTTTAAAAATTTAAAAAGATTTAACGAGGTTCCCACAAACATTGTATTTGACAAGGTACACAAGAAGAGGAAGCGGAAACGAAGATAAAATTAGTTATTAGGCAAAGATCTTGGAGTCTCAATGACAGTACTTCATCCTCCTCTTTAGATAATGAGGAGGAAGAGTTCATTCTATCTATACAACAGCGAAATCAAGGTGATTTAGGTGGAGGTGGAGGTGAAAGTGGTTCCGGATTCAGCAACCGTTGTACGAGTGGAGCATGCTAATCTACGTCACCGCCAATATTCAAGTGGAAGAAGTCAATGTTGGAGTCAGATGAGTTTCTTTGATGAGCACATGGCGACAAATTATTCATAACGTACTTCATACTTCGAGTCTTGTTTTTAATCTTCACCTCCACCTCTAGTATTAGACAGTGTATATGATTTTAGTCAAATGACCAAGTCATTATTTTCATATGGGTACGGGTAAATCATGACTGATCAATCTCAGTGGAGGAATCAAATGAACAAAAATAATAAAGACTATGAGGACCGATATTGTAGATGATGGTAATTTGAAGGTATCATTTTTTCCATATAAATTATATAATTTTTTATATTTATTCGAATTCATATTGGTGTTGTTTTATATGCAGATGTCGTAATATATCTCAGAGAGCGATAGTCACATGAATATGTGCTACATGTTATTTTAAATTTTTTTTAATTTCTTCTTGGTGCTCTCATATTTTTTAAAGATTTATCACAATTTTTAAGATTTTTTAAAGAAAAAAAATTTCTTGATCCGAACCAATTCTGGATCGAGTATTCTTTCGGATAATCAGTCTGAATCGGTTCAATTTGATATGATTGGCACTGGCTGATCCTAGATTGATTTTGATTTGGCGATCTTTTGTGTCATGTCCTATCTAGTATCTATTATCTTTCCACCATTTTTGTAACATTTGCGATACTTCTTGATTTTTCAATTTTGTTTTGTTCACGGCATCACAGAGATATCCCATCTTGCTCCTTTCATGAGTTCACTAATCCCAATACAGTTATAAGCTATGTAGTTAGAGGCGTTCGCCTCAACCGCCTAGGCGGTGAGGCGAGGCGAGGCGGTTCAAAACCGCCTCGCGTTGGGCGACCTCGCCCGAGGCAGTCGCCTCCGGCGCCCCGGCTGCCTCGGCGGCCGCCTCCGGCGCCTTGTGCGCCTCGCCCGCCTCCTCCTCCTATCCGGTAAGAACCGGATCCGGTAAGAACCGGATCCGTTTAACTTAAACGCCCCCCCACCCGCGGTTCTCTCTCTCCCCGACGCGCAAGGAGCCCGACGGAACATGCTACTAGGTCTCCTGCCGCCGCCGCCGCCAACGCCGGAAGGTGCTGCCGCCGCCGTCGCCGCCGCCGGAAGGCTGCGCTGGCCGACGCCGGCCGCCGCCGGAAGCCGTTGCCGCCGCCGCCGCCGCGGGATCCTCTTGACGCCGCCGCTGCCGCCGCTGCCGCCGCCGACACCGCCGCAGCCTCTTGACGCTGCCGCCGCCGCCGCCGGAAGCTGTTGCCGCCGCCGCCGCCGCAGGATCCTCTTGACGCCGCCGCCGCAAGATATCACATATATCATTATTAAAATAAATATTATTATAATATTCAAAACGCCTCAAGCGCCTGAGGCGAGGCGCCGGGTCCCTCGCCTCAAGCGCCTCACGCCTCGGATAACATAGGTTATAAGTGGCTCAATGATGGACAAATAGGAGGTAATTCTCTTCAAAAAATAATTGTCTATGCAAGCATCTCTAATTAATGCATCCTGTTGTGTAGGTCAGCCATATATTAAATATAATGTTTTGATGCAATGAACTGGACCAATGCATGTCTGTGTCGATATGTAAGCTCTCTAAGGCAATGAACTGTGTCAAATCTTGTTAGTCCAGGCCTGATCAAATCATGTCACTATGTATGATGTCTCATTATATAGTGTAAATGTGGATGTGAACACATAAATGAGATGATAAGTTGTGCTTGGCTAGCAAGTGTAGAAACTGATGTCTCATTGTCTATATTCTTCAACATGAGATCAATTGAATGTGCTATACATGGAACTCATAAGAGATGTGGTCTTTTGTCTATCAATTTCTTCTCTGCAGTCTTATAGGAGGGTTCATTATTTATCATGAGTTAGATAATGTTCTCGTCCTTAATCTCTTCCATAATGTTGTCCATAAGGCTAAAAATATAATCAACATTCTTGTTATGACCTGAAACATCATTAAAGTTTAAGACGGTTGGGCTCCTAGAACAATAGATAAGAAAGTTGAGGTTATCCTTGTCCAGCCATCATAAATGACTGTGTATCCTCTCTCCCTTCATACCAATTTAAATCCATCAATTCAGACCTTAAGTTTTGCTACTTCATCATCAAGGCTAGTAGCATAATCTACCGGTTGGTTGGAATTGTTATCCCCCCTCTGGCCTCCCTAATTGCATAAATCATGGTCTAAAAATAGGGTTTTATGGTGCATGTGCCGGAACACCTGCATTAAGTTAAGATGGAAAAAATTATTAACCCATTAAAAATATGTAGACTACATGTATGGGCTTTTCGGAAAAGTAGTTGTCTTAACTGCATTTAAAGCTTGTCATATTGTCCTCTATCAGTTATTTTTGTCACATGAATATGTGAGGATCCTCAGTGGGTTTCGTCGAAGTAGGTTGATGGACTGAACTTTATCCCTCTATCTCCCACATCTTCAGTGGTTGTGAGTTAGGTGGAATGTGATCGACAATATTTCGGATCCCAGCTCTAGAGCCTCCTACTGCCCTCCTTTCCTCATCATCTCTTTGTGATTGTTTGCTAACATGAAATGCTCTTCTCAAGATTTCATCTTCATCAAATTCAGATGATGTCTCAACCTCCTTAACTTGTTCTTTCTCCTTGCTTTTTCGACTATGCTTGTCATCTCTTCTTCTCGCAAGTTCCTCGTACAACTCTTCTCTTTAATTAATACAAATCCTCTTTTGTGAGACTCTTCTAATAAGGTACATCATAATGGCTTCACTACTCTCCCTGCATATCTTGTTATATTTTTTGACATTTTCACTTACACCTCTATTGTGTTGCTTCAAAGAGAATACTCTACTGTTTATCTATTTTCCATACTATCTATATTATACCTTGTTCTTGTTAAAATCCACCATATGGCACTGTTCATACCCAGTATCCCGAGAAGCAGGTGCATCAGTGCCTTCTTGCTCGGCCATTGCTTAAGTTTTTGGTCTACAACATCAAAAGCTTAGCACATTAAAAATATTTTTAACTTTACCAATTAAATGGGGAACTCGGAACCCAAGGGAGGGCCTGAACAGCCCCGTAATTGTTAGGGCCGGGGGGAGGGGGGCTGAAGTGTCTGTTCTGGTCGGAATTGATCCAAAATAGTGACCCCTTAGTGATTGTTTCAGTTTGACCAAGGGACAAGGGATAGGGGGAAGGCGGAAGAGTCCTTTATGGGGGAGGAGAATAGCTAAAATCATCTAGAATCAAGTGGAGGGGGAGAATTGTGTGATGATCGTCGGAATATGGATGTATTGAAGCCAAATCGCCAATAGATCACCGAAATTGCCGTTGGATCGTCAGAATTGTCGATGCAATTATGGTTCGATATCACCCAAATAGGTGATATCAGGTCTATAAGTGTTTTAGGTGGAAGAACATGATATCACCCTTAAACCGATGATATTGGGTTGATGTTTTGACTTAGGATATATAACAATTGGTGGTCACACCACAATCATAACTATAACTTGCTACCCAAGTCACTGCTTGATGCGGAGCGTGTTGGATTATGCCTTACTGATAGGGCTCCGCCAGAGATAGCTACAACTGTAGTTACTTGAGACTTTCCCTCCCTACAGTAGTGTATTGAAGGTTTATGCTGCGTAAAAGGAGGACGGATTATTGCCACCTATCCTTGTTTTGTATTATAGTATTTGCTCCATTAGTGGACTCACTCATAGCTTCTCTGTGTTTACATCAACCTGCAAAGACATTTATAGCAGATAAGCATGTTTGCGTGGGATTGCACTGGTTGTTCCAAGGTTTTCACCAAGGAAATACTGCCAGCTGTTGAGAGGTGTTAGAGACATTATCTAATTGAGGTGATTTCCACTTGGGACTATACACATGCAAAATTAACTTAGTTTTAGACTTAAAACTCTTATCTTAAAAGTAATATTCAAGGTTTCGTTGTTTAAAATCAATATCGGTTCTTTTTCCATAACTTCTAGATGTTTTTAACTAAATAAGTTAAGGGTGGGGCGCTGGGGTCCCCATCTAGGATGGGGGCACATGTGCCCCTAATTGCCTTTTCTATTACCCTGTCATATTTTCCACTCGTATCTTGCTTCCGAGTAGAAATTCAGGATTTTATCAACCATCTCCTTGCGCTCTCGTTCAAGGACACATGTGCCCTTGTTTGGGAGTGTATGGGAGCCTTCCAAATCCCTAAATCCGATAGAATCTAGGGAGCCTTCCAAATCCCTAATCTAGGTCCATGCAACCTTAGTTGAGGGCATATGCACCCCCACATGAGGGCGCATAGTCCCCCTCCAATTTGTAATGTTTGGAGAAATGTCAAATTAGGACAAGATTTTCCTTAATTTGATGCGCCCTGGATGAGGGCACATGTGCCCCCAACTTGGGGCGCATCGGTCCATATTACCTAATTTGGCATTTTGATCCAATTTCAAGTAGGATATCTAATCCGCTCTCTCTCTCTATATATATGTGAATGACTTGAGAATGTCTTAGAGGTTTGCTAACATGTCTTTAAGTTTTGGAAGCTTCTAGATAGAAAATTCAGTAAGTTTTAGAGAGAGAAAGTTCACTTCATACTTGTTGCTGTAGGCTCATTTGCAAATTCTTTATCAAAAATCCGGCGTGCGAACAATCAATCTAGAGTGGTGTAAAGCTTCCTCGGCCTATTATCTTTTATTTGCAATGAACATGGTCAAATTAGACTTTCAGTTTCTCTGTGATGAGCTCTAGAGAGAAGTCGTGCCACTGCAAGTCTTATTTTAGACTGGTTTTTCTACATCACACCGAAATCCATTTTATTTTTCACTAAATCGGCTTAGAATTGTTCTCTTTTACTTCCAGCTTTATGTTTTACTTGTTTTTTTTATCATTTTTGCATATTTTTTCATCGCATTTGTTTAATAAAAAACCCAATAATAGGGGTTATGACTAACCCTAATCCGGTCAGTTTTACTTTAATTGTCATTTCATGTTATATCCTTTACAAGTACTACCCTCATTTTTACTTTATGACTAACCCTACTCCAATCAAGTCTTCTCCAACTGGCACCTGGAGGTGCTTGGATGGTTGAAAAGCAGATATTTGAATTCTCTTAGTTAAGTTCGAGATATGTCACGAGACCGAATGATCACACCATAAAGGTGCGGATATTGCTTAGACTAACAGTCTCACAAAGAAGATAATGACTATGAATATGACTTAGGAAGACGACAAGATAGAACAAGACATCAAGATAGAAGACGATAACAAACAATAATTAAGAAAGAAACAACTTAATAAGTCGAGCATCACCACCTCTGCACACACAAAAAGGAAAATGCACACAAAACAAACAACTTAAATAAGTCAACGCCACCACCCCACCTCCCTATGCAACCCAGATGAAGTCCCACATCTTCTGCTCCTGGCCTAAAAAGCAAACGCAGACAATCTCTTCCTCTTCCATGCTAATACTATCGTTGTTGGAAAGAAAGATATCATTCTCTGGATGACCCACGATACCCTACCCAGGTGAACCAATCGCCCTGAGAGGAGGGAGACCGTTAACTACACTATGGACTTCCGGAACTCCCTGAATGGGCAGTGTACCATCCATGAGCATCTGAGACAGCTTTGACAATTTCCTCAGGCAAAATCATTGCTGCACCCCGGGCACCTCCAAAATCCCAAATTTGGGCTCCAGAACTAGTTTTGTAGACAGCTCTTACCACAGACCATCAGGCGACAGAGGGAGAAGATGATGGCTGATAGAACGAACTAGTTTCTTCCCCTTAGCTTTACTGGCTTGAGTGACTGTGGGCTCCCCTCACTCGAGGCCACAAGATGTCAAGTCTCTTTATCACCATCTGGTGATGAATGAACTGGCACTAACTTGTCTGGTTCATGTGATAAGTTAATCGGATCCACTTCAAATCAGGTCTCCCCGGGACCAGGTAGCCCTACCACCCAATGCCATGAGTCCTGCCTAGGCGCCCCCCATGTGTCCCTCCCCCCTCACAAAAAACACTACCACCATAATTGTCACGCTTGAAAATTTGAAAACTGACCTCGACCTGCGTCCCCTTCTCCAGCAAGCAATCTACCTAGGCTCTAAGGATCCCACTAGAAGGCCAGATCAGAGGCTGGAGATAAATAGATATCAAAGATTTGAATGGCCTAAGGATTGCCAAGACCATCTCAGTAGACCATGCATGAGCCAGTAATTCCGATGTCCTCACCCATCTCCTCATTGGATGCACCAACTTCATCTCTAGGTCTGGGACCACTTCTGAACTGAAAAGCTAATCACTAACTCCGTCCAGGCAATGTAAGAGTTGTATCTTCTAAAAAAAAACCACCAAAGGATGTTTTTTTTGATCCACCGCGATGCAAAGATGCCCCTCGTGTGCGTACATAGCTCCTGTGATTGATTTCTCAACACAATTTACACCTCCAACTCCCCCAACACCGAAGACTAGTGGTCCCCTCCATAGCAACATCCACATTAACCCCTGAGCCAAGCAAGCAGGGCTACTGCCAAGGAGCAACATGCGAACACAAGTCCTCCCATCTGGCAACCCTTGACGTAGGGCCGGCAATGAGGTCCAGAGAAGCTGATTTCGGTGAAGTGTCCTTTCCTGCAAAGAAGTTCTGGATGTTCATCCCAACCTCATATGCTTTCAGATGCTGGAGATTTCCTCTGCCATGTTGAAGACTCATGCTCCTACATTCGCCATTTTAAGAGTATCACCCACTTCAGGCTTGCAGTAAGGTTAACAATGTTATGACTGAAAGATGTATGCTTTATTCTTTTTTAGAAGTTATGAAGTTAATCCTTTTCCCACTGTTAACTTACCAGATTATTACCAAGAAAATAATCATAATTGTACAGTACCAAAAAGAATCAGGCATCGAGCATACCTTTATTGAATGGTTTCATGTTTCTGAAAGACTGGTTCCGGTTGTTAGTATTATCCGGACCAAATCACCTTCTTTCTTTGTACCGGTAGAGCTTGGGTTGAGAAGATAATCGCTAATAACAATAGTTTGCTTGTGTAAGTTTTGGTCTTAACTGAGAAATTCTTGGATGAGAATGACTGGCGAAAAGCCGTACACTATTCAAGCTCATGTCAGTAAAATGAGATAGGACGTTTTGATTCAAAAAACTTGATTATTCTCTCATCTCCTTTCTTAGGAGCCAGTTGCCTTCTTCGGTGGCATGTTTGCTGGTCTTCTGAGGCTTAACTTGAATGAAGAACCTCTGAAGGAATGGATTGTTAGGACGGTGGAAGCTGCCGGCATTACCGAGAAAATAAGCACAGCGTCGGAAACAGTCGAGGATGCCCCAAAGCAGATTGAGATCGAGTGAACATGTACAGAGAAGCCTGCAAGCTTTGCAGGCCGTTATGTTCATGTTCAGGTTTTGTAGAGCTCTCATATCCTCGTTGAACTCTAGACAGGCCTGGTCTGCTTTTACTTGGATACGTTATACATTGTAAAATAATGAATTTTACCTTGTCTATGATGTGGCAGTCATCTGATCTGATGCAGGGAAGAAACCTGGGTAACACCAAGGGCGGCAGCCGGCAGATAGTGGAGCACTATGTCTGGACTTCGCTCTGTGCAGGTAGTCATTGCGATGTTTGTCTACAATTGCTTGTGTTACATTGTAAAATCGCACCTAATGTTTCTGAGACATTGGTCCTTGGCATTACAGAAGCGATTGGTTGATCTGGATCACGATTGGATCGGCTGGTTTGATTTACCAGAGGCAAAATCAATCTAGCATCGTTCCCTAGAAAACGAAAAACAAAAATAAAAAAAGTGATCTAAAGTGATTTCCGGTGGAGCGGCAGACTAGATATTGCAACTTAAGTTGCAATATCCTCAACGGTAGTTGACATGATCATCTTGTATTGGGTCTACAGGTCACCCTAACCAAGTCCTTCCGATTGCATTGAGTTTGATCTCCATGGAAACTGATGCGGGTCTTGGCCTCCTTTATGGCCCGTTTGGTTAGAGTATTAAAAATGATACTATATTAGTATTGATATTGATATTTTTAGAAGATGGAGTATCAATATCAAAATTGATACAAGTTGACACTTGTATTACATAATATGTGTTGCTTGCACTATAAATTTTAAAATTGATACTATTAGTCAAACACCTTGAGATGATTATCAACAATATCAATTTTAAAATTAATAGTGATAGAAGTGTCTAATAGTGTTACCAAACAGGGCATTAGGGATTGGATCGGCTAAGGGTGTAAACGGAATCTAACATTCCGATTCAATTTCGATAGAAATTAAAGAGTTTGAAATTTATTTTTGTATTATATAAACTATCGGAATAATTTTTTTTGATAATTTATCGAAATCGAAATTAGTTAATTCTGTTTTCTTTAATTTGATTTCAATAAAAATTAATTATATATAAATATAATATAAAATAATATAATAAATTATAAAATATAATATATAAAATGATAACAATAAAATTTTAAAAAAAATATCAAAATTTAGTAATTATATGTGAATTATTGATTTATTTTTAAATAAAAATAATATTTAATATGTATTTCGAAATCAAATTTGATTTCGATAATAGAATCGAAATTGAAATATAGTGATTTTGAAATTATCGAAATCGAAATAGAATCCTCTTAACTTTTATCGGAATCGGAATCGAATTTTGATAATTTTACTATTCAATCCGATCTGTTAGGCTGGTTTTGATCTGATTAGGACTCCTGTTTGCATGTAGTCATTCAAAACGCCTGTTAGACTTAAATGGTGTTTGCAGATCTTCCCATTGCTGCCATATTCCCTGTATTGTACCATAGGTGAATATATAGACATTGTGATGGGATATATTATAACATTTGTGTGATGTACGATGTAGCAAGTGATTACAAGGGCATTGTGTTTATGGATAGTTTAGAGCGCATGTATACCGAGGATCATTACACTGGAGACAAGTTTCTGGTGGCCATCGTTTATGAATTTGAATATCTTTATATTTCATTTTATTATAAAAAATGTGACATTTTGTACGTCAAGCGGACAAAAACAGTGCATTTTGGTTGTCCATCTTTGGAAAATTTATATTGCATCACTGGCATTAAATATATATCGTTTGTTGCTAGATAGCTTTTATTTGGTTTATTTGCCATGTTTGGTTTGAGCGTTAAAAATAATATCATATTACATTTGACATTGTTATTTATAAAAGATTAAGTATCAAATATAAAATCAATATAGGTGGATATTTTATATTTCATTATTTTAAAATTGATATTAATATTTATTTTAAAATTAGCACTGATAGAGACGTTTAAAAAAGTTAAAAAACATTGTGTAAGATTTTCTTAAAAATTATTTTAATAGATATATTAAAACCTTTTTATTTTAAAAATTATTTTAAAATTAGTGAATTTTTAGTTATAGTGTCTATTTGAGTACATAACTGATTTGGTTGGAAATAAAGGGTAAGCTCATTAACTATTTTAACATAAAACAAGAATATGAAAGCAACATTAATGGGGTGTTTAGTTGCATGATAATTTTTTGTACACTTTCATGATAAAAAATTGTATTAAAATAAAAAGTGAACCAACTCATGATATAAAATTATCATGTTTGGAGGGATGTGATTACAAAAAAGAGTAACTACCACACACGACCTAACAAAGTGGGGGACCACAAGAAAAAAAGAGAGGTGAGACCCTCTTTTTTTATTTAAGAAGAAAATCACTTTTAAAACATAAAATTATCATGGTTACCAAACACCTCTTTTAACAAGTTTTCTTACAATTTTTAAAAATTAAAACAAAAACTTTCATTATCATGCAACCAAACACCCCATAAGAAACTAAAATTTTACCTTAAGCAAGCACTCTCTGTGTTTATTTCATAATAATCATCCGTATGTGAAAATTTAAAACCTCACCACCTGGTAACAATATTAAACACTATTTTCACTATTACTTTTAAAATTCACGTTGATATAGATCAACACAAAATATTTAGCTATTAATATAGATACTTTATCTTTTAGAAATATAAATTTTCGAATTTAATATAGCATCATTGTTTGTACTCTAATCAAACAGGCCATCATAGCCATATTTTAATATGATATTTGTAGAGTCTTTAAATTAGTCAAATTTTCTAGGAAAACACGTATTGTCGTCTCATATTCCCTTAACACCTACATTGAAAATGCCATATCACATACTAAAATATTAGAAATCATCAGCTCGTACATCCCAAAAAAATTTATGTTTACTCTTTTACAAATCGTGACCATGGAATACATAATTTAATTTAATATTTTACTTTGATTAATTAAATTTGAGTTACCTTAGTGCTTGTCTAATGATAATAATGAACACCTCTATCACTATTAAGTTAGAAATTTATATTGTCACAAGGTGTCTAGTTACTTAACCCTAATTTTGAAATTTGCAGTACAAATGAGGTGTAAATTGTACTACTGATATCTATTTTTTTCAATTTTATTATTGGTATTTATATCTTTTTTGGTTAGAAAAATAAAAATGACACTTTATTAATTGTGATAATAATACTTTTATAGAATAGAGTATTAATAATAAATTTGATACTAATGGACACTTGTATTAAATAGAATATCTTGCTGTACCATGACTTTCAAAATTGATATTAATAACCAAGCATGCTCTTGATAATTTAAATTCATATCTACTTCGAAATTAATAGTGATATAAAAATTTAATAGGACTACTAAGTGTGTTGTTATTCCATAGAAATATTAATATTAAAATTGAATTACTATCATGTTTAATACTGTAGCCAAACATAGCCTTGCTAGAAATAAGTTGCATGTAATTATCTGAATGTATATAAATTGATATATGTTTCGATAGATCCCTGATACAAATTCAAACGTGTGATAGTTGTATAGGCGAGTTTTTATTTCGACAAACTGCTCACTAGATATCAAGTTCTGCCCATAAATGTTCTTATTGGATGGTCAAATCTTAATAGCCTCGTAAAAGTAAGTTGTAAAATTTCACTTACATGAACACTTCATGGGAGATGTAAGTACAGATATATGACATAACTTAAATAGATGCTAAATTGATTAACATGTAAACATCTTTTAGCACTTAATTTTGAGGAAATTAACAGGAGGCTCATATCTTGTGAAGCACTTTCACATGAGGCCCTCTCTCAGAAAATATTTAATGGAAGACCCACTTTTTGCAATTTATATAACTTCTGCCCTAAGCTCCTCCTCACATTGTTAACTTTTTTTCAAATGACCCAATTACCCCTCTATTGGCCAAAGAAATAACGGACATCCCAATCTATGCTTTATTAATAAAATTAACTTTTAGTTTTGATAACTCAGGTATCATTCTAAATCATTATTTCAATAATGATAAATTATATTAAAAATATATAGTTTACCTTTATTAAAATTTGATAAATTGTAATACTGTTATTAAAAGTAGATAGTCTACTTGTAAATTTGATCTATTGACATATAATGGCATACAATTGATAAAAAAATGTAATAACACATAAAATTACAGCAGAACACTTGCGAAGAAAATTTTAAAATATAAACTAGTCTAATAACAACAAAAAACTAAAAATAAAAGTTTGGACATTTTTTATATTTACTACTTGCTACTCTTCTGATTTCTTTTGTTTTTGTCATATTGCATACCTAATTAGCATCACCCATATATTGGTTATTCCTTCTAGGTGTTGTGTATTTATGATGTGTAGACAAGGTCAAGAGCCATGGTTAAGAGAATAGGGAATGTGAAAACCAGAGTCTCCTAGCGGGTCTGCAACTCAAGTTTGTAAGAAGGGCAAATAAGGGATGTGAAAATAGGAAGAGACGGTGGAGGGATGTCTGTTAACGGAATGGGCACATGGTTAAGAGAATTATATAAATTAGGTTTATCATTAAAGATATTGGGTGAGTGGGTTTTTTATTAAACTAATTTTCTTAACTAGGGTTATAATTAATTTTCCCCTTAATTTTATCATAAAATGAGGTGGCATTTGTGATAAAATTAATCAAATGAAGTATTAATTTCATGTCTAACCTCTTAGTTTGTGATAAAATGAAGCATTTAATTTGATTAGGATGTTTATATGCCAATTAATTTAGTGTTTACTTAAAAATATATAATATAGACTGATTTTATTTTCTATAAAAATGAATTTAAAAAATAAAAAGTAAATACGATGACTTATTTTAAGAGATTTGTTAATATATAAGTGATGCATTTAAAGACTAATTAAGAAAAGTTACCGAACGAATGGAATGTCACAACCTCTGATTGAATTATAGGTCAGAGATGTGGTTTGATCAATGAAACACCACTTAAGGGTTCATTTGATTAGGTTGAAGAAAGTTCTAACATTCGGTTAGACATTGGGTAGTTCAAAGCCTTTGTTAAATTTTTGAATTAATATCTATACTTTTTCTCTTCTCTGATGTCTTGCATTGTCTCTTAGACCTTGTTTGGTATAGGGATAAGAAGGGATAAACTTGGTTTATCCCTAATCCTCTGTTTGTTAGTTACATAAATTTTATGTTATCTTGGAATTAGTTAATCCGATTTATCCCTAAAATTGGGGTTAAAGACAAGGTTAACTCGTCCCCCATTTTTGGTGGGATAGGGCGATGTTCGGGGATACGTGCGGCGGAAGGTCTCTCGCGGCGGTAGGGCTCTTACGGCGGCTACTTCTCTATCGGCCGACATTCTCGCGTGACAGATGATCTCGCGGCAGCTGCTTCTCTCATGACAGTAGGGCTCTCACGGCGGCTGCTTCTCTCACGGCCGACGTTCTCGGCGCTATCTCTTGAGGAGACTCCACGTGAAGCCCCAACCTCCTTCGGCCAATAACTGCATCGAGCTCTCTTCTTAGACAGTAAGTTGGCGGCGCTGGCCCTTCTCCAGGGCAACGGTGATGTCGAGGGTGTTGGTGGGGCTAGGGGCGATGGCCCAACAGTGAGCTGTGACGACCAAGAGTGAGAAGGACCAGAGCAAGGGGGGCGGTGAAGGGGGTGGTAGGGAAGCTCCATCCCGATGCTTTGCTTGCCGCCATGTCTGCGCAAGAGAGTGAAATTGGGGGAGACGACGGGGGTTTGTATTTGCAGATATATGGGCAATGGGTGCTAAAATTGCTTGTGCTTGATGCAATTAGTTACAATTAGTTCCAATCCCCAATTAATTCTTCATGTTTAACTCTATGGCATGGTTTTCAGCAAGACCTATGTCGATGATGCCAACTATTGTAAGGAATCGTCCATTAAAATTTGGTGCAACGGAAGCGACGATTCCTATGAGTTCCTTTAGAATCCGTCTCAATCAGAACCGAACGACGAAAACTGAAAACCGATCAAATCGGGTTCGAATATGCCTGATAGGGATTCATATAATCCCATGGAAAGGAAGGAGATGAGTTTCTCAAGCTCTTAAAACCGTTCAAGTGTCCAGTCTCCAGCAGTATCCACACGAACTTCATCCACAGCAGGTTCTCCCTTCGCGCCGGCCTCGAGAACTCTTCCCGAATGGAGCTCCATCGACCATGGACACCTTCTTGAGAGAGGAGGAGGTAGGGAGGAGGCTAGGGATGTGGTTTTCACCCTTGGCTTGATGGGGTTTGGCTGAAACCATTAGTATTTATAGAGAATTATGGAATTTTTCATAAAAGCCCAAAATCTCTATAAATTACGTCCTTGCCCCTGTACTTGTGGATAAGTCCTTTTGTGTGTGACCCACTAGGCCCAATAACCTATTTTGTTGAGGCCTAAATAAAATAGAACAATTCTATTTAATTTAATTAAATCCATTATCCGATAACAGATTAATCGGCCTACCGATCATGAAGGGTACAAGCCACATCCCATGATCCCAAATGGCTATGGGGATAATCTCATCTCCATTGAGCCTTTCCATCATCAGTTACCACATGGATATAAACCCTCATCCATCCAATGTCCCGGTCGGAAAGGAGTACGGCATCGACTGTCAACTCCTTAGTGTACCGACTCTATAGGATCCTGTACTCGGAATTGGATCAATTGGAAAACTCCTTTTCCAATTATCCTATCTACCATGGCCAGGGATTTAGAGTACTATCCCATAGGACATTCACTCTCACTTACCGAGAGTGGACGATCCCTTGTTGTCCGCTCAATTGCCTCCATCGGATTTTCCTTGTACCCGATCCATCGCTATATAGGACCATCTAAATTGTGATCCATAAGTCAATGGTCAAAGCACAAATTCACCCAACAAGGCATCTTTGGCGACTCAGGTCAAAGGTCCAACCATGCAACCGTGATGATAGAAACCCTGATAGACAGTTCGGTAAGATACCATTCAGGGTTTCTAATTCGGTCAGTTCAGTGAACTCATTCAACTAATGAGCACATGTATGTGTATCTCAGTGTCTCCACACTAATGACCAATGAGATCGGTCGTCCTCATCACATGAGAAGACATCACATACACTAGTCTATCCGGATCCTTGATGTCCCGTCTCAAGTATCCTATGACTAGGAACATTTAGATCAAATACCTCTAGATGATCAATCTCATTATCATGATCTCATCATGATTTAATCATCATTGTATTTGATCAAGGACTTCATTATGATATTCGCTTCTAATAAGAGCTTATAATGAAGATTTGCCTAATTAATTGAATAAGATATTTCTAGAAATGTCGAATCATATCATATATGATTGGCTTGTAGGGCATACATTTCTATCAATCTCCCACTTGCACTAAAGCCAATCACCATTTGACCGATCCGTATCGGCTCAAGGTCAAGCTGAACCCCTCTTTGAGTAATTGTTTCCTTTAGTGGATCTGCAATGTTATTAACGGTAGATACTTTATCTTTAATTATATCTCTATAGGTTGCAATCTCTCTGATTGTATGGTATCGCCACAGAAGTTCTAAACTTCTGATGAGACATTGGCTTTACTCCATTGTTTTCTCAAAACAATGATACACTTTCAGAGAAAATTGAGACAATCCCATATCAAATATGTAGATGAAAAACTTCATCTAGACTACTTCTCAAGTAGTGTGCAACCACTATGTAAACTTGTTTACATATGTTGTAGAACTTACGGTTGTTCTATCACATAGAACTCTTTCAACTCACTGCACCACCATTATTCTGACTTAATATCAAACTTATTTGATTAGAAGCTTGTGTTTGTAAAACTACATGACTTCAAGTCTTATCCTCCAGTGTATAGAGATACATTCTCAGTGCTTCTCAAGTATCAAATGATATATCTCTAAACTATCCAGTGACTCTCACTTGGATCTGCCTGATGAATGCTCATAACACTTAGAGCATTGATTACATCATGTACGTAGCATCATATAAATGATAGACCCTATGACAAAGGCATAAGGGCTCCATTTATGTGATCTCTTTATTTTTCAAGAAGTCAACAAAGACAACACTTTACAGAGATCAACTCCACACTACATAGGTAAGAAACCTATCTTGGAGTTTATCATGTCAAACCCTTTGACTATAATGACTACGTACATTAACTGGGCATTGATTTTAGATCTATCTCCATAGATCTCAAAACCCAAATTGTGTTTGGAGGATTAATTTGATAGCTAGGTTCACTTATGATAACACACCTACTTCATTCTTAATGAGTAGTATGTCATCAACATAAAATGTCAAGAAAGTAATAGCACTCCCACTTATCTTGTTGAATACACAAGGCTCCCCTTCATTCTTAACGAAGTCATAAGATTTAATCTCATTAAACCTTATATATGATCTATGGGAAATTTTACTTTAGTCCATAAATGAACTTAATACACACTCTTCTTGGATGTTATTGGGATTTAATTCCCTATAGTTGTATCATATACACCTATTCCTCAAAATACTTTAGAGGAACATTATCTTAACATCCAATTAGCTTATCACATAATCATAGAGTGTAACAATCAAAATCCGAATGGATTAATCCATGGAATAGGTAAAAGATCTCATCATAGTCAACCATTTGACTTCAATGATATCCTTTTCAACTATTCTCACCTTTGAAGGTATCTACCTTCTAATCCACTCCAATCTATTCTTTAGTGATCCATTTATTCCTTATGGATACTATATCCTTAGGTGGATCTATCAAGTTCTAAACTTGATTAGAATAGATAAAGTTTATATCGGATTTTATTGTCTCTTCCCATTAATGAATTAATATCTCATATTGGTTCTATATAGATCCTAGGATCAATATCCTTATTATCTTATGCCTCATTTCATCTATCAGAGATACGTCTCACATATCTCTTAGGTAGAATGGACACAAGTAAAGACCTATGATTTGTCCTTGTGTAATTATTAACTAGCACCTTAATAGAAGTGTTATTGGGTTGTGGGACTGGAACAACTTCCATATATACCTTGCTCCCACTATCTTTCTTAAGAAGGAACTTTTCCTTTAGAAATATAGTGAGCTGAGCAACACATACCCTTATACATAAGGGTCGTATATTTAATATCCAAAAGTTTCCTTTGGATATCCCACAAGCAACACTTCATAGTCTTATATTCCAACTTGTTAGAGTTATACTTCTTCACCAGGTCGGACATTCCGAAACCTTAACTTGCTTAAGGTCAAGTTTTAACCCCTTTTCCATATCCTATATGGAATAATCAGAACAGACTTAGAAGGTACCTATTAAGATCAAGTGGTTATAACGAGTACTTAACCAAAATTAGACAAAGAGGAAATTTGCAAAGCTTGTCATTGTTCATATTATGTCTTACATAATATGACTTCTCATTTTAGCTACTCAATTAAGCTAAGATGTGTAAAGAGGTGTTCATTAGATTCTATTATCCTTCAATTATATGTGAATTATGTACTTAAGTATTCCCCTCCTTGATCTCATCAAAGAGTTCTAATACTCTTTCCATTAGTATCTCTACTTCATTCTTAATCTCAAATAATTTCTCAAAGGTCTTAGTTTTGTACTTCATAAAGTACATGTTTCCAAACCTAGAGATATCATCTTTGAAATAATGAAGTAGAAATATTCTTCTTTAGCCTTACTAGATATGGGCTAACATACATCTAAATGTACGAGTTCTAATAACTCATTAACCCATTCTCTATGTCTATATAAAGCTAAAGTGTAGATTGATCTAAATCAACCCATTTCCTCTTAAAAGAAATATTCACACATAACATGAGAGCTAACATATCAAATATGATTAACAATTCATTAAGCTCCCACTGGCAAACACTTTGCCATTCAATCTATTAGAACATCTATCAATTCCATAACTTAGAATGAATCAACATTTATTCAAGTAGGAAATCATATAATGTTCTTGTAGAAGGATATAATAGCAATATTAATTATTAAGACATCTCGATAAGGCTATTAAAGAATTGAACCTCCCACTAATAATGATGCAACTTTTGCACCATTTCATATGTAGGTCAACATCTTCTTTATTAAGCCTTCATTTACTTGTTATCATCTACAACTCCTTGTAGATATAAAATGCATATCTGGTATCTCATACCATCAGATGCATCCATAGTATCTAATATTATGATATACACATATAGTATCTAATACCATTAAGTGTATATTTAAAACAAGTAAGTGCCAATGACTTGGATACATGAAGCTTCTCAAGCTCCACCTTTGCATTATATACAAAAACACTTTGTACTTCCTCTTTCACATATCATCATCATGACAGTGTAAGAATCATGTCTTATTCTAGCTTTATTATCTTGACCACCTTCTTTTACTATTAACTCTCTCCTATTTCTATCTAATGATTTTACTTCTTACTATTGGTCTCACCAACAAGAAGTAATTAAGATGTATTGTTGATCTAAGTTGCCCTTTAGTTAGCTCATCACTATGAGCCATGATGGATCTCATATCCATCTATCCATGTTGTCTCTATAATTATGTCTCATAGAGACTAACATCTAGTTTAAGGCAAACAATGCATCTTGTCTATGAGATAAGATCTTATCTTTCTTTCATATCACTAGATAATTTAGGAGACACCTACTTCTCAAGTAGAATAGTTAATTGGTCAACTATGAGAATAATTCTCTTAGTTCTAAACCAGTTTAAGAAGTGTGATCCATTAAGCTATATGGCATCTAATATGCCATACTAATGGTGGTTTATTATCGTATTCTACAATAGAGATATAATTTTATCAATATAACATTGCAAACATTCATTAAAATTAAGATATGGTCTTTGATCCTAATTTATGCTCTCACTAATTTTCGACGAATTTGCATAACCCTCAATATGCAAAGACGGGATATCACGATGAAATCCTAGTGGGGACTAAGACCCTATTAACTTTATGGTGACAACCTTGTGGGAAACACAACAAGTCATCCCATGCTTAATAGGTAGGTAACTTTTACCAATTGCAACCCTTGCAATTCTTAGTCATTCAGCCTCTAGAGTTATAACTTTGTGGGAAACACAACAAGCTATATACTCTAGTTAGGTTAAATCCGCTTGTTACGTTATGAGAATGAATTCTTAACATAGCCCTTGTGGGAAACACAACAAGGCCATGCAATGGTCCACCCCAAAGTTCGGCAAATGCCTTGGCCATGATCACCAATCCCTTGCTGAATGAGTCTTGTGGGAAACACAACAAACCCATCCAATCTAAGATTGGCTCATCAAGACCATAACAACGGAAGGCTACGTGAGTCATTCTTAATGTCACACGTTTATCAACCTAATTATGACAAGGAGGGATTTTATTTTAGTCTCATCAATAATATGTGCTAAGTATATATAATACCTTTGGAATATCATATATCTAAGGTATAACCTGTAGCACATATTCACATATCAAATATGCACAAAAATTAGGCGATCATGGACTTAACCCTAAGCATGCACCTAAGGCACCTCTCTAGGTGCAAATCCTAGCTTCAGATGCTTGAATTGGTATGCTCCCACTTCAGAAGGGTGCTTCTCCAAGTGGTCCCGCTCTCCAACCTTCCATGAACCAGCTTCTAACTCTTACAAGCGGCTTAAGTGTAAGCAGACCCACAAATGTACATAACTCAATAAGAAACCTTGGTTTTAACCAAGGGGAGTACATTAATAGAGGGAGGTAGAATGTACAATCAGATTGTATAGAGAGAGAGAGAGGAGGCACACGCAAGCCCCATTTAATAACATAACCAACACAATTAAAAGCAATCACAAGCCAAGCACAATTAAGTCCATGATCACCTCCATACACACACTAACATTCATCACATGAACATAGAGCGCATACGTGATAATTATATGAGATATATCATATATATCAGCATAAAATTATATAATTTATTTTGAAATTCTCAATTTCATGCATGCCGAATTTTCATGAAATAAATAACATGAAAATAACATGACAACAACATATAAACAATTTATATGAAATGAACATACAAAACTAAACTATTTAGAACATTCATGCATTCCCAATACTGTGAAAGGTCAGAAATTATTGTCCCAATTTATATTCTGTAAAATCTCATTTTACAGAATTAATTAAGACACTAATAATTTAAGTTAAACCTTTAAAACAATTTTAAAGTTTAACCATGAGTGAATCTATGTAAATAGAACTAAACATCATCTAAAATGTCATTAAACACTTTAAAAACATGTTAAATAATATTATAGAAATTTTCATAATTTTTATGGATTTTTATGGCAAAATTTCGGAATTTTCTATGATTTTAAACACTTTAAAAGCATATAAATGGTGTCTGGCGCAATGCGCCGCGTATGGCAGCGCACTGCGCCCGTCCGGCGTGCGCCGCCAATGCGCCGCGGGCGCTGGCGCGTTGCGCCGCCACCTCAGCCACGGCGTCTGCGCCGCCTGTGCGCCAGCCCGGTCAAACCAGCTGTTGACCCGGATCTGGATCCGAGTCCGAGTCGGATCCTCCTTCTCCGCCCGATAAGGTCGCGGCCAGCACTGTTCATCGGGAGGAAATCCATCTCATAGAATCGGATTTATCTCATTATCCCAGACTCCGAAAAATCCGAAAAAAATATGCGTTGGAATCCTTATCGTATAAGGAATCCAAAACAGTCGGCCTCATAACCAGGAAAAATCCCAATCATCTGAAAAATGAGGAAGAAGAGGCGGCGGTCACCCAAATTCCGTAGCAGAAATCTCTATTTTGCAACGAGGATAACTCCTTATCCAGAATGCCAAATATTCTCCAAAAATACAATTTAGAATACTCATAATATGACGTTTCCAAATATGTATATATATATTCATAGAAAAATTCTCTATCAACGGGAAATCAGGAAGAAACAAGTCGGCGCCGCCAGATTCCGCAGAACCCTAGTTCGTTGGAAAACTCAAAATTCTCATCCTCCGCCGTCGTTCAAAGCTGTATATCAAAGGTAAAGGCTAGGTAATCATATTACCCATCTCCCAAAACCTTTTACAAGCCTCAATTTCTTCTGTGGACGGAGATTTCACAAAATCCCCAAATCCGGGTGTCGGTTCGAGCATGACAGAAACACCAACTTTTGATGCTTCTCCCGAACACTACAGAGATCCAAAATTCAAACGGTTTGCGTAGCTGGAAATCCCTATATCACGATATTCTACCAAGGCCAACCAATCTTTTATCTAAGTCATACACAGAATATGGTGGCCTCGTCAAAACAGACGTTTGCACAGATTCGGGAACATATAAATAACATGAAATAATGTCGATTCGACGTCGGTTTCGACCGAGACTTGAACCTGGCTCTGATACCACTATAATAAATCGTCCATAAAATTTGGTGCAGCGGAAGCGACGATTCCTATGGGTTCCTTTAGAATCCGTTTCAATCAGAACCGAACGACGAAAACCGAAAACCGATCAAATCGGGTTCGAATATACCTGATAGGGATTCATATAATCCCATGGAAAGAAAGGAGATGAGATTCTCAAGCTCTTAAAACCGTTCAAGTGTCCGGTCTCCAGCAGTATCCACACGAACTTCATCCACAGCAGGTTCTCCCTTCGCGCCGGCCTCGAGAACTCTTCCCGAACGGAGCTCCATCGACCATGGACACCTTCTTGAGAGAGGAGGAGGTAGGGAGGAGGCTAGGGACGTGGTTTTCACCCTTGGCTTGATGGGGTTTGGCTGAAACCATTAGTATTTATAGAGAATTATGGAATTTTTCATAAAAACTCAAAATCTCTATAAATTGCGTCCTTGCCCCTGTACTTGTGAATAAGTCCTTTTGTATGTGACCCACTAGGCCCAATAACCTATTTTGTTGAGGCCTAAATAAAATAGAATAATTTTATTTAATTTAATTAAATCCATTATCCGATAACAGATTAATCGGCCTACCGATCATGAAGGGTACAAGCCACATCCCATGATCCCAAATGGCTATGGGGATAATCTCATCTCCATTGAGCCTTTCCATCATCAGTTACCACATGGATATAAACCCTCATCCATCCAATGTCCCGGTCGGAAAGGAGTACGGCATCGACTGTCAACTCCTTAGTGTACCGACTCTATAGGATCCTGTACTCGGAATTGGATCAATTGGAAAACTCCTTTTTCAATTATCCTATCTACCCTGGTCAGGGATTTAGAGTACTATCCCATAGGACATTCACTCTCACTTACCGAGAGTGGACGATCCCTTGTTGTCCGCTCAATTGCCTCCATCGGATTTTCCTTGTACCCGATCCGTCGCTATATAGGACCATCTAAATTGTGATCCATAAGTCAATGGTCAAAGCACAAGTTCCACCCAACAAGGCATCTTTGGCAACTCAGGTCAAAGGTCCAACCATGTAACCGTGATGATAGAAAACCCTAATAGACAGTTCGGTAAGATACCATTCAGGGTTTCTAATTCGGTCAGTTCAGTGAACTCATTCAACTAATGAGCACATGTATGTGTATCTCAGTGTCTCCACACTAATGACCAATGAGATCGGTCGTCCTCATCACATGAGAAGACATCACATACACTAGTCTATCCGGATCCTTGATGTCCCGTCTCAAGTATCCTATGACTAGGAACATTTAGATCAAATACCTCTAGATGATCAATCTCATTATCATGATCTCATCATGATTTAATCATCATTGTATTTGATCAAGGACTTCATTATGATATTCGCTTCTAATAAGAGCTTATAATGAAGATTTGTCTAATTAATTGAATAAGATATTTCTAGAAATGTCGAATCATATCATATATGATTGGCTTGTAGGGCATACATTTCTATCAACTATAACGTGCTTGGTGAATGTTTAAGATTCAGTCTCTTCTTTTGTCAGATTTGTGCTTGGTGAGGCATCCTCCCATTCGTCTCTTACCCTCTCTTCTGCGTTCACCAAAAGAGATTAATTTCTATGATTGCCTTGTTTGTACAGGTCTTTGTGCCAGTGGTCAAAGCTCTCTCGGTCATCGCTCCGTCAGGCATGACTTGCTGCTCTTTCTCCAGCACCTATGAACTCGGCAAGGTTTTTCAGCGGACCATACATTTCAGATGTGATGTTGCTCACAGTTCCTATGTTTACGTGCGTGCGTGAGTCGATGTGGTGTTTTACTCTCCTGATATGCAGTTAAAACTTCTGCCATATTAACCATACTACTTGAAAAATGTTTAGAAGATTAGGAAGAGTCACATATGTAGTCACATATGTAACAATTATATTAGGTGATGCACCTGTATTAATTATAGCACTGCTTAAAAAAAGTCATCCATCTTTCGATCATTCCAATAAAATATGTTTAATTTTGAAATTTCTTTTAACTCAACCTCTAGAAAATAATTAATCAGATTTGGTGATAATTCGCTTATTTGTGCTTTACTCTTCTTCTTATTAAGGTTTCTAAAAGGACCACACGCAGTATGGCTGTAAATTTAAAGATGATTGTGATACCTGCTGTAGTGTAGGACAACATGACAGACAACCCATACCTAATTCAAAAATGTTTCAAATCTGGATGAAATGGAAATAAAAAAGGAGGAAGGGAAACACTACACATAGTCAAAACAGGCAATATGGGAGATCAACCCTTGATTAACTGTTCCTCAGCCTGCTAAAATCCAAGACCGAGGTGTCATACTTAAAACCAGAATTGAATAAATTTCTGTCAACTTCTCAGCTCAGAGGTTTTCCAGAAGCATAACCTTAACCACATAGGTCTGAAACTTGGGTTAATCTCAAAATAGTCAATTTTGAAAACGGACTCCAATTGGTAAAATACGGTCAATAGAAGTCAATTCAGACCGAGTTGAGTCCTTACAGAGTTTCTATTGTATGCACAAGAAAATTCAGATTGGTTTAATGCCTTAGTTGGGGATGGGGTTTACAAGAAGAAAGAGCTAAAAATTAAAAGATCATTCATGAAAGTTTCGTAAAAATTAAACATTACTTTGTTTGGCAATGAATGAACTTTGTGATTTAATTTAATCATTGGTTACTTTTATTGTATATTGTGACTTACTTCATATATGTTTAATTTATAAGACTCTATCATTTCAATCATCATTAATGATATTTCTAAATTTTAAGTTGAATGGAATCATCAAAAGGTCGAGTTGCTAATTGGAATCCAAATGTTGACCGTTTATTAGTCAATCTCCTTGTCGAACAAAGGTTAAGGAATGATGGATTTGCTAATGGTACATTTACCAAGGCTGCTTAGAAAGTTGTGGTGGAAAAATTCAATGGGTTACAATTTAGCCAATCTCAAAAATCGATTCAAAAATTTGAAAAGACTATATTGTCTTTATAAAGATTTGAAATCAAAGTCTGGATAGGGTTGATATGATAGCACTCAACTTCCAGTTCCAAGTACCGATGATGGTTGGGCAGTTCTAATTTCGGTATGTCATAAACTAATGTTAGAATTGCTTATGCTGTTGATATATATATATATTGATATTGTCATTTATTCTTTCAGACTAATCGAGAATATCTTAAACTTCAAGGGAAACCTTTCTTGATTATGCTACAAATGGAAACTATTTATGCAAACACAATGATATCAGGCAACTTTTCTACTACCTTTGAGACACCACCACCTGATGATAATGTTTCTTCAATGGGGGATATTGATGAGACAGAAGAAATTGATCTGGGATTAGATATGACAACACATGCATTAGGTGAAAGTTATGATACACCCAATTCAACTATTGCACCTCAAACACAAGAATCAAGACATGATATTGTTAATGATGAGGCCACTTCTCCACAAAGAACACATAGTGGCAGCAGTAATGCTCATAAGCGAAAACGTGATGCACAACTCAGTGGAGAAGCATTTATGAGGCCACTTCTCCACAAAGAACACATAATTGCAACAGTAATGCTCATAAGTGAAAATGTGATGCACAACTTAGTGGAGAAGCATTTGACAGATTGGTTGAGTTGGGTGAGCAGAGATTACTTTTGGCTAAAGAAATGTTAGAAACTCAGAAAAAAGTAAATCCACCTATGGATGTTGATATGGATGCATTACTAAAATTGAGGAATCACATCCTTTCTCACACCAATTCAAGGCTATAGACATTATCAAAGATGTGAATGATAGATGTATTTTTTTATCACTTTCTGATGACCTGAAACTTGGTTGGATCTTATCTCGTTTGGGACTTGGCACTACTTCATTGATAGCATAATATCCTTTTCATTTGTATTCAAATATATTTTTTCCTTCTTAATGTTAGTTAATTGATTGTTAATTTTGTTGTTAACATCATTTAATTCATTATTAATTTCTTATTGATGTCACTTAATCCATTGATGTCTATTTCAACTTTTATTTATCTCATTTGTAGTAACATAGAGGAAAATACAAGTATTCTTCAACCATAAATAAATGTCTTAAACTTTATGATAGATAAGGAGTAGTACCAGGAAGAAGTTAAAAATTTCTTATTATCATCTTTCATCTCAAAACGACGTCTGACATATATTCCTAGAATGCCAATGCATACTGATGAAGGTAGAGGTCATAGGTGGGTAAATGAATTAATGTTCGGACATGTAAAAAGATCATATACATGTTTTCGAGTTCATCCCAAACTCTTCTATAAATTAAGCGAATTACTCGTTGGGAGATCATTACTGGAGGATACAAAGAATATGTCTGTCACTGAACAACTTGCAATTTTTTTGATAGAACTTGGACATGGAATTGGCAATAGAATGCTTCGTGAGTTATTTCAACATTCAGGAGAGACAATAAGTCGACATTTCAATCATGTTTTAGATGGTATATTGGCAATTAAAAGTGACTATATGAAATTGCCACCGGCTGATACTCCCACTCGTAGAAGAATTCGTAACGACTCAAAATATTTTCCATTCTTTAAGGTAAATTAACCTTTTCATATTTATCTTTTAACAATGTTAAGTATACGAAACATATTCATTATATTTTTGGGGTTACTGTAGAATGCATTAGGTGCAATTGACAGTACACATATAGTAGCAAAGGTGTCAAAAGTAGAACAAGGGCCATGGCGAAACCGTAAAGGATGGACATCTCAAAATGTCATGGCATGTGTCAATTTTGACCTAATATTCACATATGTTGTAGTTGGATGGGAGGGCTCTACATCAGACATGAGAGTTTTAAGATGGGCAATTGAAAATGGATTTAATGTCCCAGAAGGTATCATGTTCTATAAAATTATATATCAATTGTCAACGTTATATAAATGTTGTACTTACTAATATTTTTTATTTTAGGAAAATATTACTTGGTTGCTGTAGGATATGCAAATACAATCAATACCTTGCGCCATATCGTGGCTATAGGTATCATCTTTCAACATACACAAGTCGTAGATCTCGAACTCGTTACAGAGATAGAGGGGACATATTCAATCATAGACATGCCCAACTTCGGAACATTGTCGAAAGGGCATTTGAGGTTCTAAAAGCTCGTTTTTCTATTCTTGTGAATGCAAGAAATTATCCTATCAAAACACAAGTGAAGATTGCAATGGCTTTATTATTCATAATTTTGTCAGACAAGAACAAGGCTTAGATTATATATTCGAACATAACTCAGAAATTCTAGAAGATAATGAAGGAGATATCATCGTAGATTCAATAGTTAGCTCTGACACATCTAGAGAAAAATCATTACGCAGTGCTATTACAACTCGACTATGGGCACATCACAACAGAATAAGGTAACAAATATAATTTAAGTATTTTATGATATATTCCAAAATGATGTATACCCGATGAAACGTTTACACTGATGATCATATGCATGTAAAGACAGTTACAATCTTCAAATGTGGAATAATGGATATAATTATTCATGTGATGTATTCTAATTCTATATTTCTTTGTTATCTTTATAGTTAATGTGTATTCTTCTTTGTTACAAGGGAGAATGTCATTTCTTTAATTGAATTATAGATATGCCGTTCGAGCAGCTGCTGAAGGAGAAGTATGAGTATTATTTTGGATCTTTGTGGTTATTTTATGTTGGACTGTTATGTCTTTTATTTGAGTACATTTTCATATTATGTCTTTTATGTTGGACTGTTATATACTATTTTGATTGACTGTTATGTACTATTTTCATTCCATGAATACTAACTTTAATTTGTGCTATTAGTTTGTGAATTAAATGCTATAATAACGTTAACCTGATGTCTCTTTCCGTGTAATTTGACAATGTGTTTATTCAGCGTTAACGACTCCCATACCCGATGACGACGACGACGACGGCATTTCTTCACCTTGATCAGATGTTGCGGATCTTCCGTCGAAACAATGTTGTGTACGTATAAGTACTTTCGGTTTTAATTTTAACTATGCATATTTTTGTTTCTTCCGCTGTCCTTCAGCTATTTTTGTTTTTTATCTTGGCAAAGTTTCATTTTTTAGTGCTTACTGTTAATTTCTTTTCATTTGTGGTGCATAGTTCTTTTTGTGTGTGTTCTCGTTGTATATATTGCTCTTGTTCTAAGTCCCTTTAGATGGATAAGAGAGTTCGCAACGAGTTAACTGGGGTTCGCAATGCGTAAGAGAACGAAGGTGATCGTAAGGGTTCAGTCGCGGGTTCGTAGGGGATATATCGTGGTTCGTAGCGGGTTGTTATCGTAACGGCTCAAACAATGTTTCGTAATGCTTTTCAAAGGGGTTCATAACCGGTCAGAAATCATATGCGGGTTGCCATCGTAACGCCTTACAAGCGGGATCGTAACGCATTTCAAAGCGGTTTGTAACGGGTCATAAACTGTGTTTTCATCGTAACGTGTTAGGAATGAAAATCGTAATGACTTTCAAAGGGGTCCGTAACGGGACAGAAGGGGGTCATCATCGTAACGTGTTAGACGCGAGTTCGTAACAACTTTCAAAGGGGTTCGTAATGGGTCACAAGCGGGTTTTTATCGTAACGTTTTAGTCGCGGGTTTGTAACATTTTTGAAAGGAGTACGGAACGGGTCAGCAGTGAGTCCATCATCGTAACGTGTTAGATGCCCGGGTTCGTAATGCCTTTGAAAGGGGTCCGTAAAGGGTCATAAACGGGGTCGTAATGCCTTTGGAAGGGGTCCGTAACGGGTTAGGAGCGGGTCGTTATCGTAACATGTTAGACGTGGGTTCGTAACAACTTTCGAAGGGGTCGGTAATGGGTCAGAAGCGGGTCTTCATCGTTACGTGTTAGATGCATGTTTGTAACACGGTGTTACTAACACCCTTCAAATGGTGGGATCATATGCGGGCTCGTAACGTCTTTCGAAGGGGTCCATAACGGTTCTAAACATGTCATCATCGTAACGTGTTAGATGTGGGTTCCTAATACCTTTCGAAGGGGTCCGTAACGAGATATAAGGGGGTCGTCATCGTAACGTGTTAGATGCGAGTTCGTAACTTTTTTAAAAGGGTTCCGTAACGGATCAGAAGCGGATTGTTATCGTAACATGTTAAACGTGAAATCGTAATGTCTTTAAAGGGTACGTAACGGGTCAATAGCGGGCTCATAACGACTTTCAAAGGGATCCGTAACGTAATATAAAAAAACAAAGATAAAAATATAAAAAACTAAGGTTATCTTCAAATTTATCGTTAACATACCAAACATAGGATAGGGAAATCCTTAAACTTATCCTAAGTCAAACCAAATATAGTAAGGATAGGGTTAGTCACAAGGATTGGTTTATCCCTATCCCCATCAATTTTATCCCGATACCAAACGTAGCCTTAGAGTGCAATCCATATGTATTTATAAAGATATTTCAATTATAACAATTTCAAGAGTTTATCAACTCAACAAATAATAGTTACACAGAGTTATCGATGGTTAGTCATTTAATTTCTTAACTTATCTTCAAATCAAAAACATTGCATCTATCATTTGAAATCTCTAATGGGGTGTTTGATTGTATGATAATTTTTTGTACATTTTATGATAAAAATTTTATTAAAATAAAAAGTGAATCAACTCATGACATAAAATTATCATGTTTGGAGGGATGTGATTACAAAAAAGAGTAACTACCATACATGATCAAACAAAGTGGGGGACCACAAGAAAAAAGAAAGAGGTGAGACCCTATTTTTTTGTTTAAGAATAAAATCACTTTAAAACATAAAATTATCATGATTACCAAACACCTCTTTTAACAAGTTTTCTTATAATTTTTAAAAATTAAAATAAAAACTTTCATTATAATGCAACCAAACACCCCATAAGGGACTGTTTGATATCAAATTTTTTTTGGAATAAATCTGATTTATCTCTAAAATTTTGGGAATGAATCAAGTTTATCCTCGATACCAAATAACTCCTAATAGATCAATAACATAACCAATTGTATCGATAAAAGAGGAGGGAGAGAGACATCCAAAAAAATATTCATTGGAAACGGGAACAAAGTTGCCTCCACCGAGGGACTCACTAAAATTCTAATAGAGAAAAATATTTTTGTTGTTTCTCTTATGCATCTTTAGTAATTTTGTTCGTCCTTCACTGAGAGTTCATTCACTTTTTTTTTCTCCCTCCAAGAAGTTCAAGAGTGACAAAAGAGATCCTTTAAAGATGAGCTAGCATTTCTGCGTTCCAGGTCGTGAAGTTCCAAATAAAATTTTGAAATAAAAACCTCGTCTCAGAAAAATCGTTGTGTTTTCCAAAAACCAAATGCAGAACATTTTGACAGAATCCTTCAACTAAAAATTTGTCCAAATGCAACCTTAATGCCCTGTTTGGTTAGAGTTTCATTTTTGATACTATATCAATATTGATATTAATATTTTCAAATGTTAGAATATCAATATCAAAAATATTACAAGTTGACACTTGTATTATGTAATATGCTTTGTTTGCACTACAAATTTTAAAATTGATACAATTAACCAAACACTTCTTAATAACTCCTATCAATATCAAACTTAAAATTGATAGTGATAGAGGTACCTAATAGTGTTACCAAACAGGACATAAAGAAAGTGAATTGAAATAGCTTCCTACAACGTCGTCAGTCACGGGATATTGCTCATTTTAAATTTTAATCAAGTTATTCGGATGAATCATCAAACACCTACTTAATGCCCTGTTTGGTAACCGTATTAGTTACCTGTATCGGTATTAATTTTAAAACTAATACTGATACACAACGTTAACCTGTGTTTGGATGATAGTAGTAATTTTAAAATTAATAGTTGTAAGGTGTATCAATTTTAATACAGCTAGACACCTGTATTAAAAATGATATTATTTTCTCCGGCCTACCCTTGATCGCGTCTCTCCGCGCACGGCATACTCCCATCGAAACCCTCAAGCTCGCGATCGCCGTCGAAGCCCGCGGCTCTCCGCTCGTGGTCGTTGAAGCTCCCGTCAAAACCCTCGAGCCCGCGATTGCGAGTCGAAGCCCTCTAGCCCGTGCCTTTCCGCCCGCGGCTGTTGAAGCCCCGTCGAGGCCCGTGACTCTCCGCCCCCATCAGCCCTCGGGCCGGACTCCGGAGCAAGGAGGAAAGGCGAGGTACCTGGACATAAGCCTGCATGGGGACATCCGGGCCCTCCCCGCCGCCGCGAGGGCGCATCCCGCATCAAAGTTAAGCGCGTAGCTGAGGGGGTTGTATCGGAACCGAAAGGGGCCCTTGACAGGGCAGCGATTGACCTCCCCTAGTCGTTGCATAGGGCAGCGACACTTCCTCTGCTTTGTATCTGGGCACGAGCATGCTTTCGACGCCGACCATAAGGCCGGGAGGCCGGACAGCGACAAAGGATGATAAACATCCTCCACGGCGTCGGTGTTAGAGCATCGTCTCCACCTCCGAAGCATTGGGAGAAGCTGCATCGTCGTGCAAGTGCTGCTTTCTTTCCGGATTGGCTGGTGGACAGAGCACCACCGTATGTGTATTCCATCACAAAACACTTCTTCTGCACATCGCCAACCGACAAAAGCTAGCGTTTCTGGAAACCGAGGAGAAAGGCGGGGAGGAGATGCGAGCAAAGGGATGAAGGTTGATGATTGTGGTGGTAGCATTGGAGGTAGGAGAAGGGGGGTTTCTGTTTCTGTTAGTGAGAAGATCTGCAGAAGCAGCTTTAATTGTTAGGAAAAATCAGTGGTAAAATCCAAATTGTGGAAATTGGTGGTTCAAGAATCAAAGCGATAAGGATTTATTTTATTTTTTTCCACCCTCTTCGATCCGGTAAGATCGTATCTTCTTTCCACAGCTGATTTAGGAGCATTGTTATCTTCACAGTTCTTTCCACAGTTGATTGAGCAGTATTGATTAAAGAGAAGCAACATTTGCACAAACTGTCGAAGGCGTTGTCAAATGAGTAAAAGGTATCATATTTATGATCAAGTACTGAAAACCTGTTTATGTAAAACTTGGAGAGGATCTGAAGGGAGTTTATGCGTACAACATTTATGTGGAACTTTGAGAGGAAACTTGTTATTTTTTATGTAGATATTGCATATTATTGTGACAAATGTATTTTATGTTTTCCTTATGTTTCTGGAGCTGCAATTTTTTATGTTACCTGAATCAATTGCCATTGTGAAGCTCAAATTGAGTGACCCATGTTTCCAATTGCGAGTTGTATATGTTGTCCGTGCTTTTCCCGAACCTTTGCCAATTTTGAAAACTATAGTCAAGGCTTCTATTTGCTCTTGGATCCAGTTTCTTTGCATTAGACAAGGAACGTCGTTCCATGTTGCTCTTGCAAGTTACAAAGTCTTTAAGCTTGCAACTGCTGCTAATGAAGCATCTGCATCAAATCTTTTCATGCTATATGGTTTTAACATTCCAAAGGTGGTATTACAGGTTGTGACTGTAGAAGGAACTAATAGATAAGGAAATGTTCTTTTTTTATCAATGATGTGACCTAACTTTATCCTTTTTCTGTTTCTTTCCTTAAATGCAATGATGTAGACTATGACACCTTTGCTGTAATTGACTCAAGTACATGCACAGATTCTATCCTTTGTAAGCATTTTGTTATATACATATATATATATCAAGTGGTCATGGAATTACTTTCTTATGGTATATGGTTATTAATAATGAATCGGACATTATTTTCTACATTATGTCTGTCTGCTCTGTATTTGCTAAATAGTGCAGTGTTTTTGGTTTTCAATCACAGCAGTTCTACATTATGTGGAATTGTTTTCTCTGCATCATATGTTGTTTGATTTGTTGTTTTTATTTCTATGTAATCTATGTAAGGAAGAAGCAACAATCCATAAGCTGATGATGATTATTAAACTAAATTCTTTCACATAAAAGTAAATAGCATATGAATGTTGTTGAATTAAACAAAATCATGAAATAGTAGAAATTATTTCAAAGACTTTTACTAGGAAATGCCTAATTTTCTTCATGGGGTCAATTTTTTTGTTTTTGCAGGAGAAATTAATTGTTACCACTCTTAGAGACATCCTATAGCAGCTTGATATTTTCAAGCAATTCAAAAATAGTTCTGTGAAATGAAGTGGACTTGTGTTGTGCAAGGAGGAAGGAAGAAATTTTTTTTCTAGTTTCGTAAAGCCTTACAATTTCTCACTGAATGTGAATGTGAGGACATACTTAGTGGTTCTTTGTGTAGTTCATCTTTAGATTTAGTTTCACTTTACATCACATTCCATACTTTTCATAGTAGACGGAGAACTACATTTTATTTTTACACTGTGTTTCATCATTAGAATAGAAACCTATACAAGCTATCATTTTAGACGAAGAAATCATACAAGATTCATATTTCATCAATTAGCATGCATGGCGTTGAATTATCAGACAGGAAAGAAGATAAATTTATATTTAAATGAGATTTGTATCAATATTTTCTTAGTTTTTTTTATTATTTAAATTAAAATTTTTAAGTGTATATTTATATTTTTCAATACTAAATTTGTATTTAGACCATATTTGTATCAATTTTTTATTTTTGTTTTAATTTTATTATTTTAATTAAAAATTTTGATTACATATTTATATTTTTTGTAAATAGTATAAATATTTTTATATTTTAATAATATATTTAATATAAATATTAAATAGTTTTGACTCTAATCAATCAAAGTATCTAATAGTGATTTTGATGTTGATATTGTATTACCAAACATTTAATATCAATTTCAATATTGATATAGTATTACCAAATGTCTCAAGAGATTTGATACTACCACTTTTGATATTGATACTCCATCATCTTGAAATATCAATATCAAAATTGATATTGTATCAATTTTGAAACTCTAAACAAACAGGCCGTAAGTTATCATGAAAGTGTACAAAAAATTATATTAAAATAAAAGTGAACTAACTCATAACATAAAATTATCATTTTTGGAGGAATGTGATAACAAAAAAGAGTTACTATCATTCATGACCAAACAAAGTGGAGGACCATAAGAAAAAAGAAAGAGGTGAGACCCTTTTTTTTGTTTAAGAAGAAAATCACTTTTAAAACATAAAATTGCTAAAGTTGTCAAATACCTCTTTTAACAAGTTTTCTTATAATTTTTAAAATTAAAATAAAAACTTTTATTATCTGGGGTGTTTGGTTGCATGATAATTTTTTGTATATTTTTATGATAAAGAATTATATTAAAATAAAAAATGAACCACATAAAATTATCATGTTTGGAGGGACGTGATAACAAAAAAAATGTAACCATCCTTCATGACCAAACAAAGTGAGGGACCACAAAAAAAAAAGAAAGAGGCGAAATCCTCTTTTTTTGCTCAAGAAGAAAATTCCTTTCAAAATATAAAATTGTCAAGGTTGTCAAACATCTCTTTTAACAAATTTTCTTATAATTTTTAAAAATTAAAATTAAAATTTTCATTATCATACGACCAAACACCCCCATTAGGGTTACCAAACCTCTTAACTAACTTCTTAATTTAAGATTAAATCTGAATTTTATTGAATGAGTTCGGACTCGAACAGATGTTCACTTTTTTTATTTTTTGGGTTCAAACTCGTTTAAGATATGTCTCGACGAAGTTGTCGGATGCTTTGATTCTGCACCCCTCCATCAATCTTCTCCAGAGAAGGCGGCTGATGGACATCAACCGCTGACTGGCAGTGGCATCGCCGGGCAACATGCCTTCTGTGCGGCAGCAGCAGCCGCTTTGGTCGAGGGCAGGGGACGGGGAGGAGGAAACGAAGGACGAAGGCCCCGCGACGATCTCAGATGCCGGGGAGCAGATGACGAAGATAGGTTCCTACGGGGCCGAGGTGCGGCTGGTCGACGACGCCGCGGGCGAGATCATGCTGCTGTGGGCGCTGCAGCAGCCGACCCTCTCCAGGCCCAATGCTTTTGTCCGTCACTCATCCCTGGAGCTTCGCCTCGACGCCTGCGGCCACCAGATCACCGTTTTCCAAACCCCTTCTTCCATGGCAAGTAGCCGAATTTCCGATGGTGTCTTTCCTCTTGGATGCAGCACTTCATTGACCAATATTTGGTGAAATTTGGCTCCTTCTTTTGCTAGCTTGCTGATGCCTGTCTTGTTTTCTTCTGTCTGAAGAGCAATACAGGTGTGACTGGGGCGGTGATGTGGGATAGCGGTGTCGTACTGGGCAAGTTCTTGGAGAACGCTGTGGACTCTAGGAGTCTCGTTCTTCAGGGGAAGAAGGTTATCGAACTCGGATCTGGCTGCGGTCTGGTTGGGTAAAAGTTGTTCCAACTTAAAAATGCCACCTTTCCTTGAAATCAATACCTTAATCCATACTAATTAAGTTTCTATTCCATAACCGCACCAGTTGTGCTTTTACTAGTTGTGCAATAAAGAAAATAGCGTGTGCTTGACTATTTGTGTAAAACTTAGTTTGAAAAGAAATTCTTGCCCATTTTTGTTTCTATTCAGATGCATGGCAGCTCTGTTAGGTGCTCAAGTTATACTCACTGATCTACCAGACAGGCTGAGACTTCTAAAGAAGAATGTGGAAATAAATGTGAAAGGGAGAAATGCTCGTGGTTCAGCAGAAGTTCATGAACTCACATGGGGTGATGATCCTGACTCTGGGTTAACTGAGCCCTTGCCTGATTTCAGTATGCCTCTTTCACCTGATATATTCCCATTTATGTTACCCCTTATCTTTTCCTGATGATTTCTCTCCTATTATTTATTTATATTTATGCATTACATCTTTCTCAAGGCTACCGCAAAACCAACCAAGTAATTAGGAGGTACCAATTAGTAGAAGTATCTGAACAATTGGCTATAGTACATTTACTAGATACAACTAAGTAAAGCAGTGGTTTGGAATTCCTATGGGACTTGCTCCTCATGTGGAAGCATTTTTTTTTAATTATGTTTGAGACTATTGCCTTCTTGGTTATAGGCTCCCCTCTTGCTTGTTTATTTCTCTTCCATTCTTCTTTATTGTTGTAACCATTGCTTTCAGCATTATTAATGAATTGTGGCTATTGCCAACTTTGAAAAAAAAAACAAGTAAAGCAACTGCTGAAATCTGTCTTTTAATTGCCAGTGCTCCATTTGTTCATCCTTTAGAGTAAAGTGTCTCTTCCATTTCCAACTATTGAGTTGAGGATGAACCACATCTCACAAGCTCAAGGATATTTCCGTATTTTGCAGTTGCTACTATGAAAGACAGGATTGCCCAACCACACCACACTTTATCTGCAATTTTCGCTTTTAACTATGGAAATCCAAAAAAAGCTTTTGTTCCCTCTCCAATCTTCACATCTATTTTACACAAAAGGGACAAGTAAAAAAGATCTAAAGACACCAACACCAGCTTCTTCCTTTGATATGCATACACAAGCCTGCTTAATTAAGTGAATGCCTTTCTCCAAAGGCTGCTTACAGCTACAAAGACATTCTGATGTATATGCCTTGGGATTGTCAGTAACCATCCTCTGAACCATGAAACATGGTTCGCCGGGTCGGACTGGGTCAGCTGACCTGGTCAGTTTTTTGGCCAACCAATTTGGTCCCGACCCTACGACCTCAACCTGGTGGTTGTTTTTAAATTAATTTTTTATTATTTTTTATTCCAACCCCAAGCTGACCCAGTCCCAACCCGGGTTGTGACCCCAACCGACTCGGGTCGGTTTTAGCCCCAGCCGACCCAATCCTGACCCCCGACCCCACCTACCTTACCTTGAAAGCTAATGGGAGATATAATGCAAGAAATGACAAAACTGCTTTATTTAGCAATTATTTTTTTTCCAGCTGCTACAGCCTACATTTCATCTTTGCAAGTGTAACATACATTAAAACTTTCTTATAACTATATCCTACTAGTGAGGAAATAGCTGAGTATGACAATGGAAGAAAAAAATGGAAAATGTCCTCCTGATTTTCCACATTCCCAGAGAAACCTTATGCCTCATGAATCAAAAGGTTGAACCCTTTCAATTCACTATTTAATATTCACATTAAAACTTGTAACAAATTGTTGTAAGAATATCAAGGCCTTGAGATTGACCAACTTGCCCATTTTCACAGCAGAAAGTAATAACGTATCACATGCCTATATATCAAAGATGCCTTGAGTTAATCATAGCCAACTTTGATTCCCTCAAGCACGTTTAGTTCAATAGTGTTTTTTTATCAAAATTCACTCAGCATTTGACTCATTAAATAAAAAATATAAAGTAAGGGTCACCTTTCCTTAAACACCTAAAAGGATAAAAATGAAGCCATCCAAAATGCCATTGGAAAGAATTGAAAGATAGGACGGGTATAGAATGACATCTTACCTAATTGATCTTCATACCAAACCCATTGTTGCACTCAGGGAAGGCGGGGTCGGGGGTCGGCCCGGGGTCAGTCGGCCCCAAAACTGACCTAGTTGGACGGGGTCGCGACCCCGGGTTGGATGGGGTCGGATTTTATTTATTTTATTATAAAAAATATAAATATATAAATAATAAAAATAGAAATAATATTTTTTATATTATATTTTTATGTATAGATAAAATATATACATAAATATAATTATATTTTTATATTATAATTGAATATGAGTGTTTATCTATATATATAGGGGTGCAAACGAGCCGAGTCGAGCCGAGTAGTATGGTGTTCAAGATCGGCTTGTTTATTTTACACGAGTTCGAGTTCGAGCTCGAGTTTTAGCGAGTATGTGGAACCCTTGTTCAAGCTTGGTTCGTTTATTAATCGAGCCGAGTCGAGCTCGAACTCGAGTAGTAGTTAGACTAAAATTCAATTCATATTCAAACTTAAGCTATATACAAACTCCTCTATAAAGTCAAAATCAATGAAAAGTCATTTGCGAAACTTTAGATTTAACTCATTTATGAAATTTAATATAAGTTTAAACTCAATTTTTGAATTATTTAATATATTTAAGTGACAATATATAAATATTAATACTTAAAATTTAATTTTTAAAAATAAATATATAATATAATATTTAATCGAGCTGCTCGCGAGTTTATCGAGCTGAGTAGGAGTCTGTTCAAGCTCGGCTTGTTTCATAAGTCGAACTTTATTTTTTGTTCAAGCTTGATCATTTAACGTAATAAACGAGTCGAGTCGAGTTTTTATCGAGCCGAGATTCGAGCTACTTGTCGAGTGTATTGGTTCGTTTGCACCTCTATATATATACAAGTAAATGTGATTTTTTGTGTGATTATGTTGTATTAGTATATGTTGGAAAAGAGTTAATCTTAAGTGAGAAGGTAAAGATACTTAACAAACAATTTTATAAATTTTAAGATGTATCATATATTTATAATCATTAAATGTTAACCATATGTAATAATATAAATGATAGCAAAATATTATTGTACTATCAATAAATGGAATGTTAAAAAAATAATAATTCTTGGCAAACTTGATGTGTGTGTGAAAGAGAAGAGAGTTAAAATAGATCTTTATAAATTTTAAGTATATAACACATATTTATGATCATAAATCTTATATATATGATATAAGTGATAGTGAAGTATTGTTATATTATTATTAAATACGGCGCAGAGTAGTCGCAGATTGACCTGCGCGGTCAGGTTGCGGGGGTCAAGGGGGCAGCGCCCCTTGTGGGGGGTATTAGGGGGGCAACGCCCCCCCAAGATTTTTTTATGGTGGTAAGGGGGAGGAGGAAGAAATTTTTTTTATGTAATAATAACATAAAAAAATGACCTAGGCCAGGTCGCCCCAGAGTCGGGCGACCTGGCTGACCGGGTCGCGCGACCCAAAGTTGGGTCGCACGACCCCCCACCGGGCCGGCTTGGAGTCGGCCCGGCTGGGCCGTTTGGTCGGCCCGAAAACTGACCGGGTTGGGCGACCCGGCCGACCGGGTCGCCGACTCGGTATTCCATGGTTGCACTCCAAAATTTAAAATGAAAAAAAGGGAGGGGCAAATACCCCTTTGCAGTTGCACATCCATTTGGACTAAAATACTTCAAGTATTACATGCCTATTAATAGGGGTGCAATCAAACAATACACTTGACAAGTAGCTCAAAACTTAATTTGGTAAAAGTTCCACTTGGCTCGTTTATTATGTTAAAGAAACAAGTTTGAACAAAAAACAAAATCTGATTGGTTATTGAGCCGTGCTTGAATAGACCCTTGCTTCACTCAATAAACTCATGAGTAGCTCGATTAACTACTCGATTGAATAATTATTTCAAAAATTAAATTATGAGTATTAATAGTTATACAGTATCACTTAAATATATGAAATAAATTGTAATAAAATTTAATTTGAGTTTGAACTTAGCATGATCTTCGGAAATGAGTTCAAGTTCGAGTTTTACAAATAAATTTAGATTGAGCTCGAGTTTTATAAACGAGTTTATATCGAGTTCAGACTAAATTTGAGTCGAGTTACTATCCTAGTTCAAGTTTGAGCTCAGTTCAATTAACTAATGAGAGTCAAGTTTGAATAAGACTCTAGCCTGTTCATAATAGCTCAAGTTCGACCTTGAACCTGTGTAGAATGAACAACATACTACTAGGCTTGGCTCGGTTTGTTTGCACCCGTTTATTAAAGGGCTATTAAGCTTCCATCCCAGCTACCAATGAATTCTAAGTTGGGGTTGGATTGGTGGATCTTGCTCGGGATTCACATCAGATTTAGATCGACCTATCCGAGGGAAGAAAAGCTGATTTTGGATCGAACCGGATTGGTTTTTTCTTGAAAACATTAAAAAATAGTGAATGTAAAAAACTACACTGCTTGTTTCTGTTGTCACTCCTTGCTATGGACATGTCTTCATTTTCTCTCTTGTTTTTTGATTTTCCTTGTTGGGCTCCGAAACTCCAATTGAGTTGGGTTGGATAACTTCCTTTGGGGAGGGGTCTTGCAATATAGAATCATGTGATATTTCCTTTCTCCTTTTTTTTGCTTGTAAAATTTTGGTTCCAACTGCAGCCTGAGTACATTGAATGTAGTCTAATTCCATATTCACATTCAAAAGCTCTACGTGTTCACTCTTTCGATTCTCGTAATGCATCACACATGCATGTTCTAATCTTAGGCACAATAACATATATTTATGAGGCTCTAGTCTTAACACATTGACATATAATGACACTTATGCCGACTAATTAAGAGTTAATGAATGTACTAGATGCATAAGACTCTTCTACACGAAGCATGTACTCTACATGTCTTTAATTTTCTAATCTTATGAGAGAAGATTGATGAGAACAGGGTTGGATCCAACAAACAAGAAGGTCCGGGACATCGCCGTTCAATTTTCTAGGATACTTCACATTTTTATTTTCTTATTTAGTACTATTATAGTTAATTCCTTACATTTCTTTTAATATTTGAAATTAATTTTGAGTCATTGTCTTTACATTTCAGTCCTTCAGAGGACTTGTTTATAATTAGTTCTTTTGAGATCTTTCTTGTAAAAATGACTCTATATAAGAGCCCACACCTTACATGAATGGGAAAAAAAAAGTTACATCCCTCCCCCCTCTCTCTACCTTCCCACCCTGATGCCGACACCAATGGTAGCAATCCTAGAGGGTCCCCAAAGGAAACTTGACGATCTAGTGGCCCACCCTTTCTTCTTGTAGGTAAACATCACCCCCAGAGGACATCCGGTACTCTTTTTCACCCTTTGGTGTTCCTTGTCATCTCCTTCACCTTTATCTTCTTCTTCGTCCTCTATTGAAACACCCTATCGGTGCCCCTCTCATGGGTTCCTTTTTCCCCGTCCACCATCGATGCACCACCACCACTTGAAGTTCCTGTTTGAGCACCCACGATGCATTTCCCTCCTCTCGGATCCCCTAGAGCTCCTCCCCCTTTTGTGCAGGCCTAACCACCTCATAGAGCTCTTGCCTAAGCACCCATGATGTGCGACTCTTCTCTTGGACTGCCCGGGAGCTCCTCCTCCTCCTGTGCAGGCCTGCGACTCTTCCAAATGCCCTTGTGCAATCCTACTGGTGCCTTTTCTAGCTTCTCTCTCAGCTGGCCGGACCAAGCGATGCTCCTTGTCCCGCTAAGAGGGACTTACGGCGTCTTCGACATCCCATGCTCTGCGATTCGTGGTCACCTTCTCATCGTCGTTGTTTGCTCTATCATTGTTGCCGTCTTTTGCTTCTTATGGCTTCGCCTTCTCCCTCAATCACCACCATTGTTTACCTTTGTTCTCTCTTTCCATTGTCATCTCCTCTGTCTCCTTCATCTTCTCTTTCCTTTGTCACAACACCCTTGCCTCTTGCCCGCTTTGCTCTATCTAAGACAATGAAGGAGAAGGTGGAGTAGAGAGGACAATTGAGGACGCTATGGGTGCTGCCTCCATTCTTTATTTGCTACCCACCTGTTCGTCTGGATGATCGATGGTGGCATTGTCGCGACCCTCTTTAGGTCTTCTTCAAGCCCCTCACGCACTCCAGGGCTTTGCCACCATACTGCCTCTCTCTTAGAGGATGCCAACATCTTCCACTAGTCCAACGGGCTCAACATCGGTTGGTCTAGCTTAGCCCTCATGCGCTATGGCCTTTAAGTGCCTTGGGCACGTTGTTGAGCAGTCACAACCTCATTAGGCTTACCTCATACCCGACAGCGCATGCTATTCAGATAGCCACAACCTGATGTCGGCTAGACGGCTTTGGTACTGCCATGATCTCCCCGGCTGGGTCCTTTAGCCCATGCCCTGCATGCCTCCATGAACCCTCCCCCCTTTATGTGCTTTTGGAAGGCTTTAACACCCTTCGGAGCTACTAGCATGCTCCATGAAACCACCCCTTTGGCCCATCACCTCCAAGAGGCTGCCATGACCCTTGCCCAGGGCTTGTTTGCACGGTCGGGGGCTGCATTGGATCATGCTGTGACCCTCGAAGTGAGGGGCTTCTCTGCAAGCCTGGCTCATGAACAACGAAAGACTGGTTTGTGGTTTAGGCGAGTTTGACCTGGTTCAGATCAGTTCGGCCTGGTTTAAGGCCTATTCAACGCCATTTTGACTGGTCAACACCTTTCAAGCCCAATTCAACATCTTTTCATTTTAGTTCTAACTCGGCCAGTCCCTTTTGGGTCCGATCAGAGTTAATTTAGCACTTTCTTGACCTATTTGGGCCCGCTCACACATCTAGATGGCGACATCATCACCCTTACCCTACATCAAAGACTAATCAAGTAGCTAATTTTTCAAACAAATGACTTGCTTTTCTAAAGTATCAAACTTTCCATGTGATAACAATTAAATTTTAATCATGCAATTTCTTCTATGTCTAATCACATTACATAGTATCTCCAATTTTTCATGTGGTATAACCTATTTAATTTAATTATGAACTTTCTCTCAAATTTAACTATAATTATGTGCCACTTTAATTCTTCTATTTATCATTCAAGAGAGTTCAACATAAAACTTAGATAAAATTAAATATCTAGTTATGAAATAACTTTCATACTAATATAGATCAAAGATAGTTTATTTAAGTCATCTAACTATAATGGTTCATTGAATCGGTTGAATCATATTGGAATTGGTCGATTCTAGAATTGGATCAGCCGGTCTCAATTTAATTTTCGCATGGAGGACTGGTCTAGAATTGATTCTCAGAGGAATCGATCGAAATCGGTTGGAATCGGTGTGGAATCGGCTAATTCAACTGATTCGCCAAGACAACTTATGTCTCAGGCTTTTAACGAAATCGGGCCTGATTCAAACCCGATATTGACTTGATATTATTGTTTTAAGGGTTATGCTGGGCTTGAATTGCTCCTCCCCTACCCATTCCACCCGAAGCACTTAGGACATCAGCGATCCAGACAATTTTGGCAATGATCCAATGTTGATTACGGCAATTTTGGTGACCAATAACCAATTCGGCTTCGATTCCTCCATCTTCCGATGATCTTCAGATGATTCTGATTCTTCCCTTCCTTCGATTCTAGGTGATTTTAGTGATGGGTGGCAGCGATTCCGACTCTTCCCTTCCTTATCCCTTTAGTGACTGTTTCATGTTGATTCCGACCGGAACATTCCCTTAAGAGGTTGTTTAGCCCATCCCTGCCTTGGGGTGACTGTTGAGGTGGGGCTGTTCAGCCCCTCATAACCTTGATACTCACCTCTTAGGTGACTATTAGAGTCAAGGCTGAACAGCCTCTATCTCGACCTTGACTGTGGTTGTCTTGGGTGACTGTCAAGGCCGAATTGCCCCTTATGGCCACCTTATTGGAAACAATCTCAAAGGGAAGAGGAGAGGATGAGGGGAGCAGTGGCTCTGGAGCTGGGGAGTTGTCATATTGTTGGTCATAGTCCACTTGACCCACATCCATTGAGGATGTGAGAGGTAAAGAGGGATATGATCTATTATATTGATCTACTTTGATGTGATCCACTAAGGATCCTCACATATTTAGTCGACAAAACGACTCGCAAAGGACACTAAGACAAGTCTTTAAAAGAGTTATGACAACTACTTCTGCGACAAAATGAACAGTTCAACATATATGCAAGTGATTTCTACATGCAGGTAATAGTCTTCAATTAGAAAACTCATACATATGTATTTTATATATTTTTTAATGGGTCATTAACAAATCCGTGATCATCTTAATTTAATATAGGCATTCCAACACATGTCACCATAAGCCCTTATTTCTAGACCATGATTGATGCAAAGGGGAGGCTAAATTGGGATTAAATGTCCCAACCAGCTGACGCGTCTACGTTGCCGGCCTTGGTTAGGAAGTAGAAAAAAAAGCTTAAGGCCTAACAAACTTGAGTAGATAGTTTTAAGTTGGTATGGAGGGAGAGAGGGTACATAGTAATATGCGATGGGTGGACTGGCATAACAAAGGGTTTGTGATTAACTTTCTTATGTATTTTTCAGAGGGCGCAACGTTTTTAAAGTTCATTGATGCTTCAAGTTATATAAAAAATGTTGATTACATTTTTTTTACTTATGAACGACATTGTGGAAGAGATTGGGGAGAACATTGTTTAGTTTGATGTGTAGCATATTCTATTGACCTCATGTTGGAGGATATAAGTAAAGAGATATCAGTTTTTACATTTGTTTTCCATGCACAACTTATCACCTCATTTATTTATTCACATCCATGCTTGCTTCACATAAAGGCCTGAGCCAACAGGATATGCAATACAATTCATTGTCTTGGAGAGTTTGCTTTGGCATAAACATGCATTGGTTTGATTCATTACAATGGAACATTGTATTTGTTATATGGTCGACTTGCACAACAAGATGGATCAATTAGAGATCCTTGCATAGATAAAGTTTTTGGTTATAGACAAACATTTTTGAGAGAAAATTGTTTACTACTTATCCATCATTGAGTCACTTGTAACCATGTTGAGATTAGTGAACTTAGATGAGAGGAACCATATGAGATACTTTTATGATGTCATGGTAATAGGGACAATTTTTTAGTTATTTTAGGTCCTTTTATGTTTGGGTCCTTGACCTGGACTAGTATGTAAATAGGGTATTTTAAGGAGTCTTTTGTTAATATGCCACCTCTATAAAGGGGCACCCCGATGTACATATTGAAAATAGTGAATAGTGAAGAATTTTTTGGAGCCTCGCGGCTGGTTACGTTTGTGCGAGGGCTTCGGCCCGTCACCTCTCTCTCCACCCCGGCGAGGAGCGCCATTCCTCTTCCATCTTCGGCAATGAGGCCGGCTCCATCTTCCCCTCACCTCGGTCACGAGGACCGTTTCTCCTTCCCCCCTGACCGGCATCGTTTCTCTACTGCTCCATCAACACCGTCGGTGAAGCCTTCACAACGTCAGGCGATCCTCGGACCAGTCTTCCTCCTTGCCGTCGCGACCCCTCGTCTCCAATAATTGCCCATTTTAGCTGTTGTCTGGACGGAACTGAAGGTTTCGACAAAATTTTCGGTCGTCCTTCCTGTCGCTGGCAACCCGTCATTCTGCGCCATTCCCATCCGGAGGCCGATGAAGGCCGACAAAGGTAGAAGCAAAAGAAGAAGAAGAAGGAAGAGGTGAAGGAGCTGCGGGTGGGGGCAGATCTGGCGATCCCCGGATCTGTCCTCCCATGCGCTATCTTTCTCAGGCAACCGACAACAGTCGCACCACCGGACGGCGGTGTCTGCTTTCCACTCCACGTTTGCTTGGTGGCACTGGCCGGACAACGTTGTGGCCACCACCCCCCTGCTTTGTTTCCTCCTCCAGCACGATGCGGCCGCAGCGCTCGGACGAAAACGGCGACGAAGGCGGGCGAGGGTGGCACTATCCCCCTTTTTTGTCGCGATTGCGGGACCGTCGCGATGCCGTCACGTCGACGGGTGGGTCTCCACGCAGAGGCGGCCACGCTACCACCCGCCGCGGGCGTCCTTCCGCCATGACCCCCCTTCCCCCCTAGTCGCGCACGCTGATGTGATACGCGCGGCCGTGCGACTGTGGCTCACCACGGCGGCTCGTTTGATCTGGTCCGCAGCCCAGACCGCCCGGTTTGGCCGGTTCGACTGGGTCTAGGGCCGGTTCAAGCTGGTTCAGGTCATTTTGAGCCGGTTTAGACCGGTTCAAAGTGGTTCGACTCAGTTTGGAGCGTGGTTCGGATTTGTTTTGACCGGTTTGAGCTTGGTCGCTTCATTTTGGGTTCTATTTAAGTTGCTTAAGTCATTTTCAGTCTGTTTAGTCTGGTTTAGCCGGTTTGTCCCGCATCACATGGACAAGACAAAATTAAATATTAAGGAGAAGGATTGCTAATGGTACAAGAAGTGGTGAAAGATTATAGATGCTAAATGGACAAGACACTACACCACGATATACATATAATAGGTAAATCTTGTTAATTGTTAATTATAATTTAATTGTTGTTTACTCCGCGTAATATATGTTCTTATGTTATATGTGAGAAATGTAGGATATTTCTTAAACTTCACAATGCAATATGGATCACAAGTATGTAACGATGAAGAAGTGCTAAGCGATACTTTGTGTGTAATACAAAGGCATTCTTGAACTTAGCAAGATATATGTAAAGTTGAGTTAGAGATAAGTGGAAAAGTTATTTTTGCTAGTGTTTTCACTTATGGACTACCAATAGTCTAATAATTTGCCGAATCTTAGTTTTTTGATACAATCTTATAGTACGAGGACTAGAGTATACTTAGATTCATATTTGAGATATCATTTAACAATGTTGGTCTTGATATGTTGAAACAAACTTCTTATGTATTTTATGATATATGCTTTGACTTATTTGACCAATAGTAACATCATGGTCAATAGTTGTTTTTTGTGGTGGGTGCAAGTTAACACAAAAGTGGCTGAAGTCTACTTGCATTAATTGCAATTTGAATTCTTAGTTAAAACTCAAGTTTCTCCTAGTGCGAGAGGAACTAGAGTATATTTTGCCTTATTCACACGATGATAATAAATATATTAACATCTGATAGTTTGGAGAAACTAATGTTTTGCCATTACAACATGCAACTGAGGATAAAGAACATTAAAAACTTCTATACCAGAGATTTACACTATTCTCAGGTAGTTCATATAAGCAAAGAGCTCAGACAAAGCACAGGAATGAATCACCTACTTCCTATGTTGATGTGAACTATATTTTTTATGAGAAGTACCTACTTTTCTGCTTGGGTGGAGAAGGCAGAGAGAGCATCTTCAAAGTTCGTTTTGAGAATCATACATGGACTGAAAGGGAACTAGATGATGTTTAGCCTAAAGATGAAGACATGCGACATGAAATCCTAGCTACTCCAACTCCAGTCCCAACTTTAGTCCCTGTTCCAGCCTTAGTCCCGGTCACAGCTCTATTCTTAACCTTATAACCAACTCCCACTAAGATGAGGACAAAGACCATTGCAATTAGATTGGGGTGTTTCTCACATTAAAAAAGTTTTATCAACGTGGCATGGGACTTGGGTGTTCTTCGTCACAAGCAGAGAAATAAGTAAAGAAAAGAAAGGTAGACATTATGTAAGGAGCTGTGAGTTCAATTGATAGTATCCAGGCATCTTTCTCAAATCACGATGACGATGACGATGACGATGATGAATAGTTTATTATTCTATGCAACAACAAAATGTAGGGTTTAGGTGGAGGTGACGGTGGAGATGGTGGAGGAGAAGGATTTTCTAGCCAGTTGGGATATGAGCAAATGATTTGAGTTAGAGACAATATTTCGGTGGTAGAAATTGGCATTGGAATTGGATGATCTTTGGTCCGTACACTATATCAAATTATCTATAACCTTTTCATGACTTCCACCCTTATATTCTAGCTACATCTTTGGGTTCTTAGGATAATGTCTATGATATCTCTCCGATGTTGATTTATTATTTTCGTATGGATATGGACCGATCATGTTAGAAAGGTCTCAATGGAACTTCCAAGAGAATATATAAAATGAGGATGAAAGTGGAGGCCATAACTAATGAAACAAAGGTATACCATTTTGTTGAATATCAACTGTTATTTGTATCATGTTACCGTTGTTTAATGAAATGATCATTGCCAGTAAAGTATACCCGTCTTAAAGTCTTTTGCAAGCACTGAAACTATGTTAAATTAGTGTTTTATATTCTTGTATAGTTTAGTGCCACTTCTATTTTTTTTGGAATTTTTAGTTATTTTTTTGAATTTTGTATAATGAAAAAATAAGAAAAATCAATTCAGACCAATTTTAAAACGATTTTCTTCTCAAGGAATCAGCTTATTTCAACTGATTTGATCCGATTTGAGTCGAATCGGTGCCCACCGATTCTTATTCTGATTCTAATTTTCCATCCTTGATTTATAATTACTAAAAAGGATTCAATATGATTTAACACCTAAGTATGGGTAAACAATCATATTTTAATCATGTAATTTAATTTTTAATGCTAAAAGAAGCTTGGGACACCTGTATTTTCTGAACTTTTTCTTTATGTATTTCCCCTTTTATTTTTTCCTTCAAAAATAATCTCCTAGGTTACTGTAGCACTGTGATCCCATTGACCGATTCCACGGTCCATGGTTTTTACATTGCACTTTTACAAATGTCAAACATGGCCCTATTGTTTGGGGGATGCTATTGGCCACCCTAAAGCATGTTAACTCTCTTTGTTGCTCTTGTGCCATGCTGCAGTCAATGAACCGTAAATGTAAATGGTAACACCGAAGTTATATTCTTCTAGTTCTAGGCTCAGATGTCATCTACAGTGAAGCTGCAGTAGCAGACCTGTTATTTACGCTAAGGCAACTGTGTGGGAGCTACACCACAATCTTCCTTGCCGGAGAGCTCCGGAATGGTGAGCCTCTGCTGCTCTCTCTGTCCCTGATTTGAAGATGAAGCTAACTATGGCCCTTTCTCTGAATAGATGCTGTGCTCGAGTACTTCTTGGAGACTGCTCTGGACTATTTTGTAGTCGGTCACATTGATCAGATCCAATGGCATCCAGACTATCACAGCCAACGAGTAGCAGTCTTTATTCTGGTAAAGAGAACTGACAAGGTAGAATGGTAACCCCTTTAGCTTGTCTCATCAGTCGTCAGTCCACGGATTTGGTCCAAACATATTGCGGCTGAGGTGGGGGTTAGTTGAAGCTAGTTTGACAAACGGATTTGGAGAAAACAAGGGAAAGTTCAGCAAATCCTTCGCATCTTTACTGTTGAATTTTCTTCCCAGTTCTGACGGTGATGAAGTATTAAATCACACAGGAACAGAACACAATGCTGATCTACAAATGCAGACATGGTATGCAATACTGGACATGGTGCAAAAACTCTTGCAAGACTGCCAACACTCACATTGTGGTTCTGGGTGTTTAGTTTTGCGATTGAAGAGCCTTTCCTCCCAGCGTATGTCCCTTAATATTCACCGACTAAACCTCTACGACAAGAACTATTGTTCATTGATTGATTGATTGTTGTTCTTGTATCTGCCCGGGATTTGATGGATGCTGCAAAGCCTGAAGGCTGCAGCTACAGCAGCAATAAGTAGAAGTTCTTTTAAAATCAGTAGATGTACGTTAACCCCGGTTTCGTTCTTGCCATGAACTTCCACTTCTATTCTACGTAGGAAGATAAGGCTACGAAGAGCGAGGTTTGCCGTAACGGTTTCCATCTGACTGGGACCATCCACCTTGGAAATTACCTTGCAGCCTTTAAATGATATGACCCACAATTGCCTTAAAACTCAGCAGAAACAACGAAGCACACCTATGACTGAGTACCGGTCATAATAAAAAGGAATGCATTACTTTTTCTTTTCAATGATCACTATGGGAAAGCAATGATAATGTTTAGAATAAACACCCAAAAAAAGGGCACGGAACAAGAAGTGTCAAATGGATGAGAAAAGTTGCATGTGAGAATTCTCTCTGAAAGTGTACCCTAAAAATATCCTCCACGATATATGTCTTACGACGAACTAAGCTCAACTAACTCAACTACTAAAACTTTCTTGCATATTTCTTTTATAAAAACAAAAGAGAGAAAGCAAACTCAAAGCATACGACGCTCAGAAGAAAAAGAAAAGAACATGGGAAAAAGCCCCCACAAATTTCCTTCTTCAAAGCCAACGAGGGAACTTGCCTCCTTTCCCAGTTTTACAACAAAGTAGAACACAGCCGGTAGGAATGGAAAAATCTCTGTTTCTGATCAATGGGCAGCATGAGATAAGTTCCGGCACGCAAACCAACGCCGAAGCAGCAAATTGGTGAAAGGCAGATCGTGCTGGACACAACGCTGCGAAGAGTAACGTTCGCCGTGAAGGTTTCGACCTGAGTGCTACTTCCGTCAGACGGCTTGTTGGCCAAATGACTCCTGACGAAAGCAATCTTGCCCTGGCGGGGGAGCATGGTAATTGCAAACTTGCTTGGGAGCTCTGGTCACTGAATACATCACTATCAGCAACTGCGTTCACAAGCTGCTACTGGATCGTCAAGCTGCTACTGGAAGACCGATCCATCGGTCTCGAAGAAGCTCGACCTGTTGTCGGTAAGCTAGAAGAGCTGATTACACAAGGCCCAGGATGCGCACTAAGATATCGCAACCACCGTAACGACACCTAAATAGCCAATCCAAGCTAAGGAAGTAGAGTTGCAAATAGGTCGGATTCGGTATCGAGATAGGTAGATTCCGATTCTGATAAGAAGTTAGTATTTGCAATTTTCATTCCGATGATATCAAAATGATTAATTCTGAATTTGATTTATTTTTTATTTCTTTTTTAAAATTGAAATATTTCGATACCACACTAGTAATTTTTAATATTTTATATAGTATACATCCAGTGAAAAATAAAAACTAATAACTACTTTTTTTGAACAAATAAGATCACATATATATATGTTCACGAAAGAGTACAAACAAGTTAATACAACACTAAACTTAAACCAAAAGTGACACACAATCAAACTAAGAAAGAGTAAAGTTCGATATGAACGTATCTTTCCTAAGAAAATCAAACATAGTCACAAATCGACCAACACACAAAGATGATTAAGGTCGAACAACAGATAAAGAAATTCCATAAAAGGAGTTTGACAACTGTCATGAGACCCGATAATCCCGTCAAAAAAGTGTGGATATCGCTTAAACTATCGATCTCAAGATAAGGTGAGTGACCATGAAGAGAACCAGAAAAGAAAACCTAAAGAAACAAGATCACATGACAACGAACAAAAATAAGGAACTGAACAAAACAAACCTATGTAAGTAAGTCGGACTCTACATTTATAGCGCAACAAAAGGAGACAAAAAACCTAAAATCATATTTAGGTGGAACACTAGAAAGAGAATGTGGGAGGGAGAATATCTCAAAACGAAAATAACTACAAAATAGTAAAAGAAAATTGTTCAGGATGACGAAGGTGAAGGCAAGGAGACGCTAACTCTTAGGGGCTGTTTGGTATCATAAATTTTTGGGGATAAACCTGGGTTATAAACCTGGGTTATCCCCAAAATTTTGGAGATAACCCAGATTTATCCCCAAGTTATCTCCGTATCAAACAGCACCTCTAGGGATCAGCTAGAATGGGGACGTAAGACTAAACTGCGCTCCGAGAGTCTACCGGAAGATTGCCCCGAGAGTGCTGCTCAACAAAGGAGCTGTACCACCGGATGAGGGCAGAGAGGTGCTCCGCGTGAAAGTATCTGTATCGCCTTGAACGAAAGAAGATAATCACGGGATAAGGGGCCGTCGGAGAAGGGCCGTCAAGTGCCGGATGAAGCCTGAAGTGGAACCTACTCAGGATGATTGGCGACGGTGTCTCGTTGACTCTTACAAACCCCAAAACCATGGTGTTGAGATAAAAGGGCCCAGGATATATAAGCACTATATCCCCACAATTCTAATACTCTCCCTCACAGTCAAAGTGGGCAGTGGAAATAAGAGGTAAGATAATCAATCAAGTATTAAAGATCGATAAATGTCCGCTCTGATATCATTTTACAAACCCTAAATCTATGGTGTTGAGGTAGAAGGGCCCAGGATATATAAGCACTGTATCAAGTCTCAAATAGTCAATATGGGATTATCTTCACAATTCTAACATTGACAGGCAAGTGGGCATCGGCGGGGTTTCCGCCGAAGGGAGGGCCGCCGGACGATGGTTCTGCGGGCGAGGGAACCGAGGGTTCACCAAAGGAGGGCCGCCGGACGAGGGTTCTGCTGGCGAGGGATCCGCCAAATGAGAGTTCGCCGAAGGGGACCGCCGGACGAAGGTTCCGCCAACGTGGGAACCGCCAAAGGAAGGTTCGCCAAAGGAGGGCCGCCGGACGAGGGTTCCAACAAACGGCCCATCGATCAGAATAGCAGATTTCCATCACAAATCCGTCTTTACATGAAAAATCGACAGCAGACACCAATCAGAGCTCAATTCTGATAGGAGCTCAACTTGTTGAGTTCTCACATAAATCCATAGTTGAAATGGAGAAATCAACGGAACGGCATCCAAAATTTGATCCAAAACAAGGGGGAAATGGAAACAGATCGCAACTATCGAAGACAATAACATCCTTGGAAGAACAATGGGATCCGGGGTGACACAACGGCCCACTCGATGGAGAGAGGAACAAATGCAGAGGGTTCCCACCTGCTGCATGTAGAGGAGGCCGATCGATCAGGGTTACTACACGAAGAAGAGCTTGGCGTAGTGACGAACGCCTTTGGAAAATGATATGCCTCCTCACTTGGAGCAGTAGAGGAGTGCAAAATGAGCAGGGCACCTCCATAGGAACAACCTGTTAGAGAGGAATGAGAGTGTGGCCCGAGGAAGATGAAGTTGCCGTCAAGAACTACTGATGACGATTTTGCCAAAGAACAAGGGTCTGTGGACGACCCTAGTCATTTGCAGCCCTGTTCGTTTGTAGCTCTCGCGCAGGGGCTGCTCCTCCGCCAAGAAGGGAAGCCACCGAGAAGGGGATGCTCATTCGCGTGCTTCTCCTCCTCCAGTGGCTGCCGAGAAGGGGGTTTGATGAGAAGGGGATGGGGATGCTACGATGCCAACTACGAGAAGGGGATGCTGCCGGATACGAGAGAAGGGGAGAGGACAATGGGGATCTGATCGAGTGAGCAATGCTAGGTTTCATGCTCTTGCGACCGGACATTCATATGGCCATGGCCGATCTAGAAGGTCAACTATCCAAATTCTTTATCAAAAATATTATCAAACTTTATACACGAATAACTTAATCGACATCGGGTCAGATTATCAGGACATCGGATATCATTTGCAACCCTACCTACAAGGTTGTGTAACAGTGGCAAATATACATCATTGGGGGACTTCTTGCGGAAGAAATTTTTTTAATAAAGCACTTCTTTCAAAAGTTCTTCTCATTTATGGAAGTGAAACGTGCTTGGATGTTAAAATTTAAAAGAACGTCGGCACCATCTCCTTCTCCCTGTTCGTCCTTCTCCCGCTCTGCCTGGAACCTCAAGAGCACCTTGTTCAACACCACATCGAAGGCGTCTCCACACCGATAGAGCAACCGACAGCCTCCTTGCCATTGCATCCCTTGTCCGTGTTGAATCCTCTCTTCAGAAGCTCATTGGCAATCCGGCTGCACAGATCTTCAAGTTCTTCGACGTTGCCATAGGTTACAGAGCTAGCAGGGTTCTCATCACCCTCTTCTTCGTCAGAAGTGCCAACAAGCAGCCCCTGTTCTCCCGCCTCTTGGTTCTCTACCGTTGTGTGCTCCAACCGATGAGGAAGAAGGTGGGCCTGGCGACATATGTGCCGCCACAGCTGGAGGTGCCAAGGTCCGCTCAGTAGACGGCAGGACGGTAGTTTCTATTGTAGATGACGGCATGGTGGTGGGAAACCCCACAGCTATAGAGGGGCTCGCGGAGGGCGGCGGGCGAGGGGGAACACCAGCGGATTACAGGGGGCTCGTGGAGCATAGCGGGCTCGTCGGCGGAGGAGGGGACACTGGCAGGATGGAGAGGGGATCGTGGGGGCCGCTGGCGGGATGCTCGTGGAGGGTGGAGGGTCGCCAGGGGGGCTCGCAGGGGCTGCTGGCGGGTTTGCTCACGGAGAGCGGAGCATCTCCGAGGGGGCTGCTGGTGGGGGGCCCGCTGACTGTCGACTCTGAAAATTCGACGGGGTCCTCTCCTTTTCAGGGAAGTCCGTGAACCCAGATCGTCACCTCAAGAGGGGATGAGGAAAGAAAGGAATAAAGCTCGGAAAGTAAATCTCACCTCGGTCCCACACTCACATTGATCCCCGAACTTTCATCCCTTGGCGTCGCTTGATCACCAAAGAGACGGTTTGGGTCATGTGGGAGGAGGGTGAGAAGAAATAAACGTGGTCGCCAGGAACCGTGGGTTCCGATTTAAAGAATTAAATGAAAGATGATCGTGTGTACCTTAGCATGAAGAGTGTGGGTTAAAGCTTCTCCTTCTTCGGCCGGCCGATGAAGAAGAGTCCTCAACGTGTGGGTGCTTGATGTTCTGTGCAATGAAAGATTCTGAGTTGAATAGAGAAAGATATAGCCAAATCTGTGTTGTCGAAAAAGCCGAGCAGCAGTCCAGGATCTGCCAGGCGCGACTTTACTTCTGCGCTTGTCACGACCAGCCCCGACCTCGGAATCAAGTGCCGTCGATTGAAAACTGAAGAACACTTGGAGAGGAAGATCTTTTATGAAGAGAGCTCAGGCAGCAAACGTCCACACGCTGCTGTAGAGGCCGAAGAAGAGAGACTTGGCAGATCCCCTGCAGAACAGCCTTCCTCTCTCTTGAACCGACTTTTCTCTCTCTAAAAACTCGAAATTCTCTCTCTAAAAATCACAAAATCGATGCAGGAGGGTGCTAGGACGTCTTGAGATGCCTGGGGAGTCGTTCTCATGTCTTTGGAACGACCGGAATCGGATTTAATTTATAGGAGAACAGAAGGCGTTATCAAGGCTAAAAAATAGGGGCCTTGCGCCCCACCCCTGGGCGCATGCGCCCTGGTGCTGGGCGCATGAGCCCCACTGAGGGGCGCATGTGCCCCCCAATGAGGGTGCATGGGCACAGTTCCCGAGAAAAGAGGCCTTATCCAGTCCGTCCGTTCAGTGGTAGAATCCGGGTGAAAAACTGGGTCCCTCGTGCCTCAAAGGTGGGGCGCATGTGCCCTCAAGTGAGGGCACGAGGTCACGTGCCTCACTGGTAGGGCGCATGGCCATGTGCCCTGGGTCCCGGGCGCATGTGACCAGGAACCCGGGCGCATGGGACTGGTTTCGCGCGTCCTTCTTCCGGAAGCCATTGCGAACACTCCCGAACTCGGAATTCGACGCTGTTTGTTGCGTTGGAAAGATAACAGGCCGAAGAAGCTTTATATAGCATCGGATCAGCCATAACACCCTCCAAAACTTCAGAGTTTTATCTGGAAGTTAGGGCAGTGAACAGAAGATCCGATATAGGCCAAAACGACTTCGACGGCAAACCGGAAAGCACGGAATGCAACAAAACTTGTCCGGGGTGTGAATATGACCATAACCTTCAATGCATGATCATTAGGCATTGGTCGTTCAGCCAATTTCCGTGTTTACACGATTTACGTGTGGCTTTCGCTCGGAAATTACGACTTTTTGCGGAAAACTTCGGAAAGCATCCGATTTCGTTCGGCGAAGCTTCAAATCAACTTTAAATGACCCGGCATCATTATAAGGTCAATCGCACATGTTACCCTATAAAACATGAGTTTTATGCTCTGAATGAGGCGAATTTGGCGTGTCTACAGCTTGCCTCGCCTTGATGTTGGCTTTGTAAGGGAGTGGCATGTAATGAAGTGGAGTGATTCGTAGTGAACTGTAATGGAATGCAAGTGAATGTAGATGAATGTAGCGGAATGGAATGGTGATGAACTGAAAAGGTGGCATCAAGGTGTAGATATAGACACGCTTATCTACCTGATCCAGCAATATGAATCTCGCTGAGTATTCTAGATCGCTTTCATGTTCTATCAAAACCTCACATAATTGATTGGTAAAAGACATGCCCTTGGCACGAGAGATAAAAAAGTAAATGATAAAGGATAAAAGGATGTAGCCAACCCTCAGCGTGGTGAGGAGTCCTCGAATTCGTAGGTTCATCATCAGCCAGCAACCCGAACTTTGCGGTGTTCTTGTACTGTGATGGGCTAAAGTTTTGTAAAAGAGAAGTTGATCTTAAAAAGAAAAGAATACCAATCCATCATATTTGGAATCTCAAGTTCATTCAAGTTTCACCAAAATACTCCATTTAATTCTAAGTGGAATAATCTCAAATTCTAAAAGGGTTCATTTAAGCATAACAAAATTGCTCGGGTATCGTGAAAATCATGAATCACGCTCTAGCAGAAAACTCGATATTCGGAAAACGACAAGACAGATTTAAGCCATAGTGAGATTGAAAGACAATGGTGGAATAACATAGAATGATGGGAAAGAAGAAACAATGGCATGACAATTGCCATGACACGGTGGGATAAAATGAAAGACACGGTGGGATAAAAGAAAGGAAAGAATAAAACATGGTGGAAAAAGGAATAAAACATGAAGGGATAAAATTAGTAATGATGAAGAATGAAAAGGAGATGGATGTGAAAACATAGAAAATTATGTAGAAAAAAGTTGAAGATATAGATTATATATTGGAGGTCAAGACTCCTGACTAGGAACCATCGTCCCTCCAATGTTCAATTTTGGCTTATCCGTGAGTGTGAAGAAATGACCAAGCCGTCGTAGATTTTGTTGAAGGGGATCTCGGGCCCAGTCATCTTCACTCTCAAGGTCTTCAACATTAATGCATATAATACATATAAAATGGACCTAGCATAACTAGGTGACAGATAGTAGGAGTGATGTGAAGTGCAAAAATGAAGTGATGGTGGTGATGTGATGTGAGATTGATGAGAAGCTGAGGATGAAATCTTCAGGTAAGCTGCATCGACCGCCTAGTTCATCAGCATCTCTGGTCCATCCTTGTCTTGCCTTCTGACGGAATACAACACCATAAGAATGTTCAGTTGGGTGGTGCTTCCTTTTCGCTGCAAGGTTGGCATGACGTTCCTTGGGGAACATTGATCTCACCAATTCACCTGTTAGGACTAAAAAAAGGTTGCCTGCACATTTCTGGTTAGTACCCAACAGACAGAATTGTCATATGAAGCAGATTGTTCATGAAATGATCAACTGAAGATTTTACTATTAGAACCATCATTTGGAGGTCAAAACAATGTTTTTGATGATGGTTCCTTTAGCAAAAAATGTCATTTTTAACATTATAGACAATTTCTTATTTTTTGAGATTTTTCTGAATTTTTCGAATTTTTTGTCCATGTGCCCCCGATCGGGGGCACCTGGCCATGCGCCCTGGGGGTGGGACACCTGGCCATGTGCCCTCAGATGAGGGCACATGCGCCCTGGGGCAAATTTTTTTTAAATTGTACCTGATCGCCCTTCTCCTTTTGCTTCTTTAGCTCCTGAAAATACTTAATGAAAATGATTAAATTTTTATCATTACTCATCCCTTTGCTAGTATATCGTATGCCTTGATTTTGAGTCAAAGGGAGGAGCCTTCTCAACAAGGTGGAATTAAACAAATGACTTAAAATGAAATGGGAGGTTGAGAGAACTTACCTGTCATGGTGTGAATCCTCTCCTCTCCTGTATTGAAATGCCTGAAACACTTGACAGAAAGGGGATTAGATCTTCATCAGGACTCATCCCTTTGCCCATTACGGTCAACTTTGACTTAGGTCAAGGGGAAGAGCCTTCTTAACAAGGTAATTAAAGTAAAAATGGATATGCAATGCAGAAATGAAAATATGCATGACAATCAAATAAGCATGGATGCAACTAAGGCAATGATCATGACTAAGCAATTTTTTTTTTGGATTTTCTTGAAAACAATCATTTGGATTTTCAAAAGTACTCAAATTTTTTTTGGATTTTTGAAATATGTATATATATATTTTTAATTTTTGAAATATTCATTTTTTTTGGGTTTTTGAAATATTCAATTTTTTGGGTTTTTGAAATATGCATTTTTTTGGGTTTTTGAAATATGCATTTTTTGGTTTTTTTTTGAAATATGCATTTTTTTGGTTTTTGAAATATGCGTTTTTTTTTTGGTTTTTTGAAGTATGCATTTTTTTGGACTTTTGAAATATGCAATTTTTTGTGAAGAAAATGCTGGTATTTTAGATAATTCATCGGTATTTGGGGTTTGTCAAGCTTCAAGTGGTAGATGCCACGTGCAAAAATAAAGTTCCTTACCTAGAATCCTTCTAACCTTCTTCCTTTGATCGGCTTGGGTTCCACCTGGATTTGGTCGGTTTACCCTACCCAAGGAGTTTAAGGAGGAAGAGTATAGAGGAAGTCCTTGATAGGGTTCGAAGATGTTGAGAGGGATTTCTCTACTCTCACTCAAATTACCCATTGGGATTCGGCCTCTTTGGGTTTTTCTTTCTTTTCTTGTTCTTTTCTATGTGGCACATATTTGGACAGGTTTTTGACCCGTGGGGACATTGCCCATCTTTTAGTGCCTTTTGCCTTGACTATCATTCTGGGTACTCATTCGGACAGGTTGATCATTTTTTTTTCTAACCTGAGGGGTTCATTGCCCATCTTTTGGCACCCTTTTGCACCTTCTGAGACGGCCTCCTACTAGGGTGGCGAGTGTTTTCGATACTACCCCACTCTAATCTTCTCTCCCTATCTTGGACCGAGTAGAAGAGAATAGGGTAAGGGTACTCCTTCCATTTCTAGATTTCTGTCTTGCCTTTCGCAAGTGTTGGGTTGTCTGGATTCTAGGATCGGGAAGTGTTGTGTGTGTAGGATGGTACCTACCCTTGACTTCTCACGAACAACCTAGGATCGATGACTTGAGGTTATACCAGTGGTTTCTCCATTTTTATTGAAAGTACTTTTTGAGGTAAACTCCATTCCAAGGATGATTCAATTTTTCTCTATCTGCATTAGTCAATTCATATGCATTACCTGGATACTTTTCAGTGATTACAAAAGGCCCTTCCCAGTTAGGTTGCAACTTGGAGCGGGGACCCCCTGGCTTAACAAATATGCGTTTGACTACCATCTCACCGATTTCAAATTTTCTCTCGACCACCCTCTTTTGATAAAACCTTTTGAGTCTATTCTGATAAGTCCGGGCATGCTCGGCGGTGGCTAGCCTTCTTTCATCCAAAAGTTCAAGCTGTGCAAGGAGAGATTCTCGTCTCTCATCAACAGGAATATCCCTGTCGAGCTGAACTCGGAGAGATGGAAGTAATACTTCGTAAGGGACCACTGCTTCCATTCCATATGCCAAAGCATATGGGGTTTGTCCAGTGGGAGTCCTTACAGAAGTATGATAAGCCCATAGAGCATCTACAAGCTTATCAGGCCAGTCGGCAAATTTGCTAGACTTACAAGATTTCTTGATGATTTTGATTAAGGTTTTGTTGGTGGCTTCTGCTTGACCATTGCCTTGAGGATAGTATGGTGATGAATGATGCAATGAAATGTAATACCTGTTGCAAAGATCACGCAGATCTTGAGAAAGAAATTGTGGCCCATTATCGGTGACGATGTCGCTGGGGATCCCGAACCTTGCCAGGATGTTGCGCTTGATGAAGGAGCAGACTGTTGACGCTTTAATCTCCACGAATGCTTCCTCTTCAGCCCACTTTGTGAAGTACTCCATTGCCGTCAGAATGAATGATTTTGAGCGCATTTCGGAGTTGAGGTCACTCAAGGGCCCAATGATATCAAAAGCCCACATGGCGAAAGGCCATGGGGCATGAATTGGATGAAGGGAAGATGCGGGTGAATGAATCTTGTCGGCATGGAGTTGACATGAATGACAATGACGGACAAAGATGGAGCAGTCTTCTTCTAGAGTTGGCCAATAATACCCTTGTCGGATGATTTTCTTAGCAAGGGCTTGGGCATTCACATGACCACCACAAACTCCAGAATGTGCTTCCTTCAGCACCAACTCAGCTTCTTCTTCATCAAGACACCTGAGTAAGATTCCACTTAGGCTTCTCTTATAGAGCACTCCTCCTAGGATTGTATACCTCTGGGATACTCTTTTGATTGCCTTCTTTTCCTTGGTGGTTGATCCAGGCGGATATGACTGATCTTGGCAATACCTCGCAATCTCGTCATACCAAGGTCTCTCACCTTCTTCTAATTCTTCTAACTCAATCAAGGAGATTTCTTCTTTATGTTCTAAGTATTCCTTTCTGTTGAACCTCTCCTTAACTTTTAGAAAACGTCCATCCTCAATTGCTGGAATTGTCCTCTTACAAATGTGGATAGTCCGCACTTGCCTGCCTAGCGGGACAGATAGAGATGAAGCTAGTGAAGCTAAGGCATCGGCGAGGATATTCTGAGAGCGGGGGACATGGACAAAGGTGAGTTTGAAGAATAGCTTGATGTAGCAGGTAGTGAGCTCCTGGTAGGGTTTGAGGTTTGGATGAGAAGTTCGGTACTTGGATAGGACCTGGCGTAGGATCAATTGACTATCACCTATCACCCTTAGTTCGGTGGCACCATGGAAATGAGCGGCCTCCAGCCCGGCCAGCAAGGCTTCATACTCAGCTATGTTGTTGGTTGCTGGAAAGTTAAGCTGAAAAGCCTGTGGAATGGTGACACCTTCAGGTGACAGAAGGACAATACCTATCCCTCTACCATGAGAGTTCAGAGCCCCGTCAAAATATAATGTCCAAAGATTGGAAGATCGGACTGACATTAGTTCATCATCCGGGAACTCCGACCGGACTGGGTCAAAGACGGGTATGGGATGATGAGCAAGGTGTTCAGCAATAACATAGCCCTTAATTGCCTTCTGTGGGACATAAGTGATATCAAATTGGGATAAGAAACTCTGCCATCGCCCTAACCGATCAGTCAAGACTGTCTTCTCTAACAGAAACTTAATAGGATTGATACGAGCAATGAGCATGACTTGGTGAGCAAGGAAATAATGTTTGAGTTTCTGAACCACCCAAACAAGAGCAGCACAGGTCTTTTCTACCACAGTGTACTTCAGCTCACAAGCATCAAACATCTTAGACAAGTAGTAAGTAGCTCGTTCTTTCCCTTCTTCATCAACTTGTGCAAGGACTGCCCCAAGAGAGTTCTCAAGAACCAAAATGTAGAGGACCAAGGGTTTGTCGGGAATTGGTGGTCTAAGTACAGGGGGACTTGCCAGGTATGTTTTTAACCCATCAAACGCCTCCTGGCACTTCGAATCCCATTTAAACTCGGCCCCCACCTTGGTTAACTCATAGAAAGGTTTACACCTTTGGGAATGTTGTGAGATAAACCGGAGGACAAATTGTAGCCTCCCAATCAATCCTCGAAGTTCTTTCATATTCTTCGGAGGAGGCATACCAATAATTGCCTTGGCCTTGTTTGGGTCGATCTCTATGCCCCTTTTGCTTACTATGAACCCAAGTAGCTTTCCTGATGAAACTCCAAATGTACACTTCTTAGGGTTCATTTTTAGCTTGTATTATCTAGCTCTTTGCAAGACCTTCCTTAGCACTTCAGAATGATCTTCCCGACTCTTGGACTTGATAACCAAATCATCCACATACACCTCTACAAGGGTGTGCATCATGTCGTGAAAGATAGCCATCATAGCCCTCTGATATGTAGCACCGGCATTCTTTAACCCAAAGGGCATGACAAAATAGCAATATGTTCCTCAAGGTGTAGTGAATGAGGTCTTCTCTTGGTCCTCCTCAGCTAACCGGATCTGATTGTATCCAGAATAGCCATCCATGAATGAAAGCATTTCAAATCTAGCTGTGTTATCAACCAAAACATCGATATGAGGCAAAGGGAAATCATCTTTAGGACACGCTCGGTTCAAGTCCCTGAAGTCTATGCAAATCCGAATTCGTCCATCCTTCTTCATAACAGGGACTATGTTAGCCACCCATTGCGGATACAGGACAACCTTAATAAATTTTGCTTGATGTAATTTGTCGACCTCTTCTTTCATTTTGAGTGCAATATCAGGGTGGAACCTCCCGAGCTTTTGTTTAACCGGGGTAGTTCCAGGTTTCAAGGTTAATCTATGTTCAACCAATGAATTATCTAATCCCGGCATATCTTCATATGTCCATGCGAACGTGTCCTTATATTCTTCCAAAACTTTGATCAAACGTTGTTCTTCTGAGGGAGTGAGGTTCGCACTAATGAGGATAGTCTTAGGATCTTCCAGGGTTCCTAAATTCAGTTCCTTGGTCGGTTCAATCCCTGTGGCTGATGCTTCTTCAAATCGTCTAAGTCCAGATGCATATGCATCAGCCAAGTCCTCAATTTCATCCTCGGATTCGGGATCCTTCTCTGATACCACCTCATATACTCCCAAAGTATGATCTATGTTATGCTCATCCTCATATCGGATTTCATCTAGCTGGATGGTATTATCTAAAAAGTTTGTCAACCTTGCACACTCTACCCATTTCTGTGCCAATTGTTGGAGGTACCTATTTGGAACTAGGTTACCTCGACTTTCCTATTTCCTAACCTAACTTGACCTACTGAAGATAAAGCTGGAAAGGTGGTATTTACAGTGGAGGGAGGATCGAGTAAATCGATCAATGATTCAGAAAAGAGGGATCCCTGATTGGGAGCACCCTCTGGGATGAGTAGAGACGTCTCCTCGATGGAAATGTGAGTTTCAGAGAAGACGTTTTTTTTTTTGGAAATTTCAAGTAAAAAGATAGAATGAGCCTGAGTGACTCGAGGCTTGCTAGAAGATGACTGAATTAATAGAGAGAAAAACTTAAGAATAAAAGGGAAAAAGGGGCTCGTGGGCCCAATGGTAATAGAAAGTGGACACATGGGTCCAAAGCGATTAAAAAGTAAACGGGTACGTGGACCCGATCTTAAAAATAAATGGGCATGTAAGCCCATGTTGGGAAAAGCCCTCAGTTCTGAAGTTGATGAGGGAAGCAAATGGGCAAGCAGGCCCAGTAAGAGTGGAAGGTTGAAGAGGGCTCATGGGCCCAAAGTGGGTAAGTGGCCCCTGAAGCCCATCCAAAAGATCTAGAAACAAAGGTACGAGGTTCAACCATGGGATTGTTATATTCGGGCCTCGTGGAATGGTTTTGACTTGGGTGGTATGCTTAACTAGATGATCCAAGATTGGTCTGCCCTTGGGTGGTTCTTGATACTCTTCCCCACTTGAGAACAGACGAGTCAAAGATAAGCATAAGTCTTCCATTTCTTCTTCTTCTTCATCTGGAGCCTTTCTTCTCTTGACAGCTATCACGGAACTTTTGCCATCTTCAACCATCATCATGGTCTCCCCTTTGATAAAGAAGGTGTGGAGTCCCATGACATATCCTGGCTAGAAGATCCTCCTTGGGATGGAACCCTCTTCATATCCCAACCCCTGCCTGCGTGGCCTTTTCGCATTTTCAATTGGCTGAGTGATCCCTTGAAGATCCTTGCCTAAACCTCTTCCAGGCTGATAGCCCAATTTCATCATCATCCGCCATCCCAGTGTGTCTGGTAGAGAGGCGGTCATGCATCTGACTTCTGGCAATTCTCCCACTGAGATCTGGGGTTGTATTGACAGACCTAGGGGTAAAGAAGCATCGTTCAGCTCGTCCCTTATAGGCATGCTAGTCACCTTGACCACCTGTCCTTTAAAGGGAAATTTTATGCACTGGTGGTTTGTTGAAGCCACAGCTCCTATTGCCTCCAAGTATGGCCTCCCAAGTATAGCCCGAAAGGTTGGATCTAATTCTAGAACATGAAAATCTGTTGTGACCGTACATGGTCCAAGTTTGACTTCTAGAGTGACCACCCCACGCGCAGACTTCTTGGAGTTGTCGTAGGCCATCACCATGGCACAAGATGGTTTGATTTCTTGCTCAGAAATACCGCACAACTGCAAAGTTTCTGGCGGCATAACGTTGATAGAAGCTCCAGTGTCAACCAAACATGATTTTACTTGGACATTGGAGATGATAACAGCCACATGCAAAGCATATCTCCTAAAGTCTGGATCTGCTAATTCTTCCTGAGAGAAAGTGAGTGTTGGGTGCTCCCTTCTAGGGGCTAACACTATAGTGATCTTCTCAGGTGGGAGATCTTCATTCACCATGACCCTTTGTAAGTACTATTGTAGAATCTCCTAGTGCACCTTTGATCTTTTGATCAACTCAAGTATAGAAATACGGGCTGGTGTCTTATCCAAATGTTTTAACAGATCATACGCCGTGCCTGGCAATGGTTCTTCCACTTGTTCCTCCTCCACTAGCTCCTGCGGTTGAGTTCCGGCTTGGGGAAAGAGCTGCTGGAACATCCTCCCACTCCGAAGCACCGGGGCTATTTGGCGGTCGGGTAGAGGTGACGGGTTAACTGGGGTGGGTTGTGGTGGAACAGGTGGTGTAGGTGCGAGTATGATAGGTAATGGGATCGATGGTTACGGGATGATGGGGTTAGTTGGTAGAGGGGTAGGATTTGGAGGTGGTAATGATGGTGATACTGGTGGCCTAATAAGAAGAGGCCGGAGTGCAGAAGGGGTTGATGAGTTTAATGAAGGTGTAGGTTGTGGGATTGGTGATGATTGTGGTGGTCGTATGAGCAAGGGCCGGTGTGTAGCAATGGTTGAAGGAGGCGTAGTTAGAGAGGGGGCTGGCCTAATGATGGGCCGACGAGAAGAAGTGGCAGCCAGTGGTTGGGTTATTGAGCTTTGTGGTAGTTGTGGAGTAGCAGGTGCACGGATTATCTGTCTAGGAGGGTTCCTAGCAGGAGACCTAGCTGGGTTGACAGGCATGGTTGCATTTTGGTTTTCTAGTTGCCAACCTTGAGCACGGCTGGCATCTCCCTGGACAATGGAGTGTACTAGACCAATTCCTGGGTTTGGATGTGCTGGTGCCGGCGCTGGAGCGGGAGCATGTAAAGGGAGCGGATTCTGGACAATCCCCAAGCCAGGTTGTTGTTGAGGTTGAGCCGGTGGACGCTGCCGCTGCTGCTGCCTAGCCTTCATTACCTGTATGCATTCCCCCATTTGGACCCAATCAATGCTTCCTTGGTCATTCAGATCGTGGATGTAATCCTTGAATTGAAAGCACACTTCTACAGTGTGACCAGGACACCGGTGGTAAGCACAGTAGCGGGACATATCTACATTTGTTGGCCAAACCTCTCTTTCTTTGGGCAATTCCAACTGTTTTTCCGCCATGAGTACATTGAAGATGTCGGTCAAGGAGTAAGGGAGTTGCTGGTAGTTCTCTCTCCTAGGACCTCCCCTTCGTGGTGCCTGATTGGGTGGTGGCGGTGCCCTATTGTAGGTAGGTTGGCGAGGTTGCTGGGGTTGTGCTACTTGTTGCGGGGGTTGTTGTGGTTGTCGTGGTTGTTGTGGCCTAACTTGTTGCTGAGGAGGGTAATAGGAATGGTTTTGTGGTGGGTTTCTGAACTGGTTTTGACGGTTCCCTCCCTGGTTCCCCACAATGTTTATAGCTTCGTTGTTGACCACTCCTTCGGTTGTAGGCCCAACTGGTGCTGAGGGGGTCTTCCTAAAGTTTCTAGGTTTGGGATCAAATGGATTTATCATTGTGGCATCCTTGAAGTGGGCTTGCAAGTATCAGGAACTGTCATAGAGTTCATTCATTGTGGTAGGACGGTGCATGATCAAGACATTCCTCAAGGCAGGTGTAGTGTTGCCAATGAGCATCTTCACTTATTCCCCTTCAGAAATCACATCTGTCAATTTTTCTGCCATTCCCCTCCAGCGATCAGCAAACTTTATGAGGTCCTCTTCAGGCTTCATCTTCTCGGCAATCAAGTCTGTAATGGAGCATGCTGGTGCCACCCGGTCTCTGTATCTCTGCAAGAATTTTGTCTTGACAATGTCGAAGTCTCCTGCCTCAAAGGAGTCGAGTGAGTAGAACCATTTCAATGCAGACCCTTCTAATGATCGTCGAAACAAGAAGGCAAGAACCCTACGATCATCTTTCCAGAATGAGGATTCATAGAGAAAATTTTTAAGGTGGAGAAAAGGATTTCCAGTACCATTGTAGCGGCGATAAACTGGTAGCTCAGAAGGTGGCAGGTGTAGGACTGGCAGAGAAGGAATGGAGATTTCAGGAACTGACTTGGAGTCCAGGCGACATCTCAGCTCTTCATAACGTTCATTCATCTGGGTGAGCTGATCCATGATTGCCCTGGTGAGAGCAGGTTCTTGGTTTACTGGTGGGGGTATGTGGTTAGAGACATGGTTCTGAAATTGAGGAGCATGACTTCGCAAATTCACTGAAGATTGTCCCATGACTTGATGGGTCAAGGGAGCAACATGGTTGAAATAAGATGACTGAACAAATGAGGGTTGGACCATAGATGGTTGAACAATAGATGGTTGTGCTAATGATGGTTGAATCACAGATCGTTGAACAACAGGAGGTTGAACCAAGGGTGATTGAATAAGTGGTGGTTGAATTAGAGGACGAGGAGATAAGGCAACTTGATTGGTTTCATCCTGATCTGAAGCAACTTTGCCCTTCACCATGGATTGTATAAGGGCATAGGTTTCTGGGTCGGTATAGAGAGACAACTCCCTAAAGAGTTGTTCAACATCACGAGGAGCAGATGGTTGAGGGACCTCTTGCGCTTCTAACTCAAACAATGGATTAACACGACCATCTGACGGATTTGGTTGATGACCCATCTCATGCTCTCGATGTTCAGCTTGTTCCACCATTCCAATGTGCCTTCCAGACCTTAGTTGCATTGAACTTCAAGGAACAAACAAGTTGACAAAGTAAACAAAGAACTTTTTTTGGTTATTTTAGTATTTTGCAAAAAGTTAGAGGTTTGAATTTTTGTTTGACAAGCAAGTGATGCAAAGACTTGAAAGCAAAATTACGCAATGATTTTGATTAAACCTTAAGTTTATGAATTTTGTTAAGAATTGTTCTCTCAACAAATGGGTTAGGATCCTAACTCCAATCTCCAATGACCTAGGTTTCACACAATCTCACCACGTGTAGGTAACATAGGTTGCTTCGGGTTTTGGGGAGTGGTACAACCAACCCGATCGTGAAGAGGAATACTCCACGTATGAGGAATTACGGAGGCCTTGATGAAAGCCAACCAAGTCAACTAGGAAGGAATATCCCAGAAGAGAGGTCAGAATCCACCAAGAGGGTGTTTTGGATGGGAGGGGTAAATGGGAGAGTGAGCTCCCGCCTCAAAAAAAGTGTAAAAGAAGGAGGTAGAGAGAAGGAGCAGAGAATGCAATCAAGTAATAAAGCAAGTAATGAGCAAAACATGAATTTAAATAAACAAGCAATCAACACCAGACAAGCAATTAGAAACTAGACAAGCAACTAGAAACTAGAATCTAGACTTGTTTCTTATGTGAGCCAAATGGAGATAGTGAAAAGGTGATGGAAAGAAGAGGGTTCAGATCTGATAGCCAAGCAAAAGGGTGGTCCACGTGGGGACCGATGTGGGAACTGGGGTAAAAAGTAAAGGTGGTTCACGTGGGAACCGGTTTTGGGTAAAAAGGGGTGGTTCACGTGGGAACCGGTTTGAATGGTCAAAAGAGGGCCACGTGGGGCCAATTAAAGGTGAATAAAGATCTGATCCAAGTGGGGATAGATCTGAAAAAAAGGGTTTTGGTTCACGTGGGAACCGAAGTAAAGAAAGAGATTGGTTCACGTGGGAACCGATTTAAAAGGAAAAGGGTGGTTCACGTGGGAACCGGTTTAAATAAAATGACAGAAATTAAATGGCATACTTGGCACTTCAGATCTGATGAAATATGGGTGAAATCAGAAATTTTGAGATGGCATGAAGTTTAAGAGAGGTGGAAAGAAGGAAAGGCTCACGTGGGAACCGGTCTAGAACTAGAACTAGTTGCAAACAAAACACTTAGCACCCACGGTTGAAGACATTGCTTGTCCCACCGTGGTCGCCACAAAGCTGTCGACTCTGAAAATTTGACGGGGTCCTCTCCTTTTCAGGGATGTCCGTGAACCCAGATCGTCACCTCAGGAGGGGATGAGGAAAGAAAGGAATAAAGCTCGGAAAGCAAATCTTACCTCGGTCCCACACTCACATTGATCCCCGAACTTTCATCCCTTGGCGTCGCTTGATCACCAAAGAGACAGTTCGGGTCATGTGGGAGGAGGGTGAGAAGAAATAAACGTGGTCGCCAGGAACCATGGGTTCCGATTTATAGAATTAAATGAAAGATGACCGTGTGTACCTTAGCGTGAAGAGTGTGGGTTAAAGCTTCTCCTTCTTCGACCGGCCGATGAAGAAGAGTCCACAATGTGTGGGTGCTTGATGTTCTGTGCAATGAAAGATTCTGAGTTGAATAGAGAAAGATATAGCCAAATCTGTGTTGTCGAAAAAGCCGAGCAGCAGTCCAGGATCTGCCAGGCGCGACTTTACTTCTGCGCTTGTCACGACCATCCCCGACCTCGGAATCAAGTGCCGTCGATTGCAAACTGAATAAGACTAGGAGAGGAAGAACTTTAATGAAGAGATCTCAGGTAGCAGACGTCCACACGCTGCTGTAGAGGCCTAAGAAGAGAGACTTGGCAGATCCCCTGCAGAACAACCTTCCTCTCTCTTGAACCGACTTTTATCTCTCTAAAATCTCGAAATTCTCTCTCTAAAAATCACAAAATCGATGCAGGAGGGTGCTAGGACATCTTGAGATGCCTGGGGAGTCGTGCTCATGCCTTTGGAACGACCGGAATCGGATTTAATTTATAGGAGAACAGAAGGCGTTATCAAGGCTAAAAATAGGGGCCTTGCGCCCCACCCCTGGGCGCATGCGCCCTGGTGCTGGGCGCATGCGCCCAACTGAGGGGCGCATGTGCCCCCCAATGAGGGCGCATGGGCACAGTTCCCCAGAAAAGAGGCCTTATCTAGTCCGTCCGTTCAGTGGTAGAATCCGGGTGAAAAACTGGGTCCCTCGTGCCTCAAAGGTGGGGCGCATGTGCCCTCAAGTGAGGGCACGAGGCCACGTGCCTCACTATTAGGGTGCATGGCCATGTGCCCTGGGTCCCGGGCGCATGTGACCAGGAACCCGGGCGCATGGGACTGGTTTCGCGCGTCCTTCTTCCGGAAGCCATTGCGAACACTCCCGAACTCGGAATTCGACGCCGTTTGTTGCGTTGGAAAGATAACAGGCCGAAGAAGCTTTATGTAGCATCGGATCAGCAATAACACCCTCCAAAACTTCATAATTTTATCTGGAAGTTAGGGCAGTGAACAGAAGATCCGATATAGGCCAAAACGACTTCGACGGCAAACCGGAAAGCACGGAATGCAACAAAACTTGTCCGGGGTGTGAATATGACCATAACCTTCAATGCATGATCATTAGGCATTGGTTGTTCAGCCAATTTCCGTGTTTACACGATTTACGTGTGGCTTTCGCTAGGAAATTACGACTTTTTGCGGAAAACTTCGGAAAGCATCCGATTTCGTTCGGCAAAGCTTCAAATCAACTTTAATTGACCCGGCATCATTATAAGGTTAATCGCACATGTTACCCTATAAAACATGAGTTTTATGCTCTGAATGAGGCGAATTTGGCGTGTCTACACTGACGAGTTGAAAGGGGGGCTCAAAGAGGGTCGCTTGCCGTGTGGTGTGGTGACCAGTTATCGGGAGGAGATTTTTTGGAGGCAGAAGGAGAAAAAAAAACTCCTTCTTTCTACCTTCTCGAAGAAGAAGAAGTGAATATTTGTAGGTATCCAAACACCATATTTAAAATATGAAGTACTTCTTACCAAAGGAGGAGTAAAAAAAAGGACTTCTAGTGAGTTCCCAAACGCACCCTTAATTTAGTCAATTAGTTGCTAGAGTGGTGCCTAATTATGCACCATTGAAATACCAATTCGATAGTGAATTGGCTTGAAAACTCTAAACTCAAAAATCTCGCATAAGGTCTCCTTATTTTAAGGTGCATCCTTGTGATAATGGTTGAGCCCCATTTTCTTAATGATGTTGGGCTTCGAGAAGGATGAACCTGCCCAATAAATTTTGCTAGTCCAAATGTCTCAATCTGAACCGAATGACAACAGTCCTCCTTCGGAGGGGTTGTCGACAGTCATTTCTTTAAGTCTTCGAAGAATTGGGCAGCAATGGTACTCCTTCGGAGAGGTTGCTATGTGAACCTCATTGTTATTTTTTGTTTTGGAAAATATTGTTTTGAATATTTTGAAATATCGACATCCGAGTTTTCTAGCAAAATAGGTGATAACTTATAAAGGTACTAAATAATTCAGTGATATTATAAAAATATAAAACTGAGATTTGGGTTCTATGAAATTTTATTTTTGACCCTCTCCGTCGGATGGTGCAAATATCTAACATCCATTTACATCGATCAATTGCTCGAACACTCTTCATTAACTGTCATAGCGATCTATTTGTCGAGAGTGTGCACATTCACATAACAAAAGGAACACAAAGGGCTCCGGCATTTTGGGACCGATGAAATATGAACAAGCTTTGTTATGTTTTTTTGGAAGTTGATCTTTTTATTCTATTTGAAATATAGATTTCAAATTTGAGTTTGGTTTTGAATTTTGAGTTTGTTGAGTTTTGATTTAGTTTGAATTGTTTAGTTTTTGCTGCTTTTACCGTGTTTGTTTTGTTTGGAGTTTGATAAGCTTTAGATATGTTGAACAATTTGATTTGATTAGGTTTGGTTTGATTGACATTTGAATTGAGTTGTTTTGCTATATTTTCATGTTGGTTAGTATTTTGATACCGATTTAAATGTGCTCGGTATGTTTTACTTGTTTTCGGATTTTATTTTAACTTGATTAAGCTCAACTTTAGATTATTATAAGATTTGATTTTTCATATATTGAGGTAGATTCTAGATGTTTTGGAGTATTTTGATGTGTTCTTTTGGATTAGTTTTTAAATTATTTAATTTTCACTTGTTTAGGAATGAAGTTTCATTGAATTAAGTGTTTTGATTATGATTTGTTTTCAGATTTGCTTAAGTTCTATTTTTATTTTAATTTAATGACATGTTCTTAATGTGTTTTGAGTGATTTTCAGATTAGTTTAAGTGAATTTTCATATTTGAATAACCCTTGTTTATTTTGGTTTGGTTTGCATCCCATCTAGTCCATCGGGCTAGTATCGATGGTCCGGTCACACCAACTCGAGTCAAAACTTAAAGTTCATTGCATTGCATGTCCATATCAGTGTACATCAATCAGTAGTTCATATGCCATGAGCTGAAATATGAAGTTGGCAATTTCCTTCCCCTCGAGGTGTATTTCCATTGGATCAAAGGGAAAATCGATATTACGATGGCATGCCAACCTATTCTTGATCGAATGGAATTTACCTCCAATATGGCCACGTTTTTTGACTCACCACACCAAGGGAATGGTTCATCAACAACGGGAGCTAGTCTGTTCCTATGTCCAGGATGCGACATGCTGGGTCAAGCTTGGGTTAGCTGTCCATGGTGGAGCGTCTAGTTGTGGACTAACTTCTTATTTAATTTTGCATTTTACATTTCAAAATTTATTAAGTTGATTTTTTCCAAGGCCTGATGGGTTAGCTTTAGTCACAACAGCATAACGGGCCAGTCTTCAAGTCACATTGGCACAATGGGCCGGTCTTCAAGTTCAATGGGCCTAGAGACATGTTTTGAGCTTCAATGGCTAGAATGGTCTATTTTGTACCCTATTTGGACTAGAATTGAGGGCCACCTTTTTAGCCATTGACCCATCATGTGAGCCAAGGGGGCTCAAGTTGTCACCCCAAACCGGTCCTCATAAGGACCTATTTTGTCTTGACTAAATCAACACCTGTTTTAACATCGATCCGACACATATTTTGGGACCAAAGCAGCACCTATTTTAACATTGCTCCAACACCTATTTTAACATTGATTTAGCACTTATTTTTGCACTTTATGTCCTTGCTGTAGTTATGAACTAAGTGAACCTCAAAGGGGCTGAAATGGGCCTATGTTGGGCCAGTTCAGATGGGCTATCAAAGGGATTGAACAGGGGAAAGTTTCAGGATAGATTTGGGGATGCACAAAGGACAAGAGAATTAAGGGCCCGCCTGAGTAGTCTCATCCCGTCCGACAGATTCCGAGAATCTCAAAACGTCGACCCTCACCTTAATCTCTAAAAGGAAGAAGAAAGAGACATTTGGGCCTTTTCTTGAGGGTAGCACAGGGGGCTATATAGGGGATTAGATAGGGGCCAATTGAGGATCTGTTTGGATGGCCAAATAAAGGGCACTTTGGCTGTTGTTTAGGGACCTGATCAAGGGAGGCCAAGGGAACTTGAAGGACTGATTTTTTGACCTGCTTCAGGCATCAGGAATGGGATAGGTTTAAGGGCACATGGGGGCTGCACAAAGGGTTGTTAAGGGACTTGTTTGTGGGGCCAACAAGGGGGCCTAACAGGAGCTTTTTAAGGAGCCAACAAAGGGGTAATTTGGATGGGCATTTAGGGGTTGAACAAGGGAAGCTTGAGGGGCAATAGGTTTAGGACATTGGGCCATCCATGAGCTATTTTAGGAGCTGTGTGGGGGTGTTAGTGTTCTACTATGTGGGGGTGCACACAAGGGCAAAATTGATGGTTTGATTTTGGCTTGTTTAAGGAGGCCAACAAGGAGATTTTGAGGGACCTAAATGGGGTCACACAGTGATAGAAATGTATGCCCTACAAGCCAATCATATATGATATGATTTGACATTTCTAGATATATCTTATTCAATTAATTAGGCAAATTTTCATTATAAGCTCTTATTAGATGCGAATATCATAATGAAGTCCTTGATCAAATACAATGATGATTAAAGCATGATGAGATCATGATAATGAGATTGATCATCTAGAGGTATTTGATCTAAATGTTCCTAGTCATAGGATACTTGAGACGGGACATCAAGGATCCGAATAGACTAGTGTATGTGATGTCTTCTCATGTGATGAGGACGACCGATCTCATTGGTCATTAGTGTGGAGACACTGAGATACACATACAGGTGCTCATTAGTTGAATGAGTTCACTGAACTGACCGAATTAGAAACCCTGAATGGTATCTTACCGAACTGTCTATCAGGGTTTTCTATCATCACGGTTGCATGGTTGGATCTTTGACCTGAGTCGCCAAAGATGCCTTGTTGGGTGGAACTTGTGCTTTGACCATTGACTTATGGATCGCAATTTAGATGGTCCTATATAGCGATGGATTGGGTACAAGGAAAATCTGATGGAGGCAATTGAGCGGACAACAAGGGATCGTCCACTCTCGGTAAGTGAGAGTGAATGTCCTATGGGATAGTACTCTAAATCCCTGGCCAGGGTAGATAGGATAATTGGAAAATGAGTTTTCCAATTGATCCAATTCCGAGTACATGATCCTATAGAGTCGGTACACTAAGGAGTTGACAGTTGATGCCGTACTCCTTTCCGACCGGGACATTGGATGGATGAGGGTTTATATCCATGTGGTAACTGATGATGGAAATGCTCAATGGAGATGAGATTATCCCCATAGCCATTTGGGATCATGGGATGTGGCTTGTACCCTTCATGATCGGTAGGCCGATTAATCTGTTATCGGATAACAGATTTAATTAAAATTAAATAGAATTGTTCTATTTTATTTAGGCCTCAGCCAAATAGGTTAGTGGGCCTAGTGGGTCACACACAAAAGGACTTATCCACAAGTACACGGGCAAGGGCGTAATTTATAGAGATTTTGGGTTTTTATGAAAAAGTCCATAATTCTCTATAAATACTAATGGTTTCAGCCAAACCCCATCAAGCCAAGGGTGAAAACCACGTCCCTAGCCTCCTCCCTACCTCCTCCTCTCTCTAGAAGGTGTCCATGGTCGATGGAGCTCCGTTCGGGAAGAGTTCTCGAGGCCGACGCGAAGGGAGAACCTGTTGTGGATGAAGTTCGTGTGGATACTGCTGGAGACCGGACACTTGAACGGTTTGAATAGCTTAATAAGTTCATCTTATTCATCTCCATGGTATTATATGAATCCCTATCAGGTATATTCGATCCCGATTTGATCGGTTTTCGATTTTCGTCGTTCGGTTCTAATTGAGACGGATTCTAAAGGAACCCATAGGAATCGTCGTTTCCGCTGCTCCAAACTTTTATGGACGATTCCTTACACACAGCATACTTTCAGGGACCTAAATGGGGGGCCTAAACAGGGGGTCACACAGGGCATAAAATGGAGGCCAATTGGGTTCTTTTAGATGGCCAAGAGGGGTTTGCACAACAGGGCTCACAAAGGTGCCTGCTCTAAATTTTTTTATCAAGAGAGCAGGCCGATGGGAGGAGAAAGAGGTAGAGAAGGAGAGGAAGGAAATTGAAAGGCTACATGGTAGACCACCTTAACTTACCTTCTCTTTTCTCTTTTTATATTTCTTCTTGTGCTGTAGAGGTGGAAGGGTTGTGCACCTGCTGCCTACTACCTTCTTCTCTTGGCACAAGGGGTGCAAGAGGATGAAGATGAAGGCTGCACAAAAGGCTGTTGATGTCGTTGGTGCTACTACAACTCCTAGCTACTACTGTCGCTGGAAGGAAAAGGGATGGTCTGCTTCTTCTTCTTCTTCTTCTTCTTCTTCTTCTTCTTCTTCTCCTTGTGCAGGTGATGGAGGAAGGGAAGGTGCGCCTCCTCCTGCTGCTTGGAGAAGATAGGCCACTAGAGGAAGAAGGCCTACTGCTATTGTTTCTACACCCAAGAGAGAGGGAGGAGCTGAGGTGCGCACCAGGAGAGAGGAGAGGAAGGTAGCTTCAGCCAGATCAGGTGAGAGAGGGAGCAGGTGCATAGATCTGATGGGTGGGGAGAGGGATTGGCGCACAACCCTTTTTGTTCTCTTAGTCTCCTTTTTGATTGGGTGTCTAAGGGATCATATTTGATGGGATAAGGTAGAGAGTCCTAATGCAAGAAGTAGTATAGCCAAACAGGACTTCTAATCTAAAGGGAGTCTTACAAAGGAGGAGTGTACATACAGGCTGGTTCTGGGAGAGAGGAATTGGCGCACCAGGTTGTTCTCCCAAGTCTCCTGCTGACTAGAGAGTCTAAATGATAAGATGGAGATGGGATAGGAGTAAGAGTTGTAACTCTTGAATAACTCTCTCCTAAGAAGAGTTCTAACTGGAGAGAGAGTCTTCCAAGAAAGAATTCCATCCGGAAGAGGAGTCCTACTAGGATGGTGTGCACGCAATCATGATTTCAGGGCTGTTGTGTACACACAAGTGAGAACCTGGAACACCTGCCATGAGAGAGGAATGGGGGTTGTTTAATTTGGTTTAATCTTAACTCTGGTTTGATAAAAAAATGCTCTCGATCTAATAGATATCATTAATTCTGATCAGAATCAATTAAATGAACCTTGAATTCACCTAGAAAAATCTAGAACGTGCCCTGCTTGCCGTTGATCTTGTGTTTCATCTTGATGTGTGGCCAAGATCTCCCGAATTGTATCAAATCTCTAATTTATCAATCTTCCCAATCGGTGCGATCTCGACCATTGATAATTTCAAAAATTGTAATTACATGCAATTAAATTATTTCATTGGCCGAATTTTATTTCTGATGCATCAATATTCCTGAGACTAAAGTCTTAGATTGAGATATTACAATTTTCAGCTGGTGGCCCAATCTGAAAGCTCCTCGGACCATTATGCCCCTGAGGTGATGGGGTACAGACTCTTTCTTGAATAATTCTCTGATCAATGGTCAGATTTTTTATCCATCTCAAGCATTGTCTAGCTCTGTCTTAAGCCGACAATGTGGTGAAGTTGGATCTTTCCAATAGGGTCCTGATTTGTCCCGATGTGTCGGGGGCAAAACAATCATTTTGTCCTTTTGGTGTCTATTTTCCTCATTTTGGGCACTATTGCAAAGCTCTCAATCAGGGCTATGCAATGATCTTATTGTCTTGGCCATTTGGGGTCCATTAAGTCATGCTGAGGCATTTTCAAAGCTTGTTTATATCATCTGGTCCTTGTTTTACTGAATATGGGTCAAATTTTCAGATTGACTTTGGCATTGCTCAAATCTGAATTAAGTAGGGTGAATGAAAAATTTTGGCGACAATAGTTGCCAACGATTGTGTCTTAAGCCCATTGGGCCATCCTAACTAGTTATTCTTAACGTACTTATAGTATTTTCCATTACAAGTTTAATGATTAAATTAATTCAAGTTTTCACTAGTTTGTCAAATTTTTTTAGTCAGAATGATGCCTTTCTAAAAAACTTTTAAAATCAACCATAGAAGAAGTTAAGGCATATTAGTCCCTTATCAAGCCCCTCTCTTCTGAAAATCTTGGCTTGAGGAGGAAAGGATCAAGCATAGGAAACAACAAAAACTTGACATACAACAGTAAAAAAGGAAAAAAAAGGAATGGTTAATAGATGCTTGTGACTTGAAGCAAAGACATCTTAGTTTCCAACTAATCACCACACCAAAGAAGTGATGGTCACCACTATGTGGCTCTACCAGATTATTGGAACTAGGACCAAGAGGGAAGGACTCCACATTACAAACCTTGACTACCCTTGTGTACACCAAGAGGTGAAATGGGTGTATAGATAAGTTTGTCTCCTTACTCGTAAACAGAAGAAGGAAGCTCACGAAGATCCCACGACCTACAGTCAAAATAGAAAATGGAAGAAGGAAATATAGAAAGAGGGAGAAGTGTACATGTGACTCGTGGAGGAGAGCCCGTCATCGCGACCCACACCATGAAGGATGCTTGAAAGTAGAACCTCCTGCACACTTGAAGGGGAATGGGGATAGTGCGAGATCACTTCAACCTAGCAGCTAGTGGAACTCTTAGGAGACATGTATGTCATTTGCCATGCAGAGCATGTGTTTGGGGTCTTATCACCCTTACTACCTGGCCAGGGAGTAATCAATGTTGAACTGCCCCCTGCATAAGAAGAAGCATAGAAGATTTGTTAGTTAAGAAAATGAAAAGAAGAGAGGATGCTTCCTTATTATGGCTAGCTGAAGAGAAGACATGGGTGTGCATAGCAGGGAGGATGGACCTCGCAACAAACACTGTAGAAGAGAATGACAAAGAAGAGGCTCCCACTCAAAACTTGCCTAATGAAGAAGACAAGTTGGGATGATGGTGGAAAGATATGATGGGAGGAAGAAGAGGTCGACAGAAAGAAAGATGAGGCTAGATGAATCTATGATTTAAGGTCCTAAACTCTTCAATGATCTTCAAGCAAGTAGAACCACTCCAAGGATGAACTATCCAATGATCTTTTGAATAAAAATGCAAGGCCCCCTTGATCATGCTACCAGAGAATGGACTCAAAGAGGAAGTTCTTGATATGAATGAAAGGATTACCAGTCCCATTATAGCGACAGTAAACTAGCATCTTAGAAGGGTCAATCAACTACTAAGCCCCTTGTATTGTTCGTCTTTTTAGTTGATCTTGTTTTTCATTGCTTGATGGACCAAAGGTTCTCAGATAATAAGGGGAAGGGTTGCTACTAGGGGCACCTGAGCTATAATAAGATAGGCTGAAGCAGCTGGATAGGAAAGGTGGAGGGTGCACCTTTGGGTGAGCAGGTTAAGATGATTAGAAGAGTAAAGTGGGGTCTAGAATGAGCCATGCTGGTTGGGTCTAGGTGGTTTAGGATAGCTAGTAGGTAAAGAGAGTTAGGGGCTATAGGCCCAATGTGAGAAGGGCCATGTGTTAGTGTGTTGGGTTCACAGGTCATCGAGTGGGAAGTAGAAATGTTAGGACCACCTTCAAGAGGAACATGGTTGGTAGGTGTCTTGCCCTTCAAGATAGCCTTAATGGCTTGGAGTTGAGTGGGGTTAGCATGAGAGAGTGCCTCCCCAACTGAAGGATAGAATAAAGAGGTCATTGACTAGATTTAGGTGGGGCCTGTGTTTCATTCATGGAGTATACCGCATTGGGGTAGAGTGACAGTGCATCAAATGGCCCATAATTGGCTTGGTCATACTTCACTTGCTCAGAATATTGGTCTATCATGTCGATGATGCATTCCGATCTTAGAGTCATTGTCATAAAAGAGAAAGAGAAAACAACAAATAAAAGCACAAAGTTTTTTCTTTTTTCTTTTGGATTTTTGATTTTTTAACTCTTTTTTCTTTTTTGATTTTGTTTGGCAAAGAAGTTATCAAGTAAATTAACCTTAAGCAAAATTTTTATTTTGGATTTTTGGTTGTTTTAAAACTTTTTGTTAGTTTTGATTTGTGATTGATAAACAAGTAAATTATGACCCCTAACAAAGTTTCCTTTTTGGTAATTTTTGGTGTTTTGAACTTTTTTGTTGTTTTGAGTTTTCATTAACAAACAAGTAATAACAAATACTTGGAATGATTAATGCAAGATTTTTTCTAGTTTCAACCTTAGATTAGTGGCTTTTAAAGAGAATAGTGTTCACTCAATAATGGGTAGACCCTATGCTCTCATAATGCCTAACATTATATGGTTAGCACCTTTTCACTACATTTAAGAAATAGGTAACACCAGATTTTGGGATGAAATGGCACAATCTATCTGATTAGCAAAGCTGGAATCCTTCAATCTAGGAACTTACATAGGTCCTGGTGAGAACAAGTCTAGCCGATTCGAGAGGGAATCCCTGGATGTGGAGTTCTAACTACCAAGATGAGTGTTTGGATGTGAATGATTTTGGTAAGATAGTGAGTCAACCATCTCAGATGACCTTTAGAGCTAGGTAAACTTGATACCCCATGCAAATCTAATGCAGGTGATATGCAAGATGAACTTGTAATAAGTCAAGCAATGCATGGTGTGAAGAAAACAATAATAAGCAAACAAACAATAATGGTAGATGTTCTTAAAATAATATATGCTTTGAGGAGTAGATGGAAATACAATAAAACAACCAAGGAAGGGTACAAAAATGGAATGGACTAAACCATAATAGGGCAGCAAGTAGAATACCTCATTGGAAGACTTGACACCTTGTTTAAGAAGGCACCTAGTGCTGGCATCAAGACTTATAGAAATTGGCCCTTTGTCTACTTTAATGGATGGTCAGCGGTGGGGCAAAGATGGAAGTGCAATGCAAACAAACTCAAATAAGCTTGTAAGCAATAAAAATGCGAGTGAGAAAGAGGGTGGTTGGCTCAAGATTTGGAAGTAAAAATGAACTTTAAAGGAAAGTAAACGAGAATGCGAAAAATGGAAATAATAGTGAAAGCCAAGGAAAATGACAATGTAAGTAAAACATATGTAATTACAAAAAAAAATAAAAGAAAGTGCAAGGAAAATTACAACATAAAGAAAGTAAATGACAATGTGAGAAAATAAATGTGCAACAATAGAAACTTTCAAGGAAGTAAATGGCTCATGTGGGAGTTGGATGGTGTCGTCCACTTGGTGACAGGAGATGGATGTAGGTCACACAAACCGAAAAGTGCTTTAAAGAAGAGTGGAAAGTAAATGATAAAAGATTCTTTGGAATTTTAAAGTGCAAAACAAATGAAATGACTATGCAAAGTGCTAGAAGAAAAAGAGGATCTAGTGACGGAGCAAATTTTGGGCACTCATTTGGAATTTTAAAGTGTAAAACAAATGGAATATTGTTGTCAAGAATTGTGAGCTCCAAATGTAAATGAAATTAGAAATGAAATGCAAGATTTCAAGCTTGTTGACTATGTACCTTGATGGGGAGATGTGTGTGAGAGTACTTCCTCTTTTCCAATTGATCAAAGATGAGGAGCACAAGCTTGCTCTTTGCTGAAAATTATTTCTAGAGCTATACAAAACAAATACAAGAAACAAGATGAAAGAGAATTATAACTAAAAAAGAAGTGAAATATTTGTAAAATAAATAAACATGAAAGACAATCGAAGTGGAACCAACCGAATGGGTGCTAGATCCTAACCCCTCTTTTTAGTATTTTTTAAGGATTTGTGATTCATGAAACGAGTACTTAGATATATGAACAAACACATAGATACATGTACAACAAGTCTAGATGCAAATAGAGTGAATGAAGTTAGAAAAGGTCAAAAATCGGATTGAAAAGGGGTGCTGGAGATCCTACGCTCCGATGTTGGGTCATCATATCCCCTGGGTAGAATGTTGAATAGGCTGATTCCTCACTTCGCTCTAGGTTTGTGTGTCGCCTCTGGTGCATCGATGCAGCTTCTTGGGGTGTCACCTCAGTTTCATACGGCTCCTCTATGGCCACAAATAAATATAAGGACTAATTTGGTATTCACGTTAATTACCTATTGGTGTAAAATAGAATACAGATAGATTGAGAGTCCAAAATTCGACTTGACACCCAAAAGCGTGTAGGGGTGGAGGGGAAGCCTTGAGAAGAAGAAGATTGGAGTCGGTGGCTTTCAAAAGATGGTAAGTTGATCAAGATGGAGGGGGGTGGGTGCTCTCTTGAAGGGGTTCTTTGGAGTATATGGGAGGTTTCAGAGGGTGTGGGCCTTCTTGAACCAAATGAGGGATCTTAGAAGCAGCTTGGAACCCCTTTTTCTTTTGGAGAGGGGTCTTTTTATAACCACACGTAGGGAAAACTTGGAAGACAAAAAAATCTATCCATGGGTACAAAATGCATTGGTAAAAGGGGTGCCTAGAGTGGTATTAATGGCAACGTGCGAAAAGGCTACACAGATAGCATTAGGCAAAATTTGACTTTTGGAGATGACACCCCCATATTAGGGTGTTTTAACCAAGTAATATAGTAAATATGTCACACATGCCATTGACACTGCACCATTCTGGTGGTCAAATCTATTGTTCGGGTCAAATCGACTACAAAATGCCTTCATATTGAGACTTTAGGGTTAATATTTAGAGCAACTGTCATCCAGGGTTTCAGAATGAAAATTTTGGATGAATCCGGCTAGGGGTGCCAGGTACCCCTTTATTGGGCATCTAGTCTTTATAGGCCTAAAAATATGCTAAAAGTTGGATTTCTCAGAAACAAGAGTTTTGAGCTTTAAAACTAGGCCAATTGTGTGTCTACTACACTTGGATACTAGGTGCATGTGCTTGTGCCTGGGCCTAGGGCACATTTGCTGGTAGGAATCTGTTTAAGAAGAAACTAAGAAGAAGGTGTCCTCATAGGGACAAGAGGAGATAAATGATGCAAATGAACTAAAGTAAAGCAGTAAACAAAGCTAGAAACATGCAATGGTTCACATGGGAACCAAAAAGAAATGAGCTCATGGAGCTCGTATTAAAAGCACTCAAAGAAGAGACATATGCTCCTAGTCCTTAGGCGCATTAGGATTGGAAGTGCTTGACAGTCAGACACTTCTAGTCGTAGAATGTTGTATGTGTATAAAGATGAGCTAAGAACAATATTTCAAGAAAGAGCTATCCCACTGTGATTGCCTCAGAAGTGGATAGGATTTTTTCATTACCAAGTCTCCTCTCTGCTCTCACATGCACCTTGATCCCTAGATTTTTGATTTTTGCAATCACTTGGGTGCCAAAGGAGTGGTTCGGATCATGTGAAAGGAGAGGGATGAAGAGAGGGAGAGAAGAAAAATAGAAGAGTGGTCTCTGGGAATGCATGGGTTTTGAATGTAAACAAAAATATAAGGCTACCATGCATGCCTTCAGCTACTATGCATGCCTTGACAGGGGGATACTTGTGGATCCTAACTTCTCCTTCTTTGGCTAGCAGAGGAAGAAGAGTTCGAAGATATTCTCGGTACATGCACTACATAAAGACAATAAGAAAGTTAGAAGAGGATTAAACTAAGGGGATAGTGTGATAATCATAAAAGAAATGAACATAAAAGTCAAAAGGATCAGTGTGAAGCCGGTGGGGGGCTAGGTTTTAACCCCTTTTTGGAGTTTTATAATATGTGAACAAGAAAGAAAATACTGAACATACACAGAAAGGGGTGTTAAAGCTAGATAAATGGCTAAGAAAACATGGAAAACCAATTTTGGGATACTTCTTGGCAGACATAGTCTAGTGTCAGATGTATCTATGTAGATGCGGTAGGGTGTTAGGCATATCTATAGCTACACATGTGGAAGGAGATTGGCTTCTCCTTGGCTTTTGTTGAGGTTCTTCGGCTTCAATCAACATCAAATCCTTCTATAGACATTGAGGAACCTTCGAGAAGCTCCGAAATATAGAGAAAATGAGACAATAATAATGAGAAGAGGAACTTTGGGGGAGCCTACTAGATGTGTTTGGGTAGGTGGGACATGTCTAGTTAAGGGTGCTTGAAAAGTGAAAGAAAAATAGATTTCTTTCAAGGGGAGTAGAAGGAGATGAGGTTGGAGGAGGAGGAAGAACTAGAACAACTAGAATGTTAGGAGAAGTTTTCTTCTAGTTAAGTGGAAAATGACAACACCTCAAAATCTTGATGAATGAGGGTGGGAAAATTCCCGCTAAGTGTATGCACTTGATACTGGGGTGGATCTAGTTAAGCGACAATGTGGTTGTGCTAAATAGAAGTGACAAATTCTTGAAGACCAAATGATTTGGCACATACACTCTAGACTAGGGCACATACTCCCTAGATTAGGACACATAGACTTGTAGGAAGTTGAAGGGATGAAAAAGACCATCCGGATCTTGAGAAACAAGAGTCAAGGTTAATGTACCCTGGGGTGAGGCCTAGAGGCCTTGGGGTGTGGCTTATACATTAGCCCTATATGCCAGAAATTTCGCTTGGTCAATGAAAAAGTGTTTTTTCATAAAAAATTAGGGTTTTATGTTCAGAAACAAGAGTTTTTTTCTTCTGTACTAGGCCAATTTGGTGTGTCCACACCTGGGTGAGGGCACACACATCCTTACCCTAGTGTAGATACTTTTTAAGCAATAAATCCTCCAATAATATTCCAGAGATCAATTCAGATCAAACAAATGAAAATTGGTCCACACGACCCCTGTTGGGGGTGTGCATGCTCTCATTGGGGTCACGTGGGGATATGCCCTTAGAGAGGGGCTCATGCGCCCCCATGGGTGGACACGTCTATAATCCCACGGTTCACACAGTTTCACTTGGAAAACTCTTGGTTCTACCCAAAAATGTCTTGGCATAATTTCTAAATGATCCAATCTCACATATTATCTATAAAGCAAGAGTTTTTAGCTCCAAAGTTAAGCCAAGTTTGTATGCCTATGGCTTGCCTCACCTTGATGCTGGGTTTGCGAGGGAATGGTATATAATAGAGCGGAGCGGAACATAGAGAAACGTAGTGAAATGGTAGTGAATGTAGAGGAGCATAGTGGAATGAAATGGTGATAGATTAAAAAGGTAACAACATGGTGTACATTATACATGTTCGTCAACATCGCTCAACAACATGAATCTTCTCGAGTCTTTGGGATTACTGCCATGTTCCATTGAGCCTTCTTATGTCCAATTGGTGAAAAGGTGTGCTACGGGTATGAGGGTAAAATAAAAGGTAGCTAACCCCCAATGCCGTGAAGGTTCTTCGATTCGCAAATTTGTAGGTTCATCAACAATTAGCGACCCAAGCTATGTGGTGTGTTTGTATTGTCATGGGCTAGAGTAAAACAAAGAATTTTTTTGCAACATAAATTGGAAAACCAATCGACTATATTTGGACTCATGTTCATTGGAGTTCTCCAAAAATACTTGATTCAATTTAGATTGGAATAACCTCATATTTTATTGGATTTGCATAAGGCTCCATGAAAAGTTGCATGAGTAATGTGAATTTCTAAAAATCACAATGTTGCGCCGGAAGTTGACACACATGTCAAAAGCACAATGAATAACATGGTGGGATAAAAATAGTGGGAACAATAAGCATGATGGGAAAGATAAACATAGTAGATATCCATGGAGTATAGGGCCATGGCATGATGAAAGAGAAAATGGTGGGACATGGTGCCATAATAGAATATTGAACATAGTGGGGGTAAAAGGATAATGATCACATAAGATGATGGTGGAAGCTTCAGTGGCACATTGTAGAACATGGTCACAGTGGGAGAATGTAATCATGATGGGATGTTATTACGTTCAATGTCACAGTGGGATAGGATGGGATCAAAGGGGAACAAAATGGTGGGGCATATAAGAATGCAAAACATGATGAGATGCATATGATGCATACATAAGATGCTACTAAAAATGCAAAGATCTATATGATGTATGTTGAGCTAAAGAAATTCAAAAGGATACTTAAAATATAGTTGAAGATATAGATTGCACATTAGAGGTCAAGATATCTAATTATGAACCTTTGTCTCTCGATGTAAAATTTTGGCCTATCCATAAGTGTGGCAAGTGACTGGACCATCATTGATTTTATTGAAGGGGTTATTGAGTCTAGCTTCTATCCATACTCATGGTCTTCAACATCAATACTTACATATATTAATGCACCTAATATATGCTAAAAAGGAAAGGATATGAGTGAGGTTGCGCTGGTGTGATACGCATTCTCAGTGTACTTACACCTAGGCAAGGCATAGAGCAGTAGAGCAATTTTCATGAATCAAGCTTTTCGGCTAGGCTAAGGTTGAGGTTGTCACTTCCTTATGGCACTGCCTCCTATGATGTAGGGGTAGGAAGCAACAAGGGCTGATGTATATTTGGCTATTGTTGTTGTATGCATTCTAGTCTTTGCATAGAGATGTGACATTTTGCTACCTTCTTGTGCTTCCTCTTATTTAAATGGAAATTTTCTCTTGCTATTTTTTTTGTTCCTAAAACACTTGAAAAACATGGATTTCTAATTGCCATCATCTATCATCTATCAGCATCCATGCATAAAATACACAAATTTTTCTGCCTTATTTGATTGGGGGGGAGCTTCCTCAGCTCATCAACTTTTATTTGCAACAAACGACATCGAATTCTGATCTCCTGTTTATCCACAACACCCCATAAAAGTTAGTCGCGCTATTTTGTCTGCACATGCCCCCGACCAAGACCATTGGTGTGCACACCCAGCCCTTTGGGCACATCCTTGACCCATGTCACGACCTCCTCTTCTTTATTTCCTTTTATATATCATTTGGGCAAGTGTCTATACACTTCATAATGAAAATTAACACCATCAAATGGTGGCAAACCAACCTATGGTCATGTATATCAAAACTTGCCATTTTTAAACTAGATATATTTCCTCTTTACGTGGAGACCTATTTTGAACATAGGGAAGGTGACCCATGTTTTATTATCTATCTATATCATTTGAGTAAGTGTCTATAAGCTTCATAGTAAAAATTAGCACCATCAAATGACAGCAATCCAATATATGATCGTGTATATTAGAATTTGCTATTTTTTTACTTGTTTCACATTTTCTATAAAGGGAGACTTATTTGAACAACCTAAGTAAGAATCCCCCATTCTCCAGGGTTATAATCCTTGTCCTCCAGCTACCCTAGGCTCGTCCCAAGATCCTCCAATCATCCTCCTCTCATCATGTAGCTTGCTGTTATTCCGCTTCTACAAACTTCCATGGGTGTCTTCCGGCAAAGTGTCCTTCAAAATAAATGTTTCTAGTCAAGTTATCTTCCATATACAACAAACAAGGATCAATTCTGACATCTCCTTGGCTCATGGTGATTTCTACACCGGTGTTGCACAAGCAAATCTAGATTCCACACTTCTCTACTATCACATTCTTAGTCAATTTGTATCTACTTACCAGTAGATTTAGCTCATAAAAACTTCATATAAACTATTCCTTAGTAAGTTATATTTTATTTTCATCAAGAATCAGTCAACTATTACCTCTTTGCTGCTCGTAGCATTTTCTGCACTACCATCGTTCAAGCAATCTCCAAATTTGCACTTTAGTCACTAGAGTTCTCAAAAAACTTTTGACCTTTTCTCAAAGGATCCAAGTCATCTTATCTTAATATAAGATCATCCCTAGTGAGCTATTTCTTTAAAATAAATGAGAGTCCATTCTAACATCTATATTGCTTGTGGCAGCTTCTGCATCAAAGTTGCACTAGCAGACCATGAATCTATTTGACCCAGTTGTCACTTGTCTAGGTCATGTTATCTTCACTCATATTTGTTTTGTTTACTTTTTCATTATCATGCCATTTGAAAAATATTTCAGCATCATTTTTAGTTATTTGAATCAACATATTTAATCCAAAAAAAACAAAAAAAGGTAGGGCTAACCCTGAAACCATTGAGTTCTATTCCGATTGCCATTTTTATGTTATTTCTTTTACATTTGCTACACTTATTTTAGTTCTAATTCTTTCTTCACTTATTTTCATGTCATTTAGTTGCACAGGTACTATCAAGCAAGTGGTGGTTAAAGACTTTTCTTCATCGGTTGGCCGGAGAAGAAGAAGATTGAACTCACACACATCTTCCAACACTAAGGTAAACAAGGTCACATCTTCAAGTGCTCTGTACTTTCATTTATTTAAATTTAGAACCCACAGTCCTTGACAACCACATCTTTTTACTTTCATCCCCACTCATTTTCTCATTCCTTTTTTTTAATTTTTATTCTCTTCATTCTTCTCCCACATGATCTGAATCATCTCTCTGGTGCCCGAGTGATGTCAAGGGCTGAATGTTTGGGGATCAAAGTGAGTGTAGACCAAGGTGAGAGTTCCTTCTTCAATTTTCTAAGGTGCCTACTCGAAACCCTTTTTCAAAGTCGACACCTACAAAATAGATGAGGCCAACTCGATCAAATGGAAAGAGTTTTTAAAAGAGGTAGTGGATGTGCATCCTCTCAGAATGCCATGGCAGAAAGGTGAAGGGAAAAAGAGATCTCACTTGGCATGCCAATTCATGGCAACCTAGAAAATATTTTTGTTTGAAATGATTGTTTTGAAATATCAACATCAAAATTTTTAAGCAAAATAGGTAATAGCCTATAAAAGTACGAGATAGTCTAGTGATATTCTAAATGTATAAAACCGATGTTTGAGTTTTGTGAAAATTCTGTTTTGACCCCTCTCCGTCGGATGGTGCGAATATCCAACATTCATTTACATTGAGCAACTGCTCGAACACCATTGATTAACTGCCATAGTGATCTATTTGTCAAGAGTGCACACATCCATAACATAAAGGGAACACAAAGGGCTCCAGCCTCTCGAACTCGATGAGATGTGAACAAACTTGTTTAAGTTCAGTTGAGGTTTGATTTTTACTTAGTTTAAAATTGATGAGTTTCAGACTTGGGTTTTCCTCGATTTGGCATTCAAGTTGAATTACTTGATTTTGACTTATTTTAATTTTGAATTGATTTCTATTGTTTTTTTGTTGAAGTTTTTTAAATTTAGATGAGTTGTTGGTGTTTTAAGCAGTCTGATTTGTTTGTTTTAGTTGGTATTTGACTTAAGGGATTTTGTTGTCTTTCATGTTGGTTGGTGTTTTGACACCGATTTGAGTGTGCTCGGTATGTTATAAGTGTTTTCAAACTTCAATTCAATTTGATTAAGTTTAAGTTTCGGATTGTTAAGTGGTCTAGATTTTTCATGTTTTAAGATAGATTTTAAATGTTTCGAAGTGTATTTGATGTGTTTTGTTTTGAATTTTGGTTTTCTCTTGATTGGGAAGTCAAATTCCGTTAACTTAGGTGTTTTCATTTGAATCTCCAGATTTGTTTAAGTTCTAATTTTTGTTACACTTTCTAGATTCAATTGAGTTTGTCTTCAAATTTGGTTAAGTATTTTCATATTTGATTTTTATGTTTAGTCCTTATCTCATCCAATCCGTCAAGTTAGCATCAATGCCTGGTCACATGTAGTCAAGTCACGTTAGCACTTGAAGTTCATTGCATTTGTCCACGTCAATGTACAAAGTTCATAGGCAGTTCATATGCCAAGTCTAGAGTTCTCCAAGTGTGAGTGTATGCATTTCCTCGAACTATCTAAGTTTAGATGTAAATTTTCTTTCCATGATATAAACTCCCATTAGATGAGGAAAATTTTAACAGCATGCCGCCTTGTGTTCGGATTAGTGTGGAAATTTACCCGTCTTACATGGTTGTCTTTCAACTTTTCCACATAGTGGGAAGGGTCCGTCTACAGTAGGAACTTGTCCCATGCCTACACCCGGATCGATGCACCAAGCGCATGCCCGAAATAGCTGTCCAATGGAGCGTCTTTTTTTTAAAGCTTTAGGAAGCATCCAATGATGGACTAACTCCCCAGACTTAGTTTTTTTGTTTGAAGTATCCAAGGTAGTGTCCAGTGGTAGATTAACTCCTCAGACTAAGTTTCTGTTGTTTGAAGTATCCAAGGCAACGTCCAGTGGTTGACTAACTCTCCAGACTTAGTTTTTAGTGAAGTTTAAATCAGCGTCTAGTGGTGGATTAACTCCTCAGACTTAATTTTTTTATTTGCACTATCCAAGGCAATGTCTAGTGGTGGACTAAGTCTCTAGACATAGTTTTTTTGTTTGAAGTATCCAAAGCAGCGTCCAATGGTGTATTAACTTCTCAGACTTAGTTTGTTTTTAAGTGTCCAAGGCCCAATGGGCTAGTTTCATTGTTTCATCGGTGCAAAGAGTCGGTCTTTAAGTGTGAATGGCACAATGGACCATTCTTCAAATTTATGGGCCAGGAGGCCTGTTTTGAGCTTCAAAGGCCAGCATGGCCTGTTTTTGCAGCTTGCATAACTTGTTTTCTTCTTGCTGCAGCGGCAGGCAAAGCAAGCCCCAATGGAGTTGAAATGGGCCTGTTTTGGACTAGTTTTAATGAGCTATCAAGGGACTGCACAAATGGCAGATTTGGGACCAAACAGGTGCTGTGCTAGGGGGGCAACAAAGGGGCACACATAGGGTCTGTTTAGGTGCTGTTTTGATGGGCTAAACAGGGGTTGACATGGGCTCTGCTTGGCTGCAGAACAGGTGGACAGAAATGGGGCTAATTGGATGGCCGAAAAGGGAAGCTGAAGGGCTGTTCATGGGGCCAGCAAGGGGATCAGACAAGGGCTGATTGAGGATGGACAAACCAGGGGCTGCTTGGCTACTGTTTAGGGGCATGAAGGCTGAGGGGACTTGAAGGACTGATTTTTCGACCTGTTTAAGGGGTCAGGAATGGGACAGCTTTAAGGGCACACAGGGGACTGCCTGATTTGGTATAGGTTTAAGGTCACATAGGGGGTTGCACAAAGGGCTGTTGAGGGACCTGTTTGTGGGGCCCACAAGGGTGCCTAGTAGATGCTGTTTAATGAGCCAGCAAAGGGGTAGTTTGGATGGTCATTTAGGTGCTGAACAAGAGCAGCTTGAGGGACCATTTAAGGGCCTATTTGGATGGCCAAAAGGAGAGGACGCACAGGGGCTATGCAGGGGACCGCAAAGATTGTTTAGGGACTATCACAAAGAAATAAGTTCAGAGACTGTATAGGGGACAGGTAGGGGCTGTTTTAAGGGGTCTGCCTTGTAGACCAGAAAGTGGGGCTGAACAGTCCTTGAAGGGACTGAAAATGGGTCTGATTAGGGGAGGCCAAATGGGGGCACTCACGGGCTGTATAGGGGCTGAGCAGTGGCCAAGCAGGGGACAGCACATGGGGCTGATCATGTGGTCACAATAAGGGCCGAACAGGGGCTGTTTCTAAGGGCCAGCAAGGGGGCTCGAACAGTCCCTTAAGGGGACAACAATTGGGGCATCTTTGAGGACCAACCATAGGGCTTATTAAGAAGACTTTGGATGCTTCAGATTTTGGCCTGTGCGTGGGGTCAAGTAGAGGCTGATTTTGGCCATTAGAGGAGATGGGGAAAAGAGGAAGAAGAGAGGGAAGATTGAAGGCTACATAGTGCATCTTTTTCCTACCTTTCCTCTTGCCCTTCAACTGTCAGTTTCTGCTGGGAGGATGGAGAACCACTTGATTCTTATTCTTCTTTTCCTTCTATTGGCACCAAGGTTACTAGAGGAGGATGAAGAAGGTTGCACAGAGGGCTGTTGATGTCGTTGGTGCTGCTACAACTCCTGTCTGCTGCTGTCACTAAAAGGAGAAAGGATGGTCTACTCCTCCTCCTCCTCCTTCTTCTCCTTGTGCAGGTGATGGAGAAAGGAGGTGTGCCTACTGCTGCAACTTGGAGAAGACAAGCCGGCCTTCTTCTCGTTGGTGGGATGTTGCTACTGCCGGAGGAGGGAGAGGAGCAGGTGTCACACCAGAGAGAGAGGAGGGAGAGCTGTTGGAGTTTGATCACACTTCAGGTGAGGTGAAAGGAATTGGCACCCAGCCCTTTCTGTTCTTCTAGTCTCCCTTCCAATGGGTTGTCTAAGGAATAAAGGTTAAAAAAAGGTAAGGCTAAGAGTCCTATTCTAAGAAGAAGTCTTGGCCAAGGAGAAGTCTATCCAAAGAGGAGTCTCACCGGAGAGGGAGTCTCTAAGCAGGTGTGCGCACAAGGCTGGTTCCAAGAAGTATGTGCTCACAGGTGAGGGTGAGGAGAGAGATGTGTGCACTAGCTTCTCTTGTCCTCCCTTTCTCCCTTCAACCGGGGAGTCTATGGGATAAGTTGGAGATGGGATAAGGATAAGAGTTTAAACTCATGAATGAGTCATCCCCTGGAGAAATTCCAACTGAAGGAGGAGTCTGGGCAGGGATGTGTGCACACAAGTCTGGTGATGAGAGAGGGCTGGGTGCACAAACCAAGAGAGAGATGGTTGATCATCTCTAAAATCTCATCAAGAAGCTCCCGATCCGATAAATATCATTAATTCTAATTGGAATCAACTAAATAAACCCCTGAAGTCATCCAAAAAAATTTGGAACTTTCTCCACTAGCCATAGATCTTGTGCTCCAATAAGATATGTGGTCGATATCTCTTAAATTGCATCAAATATCTGATTTTGCTTATTTTCCCGATCGGTACTATCTCGATTGTCAATAATGCTAAAAACTGTAATTACATGCAATTAAATCATTCGTTGGTCAAATTTTTTTTAATGCATCAATAGTCTTGAGACTAAAGTCTTGAACTTGCAAATTGCAATTTTCAGCCGTTGGGCCGATCTGAAAGTTGTTTAGACCATTGTACCCCTAAGTTGATAGGGTACGGACTCCCATTTAGATTCAATCTTTCCTAAATAATTCTCCAAATAGTGGTTGGATTTTTGATCCATCTCGAGCATTGTCCAGCTCTATCTTAGATAGATAATGTGGTGAAGTTGTATTTTTTCAATAGAGTCCTTATTTGTTCCGAAATGTCAGGGGCAAAATGGTTATTTCGACTTTCCAATGTCCGTTTTTCTTGTTTTGGGCACCGTTGCAAAGCTTGTGACCGGGACTATGCATTGGGCTTGTTGTCTTGGCCATTCGGGGCTCATTAAGCTATGCCAAGCATTTGCAAAGTCGAGTCAAATTTCCAAACTGACTTTAGCATTGCTCAAATCTAAGTTGAGCGGGCTGAATGGAAAATTTTGGCTCCAAAAACCACTTTATCTTAATAGTCTATTATGACTATTCTATATAGCATATTGAAAGGGGTTAAAGCTTGACCATAAGCAAGTTAAGGTTTTAGAATGTTCGGCCTAATGAAAAAATATAACTCTAACTATTTGGAATATAAGACTATGAAGTGTTGGCTTATGAGATATCCTAAAGAAACTTATGGATATTTAAATATACCTCCCTTATGGAGAAGGGTATATGTTGCTCAACTCACTATATTTATAGAGGAAGAATTCTTCTTTAAAAAAAGATAGTGAGAGCTAGGTATATATGGAAGATGTTCCAGTTGATAAAAAATTATGCTCTACAAGCCAATTATATACAATATGATTTGACATTTCTAGAACTATCTCATTCAATTGATTAGGTAAATCTTCATCACTAGCTTTTATTAGATGCGTGCATCATAATGAAGTCATTGATCACATATAATAATGATTGAATCATGATGAGATCATGATAATAAGAACGATCATCTAGAGATATGTAATCTAAATGTTCCCAGTCATAGGATCCTTGAGATGGAACATCTAGGATTCGAAAAGACTAATGTATGTGATGTCTTCTCATAAGATGAGTATGAATAATCTCATTGGTCATTAGTGTGGGGACACTGAGATATATACATAGGTGCTCATTAGTGAAATAAGTTCACTGAATTGACCAATTTAGAAAAATTGATCAGTATCTTATCGAACTATCTATCAAGTTATTCTAACATCACAGTAACATAGTTGGATCTTTGACCTGAGTTGCTAAAAATGTCTTATCGGATATATCTTGTACTTTGACTATTGACTTATGGATCACCATCTTGATGGTGTAGTATAGTTAATATATCGGGTGCAAGAGAAACCCAGTGGAGACAATTGAGTAGATAATAAGGGATCATTCACTCTCGGTAGGAGAGAGAGAATGTCCTATGGGATATTATTCTAAATTCTTGGTCAAGGTACTTAGAATCATGGGTCGCGACCCGGCCCCGACCCGGTCGGGTTTGGTCCCAACCGGCTCGGTCGCAACCCGGTCGGGCCGACTCAGTCGGCCGGGTCGTGGGGGTTGCACAACCCGGCTGGGTCGCGCAACCCGGACCATATGACCGTTGGCAACGGTCATATGACCCTTGCCAATGGATTGGGGGGGCTCCAACCCCTCCATTCAGCCCCTTGGGGGCTATTTAAAGCCCCCAAGGGGCTCCCCTTACCCTCACCTCTCACTCTCACTCTCAAGCTCCCATTGCTCTCAAATTTTGCTCTCATTGCTCTCATTTCTTCTTCATTTACTTAATTATTTCATTAAGTACTTCATTAGTTCATTTAGTACATTTATTTAATACTTGTTTCATTGATTAGTTAGTTAAGTAGTTTCTTCTTTTTAATACTTACTTACTTACTTAGATAGCTAGTTAGCTAGAAGATTAGTTAGATATTTAGTTTAGTAGTTACTTAAGTACATAATTAGTTAGAAGATATAATTAATTACTTACTTAGTTACATAATTAGCTAGTCATTTATTTTACATAATTAACAATTTACTTAGATTAGTAGTCACTTATTAACGTCATTAGCTTTTTAAATAGTTAATTACTTGCTTAAGTAATTATTTAGTAAAAAAATGCCTTCTCCAAGCCAAACAACCCAAACTACCAGCACGACCCGGAGTGATCCGGCTTGGTTACATAGCAACTTGATCTCTATGGCGGAGAGAAAAGTGCAATGTAAATATTGCGACAAAGTAATATTCGGTGGTATTTATCGTTTAAAATTTTATTTTGCAAGCGTGAAGGGAAACGTTCTTCCTTGCTCACGGACTCTGCCGGAGGTCAGAGCTCAATTTCGTAGGCACTGACAAGTGATGCAGTAAATGAAGGAAACTAGCAAATGACATAAGGAGATCATCCGAGAAGAATTGCTACAATCGGGGAGACGTTCCATACATATTTATGGGGCCGGACAAAAGAGGCCATATATTTTTGGAGACGAAGAGTACGAAGGTATATTTGTTTTACTCATAAACGTAGTTCATTCTTCTATTTTAAAAGATAATTAAGTAATTGAATATTTCTTAAATAAATGACCTCTTATGGGGAATGGAAGCAAGTCGAAGATCATTCGTCGATGAAGAGTTACATAGATGCACCGGCCGAATGATGGGTCAAGGGTCTGGAAGTGGGAGTGGTCGAGGAAGTGGAAGAGGATCCAAAAACCAATTGCAAGATGAGATTCATGATCTCACCCAAGACGACAGCCCGACAGTAGGTCCCGTGGATCCCGTAATCACCAGACCACGACAACGTCAAATGACAATCATGACGGCGATGAAGAACCTAAAATTATGTAAGGAGAAGATTGGCCGGGCAACATCAAGGTGGCTCTGCATTCCGGCAAATGCCGCGAGGGGACCGTACTACAAGAACATGATCGACATGATTGCAAACGTCGGAAGGGGAGTGCCTAGTCCAAACCCAAAGGAAATATGGAATGAATGATGTGGAGTCATCAGATACTTGGATCCAATCGACCTATAGTTATGGTGACTTGTTTGGATCAAGTCTTAGGATAGTTTCCGGAGGAACTGATGAATATAATCGTCATGTGTACATTTATCAAGCTATGTACTCAACCTAAATGACATGTGGAGAGTACCTAAACTACCTAAAAATGTAGAATATGTCACATTGGAATAAAGTTGATTTATTATTTTTTAAATCATGTCATTTATTTTTCTTCAATTTTTTGTATTTTTTTAGATTTTTTCACATTTTTCTTGTTTTTTTGTATTTTTTAAAAAAATAATAAAAAATTGGGGTCGCGACCCGGTCATGATCGGGTCGGCCTGGGGTCTCGCGACCTGCAACCCATCCTTCCTTGCTTAGGATAATTAGAGAAGTTTTCCAATTGATCCAAACTCGAGTAGAGGATCTTATACTAACCGGGACATTGTGTGGACAAGGATTTTAATCTATGTGGTAATTGATGATGGAAATACTCAATGGATGCTATTTAACTCTCTAAAGTTATTTGAGATCATAGGATATGACTTGTATCTATCATGATCGGAAAGATATAAAAATTGTTATTAAATAATGGCTTTGATTTAATTTAAAGGAATTATTCTTTTAAATTAATTAATACTTCAAACAAATTGACTATTGGGCCTAGTGTATCACACATTGGATCTAGTCAATAGGACGAGGGCATGGGCGTATTTTTATAGATTTTTTATGAAAAATTTCAAATTCTATAAATAAATGGCTTGTGAAGCTAAACCCTAACAAGTCATAGGGCTGAAGCATATCCCAAGCAGCCTCCCTTCCTTTTCTCTCCTTAAGAAGGTGATCTCCCATGGTCAAGCTTGGATCTGGAAGGTTTCTTGAGGCATGAAGGAAGGAAGAACCCGTCTATTGAAGCAGATTATGTGGATACTACTAGAGATTGTCCACTTGAATGATTTTTAAAAAGGAGAAATGTCCTCTCTTCATTTATAGTGAGGAATTTTGGAAATCCCGTGAGATACTCTTCATTTATAGTGAGGAATGTCCTCTCTTCAATTTTCTTGCTCAGCATTAACCAAGGCAGAGATAATAGTTTTTGAGGAATCAAATTTTTTTCGCTGCTATAGATTGATTCCTAACACCAATCCCACAGCCTGAGACCACTTCTATTAAGGTACTAATAATTACACATGGGCAATTCATAGGTCTTTACTTGTGTCCACACAACTTAAGAGATATGTGGGACATATTTTTGATGGAAGAAATGTGGTATAAGGTAAAAAGGATATGGATCCTATGATATATAAAGAAGCAATATGAGATATTGATTTTAAAATGGGAAGTGACAATATAATCAAATATAAATTCTACCTATTCTAATCAAATTTAGAATTTGATAGATCCACCTAATGGTATAATATCCATAAGGTATAAATGGATCACTAAAGAATAGATTGGAGTGGAATGGAATGGAAGGTATAGATCTTCAAGGCAAGGATAGTTGTAAATGATATCATCTAAATCAAATAGTAGACTATGATGAAACCATTTTTCCTATACTATGGTTTAATCAAATTATATTTTGATTATAACGCACTATGACTATAAGATATGTCAATTGGATGTTAAGATAGTATTCCTCTATGGTATTTTGAGGAACAGGTGTATATGATATAGCCCAAGAGAATCAAATCCCAATAACATCCAAATAGAGTGTGTGTAAGGTCTATTTATGGACTGAAATAAAACTTCCCATATATGGTATATATGGTTTAATGAGATTAAATCTTATGACTTCTTTAAAGAATGAAGAGAAGCCTTATGTATTCAAGAAGATAAGTGGAAGTGCTATTACTTTCTTGACATTTTATGTGGATTCATTAAGAACGAAGTAGGTATGTTATCATTAGTGAGTCTAGCTATCAAATTAATCTTCTAAACATAATTTGAGTTCGAAAATCTATAAAGATAGATCCGAAGTATGCTTGACTTGACCTAGTTAATGTACGTAGTCACCATAGTCAAAGAGTTTGACATGGTAAACTCTAAGATATGTTTCTTACCTATGAGATGTGGAGTTAAAAGAGATGTATTTATAAACTTCTTCAGAGATAGAGCATATGAGTGTGGATGGTGATTTGGTGATGTGGGAAGGTGTGTGTTTCTCCCCCTCTAAGATTCCATGATGCACGCCTACCTTTACTAAGTCAGAGATACAGATGGGGACTTCCTCCCATGAGTCTACACTAGTCCTCACTCCTTCCTCTTATTTTCTTCTCCACACCCACCTTGATACTTGGGCTAATGATCCTTGGCATCACTTGAGTGCCGAAGAACCTGTTTGGGTCATGTTGAAGAACGAAGGGGAAATCAGATTGATGAGAGAGAATCCTTCTTTTTAAAAGAGATGTCTTTATAGACTTCTTCAGAGATAGAGCATATGAGTGTGGACAGTGATCTGGTGATGTGGGAAGGTGTGTGTTTCTCCCCCTCTAAGATTCCATGATGCACGCCTACCTTTACTAAGTCAGAGATATGGATGGGGACTTCCTCCCACAAGTCTACACTAGTCCTTACTCCTTCCTCTTCTTTCCTTCTCCACACCCACCTTGATACTTGGGCTAATGATCCTTGGCATCACTTGAGTGCCGAAGAACCTGTTTGGGTCATGTTGAAGAATGAAGGGGAAAGAAGATTGGTGACAGAGAATCCTTCTTTTTAAAAGAGATGTCATTATAGACTTCTTCAGAGATAGAGCATATGAGTGTGGACAGTGATCTGGTGATGTGGGAAGGTGTGTGTTTCTCCCCCTCTAAGATTCCATGATGCACGCCTACCTTTACTAAGTCAGAGATACGGATGGGGACTTCCTCCCACGAGTCTACACTAGTCCTCACTCCTTCCTCTTCTTTCCTTCTCCACACCCACCTTGATACTTGGACTAATGATCCTTGGCATCACTTGAGTGCCGAAGAACCTGTTTGGGTCATGTTGAAGAACGAAGGGGAAAGAAGATTGGTGAGAGAGAATGATGTAGTAAAAGTAAGGGCTAAGCAAATGTGAAATCAGGAAGGTGAGGAGGAAGTGTGATCACCAGGAGCCATGGGCTATGAATGGGAAAGGGAAAAAAAACTAACAATGTTAAGAAGGGAAGAAAGTTTGACCGATGTACCTCTTTAGTGGGAGAACGTGGTTGTGGGTTCTATCTTTCTCTTCCTCGACCAACCGAGGAGGAGGAGCTTTGGAAAACTTTGCTTGCCTGCAAGGAAACAAAATGAAAGAATGAGGGGGAACATGATTAAACTAGGTGGAGTGTAGCATCAAATCCAAAATGGGCATAAAGTGACAAAAGTGGTGGAACAAACTGAGTTAGGACTAACTCCTAACCCCTTCTATGGTTAAACTAAGAAGGTAAGATGCTAATGATACATTGTACTATGCTATCATGGTATGCATGACATAAATAAATAGTAAATAAAAGAGAACATGGGCAAAGAAGGTGATTGCTGGAAGATTGGTGCACAACTACTCTATGGAAGTAGTAGGCACTCCTCTACTAGGATGCATGACGTCCTATCGATGGAGCGCCTTTGGCACCTGTGAACAATTTTCATAATAGGCTTCTCCCAACTCTTGTGGAGATTGCTAGGCACTCTAGCTTGGTGTGATGACTCCTTAAAGCTCTTCATGGTGTTGAGATGGTTGTTGAAGCTCTCCTTAATGGTTTGGAGGGTGAACGGATGGTTTATTGGAATGATGGAGATAGTAGGGTGGGGTATGGAGCGGAAGCTATGGAGGGCTTGGAGAAGTGAAAGATGAAGAGAGATGAGCTTCTAGGGCCACTCTAGAAGTTAGGGCTTGCTAGGGACTCCTTGGACGCTCTTGATAGCTTCTGAAACCTCTGGTCCAACCCCCCAAACATTGGAGAAAAGCATTCTTATATAGGCCTACTGGATGACTCATGCACTCTTCAATTGCGATGCCAGACGTCCTACCTAGGGAGCACTAGATGGCACACTACCAGGATGTTCCTAACCACTTTGATTATGGCAGGCATATGCCCTTGACTCACATAGACTGGTGGTGTCAGTTGCTAGTTAAGGAGTGCCAGTAACATAATCTGAAAGATTCACTTGCGATCCCTTGCCATGCATGATCTATGGCGATAGTTGTCGGCATCTGCCTCCTTGAATGGTGTTGTGCCACTACCAGTCGATTTGAAAGCTTGACCAAATATGGGTAGGAAAACCAGGTGCTCCGATCATCGGTGCCAGGTGTCCTAGGGTCGGGACACTAGGTTTCTGCCTTTCTATTCTTATCTTTGTAGGTGATGTCGGATCCTCCAGTTGGAAAAGGCAAGTGTTGCCTATAAAAACAAGAGTTTTGGTCTCCTTAATTATGCCAAATCCGCGTATCTACAATGAGTTAAGCCTTTATACTTAAGTCATAGGGTCTATCATGTATGTGATACTTTGTACATGGCTTGAAGTGATTAATACTTCAAGTGTTATGAGCATTCATCAGGTGGATCTAGGTGAGAGTCACCAGATAGTTAAAAGATGAATACTTAAGTACTTAAGAAGCACTAAGGATGTTTCTCTGAATGTGAAGAATAAAACTTGAAGCTTTATAGTTTTTCAAACACAAGCTTCTAGTTAGGTAAGTTTGATAGCAAGTTAATATAGTGGTGGTGCAATGAGCTAGAAGAGTTACATATGAGAGAACACTAAAACTTCTAGAACTCATGTAAAATAGAATACATATTGGTTGCAAAATGCTTAAGAATCAGTTTAGATGAAGTTCTTCATCTAAGATATGAGATTGTTCCAACATCCTCAGAAAGTATACCATTATTTTACGAAAATAATGGGGTAGAGCCGATGTCTCACTAGAAGTTCAAAACTTCTATGACAATACCATAAAATCAAAGAGATTGTAGATCATAAAGATATAATGAAAGATAAAGTATCTTCCACTGATAATATTGCAGAACCACTAATTGAAGAGATTACTCAAAGAGTTTTTAAGTTTCACCTCGAGCTGATAAAGATCAGTTAAATGGGTGATTGGCTTTAGTGCAAGTAGAAGATTGAAAGAAATATATGATTTACAAGCCAATCATATATGATATAGTTTGACATTTTTAAAAATATCTCATTCAATTAATTAGGCAAATCTTCATTACTAACTCTTATTAGATGCGTACATCGTAATGAAGTCCTTGATCATACGCAATGATGATTGGATCATGATGAGATCATGATAATGAGATTAATCATCTAGACGTATGTGATCTAAATGTTCCTAGTCATAGAATCTTTGAGACATGACATCAACGATTTAGATAGACTAGTATATGTGATGTTTTCTCATGTGATGAGGATGACCAATCTCGTTGGTCATTAGTGTGGAAACACTAAGATACACATTTTTATTGGTGCTCATTAGTCGAATGAGTTCACTAAATTGATCGAATTAAAAACCCTGAATAGTATCTTACCAAATTGTCTATTAGGGTTATCTATCATTAGGGTTGCATGGTTGGATCTTTGACCTGAGTCATCAAAGATACCTTGTTGGGTGAAACTTGTGCTTTGACCATTGATTTATAGATCACCATTTAGATGGTCTAGTACAACGATGGATTGAGTATGGAAGAAACTCAAAGGAGATAATTGAGCGAATAATAAGGGATCATTCACTCTTAGTAAGTGAGAGTGAATGTCCTATGGATAGTACTCTAATCACTAGCTACGGTAGAGAGGATACTTGGTAAAAGGAGTTTTTCAATTGATCTAATTCCAACTACAAGATCCCATAAAGTCAATATATTAAGGAGTTGACAATAAATATCGCACTCCTATCCGACCGGGACATTGAATGGACAAGGGTTTATATCCATGAGGTAATTGATGATGGAAAAGATCAATAGATAAAATATTATTGTCATAGCCAATTGAGATCATAGGATGTGGCTTGTACCCTTTGTAATCGGTAAGTTGATTAATCTATTATTAGATGACAAATTTAATTTAATTAAATAGAATTCTTATAATTTTAATTAAGCCTTAACTAAATAGGCTATTGGACCTAGTGGGTCACAGCCATAAGGACTTATCTATAGGTATGGGGGCAAAAGCATAATTTATAGAGATTTTGAATTCTTATAAAAATTCTAATTTTTTTATAAATACTAATGGTTTCAACCAAACCCTATCTAGTCAAGGGTAAAAACAATGTTCTCAACCTTCTCCCTACCTTTCTCTCTCTCTCTAGAAGATGTCAATGGGTAATGAAGCTCTGTTTGGGAAAAGTTCTCAAGTCTAATAAGAAAGGAGAACCTACTTTAGATAAAGTTCGTGTGGATATCACTAAAGACTACACAATTGAATGGTTTGAAGAGCTTGAAAAGTTATTTCTCTTCCTCTCCAAGATATTATATGAATTCTTATTAGGTATATTCAAACTTGTAGAGATCAGTTTTCCATTTTTATTGTTTGATTACGATTGAGACAAGATCAACATGAACCCATAAGAATCATTATTTCCACTGCACCAAATTTTATAGGATGATTCCTTACACTTATCTTTTTTTTGTCATCTACAAGGTGATGTAGTTTTGTTTCCATAGTTGCAATGCACCTTATTGCAAACTCCAATGCGGGAGGTAAATTTTTGGCCATGTGGGCCTACACTCAATCCTCCTACCAATTGGATGTTCATGGTCTCTCTAGGCATTAATATTCTCACATTATACACCTTAGCCAGACCCCTCCCATGTCTCCCAAATGTAGCTAATTAAACACAAAATTAGAGTACATTAGAAAGTAATGTCTATAATGACATGTAGGTGCCACCAAAGTTGGGTGAGGGGCCATGTGATGGGAATCCGATCCGGTCCATTTTGGGGTTTATTTGCATTTACGTCCATTTGGACATGTTTGTAAATATTTGAGTTTTATTTCTGGTCTTTTCTTTTTATTTGGGTCCTCAAGAGGACATGTATGTAATTAGTCATTTATGATGTCTTGTTTGTAATAGGCTCCTCTATTTAAGAGGGCCACTTGTTGAAAATGAAAAGAGAGAGTTTAGTTGAATTTTTTGAACCCTAGGGGGCTGCCCCTTGGTGCTGGGGCGCTGCCCCTTCCCCTTCACCCCCTCCACGATGGAGGTCTTCCGACTCCACCTCCGGTGAGGACCGGTCTCCTTCGCGACCCTCCAACATGGGTGCCTTCATCCCCCTCCTCCGTCTAGCAGCCTCCGAGCTATTCTTGCCCCTTCCCCCTTCACAGGTTCGAGTTCGACCCTTACCGACTCCGTTCACCTCCGTTTCCGTCCGTTTCGACACCTCTGACGACGTCGACTGTCTCCAATCCGTTCATCCCACCTCCGGCGATCCCCGGAGTACCTCCACCCCACCATCCCGATGCTAGAAGCCCTCCCTAGGACCCCTGTCAGACGGAGAAGAAAGGAGGAAGAAGAAGCCCCGCGTCCGCAGCCCCGTCGGTGCGTGCAGCCCCGCTAGGGCTCCGGTGCGGCTCCCCCCACTCCGGCGTCCTAAGGAGACTAGAGGAAGATGAAGGCGGCGCCAACAGTGCCGTTGGAGGTCCCCGTCTTCTCCGGCGGCGGTGAAGATGACGCCCGGCGCCGCTTCCGGCACCTACCTCTTCCACCCGCCGCGGCCGCCGCGGCCGAGACCGCGCGAACCCCTCGCGCTCAAAGACGACCCCCCGGTGCTGCCAGCGTCGACGGCGGCGATGGAGCCCCACCGGCTCCCCCTTTCCCTCCGACAACGGCGGCCTCCGCTGGCTGCGCCCGCCTCCGCCTCCGGTCCCCGCAGTCGAAGCCATGGCCGCGTGCCGAAGCCCCTCGCGAGCGCCCGCTCGCGGTCGAGACCCCGACGGGGTACGCGGCGCCTCCGCGCGCGGGCCGCGTCTCCTCTCCCCACGGCCAACCGCGCAGGGCCACGAGCCCCCCCCCTTAAGTTGGCGTGGCTGCGTGACCGGCCCAAGCCGGGTCGATCGCCACCGGTTCGCCTCCGCCCGGCCGGCCGGGGCGCCGGTTCGCCCTGCTGGTCCGCCCACTCGCCCGGTCGGTTCAACAGGACCGGGCCAACCTCCTGCACCCGGTTACGGGCCCCGGTTTAACCCAGTTCAGGGCCGGTTCAATGGTCCAGAAGCCGGTTCAAGCCCTAAACCGGCCGGTTCAGGCCATTTTGGGCCGGTTCAGGCCGGTTCAGCAACTTTTGGGGCTGGTTCAGGCCTGTTTTGAGGGTTTCGGGCACGGTTCAACATATTTTGGGCCCGTTTTGACCGGTTTAAGTCCGGTTTTGCTTGTTTACTGCATTCTTAGGTCTTTTGAGCTCCTCCACGGTCCGCTGCAGCGCCACATCGCCGGTCCGTCCCGCCTCGTCCCGCATCAAATGGTATCAGAGCCTGGGATCGGCCCATTCTCATGAGCCGACTCTTGGGATGCTTCCGATGAAGTGCGGCGCTTGGTGGAACGTGACGGCGGCAACATTTGAAGACGTCAAAACTCGAGGATGAGTTTTCTCCTGGTAGAGGAGAATGTTGGGGATCCGATCCGGTCCATTTTGGGGTTTATTTGCATTTACGTCCATTTGGACATGTTTGTAAATATTTAAGTTTTATTTGTGGTCTTTTCTTTTTATTTGGGTCCTCAAGAGGACATGTATGTAATTAATCATTTATGATGTCTTGTTTGTAATAGGCTCCTCTATTTAAGAGGGCCACTTGTTGAAATGAAAAGAGAGAGTTTAGTTGAATTTTTAGAACCCTAGGGGGCTGCCCCTTGTGCTGGGGCACTGCCCCTTCCCCTTCACCCCCTCCACGATGGAGGTCTTCCGACTCCACCTCCGATGAGGACCGGTCTCCTTCGCGACCCTCCGGCATGGGTGCCTTCATCCCCCTCCTCCGTCTAGCGGCCTCTGAGCTATTCTTGCCCCTTCCCCCTTCATAGGTTCGAGTTCGACCCTTACCGACTCCGTTCACCTCCGTTTCCGTCCGTTTCGACACCTCCGACGACGTCGACTGTCTCCAATCCGTCCATCCCACCTCCGGCGATCCCTAGAGTACCTCCACCCCACCATCCCGATGCTAGAAGCCCTCCCTCGGACCCCTGTCAGACGGAGAAGAAAGGAGGAAGAAGAAGCCCCGCGTCCGCAGCCCCGTCGGTGCGCTTAGCCCCGCTAGGGCTCCGGTGCGGCTCCCTCCACTCCGGCATCCTAAGGAGACTAGAGGAATATGAAGGCGGCGCCAACAGTGCCGTTGGAGGTCCCCGTCCCCTCCGGCGGCGGCGAAGACGACGCCCGGCGCCGCTTTCGGTGCCTACCTCTTCCGCCTGCCGCGGCCGCCGCGGCCGAGACCACGCGAACCCCTCGCGCTCAAAGACGACCACCCCCCCGGTGCTACCGGCGTCGACGGCGGCGATGGAGCCCCACTGGTTCCCCCTTCCCCTCCGGCGACGGCGGCCTCCGCCGGCTGCACCCGCCTCCGCTTCCAGTCCCCGCAGTCGAAGCCGCGGCTGCGCGCCGAAGCCCCTCGCGAGCGCCCGCTCGCGGTCGAGACCCTGACGGGGTACGCGGCGCCTCCGCGCACGGGCCGCGTCTCCTCTCCCCACGGCCAACCGCGCGGGGCCACGAGCCCCCCCTTAAGTTGGCGTGGCCGCGTGACAGGCCCAAGCCGGGTCGATCGCCACTGGTTCGCCTCCGCCCGGCCGGCCACCCGCCCGGTTGGTTCAATAGGACCGGGCCAACCTCCCAGACCCGGTTCTGGGCCCGGTTTAACCCGGTTCAGGTCCGGTTCAATGGTCCAGAAGCTAGTTTAAGCCCTAAACCGGCCGTTTCAGGCCATTTTGGGCCAGTTCAGGCCGGTTCAGCAATTTTTGGGGCCGGTTCAGGCCCGTTTTGAGGGTTTCGGGCACGGTTCGACATATTTTGGGCCCGTTTTGACCGGTTTAAGTCCGGTTTTGCTTGTTTACTGCATTCTTAGGTCTTTTGAGCTCCTCCACGGTCCGCTGCAGCGCCACATCGCCGGTCCGTCCCGCCTCGTCTCGCATCACCATGCCTGAGAAGGTCCAGGCGATGAAGGTTTCCCTAATGAAGGCCGAGATGTACCAGAAGGTGGATCTCTCTATGAATGAGATCCAATTAACCTAGTGGTAGATCCATGCGATCCATTGATCATACCACTCTTAGATGTATGCCGAATTTTACTAAGCATCTACATCTGCAACATAATCAAAGTGGTTATTATAGGCTGGTTGTAACTCAAATTTTTAAGTTACATGAGCAGTTAGGCTAATCCAAACCAACTTCAGGTTTGAATTGGCCAAACTAGTCATAAGAGTGCTCTATAGTCATTTGGGATTTGGTTTTTATTGCTGCAAATGGCCATTCTATGACTTTGTTTGATTTTTTTCCATTCTATGGCCATTTAGGGCAATCCAAACTAGAAAACAGTTTGGATTGCCCCGAATGACCATTCTACAACTTCATTTGATTTTTTTTTCTATTCTATAGCTATTTGGGGCAATCCAAAGTTGCCCTAAATTGCCATTTTATGGCTTTATTCGATTTTTTTGTCATTTATTTGATTTGGATTTCCCTGAATGGCCATTTTATGTCTTCATTTGATTTGTTGCCATTCTATGGTTGTTTGGGACATTCCAAACCAGTTTCCAATTTGGATTGCCCCAAACAACCATTCTATGGCTTCGTTTGATTTTTTATCATTCTAAGGTTGTTCAGGGCAATCCAAACCGCTTTCTAGTTTGGATTGCCCCAAATGACCATTCTATGCCTTCATTTGATTTTTACATTCTATGGCCATTTAAGGCAATCCAAACCAGTTTTTGGTTTGGCTGGTTTGTATTGCCCTAGTTTGGATTGTCTTGGACAACCATTCTATGGCTTCATTTGATTTTTTTTGTCATTCTATAGCCATTCGGTTGCCTTGAATAGTCATTCTATGCCTTTGTTTTATTTTTGTCATTTTATGGCTGGTTGGAGCAATCCTAAGCAAGTTTCCAGTTTGTATTTTCCCAAGTGGCCATTCTATGACTTCATTTGATTTTTTGCCATTCTATTGCCACTCGGGGCAATCCAAACCGCTTGCTTATTTGGATTTCCCCGAACAACTATTCTATACCTTCATTTGATTTTTTTTCCATTCTATGGCCATTCAAGGCAATCCAAACAAGGATTCAATTTAGATTGTCCCAGTTTGGATTGCCGCAAATGGCCATTCTATGGCATTGTTTAATTGTTAGCCATTCTATGAACGTTTAGGGTAATCCAAATAGATTGTTAGTTTAGATTGCTCTGAAAAGTCATTCTATGCCTTTGTTTGATTTTTTTTTGCCATTCTATGGCCATTTGGAGCAATCCAAATGGGGTTTCTGGTTTGGATTGCCTTGAACGACCAAAGAACGTCAAAATATTGCCCCGAATGACCATTCTATGGCTTTGTCTAATTTTTTGCCATTCTATGCCCATTAAATGCTAGTTTGGATTGCCCTGAATGATCATTCTATGCCATCATTTGTTTTTTTGCAATTTTATGGCCATTAGGGCCAATCCAAATCGGTTTCATGTTTGGATTGTCCTAAATGGCCATTCTATTGGTTCATTTGATTTTTTTTGTCATTATATGACTTCGTTGGATTGGTGTAACCATCCACGGATTGGGTTCTAAGTGAAACTTGATTTCTGATGGCCTAATGACACTATTCTTGCCAGTATATGCCTAGTGTATAAATTTTAAGACCCTTACAAGTATCTTGAAAGGAATGTCAAAATTGGTAACAACGCTTACAACAACAACTAATGCCTCTGCATTAGATGATAATGTAAGAGCCGTTGTCAACAAGTCAAAAGCTTTTAAAAACTGGTAAGCACCCCAAATGTTGCACACCATGCTTAAACTGTCAAGAACTAAGGTCATTAGGCTGTCAAAAATCAATTTTAATTTACAGCCATAGAAATTAGTTTGGATTGGTCTAAATGGCCATAAAAGGCCTTCCAATTCTTCTTTTTGATCTCTATTTGCTTGTTTCCCTATCTCTACCTCCATCCATACACCGATATCTATCCCTACAATGATAGTGGAAAGTGAACATAGAACCACACTGAATCCAACTTCAAGAAACACAACCAATACAAACATAAATTTTAAATTTCTATTTATATTTGTTGCATTTCTTGAAGTTGTATGTCTTCATCAATTATACCAAATGTTATGGGTACATTAACAAGTTGTTCTTGATATGGTTCTACTTCATCATCACTCTCATTTTTCAATATGTTATAATAGTTATAAGGTATGGATTTTACCATATCACACATCTCATATTCAAGTTATTATCCATACAAAAAACTTGTTTCACTTGATTTGTAAGTGCAAATGGTTCATCAGTCTCTAGTTTTCTATGTGTATTCAATGATATAAATTCATAATGATTGACCTTAAAATCTCTATACTTGTTATAAACATCACACCATTCACATTCAATCAGTATTAAGTGACTACTCATATCAAATGATATTTCAACTTTATTTAATATTCTTCCGTAATATCCATCACAACCTGATTGAAGTTCGGCATTCACAATGGCGCCACATTCGAAATCTAAATCCATTGTATGTATATCTAGATAATGATGATGTAAATTGTGAGGGACTTAACAAAAAATTCTCAAGGTCCCTAGTGTACCTAGAAGACCCTATATTTCTTAACTCCTGAATGTGTGATCTAAATCATGCTAAAAGATTTTGTTCTATACCTTCTCCATTATTAAGAGCATCACTATGTTTTCGATGGAAATAATATATGTCAACAATTTGATTCAACACATAAGTATAGGTTAAATATTATTCTCTTTCTGTCAAAATTATAGGCACACGCCTACATCTCAATGGATGGCCAATAGCTTTAAACATTGAACCCTCTTCTTGATCATGTACATATGAACCACCATCATAATTATGATCCCTACTTTGTTTGAGCACATCCCGCATATATGTAAAAATAAATTACGTACATTCCTCATAATCTTTAAGCATCTTTAAATATCTTTCAATTGGATGCATCCACCGGTATTGAACTAGTTTAGACATTCTGACCTCATAAGTCAAATATACAACTAGGTGGATCATAACATCAAAATGATGATCGAAAGATCTATTCCAACTTACACAATGCTATTGCAATCTTAAATTCCCAATCTCTCGAAATGGTGCTATACAAAACTTAGCACAAATAATCTTAAAATATTGACATAACTCTATAAGGGAGTGAGTACATCCTTTGATTCAATCTCTTGAAATGTTAGAGAAATAATCACTTGCACCATGACATGACAATCATGACTTTTTAAACCACTAATTGTTCATCTGGCACTTAAATATTTTTTACAAAATTGAGTATTTGATATTTTTATCCATTGCTAAACCTATAAGTTGCATCTGGAAACCTAGACAAACACTTGTGTCGATGTAATTCTGAAAGAATTTATAACTCTACCAAATCTTTTCTTAAGTTCAGATTGTCTTTATTCAATCCAAATAGGTTGAACATGTCAAAAATATTGTTGCACACATTATTCTCAATGTGCATAACATTCAAATGATGATGAACAATTAAAGAAGCCAGATATGGCAATCGCTCAAAGAGAATACTTCTTTTCTTCCAATTTTTATTTCTTGACAAATTCTTTTTCAAGTTCTCTAATTCTTTCTTAAATGGTTTTCCAAACCTTATTATGTCCATCTCCTATTATTGTCTCCATATCTGATATCCTACTAACATCTTTAGTGTTCCATTCTAACACCGTCGGCCATTAAAAAAAATGCTTGTACTGGTGCTTTCTCCATTGATGTGCTATTGGTAAGAATCGGCAATGTCCTAAATAATATTACTTTCGATTATGAACTAGTCGAACCGAATATGTTTTCTCATTACAAACTAGACATGCTAATTTTTCTGTGGTACTCTATATGAATAGATTAGCATATCCCATAAAATTATTTATGATACCTAGCAATATGACTCTTGTGATAAAATTCTCTTTTTTTTAAACAACATACGTCTACGATCAAATCTCCCACAAGTACCTTAACTTATCCATTAACGACTATAAGTATATATCATTATCATTTCTTAGGGCTCTTAAACCCAATATTAAACACATATCATCATGTACACTACTTTTATAAACATCCATGGTGGTAAATTGTAAACCACCATAATAATAGGCCGCACACTGTATTTTGAAGACATGTTGCCAAATAGGTTAAAATCTTCTACAACCAAACTAAGTCAAATATTGCATTTCTTTAACACAAAATCAAGATATACTTCATGTACTATTTTTCAAACAGGAGAATCAATAAGATGGCATATTTCACCACTCGATTAGTAAGAACACAATTAACTATGCCATGTCTTAATAGAAAATAATGTAAGGTTTTATATGCCACCTTCTTACTCCTATGTTTAGGATCATCTTTATATGTTGGTATCTCACATTGTGGACATATAATTCTATTTATATTCTCTTTCCAAAAGAAAATATAATCATTCTTACATACATATATTTTTTTCATAACTAAGTTCTAAGTTCTTAACAATTTTTTTATGTTCATGCCTAGTGTCAGGAACACTTATATCTTTAATAAATACATTCTTCAATAACGACAAAATACTATTCATATATTTTTCAGTTAAACTATTTACTAACTTTAATTGAATTTATGTTAAAATAAATTTTGACTTGATATTTCTATGCAAACTTCATAGGTGCTTTGGCATCTTTTAATAACTGAGAATATTTTTGTACTTCTATACTTGGTTCACTCTCAATATGTCTACATGTTTCTTGAATATTTTGAATATTTTCAAACATTTAGATCACTTCATCATTAACATTTTCTTCTTGTGGTTCATTTAATTAGACTTTATATTCATTACTTAAATTAAGTTCTATTTCACTGTGACTTATCCACAATCGATGATTTGACCATATGATGTCACATATTAAATGTTCTCTAACTACATATCTTTTTAAAATAAACGTGTTACAACACCATTTACATAGACATTGAATTAAACTTTTGTTTTAATCATATCTAAATCGGGTCCTACATTTATTAAAAGTATAATCTAAAATTTTTTCTATTTTTTGAAGAAACATAAGATTTAATGTGTCATGGATATATGAATATATATCAAAGACTTGTCTAAGCTATTCATCTACACTAATTGTTCTTTTATAATTATACAAAAAAATATGTAAAATTGAACAATTGTATAAAAAAATAAATGCACAATTAATTCTAACCAAACCTCTTCCAGAAGAAGTAAGTCTCGAACGAGAATATTGTTTGAAACTTTTTGAAAATAAGAAAAAGTGCTAAAATTAGATAAACATTCAGTTGGATTGGCATCCTAAAAAATCAAGCACATTGTTTTGGATTGGCCTAACCAGTCCAAATCAGAAACCGGTAGGGATTGACCTAATTGGTGCCAGTTTGGCTTCAAAAACTTTTTTTGAGGTTCCAAGGCCATTATGGCAAGTTCAAATTGATTTCCAATTTTAATTAGTTTCTAATGCCACTTTGGGCCAAACCAAACTGAAAACCAAGTTGAATTAGTTTCTAGGGCCATTTTGGCCAATTCAAATCAATTTTCTTAATCTAAGGCCGTTAGAAACCAATTAAAACCAGAAATTGATTTGAATTAGTTTCTAAGATCGTTATGGCCAATCAAAACTTGTTTCCAGTTTTAATTGTTATGTATTGGCCAAACCAAATCAGAAACTGGTTTGAATTGCGTTCCAAGGCCATTTTGGCCAATTCAAACCATTTCCTTAATCTAATGCCGTTAGAAACCAATTAAAATTGAAAACTAGTTTGAATTGGTTTCTAAGGCCAATCAAAATCAGTTTCTATTTTTAACTGGTATGTTAAGGCCCCTTTAGGCCAAACCAAACCAAAAATTGATTTGAATTGCTTTCTAAGGCCATTTTGGCCAATTCAATTTGGTTTCCTTAATCAAAAGTTGCTAAAAACCAATTAAGACCCGAAACAAATTTGAATTGGTTTCTAAAGCTTTCATGGCCAATCAAAATAGGTTTTTAGTTTTAATTAGTACGTTAATGCCACTTTGGTCCAAACCAAACCAAAAACTAGTTTGAATTACTTTCCAAGGTCATTTTGGCCAATTCTAAGGCAATTATAACTGGGTTATTCATTTTAGGGATGTGCATGGTTCGGTTTTATCCGATTTGGACCATTTTTTCCAAACAACTGAACTTACTCATCAAACCAAACCAAACCATACTAATTCAATATAATTTGGTTTGTTTCAAATGGAGCCAAATTGATTCATTTCGGTTTGGTTCATATCAAACAAAATCTACTCATCAAACCAAACCAAACTACACTGATCCAAATAATACAATTTGCAATTTGGTTTAGGTTAGTTTGGAACATTTCCAAACCAAATAATTCCACCTTAATTTTGTTCAAACTTGAATCAAAATGATCCAAATAGGCCAATTCAGTTTAGTTTAGTGGTTTGAATTGTTTAATGCCAATTCCTAATTTGGTTCAATCAAACACTTAATATTGACATTAAAATAAGAATAAATCCTAAAACAAAATTACCAAACTCAAATAACTCTAGCTACGTGGGTAAAAATCATATCAACTTTAAAAATGATGTTTATATAGTGAATGTTACTTTAAGGAGGAGATACCAATGTGAGGGTGACAACAATGACAATGCAAGTGACGCAAAGCGGCGCAGGTCCAGACACAAGGAGGTGGTGTTGACAAAGGAGGGCGGTAGCACAGGCCCAGGTGCAGATGCAGTTGCCGGAGGTTGACGGCACAGGCAATGGTGACAGAGGAGGCCAACGGCGACGCAAGTGGCAATAAAGGTAGCTAGTTGGGGAGGTGCTTGTGCATGTAGGGGAGAGAGAGAGAGAGAGAGAGAGAGAGAGAGAGAGAGAGAGAGAGAGAGAGAGAGAGAGAGAGAGAGAGAGAGAGAAGGATGGGGGTTGTTGGTCTTAATAAACACTCATATTATTGGCAACATGAACTTTAGAGCCATCACCATTGGTACATTTAAGAATAGTGGCGACGACTTACGGTTAGATGGGGGGTACAATGTCGTTATTAGTAATTGTCAGTAGCGATAACTTATTAAAGTCGTCACTAATGAACCCACTGGCTCGTCATTGGATTTTTGTTTTGATTTCATGACAACTTAAGTCATTCCGAGTAAGCTTAATCATGACATCTCCTTTTAACTGTCACCAATAACTTAGCGTGTGACGATGGTTCTATTGGGGACAACTTAAGTTGTCACTAATTAGGTTATTGGAGACAACTTTCTACGGCTGTCACTATTAACTTGTCCCCGATAACATTTTGGTGTAGTGATTCTATTGTTCATGAAAAATTGTCAACCGTTGCTAATAACTATCCCCGATAACAAATTTTTCAATACTTCTGGACTCCAATGCTGAGCATTGGAAGAAAAGTGTGTTTTAATGTTAATAATCACTATAACATGATTATTAGTATGAAGGAGGCGGACTTGTTCTAGATAAAAAATAATAACTATAAAATCTAATAATCACTGTGAAATCTTTTCTTTTTATTTGAATTAAGTAATAGGGTGTTTAGAAGCAGTTTTTTGACTATTTTTTATCTTTAAATAAAAAATAAGAGAGATAGATGTATGAATATGTGTTTGGTAATTTTTTTCTATTTTTAAAATAGACACTATTCCTATTGTTAATCTCTCTAAAAATAAAAATAAAGCAAGACCAATTTTGTTTTCAACATAGACATGGACGGAGAGAGTGACTCTCTCTCTCTCTCTCTCTCTCTCTCTCTCTCTTTCTCTCTCTCTCTCTCTCTCCTCTTTTAGATAAATATATGAAATATTTATCATAATGTATAGAAACAGATAGACAAACAAATAAAAAATATAAATAAATACATAGATAAATAGATGGATAGATGACAAATAGATAAATAAGAATATTTTGACATTTTATATAACTATGGTGTTGATAAACAACATTTTGTTTATGTACATCTATTTTGATATAAATTTTAATTAAAAAATTACTACCAAACAAGTCTCTATAATTATAAAAAATTATGATATTTTTGTCAAACACATTAAAACTGTGTTTTTATAATTTTAAAATTGACATTACAATACGAGATAATTTTTATTTTAAAATAAGATTATCTGACGAAAAAAAGTGCAACGAAACACCCCCATAAGCTTCCAACCAACAAGACAAAAACATCTTTTATATCTTACAAAAATTTAACTTGTCCGATATCAAACCTAATTAAATATATCTTATTTAGTCTACGTTATGAGAAATTTTTAATTTTTAAAAAATTTAAACCAAACCATTTCATGAAATGCCGTTAACATTCCAGGTGTCACCGCGGGAGAAAGATATTGGAATGCCGTAGCCCGCAGGCCTTATGCAATCGGGCGGAAAACGACAAATAACGTCGCCGTGGGTTTATGATGGTCGGTCCGTTCAGAGTCTCTTTTGTTGTTTTTGGTCACAAGTCCGTTCAGAGTCGGCTGCTGGGTACCGCGAGTTGCAGTAAAGTCGGCATTCCCTCTCGTGAAGGACGCGCCACTTCTCATTTCTCGAGCCGCGGCACCGCTTGCACCATGGCGGAGGAGGAGCAGACGAAGGTGGAGCACCGGTGGGTGGTGGCGAACGGGATCAACATGCATGTCGCCGGGAAGGGCGAGGGTCCCGGAGTGCTCCTCCTCCACGGCTTCCCGGAGCTCTGGTACTCGTGGAGGCACCAGATCGCCGGCCTGGCAGAGCGCGGCTACCGGGCCATCGCTCCCGACCTCCGCGGCTTCGGCGACACCGACGCCCCCGCAGAAGCGGCCTCCTACACCGTCTTCCACCTCGTCGGGGACTTGGTCGCCCTCCTCGACGCCCTTGGCCTGGACCAGGTGAGTGCGCCTCCGGTTTGTACGCTCCCGCCTCCCCGCCGAGGTCTGACACCGTCGTCCGCTGTCGTCGTTGCGCTTGCGCTGCGCTCTTCCTGGCGCTTGTACGCAGGTGTTCGTGGTGGGACACGACTGGGGGGCGATCGTGGCGTGGCACCTGTGCCTGTTGAGGCCGGACAGGGTGAGGGCCTTGGTGAACCTAAGCGTGCCGTTCCGCCCCCGGGAGCCCGCGTGCAAGCCAGTCGAGGCGCTGAGGGCCTTCTTTGGCGACGACTACTATATCTGCCGGTTCCAGGTGAGAGGCGCCGCGCGCGCGCTGCAAGTTTCTGCTCCACCGGTCTTTGGCTGGATGATAACATAAATTTTCTCTGAATATTCTTAATTTGTAAAACAAAAATGTTTGACTATTATGACAATAATATAATTTTATTGGGATTAAAAGTGAGATTTCTTTTTGTTTTTTCGGCAATATCTCGTCATTTTTTTACGTTATCAAACTTGATATCTTTTTATTTTAGATGCTATTGTAATATATAGTTTTGTCGTAAAATATATAAATTTATTTTACAATCAAATACTTCATCGGTGTCGGAGACGGTGAGTGATGGTTTCCCGGCTTGAACGGAGAGTGGAGGGAGGAGGGCCATGATTCGAAGTAATCGTCTGTCGCCCCGGGATAGGCTCTCCTCGTGAAGAGATAGCCTCTCACGTCCCACTCCGCATATTAATGAGATTATATGCGTAACTATCTTGTTTTTAAAAATGAGGAAGTAGTAAAAAGATCATAACCAAACACGGTCGTTTTTTCATTTTTAAAATTGAGATTAAAAAGAAGAAAAAAAGAGTATCCAAACACCCTATTAGTCTGGAACTGCCCGTCTGCTTCGGTGATGCGTCTCTGTTAGCTTGCCTGGATGCATTAATACGTTTTTCTACTTGAAATCGAAGCAACATCCGCTGCAATTATTAATTTCGAGAAAAAATAATGTTTTTGTTTCTCAGCATTGTTTCTTTAATTTTTTTTCGGCGCTTATGTCCTAAGCAGCTTGGTAGGTAGGTGAATAAATAACATCGATCGATTTGGATATGCCTTAATCTACTTATTTCTATCTATTCTCTTCTTCGTATAGTATACTTAAATTACTAAAATATAAAAATTTTTAGATACTCTTTTATATGCATTTGGACTATATGTTATAATATTTAATTTTGAATGATATTAAATAAATTAAAAATACATATTATATATTATTATATTATATATAGTATATAAAATATGATAAAATGAAATTTTAAATATCTTTAAGTTCTGTTAGATCTGTTATGTATTATATATCTTATAATTATAATCTTATAGTTCGTGTATTATATATTGCTGTTTTATTTTTATTGTATTTTTTGAAAATATATTATATATATTTATATTTATATTTATATTCTTGTTAATTTTATTTTCATTTAATATTTACCATAGTTTAAATTTATTTTTAATACTATCATTTCATAATACAATTTATATTGTAAATTTTATTCATATTTTTTAATAAAATTTCTGAAGTTATATTTCTGATATTCATATTTATTATTTGAGTATTGAGAATTGTATTTTCTATCATCATTTTCTCAAAATTTGGAGAGCAAAGTTGCGTCTTGAACAATTAGCTACTAAACTAAACCAAACAAAATTAGTTTATTTAGTTCGATTCAATTGGAACTCCCCAATTCGATTCAACTAGTTTAGAAGGTTTTCAAATCGAACTAAACCTATATCAAATCATTGAAATAAAATTAATTAAAATATTTTAAAAAAATTATTATATTATTAGTAATAATAATATTTATATAAATTCGTAATAAAAAATATTTTATTTTAATTAATTATTACTTAAAATCAATATTTTGTAAAATTAATTATTTTGAATATATTATTTATTTATGATCTTAAACTGAATCAAACCAATTTGAGCCGGTTGAGTTCGAGAAAAAAAGTTCCTAAAAGCAAACTAAATCATGCACATCCATACTTGGGAGTGAACTTGCTGAAGAATCTGTTGAATAATTTTTATTTTATTTTATTTTATATTTTTTAGGCAAACTAAATTTTGATTTATGTTAGTATAACTAATTCCAAAGCTTGTATCCCGACTAACTTACACTATTTTCTTTGTGGTCCTAGTGTGGTGTTTAGTTGCAAGAAAATTTTAAATTTTGTTACAAAAAATGCTTTTGTAATAAAAATTGTTAAATAAAGGTATTTGGCTATCACCGACGATTACTTTAAAGAGATCTCTTTCTTAAAAAAACACAAGGAGGTGAGACCTTTTTCTTCTTTGTTGTTTTTCACACTTTTGTAGTTATAGGTGATTTTTGCTCTTTTTGTTATCCAAGCTCACCAAACATGACAATTTTATATATGTTTTCAGCTGGTTTAAATTTTATTTTAATATAATTTTTCTCTAAGAAATTATTACGCAAACAAACACCCTATAAAAGCTATTGTTAGGTTTTAAAGAAATACCCGTTTTATTCCACATGTTGCTCAGCCTCCTACGGTATATCGTTGCCCTCTAGTCTTCGGTATCAGAATGTTAGGTTTTAAAGAAAGACCCGTTTTATTCCACATGCTGCTAAAAGACTATCTCGAGTCCTGTTCCCATCTTCGCAATACCAGAATGTCAAGAAGAGCGCTGCATGCACCCCTTGGGGCACCAGTCTAGGTTGAGCAAGCGCGCAGCTCAACAGGCGTCGGGACTGGCAGGTTGAAGAAACACGTACGGGAATGGCAACAGACAGCACTTCTTCAATACACAGCCATGATTCACGTGTCATCATCGCTTCTTCTTTTTTCCCCTCGTGATAAAACAGCTGATGATACACTGATTCTGGACCATGACTGTAATCTGCTACTTATTAAAATAAGTCTGTGAAAGCTCTTCTCTTTGATGTCGGGGTTTTGCGTAGAAAAACCTACACGCTCATCGTTCCAAATCAACGCTGCAGGATATCGGTCGAACAGAAGCAGAGTTTTCAAGGCTTGGTGCACGGTTTGTTGTTAGGAAGTTCCTAACACACCATGAAGCAGGCCCACCGATTGTACCAAAAGAGGGATTTGGAGGCGCCCCAAATGCTGATATTTCATTGCCTCATTGGCTGTCAGAAGAAGACATTGATTACTTTGCCGGCAAATTCGAAAAGTCCGGATTTACTGGAGGCTTGAATTACTACCGAGCATTGGACTTGTAAGTACATTGATTCATTCAGTCGGCATACTTCAATTGGATTTCATGTGCTTAGTAGTTCAGATAATCCAAATCTTTGCTCGTTTCATCTTAAGTTGTATCCAATACTTCTATTGAAGGCCTTCTTAATTATGGTATTATCTTAATCTTATAGGGTGTTTGGTTGAATGATAATTTGAGCTTTTTCTATAATTTTATGTTTTTGAAATAAAACTTGTTCCAAGAGGTGTTTGACAACCATGACAATTTTTTTAAAGCAATTTCTTCCTTAGACAAAAAAAGAGGGTCTCACCTCTTTTCTTATCTTGTGGTCCCCCACTTGTTTGGTTGTATATGGTAGTTACCCTTTTTTGTAATCGCATCCATGCAACATGATAATTTTTTGTCATTGATTAGTTTATATTTTATTTTAATACAACTTTTATCATGGAAGTGTATAAAAAATTATTGTGCAACCAAATATCTCATAAGTTGGTTTCATAATTTATACCTTACTGTTTGGTTAGAGTATGAAAAATGATTCTATATCAATTTTGATATTAATGAAGAAAATCTAGTTATCAATATAAAAAATGCTACAATTGAACACTTGTATCACGGTACATATCATGTTTTATTTACATTGAGAGTTTCAATATTGATATTGATATAGATAGTCGAATATGTTTTTGGTGATTTGAATAAATATCAATTTCAAAATTGATAATGACGTATAAGACGTTTGGTTGTATCATAAACAAGGTATTTATTTTAATATTTGAAAATTATAGTAAAAATGTTTTATAAAAGGTGTTTGAATGGTGTTATCATTCTCTATCCTAAAAATTTGTATGCTATCCTCCACGTTATAGAAAAAAAAGTGATGTGGACCGTTTTACCTTTTTTTTAAACACACTCCCCCCCCCACCCCCCCCCCCCGAACAAACCCTCGATCCCGAGCCCCTTTGATCGAGCTTGGAAAGGGGAAAGATGTCCTCCGTGCTGCCGCTACTGATGGCTCCTCCTCTTGGCCCCCTTTGGTACTAGTTGTGGTGCCCATCGATCACTATGGTCCATGTGGGGGAACTTTGCCATTATGGGTGGAAGCAAGCCACTGTGGTAGAATAGCGATGTCCCACCCCTTCTCTGGCTCTGGCTATGGCCCATTACATTCACCTCCCTTTCTCTGTGTCAGTGGTAGTATATTTTCTATTCTATGCCGCGCTTCATTAGTTAGTCCTCCCTCCTTCGCCCTTGACAGACTGGAAGGAGAATGGTGCCATCACCTCAGAAGATCAGCATTTTGCTCTTGTTTTTTTTTCTCATTCGTTTCACCGACATTTGCGAGCAATTTTGTCGTTGATTGGTTTCTTGGGAAAGTGTGACTTGGTAGATGGCCCTAGGGATCAGAGATGCCACTTGCTTTGTGTTTATTTCCTACCCCCTCTACTGACGTATTGGCGATGCATTCACCTACAAAAATCTATTTGTTTTAATTACGTCTTTCTCCTTCATGAATTATTTGAGCTTTCTGCTATTTTTTTCCTCGTATGCTTGAGAAATGGGTTAGAAGATATGTGGGATCATGTCTCTTCGCGCAATCTCCGTAGAAATCTACGTGTTCTGAGGCCTCCTAGTCTCTGTTAAAATTTTGGTAGATGAAAATTTTAATTTAAAATGTAATCAAACATCTCATCCTCATTTTTAAAAAATATAACCTTTTTGTCAAACACTATAATTTCATAGTTTGTACTCTTAAATTTTGTCATGATTGTATTTTTAATATAAATTTTATCATAAAATTGTACAAAAAAATAAATTGCAACCAAACACCCCATTAGAGTTTGGGATTTAGGGTTTCAATCAAGGAAAGCATGGTCGGGGGTCGGCCCAGGGTCGGTCGGCCCCAAAACCGACCTAGTCAGACGGGGTCACGACCTCGGGTCGGACGGGGTCGGATGAGATTTGATTTTATTTATTTTATTATAAAAATATTTAAAAATTATATAAAAACAAGAAAAAATATAAACAATATTTTTATATCATATATTTATGTATACATAAAATCTATAAATAAATATAATTATATTTTTATATTCTAATTGAATATGAGTGTTTATCTATGTATACAAGTAAATATGTTTTTTTGTGATTATGTTGTATCAGTAGATGTTGGGAAAATGTTAATCTTAAGTGAGAAGGTAAAGAAACTTAACAAATAATTTTATAAATTTTAAGATGTATCATATATTTATAATTATAAATTTTAACCATACATAATAATATAAATGATAGCAAAATATTGTTGTACTATCAATAAATAGAATGTTAAAAAATTAATTATTCTTGACAAACTTGATGCGTGTGTGAAAGAAAAGAGAGTTAAAATAGATCTTTATAAACTTTAAGTATGTAACATATATTTATGATTATAAATCTTATATATATATGTGATGGTATAAGTGATAGTGAAGTATTGTTATATTATTATTAAATGTAGCGCATAGTAGTCATGGATCGACCTGCGTGGTTAAGTGGTAGGGGTCAAGGGGGCAGCGTCCCTTGTGGGAGAGTATCAGGGGGGCAACGCCCCCCAAAGATTTTTTTTTATGGTGGTAAAAGGGAGGGGGAAGAAAAAATTTTAAGTATGTAATAATAGTATAAAAAATTGACCTAGGTCGGTTTGCCCCAGGGTCAGGCGACCCGGCTGACCGGGGCATCAGGGTTGCGCAACCTGAAGCTGGGTTGCGCGACCCCTTGCCGGGCCGGCTTGGAGTCGGCCTGGTGGGGTCGTTTTTGGGCCGGTCGGCTTGGAAACCGTCAGCTGACCGAGTCGCCGACCTGGCGAACCATGGTTTCAATATCTATCTAGATTCAGGGGAGTCTCCCTTGATGGCAGTTGCATCTCAAAAATAAAAGGTACTTCGAGGGCAACACAATGTCTTCTTGGCATGGACATCCTCACCATCCTAAGATGGTGGGTTCCTTAGGAGAGGGAGATGAACAATTTCTGGCTATTTCCAATACCCGAATGGTTAAAAAGTTCGTGAGCTGGTTGGTTCATCTCTATTGACTCAATTTCTAGGCAATAGTCGTGACCCGATGGTTCTTCATCATGCAGGTGGATCTGAATCGGGGCGGTCCTATGCAGGTGGATGAGTCAAGTGAACCAGTGTGTTCAATGCCGGGTGGACAGGGGAGTTATCTTCTTCCCTAGCACAACATATGAAGCTTTGTGGTGTTGTGCTGGGGCTCTAATTGGTACCAAGGTTAGTTGATGGTCTAATCATGGCTTCCATCTATCCTGGGACTCTCGTGGGAGGTCAAGGAGTGGTGTTGAAGCCCCTCTAGTCTTTGGTCAAGGCTAGGCCTCATGATCAGGAAGAATTTTCTCTACTGATCTGTAGGCCTTCATTACGGATGCGATGTGGTCTCTTCCTTGGAGATAATGGAGATTTCAAACGTTCTGCCTATCGAAGAGGTAAATAAGAACTCAGTTATGTATGCTTTAGTTGATGTTGGTGGGGATCTCTCTTCCTCTATTTTTCCAATGGATGGAGGGCTCGGGGTAGGGCTTTGTTGATCACTCCAAACTTGCTCTGTTTATGTCTAATGAAGATATCATTAGTATGAGTGCATTTTGTAGGCTTATGCTTCATCGACTAGGAGTAGAAGGTCTTAGATTTTTTATTGACAATTTGGGAACATGTGGCACCTATTAATTTGAAGGTCGGGACTTCTAAACAGGTCCATCCTAAAGTTGATGCCAGAGAACTTAAATATCTTCAAAATAATGATTGCTTATTTGATGTGAAGAGGAGAAGAAAAAGAAAGGATATTGTCATTTTTACATGATCTAGCTGGAATATCAGAGGTGTTCATGGGAAGGAGAAAATTGCGGAGTTAAGGAGTCTAGTGTCTTCATTGAAGTTGGACATCATGGCCATCTAAGAGGCCAAATGTAGCTTTGCATCAGAGGACATATAGGTTTTGGTATAAGCTAGAGATTTATCATTTTCACCTCCTACTGGTAAAAGTGGTAGTATAGCAGTATATGAAATGATGACTTACTGGATGCTGAAGTTTTACCATGTGGTAGGTTAGTTCGTGCAGTCAAATTTTGTTTCAAGGTTAATAGGAAGTAATTGTTCTTTGATAGTGTTTATGGCCCCTTGATTGTCGATGAAAATAGTTTTTTTTCTTTAGTGCCATGAGGCAGTTAGTATGTGGCACCAATGATCTAGCTTGGTGTATTTATGGAGACTTTAACATTATCAAAAAGTCAGGGGACAGGCAGAATTAGAAGGTCTAGACAAAGGAAATCGAATTGTTCAATATTAGGGTGAATCAAGGTGGTCTTATTGAAGTATCTTAGAAACATCTCCAATATATTTGATCTTTGGTGGTGTTTGATTTGACTTAGGTGGCATTTGATTTGGCTAACTTTGAAAATCTATACTTTTAATTTCATCTCTAACCTCTTAATGAGTGGTAAAAAAGTACTTATTTTCTTTAATATATAAGTGATAAAAATATTTTCTTTAAGATATATGTGTTTTGTTTGATAAAACATCTAAATTTAGATTGATGAATTCATATCAGGACAACATATTTTATTTTAAATATGTATACTATTTTATTGAATGTGTTTGATAAATGATGAAAATCAATAACTTAATAAAAATATGATCTAGCAAAAACCATAGCTAATCTTTAAAATTTTAAGTGATTATAATATTGCTTTAATATTCTAGTATTCTTGATATAAATATTTCTTCGGTCAATAAAAACACATCCATCTTCCCACTAAAAATTGATATAAAAATGGGATGGATGACCATACCTTTGGTTGCAGATGACTAACACTTCACGCAATGTGAATGAAGCTCTCTACTAGTAGAAACTGTTTGGTAACATCTAAACTAGGGGTGTGTTGGCACTCAAAATTTCATGTGAAGTATAGGCATATGTAAATAGGGAATGAAAATACTTAATTTCCTATAGCCTACCATCGGTGTATAAATTAAGAAGGGCCCAAGGACATATACCCAAGACCGGCTCGATATAGTATATAAAGAAATTGAGCCCCCCTACATATGACAACCTCCTGTTTGAAGGCCTTATGGGAAGGCCTTTGGAAGGAAGGGAAAGCCAGAGATAATCTGAAAAGGAAGGCCATATTGGCTCCTATTGAAAGGCCTCGGACATGCTCACCTCAACATAGAAGGATGGCATGTTGATAGACCTACTCAAGGAACATCCAATTCAGCTTAGGAGGAGGCCGGCCCTTCAGATATATTCATTAAACATATCCTGCCTAGCCAAGAAGAAAAGGAGGCCGGATATACTCTACAGGTGCTAGTTCAGCCCCTGTTTGAAGGCCTCGGATAGGTATATGCAGCTGGACACAGGTTCGTGAAGAAGAGGGGGACATGCTCCCGATAGAAATCTGAAGAGGGGAGGGCCGAAGACAGCCAACAGAAGCCATGTTGGCTCCTATTTGGAGGCTTCGGATATGTACATATATACATCCAGCTAGATATGTGTTTGATGAATGATATGAAGACATGCTCCTAGCAAAAATCTGAAGAGAGGAGGACAGGAAAACACAAAACAGCAACTAAATTGGACAGACCTGACTACAATCACTTAGGTGATATGCTGTCAATAGAGGGCTCATAGCCGGATACATGTATATGAAAAGATGAAGGGGCATAGCTGAGCATATGGCATCCGAGCAGGCCCATCTTAGGGGACCCAATTCAGCAGGGTAGGGAGCCGGGTCCTCATCTCCATATATATATACACTTAGGACATATGTCCTGTCTAGTCAAAAAGAAAAAAAAGAAGAGGGACAATTGATGAAGGCCCCGACCAAGGATGGTGCATGAAAGGGCCGGACCTGGCATATGAATCAGGGAGATGGGCATATGAGGACGTCCCAACATAGCCAGCCTCTCATATATATGCAAAATACAAGCATGGTATGAGGCAATGAAGGTGCTGCCGATAGGAGATTGAAGTAGAGAAATTAAATTTTCATACATGTCCGTTATATAAAGCTGAAAAGAGAAACCAATTGGATGTGCTCACCCGGGAACAGCTAGGGAGAAGTTCACCTCCTCGGACTGACACCAAGAGGAAGAAGGGATCACCTAAGTCCTCCAATCAGCAGGTGCGACAGTCCCCTTGGGCAATGACCAAGTTATGGCATAAATCTGTTGAGAAGAAGGGTGCGGTAGAAGAGGACAGAAGGCCTGCTTAATAGAAGCTCGCGGATTAAAGAGTTAGACTCCAACAAGGAGTCTAAACAGAAGGCTAAAGAGGATGATCCGCGGGGGAGAAAAACAGCTTGGCCAATTCAAAATAAGCCCGGGAGATGAACCAAGGCTATCCGATGGCTAGAATTGGCCAATCAACAAGCTGATGCCCATAGATCTCCCCGGTCCATTGAAGTGACCCTATTGGATCCTTAGTGGGATAATATCCATTGAATTCCTCATAATGGGATATCCGGTAGCTACCTATAAGCACAGTTAATTACCGGATGATAAGTCTTAGTGGATCCCTAATAAGATTAATATCCAATAAGAGATCAAGGGCCTTGATTCATTGGGGAGACACAAATTCAAGGGACGGGATTGACCAATTGACAGGTTTATTGGAGCATAGATGCTCCCCGGTCCATTGAGATGGCAAATTGGATCCTTAATAGGATAATATCCATTGGATCCATCTTTATTGGATATTTGATTAAGATGGATTGAGCCGCTTTGCGTAGGCAATAAGGCCTAGCTCCAACTAAGCCTCGGATGGCAAATAATCTGCCATTGACAGACCAATGGATGGAGGGCTCAGATTGAACTATCAAGAGAGGGACCGGGACATCTAATCAAAGGCCGGGATCTATATTTAAACATGAGATGGATCCGCTTCAGATCAAGGGACAGCCGAAGGCCAGGATCATCCCAAGCACAGCCAAGACTTGGTCAAGCCCCACTCTCCCCACGTTGGGAGAACATGGCCCCACTTCCCCCCATGCGCACACAGCTTGCAGCCCACTCTTCCTTGGGTGAACAGCACCCATCAGTGGCCTATAAATAGGGCCAATCCTGCACATGGACATAGGGGGGGAGAGGAGACAGGAGGAGGAGGAGACAGGCTCTGCAGAAATCCCACCAAGGAGGATAGCCGCACAGCTCAAGAGTCGAAGGGAAATTCCGAGGGATCCAAGGTAAGATGTCATAGCTATTACCTAAGCCGTCCCCTCCTCTAGATGCTATACTCATCTTGAGGTCAATTCCCTCAATTCCCCTCCCATTTTAGCAAGATATCTCCTTGCCTAAACCTGCAATTCCTAGGCATACGCTAGGACCCCGCAAGCCCTCTTTCTTCACCCTCTCGGACACATTTAGGCCTGTTCTTGAAATATGAGGAAGGCCATGTCCAATTGAGCCCATATTGCTCCCCGGATACATTCCTATATATCTTTATAAACCTGTTGGACAGACCTGTCACTTCTCCCTCATTTCCCTCATAACAGTCCCCTCCGACCTTGGAATTATGGAGAAGACCCCCCCCATTCCTCAAGCTTCTCGGATATATATATTTGGGCCTAGTCCCGGAGCATGAGGAAGGATATGTCCAAAAGCTCATACCGACCCCACATTTAAGCTCATATTGCTCCCCGGATGTGCTCTCCTACTGTTTTTATAAACTTGTTGAGTGAGCCTTCCCTTCCTCCCTCAGTTTTCTCTCCTAAACAATCCCCCGGGCTTTGAACTTATGGAAGATATCCCTCAAGGTCCCACCACTTCATCAGCAGTACAATGAGGCAAGCAAGGAAGAAGGTTATACCCGGCCTCTTTGGGACCCACATGATGAACCAAAGATTCCCCGGGTAGCCTTAGCCAAAGCAAAGGAATTGGAAGGAGATGGCCAACCGGGCCTTTGACATAGCTATGACATCCGACCATGGAAGGATACAATTCATGATCCGAGGATGCCAAGGGGCTGATCAGAGCCCAATATTGGACATAGTTCCATAAATCTGTCTCGGATAGGATCAAATATATGGTCCTTTTGGTCTATCTTATGATGAAGAAGACAAAGCGAGGGGCAGATTTTATGACAAGGGGCCTTGAATAAAGAGGCTGTGGATACATGTATACCTCACCATATGAGGAGGTGTAAACTGCCATATGGCATGATTAATATATATATGATGAAATTCATGGAAAGATGGGCAAAAACAATGCATACCTCTAAGTCCCGGTCATAAGAACCATATGCTCATAACAGGTTATTATGGAGGCCTAATATTGGGCCAAGTTTTAAGCTAGATCATGCATAGCTCTTTGGGTTTATCTCATAATAGGGAGGGTCGGCTGTAAGGCAGACCCATATGAAGAAGAGGGAGATGATCTCAATATGATAAAACTGAAGTTTGACTCCACCAACATACCCTATGATTAGTGATCTCCCCTTAGACATGTAGGTGATCCACAAAAAAAAAATAATAAACCAAGTCCTACCATAAGGGGACAAGGTAAATAGATGGGTACATTGAATCAGATTTCTGTCAAACAGGTTGCAGAGCCCGGACTCAATTGGACATAGCTTCCATATTTTGACCTCTAACATATATAATGAGGTTCGGAGACCAAGGTCGGAGAGGCCTATGGGAGATAATTTCCAATCCGAAGCATGATGGGATGAAATATAACTCAGTCCACCTGTCTTGGGCAGAATGGGGGCAATACGCCCATTCCTCTTAAGTAACTCCATCATGAAGAGAGCTTATGAGCTCGGCTCATTATGAGAACAAAAAATTTTCATATGGAGAGGGGGTCAATTGTGGACTGGACCTCTACATTAGTGGAGGGCAGTTCAGGAAGGGATAAGATGATCCTGATATGATAAATGGGAACTTCACCACATAAGGGTGTGTTCTGTACCATATAGTACAGACGAAATGTCTATAACTGGTGGCCAAATACCATCCTAAGACTATGGACGTACAATTGATGATAACCATGAAATTGATTGGTGGGGCAGGACTGAGCTTCAACTCCGGGATTCCAAGAGCATATTGGCCTGATTCTGAATACTCGCATTCTAAATAAAAAAGTAGATTAGCCTCATACATTGGGTACCGGATACATGAATTACCTAGGCAGAGCCCGCCCATTTCATATCTCATATCATATCATGTAGCTCATTTGGAGGTCTTACATGGTAGACTGGTGGCCTAATTAGGAGGCTTTCATTAGCATATGCTTTAGGAGAGAAGGGGTGAGAATCAAGTTCTCAAGCCCTGGTTCTGACCTGCTTAAGATAAGGGAAATAGAGGGGCTGCGTCCGGCCTCTGATCCGGATTGTGCAGAAGATCGAGAAGGAGATCTTGTAACATATACACATGCATATATAGGTCCCACATGGCAAGCTTATACTCAAACCTATGTTGTCTTAATATCATATACTCCAGGTTTATATAAGCCCGGGTCTTGGTATGAGATTTCAGGCTTCATACAGGGGGGATATAACATCCATCATGAGGGAGTCCCAATGCCATGTTTGGTGCTGAGTTCTGGCTATACTCAGGAACTATATACTCAGTTTCAGGTCAACATGTCATCAAGCACATGGAGTCTTTACTCTCGGATGTTTAAGGTAATTGTAAGACCCTGTTGATCTCCTCGGTCATAGGAAGGGAGAATTTCAGACGGTCTTGGACCTAAGCATAGTCAGATCATTGAAAATTTGTGGTAGAAGCCAAGGTAATTATTCCTTGACTTACACGGAAGTCTAGTATGGTAGACCGAAGACCAAACTTGGTTATATAAATCTGTTTTGGTATAAAACCCCGACCTCCATATAGAAGAGGTTTAGTGTCCATCATGGGGCAGACTCTCCTCACCCCAGCACTGGTTATAGATAGTGTGATGGGCGGATAGGGAAAAGACAGTAAGCTTCAGATCTAAGCATAATCTGATCACATAGGGGTTCAGCATGGGTACTTTTTGGCCTGTATAAATACCTTATGTAGTGGGCTTACGGCCGGATGTGAATGGCTTGAGAGATGGATATTTCAGAACCGGATAAATCCCAACTTAAGGCAGGTTTCAGTGCATATTTCTGACTAACCCAAGAAACTCTTGGAAAGAGAATATAATCTCTTCCCGAGTCCAAGTATGTATTATACTTGGACCTTCCAAATTTTGTGGGTAAAGCCACATCTCAAACATTTACTAAGTCAAGAAATAAAGACTTTAGTAATATTTTTCTCATCACCAAGTTCAATAAGAGAAAGAACTTGAATCATGAATTTGGCATATATGGCCGGATTTCACTTTGTTCAAAAGAAAAGAACCTATATGAAATCAACATAGATTTTGATCTGAATATGCTCGGATCTTGATTAACCTCGATAATTCAACCAATGCCTTAATATAAGACATTAGGTTGAGAGACTAATCATCAACTTCCTTGCCCTTACTCTTAAAAGTTTTCGCATTTGATCACATATGGTCGTTATATTATCAGCTTGTATTCCATTGCTTTTATGGGTCATAATCCCCGGATGATTGATATTTTGTGGATGAATGTTTTCTCTCATATGCATATTGCTACGACAGTTAATCAAGGGTGTCCGAGAGTCTCGGTGTAATTAACATCGGAAACTCGCAACTTCCGATGGAGAGAGGTCCAAAGACAAACTTTATGAACCCTAACCTCGACATATATTTTATATATACATATTACATATTTTGGCTAATATTTTATATGAAATATCATATATTTTCATAGTAGCCAAAGATAGGATATCGAAAGTTCATTTCCCAAATAAAAGGAAATCAAATGAATTTTCAAACCATGCCACACCCATACAAGAACATATATCTTTGTATTTAATTTCTCTTCGAGGTTTCACAAATTGGCACGCCCGGTGGGACCTCTCTTTCCCTTCATCTCTCTGTCGTAGCATTTGTTGGAAGAATATTCATCCAATATTACTTTTAATAAAACTCTCTACATTTAATAGCAAGACTTTGTCTTCTTTTTGCAGGGAGTTGAAGCAATGGAATCGAAGGTTACATTTTCCGAGGGATACGTGGAGCACTGTGTGACAGGATTCCTGTCACAACCACTATCTTTCGGGTCGTTTCCGCCAGTGATCCAGACTGCGCAATGCTTGGGAGTTAGACTCACCGAGCCAATCGCAGATGATGACGTCATTTCCCCGATCAAGCAAATTATGCTGGTTGCTGAGGCGCAGGCAAAACCCGCGGTTCAGGAGGAACCGGTAACAGAACATGTGACGGTCACCGTCAACCAAATATCAGTTTCCCGACGGGGACCACAGATAAAGAAGTTCCGAGCGGGGAGAACATCCACACCATTCTCCTCACACCAATCTTTCTTGGTCGGCGCAATGAGGATCTACTGGAACGGCCGTCCGGCCACGCCTGTATGGGGCAGGGACGAGCCAAGAAAATATATTCCTAAGATTACCATGATTCCCCTATTTAATCGGTTCGACACTTTGGCCCGATTGGATAGTGAGGACAGTCTGAGGAGGGTGCAATACAACCCAACCAGCAAATATGGGGCCAGGAAAATGACCCAGGCCCACAAGAATGCTCGAGCTGCAATCCAGGCTGGCAGCTCTCCAAAGAACGGTCGAACCAACCAATCAAGGGATCGACCTGCGTTTATCGTCGAACGAGTAGGAAAATACACCTACTTCAAAATCCGGGAGGACATATGGTACCAGTCCCAGAAACAGGGGGGGTATGATATCCCTCATGAAATATCTCAATGCATTGTCAGAAGAAACCAACATAGCGTTACCAGTTCAGCAGGGGGCATATGCTCATATGCGAGCAAGTCACCTGCCCAGCAATACAATTGGATGGCGAGAAATAAGGAGTTTGCCAGATCCAGGAAGATGGGGGCATCATTTCCCCAGCATAATGACGAGAGGATCCATAACATATCCTCTCACTTTCAACAATCTATTGTTAAGTTTGCCCCGTCCACCCGAAAATTGAAGGTTGATTTTGGTTACGAGGCAGAACCGGTGCTAAGCCGGGAAGGGGTCAAGCGGGAATCGATATCCACCCAGCTCGTATATCCGGGGACAGCCCCGAGAAGGATGATGAACAAGGCGGCAGGAGATGGCAAATACGTCTTCAACTGTTATACAACGTCAAGTACTAACCGGCCAGATGAGACCGGGGAACCTTCTCGTCCCCATACTCGTCCTGGGCCAGTTACACAAAGCCAGGACCAGAGAGCTACACCGCTGACAATAGAACCACCTCAGCAGGAGTTGCCCAGACCACCTCAGCAAGAACTGCCCAGGCAGGAGGAGATAGATGAGGCCGCACGCACGGATGATGAAGAGCCTCTGCCTGAGCGTGTTGATATCGCAGACATTATGAAAGAAAACCAAGAGCTGAAGGTGTTGATCAAGAGCCTGCTGGCTATGCAGGTACTGCAACCCCATAAGGTGGCGGAAGTTCCAAATGAACCCTCGGCTATACAACACAACCAGCCCCATATCCGGCAGGTTGCGGCCCAACCAAATATCCCCCAGATGATACAGAGGGGGCAAGCAGAGGATGAAGTCCAACATAATTCACAGAGATTTCAGTCACTGCAAAACTTATCAGCCCTGTCTCAGAGGGCTATGATTGAAAGCATTGTTCAAGCTACGCTGACCCGACATGAGGAGGGGTTAGCCACTGTGGACTTGTACCGGGTCCCATATCCGATCCAGTACCAGTTCAAGAAATTGCTGCCAGAGGTAATGAAGGTACCTAAATACTCCAAATATGATGGGAGAGGGTCTCCGAATGAACATCTGGCCATGTATATGACTCATATGGGAGAATTAGCTTTGGAGGACGCATACCTCCTTAGGTTCTTCCCTACCACTATGACAGGAGCAGCCTTCGAGTGGTATTCAAAGTTGAAGCCAGGAACTGTGGCTGGATGGGAAGACATGCAGAGGCGCTTTATTGAGCGTTTCAGAATGACGGAAAGACCAGTTTCACTCGTGGAGCTGACGTCATTGAGGCAAAGAAGAGATGAAGCTGCCGCCGACTATATCAAGCGGTGGCGAAATTTCAGCATGAGATGTCCCAATCCTCCCGTTAATGAAGATGCGGTAGGGTTGTGCAAAAGAGGGCTGCGGGCGGATTTCCATGAAAGGCTGCTGACAGCTAGCGTGCGAACTTTTGATGATTTGAACAAGTTCGTCACGGACATAGAAATGTTCTATGCAGACAACCCCGTTCCGCCTATAGCAAGGCCGAAGATGGCAAAGGATAAGCAGATTGCCACCCGGGATGTGCATACAATAGAAACAGCTCCACGAACAAATGGTGGCAATGGGGGAAGAAAGACAACCCATATTTTGTTGTTTCCCCCACCTCGACAAATAGTCAGGAATCAACCCACCCCCGTTCCTAGGCCAACCCTGGAGGAGCGTATGAGCAAGCCATATTCCTTCAATATTGGAATTACCCGGAGGCTCTTTGACTTATGTGTCAAAGATGATTTGATCACCCTTCCTCCACCCAAGAGACCTGGGGAGGCCAACAAGTCAAGTGAGCCCAACTTCTGTCTATATCATAGAATGTTGGGGCATACGATTGAAGAGTGCTACCTCTTCAAGGATTTGGTGGAAAAATTGATCCAAGATAGCACTATTACCCTGGGAAAGCAGTTGGTAAATCCACCTAAGCCACATCTAAGGCCACCTCAAAAACAGAATGTGGCGGTTAATGTTATTCACCAGGCACCACCCCAGATAGCGGCGGAGCATGGAGAAGCCCCTGAAGGAGTACAACCCCCGGGGGAGGAAGCATATATGTATGCCATGAGAGCCTTACCATTGCTTCAGAGGTTACAATGGAGGACTGAGGCGCTTGGCCGAGAAATAGGGTTCGCCATGCGCAACCTGCCCGCTATATTGGCCGGGCGTATAGTAGTGGAAGATATGGCACCCGATCCTGATGTAACGCAGCTGGCTCCAGATGAATCATTCTCAGAGTCAGTTTCTTCAGGCAGTCACATATCAGATGTCTCAGAGGTACAGTCTCGGGAAAGAGGTCATGTTGAAAGGGAAGAACCAGATACCTTCTCCATCGAGCAGCATACGATCCGGCCCCAATATGATGCCTATTCCTTCCCGTTAGGGATGACATGCAGGATCCTGGATTTCTGCATTCAGCAGGGGCTCATACATGCCCCCCATCTAGCACAATATGATGTTGGTTCCCCTAGAACCCTGTCTGAAGGCTGCATATACCATCAAACAAATTTGCATATTTTGGGAAACTGTAGGGGAGTGAAGAATATGATCGAGCACTTGATAAGAAGAGACATTATACAGCTGGGCAGACACCTGGTTCATCCTCCACAACCACATGATAGGTTTGTCCCCCAGAACTTCGCTGTAAGTGTGATCCACGCCACTCTAGCCAATAGTGCGCTCGGGGAGCGGGAAGATAGAACCCGGATGCAGGGAAACAGCCAGCCTCGCGTATTCACCGCATATCAGACACTTCCGTCTAACATAATAGAGAGGAGTGTGAAGCTTAATGAACAGGCAGTCAATAATGGAAATATGACAAGTGCTCAGATGGATACGGCGGAGGCACCGTGGATAAAGGTCCCCACCCGCCAGGAGAAGCTTGAAGCCAGAAGGGAAAAGGCAAAAATGAAAGCCGAGGAGAAAGCTGTTCAAGCACCCATAAAGGCAGATAACGAACAGCGGTCAGTCCATCATAAGAGACCTGTTCCCCCAATCATCCATTGCAAACAGATCAAAAACTGGAAGAAGGCGCTCAAAAGAAAAGCCAAGCGACAGGAGGAGCAACGACTGGCAATAGAGGCTCCAAGGGTCCTTACCCCTGTGCAGAAACTACAACAGGTCATAACCAATTGGAAGAATATGAGCCCAAGCAGCCTGCGGGACCAGCTCCTCTCGGGGCTTATATCCCCTGGAAATCATGGACAAGAAAAATCCGGATCAAACAGAAGCTGGTCAAGCTGCAGCAAGAGATGATCAATAAAAGAACATCAGATTTTTGGTCTGATGAAGAGGATGAAAATGAGGTTGTAACTCAGTTCCGTGACCTCACATGCAATATGGTGAATATACCACCGCCGAGGAAGTTGTACATAAACAACAATGGAGCCCAGAAGCAACCTCCCCACCGTCCACTGACATACCAGCGGCGGAAGCAGCCCAACATAAAAGGCAAGAACGCAAAACAGTCAATAGCACAGGATAAAGTCATATACTTTCGAGGAGAACAGCGCAGGCCGGTAGCACCACCTATGGTCAGGCAACCGCCGAAGAAGACTGTTAGTCTTCCTCCCATATCCGAGGAAGAGACAGTGGGCATTGAAGCCAGTTCAGAGATAGGGGAAAACAGTGGAATCAACAAGACAATCGAGGGAAATGATAAACAAATAGATGATCCCGAGATTAATGAAGTGGTGCCACCACCACAGCCAAGTCAACCTATATGTGAACCAGAAGAGGCAGTGGAAGTCAATCCAGCATCCAACAGTCTCCCTTCCTCGTCCAAAGTCAAAAAGAAAATGGACGAAAAAGTTCTGAACCGCATAAAGAGAATGCCCATTGTCGACTCTGAAAATTCGACGGGGTCCTCTCCTTTTCAGGGAAGTCCGTGAACCCAGATCGTCACCTCAAGAGGGGGTGAGAAAAGAAAGGAATAAAGCTCGGAAAGCAACTCTCACCTCGGTCCCACACCCACATTGATCCCCGAACTTTCATCCCTTGGCGTCGCTTGATCACCAAAGAAACGGTTCAGGTCATGTGGGAGGAGGGTGAGAAGAAATAAACGTGGTCGGCAGGAACCGTGGGTTCCGATTTATAGAATTAAAATTGACCGTGTGTACCTTAGCGTGAAGAATGTGAGTTAAAGCTTCTCCTTCTACGGCCGGCCGATGAAGAAGAGTCCTCAACGTGTGGGTGCTTGATATTCTGTGCAACTAGACAAATAAACAAGTGAAATAGACAATTATAACTAGACAAAGTGGAGTATGTGTAAAGAGAATAACATAAAAACACACAATTGACTAGAAACTGACCGGATTCGGGTTATCTCTAACCCCTTTTTTTATTTTCGGAATAACAGAGTAAAAGTAATGCAAAAAAATGAAAAAAAATGATAGGATGATGGATAATCACGAAACAAAGAGATAGAAAAAAGAACTGAAAGATTCTGAGTTGAATAGAGGAAGATATAGCCAAATTTGTGTTGTCGAAAAAGTCGAGCAGCAGTTCAGGATCTGCCAGGCGCGACTTTGCTTCTGCACTCGTCACGACCAGCCCCGACCTCGGAATCAAGTTCCGTCGATTGTAAACTCAAGAAGACTTGGAGAGGAAGAACTTTGATGAAGAGAGATCAGGTAGCAGATGTCCACACACTGCTGTAGAGGCCGAGGAAGAGAGACATGGCTGATCACCTGCAGAATAGCCTTCCTCTCTCTAAAAATCACAAAATCAATGCAGGAGGGTGCTAGGACGTCTTGAGATGCCTGGGGGGTCGTGCTCATCCCTCTGGAACGACCAGAATCAGAGTCCTTTTATAGGAGAACAGGCGATCTTATCAAAGCTAAAAAATAGGGTCTATGCGCCCCACCCCTGGGCGCATGCGCCCTGGTGCCAGGCGCATGCGCCCTGGTGCCAGGCGCATGTGCCCTGGTGCCAGGCGCATGTGCCCCACTGAGGGGCGCATGTGCCCCCCAGTGAGGGCACATCTTATCTTCTCCGAAAATTTCGATCTTATCCGGTCCGTCGGTTGAGCGGTAGAGTCCCGGTGAAAAACTGGTTCCCACGTGTCTCAAAGGTGGGGCGCATGTGCCCTCATTTGAGGGCACGAGGTCAGGTGCCTCATTGATAGGGCGCATGGGCACGTGCCCTGGGTCCCGGGCGCATGTGACCATGAACCCGGGCGCATGGGACTCGTTTCGCGCGTCTTTCTTCCGGAAGCCATTGCGAACACTCCCGAACTCGGAATTCGACGCCGTTTGTTGCGTTGGAAAGATAACAGGCCGAAGAAGCTTTCTATAGCATCGGATCAGACATCACACCATCAAAAACTTCAGAATTTTATCCGGAAGTTAGGGCAGTGAACAGAAGATCCGATACAGGTCAAAATGACTCCGACGGCAAACCGGAAAAGCACGGAATGCAACGAAACTTGTTCGGGGTGTGAATATGACCATAACCTTCAATGCATGATCATTAGGCATTGGTCATTCAGAAAATTTCCGTGTTTACACGATTTACGTGTGGCTTTCGCTCGGAAATTACGGCTTTTTGCGGTAAACATCAGAAAACATCCGATTTCGTTCGGCGAAGCTCCAAATCAACTTAAAAAGACCCGGCATCATTCTAAGGTCACTCACACATGTTACCCTATAAAACATGAGTTTTATGCTCTGAATTAGGCGAATTTGGCGTGTCTACAGCTTGCCTCGCCTTGATGTCGGCTTTGTAAGGGAGTGGCATGTAATGAAGCGGAGTGATTCGTAGTGAATTGTAATGGAATGCAAGTGAGCGTAGATGAATGTAGCGGAATGGAATGGTGATGGACTGAAAAGGTGGCATCAAGGTGTAGATATAGACACGCTTATCTTCCTGATCCAGCAATATGAATCTCTCTGAGTATTCTAGATCGCTTTCATGTTCTATCAAAACCTCATATAATTGACTGGTAAAAGACATGCCCTTGGCACGAGAGATGAAAAAGTAAGTGACAAAGGATAAAAGGATGTAGCCAACCCTTAGCGTGGTGAGGAGTCCTCGAATTCGTAGGTTCATCATTAGCCAGCAACCCGAACTTTGCGGTGTTCTTGTACTGTGATGGGCTAAAGTTTGTAAAAGAGAAGTTGATCTTAAAATGAAAAGAATACCAATCCATCATATTTGGAATCTCAAGTTCATTCAAGTTTCACCAAAATACTCAGTTTAATTCTGAGTGGAAGAACCTTAAGTTCTAAAAGGGTTCGTTTTAAGCAAAATAAAATTGCTCGGGTATCGTGAAAACCATGAATCACGCTCAGGCAGAAAAATCAAGTATTCGGAAAACGACAAGACAGATTTAAGCCATAGTGGGAATGAAAGATAATGGTGGGACTAACATAGAATGATGGGAAAGAAGAATAGCAATGGCATGACAATTGCCATGATGGGATAAAATAAAAGACACGGTGGGATAAAAGAAAGGACAGAATAAAACAAGGTGGAATAAAAAGAAAGGAATAAAATATGAAGGGATAAAATTAGTAATGATGAATAATGAAAAGGAGATGGATGTGAAAACATAGAAAATTATGTAGAAAATAGTTGAAGATATAGATTGTCTATTGGAGGTCAAGACACCCGATTAGGAACCATCGTCCCTCCAATGTTCAATTTTGGCTTATCCGTGAGTGTGAAGAAATGACCAAGCCGTCGTAGATTTTGTTGAAGGGGACCTCGGGCCCAGTCATCTTCACTCTCAAGGTCTTCAACATTAATGCATATAATATGTATAAAGTGGACCTGGCATAGCTAAGTGACAGATAGTAGAAGTGATGTGAAGTGCAAAAAAATGAAGTGATGGTGGTGATGTGATGTGAGATTGATGATAAGCTGAGGATGAAATCTTTAGGTAAGCTGCATCGACCGCCTGGTTCATCAGCATCTCTGGTCCATCCTTGTCTTGTCCTTTTGACGGAATACATCACCACGATAGGTAGCGCTTCCTCTCTTTTGCCACAAGGTTGGCATGGCATTCCTTGGGTAACATTGATCTCGCCAATTCACCTGTTAGAACTAAAAAGGTTGCCTGCACATTTTTAGTTAGTACCCAACAGACAGAATTGTCATATGAAGCAAATTGTTCATGAAATGATCAACGGAAGATTTTACTATTAGAACCATCATTTGGAGGTCAAAACAAAGTTTTTGATGATGGTTTCTTTAGCAAAAATGTCACTTTTAACATTATAGACAATTTCTGAATTTTTGAGATTTTTCTGAATTTTTTTGAATTTTTTTGTCCATGTACCCCCAATCGGGGGCACCTGGCCATGCGCCCTGGGGTGGGGCACCTGGCCATGTGCCCCCATATGAGGGCACATGCGCCCTGGGGCCAGAAATTTTTTTTTTCCAGAAAAATTCTACCTGATCACCCTTCTCTTTTGCTTCTTCAGCTCCTGCAAATACTTAATGAAAATGATTAAATTTTTATCATTACTCATCCCTTTGCCTGTATGTCGTATGCCTTGATTTTGAGTCAAAGGGAGGAGCCTTCTTAACAAGGTGGAATAAAACAAATGACTTAAAATGAAATGGGGGTTGAGAGAACTTACCTGTCATGGTGTGAATCCTCTCCTCTCCTGTATTGAAATGCCTGAAACACTTGATAAAAGGGGATTAGATCTTCACCATGACTCATCCATTTGCCTATTATGGTCAACTTTGACTTAGGTCAAAGGGGAAGAGCCTTCTTAACAAGGTAATTAAAGTAGAAGGATATGCAATGCAGAAATGAAAATATGCATGACAATCAAATAAGCATGGATGCAACTAAGGCAATGATCATGACTAAGATTTTTCTTTTTTTTGGATTTTCTTGAAAACAATCATTTGGATTTTCAAAAGTACTCAATTTTTTTGGATTTTTTTGAAGTATGTGTTTTTTTTGAATTTTTGAAATATTCATTTTTTTGGGTTTTTGAAATATTCGATTTTTTTTGGGTTTTTGAAATATTCAATTTTTTGGGTTTTTGAAATATGCATTTTTTGTGGGTTTTGAAATATGTATTTTTTTGGATTTTTGAAATATGCATTTTTTTGTGGAGAAAATGCTGGTATTTGAAATAATTCATCGGTCTTTGGAGTTTGTCAAGACTCAAGTGGTAGATGCCACGTGCAAAAATAAAGTTCCCTACCTAGAATCCTTCTAACCTTCTTCCTTTGATCGGCTTGGGTTCCACCTGGATTTGGTCGGTTTACCCTACCCAAGGGGTTTAAGGAGGAAGAGTATAGAGGAAGTCCTTGATAGGGTTTGAAGATGTTGAGAGGGATTTCTCTACTCTCACTCAAATTACCCATTGGGGTTCGGCCTCTTTGGGTTTTTTCTTTCTTTTTTGTTCTTTTCTATGTGGCACATATTTGGACAGGTTTTTGACCCGTGGGGACATTGCCCATCTTTTAATGCCATTTGCCTTGACTATCATTCTGGGTACTCATTCAGACAGGTTGATCATTTTTTTTTCTTCTAACCTGAGGGGTTCATTGCCCATCTTTTGGCACCCTTTTGTACCCTCTGAGACGGCCTCCTACTAGGGTGGGAGTGTTTTCGATACTACCCCTCTCTAATCTTCTCTCCTTATCTTGGACCGAGTAGAAGAGAATAGGGTAAAGGTACTCCTTCCATTTCTAGATTTCTACCTTGCCTTTCGCAAGTGTCAGGTTATCTGGATTCTAGGATCGGGAAGTGTTGTGTGTGTAGGATGGTACCTACCCTTTGACTTCTCACGAACAATCTAGGATCGATGACTTGAGATTATACCAGTGGTTTCTCCATTTTTATGGAAAGTACTTTTTGAGGTAAACTCCATTCCAAGGGTGATTCAATTTTTCTCCATCTGCATTAGTCAATTCATATGCATTACCTGGATACTTTTCAGTGATTACAAAAGGCCCTTCCCAGTTAGGTTGCAACTTGGAGCGGGGACCCCCCGGCTTAACGAATATGCGTTTGACTACCATCTCACCGATATCGAATTTTCTCTCGACCACCCTCTTTTGATAAAATCTTTTGAGTCTATTCTGATAAGTCCGGGCATGCTCGGCGGCGGCTAGCCTTCTTTCATCCAAGAGTTCAAGCTGTGCAAGGAGAGATTCTCGTCTCTCATCAACAGGAATATCCTTGTCGAGCTGAACTCGGAGAGATGGAAGTAATACTTCATAAGGGACCACTGCTTCCATCCCATATGCCAAAGTATACGGGGTTTGTCCAGTGGGAGTCCTTACAGAAGTACGATAAGCCCATAGAGCATCTACAAGCTTATCAGGCCAGTCGGCAAATTTGCTAGACTTACAAGATTTCTTGATTATTTTGATTAAGGTTTTGTTGGTGGCTTCTGCTTGACCATTGCCTTGAGGATAGTATGGTGATGAATGATGCAATGAAATGTAATACCTGTTGCAAAGGTCACGCAGATCTTGAGAAAGAAATTGTGGCCCATTATCGGTGACGATGTCGCTGGGGATCCCGAACCTTGCCCGGATGTTGCGCTTCATGAAGGAGCAGACTGTTGACGCTTTAATCTCCACGAATGCTTCCGCTTCAGCCCACTTTGTGAAGTACTCCGTCGCCGTCAGAATGAATGATTTTGAGCGCATTTCGGAGTTGAGGTCACTCAAGGGGCCAATGATATCAAAGGCCCACATGGCGAAAGGCCATGGGGCATGAATTGGATGAAGGGAAGATGCGGGAGAGTGAATCTTGTCGGCATGGAGTTGACATGAATGACAATGCCGGACAAAGATGGAGCAGTCTTCTTCTAGAGTTGGCCAATAATACCCTTGTCGGATGATTTTCTTAGCAAGGGCTTGGGCATTCACATGACCACCACAAACTCCAGAATGTGCTTCCTTCAGTTCCAACTCAGCTTCTTCTTCATCAAGACATCTGAGTAATATTCCACTTAGGCTTCTCTTATTGAGCACTCCTCCTAGGATTGTATATCTCTGGGATACTCTTTTGATTGCCTTCTTTTCCTTGGTGGTTGATCCAGGTGGATATGACTGATCTTGGCAATACCTCGCAATCTCGTCATACCAAGGTCTCTCACCTTCTTCTAATTCTTCGAACTCAATCAAGGAGATTTCTTCTTTATGTTCCAAATATTCTTTTCTGTTGAACCTCTCCTTAACCTTCAGAAAACGTCCATCCTCAATTGCTGGAATTGTCCTCTTACAGATGTGGATAGTCCGCACTTGCCTGCCTAGCGGGACAGATAGAGATGAAGCTAGTGAAGCTAAGGCATCGGCGAGGATATTCTGAGAGCGGGGGACATGGACAAAGGTGAGTTTGAAGAATAGCTTGATGTAGCAGGTGGTGAGCTCTTGGTAGGGTTTGAGGTTTGGATGGGAAGTTCGGTACTTGGATAGGACCTGGCGTAGGATCAATTGACTATCACCTATCACCCTTAGTTCGGTAGCACCATGGAAATGAGCGGCCTCCAGCCCGGCCAGCAAGGCTTCATACTCAGCTATGTTGTTGGTTGCTGGAAAGTTAAGCTGAAAAGCCTGTGGAATGGTGACACCTTCAGGTGACAGAAGGACAATACCTATCCCTCTACCATGAGAGTTCAGAGCCCCGTCAAAATATAATGTCCAAAGATTGGAAGATCGGACTGACATTAGTTCGTCATCCGGGAACTCCGATCGGACTAGGTCAAAGACGGGTATGGGATGATGGGCAAGGTGTTTAGCAATAGCATAACCCTTGATTGCCTTCTGTGGGACATAAGTGATATCAAATTGGGATAAGAAACTCTACCATCGCCCTAACCGATCAGTCAAGACTGTGCCAATTGTTGCAGATATCTGTTTGGAACTCCTTACCTCTGACTTTCCTATTTCCTAACCTAACTTGACCTACTGAAGATAAAGCTGAAAAGGTGGTATTTACAGTGGAGGGAGGATCGAGCAAATCGATCAATGATTCAGAAAAGGGGGATCCCTGATTGGGAGTACCCTCTGGGATGAGTAGAGACGTCTCCTCGATGGAAATGTGAGTTTCAGAGAAGACGTTTTGGAAATTTCAAGTAAAAAGATAGAATGAGTCTGAGTGACTCGAGGCTTGCTAGAAGATGACTGAATTAATAGAGAGAAAAACTTAAGAATAAAAGGGAAAAAGGGGCTCGTGGGCCCAATGGTAATAGAAAGTGGACACATGGGTCCAAAACTGATGAAGAAAGTAAACGGGTACGTGGACCCGATCATAGAAATAAATGGGCATGTGAGCCCATGTTGAGAAAAGCCCTCAGTTCTGAAGTTGATGAGGGAAGCAAATGGGCAAGCTGGCCCAATAAGAGTAGATGGTTGAAGAGGGCACATGGGCCCAAAGTGGGTAAGTGGGCTCTGAAGCCCATCAAAAAGATCTAGAAACAACGGTACGAGGTTCAAACATGGCATTGTTATATTTGGGCCTCGTGGAATGGTTTTGACTTGGGTAGTATGCTTAACTAGATGATCCAAGATTGGTCTGCCCTTGGGTGGTTCTTGATACTCTTCCCCACTTGAGAACAAACGAGTCAAAGATAAGCATAAGTCTTCCAAGTCTTCTTTTTCTTCTTCTGGAGCTTTTCTTCTCTTGACAGCTATCACGGAACTTTTGCCATCTTCAGCTATCATCATGGTCTCCCCTTTGATAAAGGTGTGGAGCCCCATGGCATATCCTGGCTGGAAGATCCTCCTTGGGATGGAACCCTCTTCATATCCCAACCCCTGCCTGCGTGGCCTTTTCACAGTTTCAATTGGCTGAGTGATCCCTTGAAGATCCTTGCCTAAACCTCTTCCAAGCTGATAGCCCAATTTCATCATCATCCGCCATCCCAGTGTGTCTGGTAGTGAGGCGGTCATGCATCTGACTTCTGGCAATTCTCCCACTGAGATCCGGGGTTGTATTGACAGACCTAGAGGTAAAGAAGCATCGTTCAGCTCGTCCTTTATAGGCATGCTAGTCACCTTGACCACCTGTTCTTTAAAGGGAAACTTTATGCACTGGTGGTTTGTTGAAGCCACAGCTCCTATTGCCTCCAAGTATGGCCTCCCAAGTATAGCCCGAAAAGTTGGATCCAATTCTAGAATATGAAAATCTGTTGTGACCGTACATGGTCCAAGTTTGACTTCTAGTGTGACCACCCCATGTGCAGACTTCTTGGAGTTGTCGTAGGCCGTCACCATGGCACAAGATGGCTTGATTTCTTGCTCAGAAATACCGCACAACTGCAAAGTTTCTGGCGGCATAACGTTGATAGAAGCTCCAGTGTCAACCAAACATGATTTCACTTCGACATTGCAGATGATAACAACCACATGCAAAGCAAATCTCCTAAAGTCTAGATCTGCTAATTCCTCCTGAGAGAAAGTGAGTGTTGGGTGCTCACTTCTAGGGGCTAACACTGTAGTGATCTTCTCGGGTGGGAGATCTTCATTCACCATGACCCTTTGCAAGTACTGCTGTAGAATCTTCTGGTGCACCTTTGATCTTTTGATCAACTCAAGTATGGAAATACGGGCCGGTGTTTTATCTAAATGCTTTAACAGATCATAGGCTGTGCCTAGCATTGGTTCTTCCACTTGTTCCTCCTCCACTGGCTCTTGCGGTTGAGTTCCGGCTTGGGGAAAGAGCCGCTGGAACATCCTCCCACTCCGAAGCACCGGGGCTATTTGGCGGTCGGGTAGAGGTGACGGGTTAACTGGGGTGGACTGTGGTGGAACAGGTGGTGTAGGTGCATGTATGATAGGTAATGGGATCGATGTTTCTGGGATGATTGGATTAGTTGGTATAGAGGTAGGATTTGGAGGTGGTAGTGATGGTGATACCGGTGGCCTAATAAGAAGAGGCCGGGGTACAGAAGTGGTTGATGAGTTTAATGAAGGTGTAGGTTGTGGGATTGGTTGTGGTGTTGGTGGTATGATAGGTTGGGGTTTTGGAGTGGTAGAGCTCGTAGGCTGGGGGTTCAAGTTTGGTGGTGATTGTGGTGGTCGGATGAGCAAGGGCCGGTGTGTAGCAATGGTTGAAGGAGGCGTAGTTAGAGAGGGGGCTGGCCTAATGATGGGCCGGTGAGAAGAAGTGGCGGCCAGTGGTTGGGTTATTGAGCTTTGTGGTGGTTGTGGAGTAGCAGGTGCACAGATTATCTGTCTAGGAGGGTTCCTAGTAGGAGGCCTAGTCGGGTTGATAGGCATGGTTGCATTTTGGTTTTCTAGTTGCCAACCTTGAGCACGGCTGGCATCTCCCTGGACAATGGAGTGTACTAGACCAATTCTTGGGTTTGGATGTGCTGGTGCCGGTCTTTGGAGCGGGAGCATGTAATGGGAGCGGATTACGAACAATCTCCAAGCCGAGTTGTTGTTGAGGTTGAGCCGGTGGACGCTGCCGCTGCTGCTGCCTAGCCTTCATAGCTTGTATGCATTCCCCCATTTGGACCCAATCAATGCTGCCTTGGTCATTCAGATCGTGGATGTAATCCTTGAATTGAAAGCACACCTCCACAGTATGACCAGGACACCGGTGGTAAGCACAGTATCGGGACATATCAACATTTGTTGGCCAAACCTCTCTTTCCTTGGGCAATTCCAATTGTTTTTCTGCCATGAGTACATTGAAGATGTCGGTCAAGGAGTAAGGGAGTTGCTGGTAGTTCTCTCTCCTAGGACCTCCCCTTCGTGGTGCCTGATTGGGTGGTGGCGGTGCCCTATTGTAGGTAGGTTGACGAGGTTGCTGGGGTTGTGCTACTGGTTGAGGTGGTTGTTGTGGTTGTCGTGGTTGTGGTGGCCTAACCTGTTGTTGGGGGGGGGGGGAATAGGGGGGGGTGTGGGGTGGGTTTCTGTGCTGATTTTGACGGTTCCCTCCCTGGTTCCCCACAATATTTACAGCTTCATTGTTGACCACTCCTTCGGTTGTAGGCCCAGCTGGTGCAGAGGGTGTTTTTCTAAAGTTTCTAGGTTTAGGATCAAAAGGGTTTATCATGGTGGCATCCTTGAAGTGGGCTTGTAAGTATCAGGCACTGTCATAGAGTTCATTCATTGTGGTAGGACGGTGCATGATCAATACATTTCTCAAGGCAGGTGTAGTGTTGCCAATAAGCATCTTCACTTGTTCCCCCTCAGAAATCACATCTGTCAATTTTTCTGCCATTCCCCTCCAGCGATCAGCAAACTTTATGAAGTCCTCTTCGGGCTTCATCTTCTCAGCAATCAAGTCTGTAATGGAGCATGCTGGTGCCACCCGGTCTCTGTATCTTTGCAAGAATTTTGTCTTGACAATGTCGAAGTCTCCTACCTCAAAGGAGTCGAGTGAGTAGAACCATTCCAATGCAGACCCTTCTAGTGATCGGCGGAATAAGAAAGCAAGAACCCTACGATCATCTTTCCAGAACGAGGATTCATAAAGAAAATCTTTAAGGTGGAGAAAAGGGTTGCCAGTACCATTGTAGCGGCGATAAACTGGTAGCTCAGAAGGTGGCAGGTGTAGGACCGCGAGAGAAGGAATAGAAATCTCGAGCGCGACTTGGAGTCCAGGCGACATCTCGGCTCTTCATAACGTTCATTCATCTGGGTGAGCTGATCCATGATTGCCTGGTGAGAGCGAGGTTCTTGGTTTACTGGTGGAGGTATGTGGTTAGAGACATGGTTCTAAAATTGAGGAGCATGACTTGGCAAATTCACTGAAGATTGTCCCATGACTTGATGGGCCAAGGGAGCAACATGGTTGAAATAAGATGGCTGAACAAATGAGGGTTGGACCACAGGTGTTTGAACTATAGAGGGTTGAACTACAGATGGTTGAATCATAGATTGTTGAACAACAGGAGGTTGAATCATAGATTGTTGAACAACAGGTGGTTGAATCATAGATTGTTGAACAACAGGTGGTTGAATCATAGATTGTTGAACAAAGGGTGATTGAATGAGTGGTGGTTGAACTAGAGGACGAGGAGATAAGGCAACTTGGTTAACTTCAGCTTGATCTGAGGCCATTTTGCCCTTCACCATGGATTGTATGCGGGCATAGGTTTCTGGGTCGGTATAGAGAGACAACTCCCTAAACAGTTGTTCAACATCACGGGGAGCAGATGGTTGAGGGACCTATTGCGCTTCTGACGGAATTGGTTGGTGACCCATCTCGTGCTCTCGATGTTCAACTTGTTCCGCCATTCCAACGTGCCTTCCGGACCTTAGTTGCATTGAACCTTAAGGAGAATGTAAAACAAACAAGTTGACAAAGTAAACAAAGAACATTTTTTAGTTTTTTTTATTATTTTGCAAAAAGTTAGAGATTTGAATTTTTGTTTGACAAGCAAGTTATGCAAACACTTGAAAGCAAAATTACGCAATGATTTTGATTAAACCTTAGGTTTATGAATGTTGTTAAGAATTGTTCTCTCAACAAATGGGTTAGGATCCTAACTCCAATCTCCAATGACCTAGGTTTCACACAATCTCACCACGTGTAGGTAACGTAGGATGCTTCGGGTTTTGGGGAGTGGTACAACCAACCCGATCGTGAAGAGGAATACTCCACGTATGAGGAATTACGGAGGCCTTGATGAAAGCCAACCAAGTCAACTAGGAAGGAATATCCCGAGAAGAGAGGTCGAATCCACCAAGAGGGTGTTTTGGATGGGAGGGGTAAATAGGAGAGTGAGCTCCCGCCTCAAAAAAGTGTAAAAGAAGGAGGTAGAGAGAAGGAGCGAGAGAATGCAATCAAGTAATAAAGCAAGTAATGAGCAAAACATGAACTTAAATAAACATGCAATCAACACCAGACAAGCAATTAGAAACTAGACAAGCAACTAGAAACTAGAATCTAGACTTGTTTCTTATGTGAGCCAAATGGAGATAGTGAAAAGGTGATGGAAAGAAGAGAGTTCAGATCTGATAGCCAAGCCAAAGGGTGGTCCACGTGGGGACCGATGTGGGAAGCTGGGGTAAAAGGTAAAGGTGGTTCACGTGGGAACCGGTTTTGGGTAAAAGGGGTGGTTCACGTGGGAACCGGTTTGAATGATCAAAAGAGGGCCACGTGGGGCCAATTAAAGGTGAACAAAGATCTGATCCAAGTGGGGATAGATCTGAAAAAAAGTGGTTTGGTTCACGTGGGAACCGAAGTAAAGAAAGAGATTGGTTCACGCGGGGACCAGTTTAAAAGGAAAAGGGTGGTTCACGTGGGAACCGGTTTAAATAAAATGTAGAAATTAAATGGCATACTTGGCACTTCAGATCTGATGAAAGATGGGTGAAATCAGAAATTATGAGATGGCATGAAGTTAAGAAAGGTGGAAGGAAGGAAAGGCTCACGTGGGAACCGGTCTAGAACTAGAACTAGTTGCAAACAAAACACTTAGCACCCACGGTTGAAGACATTGCTGGTCCCACCGTGGTCGCCACAAAGCTGTCGACTCTGAAAATTCGACGGGGTCCTCTCCTTTTCAGGGAAGTCCGTGAACCCAGATCGTCACCTCAAGAGGGGGTGAGAAAAGAAAGGAATAAAGCTCGGAAAGCAACTCTCACCTCGGTCCCACACTCACATTGATCCCCGAACTTTCATCCCTTGGCGTCGCTTGATCACCAAAGAGACGGTTCAGGTCATGTGGGAGGAGGGTGAGAAGAAATAAACGTGGTCGGCAGGAACCGTGGGTTCCGATTTATAGAATTAAAATTGACCGTGTGTACCTTAGCGTGAAGAATGTGAGTTAAAGCTTCTCCTTCTACGGCCGGCCGATGAAGAAGAGTCCTCAACGTGTGGGTGCTTGATATTCTGTGCAACTAGACAAATAAACAAGTGAAATAGACAATTATAACTAGACAAAGTGGAGTATGTGTAAAGAGAATAACATAAAAACACACAATTGACTAGAAACTGACCGGATTCGGGTTATCTCTAACCCTTTTTTTTTATTTTCGGAATAACAGAGTAAAAGTAATGCAAAAAAATTAAAAAAAATGATAGGATGATGGATAATCACGAAACAAAGAGATAGGAAAAAGAACTGAAAGATTCTGAGTTGAATGGAGGAAGATATAGCCAAATCTGTGTTGTCGAAAAAGTCGAGCAGCAGTCCAGGATCTGCCAGGCGCGACTTTGCTTCTGCACTCGTCACGACCAGCCCCGACCTCGGAATCAAGTTCCGTCGATTGTAAACTCAAGAAGACTTGGAGAGGAAGAACTTTGATGAAGAGAGATCAGGCAGAAGACGTCCACACACTGCTGTAGAGGCCGAGGAAGAGAGACATGGCTGATCACCTGCAGAATAGCCTTCCTCTCTCTTGAACCAACTTTTCTCTCTCTAAAAACTCGAAATTCTCTCTCTAAAAATCACAAAATCAATGCAGGAGGGTGCTAGGACGTCTTGAGATGCCTGGGGGGTCGTGCTCATCCCTCTGGAATGACCAGAATCAGAGTCCTTTTATAGGAGAACAGGCGATCTTATCAAAGCTAAAAAATAGGGTCTATGCGCCCCACCCCTGGGCGCATGCGCCCTGGTGCCAGGCACATGCGCCCTGGTGCCAGGCGCATGCACCCCACTGAGGGGCGCATGTGCCCCCCAGTGAGGGCACATCTTATCTTCTCCGAAAATTTCGATCTTATCCGGTCCGTCGGTTGAGCGGTAGAGTCCCGGTGAAAAACTGGTTCCCACGTGTCTCAAAGGTGGGGCGCATGTGCCCTCATTTGAGGGCACGAGGTCAGGTGCCTCATTGATAGGGCGCATGGGCACGTGCCCTGGGTCCCGGGCGCATGTGACCATGAACCCGGGCGCATGGGACTCGTTTCGCGCGTCTTTCTTCCGGAAGCCATTGCGAACACTCCCGAACTCGGAATTCGACGCCGTTTGTTGCGTTGGAAAGATAACAGGCCGAAGAAGCTTTATATAGCATCGGATCAGACATCACACCCTAAAAAACTTCAGAATTTTATCCGGAAGTTAGGGCAGTGAACAGAAGATCCGATACAGGTCAAAATGACTCCGACGGCAAACCGGAAAAGCACGGAATGCAACGAAACTTGTTCGGGGTGTGAATATGACCATAACCTTAAATGCATGATCATTAGGCATTGGTCATTCAGCCAATTTCCGTGTTTACACGATTTACGTGTGGCTTTCGCTCGGAAATTATGGCTTTTTGCGGTAAACATCAGAAAACATCCGATTTCGTTCGACGAATCTCCAAATCAACTTAAAAAGACCCGGCATCATTCTAAGGTCACTCACACATGTTACCCTATAAAACATGAGTTTTATGCTCTGAATTAGGCGAATTTGGCGTGTCTACACCCGTCACTTTCAGTGTTTGGGAGATGTTATCCCTAAGCAAAGAACTGAGAGAGACATTGGTTTCGGTATTACAGGAGCTAGAAACATATGAGGCTCATGTAATGGAGACGACTTATGACGCTTATGCAGCATCAGTCTCCTTCGGGGATGAAGATATGTTGATTCCCAACCTATTCCAAAATCGACCTTTGTATATGAAGGGTCTAATTAATGGGCATGAGGTTAATAGAATTTTGATAGACGCCGGAGCTGCAGTCAACATCCTCCCTCTAAAAACTTTCAGGGCATTATATCTGATGCCACACATACAGAAAGCATCAGGAGTCAGGATCTCAGGATTCAATCAGAATTTTGAGGATGCATTGGGAAAGGTGGAAGTGGAATTAACAATGGGAAATTCCAAGACAAAAGTCACATTCTATATCATCGATAGTGACACCACCTATAAAGCATTGTTGGGGAGGCCATGGTTACATCAGAATTGCATAGTGCCCTCGACATTACATCAATGCATCAAATACAACAAAGAAGGGAAGCAACATAGAGTCGATGCCGACCCCACTCCTTTCGAAGTGGCCGAATGTCATTTGGCTGATGCTGAGTTATATCTGGGAGGCAGAATTCCAAGGGCTAATAAGGGGAAAGAAATCTTCCAAGCCGTTGATCTGGATGATGATCTGAAGGTCAATGAAACCAAGGTAGAAATACATCGGCGGATGTCGAATGCAAGCAAGATACATAATTCAGTCCCTCATGGGAACAGGCGTTCGACCAGATACACTGCAAATACAGTGATGAAGGCCCTCGAATATGGTGTCAGCATGCCTCCTGAGACATTATGGAGCTTGGAAAGGCAAGACGGTTCGACAGTGGAAAGCCTGAGAACCTTTGAAGTAACATTTCCTGGTGGACGGCGCCTTGTCTATTATTCAGAAGGAGGTGCGCGCCTTCCAGTTGATGATGATAATTTCGGGTGGGCTGATGATCCAGCTTCAGTGATGGTACCCGTGGAGGAGATGATGGATATCTCACCTTCCATTCGGCAGATGGCCTCTAAGATGAAAATTCCGCATGAGCAGCCCCAATACAGGGCTGATATGTTTCGGAAACTATGGGATTCTTCTAATCAACCTACTGCCCAGAATAGATACCCCGGGTTGGGATATGAGCCCGGACGGCAGTCCTCAGTACATTATGCAGTGAACATGGTCACTATACAACCAACTAATGAGTCTTCTGAGGCATCTTCTACTCACAACATGTCAGATGAAAAAGACGAGAGTGAGGAAAGCATTGCCATGCAGCAAACTGGACATACACAGTCTGAAGAAGGCCATGAAGAGCAAGGGACTCATGATAATAACGGTCCCATGCAGCCAGAAATGTCAGAGGAGATAGAAGAATCAGGAGAGCTCATCGATCTAGAGCCCGCGCCCGAGGAATTCGAAGATGGTGGCCAAGCCACGGTTGATGACCTGATAGAAATCAACTTGGGCAGTGATAAAGACCCCAGGCCCACATTTATAAGTGCTCTCTTAAATGAAGAGGAGAGAAAAATGTACAAGGACCTACTTCTGGAATATCAAGATTGCTTCGCCTGGTCATATCATGAAATGCTAGGTTTAGCACCCGAAGTAGCAGTACACCGGTTAGCAATACTTCCATCTGCTAAGCCGGTTAAGCAGGGTCAGAGGCGAATGAGAGCCGAATTAGAGCTTAAAGTGAATGCTGAGGTTGATAGATTGCAGGAGGTACAGTTCATTGAGCCATGCAACTACCCGGTCTGGCTGGCTAATATAGTGCCAGTTCAGAAGAAGAATGGGCAGATCCGTGTTTGCATCGACTATAGAGATTTGAACCGGGCTTGCCCAAAAGATGATTTCCCGTTGCCGATACCAGAAAATATGGTTGATACAACCACTGGGCATGGGGCATTATCATTCATGGATGGTTCTTCTGGATATAATCAAATTCTGATGGCAGAAGATGATAAGAACTGCACGGCGTTTCGCACTCCTAAAGGCATCTTCAACTATAGACGAATGCCTTTCGGGCTCAAAAATGCGGGTGCCACATATCAGAGAGCTATGACGAAGATTTTCGATGAAATGATACATGACTTCGTCGAATGCTATATTGATGATTTGGTGGTGAAGACTGTCAACCGAGATGATCACATATGCGATCTAAGGAAAGTCTTCGAACGGCTCCGCTCATATAAGCTCAAAATGAACCCAATGAAGTGTGCCTTCGGGGTAGCCAGTGGCAAATTCCTGGGATTTATAGTCAGATATCGAGGAATCGAGATAGACCCCGAGAAGATCAGGGCGGTCAGGGATTTACCTCCACCTCGCAATATACATCAGCTGAGGTCCCTCCAGGGGAAGCTGGCTTATATCAGACGCTTCATTTCCAACTTGTCAGGCAGATGTCAGCTGTTTTTAAAGTTGGCCAAGAAAGGAGCAGTTTTCAGATGGGATAAAGACTGCCAAGCTGCATTGGACGGACTCAAGCAATACTTGTTGAATCCTCCGGTGCTGGGGGCACCTGTCAGAGGACGACCCCTAATCTTATACATCACAGCCTTGGATGCATCTTTGGGCGCCATGCTAGCCCAAGTCAATGATGAAAATAAGGAGCAGCCCTTATACTATTTGAGTCGGCGCTTGATAGGCCCAGAGCACCGATATTCCCCTATGGAGAAGATGTGCTTAGCATTGGTCTTTGCCGCGAAAAAGTTGAGGCATTACCTCCTAGCACATGAGGTCAGCTTAATTTCTAAGATTGACCCTCTCAAATTCATGTTGAGACAACCTGTCCCAACAGGGCGTTTAGGCAAATGGGCCTTAATGCTTATGGAATTCGATATCAAATATGTCCCTCAGAGGGCAATAAAGGGGCAAGGCATGGCCGACTTCTTGGCCGCCCATCCACTCCCAGATGATTCCCCATTGAATTTTCAATTGCCCGACGAAGAAACTCTGAGGGAAGATCATGAAGTCTAGCATACGGATATCGACCACTGGCAGATATATTTTGATGGTGCATCCAGTACGGAAAGAATGCCCGGTGGCAAAATAAGGCCGAGGGCAGGAGCAGGCATTGTTCTCCTCAGTCCAGATGGAGGTGTTCTCCATAGCTCATATGCTTTAATGGGACCCCTCACCAACAATGAGGCTGAATATGAAGCTCTCATTATAGGACTTGAAATCGCCCTCGAAATGGGGTTGCGATGCATAAAAGTGTTCGGCGACTCATTGCTAGTCGTCCAACAAATGTTGGGGATATTTGAAGTGAGGAAGCAAGAACTGGTGGCATATCATGCAACAGCCTCCAGGTTATCAGATAAATTCTGCCTATTCCAGATCCATCATGTCAAAAGGAGGCAGAACTCGCAGGCAGATGCCCTAGCCAAGTTAGCCTCAGTCATCAAGCTACCTCCAGAGGGAAGAATGGATGTAGTCATCAGAAATAGAAAGTTGTTCCCAGCATCAATAGATAAAGAGCAGGGACTCACTGATTGGGAAATAGATGCCCTCGATATGACAGAAGGCACCCCACAGGAAAAGGATGATTGGCGTCAACCCATTATTGATGTCAAGAATGGGATATTGCCAGAAGAGCGTGCCCTAAGAATACAGATGGTGAAAAGGGCCGCCTCATATCAGCTCATAGATGGAGAGCTTTACAGAATCATGCCTGAAAAAGAAAGAGTCATTCTGGCCAGGTGTCTTTCTCATCAAGAAGCATACAAATTGATGAAGGAAGTCCATGGTGGCCTATGTGGAGCGCACCAGTCTGGCCCAAAGATGAAGATTGCCATCAAATTGAAGGGATATTACTGGCCTTCTATGTTCGCTGATTGCGAAAAATATGCTAAGGCATGTTTTGAATGTCAAGCGTTTGGCCCCATTCCCAGGCGCCCTCCATCTCAGCTACATCCAACCACTCCTACTTGGCCTTTTGCTGAATGGGGCATGGATATAATAGGACCCTTCAAGCCATCCACCAGAGGCTGCAAATTCATCCTGGCAGCCACTGATTATTTTTCCAGATGGGCCGAGGCAATAGCTGCCAAGGAAATAACAGGAGCAGTGGTTGCCCGATTTGTTCATCACCATATCATTTATAGATATGGGGTACCCAGTCGGATCATGTCAAACAATGGTACTCCTTTCAAAAATCAAATCATATACAAGCTGGTGGCCAAATTTCACATAGATTGGAGGACGTCGACAGTTTATAATCCCCAGGCAAATGGTTTAGCAGAGGCGTTCAATAAGACCCTATGCAAGCTGATTGTCAAAGTCGTTGGCAGCAAAAAGAATAGCTGGGAAGATAAAATGCAAGAAGCACTATGGGCTTACCGGACCATCTATAAGACCCCTACAGGATGTTCACCATTTTCCCTAATATATGGGAGTGAAGCGGTAATACCGGTTGAAGTAGAGTTGGCCTCATATCGGATAGCTGTCCACCATGGCCTGCCTACAAATGAGCTCGACGAGATAGAGAGAAGATATATGGAGTTGGATAAATTGGAAGGGGATAGACTGGAAGCCTATAGACACCTGAAAATATACTAGGCGAGGATGGCTCGGGCTTATGACAAGCTCGTAAAAGAAAGGGCATTCCAGAAAGGGGAGTTGGTGATGGTCAAGCAGAAAGACGCAATGGCAGCACGACCTAAAAATAAATTCCTTCCAAATTGGCTCGGCCCCTATGTGATAGATCGGGTGTTCGAAGGAGGAGCTTAGACAGTGGTCGACAGTAAATGCAATATTCCTTTCCCTCCCCTGAATGGCAAACATATCAAGAAATACTACGCTCCCGAACATGAATTCAGAAGGAGTTGGCCTGATGAAGAAGACCAAATTCACATATATGACATTTGGTAAGGAAGTCAGGCACCATGAGTTGGTTGCCCATATGCAAGCCAATCCCCAACAAGGTTTTCCGTGCCATCGGTAAGGAAGATGTCCCATGAGGATGACTCGATATAATCCTCTATATGGGAAAGGAGTCTTAGTTGCCAATGAAAGTAATTTTTATCTGAGGCAACAATGAAGTCTCGATCCTCACTTCCTTCATAAATAATTGGAAATATTTCCAAATGCCCTCAACTATGGGGATAGCAGTGGCACAATATCATATCCCCATTATACTATATTCATAAGCCACGTCATACCCAAAACATCTCTCATATACAAAAGGCCCACAGCCATATCTGTACGGCCGGCCCATATTAAGGGAATATATCCCCATCATATCGTCATAGATATTTCCACATATATATATTTAGCCATCCGGCATCCATATATCTTCGTGCCAGATACTGCTGTCCCTAAACAGGGGGCATACATGTCCGAATAATATAACCATATATCGGTTTTGACCAATTTTTCGATACCGTTATGTTTTCCGCGGTTTCGAGATTCTAACATCGAGATTTGTCTTATAAGATCTGCCGTCCTCGATTTTGTTTTACGAAATCGAAACAGATGGATCCTCGCAATATAAGGGATCCCGTTTGGTGTCGCTTTTGGAACATATATCATCAACTCAAAAGCAGCCTCACAAGACAAGACATATACTATATGAAGCATAAACTGCTCAGTCGTTCAAACAAATTTCAGAATGACAACATAAGCAGTGTTTATGATTAGGAGAAAAAGAAGATTCGGGTTATAAATTCCCCGGTAATACAAGAGTCAATCTAAACCGAGGGATGCAGTTTCTTCAGTTCTTCGAGCTCGTTCCATAAACGTTTTGCCGTGACAGAATACGCGGAGTGGCTGGATTCAACATCAGCCATTTCCTCCACCAGTTGGGCATGATGAAGACGAGCAGCAGATAATTCTTCTTGCGCAAGATCCATATGAATCTTCGCCTCATTCAGCACACCCTGAAGCTCTCCTAGGGGCGCCTTGGCGTGGACTAACGCTTCAGCATTTTGCTCAATTTCGAGCAGCTTCCTGTCTATACGAGGAAGATATATGGTCTCCCACCATTCCTGGGTGTGTTTGGCCTTCAAAGAATCGCAGAAGCGGCCCCATAAGGCCTCGACTGCGGCAATCCAGGAGCTCATGTCACAACATGTCTCGCGATAGAAGGCAGTCATTCGCGCTAGATTACCGCGCAATTCCTCGATAGATGGCAGAGGATCCAATAGCGATTCCAGTCCGCTAAGCAGAGCCCGACCGGCGAGCGAGAATGATACCTTGCCAAGCGGAGAAGGATCAGGCCAGATCAGGCCCAATTCAGGAGGGCGAAATATTTCCTGCGATCCTGTACAAAAAATGAGAGATATGAAGTCTCAAAAAGGAAATGAAATACAAAACATATGCAGAAAATGATCAAGCTTACGAGGATCAGATAATTCCACGTGAGGAGCAGTGTTCGTCATCTTCTTCTGTAACAGAAGCAAAAGCAGGGTCAGAAGAATATATAGACAACTGCAAACAAAGAGGGCACGGCAACGGTTAGGCAATTATGGTGCCCACCGTTTGATATTCAATCGGCGCCTCCATCAGTCGCCTTATTGCGACCCATCTATTCCCGATGGCTATTCAACTCACCCACTATAAAGAGTGATGAGTATATGCAATAGATACATACACCGGGCAGTCATAGACCCGGTAAATGAATGCAGAAGTCATAAACCCAACCCCAGGACAGGAAGCAGTCACCCTCCTGGGTAGCGGACAAAAAGAAAATATGATCCCCATGACGCCGGTAAAGCATACAGAGATGTTCCCCCGCTAGGGATACCATGCTTGCACCGATATACACAGATGTCAAGCCGATGTCAATATGAATGGGAAAGGACAAAATCCACGGATATCATTCATATATCACATATCAAGATGATAAAACAACAAGGAATAGCGAAGGGCCATGTCAACGCCATTTGACTCCTAGCTACAGCCCATATCAGCCCATATACAATATGGTAGCGGCTGAACATATATTGGCCAACAGAAGCACATATTTTCTGAGGCCGACATGAAAGACAATAGTGGGTCCAGATCTAGAAACAGCAAGTGTGTCAGATTTGGAAGATACAGTCATTCATAAAGCAAGGCGTATATACAGTCGCCGATGCAAAAGAGATGCATAATTCTCTTATTCAATCTTTATACAACAGCATAATCTGTTATATAATATGAAGCCCTCTGAAGCAAAAACTCAACGCACAGACATAGGTACATCATACAAAGCAGGAAGCAGTAAGAAAACCCCGGAAAGAGGGGAATGCATGCACATATATATATGTCATTCAAGCCATCTAGTTGTGACAAAGCACCCGCATACCGAAAACAATTTCCACTATATATACAGGACTTTGACTCGACTAACACAGACAGAGTCCTAAAAGAAAGAAAAAGATACAATGAGGCAGGCAACCCCTGAATCTACAAAGGGGGACGACAAGAGGGGCGAAGCTGCTCAAGTGCCTCCAGCTCAGCTACCAGACGCTGCTCCTCAGCCTCTGCCCGTTCGGACTCGGTGGATAGCCCGTCGAGTGCCTCAGACAGTTGGGCACATTCAAGCCCGGCCTGGTTAGCAGTTGCTCGAAGTTGATCAATGTACTTATGGGCCCTGTCAGTTGCTTCTCGAAGCTGGTCAGCATGTTCCTGAGCCTCGGCACGCAGTTTGGCCATATGGTTCCACTGCCTGTCAATTCGCTCCTGATCCATACGAACAGCCTGCAGCTCCTTCATCTTTTCTTTCGCCTTGGGCAGATATGTGATATCCCAGGCGAGGCAGGCCCCTTTCTCCCGTACAAGCTGGGAGAACTGGCCCCAGATTCTCTCCACGGCGGGGATCCAAAGCTGCATGTCCCCACCCAGAGCATGGTAGCAGGTCGTGGAGCGCTGCAGTTCTTCTTGCATTTCTCCCATGGACAGAAGTGGGTCCAGAAGACTGTCCAAGGCGTGGATCATACTTTCCCCGCTGCTTGCGCCCATCCTAGATACCGGGACTATGGAGGTAGGCCATGATATGCCCAACTCCAGAGGTCCAGCATCCTTTGGGATATCCACTGCATAAGGGTGGAAAAGAACATGTCAGAATATATTACACGTAAGATGAAGAGAAGACAAGGCAAGAAGGCAATATACCTGCCAAAGGGGTCACCTCTACAATAGAGGCCTCATCGATCCCCTGATACATCTTCTCAGAACGAGCTTGCAAACAAAGATACACATACATCATACACAAACGAATGGGAAGAATTGCAATAATAAGACAGAAAGGAGCATGAATATGGCAGGAATAAATGCATATGGCAAAATAAATACATGTTCAGAAGCTGAGCTTGTTTCGACCAGTTTGGTTAAGGCATCAGCTAAAGTCGCCAGATGCTCTGAAAACTTGAGCAGTTCAGACTGCTCCCTGCAAAGTGTGGCTAGCCTGGCACATGTACCCAGCAAATTAGCCCGAAAATCAGCAGGGGCTGCACTAGGAGCACTCTTTTCTGCAAACCCAGACCCCTCAGAAGCACCTACAGGCGGGTCAGCAGTGTCCCAGACAGTTGGAATATCACTGCTATGATCGAAAAACTGAGGGGCGGCCTCCATATCTCTCGATTGAACATCATCACCGATCGATAGGCCAGAGATATCTACCCCGCCTAATGCTGCAAAAAGGATAGGCATATAAGCTTATACAATCATAAAGATCAGTCAGAAAGGACATAGGGCGAAAAGTGCAGCTGTCTCACCCATAAAGGGACTAGCTGCCCTTTCATCACCAACCGCCCCTAAATGTGGCGTATCGGCCCCAATAGAGCCAACCGCCCGAAGAGGAGAAGTGGCAGCATCAGTCAGTCGTATGGACTCCTCATTCGGAATGCTATGCCCTACATAAAGGCCAAGCATGTTAGCATTGCACAAAATATGGGAATAAGAAGGAAAGAGTCAAAGGCCATTACCAACAGGTGGTTCACTCCCAGCCTGGACAACACCGAGATCAATATCTCCTTCTCCATAGCATGACATAGGAGATGGAGAGCGAGGTGTAGGAGAGGCCACCGGCAAAGGTATCTCCTCGTGGGTAGGTGCTGCCACCCCAATCCCCTCTGAAATAGATGTGCTACATACAGCCACTGGAAGTTTTCCTTCGCCAGAGGAGGAAGGGAAACCTGCCCAAAGATGGATAGGGTTATAATTCAACATAAGAATCACCCTGCTATGAATTTAGGGAGTTAGAAAATACCTTCTCCCTCACGAGGCCTTTTCTGAGGACGAGATGAGTCTACAAATAACTCTGATCTCTTTAGAGTGGGTTTCAAAGCCCCTGCTTCAGGAACGCCTGATAATGAAGGCAGAACAGCAGATAAGAGGGCATATATTTGATGAAGATAATATGAAACCACATGCATACCTGAAGATGATACGTCAGGTGGCAGAGTGACCAGCAAGCCAGCATCTCGACCCACGTGTCGTGCCGCTCGAAGAACAGATAGGTGCACTTCATCAAAGGTAGAGGCTTGCTCAATGGCCAAGACATATCTGAGAGGTCCCCATGCATAAACCAGTGCAGCGAGACGCCGTTGCCATACACCTGATCGATCATGAAGCTCCAGAGGCTCCTGGGATGGAATTCGCCGCTGTCCAGTACAGTCAAGAACCATCCGCCCATACCAGTCAATAATAGCCGGAGCAGCAGGCTGCCGTGCTCGATGTGAAGATCGAAGCGGCTCAGATAGAGGGTCAATAAGCCCAGAATATGGCTCAAGGAATGGTGCCGGAAGGAGGCCAAGTCTGCCCCACTTCTGATATCGCGCCAGAAGCTTCCCCTTCAAGTCTCGAAAATACCTATCAAGATAGGCTTGATCAATATCTAGAGGGGCGCAATCCTTTTGCTTCAGCCTGGTGAATTCAGCTTTCGAAATAATAGCCGGAAGCTCCCGATAATTGTGGCTGCGATGAAGCCACCAGTTACCATACAATATATCAAACTCACCAGCAGCCCCAATAGGAGGGATAACAATGGCAGCCTTAGTATAAGGCCTCAAAAAATAGTTCCACCACTCAGTGGCCACCAAATGATAGTCTGGCTTGCGATATACACGGCAAGGAATGTCAAAATCTGCATTTGGCGGCACTCCTTGATCAAAGCCAAAATTCTTGGCAAACCGGTGAGGAAAATATGGCTCCAATATGGTCTGACTCTCTTGATGAAATACCAAGACACTCAGACGGATGCTCAAGTACCACTCCCTGCTAGCCCATTCGGAATGTCTGCCTGATAGAGGACTGACCCATTGAGTACCTCTGTCACTAGGTACTCCTGAATGCGGCCTGAAGCCTTTGCAGCTATGATCAAACTTCAGGCCTGGAGAATTTTCTTTAGGCAATAGAGCCAGAGCATGTCTCCCAGAAGCAAGCTCATTAACAGGACACCGAATACGCCGCTCAGTTGATCTCAGCATCAGAGCTTGAAATGGATCTATATTATCTTCTGGAGAAGGTACGTCGTCAAGTAGAAAGGATGCCCACGTGCCTATATAATGAGTGGCCATGACGACTCTGCAATCCCGGGGAAAAGGATGAGTACTCAGGGCTCCCAGAGAATGATAGATGGCCGCCAGGGCAGCAGGCGCAACAGATAGCCGTTTCCTACAAGCTAGTCTGCAAGCAGGGTATATGACACCGGCCCTGATAGAGTCCGCATCGCCGAATGGAATAGCGAATGTGGACAACCAATAAGCAAGATACGCTGCCAGGTGTGTAATTTCTCCAAGCTCCCAGGGATCTTCAACTTCGGGGATATCACCCAATATGGAAAGTGTCTGATCAAGACGAGGACGCGATAGCCTCAAAAGGCGAGTCCTATCCCGGCCGAGCTGAGCAAATGCACGCTTATAACAGAAAGGGCCCCCATAGAAATATTGGAGCCAGGCCTGACAACTGACTCTGCAAGGATCATCAGAGGAGTCAGATCTGCTGATAAACGCCAGGTCCCGCCAGACCTTCATAAGAAACCTGTGGCAATAAGGCAAGCAATAGTTGCCTGTCCCAGTGGTCTGGCACCGGTGCAGGTCATCAAGCACCACCTCTTCATAAGGGTCCCCATGGATAGGCAACCCTGATAACATGTGAAAGCTTCAGAGGTCCAGCGCGGTCTCGCCCTCAGCAGTGGCGAAAGTGTTCCATCTGCGGTTGAACCTTTCTGCCAGTGCCTGAATATAACCTTCATGCGGGGGATAGCCATACAACGCTGCCCCCACAGCTGATTTCAGCCCCACACGGTCTAAACGAGCTGAGAAGTTGGCTAGAACATACTCTAACCACTCGCAAGCGCCAGGCCTAGGACGGTGAGGAACAGATACTGATAGCCTGCCATACCAGCTGTCAACACTGCCAGATAAGATGTCATCCAATATGCAGCGACCATCATAATTCTCCCCGCTATAGCGAGGATGACACGGCTGAAGAAATAGTCCCCGACGATGAGCTGAGGACACATAGTCACATTGCCGGTTCAGTCGCCATATTCCCGGCTGAAAGTCACAACTCATAGTGCAGTCGCCGCCAATGTCACCAATCAATCCCAATGAGCAGCGAGGAGGATATGACTGATGAGGAGTGGTCCCCAATGGGAATGCAGGATATGAAGCAGATATAGCTCCCATCAGTGAATCTCTGCCCAGAAGGATAGCACACTCGAGGTAATGACGGTCTCGAGGCGAAGAAGATGAATCTGGAATATCTTCCAAAGGGCTTGGAAGCCGAATAAACTCCAGTAGCTCTTCATCGGAAGGCAGATAGGCGGGATAGTCACCCGACCTGTCATATTGGTAGCGGCCTGCGACATAATGAATCCGGCTCACCTCGACAGGCCCCCTGACAGCTAAAGCATCCATAGGCTCCCTGGCAGCCAAATGAAACTGGAACTGCCCATACTGAGATCTGATCAAGCGACCCGACTTCGATACATATACCTTAGCCGATCGAATATGCACTTCAGGATCCATGGAAGAAGATCCGTAAGCACCTGCATCAGCCATATAGCACCTGCAGCAGAATGAAGATGAAGATCAAAACAAGTTCATATAGCCATTATGAAAGGCACATTGATCAACGCACGGGCAATCTCCCTACAAAATGTCGTCTCGGGAAGATTACCCGTGGGGGGCATTTGTTGGCACTCAAAATTTCATGTGAAGTATAGGCATATGTAAATAGGGAATGAAAATACTTAATTCCCTATAGCCTACCATCGGTGTATAAATTAAGAAGGGCCCAAGGACATATACCCAAGACCGGCTCGATATAGTATATAAAGAAATTGAGCCCCCCTACATATGACAACCTCCTGTTTGAAGGCCTTATGGGAAGGCCTTTGGAAGGAAGGGAAAGCCGGAGATAATCTGAAAAGGAAGGCCATATTGGCTCCTATTGAAAGGCCTCAGACATGCTCACCTCAACATAGAAGGATGGCATGTTGATAGACCTACTCAAGGAACATCCAATTCAGCTTAGGAGGAGGCCGGCCCTTCAGATATATTCATTAAACATATCCTGCCTAGCCAAGAAGAAAAGGAGGCCGGATATACTCTACAGGTGCTAGTTCAGGCCCTGTTTGAAGGCCTCGGATAGGTATATGCAGCTGGACACGGAGTTCGTGAAGAAGAGGGGGACATGCTCCCGATAGAAATACGAAGAGGGAGGGCCGAAGACAGCCAACAGAAGCCATGTTGGCTCCTATTTGGAGGCTTCGGATATGTACATATATACATCCAGCTAGATATGTGTTTGATGAATGATATGAAGACATGCTCCTAGCAAAAATCTAAAGAGAGGAGGACAGGAAAACACAAAACAGCAACTAAATTGGACAGACCTGACTACAATCACTTAGGTGATATCTTGTCAATAGAGGGCTCATAGCCGGATACATGTATATGAAAAGATGAAGGGGCATAGCTGAGCATATGGCATCCGAGCAGGCCCATCTTAGGGGACCCAATTCAGCAGGGTAGGGAGCCGAGTCCTCATCTCCATATATATATACACTTAGGACATATGTCCTGTCTAGTCAAAAAGAAAAAAAAGAAGAGGAACAATTGATGAAGGCCCCGACCAAGGATGGTGCATGAAAGGGCCGGACCTGGCATATAAATCAGGGAGATGGGCATATGAGGACATCCCAACATAGCCAGCCTCTCATATATATGCAAAATACAAGCATGGTATGAGGCAATGAAGGTGCTGCCGACAGGAGATTGAAGTAGAGAAATTAAATTTTCATACATGTCCGTTATATAAAGCTGAAAAGAGAAACCAATTGGATGTGCTCACCCGGGAACAGCTAGGGAGAAGTTCACCTCCTCGGACTGACACCAAGAGGAAGAAGGGATCACCTAAGTCCTCCAATCAGCAGGTGCGACAGCCCCCTTGGGCAATGACCAAGTTATGGCATAAATCTGTTGAGAAGAAGGGTACGGTAGAAGAGGACAGAAGGCCTGCTTAATAGAAGCTCGCGGATGAAAGAGTTTGACTCCAACAAGGAGTCTAAATAGAAGGCTAAAGAGGATGATCCGCGGGGGAGAAAAACAGCTTGGCCAATTCAAAATAAGCCCGGGAGATGAACCAAGGCTATCCGATGGCTAGAATTGGCCAATCAACAAGCTGATGCCCATAGATCTCCCCGGTCCATTGAAGTGACCCTATTGGATCCTTAGTGGGATAATATCCATTGAATCCCTCATAATGGGATATCCGGTAGCTGCCTATAAGCAGAGTTAATTACCGGATGATAAGTCTTAGTGGATCCTTAATAGGATTAATATCCAATAAGAGATCAAGGGCCTTGATTCATTGGGGAGACACAAATTCAAGGGACGGGATTGACCAATTGACAGGTTTATTGGAGCATAGATGCTCCCCGGTCCATTGAGATGGCAAATTGGATCCTTAATAGGATAATATCCATTGGATCCATCTTTATTGGATATTTGATTAAGATGGATTGAGCCTCTTTGCGTAGGCAATATGGCCTAGCTCCAACTAAGCCTCGGATGGCAAATAATCTGCCATTGACAGACCAATGGATGGAGGGCTCAGATTGAACTATCAAGAGAGGGACCGGGACATCTAATCAAAGGCCGGGATCTATATTTAAACATGAGATGGATCCGCTGCAGATCAAGGGACAACTGAAGGCCAGGATCATCCCAAGCACAGCCAAGACTTGGTCAAGCCCCACTCTCCCCACGTTGGGAGAACATGGCCCCACTTCCCCCCATGCGCACACAGCTTGCAGCCCACTCTTCCTTGGGTGAACAGCACCCATCAGTGGCCTATAAATAGGGCCAATCCCACACATGGACAGAGGGGGGGAGAGAAGACAGGAGGAGGAGGAGACAGGCTCTGCAGAAATCCCACCAAGGAGGATAGCCGCACAGCTCAAGAGTCGAAGGGAAATTCTGAGGGATCCAAGGTAAGATGTCATAGCTATTACCTAAGCCGTCCCCTCCTCTAGATGCTATACTCATCTTGAGGTCAATTCCCTCAATTCCCCTCCCATTTTAGCAAGATATCTCCTTGCCTAAACCTGCAATTCCTAGGCATACGCTAGGACCCCGCAAGCCCTCTTTCTTCACCCTCTCGGACACATTTAGGCCTGTTCTTGAAATATGAGGAAGGCCATGTCCAATTGAGCCCATATTGCTCCCAGGATACATTCCTATATATCTTTATAAACCTGTTGGACAGACCTGTCACTTCTCCCTCATTTCCCTCATAACAGTCCCCTCCGACCTTGGAATTATGGAGAAGACCCCCCCCCATTCCTCAAGCTTCTCGGATATATATATTTGGGCCTAGTCCCGGAGCATGAGGAAGGATATGTCCAAAAGCTCATACCGACCCCACATTTAAGCTCATATTGCTCCCCGGATGTGCTCTCCTACTGTTTTTATAAACTTGTTGAGTGAGCCTTCCCTTCCTCCCTCAGTTTTCTCTCCTAAACAGTCCCCCGGGCTTTGAACTTATGGAAGATATCCCTCAAGGTCCCACCACTTCATCAGCAGTACAATGAGGCAAGCAAGGAAGAAGGTTATGCCCGGCCTCTTTGGGACCCACATGATGGACCAAAGATTCCCCGGGTAGCCTTAGCCAAAGCAAAGGAATTGGAAGGAGATGGCCAACCGGGCCTTTGACATAGCTATGACATCCGACCACGGAAGGATACAATTCATGATACGAGGATGCCAAGGGGCTGATCAGAGCCCAATATTGGACATAGTTCCATAAATCTGTCTCGGATAGGATCAAATATATGGTCTTTTTGGTCTATCTTATGATGAAGAAGACAAAGCGAGGGGCAGATTTTATGACAAGGAGCCTTGAATAAAGAGGCTGTGGATACATGTATACCTCACCATATGAGGAGGTGTAAACTGCCATATGGCATGATTAATATATATATGATGAAATTCATGGAAAGATGGGCAAAAACAATGCATACCTCTAAGTCCCGGTCATAAGAACCATATGGAGGCCTAATATTGGGCCAAGTTTTAAGCTAGATCATGCATAGCTCTTTGGGTTTATCTCATAATAGGGAGGGTCGGCTGTAAGGCAGACCCATATGAAGAAGAGGGAGATGATCTCAATATGATAAAACTGAAGTTTGACTCCACCAACATACCCTATGATTAGTGATCTCCCCTTAGACATGTAGGTGATCCACAAAAAAAAATAATAAACCAAGTCCTACCATAAGGGGACAAGGTAAATAGATGGGTACATTGAATCAGATTTCTGTCAAACAGGTTGCAGAGCCCGGACTCAATTGGACATAGCTTCCATATTTTGACCTCTAACATATATAATGAGGTTCGGAGACCAAGGTCGGAGAGGCCTATGGGAAATAGTTCCCAATCCGAAGCATGATGGGATGAAATATAACTCAGTCCACCTGTCTTGGGCAGAATGGGGGCAATACGCCCATTCCTCTTAAGTAACCCCATCATGAAGAGAGCTTATGAGCTCGGCTCATTATGAGAACAAAAAATTTTCATATGGAGAGGGGGTCAATTGTGGACTGGACCTCTACATTAGTGGAAGGCAGTTCAGGAAGGGATAAGATGATCCCGATATGATAAATGGGAACTTCACCACATAAGGGTGTGTTCTGTACCATATAGTGAAGACGAAATGTCTATAACTGGTGGCCAAATACCATCCTAAGACTATGGACGTACAATTGATGATAACCATGAAATTGATTGGTGGGGCAGGACTGAGCTTCAACTCCGGGATTCCAAGAGCATATTGGCCTGATTCTGAATACTCAGATTCTAAATAAAAAAAAAGTAGATTAGCCTCATACATTGGGGACCGGATACATGAATTACCTAGGCAGAGCCTGCCCATTTCATATCTCATATCATATCATGTAGCTCATTTGGAGGTCTTACATGGTAGACTGGTGGCCTAATTAGGAGGCTTTCATTAGCATATGCTTTAGGAGAGAAGGGGTGAGAATCAAGTTCTCAAGCCCTGGTTCTGACCTGCTTAAGATAAGGGAAATAGAGGGGCTGCGTCCGGCCTCTGATCCGGATTGTGCAGAAGATCGAGAAGGAGATCTTGTAACATATACACATGCATATATAGGTCCCACATGACAAGCTTATAATCAAACCTATGTTGTCTTAATATCATATACTCCAGGTTTATATAATCCCGGGTCTTGGTATGAGATTTCAGGCTTCATACAGGGGGGGATATAACATCCATCATGAGGGAGTCCCAATGCCAAGTTTGGTGCTGAGTTCCGGCTATACTCAGGAACTATATACTCAGTTTCAGGTCAGCATGTCATCAAGCACATGGAGTCTTTACTCTCGGATGTTTAAGGTAATTGTAAGACCCTGTTGATCTCCTCGGTCATAGGAAGGGAGAATTTCAGACGGTCTTGGACCTAAGCATAGTCAGATCATTGAAAATTTGTGGTAGAAGCCAAGGTAATTATTCCTTGACTTACACGGAAGTCTAGTATGGTAGACCGAAGACCAAACTTGGTTATATAAATATGTTTTGGTATAAAACCCCGACCTCCATATAGAAGAGGTCTAGTGTCCATCATGGGGTAGACTCTCCTCACCCCAGCACTGGTTATAGATAGTGTGATGGGCGGATAGGGAAAAGACAGTAAGCTTCAGATCTAAGCATAATCTGATCACATAGGGGTTCAGCATGGGTACTTTTTGGCCTGTATAAATACCTTATGTAGTGGGCTTACGGCCGGATGTGAATGGCTTGAGAGATGGATATTTCAGAACCGGATAAATCCCAACTTAAGGCAGGTTTCAGTGCATATTTCTGACTAACCCAAGAAACTCTTGGAAAGAGAATATAATCTCTTCCCGAGTCCAAGTATGTATTATACTTGGACCTTCCAAATTTTGTGGGTAAAGCCACATCTCAAACATTTACTAAGTCAAGAAATAAAGACTTAAGTAATAATTTTCTCATCACCAAGTTCAATAAGAGAAAGAACTTGAATCATGAATTTGGCATATATGGCCGGATTTCACTTTGTTCAAAATAAAAGAACCTATATGAAATCAACATAGATTTTGATCTGAATATGCTCGGATCTTGATTAACCTCGATAATTCAACCAATGCCTTAATATAAGACATTAGGTTGAGAGACTAATCATCAACTTCCTTGCCCTTACTCTTAAAAGTTTTCGCATTTGATCACATATGGTCGTTATATTATCAGCTTGTATTCCATTGCTTTTATGGGTCATAATCCCCAGATGATTGATATTTTGTGGATGAATGTTTTCTCTCATATGCATATTGCTACGACAGTTAATCAAGGGTGTCCGAGAGTCTCGGTGTAATTAACATCGGAAACTCGCAACTTCCGATGGAGAGAGGTCCAAAGACAAACTTTATGAACCCTAACCTCGACATATATTTTATATATACATATTACATATTTTGGCTAATATTTTCTATGAAATATCATATATTTTCATAGTAGCCAAAGATAGGATATCGAAAGTTCATTTCCCAAATAAAAGGAAATCAAATGAATTTTCAAACCATGCCACACCCATACAAGAATATATATCTTTGTATTTAATTTCTCTTCGAGGTTTCACAGGGTGTCAATGGGCCGGGCTTGGGCTGGCCCGGCCCAGGCCCACTTCAGCCCATATACATAGAGCCCAAGCCCAAGCCCATCTAGAAAGCCCAACGGGTTTAGATTGTGTAACTGGGCTTTAGCCCGTCATAGCCCATTAGCCCAACGGGCTTGAGTTTTGTAAAACAGTCACACATGAAAAATTTTACAAAAAATTATAAAATTAATAAAAATGTGAAAATTTTTAAGAATCATGAAAGGATTATAAAATCATCTGTAAATTTAAATCGATATCTCTCCTTACAAGTGTAATCAAACACATCATCAGCTGAAAAATATATATCTCCATTGTCAGAATCTAATCCAACTTTGGAACATCATAAAAGGCAAAATGAGAAAGGAGACGTAGCAAGCTCACTTCTTTCTCAGATATTTTAGATCCTAGAAATTGTACTAGGAAGAACAAGACAAGCAAGCAAATGTAGCAAGATGAGAAATGATACATCGGAGCCAGAAAGTAATTTAACATGAATCAACAATAGTAGGCGTTTCACATCTCACTTTTTTCTCAGATAATTTAGATCCTAAAAATTTTACTCCAATGGACAATAACACAAACATTAAAACTTAACTAATACCCATCAGACATGTTTGGTAAAAAATAGCATGGTTACTGAAAAAAAAATTAGTAAGATGTTTGGCAACTGCTCTCTTCATCCTCTGGTAATAAGAAAATAACACATTTGGCAAAGAAATTAACACAAGAAAAGACAGCTTTTTTGACATCAGGATAAACATGAACAAACACGTATCATATATCTGCATATTTTAAGACAGAAAAGAGATTAGAAAACTGTATCAAAACACCCTACAAGTATAGAGATGTTCTGGAATTACAGACAATCCATAGTTCGGTGAATGCAAGCAGCTTCACACAAGTATCAACATAGTCCCTGCAGATTCTGCACGAAGGACCCATTTCTCAAACTCCATCAACAAGAAGGCGGCGAGGTCTTGCGGCATGGTCGGCATGTGAAATTCCTGGGTCTGTCGATCAGAAGGTGGGAATAGTATTATCTTACTTTCTTTGTTGGCCTTGTCCTCTAACTGTCACCAAGAAAAGGGAGTTTTAGACAAATATAGACAGAAAAAAGTATAAAATGAAAATCTAGAAGAAAATGGAAAAGCATGTATTTTCAGAGATGCATAGAATGGTCATGCTTCAGCTTACAATCCAGATTATCTCTTACATGGAACTACTAAGCAAATAGTTAGCTCAGTATAGTCTGTTATCATATTCAAACCCAGCAGACGTATGCATTATTCCCTTTTTTTAATTATTCCTAAAATTAATGAGTCATGGGAAATGTCAATCATAAAATGACAAGTGACAACACTTCCCTTTCACAAGGTATATTTTGTCCAGAATCCAGAATAAGATACAAGAGTGTAGGATGTTGTAACATGTATGTAGGTCAGTTTTTATTGGCCATTTTCTTACATCTACATCACAGTTAGTGAGAACAAAGCTACTAAATGGACACTGGTGGACTAAACTATGTTAACCATATGATTGTTGTTGGGCGTACCTTTGGTGGACCACCTGGACCTACGAAGGTGCCGCTTGATGACCGAGAATCTTGCCGTGCATGACCAGATTGTCTTGAAAGTGGCCGAGAATAACTTGATTGAACCGGGACCGGCTGGCCGATACCCGCCGCGCGGTGAATTAGTCCGACCTGCGGTGGTTGTGGATAACTAGCTTGAGATGGAGTAGTCCGTCCGTAGATCGTTGAAGGTGGCTGGTTGCCATAGACCGGTTGAGGTGTCCGAGGTGTTCAGTTCCACTTCCATATCCTGTAACCTCGGGAATGATAGCTTGTTTCGTGTTGCTTGATTGTTGAGAAGAGAAACTTTGTTGAGTTATAGGCAAGCTGAACCGCTGGAGGTTGAGCGGGAGGAGCTTGACTTGTGGTACTACTGTGCACCATAATTGATAGTAGAGCCATCCCGAGGTGCTCCTCCATATGCGAGTGTGCTGAGCCGTAGGTTAGTTGCCGATCATATGATGGTTGAGTATGTGATTACGTGGGTGTATACCGCCCGATGCCCGGTGGCAGGATATCCACTTGAGTAACCATCTTGGCTATAGCCCCGGGACCGAATTGGAGATTGTGAATAACTTTGATTATACGAGCTAGGTGTACCATATGCGGATGGCTGAAGCTGGCCATAATTATAACCACCATTACCAAACATGGCGTAACCTCGCCACAGGAGGTGGTCGATGTGGTCGTTGCTGATTGTAATAGTCATATCCAACCAGCACACATAAGTTAATGACCTTTGAAAAATTTAATAAACACAACTACATCCTAAAAAAGACAATCATGAATGGCACTTGGTGTCACAGAATGTTGAAAATATGGACTTACTTTCTAGTTTTAGGTTTACTTACTTTCATGAAGATTGTACTTCATAGTGACTCCTAAAATTGCTGAAAGAACTGCAAAGAAAGAGCCACAATATCTCTTTAGAGTCAGTCTGGGAAAAGAATAGCCAACCTTAAAAGAATTAAAACAATGGTGATTGAAAAAGACAAAGAAAGAGTCAAAATGTACCTGAAAATCATGAGATTATAAATAGACATTCATTCAAAACTCCTACTCAATTACTTGAAGACAATGTGAGCTCTAGAAGAAAGAAAATAAGTTAATTGGTGTAAAAAAACAAAAAAAAATAATACGAAGAAGCTAATATACCTGCCATGCTATCTTTTAACCAATCTTGTGCACAGATTAAAGTCTTTACAGTCTCTGGAGACAAAGAACTTCTATATTGATCAATAATTCTTCCACTTGTGCTAAATGCAGATTCTGAAGCAACTGTAGAAGCTGGAATTCCTAAGATATCTCGTGCCATTTTTGAAAGTATTAGATACTTGATCATATTATCTTTCCACCAAGCTAAAATAGTAAAACCTTTTTGACTTCGAGATACAACGCTTTCCTCTAGATACCGATCCAATTCAGATTTTTGAGTCTTGCAATAAAATTTGTGAATGAAGAAATTGGTCAAACCCACTCAAAATATCAACTTCCTCATTTTCTCCTAATGATGGATCCTTATTTTCTTGCATTTGAAGATTACATTCATTCATACTTGTGGAAGCAAATTGTTGTGAATATACATCAAAAAGATCATAGATGCCTTGTTTAATACGAATTATATTCAAAGAAGCCTCGGAGCCAAAAAGATCCATTAATGCATAAGTAACAAACATCAACTTGTACCTAGGGTCAAACACCGTTGCAATAGCAAATAATAATGTAGAATCTTCTATTTCTGACCAATATTTGTCAAATTTCTCTTACATCTTGGCAATCATATTATGAACAAAGTCATGTGAATTTTGCATTTCTTGTCTCAACAATTTCTTGATATTACAAATTTCTATCAAAGCTATGTTTGAAGTAGGTTCATCGGTCATTGAAAATGCATTTGTAGCATTATAAAAGACTTTTAAGAATTTACACAAACTCTGCCTTTGACCATTCTTCAAGAGTGGGAGCACAATTAAAACCCGTGTCCCATGTCTCCAATGCCATAAAAACTTTTTTGTAGGAAAGTGCAGCATCCAACATCATGTAAGTTGAGTTCCATTGGGTAGGAGTGTCGTATGGAAGACCTTTCTTCCCAGATAATCCAACTTGTTGCACAATTTCATTAAACTTCTGTTTTCGTGCTTGTGATGATTTAACATACTTTACAGACTCACGAACACTAGAAATTGAAGAACGGGCCTCATTTAAACCATCTTGCACAATTAAGTTCAAAATATGTGCACAACATCTCACATGAAAATATTTTCCATTCAGAATAAGAGATTGTTTCTCTACAAGATTTCTTCTCACTAGTCTACAAAGTACATCATTACTGGATGCATTATCCAAAGTGAGACCAAATATTTTTCTATCAATTCCCCAATCCATAAGAGATTTTAAAAGAACTTTTGCAAGTGAAGAGCCAGTGTGTGGTGACTCAACCATTAGAAATTCAATAACTCGCTTATGTAATTTCCACTCAAGATCAACAAAATGAACTGTGATACTCATATATCCCAATGTTTGATTTGATGTCCATAAATCTGAAGTAAGACTTAACCTTCCATATTCATTAATCAATATTTTTCTCAATTTTTGTCTCTCATTCTCGTATTTCTTCTCACAATCAGCCTTAATTGTGTTTCGAGACACACTGTCAAATTCTGGATTAAGGCTTCTAGCAAAATTTTTAAATGCCACACGCTCTACAAATGTGAAAGGTAGTTCCAACATAATAACCATTTTTGCTAATTCAAGTCGTGAAAATGCTTGATCAAATTTGAAGTTCAAAATTTGAGTAGTCCGTGGGCTCTTACTTTGTGAAGGACGTTTAGAACACTGAGTAGTATGCCGTGACAAATGACTTGTCCCCACAGATTTTGAACATGTAAAAGTGGCATTGCAATAGTTACATATTGCTCTTTTACTCCCATCTTCTAAAAATTTCTCGCTAAAATGCAACCAAACTTTTGAAATTCGTTTTCGAGGACGTGATGAGGAGGAATGTGTCTCGGGTTCAGTGGTAGATAGATTTATGCTAGATTCAACATTCAAACTCTCATTTAATTCCATCTGAAATATAAAAAAAAACTATAACATTTCTCATAATATCCATCCTGGAATTTACAACACAAATTTGCTACCTCAGGTCAGATTACAGGAAAATGATTTAAGTAAAGCTACTCGGAGCAACAGTGGCATGCAAATAACGGACACTAGCTTTACTCAGCTTCACAATGTTAAGCAGAAAAACATTGTAAAATGCAAGAGAACTCCTTCACTCGACATCTACAGGAAAGCAGGAAAAACAGTGAAAGACTGCTTGATGGGGACCCGGTTCGGTCCATTTTGGGATTTATTTGCATTTACGTCCATTTGGACATGTTTGTAAATATTTGAGTTTTATTTGTGGTCTTTTCTTTTTATTTGGGTCCTCAAGAGGACATGTATGTAATTAGTCATTTATGATGTCTTGTTTGTAATGGGCTCCTCTATTTAAGAGGGCCACTTGTTGGAATAGAGAGAGAAGTTTTTTAGTTGGAATTTTTGGAACCCTAGGGGGCTGCCCCTTGTGTAGGGGCACTGCCCCGTTCTCCTTCACCCCCTCCACGATGGAGGTCGTCCCGCTCCACCTCCGGTGCAGACCGGTCTCTTCGCGACCCTCCGGCGTGGGTGCCTTCTCCTTCTCCTCCGTCCAGCAGCCTCCGAGCCATTCATTCCCCTTTCCCCCTTCACTGGTTCGATTCGGAGCCCTATCGACACCGTTCACCTCCATCTCCGTCTATTTCGACGTCTCCGACGGCATCAATCACCACCCCTCCGTCCAGCCCCGCCTCCGGCGACCCCCGGAGTACCTCCATCCACCTCCTTGCTCCCATTTGGGCCCCTATTAGATGGAGAAGAACGGAGGAGGAAGAAGAGCCGCGTCTGCGGCTCTGTCCGTGCGCGTGGCCCGCTAGGGCTCCGGCAGCCTCCGATCTCCTCCTCCCGCAGTGGCGGCTTCTCCGAACACTCCCGGCGGTGTCGGCAAGCTCCAACGACGACGGCGATGGCGGCGTCCCCCCCGGGGCCTCCCCTTCCGCGTGGAGGCGCCGTCGATGCCGCGAACCCCCACCGAGCAGAGCCCTCGCGCGGCCGAAGGCGAGTGGAAGATGACGTGCTTGAGCGCGTCCGCGGGCGGCACCCCGACGGGGTATGCGGCGGCCGGCCGCCGGCCATGTCTCCCACTCCCGCGGCCAACCGTGGAGGGCCACGACCCCCCCCCCCTGCGTTAAGTCACGGCCGGGCGAACCGACGCACCGGCTCGCGCCTCCCGCCCGGCCGGTTCTCCCGATCGGCTCGAACCGGCCACGGTTCGCCTCCCAGGCCAGTCAGACCGCCGGTTTAGGCCAGTTCAGGGCCGGTTCGGCCCGGTTTGACCCTCTAGATGCCGGTTCAGGCCTTAAACCGGCTGGTTCAGGCTATTTGGGGCCGGTTCAAGTCATTTTGGGGCCGGTTCAGGCCCGTTTTGAGAGGTCCTTTTGAGCTCCTCCATGATCTGCTGGAGCGCCACGTCGCCGGTCCGTCCCGCCTTGTCCCGCATCACTGCTCCTCAAACATTTTCGAAAGGACTTTGTTGAGAGGGGTGAAGGAATAAAAGCTAGATGCCCTTTTAAGTGTGTGGGCTTATCAGAGAACCATGTCTACAATCAAACAAGTTCTTCAAATCCCATGTTGTCTGCTCCAAGGTATGGAGCTGTAGAGTCTCTCTCACAGAAGAGAAGTTTGCCAGGGTCGAACATTTTCGATGTTCCATATGAATTTAAAAGAAAACATCCAACAGATGCATTTCTAAAGAAAACAGGTGGGAAGGGGAAAAAGAAAAGTTCTCTAGGTATTCAACATGAGGAAATGCACCATTTGTGAATGGTGCTTGGCTGTTATTCTAGATATCAGGCTGATTAGCAGGTTATGTATGCTTTAATGCCATTTGTCCTCATAATATGTTCATATGGAACTGTAAACTGTTGAGAAGGCAGTCTTGAGTCTACTATCCCTCCTCTGACCCCAAAATAACGACGGGTAGCAGCGAATGAAGGGACAAAAAAATGAAACAAAGCTACGTCTTTCAGTACTATATGAATTATTTCCAAGATGTGTTCGTGTCCTTGACAAAGCTGACCAAGTAAAAACTTTTTGATTGTCTGAAATTCAAAGAAGACAGAATTAACCTCAAGGTGAATAACCATGTAAGTCTCCATTATTTATCATCCATTTTTACTCCATACACCCTCACAGCGATCTAGCCATGGGCAAAGCTTGGAAAAACTCAAAAGAACTGCATATCGTGTCCTCTTAGCAAGTTGAAGATACAGATGGTGTTACATACTGTTGACACCCAAATTTGTGGAAGAAAAGAACATGAACAAAGTGAAGTCAATTTTTGAAAAAAAAAAGAAGAGAAGAAAAAAAAAGTGGGAAAAAGAAATGGCATGTCCAGTACCCCCAAATCTGGTCTGTGTACAGTATATACAGGCATCATAAACAGACCCCATAACAGGACCCTGATCGGCCCAATTCAATCCACCTGCAATGCCCATCGACAAAGCCTAGAATGGGATTCCAATTGACCCAATTCGGCCTGCTGAAAGGCTCATTTGCGGCCCACCCATAAGGCCCATTTACGACCTCAAGACAGATCATCGTCATCTACTCCGCAGGCCTGCTAAAAAATGGGCCGAATTTTCTTTCAAATAAACCAAGAAATCAATCCGTGGATAGGCTCGACAGAAAATGGAAAGAAGGTTTTTGATCAAGGCAGGAGATCGGAGCTACGGAGGGAATGAAATATCGACAGGCTGTTGAGTCCTGATCGGTGTTCGATCCTGGATATTATGGGAGCTCCGAGTCCTACTCGGAGACGGCTAAGGACAACGGTCGACGGAAACATCCCTCATTTTAGCAGGGAGTTCGATTTCCTTCCGAGATTATGGGGCCAGCAGTTTTAGCAAATTCCGAGTCCCTCTCGAACCCGGAACTGACTTCCGCTCGGGAGGAGCCCTCCCGAGGCCTATAAAAAGGCCAAGTGCAGGCCGCTGAAAAGGAGGATCGGCGAGAGGAGAGGCCGTGGAAAGTGGAGCCGCAGAGAGAGAAGAGAGAGGAGAAGTCTACCGGTCCCCTTGGAGTCCTATTGAAGCCGTGCGGTGCTCCCCTTCTTCTTCTTCTTCTTCCGGACGCCGCAGACCCTTCCGCAAGTCGCCGCGGCAGACCGTAGAGTCAATAGCCTCTTCTGCTACTGCTGGTGAGGGCTCCCTCCTCCTCCCCTAGGGCCGCCGGCCCCTTCTCCTTCTTCCTCCGGTGCTGTTGCCGTCGAGCAAGGCCGAGAGTGCCTCCGGAGGACGCCGCGATGCCGCCGGGTGCCGAAGAAGGGTCGAGCGGGACTGTAGCTGGGGAAATAATGTCCCCGAACCATAGTCTTACATGGAAAAAGAGTGGGGCCCACCGGGAGAGGAAAACACAAAAAAAAGAAAGGGCGACTGGGTGAAGCCGACCGCGCCTGCGGAGTTGGACCGCCGGTCCGGGACCACAGCCCGGCCGGTCCAAACAGTGCCGAGGCCCCCCAGCCGGTTGAAGCAGCCCCTCTGCAGCCAGAACAGTGCCCTGCGCACAGCGCAAGGACCTCTTCAACAAAAAAAAGGATTTTAAAAACAAACAAAACAATGAAAAGTAAATAAAAAAATACATTTAATTCAACAAAGAGGACTAGTTGGGGGGTCGACTAACCATCCGCCCCTACGTCTCGGCTTAACTTAAAAGAATCCAAAATTTGGACTAGTTGGGGGGTCGACTAACCATCCGTCCCTACGTCCTTAAGGTAGACATACAAAGGTCTATAAAAGACCCCAATGTCTTACCAAGTTCACTAAGCTATGCAAGGCTCAAGCATAATCAATATGCTGTCATGCCGGTCATATGCTAGTGAAGTCATCAAAAAAATAGTGGGGGATGCCCATAAGTCTATCAAGACTGGGTACATGCCGCCCATGGATCGATAAGTTCATCAAGGACTCAAGAGACTGAATTTCCAGTCAAGTTACAAACTGTCTCATGAACAAGTGGAGGGAAATACCCATAAGTCTATGTCAGACCGGGTGTATTCCTTTCAAAGGATTGACAGACACCATACTCATCAAAAGTTGAGCAAGGATATTCTCAAAACAAGTTGTACTTTCTGGACTATGAACGTCCAAGACAGACATTCAACGACTGTACTTTAATCTATATTATTGAAAGGAGTCAATGATCTCATTAATCCGATGGGATGCCAAGCACTTAAAAAAAAGAGAGAAGAGAGAAAACAGAACACAAATCTGTAATTGAACATGAATCCGGTCTAAATTCTGTCCAATCCAGTTCTGATTTGCAAACAGAAATTTAACTTCATAAATCACACATTTGAACAAGCTCAAATCATAAGAATCCGTAAAGATCTGAAGTTGAAGTTCTGAGATTTGAAGCATGCAGAAAATCTGAGAAAACACAAATCTGGGAATCTGGAAGTCAGGCGGCATCTGTGGATCCAGAAAACAGAAGTCTGAAAATCTGAAGTCTGGAACATAAAATCTCTGAAATCTGAATTTATGCGCAGAATCCATTTCAAAATCTGAAATCACCTCTAAGATTCAAAAGCCTAAGATCTGGAGTCTGGAAAATAAAATGTTGAAATATAAAATCTGCAATTGAAACATTTGGAAACAAGAATTAAAAATCTTAATGCACTATAAAATCTGAAGTCTGAAATTGTGCCTGCAATCTGAAAATCTTTGATTAGTGCAGAATTTAAAAATCTGAAATTTGAAATCAGCAATCTGAAGTTTGTAAATAAAAGAAATCTGGAAGTTTGAGGCTCATAATGCCTGCAGCCGAAAATCAGGAATTAAAGAGAAGAAATCTGCAATGTGCAGAATTTATAAGAGACTTGAAAATTTGAACTTTGCAACTGAGGTCCGAGATTTGAAACAAATCTGGAAACTCCAAATCTGAAATTTGGAGTGGTGCAGAATCTGAAATATGGATCCGTGCACAAAATCACCATCCAAACAAAATATGAAATCTTCAAATCTTTAAAACCAGACTTAGATTTGTGACCCAAATCAAATTGAACCAAACTTAAATCAATAAACAACTTAAATAAATTGATTCAATTAAGATGAACAGATCTAACTTCAACCCAAACCAAAAACAATTAAATTCAACCAATCAAATTCAAGTCAAGTTTAATAAAACAGATCCAAATTCATCAAGCAATCAACAAATTAAATTCAACTCAAACAAAATTCAAACCAACAAATTTAATCAAACCAAAATTCAAACAAATCAAATGCTTGCATTCCATCAAGTTTATGGGATTGTTTTCTCCTATGTCCATATGTGTGTGTGAAAGTTTATTGTGGATGCATCATTTTCTATTTTCATGGATTGCTATGACGCTTAATCAAGAGTATTCGAGTAATCTCGATGTAATTAACGTCGGATCTTCGCACCATCCGACGGGGAGAGGTCAAAATTAATTTTCAAAGAACCTAACAACTTCAAATTATAATTTTATAATATCATTGACCCTAGTTAGTACTTTTATAGAATACCATCTAATTTCCTAAGAAGTCAATGCTAAGGTCTAATCAAATCAAATTCAAATTCAAAAGGAAAATGAATTTTCAAAACAAAAGAAATATTTTAAATTTTTGAGGTTACATCACATACCTCATTAGATATTGATAAGTTACTATGTTTGAAAAAAAATCAGTAGTTAAATAAACCATGAAACTGACGAAACAATCCCAGTTGGAGCATTATACACAAACGTTTACCATGACACTATATGGTGATTGCAAATTATTTTACTAGAAATTTAATAAAATGTGTAACAAAACGTCATCAAGCTGCAAAAATATGGGATAAACATACCTGTGAAGCAAATGCGGCAATTCTAATTCCACAAGGACCTCACGTACAATTTTACAGAAAGGGGAACCCTGAAATAAAGCAAGGTAAATAGAGATCCTCCGAGGCAATGACAGGAATGCCGACGGCGACGCGGCAGAGAGAGGGTTTCCCCCCTCTGCTTTCAAGATGGACAGCTTCGCTACGGGCGCTGTTCACCGCTCTCCCCCTCTGCTTTTAGGAAGACCTCTTCACCATTGACGTCAACCTCGAGGTCACAGCCGGCCAGCTCCATTGCCTCCCGAAGATGAGCACGGAAGCGCTACGCCGTGGAAGAGGGCAGAAGAGGACAACCTGGAAGCACAGAAGCTGGCGGCGGGGGAAGGGGACGGTGATGGGGGAGGCTGTAAAGGGGGGGATGGAGGGGGGAAAGCAGCGCTGCGGCAGCGCAAAGAGTAGAGTCGACTCGGTTATTCCGGAAGGCAATGACAGGAATGCCGACGGCGATGCGGCAGAGAGAGGCTCGTCGGGACGACGCTCACCGCCGGGATGCTGCCGCTGCGCCTGCTCTAGGGCTTCAGCCTCCGTGACGGGCTGACGGGCTCTCGACGGGCCAGATCAACGGGCCGTCGATTGAACATAAACGAGGGCGAAGCTTATTCGAATCAACCCGTTTAATTTCTTTGAAGGGCTTGAGCCCGGCCCGTGTCCGAATATTCGATGGGCCGATGGGTTAAGCCTGCCCATTTGACATGCCTAATCTAAACTAGAAAAAGCTAAAGTTGACATCTTAAAACTTATGAGAGTTTTAGACATCATACATTAATTTAGCGATATCTTTAAATCTTTTATCGAAGAACCTAAAATGTTTAAACTCTCACTAAATCAGAGATTAGACACTCATTCAACTCAATCAAACAACCCCTTAATGAAATGTCTAAAGTCTTAGTTTCATCAAACTCTGGTGGAAACACAAAATCTTAGTTACTCACCTCTGAAAAAAATAGTGGACCACTTAAAATTAAGTGGTTTATGAAGAAGTTACTAATGTATTCAGATCTTTTACCAAAGGTCTCAATGTCTAATCTTTTTGATCTATTCAAATATTATACATCGATTAAGTCAAAACAAACAGGGCCTAATCCTCCAAGTTCAAACTTGATCAATGTTTAATCTGTACTCTTTGGTTGGATGATTTTAGGGTACCAAAAACTTTTCATCTCTCGAGAATGATATCAATTCATTTTCCCATTGGAATTAGGCATCACCACATAGCTAGTTTGTAGAGGAAATTCCGCTTTGAATTGTCATGGTGTAGGGATCCTACCTTCATGAGCCATATTTAGGATCGGTGGAATTATGAATCCTCACTATGTTTTCTTTTGCAACTGCAATATTTGTCTCCAAACTGAAGCTTGTCAAAAGGATATTGCAAGCATAGGCAAATTCTATCTTCAAGCAATATGTTGTTAGGAAGAAGGCCTTAGTGGATACATTGGAAGAGTATGAGCAACTGAAGGACAAAGAGATAAGATATGAAGATCAAAAGAATGAGTGGCTGGCTGCTAAGGTTGAAAGATTTATAGCTAAAGGAAATGGACAAAAACTTCAAGTTCTTTCATATGTATATTTAAATAAAAAATTGAAGGATTACAATTCATTGTTTTAGAGTAGAAGGATGTCAGAAGGAATGTAGTGAGCAGATTGGTCAGGTAGAGGCCAAGTTTTATGAGAAACTATTTAGGGACAACATTTGTTGAAGACTCTTCTGAATGTACGTATGTAGAATAAGTTGTCTAAAGAATTTGCATCCCCATGTACTGATGCATTGTCAGACAAGGAGGTGTTTGAGTCTATCCAATCTATGGAGCCATTTAAGGCTCTTGGGCTCGATGGTTTTAGTTATAGTTAGAAATGTTGACAGATCATTAAAGTCAACTTTATAGTTATATAGTCATGGAATTTAAGGGCTTTGAATATTCTATTAAATTATTAAACTCTTGCTTCTTATTTTTTCCCAATGTGTTGATGACATCAAAGACCTTACCCATCAGCTTTCTTAACTGTAATTACAAAATTATTTCTAAAGTTTTGGTTAGTGGACTAAGCAAACACATTGAGAAGTTGATAAGTGAAACCTAATCAATAACTTTATGATGGTTTATGAATGTGTGTGGCCAGAAATCCAAAAAGAGGACGTTCTTGTTACATAAATTAGACTTAGAGAAAACTTATGGTAGAGTCAATTAGAATTGTCTCTCTAAAGTAATGCAATTGATAGGTTTCAAACACAAATGAATTGATTAGGTTAAATATTGCAGCAGTGTTACAAAGTTCTCTATAGATATTAATGGCAGTTCTTTTGTATTTTTGGAAGCTTTGGAGAGCTTAGGTGAGAGGATTTATTCTCCCCTAATCTCTTTGTTCTAGTTGGGCAAGTATTAAGCTTTATTTGGATTAAGGCTAAGCATGATGGCTTCATTGAGGGGATCAAGGTGAATTTTAATAGAGGGAGCATATTTCACACATCAAGTTTATAGATGACACTTTCACTTTTTTTTTCCGGTGGATCCAAAAAAGTTTTTAAAACTTGAGAATATTGCTTTACTTTATGAAGGCTATAACGAGATTAAAAAATAACAAAGGAAAGTGTGAATTGATTGGGATCAATGTCAATGGCTACCAAATGAATTGTGTCAAAAATTTGAAATTCCATGAAGCTATTTACTTATTAAGTATTTAGGGTTGCCTTTGTCTAACAAGGCTTCCAATCATAGTGACCGGAAACCTCTTTGTTGGCACCTAAAAATGTCACAGCACCAAAGATGACAAGTTTCAAACGAAATACATTGAATAAAACCGAACAGGCAAATTGGATCCATTTTTCATTGCATTTAGGGCCAATGGGCCAAATAAGCCCAATAAGCCTTATTGGATCCGACCGACCAAATGTCGGCCCAATAATGATCAGACACCAGCAGAAGGTCCACTTGACTTCCAAATGAACAATGCCAGAGTCGGATCGGAAATCCGACCCATATTCAGAAAGTTATGGGGAAAACACCGAAAGCCAAATTTCAGCGCTTTATCGGGGCATATTGGGGTCTAAAAGACAAAACAAGTGAGTTCATGGGATCGTACATGCCGAGACCTTCGCAACGGTACCCCAATTGTCGAATCCGGTTTCGATAGGATCCCGAACGGTAAAATGGTGTCTTTTCACCCTTGTTAGCTCAGACAATTCGGGATACGCGCCCGGTAATATGTTGGCGCTTCATCGGGTCCGCCCAACCCCAACTTGAGCAACATTGAAGTCGGATTGGAAAATCCAACTCATATCCATAAAGATATTGGGCAAAATAGTGAAAGTGAACTTTTGGACAAGATTTGTGCGGTTAATGGGCCCAAAATGACCAAACAAGTGGGTCCACGATGTTGCCTCACCACAAGCTCCGCAACGGTACTTTGAATGTCGGAATCCGACTCTGGGCGGAAAAATGACCGTTTTGCCCCTATTGGGCCTAGACAGTCCAAGGTGCCCGTTAACAACCGACGCACCCGTAATGTCCGCCCGACATCCAGAAGAGCAATGTTGAAGTCTGATCATCAATCCGATCTATATCTCGGGAAGTTATGGACAAAATTCGAAAATTTGCGGAGCTCGCACGCATCATAGGACAAGGGGCAAATCTGTCCAAACAATCTCTGGACAAGTTATTTTGAATGAAGACCAAAGTTCTGGTGTATGATTATTTAATATTTTAGATACAATTTTCGGAATTTTTGAGGGGGGCCGAGATGGTACCGAGCGGAAATTCTATCAAATTGGTGAGCTTCGGACCATCGGGAGGGTCATTAACCGTAGATCCGATGGTACACAAAATCAACGGCTATCGGGATGTCTTCCGGATTATTCCGGTTAATTTTGGGTTAATTTCAATAATTCTAACCCGAATTAATGTCGGACGTCGGATCGAAGTCATCTTGATCGAGATTAGGTCGAAATTGACCTAAGAAGGCCAGCCACCAACGTCCCTTCTCTCCTGCCAACGTACAGCTCTCCCCATCTCTCTCTCTTTTTACTCCTACAATCTAGGAGATAATAATGAGGTAGGAGAAGATAAAGGAAGAAGAAATGCCATATTTATCTCCCTTTCCCACGTTCGTGCAAGCGGGGGGGATTTAAATAAAAAAAAAAGAGAGGGAATCAAGGAGACAGCGTTAGCCTTCCGTCTCTCCCTCCCTATTTCCTCGTTTCATGCGTGACCTGCCAACGGAAGGAAAAGGGAGAAAGATTAAAAAAAAAGCAAGGAAGAAAAAGGGGAAGGCGGCAGCTATATCTCTGGGGCGCTCTGGCTCGCGGAGAGGCTGACTCTCTGGCTCTCTGGCTCTCTGACGCGGATCTCCTCCAAGGCAGCAACAGCCCTTGCGACAGGCAGCAGGCTTTGGCTCCCCCTTTCGTGGCTGTGCACCCGGCAACAGAAGACGTGAGGCCTCCCTCTTTCCTGCGGCAACATCCTCCACCTGTAGCCCACGTCCACTGCAACAAGAGAAGGAGGTCCAGCGGCTTCACTTGCTGCTGCCAGTGCAAAGAGAAGAAGAAAAGAAAGGAGAAGAAAGGTAAAACACCATGTAGTCATTCAAGTTCTTCCCTTCTCTTCCTCTCCCCCTTTCATCGGCCTCACCTCCAGATCAACCCTCAGTCTGCTCTAAAAGCCTCCGTACACCCTTGTTCGGGCCCCACACTAATCTCTCAAACGGCATGATCCAAAACCTCTTTAAGTCCCATGCCTGGCTACCCGTATAATCATTAGAATAATCCCTTTATGATCCCTCTGCATATCATGTGCGCACAGCCTTTGCTGCCCTCCTCCACCCAAAAGAAAAATCAGCAGCGTCTCCCTTGTCCTACCTTGCTAGGGGGATGAGAAGAGGGTCGACATTCGGACCCCTTGCCCACAGGATGGGTTGAGGAACCCCCCGAATGGGCCCCCGTTCTCTACCCCTTAGTGAGCTCGTCCCTATTGAAAAAAAATCTGATACAGCCCCTCGCAGCCCCACTGCAGTCCCTCGGTCAGGACACCCAAAAGCCTTCTATCTGCCCTCTGATCAGGACCCTTAAACATGTCCGAAATCAGACCTTTTGTCTCTCTAAATGGCCCTTGTTCAGACCCCTAAATAGGGCTGAAATCAAACCACATGTTCGACCCACTTGCTGTCACCCTTGAACAGCCCCCCTCGCAGCCCCACAAAAGCAGCCTCCTGGGTGGCCTAATTCAGGTCCTGAATCTGTCCCACAGCAGCCCCTGAAACCGGCTTCTAATTCAGCCCATTTCAGCCCGGCATAACACCCCCATAACAGGTGCCGATCCGGTGCAAAAGCAGCAGCTGGCTCAGTGCAAGACAAGTGCCGGTCCAACCCCAAAACAGGTGCTGATGCGGCTAGAGGATAAGCCTCGGTACGGTGCTACAAACAAGTCCTTGTGAGGACCGGGTTGGGGGCGACGGTCCGGCCCCCTTGGCCCGCAAGACGGGTCAAGGGCTGAAAGGGCGGCCCTCAATTCTGGTCCAAACAAGGTGCAACACAGGCCGCCAGGGCCCAAGGAGAAGAAAGTGGGCTAATTGGGCCAAGAAGACATGGAGCCGGCCTTATTGGGCCATGAGACATGCAGCTGGCCCATTGGGCCTTGTATCAAAAATGCATTTAAATAAATTTTGAAAGGCGAAAGCAAAATTAAATAAGGAGTTAGCACCACATCGTGGGCACTCCACAATTGGGGCGGCTAGTCCGGACCAGCCTTCGGCACGTTGACCCGGCGTAGGTGCACGGGACACGCTCCCACTGCAGACGGACCCTTCCCACTATGTGGAAAAGTCAAAAGACTCAACCATGTAGGACGGGTAAATTCCATTTATCGAGAATGGGACGACATGCCGTTGTAATGTCGAATTTTATTCTCGACATTATGGGAATTGCCTAAGGGAAGGACATGACCAAAATTCAGCTTTTTATGCATCCAATGTGAACCAACATGATGTACCCCGACTGGGATGAAATGAAATGACATTCAAGTGCCGATGTGAACTATTGCAACCGGGCGTCGATGCTAGCCCGACGGGCCGGATGAGATGCGGACCGAACATAAATAAAAAAAAGATAAAGCAAATCTGAAAATACCTCAAAACAGGTCATTAAATCTGAAGAATGAAAGAAAAATCAGATTTCTAATAATCTGGAAAATTCCAATTAAAATCATTTAATTTAATAGAAACTCACTTCTTAATCAAATTAAATAATCCACAACAATCAAACAAATCACATTGAAAATACTAATAATCAGTCATAAAACAAAAAAATAGATAATTCACAATCTGAAATTTAAAATTAATCAAATCAAATCAAAACTTCAAAACACTTAAAACACACCGAGCATATTCAAACCGACACCAAAAGATCAACCGACATAAGAAAACAACAAAAATATCTTAAATCAAATAAGTCAAATTGCTTAAAATATCAAAACCCATCAAATTCCAAACTCAAACAAAAAATAATTTCAACCAATTAAAATAAAAGCAACCAAAACCAATTCAAACCGAAATCAAAAATCAAACAATTCAAAATCAACATAAAAAATCAAATCTGAAAATTCACAATTCAAACCAAATAAAATCAATCTCAAATTAAATCAAAAAATCAATTCCAAAACAAATAAAATCAACATCCAACAAATTTAAGACAACTTGTTCGCATCTTATCAGGTCCGAAAGGCTAGGCCCCTATTGAGTTATCTTTTGTTATGTGGATGTGCACGTTCTCTCAAACTAGTTTGCTATGGCGGTTAATCAAGGGCATTCGAGTAGTTGCTCGATGTAAGTTAACGTCGGATATTCGCACCATCCGACGGAGAGAGGTCAAATTAAATTTTCACAGAACCCGAACCTCGGTTCTAGTACTTCTAAATGTATCGTCGGACTATTTAATACATCTATAGGTTATCATCTATTTTCCTAAGTAGTCCAAAGGAGATACGAAACATCATTTTTGAAAGGAAGAAAAATGTCAAAACGAGGTTCTCACACTCTTATTGACAAGGGGAAAAGAAGGCTGCAAGGGTGGAAAGGCAATCTGCTCTCGCCTTGTTGAAGTGTGTGCTTGGAAGTTTATCTTTATATTATTTTTTCATTCTCAAGATTCTCAAAGGTATCTGCAACAAACTCTAAAGTTAAAGAGCTAACTTCTTCTGGTAAGGAAAAAGTGGTTATCATCTTGTTAAATGGAATCATGTTTGCAAAAGTAAGATGGAGGAGGAGTCGGTCAGATTCTACTAGGTTTTTTTCAATAATGTCCTTCTCACTAAGTGACTTTGGAAGCTCAATCAAGATATTGATTCTTTATAGTACTGAATTTTGTGTTTTAGTGGGAGATGATGCAAGGGTAATATGGATGAGCAAAAGTAGGATAAGTGGCTTTAGATCTTGTAGGAGACTCTTAGGTGCTGTTTGGTACGGGGATAACTTGGGGATAAGTTTGGGTTATCCCCAAATGAATCTGACTCTATCAAATCAATTCCGATTGAATCGACATCGGATATTCATTTTCAAAATCATCCCTTCTCTTCCTATTTAGGAACTGAACTCCTGGAGGAAGGTAAGCCCAGGGACTTGGAAGAGTATCTTTCAAATTTAGGATTTATGTTTTGCCTCTTCGTCTATAGTTGTGGGGAATGACAGAAAGACCTATTTTTGGAAGGATAGATGGGGCTGCTAATATGAAGATTGTGTTTTTTTTATCTTGTTCAGAATATTGACAGACATGGATGCTGAGATGTCTTCTATTTTGTCTTTTGTAAAAAACTTAAACGAAGAGAAAGTTGATGAGTTTTTTAGTATGATAGATTACTTGAGAGCGTTCTCTTGTGTCGACAGCAGGATAATGTAGTTAAATGGCTCCCTAATAGGGACTTCTCCTTCTCAGTGAACTTTGCTTATGGTAAAATATGTTGAGGAGGTGTAAAAGTAAAAAGTGTCATGATAGAATTCAATGTGGTCTACTTTGTTTCCATTCCATATCATATTGTTCTTATGAAAGATTTGTATGGAGAGACTTCTTACCAAAGTCTATCTTGACAAGATCTTTAAATGGCTCAGTTTGTGGGTCTCAAGTTGAGGAAATGGATCATCTCTTACTGTGCTGTGACAATTTCTCAGAAGTTGGAAACTACCATGGCAACATCTTATTTTCACCATTTGTCTTATTTAGGAGTGAAACAATATTATTCCGTTGAGTACTCATCCTTCTTTGTGGAGCCTATGATTGTCTGCTATGTTTTGGTCAATTTGGAGTGCTTGGAATGAGAGGATTTTGAGGAGCATTTCGAAAACACATCCTCTGTTCTTCCAGCAGCCACTTTTGTCAAGCATTGGTTCTTTGCATACTCTGGCTTCGGATCTCTCTTTTTTTTCAAATAATTTACCATCTTAGTGCTCAGTTGTGTAGCTCTTTTTATTAGTGTTTTTTTACCTTCCAGCATGTACTGTTTTTCTTTCCGTATTAATGAAATTGTGACTTTTGTCACGTAAAAAAATTGGTAGTCATCGAGGTGTCCAATACATTTATGAAACAAGGCCTTAGTGTGCATTGAGCTAGGCTTAAATGTGTGCACTTTGAATGTTCTTTATTTATTAATAGAAACAAGTATAAGTGAATCAAAATTGTGTAAGTTACAGGGACTAGGAGCATAATGGCTTCTATGTTAAGTCAAGTCCTTTATCCAACATCTATTCAGTAGATGCCATATTTTGTTGAGCCCAATGGGTATCTCAAGCCATATTTTCTATGGTTTTATGTCTTAGGTCAACATTTGTAAATTTCCTTTCGTTATGAAGTCGTAAAATTATCTCATGTTTTTAATTGCATCTAATTAAGACTCATTACAATTTTGATGGAGACATGCAGATAAAAATTATTTATGATGTATATTGAATTGAAAAATATATCTATGATCGAATCTAAAGAGATGCTTATTGGATAGCATTGGAAAGATGGTGTTTATTTATAAAACATATATATGATAAAATCACTAGTGTCCACCTTGGGAGAGAATCAAGGGATTCTTTTATTTTTAATTAGCTTACATCAATGATATATATAATAAGTCATTATCTTTTTATATTAGATAGTTATATACGAACCAATAAAGATATATAAAATGATATGTAATGGTGCATTTTGTTTGCAGAGAATGTTAAATTAATAGATGGGACATAGGAAAGAGATGGGGAAGTTGAAATTTTGGAGGCATTTTAGAGTCTAAAGGGTTTAGAAGTTAAGTATAACTACCACAAAATATATCTGTTATTTATGTGAAGGTCAAAGGGGAAAAGCTGAGAGAATTTTATTTGATATTATGTGAAAGCACTGAGGTTTAACATCTTAGTTCTAGTTCTCAATATTTCTGAAATGCACCGTGGGGTAGGATATAAACTTCAGATTAAGGAAAGTGTTGGTTGTTCCCCTACGAACACCACTGTCCTCTTGGGTGGCAGTTCCTGGGTTCGAACCCAGCATGCCCTGTTGAGGGTGTTTCCCCCGGTGCCTAGCAGTATCGGCCATGACCAAAAAAAAAGGAAACTTGTCACGACCCGGAATTTAAACAACATTACCACAAATACGCAGCGAAAATACACAATGTCGTGACAGTGGGATGAAACCCAACACTTGGATTCCACAACCCAAACTTAAACAATTAATCTCCTAAGATCCATCAAAACAAGATAACAGAATCATACTTCTAAGTCTATCCACACTCTTGTTCAAAAACAAGCAAGATCATCTACCTAAGTAGAGAATACCAAGAATCTCCATGTGCAAATGACTCTAATTCCTTTGGTTCCACCTGATCCTCATCTTCAAGCTCTTAAATCTTCAGAACCTACTAAAAAAAATTTAACCCACAACGGGGTGAGTCCGGGGACTCCGTAGGATTTACACCCTTCACCCATCAATCGGGTAATTAACATATAAACAAGCAATGGTACGTAACATATCTAGATTGAGATGTAATGTAAAAGTATAGAATGTCTTCTATATTAATCTCACAACCCATATCTGAACATAATTATCTTCAAAGAAAAGATTATGCCAAAGCCAATTAATTCTAGACCAATGCACACAAGACCATACAAGCTAGACAAATATCATCTAAATGACCTCTCGGACTTAACTCAACATGACCAAATTAAAACGTGACAAATCTGATTTTTCTAACATGACATGGTTTAACATCCATACATGACACACAAGTAACATATTTCATATCCTTTCCGAACACATAGCCAAAGAGCAAGGAATTGGTCGTCTTGCTTCACATGTACAAATGCATTCACCAGCTCTAATATATATATAGAAGTAACATATACTAAGCTAGCCCAAAGTGCACCTAGGCAGGTGATGACACTAAGGAAAAACCGCGGTAATCCGGGATGCGTGGGAGGGCCGGATTCATCTAAGTTACCCAGCCGCCCACGGGCAATTGACTAGAATAGGCTGGTGAGGCCTTCATAGCACGTCATATCAAGAGTTCATAACATAATTTCAAATCATGACATACTTGATCATACCATGCATACATGACATAACCATCAATTTCATAGCCCTTCATGCAAGACATAACATCCATCACGAACTTGACAAGACATATAATAACCCGACATAATTGAAATTGTTCTGAATGACAACTCGTACTAATCATGACCAAATTGACATGACTAACTATGCATAGCATAGCCCATGATCTGAAACCAAATTAAACATATTTTGCCATAACTAGACAAGACTTGTACTAATCGGCTTGATTGACATGTTCTGAATCAAACATATACCATACCTAACCATATGAACCTAATCATATCATGCATGACACATTACATAATCTGAAACCAAACTAACCAAAATTTACTTGATTTACATACATGAAATGACAATCCGAACTAGACATACTTAATTACATATACAAGACAATTAACTTAAATCAAGCTTGGCATAATCAAAACAAGCTAACTTCTGATGTCCACACCCATAATCTGACCCAAACATGTTCCAAAAAGTGAAATTTGATGACTTTTGATTTTTCCAAAACTCCACATAATTATATTTCAATTCTATGCCCATTCTAGCACATAAACATATACATAAATAAAATATGGTCAAGTCTCATGAAAAATAGTTCTACCCGTCCAGAATCATGCCAACATGTCCCATAATATTCAAAATATCATTTTCAAAGTTCTGGATTCAAGGATTTTTGAGAAAAATTCACTAATCATGAGTCAAAAATCTAAACTAGTCAAATCGAGATCCATAAGTTAAATCATGCATATTTTCTAATCAAAATGGGATCAAATACATAGACAAGCTTGAGAAACCTACTTGGAAGCTTCTGTGAATTTTCTGGATTTTTCTGGATTTTCCTGCTATTTTTCTTGGCCTTAATCTAATATCCGGATTTAATAAATCCGAAAATCAGAAATTTCTGAACCGGCGCCGAACCGGGCGGTTCGACCGGCTGAACCGGGGCGGTTCGGAGGCATTGGACCGCGGCTGGACCGGCGGCTGGACCGGCTGGACCGGCGGTTCGCGGCGGCGCCGGCGACGGCGGTTCGCGGCGGCGCTCGCGACGAAGGAGGCGGCCGGCGGCGCTCGACGCCAGCGGCGAGGGAGACTCACGGCGGTGATAGCCCCGACGGGGAGGCCGGCGAGGCGATCGGCGGCGGCGATTGCGGGTGCGCACTGCCTCAACGCGCGGGGGGGGTTGCGACGACGGCGGCAGCGGCCGCGGGTGTGCGTAGGCGGGCGAACGGCCGGTCAATGCGACGGCGGCCGTGGCTGAGGCGGGCGGCCGGGTGAGCGGCGCTGGCGGGCGGCGATCAAGGAGGCGAGGGGCGACGGCGAGAGGGGTTCCCCACGGCGGTTCCCGTTAGAACAGGGGAACTGACATAGGAGATTGACGGCGATGGAGGGGGCGCTCACGGTGGCGGCCGCAGCATGCTGGAAGGCGACCAATGGCATGGACAAGGGGGGGGGGGACGGAGGCCAGCGGCGGCAACGAGGGGGAAGGCGGCTCTTCACTCGGCTGGCTGGTCCGGGGAGGGTCTAAGGGGCTGGCGGCGGTCCGGCGCTGGCGCGCAAGGCGGCTACCGGCGGTGGTCGCGCGGGAGGCCAGGAGGGTGGTTGCGGTGGCGGAGGTCGCACGTACGGGGGAGCAGAGGAAGAAGAAAGAAGGCTGGGGGGGGCGCGTAACCGGCGAGAGAGAGAGAGGGCCGAGCGGGGTGGGCGTAACCGGCGGGCGCGCGCGCGAGAGAGAGCGAGAGAGAGAGAGAGAGAGAGAGAGAGAGAGAGAGTGAGCGCGGGGCGGGGCGAACGTTACGGGATTTTTTTTTTTTTTTTGAAATGTTACAAAACTGATTCGAGGTAACGGGACATATTCTATGGTGCAATCACCCGTATTTGATTCCAATTTTGTTAAGGGTTAAATGTGTTTCGATTTTGATAATTTTAGAATTATTATGTTTTGATTTCAATAGAACCAAATATGATAATTTTTTTAAAAATATATTATATATGAATTTTACTTATCACAAATAGCTACTAGCATATGCTATAGCTTTATAATTTTATTTTTATTATTTTTATCACTTCATTCATCATGTTTTATAATTTATTTAACTTTATTTAATTATTTTTACTTATATATTTAATTTTTATTCAAATCAGATAAACTGAATCTAATTCCGGCAATGAAACCTCCACTGCGATGGTATATATTACACTTTCTCTGAAAATTGAGTTACTCTGACAGTGGGGGACCTCGAATCCACTTGCAGGAACTGGGAGCTCTCTGCGCCTTGGACGGGTGTTCAAGTGAAAGTACCGGCGAAGTTCATCATCGGAGATCACGATCTTATATACCACCTTCCGGGTGTCCAAGACTACATACACAAGGGAGGCTTCAAGAAGGATGTGCCCCACCTTCAGGATGTCGTCGTCATGGAAGGTGTGGGACATTACATCAATCAGGAGAAGGCCCCCGAAGTCACCGACCACATCTGTGATTTCATTAAGCAGTTCTAAGTTCTAACCCACCAGATCCTACCTGTGTTTTATGTCCTCGTTGGATGTTATATGAGGCACCACTGTCACTTTCAATTTCGATATTTCCTAACGTCGTTTCTCATATGATTTGTCTCTGACATGCCAATATTAAAACTGATATGGTATCATTTGTGTTCCAAACAAACAGGCCTTGAGTCGAACACCGGAACCGAGTGACCTCTTTTGTCATGACTGTTCATTAGGTTCTGTTTCATACTGGCTCCAACGCCTGCAGTGGCATTACCAGTGTTTTTGCTTTTTATGTTTTAGTGTTTTCTGCTTGATTGGTTTGTTACACATTTGTATCATTTTGACATTTGAGATCAGCGATTTCTGTTGGTTTGCACAAAAAAATTGAGTTCTTTTTATTGTTAATGAAGATGTTTGACCACCATTACCAAAATATGTTTTTTATAAAGAATATTTTCTTGGATGAGAAAAAAGGTGACGTTTTTTTATTTGTCTTGAATCACAAGGCATGATAAATTTGTCTGCAGCTAATTTTTTAAGGAAATTAAAAATATAATCTTCTTGTAACAATATTTTTCTCTGAAACAGATCTGTCGTTCGTTATTTGTAAATTATTTTTATAGCCAAGTAGGAATTTAAGGGCCTTATAAATTTATACACTAGATTATATGGAAACAAGATACATTTTAGAACACACCTAGCGTTGTTTAACTTGTATACTTGAAATAAAATAAGGCGCATCTAAATCAGGTCTCAATTGACTTATAAATTCAAACAAAAATAGGCAGAACAAAGAGGAGGGTAAAGCATACATACCCGTGAAGAGACTGAAACTATAAAGAAAACAAGTAGACCCGTTTCAAAAAATTGATCTCAACCCGTCGCAAAAATTGATAATAACATTTTGTATATCTAGACACATAATAAATTAGGATCATAATTTTACAAAATATGATTTGAGTAACGCTTGCATGCATGGAAACACCCCCATGAGTCGTTTCAAGTTCGGAAGTGGTATTATGACCTAAGAGTTCATTGGGGATTTTGAGAAAATGACTTATGATTGAACGTCAAGATGCCAGTCATGATTTTGTGAGAGTCAATGAAAGAAGATTTTGATTGGTCACAATGTTGGTAGTAATAAAAATAAAGAAGGCACTAAAGTGTCATTTGGTACGGAGTTAAAATTAATGGGGATAGAGATAAGTCACTTCTTGTGATTATTTTTATCTTTACTGTGTTTGATTTAAGTTAGGATATGTTTAAAGATAACCTTGTATTGGTCCGATATATGGTTATTAATTTTAAAATTAATATTGATATACATAAAGTATTTGACTGTTAATATAAAATTTTAAATTTATATCATAAATAATATATAAATGGCAATACAAAACATTTGATGTATTAGAAGACATGATTACCTCTCGGAAAATTTAAGGATAAAATATCTCATATATTAGATGGGATGACTTATTTTTCATTTTATTCTCAATTTTTGGGATAAATCAGATTGAGTTAATACAACATAAGTCCCATTTTATTTGTGAAACAAATGGGGGATTGAGGTTAAACTAGATTTAGCCCTAGTTATTCCGATACCAAATATAACTTAAAGTTTTAATAGCAGTTTCAAGAGTGATATTTCAAGTACAAACAAATGGGACCTTAGCTCTGAGCCTGTCACCAAAACTTTGGCTATGTTTGATACTAGTATCAGATAACTCTAAAAATATTAATTTTAAAAATAATATTGATATAAATTATAATAGATGTTTGGTTAAAGGGATCAATTTTGGAAGTTGCATTACAAACAAAACATGTTATGCAATAGTAAGTGTCCACCCGTATCAATTTTTATATTGATATTCTATCACTTAGAAATATCAATATTAAAATTGACATAATGTCATTTATGATACCCTAACCAAATAAGATATCAGTCAACTGTAGATAATTTTTGTAGTCATGATTAAATAATGACGTTTTGGCATAATTTTCTGTTAATGCAGATACCATTTTCAGACAGCAAGAGAAAAAACTAGTAGTAATGCGTAAACCTCAAGCTAATGTTTACCAAGACTTTTAAAATTTTCAAAAGCTGACAGCACCTTTTTAACTATGAGCTTTGTTTATATAGCTTCTCCTCATAAACAAATTTCTGGAAGTACTTAAATCACATTATAAACCTATACGAAAACTATGATAGACATTTTCCATGAATTATATTTCTGTAAGAAATTTAACAGTCATTTTCAGCGAAAATTTGACAGCAATAAATTTAGCGTGCATTTTGCATCGAAATTGTGCTCTAGAAAACGAAGGTCATCTCGTACTTTTATCACAAACAATCAGTTGTACGCTTTTAGTTATGGTGTGATGATAATATTTGATCATAAATCCATTATATATAACTTAATATCACACAACCAAACAAGCATTAATTGCAATACTCAATATAATAATGAGGGTTAACCCAAACAAGATAGGATTTATAACTTCTGAAGTCATCAAGTTGCTATCATCTTGATTCAAAAGGGCGAATGCTTCAAGAGAAAGCGTTGTAGTTTATAGTAAACAATGGCATAGGATTTATGTTTAAAACCAAAAGAAGGTACGCCACAAAGCCATAAACTTCCCAGTTCAGAGTAGTGACTCCGTGGTCTAATAGGCGCATGCCGCCTTTCTGAATCAGAGAAAGGCTAGACATAGCTTTGCCAATAAAGAAGGGCTTTCAAACTTTGATAATGCAGCCTCCTACATTCTTCCTAGTGGGCCGAGCGATCACTCTCCCATCTACCTAAATCTCCTTCCCTCGTCCCATAAGCAAAAGCACAGCTTCAAAAATAGAGTTTGCCAAGACGAGGCACCCCACTTTCCACCGGTTAGCAGAATCTATTTGGAACAGCTCCGGACTCCTCACACTTACAGAAAAATTATAAAGCAAAGACATCTTATATTTAACAGATCTCTGCTCCGTTGGAAGTGCAATGTCTTCGGCAACATTTCGGCAAACATCAAGGAGTTAGAAAATTGCCCGCTCAAGCGACATGACGAATCTCCCACTAATGACAGTTTCAGCATGGAAAACAGCTGGAAAATGTAATAATTAGGTTTTAATAATAATAGTAAATAAGATATATTTTGATTATAATATTATTGTAAATATAAGAATAAAAAATATGTATATTAATTATTTAATTTCTTCTTTCTTCATACGTTAATAGGTATACTAGCATGATAAGACTTCTATCCTATCAACTTATTTCAATACTTCTACAACTCTTCTTCAGATTAAACTTTCTTGTCACCATCGAACTCTCCATCTTCTATTTATATTATACTAGTCAAGTGAAACGTGCTTCGCACGTGTGCTCGTTGTTTAAAACAGGTGTTAAATAATATATTCATATATACATATTTATTTTATATAACCGTAATTTACAAATATTTATCATGACTTTAATTTATTATTATGAACTACACAACTAAGAGTAGATATATAGTAATTCTCAACATCCAGTTTTAAAATATTAAAAAACTTTTGCCATGAACATTATTCATCAAAACAACAAAAGTTTTTTTTTTTTGGACATGGCACAACGGCCAGGTGTGCGCCGCACTGCGCACCGGCGAGGGTTCGAGTGCTCGGGCGAGCACTCGAACCCCACAGGATGACCCCCCCGCCCCTACAGGGATGGCCCCGGCTGAAACAGCCGGGATTCGAATCCCCGCCACCCCCCCTCGGGGGTGGCCCCTCAGGGGTGGCGTCGTGCCAACCGAGCCAAGCTCGGTCGGCAACAACAAAAGTTCAATATGAAGAAGAGATGATGTTCGTCTATCTTATAAAGTATTTCCAACTTATGAAGTAATATTATCCAGAAGGATTACGTAGACTCGTAGAGAGTAAATCCAATAAAAGTGGCACGATGCACCAAGATTTCAATTTTTGCTGGTGGTAGACATTCTCCGCTCAAATTTTCAATAAATAATTAAATTTTGAGGAGGTTGACTCTATTCCACACATGGTTAACATAGTCCACCTGTGTACCTCTCGTATCCAAAATGCATAATGTAAATATGTCTACGTACACTCCTTTCTTTAAATCCACATCCGCTCTTATTCCAGTTAACCCCTTTCACTATATATATACAAATATATATCTACAAAATTGGACACTTGTTCTCCATGATTACAACCTGACTTAGCATGATTACAACCAGTTGAGAATATTAGAGAGCGAATGATGGCTAGAAAATATTACAATTATGGAATGAAAAAGATAATGAGGTTACATGCAGGTTAAACCTTTCCAAGGAAGTAGTTTAATATCACTTGGGGGAAAAAAGATGAAGACAGGCAATTACAGATAATAAAATAAAGACCAAGCTAATCTATGAAGTTTAAACCCCTCAAATGAAACGGGTGCCAGTTGCAAGCCTAAAGTCATCAGCCATAGTTGAAATTTCTATTTGTTGTTGCCACCACCGTCATTCCCCCTCCTACTACCCGGTGTTTATTGTTCAAAATAGGATGACCGTCAATTGGCTAGTTTGTCATCATAGCCATGCTTTCACCTACTGTATAGATGTACATATCAATTAATATATTAAAACATACCATATATTCCATTTAACAAAAACTTGCACATTAGTTGTTTCGCAGAGATAGCATGCATTCAACATAACAATAAACTGGATGGCTTAACAAAAGAACAACACTTACATTTGTATAGTTCAATTCCCCCGTGAAGAACTGTGAACTGCTTGTCAACCAACTCTAGGAAGACAGTATATTTGCAAATCTACTCGATTACTATACATGGCAAAGTGCAAGATCATCTATGCTACTGCCTAAAACTAACTCACACCAATAGCCTATAAAAGTAGACTGTTCCACTCATTTATGCTTCTGAACCTAAAATCATACCCAACAATATATTGTTGGAATAAAGCTCAAGACATCATTGTTCTTACTTAATTCTCCTGAATATGTGAGCACTAACACTTGATCATGCTGAAACACCTCAAGCGTAAGTGTAACACATTACATAACATGATTGCTTACCGATCACACTTCTCATCCTGAATGGTTAAAATTAAAACCGATAAATTTTTGTAGGCATGACTAATCATATTTTCTCTCAAATTTCATCATTTTAACACACCAATCAAGTACAACGGGAGTTGAAAACTGAAAATTGAAAAGGCCATTCAAATATGTAGAACTGCACACATGTCATGAATTTTTTCGGCTTGTATATTAGAATAGGCCATTCAAATCTCTCTCTATATATATGGATACACAGTAGAAATGTGCACATTTCATAAATGTTCATCAGATTGTATATAAGAATAGGGTTATAGAGACACGAGTATGATTTTCTAGCTATACAAGTCTAGTTACCAACTCATAAAGCAAATAAATACAATAGATACATTTTCACCATAATGATAGTAAATTTAAAAAAATTAAAACATAATGAAAATACTAAACCTTGGAGCTAACTCTAAAATATAGAAACAAAAACAACTGAAACAACATCGCAAAGTCATGGAAACCAAGTAGCCATGAAGATGCACAACAATATGCAAGCAAAGGATCCAAAATGAAAAATGCCCCTCCTTCAGTTTATTGAATAAGAAAGAAGCATTAGCCAACATAAATAAGTTAGTTTGCTATTTGGCTTGTATGAACAAGCATCAAGATAGAGTACACCCATTTATAGCCCATTGGGAGGACAACTTGCTTTCTTTAAGGCATAGCCTACCTAAGGTATTAGCAAAATAATCACTTTCAAAGTCTAGTCCACAATCTGACAAAAAAGTTAATTCATCAACTCCAAGCAATGACATAAACATACAAAAACTTGTTAAAATTACTTCTTACACTCCAAGTTGTCTTTATATAGGTCAGATATAAAATTATTTGAATACTCAATTGTCAGAAAAGTTATAACTATACAACATTGAAAAAAAACAAAAAGAACTAATTTATTATTTATTCTATATGTTCTCATCAAAAATTAGATCAAGTTATTATTTTCTAGAGCTTAGTTTGCAGCAAAGCACTCGAGAACACAATTCACCTGTTTTTGATGTATTAAATTCAGAAGAGCAAGATAAGGGAAAGTCAAAGTACATACCAAAATTTTGGTACTACCAAAATCACAGAGCTTCACTCAGGGAGTAAGAGGATCAAACTGTAGACTACTTGAACCAAGCAAATGAAAAGTTAAAAGAGAAACACCTTTACCAAGGAAAAATCAAAAGGCTTAGCTTTGGTTTATGCTAGATAAAGAAAATAAAAACATTAGATCTATACCAAGAGATTCTGTGGTTTCATTTCTCGATGACAAATGCCTTGGACTGTGTGAATGTACCTAGTAAGTGTATAGTTTCACATAAATCAGTGACATCCTCTGGTTCACTTTGCTATAATGCTTCAAGACACGGTGAGTATCTAGATTATGTTTGGATGATCCATGAAACAAATCAGTTGTGGCTCACGGTTCTTGTACCATGTCTTGTAAGACCTTCTTTACGGCAACAATCTACCTAGTTTCCAAGCATTTGACTTGTGCAGAAACATTTTAGATAAAAAATTGGTGACAAGAGGAATGAGATAGAACTTAAACATAAGACATTTACCTAAAAAACTATTCCAAAAGACCCAGTCCCCTACAACACGCTCAGCCATGTTGCTAACTATCTGCAAGGTAGACCAACTCATTATTCTTAGATACCATACAAGTGGAGATTTAGAAGACTAAATATTTTCAAGTAATATGTAAAGGGTACAACATTAATTAAGATATTACAAGTCTCAACCATTATCCATACATTACTTTCTGGAAGATAACACCCCATTATCCATACATTACTTTCTGGAAGATAACACACTACCGACCTTCATAACATGGCATTCATTCTAGCATTATCATATTTCAAGACAATCCATAAACCAAGCAATCATGTACACTTTCTAAACGGCTAATCATTAAAAATTTTAGCCCAATAATAAGTTAAAACATAAAAAAAAGAACAAGGAAATAGAAAACAAAAACAATGAATGAATAAAATAAAAAATAGAAACTAAAAAAGTAAAAAATAAAGAAGTGATGACAGAAAAAATAAAAAGTAAAAAATAGCAGAAAGCTAAAATTTTAAAAAGTTAAAATCTATAAGACCAAAACTAATTGAAAATTTTATAATCTTTAAATTATATGAAAATATTATGTTAAATATGTATTTTATAACTACTTAAGTTGAAGTTAATTTATTGTTATGAATTTTTGAATTCTTCAATTTTTTTGTCATGAACATATTCACCAACACTTTAGTATAAATCATATGTTTATACATTAAAATAGGAAAAGAAGGTATAACAATAATTGTTTACTTATTTTTTAATAAATTAAATTAAACATTTTCCTACTCCATCTATAATGAAAAAGAAACTTCTAATTTCAATTCACATGAATTATAAGCAATTATAAGTTAAATATTCATTTAATTCTTTGATAGTCACTCTTGATGACTACGTATTGCCATTTGAGAATCTAAGATCAAACATAGGAACCATAAGTTAAACTAAAATGTTACATTTACTTGCATATAAGGACTACAACATAGTTATTCTTACATTGGTTTAAGACATATTTTGAGCAGATGAATAAAAAATAGAAATATTAGAGTAGAAACACTTGTTTTTCCAACCCAGCAAAGTAACAGAACAAAATTAAATTCCATCAACAAAATAATGCAAATAGGCTCAGGTCTAAAAGGAGTATTGCTACTATCCGGTATCAACTCTCCACCCACATTTGTGCCTTGCACACAAAAAAGAGTATCACCTAGTTTGCTTTGTCCTCCACTGTTACCAGCGAAAATCAATAAAGATACACTTTCCACTCCTACCAATTTCATAATCAACATCCATTTCCAATATTTTTCCATCATCAGAGATGGATGGTAAGTATTTATTGGAAATAAATGTGATTTCTAAAGGTGACTGACAATTTTACACAAGATGAACATGAGATATTAATAGATCATAGGAAAGATTGCCCACATATTTAATGGCGGGTAATCTTAATAAATAACCTTGAAAAAAAGAGACTAAGAGGCTAACCCTCTAAGAGTTCGCATATCCTGACTTTTAGATATCAAAATTTTCACTGATTTGTCAAATAACGTGCTTCAATATTTAATAGTGGGCAATATTAATAAATAACCTTGAAAAAAGAGATCCCCTGTCTTATGTAGCCCGTTGGGACACCATCTTACCAATATGGAAATTTTTGCTGTATCTAATTTTACTGAACAACTCACTCACTCTTCTTTTAGCATTAAAGGTCGTCAGGTATGAATCAAATATTGTGACATCTCCAATTGACCTGTCATAAGCCTTCCCAAACTCCAATTTGAAGTAGCACCTTCTATGCCAATTCTGCTAGTCATTAATGCTTTCAAAAACTGATAAATAGTTGTTCAATATGTATCGATCTTTGATGAAAGCTTATTGGTTAGAGTAAACCAACTTTCCAATAAGTAAATTAAGCCTTTTGGCCATTGGTTTGCTTAATATCTTATAGGTTCCATTCACCAAGCTAATGGGTCTATAACATGATTGATTGATTACGGGGAACCATCGAAAACGCAGGCAAGAAACCTGATGGAAGCAAGATAGGGATGATGGACTCTTCATCGGCAACCATTGAAAACGCAGGCAAGAAACCCCATGGGAGCCGATTGATTGATTACGGGGAGATTCTTACATCTTCAACATTGGAGAGGCTGAGATGGAGGGTAGAGTTGATCCATGAGAGGATCTCGCCTCTGCCAATCCTATCTTGCTCACCATCTCTCTCTCCCTCTCTCTACAGAGAAGGGGTTGGGTTTCTGCTTCAACGCTCTGCACATCAGATAGGCGGAGGGGGATCGCAAATGCATCGGCGACAACGTTGGACTATTTGGACGATCAGGTAAGAGGGAGGACTTCCTTGGCAAGCACGAAAGTTGGACGGTGTTGGACTATCTGGAGGTCAGGCCTGAACCCGTTGTCGATGATGTCAGCTGATCAGGTTAGGGGGAAGACTTCCCTGGCAAGAGCGAGAGTTGTACGAGCAAGGGCAGAGTTGAAGCATTGGGAGCCGGCGAAATCATCGGGAGGCTGAAGGCTGAGGGCGAAGGCGGAGGGCGAAGTGTAGAGGATATGGCGGAAGCATCGGGAGGCTAAGGACGGAGGGCGGATTGAACGGCGCGAGAGCTGGACGAGCGCGGGCAAAGGGCAGAAGCATCGGGATCCGGCGGAACCATCGGGAGGCTGAGGGCGGGAGTGCGGAGGAGATGGCAGAAGCATCAGGAGGGTGAGGGCGGACGACAGAGCAATGTATCTAGATGCTATCGTGGATAGATGCTTATCGACGAAAAGAGCACTCGCACTTCTAATAGATAGATAGATTTTTTTGGATTCTCAGATCAGTCATCTTTCTATATTTATAATTTATGATTTTTCTCATTGACTAAACTTTCAGATTTTTTGAGTCTTGGTATATTTCCTATTATGAGGTTTGATCACACTTGACTTTTGTATTTTCATATTTTCATATTTTTGATTATCTGATTATCTAAGTTTCTGGATTTCAGATCCTTTGCGCATTCCATTTTTAGTTTAATTTTCAGATTTTAACATTTAATGAATATGATATTTTTATTTTAAGTTTCAAATCTGATTTTTTAGTTTTAGTTTTAGTTCCAGTTTTATAATCATGAGATCTTTTATGATTGATAAACCAATCCGGGCTTAGTCCATAATGGTTTTTCTTTGGAGAAATCGCCAGAAGAAGAAAGAATCAAATCAAATTCAATGTCGATTGACTTGAGCTTACCAGTCAAGAAACGGGTAAAGGACCTGAAATCCTACATCAAAAACTGAAACCCAGTTCAACAATACCTTATAGGATATCCCAGTTCAAGAAAAGCATGGACTGATATTCATGTATTTAAGTTTTGTTAGGTTTTCACATTTCCTATGCATATTCTTTAGGTGAGGCATCAAGTAGTACATAACCATAATATACCAATAATTTTCAGTGCTATTGTAAAAATTTTAAATGCATTTATAATTGTTCATGACACTAAATAAAATTGAAACCAAAAGAAATCCTACATCTAAAACTCAGCCAAATATTCTAATTGAAAGGTCCTAATGCCAAGAGTCTCAAGTATGAAAGCCTAAAATATGAAATTCAAATAAAAAATTCCAAATCCCAGGCACCCAACAAAAATTGAAAACACAAACATCCAATTTCAAATCTATAAAATTTCAAATTACAAAATGAGCAAGAGCTGGTGTGTGTTTAGTTAAAAGAAAATGAAATAGCTCAAAGTTCTCAAATCTGGAACATACATGTTTACCCAAGATTTGAAATAAGCATGCTTAGAAAAAAATAACAACACAGGGACCTACCAAGTCCAACAATTTTCTCAATAAATAAAATAAACATATTCAGAAAAAAAAAGAATCAAGATCTTTGGATCCAAAGCAAACAATAATAGCAAAATAGAAAAAAAAACTATGTATGCTTAGTTAGTGACCAAAAACCACCCAGGTACTAATATGACATTGTGATAAAGAATGTGAGTTAAAGATTCGTATCCTGAATTTTGGATAGCTTGGCTCTATAAGGTTGATACCGTTCCTTAAGTTAATGCCATATCCTGTCATAATATTACACTGTCAGTTTTTCTTTGGAATCATCATATGTATTTGTGTAATTTTTTGGGGTAAGACATGCATTATGCAACTCATGTTTTATTTTGTTCTTTAAGGAGCTGTTTGGTATAAGATTAATAAACCAGGTTTATTCTTAAATTTTAGGTGATAAACCATGTTTGTCCTCCAAATAATCCAGTACCAAACATGTGCTAAGAAGCTAAGATTATAAGAGTTCATTCTTAGTCATATTTTGGACTTGTATGACATCTATATTTTCTTTCTTCTTCTTCTTCTTTTTGCATACCATGCTTGACATCGTGATGAAAAATGTAAATTTATTATCATGAAAGTTAACACATTGCTTTTTTAGTTTAATTTTTTGATTTTAGCATTTCTTGGATATGATATTTAATTATTTTTTAGATTCTCAAATATGTCATCTTTCCATAATTCTGATTTATGATTTTTCTCATTTACTAAACTTTCAGATTTTTTGAGTATTGATATATTTCAAAACCTTGGATGTTTCCTATTATGAGGTTTGATCACACTTGACCTTTGGATTTTCATATTTCTGATTATCTAATTATCTAAGTTTTTGGATTTCAGGTCCTTTGCCCCTTCCCTTTTAGTTTAATTTTCAGATTTAGTTCCACTCTTTCAACATTAACTGCAATGCATAAAAAGCCAATATAATATAAAATAAATAAACATTTCTTACGTGAACAAAATTTGCTTCTCAAGACTCATAATTTAGAAAGAAAACCCATTAAGTCAACCGTTCTATCAAGCTCTTAGATAAGACATACAATGTAGAAAGTACAAACCAATCTTAAGCTAAGAGGACATAGAACCAGATAATTGTAAAAGATCACATGCAAAAGAAAGATGCACAAAAAGAAGAGTCAATTGACACTCGCGTCATAGAGCGTATGAGCAAAGGATTAGGAGCATGCACTCACCTTGGCAGTAAGAGATGGGAAAGGGGGGGGGGAGAGAATCCACTGAAAACCAACGCACCATCTAATCGTAAGCATCTGAACATTGCACTACTGGTGAGGTATTACACATTCACAATACGTAACAAAGATCTATGTTTCACAATTAGAATCATAAACAACAAGAGGTAGCTTTATCGTAGAATGTATTGCTGGCAATACCTTTCAAAATTTTCCAGACAGGTTGAGACCAAAAACAGATAATATCATATGAAAGAAAGCCATCTAAAGTTAAAGTAAATGCTACTTCAACGTTACCTACATCTTGGTGATAGAGCCAGTCATCTCAAGGACACAACAAAGACCGTGGCAGTTATACATGAATATATTGCCTGGTTCATACATTTATTTAGGAAATTTTAGTAAACCATGTGACAGAGCAAAATAATGCAATTCAATGTTCTTAATATGCAGCATGTTAAAATGCTACAGTCAACAACAACGTACCAAGAATGCTTGTGTAATATGATAGTGGAACATCAGAATATTTAATTTTCAAAAGGACTTCAGGCATCTTGATTAAACTATACTTTTCCCACCCAATTATACCCACACCAGATCTCTAGGCTTAAAGTCTGGATGCCCAGAATCAACAACATTAGACACTCCAAAACCACCATGCACCTGCAAGCAAGGTCAAAACACAGTAAGTCCTAAGAAGATCAAAAAAGAGAGGAATCATGTCATCAACTATTGAACAGGTCTAACAGATACTCTAAAGTGGTGACAGTAGACAACAGAGAGAGGCAGAGATGCCGTATGGGGCATAAATGGTGTGGGAGGAGTACAACATGAAGAATGATATATATGTAAGAAACATTTGAACAGAACACCAGATTGAAAATCGAGAATATTTCAGACAAGTAAATCGATTGGACGTAATGAACGCCACATATCTATATTATATGTCAACGAGGATATAACATATTTGATATCTATGGATGTAGATCGTACAAGACGTTCATTAACAGGAAAAAATTAAATAAATGCCACCCATATTCGGACATTTTGAAAGAAATTATGCCATCACAAAGGCGACGCAAATCTTATCCGGGATGAAGAACGTTACATTCCTCATTGCCTTAGTGGAGCAATAAAGGGTAAAAAAACATCAAAAATAGTTCTCAATGCTACTTACCGATCCAGGGTTGCGGGACGGGATACTCTTTACAAGAACCCAGTGAGGAACCAGTGGGAGAAGACTGCAAAACTACTAAATGGAAGCTTAGGGCAGTTTCTGCCGGTGGAAGATGTTGCGGGGTGGAGAAGCTGCAACCAATAAGTTTTCCCAGGCCTCTCTTTCTGCGCACGGAAGACGATGTAGAGGAACCAACGGGAGGTGAAGGATGCGGAGGAGAGGGTGGAGACGGCTGATGTCGATTGAGGCGAAGGATGCGGAGGAGAGGATGGATGGTGTGAGAGTTTGGCTGAAACTGTGGATGGGAAGACTCGCGAGATGGCAGGAAGACTGGTGAACCCAGAGAGTGCCGATACATCCGGCGTGCTATGTGGGCAGTGGAGGGCCGAGAGCAGTGGGGGCAATAACCAAGGCAAATACATCGGGTGAAAAGGGGCAGACAAGGCGGCAGAGGGCGGCGAAAGTGTCAGATGCCAGGGTGGAGGCGATTGATGAGCAGAGAAGTTCGATCAGGGAGGCTCAATCTATGCGGAGGATGCGGAGGAGAGGGCGGAAGCGGCCGATGTCAATCGAGGCGAAGGATGCGGAGGGTTTGGTCGAAGATGAGGATGGGAAGTCTCGCGAGACGGTAGGAAGACTCGCAAACCAGGAGGGCGCCGATACATCCGACGGTGGCAAAGAAAACACTAAGATGAATCGATGGTCGAAAATAGGAGAACGAAGAATTGACACTCCCGCTTCTTATATTAAGTTAGATTAGATTTTTCTTTGCACTGTAACTTTTACTTTCTTCGTCGACGCCGCATCTTTTTCCTTCTTCTCCTCGCCGCTTCTTCTCCTTCTTTTCTTCTTCTCGTGCGCCATCACCTGGCAACCTTCTCTCTGCCGCCGTGAGTCCACGCAGAAGGTGCCATGACCATCGCCTTCGTCGCGCCCGCATGGATGCCATGCAGCCATGCAGCCATGCGTCACCTATGCGTTAACCGCACTCACCCACGGCCGCGTCTCCGCCCGCGTGAAGCGCCACTGCCGCTTTCAGCCCCGCGTGCACACTGGCCATCTTCTGCCGGCCTGACGGTCACCGCGGTCATCAGCCGGCCGCGCATTGATGCCGCGCGTGCCCTGCCTTCGCCCCCTAATGCCGCCTTGTCCGCGCAGTTAGAATTAGGGGGTGCAAAATAACCAATACGCTCGATGAGTAGTTCGATACTCGACTCGTTAAAAGTTTGACTCGAATTGTTTATTAAGTTAAATAAACGAGTTTGAATAGAAAAAAAAGCTCGACTCATAAAAGCTCAACTTATAAATGAGTCGAGTCTGAACAGAGACCTGCCCGGCTCGGTAAGTTCGCGAGCAGCTCGTTTAAGTGTTCGATAAAATACTCGATTAATTACTCGGTTAACTATTTATTTAAATAATTAAATTAAATTAAATTATATTTATTATATATTTATATTTTTAATATTATGTTAATTTATATTTTTTATGTTTAAATAGTAGTTTACAATATTTTTTAATATTTGAACTCTAATTTTAAGTAAACGAACTCAATCTCGAGCTCAAAAACAAGTTCGAATATGAGATCGAATCGAGTTCGAGCTAAGTTGACTCGTTTACATAAACGAGCAGCTCGACGAGCTAAGCTCGAACTCGTCAAGCTTAAATCGAGCCGAGTTCGAACAAGACTTTTGAAAGCTCATCGAGTATCGAGCCGAGTTCGAACGACTAAATAATCGAACGAGCCGAGCTAGAACAGTGTCCTGCTCGGCTCGGCTCAGCTCGATCGCACCCCTAGTTAGAATAGTGTCATATTGACTAAGTAGGAGAGGTACTCATGCTTATAAGTTTGAGCCACTCTAATTCAACATCGCGATTTTGGGTTGATTAACATGGTATCAGAGTCAAGGGTTGTGGATGCTCCTCCGTCGATCGTCACTGGTAAACAGTGTACACGTGTCAAAGTAAAAAAGACTTACACGTGAGGGGACAAGTTAGAATAGTACCATACTAACTAGGTAGGAAAAGTAACTATGCTTATAGCTTGAGCCACTCTAACTCAAGACCACGATTTTAAGTTGGTTAACACCCGCGACCAGCCGCCGACGTGAAGCCCCTCTCGTGCTTGGTCGCCTCCCACCCAACCGGTAGTCGCTGCCATCGCCAACCCCGCACGACCACCGCCCGCCGGGTCGTGCACTACCACGACCCGTGCGTGCACAGCATCTCTTCTCCCCCCAGCTGTTGACGGCCTTCACGTGCGCCAACTAGGGATGTCAATGGTTACCGATTATCCGATTATCCGACCTGTTCGTTAATTAACGAACAGCAAGTGGATAGTTTAAATTTTCCGAATAAGCTATCCGCGTTCGTTTACCGATTAACCGTTATCTTAGCGGATGCGGTCATGGATACACCATAAACCGAACCCGAAAACCGTTATCCGTATTCGCTAACTAATACATAATACGATATAACTCACAATTTATGACATCTAAGTATATATGACCCATCTAGAAAATCTTATTGTTCTTAACTCACCGGTTCACCCTCCTCCTTGAGATCTTAACATTGGATAAGCCTTGTCATGACGTCTAACAGTGATGTTTTCATCCTCTTCTGCTTCTTGATGGTGCAATCCACGTACGCAATCGACTATCTCATATTTTATGTTGGACATGTATTATTTTGGACATGTAATTAAGATTTTTTTCTATCTCATATTTTGTGTTGCACATCTAATTATTTACTACAGACTCAAAAATTAATTTTACTATAGACTTGTAAATTATTTTTCTATATCTCATGTTTTGTGGTAGATATATAATTAAGAATTTTCTTTTTGTTCATTGCTATAAATAGATACTTTTAATCGTAATATATATATTTTTTATGTGTGTCTTTATCGGTAAAATTATCTTTACATCTTTATTTTGCTAGGTTGTATTATACGTATGTTATCTCTTTATATATTCGATAACCGTCCGTTATCCGACCGTAAATCGTTTTTAAGCGGATAGAACAATGCGGTTCGCGGATACACCCAATACCGATAGTTAACGAACAGCAAGTGGATACACCTTTTTGTTATAGGATACAGATACGGATAATACTATTATTCGACCCGTATCCGACCCGTTGACATCCCTAGCGCCAACCGTGTGCTAGCCAAGGTTAGCCGCAACCTTCTCTTTTTCTCTCCCCTTTTCTCTCTCTTATATCTATTTTATCTTTCCTATGTATTACATATATCTCCCACCGATATCCTGTTATCCCTCACATATTTTATTTGTTTTCTTCTATACCTTTGGAGATTGTTTATCTTGTCGTCCTGGGGCTACCATTTAGTTAGTCTCCTTAGATTTTTCAATTAATCATCATTGCCATTAAGGTAGTCATCTCAACTATCTCTTATCATCTTAATAATTAAGATATTAAAATATGAATAGTTAATTTTAATCAAACAAATTATGATTATCTAGTTAGATGGGTCTAATTGTGTGCTTGATATTAATTAGAAGTTAATTTAGATGTCTATGCTTAGGTAATTTATTTATTTAAGTATGAATGGTATCATGTTTAGATAGTTAATCATGTTTAGAAATCTATCAAATCAGATATGTTACTATATTTATATAGATTGAATGCTTTTAGTTATGTAAATTAGATTGTAGCATATTATGATCTTATATATATATATATATCCTGATTTGTGCTATGGACCGACTATAATTGTTAAGAGTTAATTAATAGGGAACTTAGAGTTGATTTAATATGGGTGGGTTGCAATTGACTAATGTTATCAATTGCATATTAATTCATAGCAGATTGCATGATTTTTAGAATATTGCATTACCTTGTTAGTTGTGTATTAGATTAGTTAGTCATGACTTAGCATGCATATAGGTGAAGTTATAGTCTTTTTAATTATGTTGTTGCATAAGTTGCATATAGTTGTGCTTTATGTTTAGATTGATATTTGCATGTCTGGTTTAATTAGTTGGTGTATGTTTGAGTATTATATGTTTTCAACTTGTGAGATGTAGTTGATGTAGTGTGTTGCATTTTGTGATGTAATTGTACTTCAGCAGACTATGGTTAGTGACCTATGGGCAACGGATGAAATATAACAGTCCGAAGCATCCTTTGATCCCGGATACCATGGTTTATCCTAAGTTTACTCTTGCCTAGGTGTACTATGGGATCTAGCTTACTATATGCTACATTCTACTATATGGTAAATCTGGTACTAGTCCTGTGATATAGCTACAATGTCCAAACGAAGCATGTGGTTTACTAAGACAAATGGTTTAATTTTGCATTTAGTTTGCATTATGACATGTAGATTAGTGAGTTTTTGAATTTAATTCATGTTATGATAGGTCTATGTGGTAGGTGCATATAGAGTTGTGTTAGTGTTGTTAAGTCATGGTTAGAATAGTATGCATTTAGTAAGTCATGCTAAGATATGCAATGGGTAGAAAAAGCATCATATTTAATTAGTTGAATCTTGATAATTAGCCTTATTATAGTTATTATAATCTAAATTTTGTTCGGGGGTTATATCTTTATTATTAGTAGGACTTGTTTAGTATAGTGGGGTAGTTGGGTGTAAGTCCTACTAAGTCTATGTGACACACCCCTTCTAATCTTTAATATTTTTCAGGATTACGGGTTTAGCACAACAAAAACGTAGTGGTGTTTTGAAATTAGAGGAGTTAGTTGATTACTTTTTAAATGTTGGTATTTAAATTGTAATTTTCATAGAGACATTTTGGATAGAATTATTGAAATTATTTATTGAATTTTGGTATTAGTCTTGTTTTGCTTCAAACTGATGTATTTTTAGGGGTTAGTTCCCTAGTTACATTGCCAGATCATATTCCGCTGTGCATGATAAAATCCGGGTCATGACAGAAAATCATTTGTCTAAACTTTGAGTATGACAACTGTAATTGGAAGCAACATTCCAAGATGCATTGGTACAATTCTAGCAACAAGTGCACCAAATTCTTCCATGGTTCCGTCAATATCAGAAGAAGGCACAATAGAATAAGCAAAATAATGAGGTCAAATGACTCTTGGGCTACCTACTTGCAAGATATTATGGCATTTTTATTTTCTACTTCAACTAGCTCTACATTACCAACATTAATTCCGCCCACCTATTCTCTTATGCTGAGCCAACCCTCTTCCTCACCCCATAATCTAAATCACAAATATGATATTATCAGGCTCTCCACTGCGGAGAATGTCAAAGACAACCTCTTCTCCATGGCAAATCACCTGGGCCATATGGCATTTCTCTCTCCTTTCTGCAAAAATATTGGCACATTTGCAAAGCTGAGTTGGTAAATCTAACTCAAAATGCTTTCCTCAATGCCACCCTTCCCAATGGCATAAACCACACTCTTCTCACCTTGATCTCCAAAATTGACCAACCTACCAGCCCTCTCCACTATTGCCCCATTAGTTTGGGAAATACTTTTCTCAAAGTTATCACTAAAACCATAGCCATGCACCTCAAAGCTCTTATACCTAACCTCATTTCCCAAAACTGATGTGTCTATACCAATGGTAGACTGCCTACTAACAACATAATTCTTGTCAACGAAGTTATCAACATTCTTAACAAAATGAAAGGCAAAATAGGGGCTTTTTTATAAAAGTCGATATTTTTGCAAGATTCAACTAATTTTTTAAGATAGGAGAAGAACAAGCATTCCCACACTCTCCAAGCCATCTAAGTGCACTATTTCTAGCAGTATCCACATAAATCTCCTCTATAAATTGGTTCTCCTACACATCGAACCTTTAGAATCATCCTAAATGGAGCTTGACCATGCGATGATGACCTTTAGGAAGAGATGGGTGTTGGGAGAAGGCTAAGCACAAAATTAAGAACTCTTGGCTTGATCAGGTTTGGCCAAATTTACTAATATTTCTAAAAATTAGAATTTATCATAAAAATCTTTTAATTTCTATAAATTATATCTATACCTTCATACTTATGGATCAATCATTATATATGTGACTCACTAAGTTTGATAGTTTATTTGGTTGAATTCTATTTAAAATAACAACTTATTTAAATTAAATTCATATTTAATAACAAATTTAACTATTTTTTAAACATGAAGGGTACAAGTCACATCCTATTATAGACATGTAATTTTGTTATAGTTTGAGAGCTCAAAAACTCTTGTTTTATAAAATATATTCAAGTATCCCATCAAAGAAATCAAGTTTTTTCAAAAATTTGGTTTTCCATGCATTCCTAGTGAAGTCAAAAATATGCCCTTGGCGCCCCCCTAACAAGGCACCAAGTGCCATGTTAATGGGGCGTTTGGTGCCCCATTGACAAGGCATCAGGTGCCTTGTATACAAGGTACTTGGTGCCCTACCAACAATGCTTGCTTTTTTCAACTGATTTTCAGGGGATTTGACCTCTGAAATGGCATGGGTCAGAGACATGGTGGGGCATTAATTTCACCACTCTAGTCAAAGTGCCCCATTAGGGGGAGCGCTTAGATACGAATGCCAGCTTTTATCATTTCTTGATTTGCCTATCCTTATGGTTATAGAAAGACACCATCTTCTAACGTTTTAAGGTTCTTTTTTTGGCTTCTAGATTCTCTTGATCACCCCAACACACTCACTTTTATCCCAAGAGATCTCCAAGCCCCCACACCCCTTAGAGAACTCCTCCAAAAAGCCAAGTAAACACCCTTGTTCTTCTTCAGACATACAATTTTCTTCTGACTTTTGTAGGCTCCCTATCCCATTCCCCATTCCAAGGCCCATCTCCTCCTCCCACATATTCTTTGGTGTCAAGACTACACCAAAGAATTGTGCTGGTGCCCTAATGATCAACCACAAGCCAGGAGTAGAGCGTGGAAAAAGCCCTAACAGTCAGAAATATACCTCCTAGTGCCCCATCAACGAGGCATCCACAGATAGATTCTAGCTTTTGTATTTTTTAGCATTTTCCACACCGTTTTCACCTCTCTTACTTCCCTCCTTAATTCAAACTTGCATTATAATGTTTTCTGTTTTCTTGCATACAATAGAACATTCATTTGCATATTCATACTTCTTTAAATCAACCAAACTAGAAGTTGAGATATAGTCTCAATCTGGTCCATTCTTCACCTTTTTGTTTGAAAGAAATATGTCTTACAAACCAATCATATATTATATGATTCGACATTTTTAGAAATATCTCATTCAATTAAGTAGGTAAATCTTCATTACTAACTCTTATTAGATGTGTACATTATAATGAAGTCCTTGATCACATACAATGATGATGGAATCTTGATGAGATCATGATAGTGAGATCGGTCATTTAGAGGTATATGATATAAATGTTCCTAATCATAGGATCCTTGAGATGGGACATCATGGATCTAGATAGACTAGTGTATGTGATGTCTTATCATATGATGAGGATGACCGATCTCATTGGTCATTAGTGTGGAGATATTGAGATATATATATACAGGTGCTCATTAGTTGAATAAGTTCACTAAACTGACTGAACTAGAAAGCCTAAATGGTATCTTACCGAACTATCAATCATGATTTTCTATCATCACGGTTTCATGGTTGGACGTTTGACCTGAGTTGCCAAAGATGCATTGTTGGGTGGAACTTGTGCTTTGACTATTGACTTATGAATCACTATTTAGATAGTCCAATATAGTGATGGATTTGATATAAGAAAAATCTAAAAGAGGTAATTGAGTGGACAATAAAGGATTGTCCACTCTCGATAAGTGAGAGTGAATGTCCTATGGGATAGTATTCTAAATCCCTGACCAGAGTAGAGATGATAATTGAAAAATGAGTTTTCCAATTGATCCAATTCTGAGTACATGATCCTATAGAGTCTATTTAATAAGGAGTTGACAGTCGATGCATTACTCCTTTTCGTTCGGGACATTGAATGGACTAAGGTTTATATCCATATGGTAATTGATGATGGAAATGTTCAATAGAGATATGATTATTCCCATAGCCATTTGGGATCATGAGATGTGGCTTATACCCTTCATGATTAGTAAGCTGATTCATCTATTATCAGATAACGAATTTAACTAAACTAAATAAAATTGTTGAATCTTATTTAGGTCTCAACCAAATAGGCTATTGGGCCTAGTGAGTTACACACAAAAGGACTTATCCACAGGTACATGGGCAAGGGCATAATTTATAAAGATTTTGGGTTTCTATGAAAAATTCTAAGTTTTTTATAAATACCAATGTCAGCAAAATCCTATCAAGCCAAGGGTAAAAACCATGTCTTTAGCCTCCTCCCTACCTTATTCTTTCTTTAGAGGGCATCCATGGGTGGTGGAGCTCCGTTTGGGAAGAGTTTTCGACATGGGCATGAAGGGAGAACCTGCTGTGGATGAAGTTCATGTGGATACTACTAGAGACTGAACATTTGAATGATTTGAAGAGCTTAAAAAGGTTTTCTTCTTTATTTCTATGGATTAGATGAATCTCTATTAGGTATATTCAAACTCATAGAGATCAGTTTTCGATTTTCATCGTTTGGTTCCAATTGAGACAAGTTCAACATGAACCTATAGGAATCATCGCTTTTGTAAAACCAAAAATTTTAAGACAATTCCTTTGGTATCAGAGCCAAGTTCGAGTCTCAGTCGAAACTGACGTCAAATTGTTGTTATTTCATGTATTTATATGTTTCCAAATCTCTGCAAATTTCTATTTTATCGAGGCCATCATAATCTGTATATGAAGCATATAAGAGATTAATTGGCACCTGTAGAATCTTGTGATATAGAGCCTTTTAATGTTTGAAACCTTTTGAATTTTGGAGCTATGTAGAGTCTGAGAGAAGCCCCAAAAGTTAGTGTATCTATCATGCCCGAACAATCACCCGGATATGGGAATTTTATGAAATCTCCTACCATGGAGGAAATTGAAGCCTTAATAAGGTTTTAGAAGATAATTAATACAATTACCTTTGTTTTCTATGATATTATACCATGAACAACAATGGACGAAGAGGAATTGATATTTTTTCGACAATCTAGGGTTCTGTTGCTGGCAACGCCATCTTGTTTCTCTCTAATTTTTTATCATTATATGATTTTTATGTAAAAAAATATATATTTTAAAACATCATTTGATTAGGATTTCATATTGTATTTTTAAAGAATTTTTGGTCTCCAGGATAAGGAGTTATCCTTGTTGCAACATGGTGATTTCTACTATGAAATTTGGTCAGCCGCCTTCACTTCATCCTCATCTTCTAGTTAATTTCAATTTTTCTGGTGATAATATTGATTGTTTTAAATTCCTCATTCAATAAGAATTCCAGTGCATATTTTTCAGGATTTTTTGGAGGTCGAGATAAGAAGAAAGTCCGATTTAAGAGGGATCTATATCCTTTCAATGAATAGTGTTGTCAGGTGGAGAGGGCGACTCCGATTCGGACCTAAATACTATAGTGACCAGAAGTGGTGCACGGAGATCAGCACAAGTGCTTAGGAGTGTTAGCACACCTAGCGGTGCATGCGGGCGCAAGCTTGAGCGGCACTGTGCATTGGTGGATGGGGCGCAATGCATCCATTGTTATTTTCAATAATTTTAAATTGTTTGAAATCATAAAAAATATGAAAATTTGTCATAAAATTTCAAAATAAAAATTTAAAAATTCTAGAGTATTATTTGATAGGTTTTAAAGTGTTTAATGACCTATTAGATGATGTTAAGCCTTATTTACATAGATTCATTTATAGTTAAACCTTAAAATTCTTTTAAAGGTTTAACTTAATTAATTAGTGTCTTAATTAATTTTGTAAAATAAGATTTTACAGAATAAAAAATAGGATATTAATTTTTGACTTTTCACAGTATTGGGAATGCATATATGTTTTAAATAGTTTAAATGAACTTATATGATGTATATAAATTATTTATATATTACTTTAATGTTATTTATTTCATGAAAAATTTGATATGCATTAAATTGGGAATTTAAAAATTATAGTATATAATTTTATGTCCGTACATATGACATATCTCGTATAATTATCATGTATGCGCTCTATATTTATGTGACAAATGTTAGTGTGTATGGAGGTGATCATAGACTTGAATGTGCTTGGCTTGTGATTACTTATTTAAATGTGTTGGTTTTCTTATTAAATGGGACTTGCATGTGCCTCCTCTCTCCATACAATCTGATTGTAAATTCTACCTCCTTCTATGAATGCACTCCCCTTGGTTAAAACCAAGGTTTCCTATTAAATTATGTACATTTGCGAGTTTGCGTACCCTTAAGCCGCTTGTAATAGTTAGAAGCCAGTTCGTGGAAGGTTGGAGAGTGGGACCACTTGGAGAAGCACCCTTATGAAGTGGGAACATGCCAACTCAACTTCTGAAGTAAGGATTTACACCTATAGGGGTGCCTTAGGTGAATGCTTAGGGTTAAGTTTATGATCACTCGATTTTATACATATTTGATATGTGGATGTGTGCTACACATTATACCTTAGATATATGAAATTCTAATGATATTTATATACTTAGCACATATTATTGATGAGACTAAAATAAAATCTCTCATTGTTTTAATTAGATGGATAAATGTGAGACATTAAGAATGACTCACGTATCCTTTCGTTGTTATGGTCATGATAAGCCAATCTTAGATTGGATGAGTTTGTTGTGTTTCCCACAAGACTCATTCAACAAAGAATTGATGATCATGGCTAAGGTGTTTGCCGAACTTTGTGATGGACTATTGGCATGGCCTTGTTGTGTTTCCCACAATGGTTATGTTAATAATCTATTTTTATAATATAACAAGCGGATTTGACTTAACTAGAGTATATATCTTGTTGTGTTTCCCATAGATTACAACTTTAGAGGTTGAATGACTGAGAGTTGTAAAGGTAGCAATTGGTAAAAGTTACCTATCTATTAAGTATGGGGTGACTTGTACTTTTCACAAGGTTATCACCATAAAGTTAATAGGGTCTTAGTCCCCATTGGATTTCATTACAATATCTTGTCTTTGCATAACGAGAGTTATGAAAATTCATCAAAAATTAGTGAGAGAATAAATTAGGATGAAAGACCGTATTTTAATTTTAATGAATGTCTGTAATATTATATTAATAAAATATATCTTAATTGTAGAATGTGATGATAAACGAATAATAGTAAGACATACTAGATGTCAAGTAACTTAGTAGCTCACACTTCTTAGACCAGTTTAAATCTAAGAGAACTGTTCTCATGGTTGACCAATTAACTATCCTACTTTGAAGTAGGTGTCTTCTAGACTATCGAATGATAAGAAAGAAGATAAGATCTTATCTCATAAAATAATACTGAAAAGATGTATTATTTGCCTTATACTAGATGTTAGCGGGCAACATGGATAGATGAATATAAGATCTATCATGGCTCATAGTGATGAGCTAATTAAAGGCATGTTATAATAATTATACATCTTAAATACTTCTTGTTGGTGAGAATCATAACATCATTAGATAGAAATAGAAGGAGATAGTTAAAAGTCAAAGAAGGTGGCCAAGATAATAAAAACCCAAATAAGACAGCATTCTTCCATTATCATGATGATGATAAGTGGAATAAGAGGTTTAAAGTGTATTGCACATAATACAAAGGTGGAGCTTGAGAAGCTTCATGCATCTAAGTCATTGAAATTTACTTGTCTTATATACACACTTATAGTATTAGATACTATATATGTATATCATAGTATTAGATACTAGAGGTGCATCAATAGTATGAGATACCAAATATGAATCTGATATCTACAAAGAGTTATAGATGACGACAAGTAAATGAAAGCTTAACAAAGAAATTGTTGACCTACATATGAGATTGTGCAAAAGTTGCATTATTACTAGTGGGAGTTACATATCATTAATAGCCTTTTAGAGATGTCTTAATTATTAAGATTGCTATTATATCCTTCTAAAGAAACATTATATTATTTCTTGCTTGAATAAATGATGATTTATTCTGAGACATGGAAATGATAGATGTTGTAAGACATTAAATGGCAAAGTGTTTGCTAGTGGGAGCTTGATAAATTGTTTAAACATATTATATATGTAAGCTCTAATGGCATGCGTGAATACTCCTCTTAAGAGGAAATGAGTTGATTTAGATAAATGCATTCTTTAGCTTAATGTAGACATGCAAAATGAGCTAATGAGTTGTTAGAACTTATACATCTAGGTGTATGTTAGTCCATGTCTATTAAGAATAAAGAAGAATATTTCTATTTCATTATTTCAAAGATGATGTCGCTAGGAATGGATACATGTACTTTATGAAGTACAAATCCAAGACCTTTGAGAAATTATTTGAGATTAAGAATGAAGTAGACATTCCAATGGAAAGAGTATTATAACTTTTTGATAAGATCAATGAGGGGAATACTTAAGTACATAATTCACAAATAATTAAAAGATAATAGAATCTAATTTTAATAGACACTTCTTTACAAATTTTAGCTTAGTTTAGTAGCTAAAATGAGAAGCCGTATTGTGTAGGACATAATACGAACAATGACAACCTTTACAAAATTCCTCTTTGTCTATTTTTAATTAAGTACTCAATACAACCACTTTAACTTAATTGGTACCTCTTAAGTCTATTCTGATTATTCTATATAAGATATTGAAAGGGGTTAAAACTTGACCTTAAGCAAATTAAGGTTTCATAATATCTGATCTAATGAAGTAGTATAACCCTAACTAGTAAAAATATAAGACTTTGAAGTTTTGGTTTGTAGGATATCATAAGAAAACTTATGGATATTAAATACATCACTCTTATGAAGAATGGTATATGTTTCTCAGCTCATCATATTTCTAGAGGAAGAGTTCCTCTTTAAGAAATATAGTGAGAGCAAGGTATGTATGGAAGATGTCCCAGTCCCACAACTCAAGGGCACTTGTATTAAGGTACTAGTTAATAATTACACATGGACAAATCATTGATCTTTTATTATGTCCATTCAAACTAAGAGATGTGAAACACATATTTGATGGAAGAAATGAGATATAAGATAGAAAGGATAAATATCCTAAGATCTATACAGAAGCAATATAAGATATTGATTCTAAAATAGGAAAAGAATAAAATCCAAAATAAATTCTGTCTATTATAATCAAGTTTAAAACTTGATAGATCCACCTGAGGACTAAGGATATAGTATCCATAAAGTATAAATGGATCACTAAAGAATAGATTAATGTGGATTAGAAGGTAGAGACCTTCAAGGCAAGGATACTTGAAAACGATATCATCTAAGTCTAGTAGTTGACTATGATGAGACGATTTTACCTTTGCTATAATTTAATCCATTCGGATTTTGATTATTACACACTATGGCTATAAGATATGTCAATTGGATATTAAGATAGTGTTTCTCTATGGTATTTTGAAGAAAATTGTATATGATACAACCTTTTGGGAATCAAGTCCCATTAACAACTAAATAGAGTGTGTATAAGGTCCATTTATGGATTGAAATAAAACTTCTCGTAGTTGGTATATAAGGTTTAGTGAGATTAAATCTTATGACTTTGTCAAGAACGAAGAAGAGCATGGTGTATTTAAGTGGATAAGTTTGAATGTTGTTATTTTCTTGACAATTTATGTGGATGACATACTACTTATTAAGAACGAAATAGGTATATTATCATAAGAGAGCCTAGCTATCAAATTAATCTTTCAAACAAAGTCTGGGATTTAAGATCTATGGAGATAAATTTAAAAGGTTGCTTGGCTTTACCCAGTTAATATACATAATCACCATAGTCAAAGAGTTTAACATGGCAAACTCCAAAATAGGTTTCTTACCTATGCACTGTAGAGTTGATCTCTTTCTAAAGAGATGCCTTTTTAGACTTTTTAAGAGACAAAGAGAACACATGAGCAGAGCCCTTATACTTTTGCCATAGGGTCTATCATGTATGTGATGCTATGTACATGATATGATTAATGCTCTAAGTGTTATAAGCATTCATCAGGTAGATCCATGTGAGAATCACTGAATAGTTTAGATATGTATCATTTGATACTTTAGAAACACTAAGGATGTGTCTCTATACAATGAAGGATAAGACTTAAAGCCTTGTAGTTTTAGAAACACAAGCTTCTATTGAAATAGGTTTGATAATAAGTCTAAATATTGCTGGTGCAGTGAACTAGAAGAGTTCCATACAATAACACACTATAAATTCTACAACTAATGTAAAAAAACTTACAGCTGCACACTACTTGAGAAATAGTCTAGATGAAGGTGTTTATCTAAAGATGGGACTATTCCAACTTTTTTTGAAAGTTTACTATTATTTTGAGAAAACAATAAGGTAGAGCTGACATCTTATCAGAAGTTTAAAACTTCTCTTGAAATACCATAGACTCAATGAGATTGTAGCTTATAAAAACATAATTAAAAATAAAGTATCTACTGCTAATAACATTGCAGATCCACTAAGTGAAGCAGTTGCTCAAAGAGTGTTTGAGCTTCACCATGAGTTGATAGAGATTAGCTAAATGGGTGATTGACTTTAATGTAAGTAGGTGATTGATATAAATGTATGCCTACAAGCCAATCATATATGATATGATTCAACATTTCTAGAAATATTTCATTCAATTAATTAGGCAAATCTTTATTACTAGCTCTTATTAGATGCACACATCATAATGAAGTCCTTGATCACATGCAATGATAATTGAATCATGATGAGATCATGATAGTGAAATCGGTCATCTTGAGGTATGTGATCTAAATGTTCCTAATCATAGGATCCTTGAGTTAGGACATCAAGGATTTGGATAAACTAGTGTATGTGATGTCTTCTCATAAGATGAGGATGACCGATCTCATTGGTCATTAGTGTGGAGACATTGAGATACATATACATGTGCTCATTAGTCGAATGAGTTTACTAAACTGACTGAATTAGAGAGCCTGAATGGTATCTTACCAAACTGTCAATCAAGGTTTTTTATCATCACGATTACATGGTTGGACCTTTGACTTGAGTTGCCAAAGATGCCTTGTTGGGTGGAAATTATGCTTTAATTATTAACTAATGGATCATTGTTTAAATGGTATAATATAGCGATCGATTGGATACAAGGAAAATCTGATAGAGGTAATTGAGTGGACAACAAGGGCTCGTCCACTCTTGGTAAGTGAGAGTGAATGTCCTATGGGATAGTACTCTAAATCCTTGGGTAGGGTAGAGAGGATGCTTCAAAAAGTAGTTTTCCAATGATCTAATTTTGGGTACATGATCTTATAGAGTCGGTTTACTAAGGAGTTAACGGTTGATACCGTACTCCTTTTCGTCTGGGACATTGAATAGATGAGGGTTTATATCCATGTGGTAACTGATGATGGAAAAACTCAATAGATATGAGATTACCTCATAGCCATTTGGGATCATGGGATGCGACTTGTACCCTTCATGATCAGTAGGCTGATTAATCTGTTATCGGTTAACAGATATAATTTATTTAAATAGAATTGTTGTATTTTATTTAGGTCTCAACCAAATAGGCTATTGGCCCAAGGGGTCATACACATAAGGACTTATCCACAAGTACAAGGGCAAGTATGCAATTTATGCAAATTTTGGGTTTTTATGAAAAGTTCTAAATTCTCTATAAATACCAATAGTTTCAGCCAAACCCTACCTTCTTCTCTCTCTAGAAGGTGTTAATGGGTGATGAAGCTCCGTTCGGGAAGAGTTCTCAAGGCCAGCATGAAGGGAGAACCTGTTATGGATGAAGTTTGTATGGATACTTTTGAAGACCAGACATTTGAATGGTTTAAAGAGCTTTAGAAGGTCTTTTTCTTCCTCTCTTTGAGATTAAATGAATCCATATTAGGTATATTCAAACTCATAGAGTTCAGTTTTTAGTTTTTGTCATTTAGTTCCAATTATGACAAGTTCAACATGAACACATAGGAATTGTCGCTTCTGTTGCACCACAAATTTTAGGATAATTTCTTACATTGTCATTTTATGTTTAGTTTGATCATGCTACTTCACACCTTTCAATTCTAATGTTACTTTCACTTGTTTTCTTGTTTTCTTTTAGACATAACAAGAAGAGTTGGTTAGAGTATGGCCATACACCACATTGACTGGATCAAATAAAAGGAATGCCTCAAGCTCCCTTTTTTCGATTGGTCGAGAAGAAGGAAGTTGAAACCCACAAGCAGATCTACCCTCAAAGGTTCGTTGGTCAATATTTTATTTATCTTTTCATTTGGAGTTCATGACTCCTGGTGACCACATAAATCATTTGCAATCACCATGAAACACCACAACACACTAGAAGAGAAGAGAGTTGGAAAGGGAATCTTCTACGCTCACACATATGATCCCAAACGACTATGGAGATGGTCACATATTTATTGAGCCTTTCCATCATAAGTTACTACACAGATATAAACCCTTTTCCATTTAATGCCTGGTCAGAAAGGGGTACGACACCAATCGTCAACCTCTTAGTATACCGGCACCCTAAGATCCAATACTCGAAATTGGATTAATTGGAATACTCATTTTTTAATTATCTTCTCTACTTTAGTCATAGATTTAGAGTACTATCTCATAGGTATTCTTTCTCAGTTACTGATAGTGAACGATCTCTTGTTGTCTACTTAATTGCTTTCACTGGGTTTCTCTAGTACTCGATTAATTAACTATACTAAGCCATTGCATTGGTGATCCATAACTCAAAAGTCAAAGCATAAAATACATCTGGTAAGACATTTTTAGTGACTGAGTTCAAAGGTCCAACCGCAACCATTATGATAGAAAAACCTAAACAATAGTTATGTAAGATGCCATTCTGAGATTATAAATCAGTCAGTTCAGTAAAATATTTCTCTAATAAGCACATATATGTGTGTCTCAATATCTTTATACTAATGACTAAAGAGATTAGTTATTCTCATCATATGAGAAGATATCACATACATTAGTTTACCCAAATCTTAATGTTCCATCTCAAGGATCCTATGACTCGGAACATTTATATCGTATATCTCTAAATGATTGATGTAATTATCATGATCTCATTATGATTCAATCATCCTTGCATATGATCAAGAAATTCATTATGATACACACATTTAACAAGAACTAAAAATAAAGTTATTCCAGTTTAATTGAATGGAATATTTTCAAAAAATGTCAAATCAAATCAAATATGATTAGCTTGTAGGGCATACATTTATATAACTTTGACCTTTCTCTACCCACCATAAACCTTATTATGGAATGTGTCACAAATAATACCTTCTCCATCAACATAAGTGGGAATCCATCTAGTTTAATCACTCCAATCAGAGGGAAGAAACAAAGTTGCCTTCTTTCCTATTGCCTTTACATCCTACATGCTAAAGCCATCACAATTCCCATTAATTATATGAAATTGTAGAGTAAAAATAAGGGGATCCAATTAAGCAAAGGAGGTCCTTTCCTAACTCACCTTATATATGATGATGACTTTATCATATTTGGCCTAGATAAGAAAGAAGAAATGACAAATGACCTCAGATGCTTCCTTAATTATGAGGCCAGATCTTGGTAGTTCATCAACTATAACAATTAAGCTTACTCTTTAGCAAAAACACTACTACCAGCACCATGGATGATATTGCAACATATCACACATGAACCACTTTATTTTCTAAAATCTATTCTTTTATGAACCAACCTTTTTCAGATGATTCCTTGCATGGACTCTATTTGCCATTTCATTTTTAGATTAGTCACTGCATGACCCACTTTCCTTTTTGCATTTATCAACTGGTTCCTATACAAACCACCCCATTCCCTTTCTAAACAAGTTTCCATGTGAACCACTTTCATTTTTTAAACTTGGCTCCTATGTGAATTCCTTTTTAGATTGGTCCTCGCTTGGACCCCACTTACCTTTTTGCAATTATCAATCGGTTTCCACGTGAACCACCCCTTTCCATTTCTAAACTAATTCTTGCATGAACCACTTTCTTTTTCCAACTTGTTTCCCATGTGAACCCACCTTTTCAGATTAGTCCCCATGTGGACCCTGCCTATCATCTACTTTTAGATCAGTCCCTATGTGGGCCCCTTTTACTTTTTCTATGTATTCAACAGGTTCCCGCACAAATCGGTCTCTATTCTACTAGTTGCTTGCATTATTATTCAGTTCCAACGATAACCCATTTAGTCTTATTTATGCATTTAATTTTTAGAATTTTTGATTTATCATATCATTCACATTATATCACACTTAGATAATTTGTTCGCTTCTCATCCTTGTCATTTTACATAATGATTAGATTTGCATTGTTTACTAGGTTTGTCTGATACATAGAGCATCCAAGAAGGGAGCTTCCTCTCCAACACACCCTCGTAGTGGTTATTGACCAGGGAATTTCTCTTTGGTTGACCAGTTTTGTTTATGCCAAGGCCTCCATAACTTTTTATATATGAAGGATTCCCTCTTCACTAATCATGCTAGTTATAATAATATCTCAAACTTGAAGAACTCATCATAAGTTTTTAGATAGATATGAAGGATTCCCTCTTCACTAATTGGGTTAATTATAACAACATCCCAAAACCTGAAGAATCTATTTAACCCAATGTGGTGAGATTGTAAGAATTCTAGATCAATGGTGGATGAAGCTTAGGACTGCCCTATAGGTGTCAAATGAAAAACTATTTAAAAATCCTTTAACCTAAGGTTCAAATAAAAATCATTGCATTGATCATTTAAAAGTCTGTGCATCACTTGTTTGAATACAAAAACTGAAAACAACAGAAAAATTGAAAACACCAAAAAATAATAAAAAATGCATTCTCTCTCTCATTAAAAAATAATAGGATGCCCATGGCCTTAAGGTCCAAAAGAATCACTAGAATGGTGGAGAACTACTATGAGTAGCTAGAGTATGACTAGTTCCACTACGAGCCACATGATCATCATTTGGTCTACATCAAGGATCAAGTGCATGATGTCCACGAGCCAGAGACATAGTAGGAGATCGCTAGGCCCCCACTCCCCCAACTATTTGCTCGAGGCCCTCACCTTTCAAACCAATATAACACTTTGTCGGCCATCTTGGCCATGATTAAAGGTAAGATGCCCACCAACCATGTCTCTACTAAGGTGGGACAACTTGTTTCTATAACTCGATCTGTGGTTTGGCAACCAACAACTACACCACTTGGGCACTTTTAGACTAGTCATGCCACACAAATCACCCACTCTAAGTTGACACTGAATCACCTGAATCCATTGGCACACTCGCCAGTTCATGTCCTTAACCTACTTATATCAACCCATCCATCAGTCCAACTGACCACTCATCTTCCTTCACCACCCACTACAACATATCCTGCACCAGCACCAATGCCCTTCACTTTGACTCCACTCATTATTTGGGAATCTATTATCAACAATCCCTAGATGAGCAAGCTCACCTAGATGAATGATTAATATAAAGAATTAAAGCACCTGTTAGACTCCCAAACCACTCCTAAGATCTTGATATCATCACTACAAGTCCTTCACCTTCCTACTATGGAGATGCCAGTCCACCACCACTACAATAGCTATACTAATCCATTTATCCACCTAAAGGACTTCTTACTCGAGTCATAATTTTGGCAGAGTGACCAAAAAGCCCTTACCTTTCTTTTTAGGCAATCCCTGAGGGACCCAACTTAGAGTGATTCTACTTACTTGTCTCCGCAGAAGAGAGCATTTTCAACATAGTCAAGGCCAAATTCTTGCAGTGCTACAAAGACCGAGTGGGACTTGTCTACTCAATCATTGACCTCTTGGTAGAAAAGATGAAGTCTGATGAAGATTTTCTAAAGTGTGCAGAATAATGGAGGGCCATGGTAGAGCAACTTATTAATACCATCTCGGAACATGATAGAGTAAAAATGCTCATTGTCAATGCCATGGAGGCCTTGAGAAACATTTTATTGTTCCACCACTTCACAACCATGAGTGAACTCTATGATAGTGCCTAGTACGTTCAAACATAATTTGGATTCATCCATAGTGAACATCTTCAATCCAAACACTGAGCTCCTAGGAAAACTAGGACCCACACCTCAACTGGTCCAGTGATTGAAGGGTGGTAACAAACAAGAATATCAATGCATGGGGAACCAAGGAGAGAACTAACCAAGCCAATATAGGAACCCATAGAAACAACAATTTAGGGCCATGTCCCAACAACCACCACCACAATAGCTAGGATAATTCCATGTAAGACCATAACAATCAGTTGCCCAACCCATAGAAAACTAACAACCATGACAACTAACAACATACAACCTCATCCCACCACCTACTGGCTTCATTCCTATAAAGATAGGACCTAGGAGAAAACACTACCCACAACTCCCATACACCCTAACTAATATCTTCAATGCCGTTCATGACTATGTAGTAGCTGGAACTACCCAAGGAGTGGACTAGCTGGCCCACTAATGCTGACATGCTGACATGTTTCAATATTGTGCTTTTCATAGGAACTTGGTACACATAGTAGAGAACTACTTCCAATTTATGGATTACATCCATGAACTCAACGGACAAGAAAGTATTGATTGGGTATAGATAGAAGAAAGCATTCAATCACTGAGAGAAAGAAACCATCATCGTCAGCAACCATAATTGGCATTGGATCAACCACAACAACAACTTGACTTGGGAATCTTGCATAACCTACTACTTGTACATGTGCCTACTCAAGAACATGCTAACCACCAAGTCAACCTCATCTCCTTTGTGACCAAAGAACAAACTAATTGAGGTGAAAATTGGTAGATGGATAATGTTAACCTAACCATTTCCCCAAACCCAATCAGCAATCCAATCGATCCATTCTTTCCTTACCAAGGGCCACCGCAAAATTAGGCCATCAAATCATTTGGGTCTCACCATCACCCATCATTCACTATGGCTGACCTTAGCTAGGCCGATCATGTCACCCCACCCAACACCCTCATATCAACTCCCCATCATCATTACACTGCCTAGTTCACCCATGCCATCCTTGATTATCAGGCCATTGCCACCACAACTCACTATTCCTCCACTACCACAACCAACCATACCTTCATCATCACAATCAACCATACCTTTGTCTCATAACCAATAATACCTTCATCATCACAATAAATCATACCTTTGTTACAACAACCAATTTTGCATTTTTCTTTATAACTTTGAATAGTCATGTCCCTGTGTCCATAGCCAACCACACCACGGCCCACCAACCCATGGCTCACCATAGTGCTTAGGAGTAGGCGCATGTTCTAGCAATGTTCTCCTTAAGTTGGCATGTCATCACAATTGTATGAACCAGTTGAGAAGGATAAAATGGAAGAGCCCTTGCTAAGAACCACCTATGACTTAGTAAAGCATCTAGACAAGACTCTGTTAAGGGTTAGAAACTATGCCCTATGCATTGTCATCATTGTAGACACACCAATTTGGCCTGATTTGGAGCCCCAGACTCCTATTCCATTGGCGATATCCTTTATTTGACCGTTATCTGATCTGAATTACCTCGTGGATATGAGCTAAGGATGTTGGTGGAGCCCCTCATAAGTTGGGAATGGACCGATGATTTCAAAAGTAATGCCATAACCTTCAAGCGAGAGCCACGCGTTAATCGTGAAAACACGAAGCTTGCTCAATGACCAACCTTGAATGGTCCATACTTGAAGGTCTAGGGGGTCCCGCGTGTGTTCTGTAACATTTGGGGTTTTCGACAAGTCATTTCGGTAGGCGTTGGTCTATAACAGCTTTTCGTTACGACTTTTTGATTTGCACTAACATGGCTATTCTGGACCACGTGTAAGGCCCTTCCGGTCATCACCGGGTCCTTTTGGGTCATCCGGGTTGATCCTAGCTGTATATTTCATCAACCGGGGCCATACGGCCGTTTTGGTCAATTTTAGGGTTTCTCGGCTTTTCCAAGCTTCGGTTCATGTTTACCGGGTTAATCTTGGATTTTTTGATGATTTCAAATTTTTCAATCATACCATACTTGTTTGGTCATCATTTTAAGTCATCCCGAGTTGACCCGAGATTCCTCGACCGAAACCGTGCCCTTTCGGATCTCCATTGCGGTTTTTGGCTTTCCACGAGAGGGTAAAACGGTAGAAAGCCCCATGCGAATGTCTCAAGAGTCAAGCCAGCTAGTTTACTGATTTGAGGAGCTACGGTTTAATGCCCTCTTTCCAACGCAACAAACGGGAGCCAAATCGGATGACCCATTTGTAAGTTACGGCCTGCGGAACACGCACATAGAAGAGAGAGTGTACCGCACCCATGCCTCCCTTGAAATGGGAGGGCGCGGTCTAGGGGCATGCCCTGCGCGCCCTCGCTCCCTTTGAAAGAGGAGGGCACAATCGGTTTCCGAAAATCGGAAATTTCCCCAGTTTACACCTACTAAACCGGATTTTGGAAAGCTTCCCCCGCTACTTATCGATTATTTTGATCGCGCCCCCAGGTCAAGGGCACATTCATATTGTCAAGTATATTTTTAGCAATTTTTGGAAGGTTTCAGTGAATTTTAGCAATGAAATGCATAACGAGCCCCCGCTCCGCTTGAAAAGGGGGGGGCGCGCAGACCGCGCCCCCAGGTGAGGGCGCGCAGACCACGTTTACAGGTGGAGGGCGCTCCGTGCACGCCCCCACCTCTTTTGAAACAGGGGGGCGCTATTGGCCAGTTTCCCTTGTTTGCGCGGTCGGCCAGTTTCCCCTATTTGCACCTGTTTTGACAAGTCATTTCGGTAAGCGTTGGTCTATAACGGCCTTTCATTACGACTTTTCTATCTGCACTGACACGGATATCCTGGACCATGTGTTAGACCTTTTCAGTCATCACCGGGTCTTTTTGGGTCATCCGGGTCGATCCTAGCCGTATATTTCATCAACCGGGGCCATACGGCCGTTTTGGTCGATTTTAGAGTTTCTCGGCTTTTCCAAGCTTCGGTTCACGTTTACCGGGTTAATCTTGGATTTTTTGATGATTTCAGATTTTTCAACCATACCAGACTTGTCTGATCATCATTTTAAGTCATCCCGAGTTGACCCGAGATTCCTCGACCGAAATCGTGCCCTTTCGGATCTCCGTCGCTGTTTTTGGCTTTCCACGAGAGGGTAAATCGGTAGAAAGCCCCGTGCCAATGTCTCAGGAGTCAAGCCAGCTGGTTTACTGATTTGAGGAGCTACGGTTTAATTCCCTCTTTCCAAAACAACAAACGGGAGCCAAATCAGACAACCCATTTGTAAGTTACGGCCTGCGGAACACGCACATAGGAAAGAGAGTGTACCGCACCCCTGCCCTCCTTGAAATGGGAGGGCGTGGTCTATGGGCACGCCCTGCGCGCCCTCGCTCCCTTTGAAAGAGGAGGGCGCGGTCGGTTTCCAAAAATCAGAAATTTCCCCGGTTTACACCTACTAAACTAGATTTTGGAAAGTTTCCCCCGCTAATTATCGATTATTTTGACAGCGCCCCCAAGTCAGGGGCGTGTTCATCTTGTCAAGTATATTTTTAGAAATTTTAGGAAGGTTTCAGTGAATTTTAGCAGTGAAATGCATAATGTGCGCCCGCTCCACTTGAAAAGGGGGGGCGCGCAGACCGCGCCCCCAGGTGAGGGCGCGCAGACCGCGTTTTCAGGTGGAGGGCGCTCCCTACACGCCCCAACCTCTTTTGAAACAGGGGGGGTGCGGTCCACCAGTTTCCCATGTTTGCGCGGTCGGCCAGTTTCCCCTATTTGTACCGGTTTTGACAAGTCATTTCGGTAGGCGTTGGTCTATAACGACTTTTCATTACGACTTTCCAATCTGCACTGACACGGCTATCCTGGACCACGTGTTAGACCTTTCCGATCATCACCGGGTCTTTTTGGGTCATCCGGGTCGATCCTAGCCATATATTTCATCAACCAGGGCCATATGGCCGTTTCGGTCGATTTTAGGGTTTCCCATCTTTTCTGAGCTTCGGTTCACGTTTACCAGGTTAATCTCAGATTTTTTGATGATTTAGGGTTTTTTGATCGTACCGGACTTGTTCGGTCATCATTTTAAGTCATCCTGAGTTGACCCGAGATTCCTCGACCGGAACTGTGTCCTTTCGGATCTTCGTTGTGGTTTTTGGCTTTCCGTGAGAGGGTAAACCGGTAGAAAGCCCTATGCAAATGTCTCAGGAGTCATGCTGGCTAGTTTACTAACTTGAGGAGCTGTAGTTTAATGCCCTCTTTCCAACGCAACAAATGGGAGCTAAATCGGACGATCCGTTTGTAAGTTACGGCCCGTGGAACACGCACACAAGAGAGAGAGTGTTCCGCACCCTGGCCCTCAGTCTGGGGGCACGCCCTACGCGCCTTCGCTCCCTTTGAAAGAGGAAGGCATGGTCAGTTTCTGAAAATCGAAAAATGCCCCGGTTTACACCTTCTTAACCAGATTTTGGAAAGTTTCCCCTACTAATTATCGATTATTTTGACCGCGCCCCCGACCCTGGGGCGCATTCATCTTGTCAATTATATTTTTTAGCAATTTCCATAAGGTTTCAGCGATATTTAGCAATGAAACACGTAACGCGCCCCCTGGAATGGGGTGCCTAGTGCCCTGTTGTTGGGGTGTTAGGGCCTTGGATTGGCTAGGCATCAAAGGCCTTTCCTTGCTCCACTTCAGGCTCGTGTGCGACCTCTAGTGTGTTGGTGTAGCTCCTTAGGTTTCTCTTGATACCCAAGAGCATAAAGGAGTTGAGGAAGAGCTATAGATGGATGGAGATCAAAGTAAAATGGAAGGACAAAAGTGGGGGACCTCCAATAATTTGTGTAGAAAGGTAGAGAGAAGAGGGGTGCAATAGGGGCTCTCTAAGACCTCTTGGAGGGGTTCTCACAAGATGTGGGTGTTCTGGAATGGGGGGACAAATTAAAAGGGTTGAGAACCCTTAAAATATTGAAGATTGACCCCTTTTGTAGCCAAGGAGGGGAAAACTTGGAATGTCAAAAAAAATAGATGACTAGACAAAGTGCCCTCTATAAAGGGTGATAGGCGCCTTATAGATAGGCACTTGGTTCCCTACTAGAACGTCACCTGCAACAACCTTAAGTTTGACATGTATAAGAGCTCGGTCTATCTAGGCCAAATATAGGCTCTAAACCAAATGCCTCCTTAACAAGGTACTTTGATTGGAAAGGTGCAATTAATGCTCTAACCATGCCTCTAACCTATGCAGTTCATGGGTCAAGTTAGCTATCTTTTACAAACAAAAATGGTAAGCACCCCTTCAAGGTGTGCTAGGTTCCCCCTTGTGGGGCACTAGGATTTTCTGTGGGCACCCCTCTAAGGGGGCACCAAGAATCAACTCCAAGCAGCCCCTTAAGGGAGCGCTTGGGCCTATAGGTACCGAAAAGCATGGAAAGCTCAGTTTTTCCAAAATAATCAATCTCATAGGTGAAATACTTGAATATACTCTCTACAACCAATATTTTTAAGCTTTAAAACATTAGCCAAATTTGTTTGTATGAAGCTTGCCTTTCCTTGGTGTCAGCTTTGTAGGGGAGTGACTCAGAGTGAAATGTTGATGAATTCAGTGGAGCAAAATGAGACATAGCGGAGGATAGATAAATGTAGTTGAGTGAATGAGTTGCCATGGAGAGTAAGGGTAACAGACTAAAAAGATGATGCTAAAGTGTAGATTTAGACATGCTTGCACAAACCTAGTTGAATAAGAAATGAACTTTGCCATGTTTCAAGATTACTTTTCTAATCCATTTGAACCATCTCCTTGGTCAATTGGGTAAAAGATGTGTCATGGGTATGAGCAAGAGTAAAATTAAAAGATCCACCCCACATGGTGAAAAAATAGTGAAGTTAAATAAATGACATCTCCTATGATGAGGAAATTGTAATTAGTTATCACCTGAATTATGTGGTGTGCTAAACCAAGAATTGTAGTAGAAAGTAATTTACGAAAATTAAATTGTGCATACTATGTTAAGCAAAACTTTCAATTGACTAGGGTTGGGTCATTAGGTTCATTGGGCTCTCTTAGGAACACTGCCTTAGTTCTAAGTGAAACAACCTCCCGTTTCAATGAAATCATCTTTAAAGCTCGATAAGAAATTGATCATTTGGGAAATCTAATGTGGCATCTAAGGGTTATAAAGGTGGTTTTTATAGGGACCAAAGGTAAAGTAAAAGTCATTCATGTAGGGGATAGAGATATATGAAGGTCTATGTGGGAACTAAAATTGAAACTATCTTTGCATGGGTAAAAATATAGAAGGTATACATGTAGGATTGGAAGTGAAAAGCACCATGGTGGGAGTTGAAGATTTTATGGTCTGCATAAAGGCTGAAATTTGAATGTCATTGTAGGGATCAAGAAAGTGGAGAGCCATAGTGGGATATGGAAGGAAGTTGCCCACATGGGAGTGGATGTGTAATGTTGTAGGGCGTGAGGTGTGCCATGGTAGGTTTAAAAGAAGGTTGTGAATCTACACAGGGACTGAGACTTATAAAGTGGTTCACATGGTAACAAAAAATGAAGGCTACCACAGTGAGAATTAGAGAGGCTACCCTTGTACAAATAAAAAGGTGGGGGTTCACATGGTGACCATTAATGAGGTTGTCCTTGCAAAGACAAAAATATGTAATGGTCTGTATGGGGACCAAATTTGAGATTAGAGAATGCATGTCATGCAATGAACATGGTGGGATGCAAATGAGAATGCAAAGACACTTATGAATTATAATTATAGCATGGTAAAGGTGTCCACAATGGTAAACATGCTATGGGTGGGTAAATGATGGAACCGTGGTGTGTTGGGCACATGGTGTGATAGAACACGGCGGGATAAGGAACAAGACTACGGCGGGATAAGACCATGGCAAAATAATTAGTAAAACATGGTGTGGCAATTGGTTAGCCATGTTTGGATGATAATAAGGAAATATAAGGAATTGTTCTATAGTACTAGAATTTTTTGATTCTTTGAAAAACAATGATGTTTGTCTTAATCAAAACCAAATGATAAAATTGGGAGCCAAACTCGAAGAACAATTGTACCTTTTTTAGATTTTAAATATCTCTCATGCCTAATAAAGAATAAATGTTTTCTTGATCTCCAAGCTATCCAAGTGCATGACTTTTAACAATATCCACATGAACTTTCTTCAAAGACAAATTCTCCCTTACACCAGACTCAAAAACTCTTCCTAAATAGAGTTGCACCATGCCAAAGACATCCTCCAAAGAAATAAGATAGGGAGGATGTTGAGGATGAAATTATAACCATTGGCTTGATAAGGTTTGGCTTAAGTTAGCACTATTTATAAAAAAATTGGATTTTTTTATAAAAATCTAAATTTTTCATAGATTACATCCATGCCCTTGTACTTATAGATAAGTTCTTATGTGTGTAACTCACTACGCCAAATAGTCCATTTGATTAAAGTCTAATTAAAATAATAATTTATTTTAACTTAAATTTATTATTTAATAACACCTTTAAAGACTTTCCGATCATTAATGGTACAAATCATATCCTATGATCTCAAATGACTTTGGAGATGATCTTATCTCCATCAAGTTCAAACAACTTTGGAAATGACATTATCTCCATTGAGCTTTTCCATCATTAGTTATCATATGGATATAAACCTTTATCCATCTAATGTCTTGGTTAGATAGGGATACGACATCAATTGTCAATCCCTTAGTAAACTAACATTGGGGGATTGTGCACTAGAATCGGATCAACTGAGAAACTTCTTTTCCAATTATTCTTTCTACCCTGGCTAGTGATTTAAAGTACTATTCTATAGGCATTCACACTCACTTACCAAGAGTTAGATGATCCTTTGTTGTTAGCTCAACTGCCTCCACCAAATTGCCCTTGTACCTGATCCATTAACTTTATTGGACCATCATATCAATGATCCATAAGTCAATAGCCAATGCACAAGGTATATTTGGCAAGACATCTTTAGCAACTCAGGTCAAATGTCTAACTGTCCAACTATGAAGATAGAATACCCTGATTGACAGTTAATTAAGATACCATTTAGGATTTCTAAATTGGTCAGTTCAGTGAACTTATTCCTCTAAAGAGAATGTATGTGTATCTCAGTGTTTCTACACTAATGACTAAAGAAATTGGTCATCCTCATTATATGAGAATGCATCACACATTATTCTATACGGATCCTTGATGCCATGTCTCAAGGTTCCTATGACTATAAATATTTAGATCGTATACCTCTAGATAATTGATCTCATTAAATCTCATCATGATTCAATCATCATTGAATGTGATCAAGAACTTTATTACGATATACATATTTAATAAGAGCTAGTAATGAATAAGTGCCATTCATATTAAATGAGATATTTCAAAAAATACAGAATCATATCATATATGATTGGCTTGTATGACATACATTTTACGTCAAGAAAGACATCATGATGGGATGCTAAGCCTGATGGTGGAACACAGAGAATGTGAGATAAACTTACCATGATGTTAGAATGATATGCATGAAAATGATGCCTGAAATAATATATGCATGGTTTATAGAAATAAAAAATTAGCATATAATAAAACAATTGAAGATATAGGTTGTATGTGATGGGTTTAGATACTTAAAGGGGGAATCGTTGTCCCTATATGCACAACTTTGGTTTATTTGCAAGCCTAGTGAGTGATTGAGTCATAATTGATTTTGTTAAAGGGTTCTCAGGCTAAGCTCCCTCTAGTCTTAAGGTCATCAACATTTCGTATACTATTATTTTTATAAATGCAATACTAGAATAATAGTCCTAATGGGGGTCTGGTTAGTCCTCTTTTGATTTTACTTTTTGAATTTTTTGTTGTTTTTCTATCTCCAAATTAAGTGCTTGAGGAAGAGAGTTGATATGATGGCTCCCTTGTGTGAAGTTCTTGTATATTGCATTAACTTGAAGAAAATATGATTAGAACTTTATTGTGGCTTAATTCCTTGCAAGATAAGTGTTGCAGTTGCCTTGATCTTTTATCAAAGGGCATAATCTTTTTTGAAAGACAAAATGATAACAAACTAAATATGCCATGTATAAAAGGAGATGTGCAAAGTTGAAACTAAAGGTGCATGCATAAGTAAAGTGTAATAAAAATGTTTAATGGTTTTAAAGATTTTTAAATTTGAAGGATTGAAATTAAATGCAAAGAGCATGTAATCAAACAAATGTTTTGTTTTGAAAATATTTCAATTTTGTTTGGGTTTTGAAATTTTGATGAATCAAGAATGAATTTAAATGCAAGTGTGAAGAGCATGTAATTAAAATAAGTTTTGTTTTTAAAGATCTTCAAATTTGTTTAAGTTTTAAAAAATAGTTTGTTTAACTTTTGAAATTTTAAATTTTGTGTAGAGAGGATGGTTGTCATTGCCTTGATACACTTGGAAAGAGTGTTCCTAATTGTTCACTGAGGAGCAAGAGCATGCAGCATGTGCAAGAGGAGGGAGATGTTTCATTTGGAATTCTTTGCATCTTCAACTTTTGATCAGCTAGGGTTTTACCTATATTTGGTAAGCCTGCAAGGTTAAGTAGAGAATAAAATTAAAGGTAAGTTTTTTATGAACTTCAAGGATGTTGAATTAGTTTCTCTACTAGTGCCCGATTGCAGCCCATTGGGGTTCGACCTTTTCAGGTCCTTCCTTCATTACTACTTTTTGCACATATTTTTGTTGGCACACACTCAAATAGATATTTTCTTTTTTTGACTTGAGGGGTTCATTGCCCAACTTTTGGCATCCATTCTTTTCTTTTTCTAGGGCTATTTTATTGTCACTCATTCAGTCATGTCTTTTCTTTTTGTAACCTCAAGGGTCGTTGCCCCCTCCTTTTGGTGCCTTTTATTTTGAGAAGTTAGACCTTATAAGATGACCTCCTACTATGGTGGACACATTCAATGCTACCTTTTCTTGGTCTCTATATCTACCTTGGATAAAAAACAAAAAAGGATAAGATATGACCAATGTTCTTTCTCTAAACCTTACCTTCTTTTCAGTTACTAGTCATTGGGAATATAAAATCTAAACACGAAGTATGTGAAGCATGGTGACTTTACTTGATTACTAGAGAATAAGTTGGTGCACCTAACCAAGAGCAAATAGAATTCATGTTTAGGATGACCATCCATTCAATTTTTATGAATTTTTTATTTTTTTGTAATTTTTGTTAAGAAAAATATTTCTTAAGTAGAATCTATTCCATGGATGATTCACTCTACCTTGCCTATTTCCACTCATTATCTTTTCAATATATTTTTCCTAGTTAGAATTATATCCGAACAACATTTAATTGAACTCTCTTAGCTATCCCCTCTAAGTAGACAATTTTAAGTCCATTTTGACATATTATGACTGGATAAAATTGTTGGACTTATAAATTATTTTGAAATCATTGCCTTGAGGATAATGTGATGATGATAAATAACTGCATATAATACCTAAGTGAAGATGATGTCCATTGTCGGTTAAAACTTTATTAGAACGGTGTTGTTTGCACATGTTCATGCCATGACCTATCTTGCTATCTCTACTTCTTCCCATTCTGTCACATATTAGTGCCTTAAGAGGAATTGTAGGGTTGGCATTTGATAATGGTGTCAAGCAAGGGTTGCAATAACATCATGGAAATTTCCAACTTTATTGGAATAAAGAGTTGTTGCCTAGACTAAAAGTAATAAGACAAAAAATGGGTTCAGGAGCATGATGAAAGATGGTGGGCATGTGGGCCCAATTGAAAGAGGTGGGACATGTTGACCTAATTCAATAAGGTGAAATGGGATTGCCATGCCAAATTTTGATGATGATGGGCTCTTAGGCCTTATTCAAAAGAATTGAGGCATAATATCTAGATTTGAAAAGTTGATAGCTGTAAAGACTAGGTTGAGGTGGTGGGCATGCAATGCTTGGTTTAAAGAGATTGGCACAAATGCCTATTTTAAGAAGGAAAAAATAAGCCCATAGTCAGGATTTGGGTTATGAAGGGCTTGTAGGCTAGGATCAGACAAACAATGGGGCCATGGGCTTGGTCAAGAAGGGGGATGTGGCCATGGGCCCAATTGAGAGAGTTGATGAGGCCATGGGCCTAATTTGGTAAGATAGGAGGCAGCCCAATTTTTGAAAGATAAGGGGCGCAATGTCCTGATTTTGAAAAGATGAAGGTGTGGTGGCCCAATTTGGAAAGATAAGGACATGATGGCTCAATTCGGAAAGATGAGAGCATGACATCCCAGTTCAGAAAGATAAGGGCTCAACGGCCCGATGAGGACACAATGGCCTGAACGATAAGATGAAGATGTGATGGACTAACTAAAAATAACATAGGCACAAAAACCTGATTGAAAATGTATAAGTGCAATAGCCCGATTAGAAAAGCATGGTTAGAAATATGGGTGCAATGGCCCAATTGAAAAAGCATGATTAAAAATATGGTGCAATGGCCCAATTGAAAAGTATGATTAAAAATGGGTGCAATGGCCTGATTGAAAAAAGCATGATTAAAAATATTGGTACAATGTCTCGATTGAAAAAGCGTTATAAAAGATAAGGAGGCAACAACCTGATTATAAGAACATGATTAAAGACATGGGTGAAACAACTTGATTGGTGGCATGGGCACAATGGCCCGATTGCTAGGCATGTGGGCCCATTTAGAGAAGTTGGGTGCATGAGGTTTAATCAAAGAACATGGGCACAAGTTCCCAATTAGAAGAGTACTGTGAGCATAGGCCAAATACAAAAGATGTACTAAGGGCCCAATTTTCAAAAAAAGTTGATGGGCTTAAGGGGTTGAGATAGAAAAGAGGCTCATGGGGCTCATTAATTGAGATTGGACTAGAGGGTCATATTATGGTAGGATATGCGTGAGGACCTGATTGATTAAATGGAGTTGGGCCCATGGGCCTAAAATAAAAGGATGGTAATGGGCATGTATGATAGAAAAGGAAGGAATGGGGTTCATGGGCCTGACACCAGAGAAAGAAACGAGGTAGTGCCTAGTTGTAGAGCAGGGATTTGGGCATGTGGGCCCAGTAAAAAAGGAAGGAGTTGGGCATGTGGGCTAGTTAAAAGAGAAGGAAATTGGGCTCCTAAGCTTGATTTAGAGACATGGGTGTGAGGGCCTAACTTTTGAAGATGGCCATATGGGCTTGACTTGAAAGGATGGGTACCCAAACCAAATTGAGAATGATGGTTATGAGAGCCTGATTCAGAAACATGGGCATGTGGACCCAATTTAGAAGCATAGGCATGTGGGCTTGATCAAGTTGGATGATGGGTGTGTGGGCCTAATTTAGAAAGATGATGGGTGCCCAATTGAAATGAATAAAGTGTGAAGGTTGTGGCCCAATTATTGATGATAATGTTGAAAGAGGGATGCATGGATCTGATTAAGAATGGTGATGGGAACAAGGACCAGACTTAAGAGAGTGCAGGGTTTATTTTGAAGGATGGGCACATGGGCCAAATAATTGGAATAATGGACATAAGGGCCCGATTTAGAAGAATGGGCATGCGTGCCCAATTTTGAAGGAGGGGCACAATGGCCCAATTGATTGGAATGATGGGCATGAGAGCCTAATTTAGAAGGTTAGAAAAGTGTTGGGTGCTTTGTGTAAGAAATTGCCTTGTAAAATTTGGTTTAACAGAAGCAATGATTTCTATGTGTTCATGTTGATCTTGTCTTGATCAGAATAGAATGACAAAAACTAAATACTAATTAAAACATAGTCGAATATACTTGATCAGGATTCATCTAATCCCTTGGAGAGAAAGAGGAAGAACTTCTCAAACTCTTCAAACTATTCTAGTGATTGGTCTCTTGCAGTATCCACATGAATTTCATCCATAAATAGGTTCTCCTTTCACATTGGGCTCGAGAACTCTTCCCAAATGGAGCTGCATCACTGATGAACATATTTCATAGAAAGGAAGAGGTAAGGATGAGGCTAAGGAAGTGATTCTCACCCTTGTCTTGATAGGGTTTGGTTGGAACCACCACAATTTATAGAAAAATTAAATTTTTCATAAAAACTAAAAACTTTATAAATTATGCCCTTTCCCTTGTACTTAGAGACAAGTCTTTATGCATGTAACCTACTAGGCTCAATACCCTATTTAATTGATGCCAAATTTTATTTTTAAGGAATCATTCTATAAATTTTGGTGCAACGAAGGTGAAGATTTCTTGGGTTCATGTTGATCTTGTCTCAATCAAAACCGAATGACGAAAACCAAAAACTAATCAAAATAGGTTCAAATATACCTAATAGGGATTCATATAATCCCTTGGAGAGAAAGGGGAAGAACTTATTGTCAACTCAGAAAATGGGTCTCAGGTCGGCACCTTGGAAGGGTGAGGGAAAGGGGAAAACTCTCACCTCGGTCCCACACTCACATTGAATCCAGAACTTTTATCTCTCGACGTCGCTCAAGCACCAGAGAGATGGTTCGGGTCGTGTGGGAGGAGAATGAAGAAAGCAAAAACTGAGTGGAATCAGAAATAGAAGAGGAAATGAAGTAGTAGGGATGAAGAAGAGTGGTCTCTAGGAACTGTAGGCTACGATTTAAATTAAATGAAGTGTGGATTAAGTAAAGGATGGCCGTGTGTACCTTAGCGTGGGAAACAGGTGTGTGGGTTCAACGTTCTCCTTCTTTGGCCGGCCGATGAAGAAGAGTCCTTAACCACCACTTTCTTGATGTACCTGTGCAACTAGAAGACAAGAAGACCAAAAAAACAAGTGAAAGAGGGATTAGAACTAAGTGAAGTGTAGCAACTGTAAAGACAATAATATAAAACAACAATCGGAAATAAACTCACCAGTTTTGGGGTTAGCCCTAACCCCTTTTTTTGATTTTTTATGATATATAAGATGATGAAAAGTTAAATAAAAATTATGCATAAATATGACTTAAATGATGTGAATGAAAAGTTAATAAAAACAATGTGAGTGATTAAAGATAACACAACCTTGGCAAAATGGCAACCGGATTGGACAAATTCTGTGTATGCTAGCATGACTCTGATATAGAGACTACAATAGACAGCCCTAATGTTAGAATCAAGTGCCGTTTGTTGCAATAAAGATGGAAAAGAATGGTTTTACCTCTCCATAATATGCCCATAAAAACATGTAAATTTTTTACAAGTGGATAGACACTAGAAGCAGAACCAGATTGCACAATCTTGTTGAAATGATCATCACAGACAATCCAAAAGTCAAAATGAACTCCTGTTTGTTTAAAAATAAATAAGACCAACCAAGGGTAATTTAATATGGAGAGAAGTTTGCTTGAATCCTCTGATAAAAAGTCTAAATTTATTTGATAAGTTTGATGTTGGAAGGTAAAGATATGGGAACCAATGGCGTGATGTCGACGCAAGAAGTGCTACGGGCACCAAAGATGTCAGAATTGAATCATTATTATTAGGAATAGAAGATAACTCACTATGGTAAAGTTTTTATGAAGACAATGTCAGCTAAATCTACATAGAAGTGTATGAAAATTGACTAAGAAAATGATGGCAGAGAAGGGTAGACTCTGGATCTGTCTGCGCAACACCAATGTAGAAGCTGCCACGAGCAGAAGAGATGTTGGAATTGATCTCTGTTTGTTGGAGATGAAAGGTAACTTGACTAGAAACACTTATTATGATAAAGGCTTGGCCAGAAAATGCTCAAGAAAATTTGTGAAAGCTGATGATTAGAAAAATAGAATGACGAAGCATAGATTGGCTTCTCTTTCACTTCGGAATGATTTTCGGGCACCGAGATGAAGAGAGGATGATTTGGGTAGGTTGGGATGAGCCTAGTGCGGCTGGAGGACAAAGAGAGTAACCCCCCAGATCATATTCCAATGGCTGGAATTTAAAGAGAAATGAAGACAATGCAAAATTGAGAAATAAATTGGACGTGCCCTCACTCTGAGGGCGCGGTGGGTGTGCCCATACTGTGAGGGCACGTCCAGTGCTAGTTTTTAATTTTCATGCATAAATTTTTGAAAACCATCTAAAAATTGGATTTCTTAAATGGATACGTCCCCGACTCGAGGGCATGGTCAAAATGATCATTTTCTAAGGTGGAAACCTTCCAAAATGGATTTGGAAAGTCAGAAAATGAGAAACAAATTGGATTTTTGGAACTAGATGTTCTCCCAGTGCGGTGGCATGCAGGCCCTGCCCTCACCTTGAGGGCACATTGACCGCGCCCTCGAATCAGGGTGCGTTCAGTTTTCTCTCCTACACGCACCTGCTTCGCAAGACATAACTTGCAAACAAGACATCCATTTTGACTCCCGTTTGTTGCATATGAAAGAGGAGTCGCAAACGTAGCTCCCCAAGTCGGTAAATTGGCTAGTACACATCACAAGACTTTCATATGTGTCTGTAACTTCCGGTTTATCCTTCTAGTGGTGCCGAAGGCCCGGATGGTGATCCAAACATCAGAAAAGTTGATTATAACCTAGAAAATTTCACAATGACCTAGAAAGTTGGCGGCAACCTATAAAACTTGAGTTGATGACTGGAAATGATGGGAGGAACCTCAAAATCTTGAAAAGGTGCTTGGAAAAGTTGAGGATGACCCGAAGAACTTAGAATAATCGAAAAAGATGGTGGCAACCTGTACAAATCAGGTTGATGATCAGAAACAATGGGAGGAACTTGAAAAACTTAGAGAGATGTTTGGAAGAGCCAAGCATGACCCAGAGAACACAGAATGACCTAAAAGGCTGCTGGAAACTCGTACGACTCGAGTCGATGGCCAAAAATGATGAGAGGAACCCAAAAAACTGATTAAGATTTAGAAAAACCAAAATTAATGACCAAGTGACCTGGAGATACCCAAAGGGGTTTCGTGCAAACTGATTGGTCATGAAATGATGGGACAGATCCAGTATGCCCTGGGCCCCTCAGTACTAACTAGGATGACCTGACGACAACTGAGAAACTCTAATAGTAAGCAAAAAATGTACAATGACTTGACGAAAGGACACGACACAATGGTCCTCACTTGGAAAATATGGATTTGACCAGTGATTAGTAAGTCATCTTCAGATTTCTAGTAAGCTCCTCGGCTTGTCCAAAAGAGTGGTTCAACTTGAATTTTAATGGTCCAAAAGGGATGTTGAAAATGAAATAAGAGTTTTAAGCTAAAAATTAAGCCAAATTGGTGTGTCTACACTAATCAAGCTCTTAAAACTGTTCAAGTGTCCAATCTCTGGCAACATTCACGTGAACATCATCCACACTAGGTTCTCCTTTTGCTTTGAGCTTGAGAACTCCAAAATTGAGTTCCATCACCCATGGATGCCTTCCAGACAGAGAAGGTAGGGAGGAGGTTGAGTATGTGGTTCTCACCTTTGACTTGATAGGTTTGGCTGGAACCATTAATATTTATAGAGAATTCAAATTTTGTTATAAAAACACCCAAAATTCCCATAAATGACGCCCTTGCCCCTATACTTATGGATAAGTACTTATGTGTGTGACCCACTAGGCCTAATAGCTTATTATTTAAAGCCAAATCAAAATAGAAAAATTCTACATAATTAAAATAAATCAATTATCCGATAACAAATTAATTAGTTTATTGATCATGAAAGGTATAAGCTACATCCCATGATACAAAATGACTATAGAAATAATGTTATCTCCATTGAGTATTTTCATCATCAGTTACCACATTGATGTAAGCTCTCTTTCATTCAATATAGCAGAAATGATTACGATATCGACTGTCAACTCCTTAGTATACCAACTCTACGTGATCCTATACTCGAAATCAGATCATTTGAAAAACTCAATTTTCTAATTATCTTCTTTATCTTAGTCAGGAATTTAAAGTATTATCCCATAGGACATTTACCATCACTTATAGAGAGTGAATGATCTCTTGTTGTCTGCTTAATTGCCTTCATCAATTTTTCCTTGTACCTAGTCTATCACTATATTGGACCATAGAATCGATGATTTATAAGTCAATGGTCAAAGCACAAGACCTATCGAACAAGGCATCTTTGGTGACTTAGGTCAAAGATCAAACTATGCAACTATGATAATAGATAACCTAATTGAAATTTTGGAAAAATACCATTTAAGGTTCTTAATTCGGTCAGTTTAGTGAACTTATTCGAGTAATGAGCGCCTATATGTGTATCTTAGTGTCTCCACATTGATAACTAATAAGATCGGTCATCCTCATCACATGAGAAGACATCACATACATTAGTTTATCTGAATCCTTAATGTCCCATATCAAAGATCTTATGACTAGGAACATTTAAATCATATACCTCTAGATGATCAATTTCGTTATCATGATCTCATCATGATTCAATTATCATTGTATGTGATCAAGAACTTCATTATGATGTTCACATCTAATAAAAGTTATAAATAGATTTTTCTATTTATGAATGATATATTTCAAGATATGTGGAATCATATTAAATATGATAGGCTTATAAGACATACATATATATCAATCTCCCACTTGCACTAAAGCTAATCACTCATCTAGCTAATCTCTATCAGCTCGAGGTGAAGTTCAAATACTCTTTGAATAACCGATTCAATTAGTGGATATGTATTGTTATTAGTAAAAGATACTCTATCTTCAATTATATCTCTATGAGTGTAGTTTCTTTGATTTTATAGTATCGCCACAAAAGTTCTAAACTTTTGATAAGACATCGGCTCTACCCTATTATTTTTGTAGAGCAATGGTACACTTTCATAGAATGTTAGGGAAATCTCATATCTTAGATGAATATCTTCATGTATATTGCTTGTCAAGCATTATGCAATCATTATGTAGTATTTTTTACATTAGTTGTAGAATTTGTAGTGTTTAGTTGCATAGAACTCTACCCTGCTCACTACACCACCATTATATTGACTTTTTATCAAACTTATCTAACTAGAAGCTTATTTTTGTAAAACTACCAAACTTCAAGTCTTATCCTTCTTACTTTAGAGTTGTGTTCTTAGTTCTTCTCAAGTACTCAAGGATACATCTCTTACCTATCTAGTGACTCTCACTTGTATCTACCTGATGAATGCTCATAACACTTAAAGCATTAATCAAGTCATGTGCGTAGCATCACATACATGATAGACCCTATGACAAAAGCATAAAGCATCTACTCATGTGCTCTCTTCATCTCTCAAGAAGTCTATAAAGACATCTCTTTAGAGAAATTAACTCCACACTACGTAGGTAATAAACCTATCTTAGAGTTTATTATCTCAAACCCTTTGATTATGGTGACTATGTGCATCAACTAGGTCAAGCCAAGCATCCTTTCATATCTATCTTCATAAATCTTCAAACCCAAATTATGTTTGAAGGATTAGCTTGATATCTAGGCCTACTAATGATAACATACCTACTTTATTCTCAATGACTAGTATGTCACTCACATAAAATATTAAGAAAGTAGTAGCACTCCCACTTATCTTCTTGAATATACAAGGCTCCTTTTCATTCTTAATGAAGTATTGAGATTTAATCTCATTAAACGTTTTATACCAACTATGGGAAGTTTTATTTTAGTCCATAAGTGAAACTTATACACACTCTATTTGGATGTTATTGAAACTTGATTCTTTGAATTTGTATCATATACACTTGTTTCTCAAAATACCATAGAGGAACACTATTTTAACAACCAATTGACATATCTTATAAATAGTGTGCAACAGTCAAAATCCACTTGGATTGATCCATGACATAGGTAAAAAGTCTCACCATAGTCAACTATTTGACTTAAATTATATCTTATTCAACTATCCTTGCCTTGAAGGTCTCTATCTTCCAATCCACACCAATCTATCCTTTAGTGATGTATTTATACCTTTTGGATACTATACCCTTAGATGGATCTTTCAAGTTCTTAACTTGATCAAAATAGATAGAGTTTATATCAGATTTTATAGTCTCTTACCATTTTAGAATCAATATCTCATATTACTTCTATATAGATCTTAGAATCAATATCTTTAATATCTTGTGCCTCTTTTCTTCTATTAAAGGTATGATCCACATATCTCTTAGGTTGAATGGGCATAAGTAAAGACATATGAATTGCCCATGTGTAATTATTAACTGGTACCTTAATAGAACTGGCCTTGGGTTATGGGAATGGAACATCATCTATATATACCTTGCTATCAATATCTTTCTTAAAGAGGAATTCTTCCTCTAGAAATATGGTGAGCTGAGCAACATATACCCTTCTCCATAAGGATAGTATATTTAAATATCCATAGGTTTCTTTAGGATATCTGACAAACCAACACTACATAGTCTTACATTCCAACTAGTTAGGGTTATACTTCTTCACTAGGTTGGAAATTCCAAAACCTTAACTTTCTTAAGGTTAAGCTTTAACCCCTTTTTCATATCCTATATGCAATAATTAGAAGACTTAGAAGGTACCAATTTTGATAAAGTGATTATATCAAGTACTTAGCCCTAAATAGACAGAGAAGACTATGCAAATGTTGTCATTGTCCGCATTATGTCCTACACAATATAACTTCTCATTTTAGCTACTCATTTAAGCTAAAATGTGTAAATAGGTGTCTATTAAAATTATATTATATTATCCTTCAAATATGTGTAAATTGTATACTTAAGTATTCTTCTCTTTTATCTTATCAAAGAATTCTAATACTCTTTTTATTAATATCTCTACTTCATTCTTAATCTCTAATAATTTGTCAAATGTATCAAATTTGTACTTCAGTACATATAGCCATATCTAGAGATATCATTTTTTAAAATAATGAAGTAAAAATATTCTCTTTTAGCCCTAATAGACATAGCTAATATGGACCTAGATGTATTAGTTCTAACAATTCATTTGACCATTCTTCATGTCTACATTAAGTTAAAATAGATTGATCTATAACAATCTATTTTTTAAGAGGAGTATTCTCACATATCATTGGAGCTAACATACATAATATGATTAAGCAATTTTTTTAAGCTTTCACTAGCAAGCACTTTACCATTCAAAGTCATAGAAAATTCATCATTTCCATAACTCATAATAAATCATTATTTATTTAAACAATAACTATAGATTTTGTTTTTGTAGAATGATATAATGACGTTTTTAATGATTAGGACATCTCCAAAAGGTTATTGAAGATATGTATCTCCCACTAGCATTGATACAACTTTTGTACCATTTTATACGTAGGTCAACATTTTCTTTATCAAGCCTTCCTTTATTTGTCACTTTCTATAACTAGGATATAATTTCATTAATATAACATCATAGATATTTATTAAAATTAAGATATGGTCTGTCATCCTAATTTATGCTCCCACTTTGTGTAGCCCTCATTATGAAAAGATGGGATATCATGATGAAATCCTAGTGAGGACTAAGACCCTATTAACCTTATAGTGATGACTTTGTAGTAGCACAACAAAATACCTCATACTTAATAGGTAGGCGATTATTGCTAGTTGCAACTCTTGCAACTCTTATACATTTAGCCTCTAAAGTCATGACCTTGTGGTACCACAACAAGCCATATAATCTAGATAGGTAAAATTTATTTATTATGTCATGAGAATGGATTTTGCACATAGTCCTTATGGTAGCACAACAAAACCATACAAATTGTCCATCCCAAGGTTTGACAAATGCCTTGGCCATGATCACCAATCCCTTACTGAATGAGCCTTGTGGTAGCACAACAAGCCAATCTAATCTAAAATTGGCCCATTAAGACCATAACAAAAGAAGGCTACATGAGTTATTCTTAATGTCTTATGTTTATCAACCTAATCAAAATGAGGGAGGATTTTATTTTAGTATCATCAATAATATATGCTAATTATAATATATATCATTAGAATATCATATAACTAAGGTATATTGCATAGCACACAACCACGTATCACATATGCAAAAATAAAATGGATGATCATGGACTTAAACTTAAACATGCAACATCAGAGCCAGAATGGTGTGCAACTAAAAGAGTTAGCATCAAATGCCAATGTAGGTGTGTCTCTACTTCCAGAAGAACACTTTTCCAAGTGGTCCCAATCTCTTCTACAAATAAGCTTTTAACTATTACAAGTGGCTTAAGGGTACCCAAACCTGTAAATCTACATATTTTAATAAGAAACCTTGGTTTTAACCAAGGAAAATACATTAATAAAAAAAGGTAAAATTTACAATCAGAATTGAAAAGAGAAGGAAGGAGGCACACATGCCTTAATTAAACACAAGGTAGGTGGGGTCGGGTGTAGGAACTGGGTTGGTTGGGCCCAAATTGACCTTGGTTGGTTAGGGTTGAGATGCAGGTCGAGTCAGGTAGGTTGGGGTTGAGATAAAAAATAAAAAATAATAATTTGAGAACATACACCAAGTCGTGGTCGCAGGGTTGGGATTGAGTCGGTCGGCTCAAAAATTGACCAGGTTGGGCCCGGGTCATGACTCGGGTCGTGATCCCGCATTCCATGAAAACATATTTATATAATTAACAACCATCACATGATAATAAAATCTAAGTTCATTATCTCCATACATCATACATTCGCATTATCAACTATCACATGTATGCATTGCAAATACGTGATATTAATATGATATAAAATTTATACTATAAAAATATATTTTATAACATTTGAAATTCCAAATTTATATGAATCATATAAGCACATGTAAAATATTTGGAACATTCATACAACCTCAATATAGTGCAAAGTTAGAAATGCCTTAATCAATATTCTGTAAAATATCATCTTACAAAATTAATTAAAAAATCAATTAAATAAGTTAAACCCTTAACACAATTTTAAAGACTAATTATGTGTAAAAACACCAATTTGGCCTAATTTAGAGCTTAAAACTCTTATTTTGTTGGTAACATCTTTTATTGGACCGTTAAACATCAAATTGAACTACTAATTTGGACGAGCTGAGTAGCCTATTAAGAAATTTGAGGATGAGTTATAGATTTCTGAGCAAAACCATATCCATTGATCAATGGCCATATCCAGCCCAATAACCATTTTATAATGATCAATCATTGATGGTTTTGATCAATTTTTAACAATAACGATTGCCTTCTGGGTCATGCTGCATCTTTCCGGTTGCTACCAGATCTTTTTGATCACAACCATCTGTCATATTTCAGAATTCATAAATAAAATACAGAGAGTTTTCTTCCTGATCTGATTGAAGTATGATCTTCTCTATCGCATCAAATTTTACTTGCAACAAATAGCCTTCAATTTTGATCTTCCTTTTGTCTGCAACACCCCTCAGAAGTCTAACACACAATTCTGTCATCACGCAATCCCGATCAAGACCAATGGAGTGTATGCCAAGCCCTTTGGCCACATCCCTAACCCAATTCATGTCCTCCCTTTCCTTTTTCCTTCTCTATATTATTTGGATAAGTTTCTAAAAGCTTCATGATGAAACATAGCACCATCAAATGATGGCAATCCAACTTGTTGTCTTGTTCATCAAAACTTTCCACTTTTAGATCATATCTCTTTCCTCTTTCAGTGGAGACCAATTTTAAGCATAGGGAAGGTGATTCATGGTTTATTCTCTCACCATATCATTTGGGTAAGTGTCTGAAAACTTAATATTGAATATTAGCACCATCAAATGGTGGTAATCCAACTTATGGCCATGTGAACTTGCTATTTTTTGACTTGCTTCACCTCCTCTATAAAGAGAGACTAATTTAAATGACCTAAGAAGATAATCCCCATCCTAAAACCTACTATTCTCATCCTCCATATGCCCTAGGCTCATCCCACCCTTCTCAAGTCATTCTCTCTTCTTCTCGGTGCAAGGAAGTTAGTGCACAGAGAGAAAGAAGTCTGATCTGCATTCCACAATTTTATTCGCTGTTCTTTGGCTTCTACAGACTTCCAAGAGAATATTCCGGCCAGGCCTCTTTCATAAGAAGTTTTCCTTGTCAAGATATCTTTCATATAAAAAAATATCTCAATTCTAGCATTTTCTTTGCTTGTGGAGGCTACTACACCAGTGTTGCGTAGAAGGGTCCAAAGTCGACATTCCTCTGACATCGCATTCTTAGTCAATTTCTATCTACTTTTCGATAGATTCAGCTCATATAGTCTTTATATAAATAGTTCCCTGGTAAATTATATTTTATTTATAATAATAATCAGTCAATTTTAACATCTTTGGTGCTTGTAGTAATCTCTGCATCAACATTACACAAGCAATCCCTAGGTTTTCACTTTTTGTCACCAGAGTTCTTAGAAAGTTTGACTTTTTGTCAAAGGATCCATATTATATTCTTTTCATATAAGATCATCCGTGGCGAGTTATCTTTTGTTAAAAAAAATAGAAATCCATTCTGACATTTGTACTACTCGTGGTGGCTTCTATATCAAAGTCGCACTAGCAGAGCTTGAATTTGTCTGACCCAGTTGTCACTTTGCCCGAGTCATTTATCTTCACTCATATTCTTTTATTTAATTTTTATTATCATACCATTTAGAATCATTTTAAGCATCATTTTTATTTATTTAAATTATTATATTTACTATAAAAATACTAAAAAAAGGGTTAGGGCTTGAAACCGGTGAGTTCTACTCCAATTGCACCTTTTACATTCTTTCTTTACATTTACCACACCTCACTCAGTTTTAATAGTTGTGTAGACACGCAATTTTGGCCTAGTTGGAGAATTTAAATTCTTGTTTTCATGGAAGATATTTAAAGCAAATCATGTTTTCCGAATGGATCAAGTTTTTGGCACATTCCGAAGGGGATCGATAGAACAATCGATCAGGCCGAACACCCTGTAGATAGGGTACCTGGCGCCCTGTATATAGGGCACCTGGCGCCCTATATAGGGCGCCAGGTGCCCTATATACAGGGCGCCTGGCACTAAATCAAATCAACTCGACCGGCTGATTTGACCCCCCGTAGTGACCCATCTTGTCGATCTGACGGACCTCATGATGCCGGCGCCCTATATATAGGGCGCTATGCCGTGTGGCGCTGTTTTTCGAAAATAGCCAAAGTGCCCTCTTTTGAGCTATAAATAGACCCCCATTTGGGACTGAAAGGGGGTTCCAAGTCCGTACCACCTTAGAGCCCATCCAAGACTACGTTTTCAAGCCACTTTCACCTCCCATAACCTTTCAAACCGATCCAAAATCGTCCACCAAAAACCCAAAAAACCTTCTATTTCTGTCATC